>JAIXND010000699.1:5106480-6383100 GCA_023646645.1 Varanus salvator macromaculatus
CCATGCACTAGGACTGCAAAGGAACCAGCTGTATTTCGTTCTGCCCGCTGAATCTTGGGCTAAATTGCTGGCTAAAATGAGATGCTGACGTCTTCACGTATGATGGCTTGTGGTGGAGCCGAACAGCTGGGAGAACACAGGGCCAGCTCTGCTCTCTTTTTACCCCTCTGTGGCACACTCAAGTTCTCCCACCAGGTCTGCAGAGATGCATCTGCAGGTACTTCAGGACACAGCCTCTCGCCCTCATGGCAGAGGCGTGAAAAATAATTCTGGAGCAACCATACCAGGCATCTTCTCTAGACAGAGGCCTTCTGCTTCAGCTGTCTAGGCTTAACCCTTTGCTGTCCCAGGAGGCCAGCCAACACTGCAAGCAGGGGGCAGCTGAGGCAGGCGGGGAGTCAACCCTTAGAGTAGATCCTAGGAGGACGTCTCTGACCTGCTCTGGGAGTCCCTGCCCTCGGGGTGCAATCCAGTGCAGGCTTAAATAGAGGAAGAGTCTTGCTGCCCTGGCATTTGCCAGGCAGCCTGGCCCAGAGCTGCTCCAATTTCACACACACACGACGAGGCAAAAGTTTCCCCTGGTTGTTCTAGGCTGAGTGTGCGAGTGAGTTCGGATAGGTTTTATTTTATCTTTATTATTTTTAACGTTTTAATTGTACAATAGAAAAACAACTGGACTGCACTATAAAACAAAAAAGAGAAAAAGAATAGATGTATAAAAATAAAGAATATTTGGGGTACTTTGTTGAAGTTTATGCATAACGATTGTTAGTGATCACATGTTCTGCTGCATGCTAGAGTGGGCTCAGAGTATGGTCTGAAGGCACTTCAAGCATCCGCCATGTTGAAGCTAAGCAAGTCTGGGGCTGGCCTGAGCTTGGAGGGGAGACCACCTGGCAGCTGTGTGGAGATGCCTTCAGTTCCATGATGGGAGGGAGAAAGGTGCGATAGCAATAGACTGACTGAATGAAAAACTAACATAGGGAAAGGCAATATTTATAACAAACCATTGAAGACAAACCCAGAAATACCAGTCCATACAGAATCAACGTCTGGGCCTTATCCTGATCAGAGATGGGGGTTTCCTAGAATATTGGAAGTGGAAAAAGTTCCAATGTTCTAAATAATGTCATCTGATTTAGCATGTTGATTTGAGCCATTTTTACTTGCCAAAACACATTCTCCTTCAACAAGCGTGCAAAATATCTCATATTAGTAAGCAGAACTAAAAATGTAATCCATGTCAATTTTATGCACAGTATAAATATATCAAAAGTTTTCCCAATAGCTACAAAATATTTGAGCTGAAATATTTGCTTAGGGGGAAATTAAATTAACTGCACAATCTAGTTTAAATGTGGTATTCAAACACATCCAAAGCTTACATGGAAATTATTTTATTGAAATTCTAAAAATGAAAAGGCAATAGCATATACTGCAGTATGATATTTGCTTCTATTCAACAAAAATGAAAGAAGGCACCGTTGTTAAGATCTATACCTAAAGAGATCGGATCTGCCTTATATCAGCAGTTTAAGCCTCCGTGCACTGCTTATTGCTTCCATTTCAAGCTGAGAAAAAGCTGATCCAGGGCAACTAGCTGAACATTTTGGTTCACCAAAGGACGGATGTGAGTCTGGGGGCACTGGCTGGGGAACCTGGGTGGCAGGGGGCTGTACATTGTCACCCTGCCTATTTAATTTATATGCAGAGCACATCATGAGAAAGGCAGGGCTAGGTGAATCACCAGTTGGAATCAAGATTGCTGGGAGAAATATCAACAACCTCAGATATGCAGATGATACCACTCTCATGGCAGAAAGTGAAGAGGAACTAAAGAGCCTCTTGGTGCGGGTGAAGGAGGAGAGCGCAAAAGTTGGCTTGAAACTCAACATTAAGAAAACTAAGATCATGGCATCCAGTCCTCTCACTTCCTGGCAAATTGATGGGGAAGAAATGGAGATAGCGACAGATTTTATTTTCCTGGGCTCCAAGATCACCGCAGATGGGGACTGCAGCCAAGAAATTAAAAGATGCTTGCTCCTTGGGAGGAAAGCTATGGCAAATCTAGACAGCATACTAAAAAGCAGAGACATCACCCTGCCAACAAAAGTGCGTATAGTCAAGGCTATGGTTTTCCCAGTTGCAATGTATGGCCGTGAAAGTTGGACCATAAGGAAGGCTGAGCGCAGAAGAATTGAGGCCTTTGAATTGTGGTGCTGGAGGAGACTCCTGCGAGTCCCTTGAACCACAAGGCGATCAAACCGGTCAGTCCTAGAGGAGATCAACCCTGACTGCTCTTCAGTAGGCCAGATCCTGAAGATGAAACTCAAATACTTTGGCCACCTAATGAGAAGGAAGGACTCCCTGGAGAAGAGTCTAATGCTGGGCACAATTGACAGCAAAAGGAGAAGGGGACGGCAGAGGATGAGGTGGCCGGATGGCGTCACTGGGGCAGTCAGTGTGAGCTTGAGTGGACTCCGGGGGATGGCGGAGGGCAGGAAGGCCTGGAGGAATGTTTTCCATGAGGTCGTGATGGGTCTGGCACGACTTTGCGACTAACAACAACAAATGTGGGAGAGCCCACCACCTCTCTAGGCAACTGGTTCCACCGTCCTATTGCTCTGACAGTGAGGAAACTTTCCTGATGTCCAGCCTGAATCTGCGTTATCGCAAGTTGACTTGATTATTCCGTGTCCTGCACTCTGGCATCAGCAAGAAGAGATCTTGACCTTCCTCTTTGGGGCAGCCTCCTGGCAACCCTCCTTCCTGTGACATCCCTGCTTGGCTCATCCCAGTTCAAGGCTGTGGCCTCCTTGATGGAGTGCATCCATCTCTCCCTTGGTCTGCCTTACAGAGGTTAGCATGGTGGGGAATCAGTAAGGTGTTGGATTGGGAGGTCCGGATATCAGACAAATGCCTGGGATGCCTGGATTCAGATCCCCACCGCACCTCAAGGGCAGACCGCCCCCCCTCGGTCCAGCTCCCTGCACAAGGCTGTTGCAAGGACAAGATGGGGCTGGGCAAGGAACGGGGACTGTGCACTGGGCCTCCTGAGAAGCATGATGCTGAGGGAAGGGGCACCCTATATGCCAGTAAGGCCGACGAAAGCCACTGGCCCTTTTGAAAAACTCGGCTTTGCAGCTCTTGGGTAACCAGGGTGATCCTGCCCTTCTCTTGCCTTTCCCCCTGAAGCCGGCCCAGCTCAGCTGCGGTGGACTGCAATTGATAAAGTGGAACGAGGAGCCTCTGTGTGGTAGGAGAACTGAGCAGTGCTTAAATGAAGCACAGTGATTATTTTCACAGTGGTAGGTGGAGGAATCGTTCCTTTAAAAAAAAGGGGAAGGAAAAAAAGGAGGTAGTTAAGTGGAGTCCTGCATAGTTGAAGTCTAAGGAGATGTACTGAGTTTGCAATTGCTCCATAATAGAGTGGATTAAAATGCTGGGAGTAGATAAGCTGCACAGAGGTCAGCATGCAAAAGAAATTGGGGCATTGGCAAAGTTATACTCATTTTGCATGCAATCCTGTTGCAATGCCCGGAAGCCCCCAGTTTACTTGAATGTTTATGCTCATCAATGGGGGGAGCATGGAGGTGATCTTTGCTTCCTTGCCCTCCTGCCCTGCATTTTTCGCTAGACAAACATTTTTGCCGATCTAGCAGGAACGCTTCAGAGTGGGAGGAAGAAGGTGGAAGGGTTCTAGTCTCTCCGGCTTCCTCCCCTGTCCCTGGAACACCCCCTTTCCCCCGTCTGCGGTTGCTTTCCTAACTTTGGAAGGCGGCTGGCATGTCTTTCTTCCATGTCATCAGGCGAGGCAGGCAAAGGACAGGCGAGGTGAGGCAGAGTCCTGATTCCCAGATCCGACATCGGGGATCTAGGAATTCGGGCTTATCGTACGGCCCCAAAAGCAGTGTGCAGGGGGGAGAGCCGCCTGCTTTCCTTAGGACGGTTATTCTAAGAACTCCGAATGAGTTCCCTCTGTAGTTGCGTATTTCCAATACTTGCATCATTGTAAACCGCTTTGTGGGGCAGGCAGAGAGGCAAAGCTGCACTTTGTGTTGAGGTCAGGCGACGAGGTCATGCTTAAGAATGTTTTTGAAATAAGGCCCATTGTGCATTTTTCCTGTCAAATGCCTGTTTTCATTTGCTTGTATTGCTTTGCCTTGCGCTCCACAAAAAATGATTTACGGACACAAGGCCAGAAAGGGTTTGGTGTTCGTTTCCAGCAGCAGCTTGTAAATAAATAAATGAGGATTTATTTATTTACTGAATAATGGACCTCGTGTTGCATGGCTTGAAACATCCCTTTGTTTGATACGGCAGAGTTTTCAGGGAAAGCTGTGCAGCCACCGGAGTGGGATGAATAACAGCACGTCCGCTGGCCTGCTAGGCAGAGCACCTGCCATGGTGTATCCCTACACTCACCTGCGGGATGGGACCGCCCATGCCGATCTCCTGAGGGGGAAGGGCTTCCCCGTGGTATGGGAGCGAGGAGCCAGGTGTATAACTTTGCACCTGTCGATATTCCTTGGCTTCAAACTGTATGAACCAGCATTTAGTGGCTGAAGATGGTACTGCAGGTTCAGCCAGGTGAGCAGCTTGCAGTCCTTGGGAATGTTTTGAGCTACAACTCACATCATCCGTGACCAGCCATTCAGGCTGAGGCTAGTGGGAGTTGTAATCCAAGACACCAGAGAGTCTGCCCCTGAGCTGGAGGGACTCCATGTGCAGGATTCTGCAGAGCTGTAATACCAAGAGGACTGGAGCCCAGTCTTCCCCAACAGCACGGTGGTATCACTCTGGGGGTAGCACATTCTGCTCTCTCCCCACCTGCCCTGGGAGTGCAATGTATTTCTGCAGGCCAATAGCAGAGACGATGGCACCAGGTACAGCACCTGGGCCTAAGGTGAGCTGCTAAGTAATCATGGGTGGATCATCATTTGCCTGTAGGTACATTCCTTCTTCTTATTCTCCTCGGACTGTTAAGAAGCAAAGAAAGAAGAACATAAGAGTCCTCTTTTAGATTCACCAAGAGATGTCAGTGGAATCCACCATGGATTCCAAGGAATCTGGTTTTCTTTCTCCCTGGTTTCCACAACTGAGCAGTTTTATTTCTAAGATATGCAGAAATAAATGCCAGTTTTTCACTTTTGTGGGTGGTTGGCACTCATCTGTATTCATGCACATTTGTGCGTGAAAACTAATGCACAAACATGCACATTTGCACATTTGCAGATTCTGATCTTTAAAAAAGCAACTCTTGATTCTGTCAGTGAGTGGACAATGGAACACAAGATGCCTGATGCTCTTCAAAACACAGGCAGACTGGGTTTAACAAAATCTATCCATCCCTAGAATAAAGCAGCTTTTTTTTCTTCCTGTCTCTTCCCTAAACGGCAACCGTTCAAAATCCCTTTAAGTAGGCCATCAAAATGTTTGATTTGAAATAATTAAAAATCCCTGCATGTAATAAAGTTATTTTATTCCCATTTTTGTTCCTGCTCCTCTTTTTTTGGAATAGCTCTTCTCCTTTCAAGTCTCTTCTCACTAGATCAGGTCATTCATTAAATAGAAAACGGGTGACATGGCAATTTTTGCTAACCTTGATCAATTGCCCAGATGAAAGATTTCCTTCCAGGTGAATCAGGTGACCAGTTCACCCCCTCCTGCAATATGAAGTGGTGCAGCCAAAGCACAGAGGAATAATCACAGTGAGAACTAGTCCAAAGGCAGAACAAAGGCAGAACTGCCTGGCAGGTGGCAGTGGAATGGCCACTCCAAGGGGGATGCTGGGAGTTTCATCATGTGAAGCTTAGCTCTGCCCCCACAAGACACTGTTGCCTAGTAGTGAGAGCAGAGGCTAGCAAGTTCATATCCTTCTGAAGTCTTCAACTATGACTCCAAGCAATGCTCAGGGTTTGAGGAGCTGTCGTCCAAACCATCTGGAGTGGCCATTGGTTGTGCTGACAAGGGATGATGGAAGTTGTTGTCTATAGCGGCCAGAAGGCATCCTCCAGGTTGGGGGATTTTGCACGGCAGTGTGTCTTTCCTCTCTCATAAAAGCCTGCAAGAAGTAGGTGCTGGGTTCGGGGTGTGTATTTTTATTCTTTTCCGGGGATGAGAGCATATTTGTCTATTCATGATGGGTTGCTCGTTATTAAAACACCTCGTACATACCTGAACCTGCAGAGAGAGCCGGAGCTGCAGGAGGGAACTGCAGCTAATGCATTATAAATGGGTCCTCGGTCTCGCCCCGTGTCCTCCACGGCGTGCTCGTCCAAGGTCAGCGAATGAGCGGATTATTAGCAAGGGGATTAGCCCTTCTGCAGGCATCCTCTGCCAGTGCTGCCGTGCGGCCGCTGGCTGTGGCCAACTTGAGCAAACGTACACCGGTTCCCACAGCCGGGCGTTGCGCCGTGGTGCAAAGCGGGGCCGGCTAATTCCTCCCCGGCATTTGCCAGCCGTTCGATGGCGGTTCCTCCACATGCACAGCGCTTGGCAAAGAACAAGGTGGATAGGTCTCTGCTTCAAGGCCGTGTGAGCATAAAATAGATGAGAGAGGGAACTGTTGATGGAGGGACATGCCAGTTCACAGGGTTAGGCCTGGGGAGCAACCCCATGGCCCTTCAGCATTGTCGGGGCAGCTGCAAGGGGCCAGTGGTTCCTCTTACCCTGGAAGGGCAAGTGGGCAGTCCTTCCTGCCCCTCCGGCACCCCCTTGCAGCCAGCCCTGAGATTCAGGCTGGCTGCCCCACAAGGTTGGGGAGGCGAGCCCAGAAAAGGGTCAAAGGTGGTGTTCCAGTGGGAGGGGAAGAAACTGGAGAGGGCAGGACATGAGCTGTGCTGAGCGCCTTCCAGGCTCCTTCCCTCCCTCTCTGAATTTCTGCTGCCCAGAGTCCAAACGTACCAATCTCGTGGGAAATGGCACGAGGCAGAGATGAACTTTGCTGCCCCCCTGCGCTCCACTGGATGACTGGAGTGCCTCAAGGAGTTCAGGGGCTTTGGGTCATTCGGGGCCCAATCAGATTGCACCCTCAAATTGACCAGCATTCCCCAACATGGCATCTTCCGTATGTCTGGGACTGTGGCTCCCTGAATCCCTGATGGGAGCTGCTGGGAGGTGACGTTTGAAGCATCTGGAGGGCTGCCAGCACTGGGAATATGGGATTATTCCCCAGATGCTGAAGCACGACAAGAAAGCAGGGAAGCACAGAGGACCCTTGGCCATGCCATGATCCCTCCCTCCTGTTCTCTACTGATTCCTCGAAGGTGTCCATGCAGGAGGGATGGCCGGAGGTTGCCCACCAGCTTGGGACTACCAGAATGTGAACAGCGATTCAGTGCATCGCTACCCAGCTTAGAAATTCTCTGGAGCCAATAATGAATTGGCTTCATATACAAATGCCCAGCTTGTAACAAATATTGAAGAATGGGCTTGCATTGGGTCAGGGATGGGCAGCTTCTAGAGGCATGGGAGGATTTTTTTGACACCCAGACCCCCATCGCAGTCCACCTCACAGTAACCACCCCAAGTCCAGAGGCCTTGTCCCAGGAAACCCCCCTTACCAGTTCAGAGAGACAGCATTGTCCTTCTTTGCTCAGCTTTTTACAGCTCCTTGTATTGTAACACTCAAAATAATTGTAGTTGGTTGTTCCAGTTTTATCATCCCTGTTTCAGTGAACAATGAGAATGGAAGGTGTCCGAAACTTTCCAGGGAACCAAAGCCTCTGAAAGTCCTGCAAAAAATAATACCTAATCCTTCTTATCTTGTAGGGACACCATGGCGAGAGGCACAAACCCGCGACCTGAAGGACGCCCTGAGTGGTGTGCATCACGACATTCCCATGGTTTTTGTCAGTGGCAATCATGACCTTGGGAACACACCAACCCCAGAGACAATTGAGCATTTTTGCCAGGAGTGGGGTGATGATTACTTCAGCTTTTGGGTTGGAGGCATCTTCTTCCTTGTGTTGAACACTCAGCTTTACTTCGATGCTTCCAAATGCCCGGAACTGAAGACCGCTCAGGATGCTTGGCTTAGCCACCAGCTTGCCATCGCCACAGAGAGGAAATGCAAGCATGTCATCGTGTTTCAGCATATCCCCCTGTTTCTCAAAGACCCCAACGAAGACCATGACTACTTCAACCTGGAAGAGTCCATTCGACACGAACTGTTGGAAAAATTCCACAAAGCAGGTACTCTTAGCTCGTACTTCTTTCTTGTTATTGTCATGTGCCATCAAGTTGTCTTTGACCTGTGGTGATCCTATGAATGAAAACCCCGCAGAGTGTCCTGCCCATGACAGCTCCATTCAGCTCTTCCAAGGCTGTGGCTTCCTGTATGGAGTCCATCCATTTCATATTTGGTGTTCCCTTTCGTCTTCTGCCCTCAACTCTTCCTAATGTGATTGTCCTCTCCGGGGCTTGCCTTCCCATAATGTGTCCAAAGTACAACAGCCTCGGTTTTATCGTGTTTGCTTCTAGGGAAAGCTCAGGCTTGATTTGATCTAGGACCCTCTTGTTGGTCTTTCCGATGGTCCAGGGTATTTGCAAAGCACACCTCCAGCATCATGTTTTGAACGCATCAATTTTCTCCCTGGCCATTCTTAGTTCATACAATTATTGTTGGGCGAAGGCAGTCAAATGGGGCAGATAGTTCTCCAAAAAAAAAAAAAATCCATGGAGCTATTTTTTTCCACTTCATATGTTCATTGGTTCATTGAATGGATGCCAATTGCACATGCCATTTAAAGCAACCATGGCAGTTCCAAAGTTGTAACAAATGTTTCTAGAGGAGTATCCCCAGCAAATAGTTTAGGCCAGTGATGGCGAACCTTTTAGAGACCGAGTGCCCAAACTGCAACTCAAAACTCACTTATTTATTGCAAAGTGCCAACATTACAATACAACCTGAAAACTGAGGTTTTAGTTTAGAAAAAACAATTCACAGCCAGTCCAAGCAAATGTATATCTATCCTTGGCAGCGCACAGACCGGCCATGCAAAAGCTCGGACGAGTCATGGCGAATGTGTTGCAGCTTGTGACATCATCACTGGGCACCACTACTCCTTTCCGAGCATGCGCATGGCCCTTTATGTATGCTGTTATCTGATGCTCAGCTGCTAGGGCGATGCTGGGGCCATTTGGCTCATGTGCCGACAGAGAGGGCTCTGCATGCCCGCTGTGGCCCGCGAGCGATAGGTTACGCCACCCCTGCTTTAGGCGATGCAGTCCAGCAGTAAGCAGCTAAGGCCAGAATTTCAGGACCGCGGACAGCTCCTAGTGTGACTATGTGCCTGGAATCCCAATTAGGCGTAGATTGCTCTGCTCACACACCTTTCCCTCATTCTCACTCCCTAGCAAACTTTGCATTATTGTGTTGCACTTCCCATCAACCACAGCCTGTAAGCACAGTGGTCATGGGATTATAGGCACTGTAGTCAAACATACCTGGAACACATCGCGTTGCCTATCCGGGCATAAACCATAAATGGAAAAACCTCCAAACCAAAAAAGCAATCACCTTGCTTGTAAAGCTTCCCCCTCCCACTTGAACATGGTCCAGCCTCAAGTGCTCTCATATTCTATTTTCAGGTTTTTTACCTTCATTCTAGTTGCTCACTCATAATATTCAAAATCTGCAGCACCTGGTGTAAACCTGTGTTGTCAGTGGGGTTCACAAGCCATCCCTTAAGAAAAAACGAGTGCTTTTCAAAATGTGTTGGATCAGGTTTAAATTATGGCGGCAGCGTCATTGTCTCGGAGAGATCTCGGCACTTTGGATAGTAGGCGTCTTGCTCCCCGTTGACTTGGGTGGGAAAGCCCTTCCGGTCTCTGCCGCGTGACGAGCAGCTTCAGAGAGGAAATGGGCACAAGCCAGTCACAGAGGGACCAGGAGAGAGGCGGGGAAGTGGGGAGAGAGTGGCCAAACCATTATCCCGGGATTGGCCATAGAAGTGTGGCAGATGATGCTCTTGGAAAGGGCAGCCTTCACAGGGAGAGGACCCGTAATTCCAACCTGTCCACACCACACCATCCCGTAAGGCAGGGATAGAAGGCTTCAGGTCTGAGGGCCAATTCCAGTGTAGCTCCTGGGACCAGTCTGGCCTTTAGTCCAGACTAAAGCGGTTCTGCATCCCTGCTATACGAGAAGCCCAAGACCCTGCTGCTACTCATTCTATTTAACCTGCTGTTGCTTGTTTTATTTTTCATGAAATAGCACTGCATTTTAAAATGATCTTTTTTCCATGTTTCACTCTCCCTTTAAAAACCATTTTAAGTGACTGTTGCGACTTTTAGATTCTTGAAACTTCTTTCTGTTGTTAAAACTGCCTTTTATCACAGTTCTCCTTATATTGGCTTTTATTATTCATGTTACTCTGAGAGTCTGGACTTTAGGACGGCTCATAAATTGAACATATTTGATGATGACAGTAATAATTAACTGCTCTTCTGGCAATTGTGACACCGTCGCAAATGCCATTAGATCGTCAGGGGCAGTAATGGGGAGGCCAGCCGACTTGTCCTGCCGGCAGCAACATAATGGTGCGCACGCAGTCAGGGCTGCTGGGGAGCTGCCTCTTGGATTGATGGCCACCCCCACCCCAGGTAACCCGGCAGTGGCAGCAGCGCTTCAAGGTGGCTGCATGCACCATGTACGCACGAAAGCCGCCTCCTGCAGTGCCTGGAGCACCCAGAGTTGTATCAGTCTGAAACTGACACGGAGGCTTTTAGGGCCAGTTTCCTAGTGGTGAGGAGCTCAGGCAGGTGTTAGCACTGAGTAGTTCCTGCCTGGCCATGAACGAGACCTTGCAGAATGCCAGTTTCTGGCCCTGGGTGCGAGATCACTCCAGAACACTTGAAGAGCCCTGCAAGATCAGACCAGAGGTCCTTCCAGCCCAGTGTTCTTTGCACAACAACCAGCCAGGGGAGCTTCAAGCAGGTCGCGAGCACCACAGCATGTCCCTGCCCAGTTCCTCCATGGCTGGTGTACATAGGCAGGCCACCTCTGATCCTGGAGGCTGCACAGAGCAGCCAGGACCAGCCGCCATGGATAGCCTTCTCCTCCAAGAATGTGTCCAAAGTTAGAAGCTCTCCACATGGGCCACCACAACATCCTGTGGCCATGAGCTCCACCGCTGAGCTACGTACTGTGTGGAAAAACGTGGCATCTGATTCCGGAGGCAGCATACCACCATCAGGACAAAAGCTATCCCAGTGGGTCAAGGGAGGGGCTGTCGCCAGCCCTCTGTCAGTCTAGATCCCTCTGCCCAGCCTTCTGTGCTAACAACCTTGCCCAATTTGTAATTCTCAAGGGGTGTCAGACAGCCACACTGATTATTCCCATCCAGCATGGCAAATTGGTAGAACACCAATGGAGGGCACTGGGAATGAGGAGCCTGGACGATACCGGGTGTGTCTATGTAAATATCAGAGACACCTGAGCACATTTGACCAGATGAAGACACCCGGGGTTTTAATTGTACAAGTCTTCATCGTCGAGCCGATCTGCAAATGCTTCCATGTGAGAGGAGATTCATAATGAAGACGGAAAGCAGGTGGCCTGTTGCTGCAGGCATCATCTTAAAAGGGGCATCATCCGTTCTTCCTGCACATGGAGGAATGCCTCTTTCAACTCATCCAGAATGACTTTTATTTACTTTTTAAAATTAAAACTGCCTCCCCCTGATTATCAGTTGGACTAAGGTATGCCTTTGAATCAATTAAGCAATTGTCTGGTCAGCTAAAAGTGCAGTTCTTGCAGCTGTAAGACCAACAAAACCCTGCTATTCCCAGCATGCCTTCAGCTGCCATGCTGACTAGGGCATGCTGGGAATGGAAGGGTGTTTTCTGGATGCAGCTCTCGGTGGATGCTGCTAGTACACAATGAAATAATCTCTTCCCATTCAGTCAAATGTTCTTGTTAATTAAATGGAAAAACAAAGCAGGACTGCTAGACAGTTTAGCATGCAGTGGTATAACTTCACATGCTAGGAAATAATCCCAGATTCCAAAAATGTGAGCTCCCCATAGCTCAGTTTCCTTAGTAACAGAGCTATTTTTTTTCCTTTTTTCCCTTAAAAATTGATTTCACTTGAAGAGCCTTCCCATGCCGACAGGATGCTGTCAATGAAGCATAAAAACAGTTTTCATGGCAAGACACGGACACAGATTGCTCTGACATGGTCTTTCCCTGCTCTCTTCATTCGTCCCTGCTTTTTTCCTTACAGACAGGCAATAGATAATAAAATCGCACGTATATAAAGTTTTCTGGCTTTGCTGTTCCAGATGGTTAACCTTCTGAGTACTTAATATTTATTCAAATGTTCTGGATTCCAGCAGAAGAAAATTAGAATGGCATTTTTAAATGAAAGATTATTCTCCCCCCTGCATTTTTTGCATAACTAAGTACAGTGATTGGCACCCAGCAAAGTTCAGAATTCTGGAATGAGAGAGAAAATATTCTCTACGACAACAACGGATGTTGTAAAAGTTGGCGCGATATCTGTCCCTCGACAAACACTTCTTTGCAGAGCTGTGGAGTGAAACACCTAGCCATTTCGTTGAACCAAATGTCAGTGCAATTATTGCAAGCGCTCGTTATTTTCTAAAGTCGGATCATGGGAACTGAAATAAGGGGGGGGATCCATCTAGAGCGCGCACACACACACACACACACACTCTCTCTGAACCTATCTTATTTCAGGAAACACATTGCCACTAGCCAGTGGTGAGCTTAGAGGAAAGTGTCGCTTTATGGAGTGCTTCTACAAGGCAAGAAAACAAAACATTTCCGAGGAAGCTCTTGAACCCCTGGATCAGAGTTGCTCCCTGCTTGAAGCAGATTAATTTTGCTTCTCCTGCTTCAGGACATCTGCTACTTGTCCGCATGAAAAGTATTGGCACTTGTCTTTTGCTTCTAGTACAATAGACACCTGGCACCAATATATGTGCTACCTTTCCTTTCCCTTGCTTGTCTATGGAAAACCCTCCTTTGCTCACTGTTTTCACTTTGGGGGAGATGATTGGCACCCCCTTTTTGAAATGTTACTCTGGGACTGAATCAGAATGGGACCCTCTTGTGGTCCCATTTCCAGACCATGAAAAGAGGGTGCTTGGCCACTTCCAAAGGATGGGGAGAATTTGGAAGGCCGGGACATGCGTTCCACTGGCGTTCTCCCAGCTCGCCATACTGAGAGCTTCCGTCCCTACAATATGTTATTAAAATACAACCCTAAGGTGGCGAGCGTGCAAAGGGGCATCAGTGCCCCTGCATGGTACCTCAGTGTCCGTGCACACAGATGCTCAGTGCAGGTGAGAACCATCTCTTTGCTGGCTGAGGGATCTGGTTCTGGAAGAGACAGGCCTTGTGCGCTTCAGCTAGAGTGAATAGACTTGCATGGTTGCAATAGCCACTTGTGCTACACCTGGGGCTGCCCAGAGGCTCCACCTGATACAAAATGCATCCGCTAGGCCGCTCACCTGTGCGTGGTACAGGAACCATATCGCTGCTGTCTCAAAAGACCTGTACTCGGTCGCAAACTATTCCTGGGAGCAGGTCACAGTGTTGCTTTCGTCTTGTGACTCCAGTGCATGGAGAGAGGCATGGTAGCAGCAGCTGTGGAAGCATCAGGGTTGGGGAGGGAAGGAGGCTGGGCACTGATCGGAAGTGGCTTTATCCGTCGGCCCCGGCTTCAGCCCCTTCCCTCCCCACCCTGTGCCATGCCTGTCCTCCCCCTCTCCAAGGCCCAGTGGCATCCTTGAAGAGGCAGCCAGTGCAGTTCTGTCTGTGCAGCTGCTGTAGAGGCAGGACAACAGCTCATCCTTCAGGCTCCTGGTACCGGGGTCACTATATAATGTTTTAGCAGGTCAGGCTTTATGTCTATCCTGCCCAGTATTGTCTATTTTGATTGGCAGAACTTCTAAGCTCTCGAGGTGAGTGAGATCTTTTTCATCAGCTGCAAGTTGATTCTGGGAGTGTGGGACATTGTTCTCTCTAAATGCATCCTTAGCTGAAGATTGCCTGGGACTTAATTTTAGGACTTTCATACAATTCATTTGTCTGATAGGTATCTCACTTATTAGCCATCTAAGCTCACATCTTATAGGAATGAATTCCATAAGTTAATTATTCCATAAGCTACTCTGTAAGTTAATTATTCCATACATGAATATACATAGGTATCCTTAAATTCTGAATCTGTGAGGTGATCTTGTTAATGCCCAACTGTGTGCTGGATTCTAGCCAGCTACTGATTAGAATTAAACAAGGAAAAACATTTGCATCCATTTCCAAAGATAGACGAGCAATTGCTTCTCTTACAACAGCATCTCAACATGGTTAGTTTTCATTCTACTGTTGATGCTTGTATGACGTGAAATGTTGGCTGTTTTGCTCAGCCAGCAGTTCGCGTTTCGTAGATCCGCTGAGCAACTTGGTTTACCCATGAACCAGGTTCCGCACAGCATCCTAGCACTGTAGCTTTTGCTCGAGTCCAATGGATGGATGGATGGAGCTGCACATGTACTGGACTTCCTCATTCACATCATTAGGAAAGCCAGAGCCATATATCCACTGAACTGTTTTGGACCTTAACATGCCAAGATAGGAATGAGCCTTGTGCTCTCACTCCTCCTGTATTTTATTTCAAATATTTCTTGGCTGCCTTTCAGGCATGCTTCCTAAGGTGGTATAGAACAGTAAAGCACAATAGAACTGGCGCAATATGAAGGCTGATAAGAAGACAGAAAAAGCAGAAAATCAAAACCCACCAACATAGCCAGCAGTAAATCATATCTGGGCAGACCAGAATGAAATACTTTATTTTGGGGTATTTGAAAGCCTTCCTTAAAGCCAGCAGTGATGGGAGAGAGCAGACGCTTGGTGGCTGCTTGTTCCAGAAGTAAGACACTGCTGCAGCGAAGGCACTTGAGCTGCCCTCATAGGTGGGCAGTTCAGAAGGGCCCTTCTTGCTGCTCCTAAAGCAAGATAGGAGCAGCCTGATACAAGTGAAGGCAGTCCTTCGATTAATTTGGTCCCAAGGCTTTCAAAGTCCAAGCCAGCTCTTTAAATTGGGCTCTGAAACATGCTGGTAACCAATGCAGCTCATCCCCAAATCAGCAACACTCAGACAGCCATATTCTGCACCAGCTGAAGTTTCTGAGCCATCTGGACAGCTCCCCTTAATGCATGCAAGTGAGCATGGCAGAAGGTTTTCAGTTGTTTTTCTGTTACACTGGAGCCATAGGGTTGATAGCTTTGGAACAAACCAAGATAGGAAGTCATGGTTTAAAACTGGCTTCCTATCCTGGCTTCTTTCAAAACTGTTAACTGTGGTTTGCCTGTTCAGAGGTTAGCTGAAGACATCTTGGTCTGTACTCTGGCTCAAGGGAACAAAGCAGCTGCATTGTTCATTGTCTTACTAAGCCCAGACAGAACCTTCTGAACATAGTCGTCAGCCTGAAGCCGCTTCTTTTGTTGGTGATTGTGCAAATGAATGTGCCATCACTGCCACACTCCCTTTCACTGCTGAGAAGCAAACCCCAGATCTTTCAGACAGCCACAGTAAAATCACTGCTCGGACCTGCTGCCTTGCTTCCCTTTTGGTGAAAATGGCACTACTACCAAATGACCTCCAAGTAGCCCTCAACAGGAGATCAGACTTGGATGGGGAGAAGCAATCCTTGAGGTATGAGCACAGAGCCCAGAGGATTTCTCTGTGTTCCTTCAGCTCCAGAGGTGTTGTGCTTCTTCAGACATCTGCCGGCTTTCTCTCTTGCTGTGCTGCATGCCTGGAACTGCCTCCCCCAGCCCCCCGGGAGACACTGCCTCATTGTTCCCTTCAGAATCCACTGTTTGGATTCCTTTGACATCTTCCTTCAGTCTTCATCCCACCGCCCACCGCCCCGAACCTGAGCAACCCACCTCAATCAAACAGCTTCACCCCCCATTTACTTGCACCTCCATCTTTTCCATGTCCTCTGTGGTTGACCCCATGTTACAATTTAGACTGTCCAACGTGGTGCTGAAGTCTCCATTCTGCAGAGCACTGTGCATATTAATGGCTTTGTGTAAAGTGCAGGATGTTTCAGGGCAGCCTTCGCCCACCTGTGCACTCGAGATGCTTTGGACTTCAGCTCCCATCAGCCTCTGCCAACACGCATAATAGTCAGGAATGCTGGAGGTTGTAGTCTGAAATATCTAGACAGTGCCAGGCTAGGGAAGGTCGATTTAGGGATTGTTAGAAATGTTCTGAATAAAGGAGCAAAGCAAGCTGGTTTGACTTGACATGATCCAAGTGTGAGGAACAGGATCCAAGTGTGTATGCTTTGGACCAAATTGACCTCCCTTGTAGGTCTACTTTAGGCTAGGACCTTAGTCATCAGGATGCAAGTTACAACTGGCAGTCCAGCTTTCTGGTGATAGTTTTGCATTGGCTTATACTCTGCTTTTGTTAAAATCTCCCATTGCTTAGAATATATTAGAAGTTTCCTTTTGACTGTGTCACCAAGGATTCATTTATTACATAAGCCTTTCCGTTCGTTCATTCACTCATTCATTCATTCATTTGCATTTAGAAACCCCAGTTTCACTTTTTCCTCTAAAAATTACATGGTGTCTCTGCTGTATTTTACACTTTCATGTGAACAAAATGCGTGTTTGTTTGTTTTTCTTTTGATTCCAGCCTCTCATTCATTTCATGCCACAGAGCTAAAGACTCGAGTTTCAGAAGCTACATCTGGTGTGAAACGTTGAGTTAAATTTCTCACTTTAGAAGTGTCCCTAACAGTTGGGCTAATTAAAGATGAAATTGTGTCCTTATCATAAATATTTATAAATTGAAAATCTGGCACTCTTAAAATTTCATCAAGTTAAGCCATGAAGATTACTTTACCGAATACAAATGTCACCTTAATATTATCTTAAGGGACAGGAGAGGGTGAATGAAATGTGATCAGGAAATCATTTTGCTGGGACCCTGCTTCACATGTTTCTTAGACGTGTTGCAGAGACAAAACCTCAATTTAGATGTCCATGATTAAGAAAACTTAGGGAGGCATCCTGTGATTCCTCGACACCTAGTGTCCGAATGGCCACTGCAGAGCCTGGATTTCCAGACCCACAGTGCGGACCGTGGTTCCACCTCAGAGCTGGAAATCGAAGCTCCAACTCAACCCCCTCCCCTGCCCAGCCAACAGGAGTAACGAAAAGCCCCTAGCTGCTCTCCAAGGTTGGGAAAGCAACCTCGGAGAGCAGGAAGAGGGGGTGTTTCACAGGGCAGGGAAAGAAGGAGAATGGAGAGGCAAGTCTCCTCCTTTCCTGCTCTGAGATGCAGAAACAAAAGTCCACCTAGTGGAAAATACAAGACAGAAGGGCTAAGAGGTAAAGAAGAACCTTCATTTCTCTTCCCTCTGCATAGCCTAACCAAAAGGCACCTAGCTCAAACTGCAAGCATTGCAATAGGATTGCACCCTTAACGAAGCTTGGCACGATGTGTGAACTGGCAAACCAGTGTTTCATGATCAGCTGGTAGATCAGAGTTGGAAGCCCGGTCTGAAGTGAGTCGTTATTCCATGTTTTGTGGTAACTATGCTTTGGTGCAAATGGATAAGTCCTAGTTCCAGTAGAGCAGGGTCAGGCAATGCAGGACTACATCCCATAATCCCACACCATTAACCATGCTGGTTGGGATTTATGGGAGCTGGAGTCCAAAACATCGTGGAAAGCATCAAGTTTCCTGCCCATGTGCAAGAGAATGGAGTACTGATCAGCAAAAGAAGAATGCGTGGTACTTTAAACCATGATGTGTTTGTAATATATTTGAAAAGATAAATCATGGCTGGAATTCTAAACAATCATTCTAATTGTCTGGCATAATATCTTTATTGTGCCAATGAACCAAAAAGATGAGAACTGTGTAAAATAAATAAATAAATAAATAAATAAATAAATAAATAAATAAGACTCGGGATACAGGTACCCACAAAATATCCCATTATCCTGAGCAAGAAAGGGCAGAAGGTAGATCTTCAGATGTTTTGCATTTGTGCTTCCATAGCACCTGGCCAAGATAATCAGGATTGTTAGAGGACCAAGTCTGGAAGACATTTCCATTGGCCTTATGCCATTTCTTTCAGTTGGCATTTATTTACTTTTATTTATTTGCAAGATGTTCCTATTTCTGGTATTGAAATTTTGGAGCAGATCAATCAGAGATGACCAGGCCCAAGTGGCTGGTTAGTTCAGGAAAGCTTCCCAAAAAAAAAGGCATCAAAATGATAGAATATTGGCACCTGGCCTTCAGAGGTTGGATGCTCCAAAGAAATAGAGCGTCTTCATTTAAGGCTCTTGTCTAGCTAGATCCCAATTTGAGTCATAGATTAATTTGAGCCATTGACACCTGGAATTCCCACCTGAGGACCTGAGTGACCCCACACAGCACTGCTAACTAGAATCGCTCAGGTGGGAATGACCAGGAAGCAAGATTTTGAGCTGAGAGTCCTAGAAAGAGTGGATTGACAGAGGGTGAGCAGTTTAACATCTAACATTTATTTGAGTTTCTGTTACAGAAAAAAATCAGTGATTTAGTTTTAATGATCTTTAAAAATAAAAAACTCCACTCAGATTTTTTTTTCAAAAGAACAGTTATGGTTTGTGTCACTCCTTTTAAAAATAACTCATTTTAAAAAGGCATCTGAACTTAATACAAACCAGCATGTCTTCAAATATGTCCAGCAAGAAAGAGTAAAAGGCAGCTTTTCGGTATGAAAGGAAATGTCATCGCGGGGAGAGAATATTTGAAGTTATAAATGACACCGTCCCCTATTTCAGTCTTCACACTAAATCAAGGGCGGAGAGTTACACACCTTTCTTCTCGTGTCACCATTTTGCCTTCGGGGCAATGAGCGTGGCAGCTGTTTTATGAATGGGCACGACTCTGTGGCATCCATTCCATGAGACTTCCATGGCGCTCTCTTCTCACTCCAGGTGTGCCTGCTCAGCACCAAGGTCGAGGATCCCTGTGGCATGCCGTTCCTCGTGGGGCACCTCTGTCCCCTGGCCCTCAGCAGCTGCCTCTGAGGCTAAGAGGTTGCTAACAGTGTCTCGATCAGACAATGCCATGGCTTCCCCTTTCCCAAAGAGCGAGGCCACCCTCTGTGACGCCTCGGGATCCAGGCAGCTCCTCTGTGATGTTCGCCTTGGCAGGTTTCTGGCCATCAGCTAAAGAGGTGGAGATGGCGGTAATTTAACATTATTCTGTTGCATCTCCATCTCACCCCTTTCCCTCTTGCCAGGAACTCCTGGCAGCTGACATAGGCTTCCTTCCCTGACTGGGTGGGGACCAGAGTGCGGCCCTCCCGAGCCCCAGTCCAGCACTCTAACCACTGCGCCACGCTGACTCTCGCCTGTTTTCTGTGCTGGGCGTCCATCTCATTTACCGGTGAATTAATGCTCCTCGGCCAGAACGCCACAGCCTGACAGTCTGCAGCTGGGACTGCCGGGCCTTAGTTCTGTTCTCCCTAACAGAGCCCTCCCCCCACCACCTTTCCCCCTCTGCTGCCCATGCTCATCACGTTGCAGGGGAAGGCAAACCTCCCGTCACTTCTCATTGTCCACAGGAGTGAAACCAATTTCATCCCGCCATGGGCATTTGTAGCTGTTCACCGGAATGAGAAGGCACTTGCGAAATCCAGGACATTCTGCAGCGCTTTGGAGATTAGCTCTGTGGCGGCTGTTTTCCTTCAGCCAGCAAGTGGGATTTTCCGAAGGCGAGACAGAGTTTGCTCTGCAGGATGCTTTTCCTGTTGGTATTCAAAATTCCTGTTTTATCCAGAGGGGTCTGAGCATCAGAGGCTTCAAACGTGGAAAACTTGGCCTACAACCGAGCTAGAAGTGTTAACGTGATACTCAGTGGCTTAGAAGTAAACCACTTGAAGGGTTGTGACAAATGGTGTGTGTTCAAAATGCACAAACGCAGCAATTAAAGTAGAATACAGTAACAGCAACAACAAAGACAATCTACCAAGCTCGCCATTCAAATCAGCGCGTAAACAGATGAGAGATGGGAGACAGTGCAATTAGCACTTATTAAGAAATGTTCACAGTGCCCAGTACAGGCTGCTGACCTTAAAGTACTAGGCTAGGTAACTTTCAGACTTGTGTTCCCACGAGAAACCCTACTGAGGTGGCCGAAGTCCGGTAGTCTCCAGAGATGAATGGCCCCCAGGCACTGTTCACCTGGTACACAGTGTACCTGATAAATAGTTACCAGCACATTGTGTATCCTTCATTCTTAAGGAAGGATCTTCTAGGAAGCAGCGATTTCTGTCTCTCTCCCCCAGCTGGCAGCTTTAAATGCTTTCCAGAAGGCCGAGGGGCCTCTAAAAAAATCCATAACATAGCCAGATAGGATCGACTTCACATTCGGCAACAGTGTAGAGCTGTCCAGGCAAAAGAAATGAAGCTACAGAAAGCTTCTGGTTGATCTTAGAATCATAGAATAGTAGAGTTGGAAGGGACCATGAAGGCCATCAAGTCCAGCTCTCTGGTGTTGCAGGACACCACGTCACTCCATCCCACTCAGAGGGCTGCCCAGTTTCTTTCTGAATGCCTCCAGTGTGGGAGAGCCCACCACCTCTCCAGGCAGCTGGTTCCACTGCCGTATTGCTCTGACCGTGAGGAAGCTCTTCCTGATGTCCAGCCCAAATCTGGGTTGTTGCAACTGGAAGTGATTAGTCGGTGTCCTGCACTCTGGTATCAGCAAGAAGAGACCTTGACCTTCCTCTTTGTGACAGCCTTTGAGGTACTTCTAGAGGGATCTCATGTCCCACCCCCACCCCCAGTCTTCTCTTCTCAATGCTCTTTTCATCTCGGTGCTTTGGAGTGGATTGGCCAGTCCTAAATGAGGTTGCAGGAAGAGAACGCTTGAGAAAGGGGTGGGGGGCCGAATCAGGAAGGAGTAGGTTTGCGTGTAAAAGCCGTTTGAGCTTAGTTCAGGTATCCTGGGCTGAGCATGTGCTAAGAGGCAGTGTTCCTTTGAATGCCAGTTTCTGGGGAACTTGGGTAGGGGTGCTACTGTAGGCAGGTCTTGCTTGGTTCCCTGTAGCCCACTTGTTTGAAGGGATGGGAGACCAGATGGATCCTTGTCAGGTTCTTATGTTCTTAGGGTCCCTTAATTCTTATCACATGTCCATCGTCCTGGTCCATCTTTCTCACCTAGCTTCAGTTGGTGGAGCCCAGACTCCTGGTAGCAAAAGACAGTAACCCCCTGGAACCTGCCATCTGCTCACCCTGACTTAAGGGGATGGAGTTCCCACTTAAAGTGCCTGCTCAGCTAAGAAGCTCACCAAGTAAGCTCAAGTTAGTTGTTCCACCACAGCCTGGCCCATCTCACATCTTGGTTGGAGCTAAGGGGGCTACTTAGGCTGCACATGGCCAATAAAAGCAAGTTTTAATTGATATGTAGAAATACAATGTGAGTCACTGTGAATCCTGTGTCTGCACAGTTTGTTTTCTAAGCTTTGCCTGTGGACTTGACTTATTTCAAGAACAGCAAGAACGCTTCTGAGAACGCTTCGAGAACAGCACCTGCTCTCTCTCTCTTTATGGTTATCTTTAAATTGGACTTGACTCTATTTTTGTGCTTTATAATGTTTATATATTGCTGCACATCTACACAGATTCCAGAGTGGAAAGTAGTAAAATGACAAAAATGTAAAGGGTAAAACACAATACTGAAGACAGAATAGCAATAAAACCTCCGACTGAAAGCATTCTGAGAAGGCTTTCAGAAATAAAAATGTGTTCAGGAGGTGCCGGAAACAGCACAATGTTGGTTCCAGTCTGGCCTTCAGAGGCAGATAGTTGCACAGAAATGGAGCCACTACCCTAAAGGCTCTGTGGGTCTCTGAGCAGGCCATGGGTCCAGCGGGACACACCAGCAGTGTTCGTCCGATCACCTCCGTTAGAGGGAGGACAGGTCGACGAGAAAAATGCTCTCTCGGCTACCTCAGACTGGGCAATCCTCCCAAGAGAGGATATTTCCAAATAAAGGATTATCCTCTGTACAAGAGGACCATATGCCATCCTAATACATTTTGGACTACAACTCCCAGCATCCCTGACTGCTGCTTGGGGTGACTGATGGAAGTTGAAGCCCCAGTCATGTGCAGGTCACCACGTAAGAAAAGGCTAGGAGAAAATTAATGTACCTTCACGGTCACCTTTGCTTGATACTTTTATTACCACGAAGATGATCCTAAATCAAACCCAAGTGTTGTATCAATTCTCCTTTTAATTGCTGCATGACCAAAGCACAAATTTCTGCCAAATCCAAGCTAGGAATAGAAACAAACCTGAATCTAACTCTGAACGAAGCCCAAGAGATTTTTGTCAGGATGTCTGAAAAACTCAAAGGGATACCAGGGCTCAGATCCAGGTCAGTTACTGCTACTTTATCTGCCGGTCTTGATAGCGGATCTCATTTTTCAAAGTCCGAGTTTCTACCCGCAATTACTACTTTAATCAGTCTTACAAGATAATGCTTGCCAATGGATTTTGCAATGCTGTTTTAAGTCGTCAGACTCGCTTTCCCTGTCACAACCATTTAAGTTTCCTTTGCAAATGTAGATTCACTTAATGATGCCTTTATTAATTTATGTGAAAGGAAGCCATTGATGCTTGGCCCTTATCTTGTGTGTCTGCCAGATTAAAGCACAAAGTCACAAAGGAGGCCTGCGGCAGGCCTCTGGAGGTGGGGCTTGGCACCAAGAGAGGTAGGGGGTCCAAGAAATGAAACTGCAGGCTCAATAGTTGCGAGAATACAGTATATGGGAGTCGGCACCCTTGGCAGTATGTGGTTCTTGGGCTTGTGCGTGTTCCCCTCTTGTGTGTTCCGAATTGGCTCCTTTCCAGTCGCGTGCAGTGGTCCAGCAGCACTCGCAGGGCTGAAGCACCAGGACTTCCTCTCAGCAGGAATACAACCACCCCCTGAGCCCCCTCACACTTCCCTTTTCCCTTACAGTCGCTTTGGAAAAGTGGCTTTTCCCAGCAATGGCATATTGTGAGTTTGCTGGTCCGCTCCTGGGAATTCCTGCTTCTCAGCAGCCCCTCCTGCTAGTCATGTGGCCATGGCATCCCTGGCACGAAGCCGGGTCGGCCCTTGAGCTACTCTCCTCCTCCTCTTCCCCCTTTGCATCTCAGGGCGTTGAGCAAATCCATGCTTTCTGCTCCACTGGAATATTCCTTAGCGGTGGCGTTCCATGGGAATGCTTGCCAAAGCCTGCCATCCCGTTGCCCTCAACAATCGGCTTCCGTGCTGGCCGTATTGGAAACGCACAGCTGTATGCGTCATCAGTGACCGAATTATACCCACTGCATCCTCATGTGTGTAACACGAGTTGAACCGATGAGAGAGCCAAGTCAGGTGTGGTGTGGGAGAACCATGAGTGGAACGGCAGCAGCGGTCTCCTACCGAGTCGCACCTCTGGTCCGTCCAGCCCGATAATGAAAACTCTGACCGGCAGCAGTGGCTCCCTAGGGCCTCGGGCAGGAGGTTTTTTCTTACCTGGAGATGCTGAACCTAGGACCTGAAGGCACGTGCTTTGCCATTGCCCTGCAGCCCGTCCCAACAGAAATCCTCTGTCTGTCTGAAATGTATTAGCAGCTGCATAAGAGGCAGGTGATCTCCTTAGGAAATGCGGCATGGAGGAGAGGGCGGTCAGGCTCATGCGACTCTTGCAGCCCCACTACCCTGAACCGACTCGGGCGGCTTCCGCAGTTCCTTCCAAGCACCTGAAAGAAGATGTGGGGAACTCCAGTCAAGGATGCTCCTGTATCTCATGAACTTTGGCCTCGCATGGTGGCGTGGAAGGTGGACGAAAGGCTAATTTCCCAGCCCATGGGATTCAGGCAGCTTCTCGGAATCATGATTTGATGGCAGCAGTTCAGGGAAATGTTCCAGATTGTGTGTGAGAGCACGGCCCATTTTTATGAAACCCTTTTTATGCGTGAGATCAAAAAAGAAAGGAAAAATCCAGACCAAAGTAAATTGCTAGCTCGTCCTCTTGGAATTATTACGCTGATTGGATCACGTCGCCTTCGTTATGGAAGTGAGCAAGAAGAAGTTGAGTCAACAACAGAGGTGGCACAGAAAGGACTCGCGTTATTATGTTAGCAAAACTCCTGGCAGCTTCTCCAGCGATATGGCCGTGACCTGCCTCTGACTTTGCTGTGCAACAAGCATTAACAGCAGCCCTGAATTCTCAATGAAAATGCAAAACATCAGCCTACGTTTGGAGATGTTAGCTGACCTCTGAATCATTCTTTTGGTTTCCCTCCAAGTCGCCTGCTCCTTCGTGGCCGGGCCATGGGTTCCATTCCCCACCACGCACCCCTGAGGGCTCTTTTATACATGTAAGTTGTGGTCCTGTGTACAGGAAGGAAGGAAAGAGGGAAGAAAAGGGGGAAGGGCTGAGTGGAGCCTGCATCTGAAAGACTATGCTTGGGATGCACTTCTATGCACTTCCACTTGTGACCACAGCACAGTGGGGCGCTGCACTGAAGAAACATTATTGGGATCTGGCTGCATGTTTTCTCAGGCAGTCAGCCCAAAATATCATGTGCAGATGTGGAAAAAGCATGTTTGTAAGCACAAGGAGGGATCACACTGGTGTGGTCCCAAATTGGTGTTTGGTGGTACGAAATGCCCTTTGGTTTGGAGATGCTGGCCTTCCCTGGTCAGGTGGATCTCACCATGGACTAGAAGGCCACTAGTAAAGGGACCTCTCTTCTCTAAAGATGAGATGAAAGGAGTAGATGCCATTTTGGGATGCATTAATAGAAATACTACTTCCAAATCACAAGAAGTAGTTCCCCTATACTCCTCATTAGTCAGACCTCATCTGGAATACCTTGTCCAGTTCTTGGCACCAAGATTTAACAAAGATGCAGAAAAATCAGGGTCCAGTGCAGGGCAACAAGAATGATTCAGGTCTTGGAAACACTGTCCCATGAAATGAGACTGTGACGTGTTCAGCCTAGAGAAGAGAAGGCTGAGCGGGGACATGGTATCCCTCTAGAAGTACCTCAAAGGCTGTCACAAAGAGGAAGGTCAAGATCTCTTCTTGCAGATGCCAGAGTGTAGGACATGGAATAACCAATTCAAGTTGTGGCAACCCAGATTCGGGCTGAACATCAGGAAAAGCTTCCTCACAGTCAGAGCAATACGACAGTGGAACCAGCTGCCTGGAGAGGTGGGGGGCTCTCCCACACTGGAGACATTAAAAAAGAAGCTGGACAGCCATCTGAGTGGGATGGTGTGACCTGGGGTCCTGCCACAGCAGGGGGTTGGACCTGATGGCCTTCTTGGCCCCTTCCAGCCCTACAGTTCTGTGATTCTATGATCTATCCCTGCAGATGCGTCGCTCAATGGACTAATCAGTCAATCTGGTATAAGGCAGCTGTTTCCCAAGCCCTGGCAGGCTGGACCAGGTTGGGGGCCATAACTCAGTGGAGGAGCACATGACTTGGCATGCAGACAGTCGCGGGCTCAGTCATAGGCATCTGCAGTTGAAAGGGAGAAGGTGATGGAGAAAAGCCTCGGGGAATTGATGAGCCCTATCTCAGTGGGGTTCCTCATCCACTGCAGTTTTTATTTTGGACTTTCTTGGAGATGTCCACAGTGCTGCACTCCACACCCAAAAAAGGTTCATTGCCACAGATGGCTCCTATAAGGCTCAAGATAAAAGCTGCATTGGATAAGATGTAGGAGTCACCGAACAAACGAGGTCCAATAGACTACTGAGCCTGGCAGAAGGCAGCATGGTGTTTCTAAGGGTATACACATTTCAGTCAGTAGATGCATATAAGAAAATTCCCGACTTACGTCACAGCATCTCTCCATGTGTGAAAAGGAGTCGGTGGCACATCATCGCTCCGGAGTGACACCTTCTTCGTCGTTACAACAGCAGTAAACGTGTGACTGCCAAGGCAGGCCTTGCTCTGACGCTCCGTTCTGGGTTGCTTTGCAGCTGCATGGCACAGTGTTCCCCTCATGCCAGGAGACCACGTTATCTGTTTGTTTGATTTGCATCCCACCTGAGTGGCAAACAATGGTGCTCAAGGCAGCCGACAAGGAAATCCAGACGGAAGAGCAACGTCTTAAAGCATGCGATGAAAAATAAATAAAAAGCATGAAAGAAGTGGAGCCCAGCATACAAATAGCTCCTGCTGCAGCAGACCAGTTCCAGTGCCGTAGGCCTAGCTGAATTTTGGCACCTGCTGGCAGAAGGAGAACAGCCTGGGATCCATGCCCTTTCAAGATGATTCATCCTGCCCTATGTTGAATTGACGTAGTTGGAAGGGAGACATCCGTTAACTTCCAGGTGCTGAATCTCTCGCCCTGTTCCGGGCGTGGGGCAGTTGCCATTTGGTCGTCTGGAACCTGCGTAAACCCTGCTAACATCACCGGAAGTTTAAGGTCGCTTGAAATGCAGCCACCCTTGGGGGGTACAAGCAGGAGAAAGCGGTGAAAATGCTTCCTTTTATGGGAAGGAAGTTGGCCCGGTAGCGGGTATTCCCTCCCTCACTCAGTCTCTCGGGTCCCAGATTGTCATGTAGGAAAACTGTTCTTTATAGCTGGCTGAGACAAGACTGATGTTGCCTGTCAGACTGCTTTCTTCCTGCACCGGCTCCACTGCTTTTATATATTCTGCTCCTGCATCTTGTAATTACAAAGGTGCTACAGCACCGATTCTGCTTCCAGAAGCAGCCTTTTTCCTGTTTTCAAAGGCGCCAGCATTTGTGGGTGGCACAAAGGTATCAAGGAATGCCAGAAATGCCCAGGCCCCTAGAGGATTTCCCTTGCAGAGGTGCAGTGGAAATGATATTAGCAGGAAAACATTAGACTGTTGCCTTACAGTCTGGCGCTGCACTTGTCCCATCATCCTGCCCCGTGGAGAGATGGATGTGCAACAAGAGCATAGCAAGCTCTCTCAGACCGAAGCTGTTCAGACAATGTGCTTGAGTGTGGACAGCCATTGAGCCATTGGTTGTTGAAATGTGGGTTATTGCTTTGCCTGAACTTGGCATGCTAGGAAGCCATGTCTTTTTCAACCACAAGCAACCTGTGGTTTGTTGTCAGGTTGTGAACTGTGGGTTGTACATGGTTAACAAGCCATGTCTTTCTGGAACTTCAAGAGTTTTCCCAATCCTACTTGGAGAAGCCTGGGAATGACCCAGAGACTTCCTACATGCAAAGCTGTTGTACCACTAAGACACTTCTCTCTCAACTTCTGCCTGCAGTCTTTTGTAGGAGAGAAGCCGAGAAAGTGAAGGAGGCAGACACACAACTACAGGTTGTAGTGATTGCCACAGGCAGCATTGGCCAAAGGGTATTTAAATAGAATAGAGTCAGGGGGCCTTTGGTGCTCACTGGGACATTTAAGAAGCAGTCTTGGGCACAACCCTAAAATGGCTACTGTGGGTGGACAGAGCTTAGTTACAAAGGATCAATATCCTACCTAGAGGGAAATTAAGATGGAGCAGCTTAGATGCTTTGGAGCCATCCCAAAGGCCAGTAAGGAACACACACACACGCGCGCGCGCGCACACACACACAAAATGACAATTGGAAAGACTGGGCAGGCTTGGTGGAGAGGACGTTCATGCCTGCCAAGACTATGTTGCCTACCCCTGAATTCTGGATAGTGGTGCCTGCCAGTTATGATGGATAAAGCAGGATTCTGAATGAATGTTGCCTAGGAGAGCGCTACTGATCGCTCACGGTCCTTCGGTTGAACTTCCCTTCCTTGAGGAGCCCAGCTGCCGCAACAGTCCTTCCTCTGGTTTCATGGACATCACGTGAGCTTTCCCCCTCCCCTTGTTTTCCAGCACCAGCTTTCCAGGTTTTCAAGTTTTCCCCTGCAAAAGAGAAGCAGCCAAACAGAGGCAACGCAAAGCCGAACATTAGCCAGCAGCAGGTGCTGCCAGCGAAACACCCGCCCGGCTTCCCTGCCCCATTTCATTTCAGGATCAAATATCCTTTTATTCAGCACATAACGCGGCCAACCTCGCCTACCTGGGGTAGAAGTTGCATCTATAATTCAGTGTAATCAGCTTCAAAAAGCGACTCCTTTGACTCGACACGCGGCTTCCAAGTGGAGCTGGCTTTTCAAAAAATCAAAATCGTGGCAGAACTTTCAGGATATTTTAAAACAAGATGGTGAGACACATGAAAAAGAAGGTTCTAAGAAAGAAAACAGCCTGAGGACGGTGAGGAGGAGGGGGCCCAGCAACTCTTGGTGCTGACTAGAAAGATGTTTTGTAGTTGTCATAATGCAAAAATGGGCTCTGTCTAATAATGTGTGAAACCTGTTCCATCTGAGTTGTGTCTGGGGCTACCGTTGTGTCCCCACTGAGAAGCGAGAACTCAGTGGCAGTGACGCGGCGGTCAAGAGGGCGAACGCCACCCTTGGCTGCATAGCCAGAAGCGTGGCTGCTAGATCGAGAGAGGTGTTACTGCCACTCTGTACGACTCTGGTGCGCCCGCAAGACAACCTCCTTTCACAACGTTCACCCCTGGAGTAAGCAAAATGCAAACAGGGTGCAACTCCTGCTCACCAGGATATTTGTAAAGGCAGCACACACCTTTTGGTGCTCTGTACTGGTTTGGATGTGGCACCGCAAGTGCCGAAAAAGTCAAATTTATCTTGTCAGCTAAAGTCAAATTTAGCTAAACATCAATCCTTTTCATGCTCTGTAGAGATCCAAATGTTTTTCCCAGTCATTATTTTATTTCTTTAACTAATTTGCAGCTCACCAGCAGACTAAAGCTCACTTGGTATGCAGGGAGGAGGCAGGCTGGGGTGCAAAAATGGCCCCAGAGGTCCATTCCTACCCTTAATGGAGTCAGTTTACCCAAAGGAATATCTCCTCTCCTATTGGCCTACCTGGACCTGATGGTCATCAACCAAGCCACTCCCACCAGAGGGGTTAAGGCAGGTCAGCTAGAAGAAAGAGGGCCCAATTGGGCAGTGCCCCAGCCCACGGGAGACTCACCCCATGCCCACACACCCTCTTTTTCAGCACCTGGGGAAGTTGCCTTCACCCCCCCAGGCATTTTACGATCTGCCATCGTGCTTTTAAAGCTCTGCACGGGGTTTTGGGTCAGCTTGGTTTGGCTTTCAGGTTTGGTTTTATCATGTGCTGTCATGACCCTTGCAACTGGTGGCACCAATTTTGCATGATTGCTCCTTGGGAGGAAATCTAGACAGCAGACTAAAAAGCAGGCATCACCCTGCCAACAAAAGTGCGTATAGTCAAGGCCATGGTTTTCCCAGTTGCAATGTATGGCTGTGAAAGCTGGACCATAAGGAAGGCTGAGCGCCGAAGGATTGAGGCCTTTGAGTTGTGGTGCTGGAGGAGACTCCTGCGAGTGCCTTGGACCGCAAGGCGATCAAACCAGTCAGTCCTAGAGGAGATCAACCCTGACTGCTCTTTAGAAGGCCAGATCCTGAAGATGAAACTCAAATACTTTGGCCACCTAATGAGAAGGAAGGACTCCCTGGAGAAGAGCCTAATGCTGGGAACAATTGACAGCAAAAGAAGAAGGGGGAGGCAGAGGATGAGGTGGCTGGATGGAGTCACTGGGGCAGTCAGCGTGCGCTTCAGTGGACTCTGGGGATGGTGGGGGACAGGAAGGCCTGGAGGGATGTTGTCCATGGGGTTGCGATGGGTCGGACGCGACTTAGCAACCAGCAACAACAACATTGTTTCTTTGTGATTTTATATCTTAGATTTTTAAAAAGGCAAAACCAAGAACTTAATTTATTGGGCACCCTAATGTGCAATAAATAGGTCAATATTTCATTCAGGGGCTGGAGAAACTCAATGTACCCTCCCACCTTCTGCATTTGCCTGTGTATTGAAACAGGCTCCAAGCTCAGGGCACCTCAGCAGTGGCTCCTGTGGTGAGAAGCACCAGTGAAAATTGCAGGTGTTGGTGGATTTGGAATTGATGCTGGCCATCGTTATATTTCTTTGTCCTTGCTTTCTGATTTATTGTCTTCATTTTATTTATTCTTTATCTTTCTTTCACAATTGATTGTGTGTGTGTTGCATTATGTTGTGTTGTAAGCCATCCTGGAGAGAATCTAGGAATGCCAGGTAATATGTCTCTTTAAACATAAGAAGAAGTCAATTTAGCCGCTGGGCCATTTTAAAAGGCAACTATACCAACAATTGACCTTTAAAATTAAAAACTCCATCAATTACATTTTTAATCAAGCCTTGAGCTATAGACCAAGATGGTTCCCCAAGATGAGCTGGAGATAAATTGATTGTGAAAGTGACGCATTTTGCAATAGCCTTATTGTGTGGCGGGGGTTGGGGGGGGGATGATGCTGGTGGAAACTTTAGTGGGAGTGGAAGAGTCTGTGCGCATTGTACACCTTGTGGATGAGCAGAAAATGGTCCATCTTTGAGGCTGAAGGAGAATCTCTCATTTAAAGCGATGCTGGCAAAAGAAATTGTCAGGTCGTAATCACATGAATTCCTATTGCAATTTCACACAGTTCTTCAGAGAGTTGCCAGAAAGGGATTTTTACTTCAAATTGAGAGCGCAGATTGAAGAGCAGAGTGTGTTTAAACGCAAATGGTTTCACCTTCTTAGCAAACTACCTAGTTGGCAGAAAGATGGATCAGCTTTTCTTAGTTAAAGGCCGTGGCTGCTGGAAGGCCTTCAGGCTATATCAGCCTTTCCCAACTTAAGTGTTCTCTAAATGTTTTGGACTTCAGCTCCCATCAGCCCCAGTCAGGGTATCCAACAGCCAAGAGTACGGGGACAGTTGTCCAGAACCTCAAGAAGACACAGACTGGAGATGGGATATGGAATTACACCCTAATGCCTGTAACTCAAATATGAGCCTCCTTCATGTATCACTGCCTTGTCGTGGCGAAGGGGCTTGTGTAGCTCAATGAAGCTATGAGCCATGCCGTGCAGGGTCACCCAAGACGGACAGGTCATAGCAGAGAGCTCTGACAAAACGTGATCCACTGGAGAAGGACATGGCAACCCACTCCAGTATCTTTGCCATGAAAACCCCATGGACCATGAAAACCCCAAAAGGCAAAAAGATATGACGCCGGAAGATGAGTGGAAGAGTCTAATGCTGGGAACAATAGATGGCAAAAGAAGAAGGGGACGGCAGAGGATGAGGTGGCTGGATGGAGTCACTGAAGCAGTTGGTGTGGGGTTGAGTGGACTCTGGGAGATGGTGGAAGACGGGAAGATCTGGAGGAATGTTGTTCATGGGGTCGTGATGGGTTGGACACGACTTCGCAACTAACAACAACAACTAATACGATTAGTCTGATACTTTTACCCTGTTTAATATACTAAAATTCCTGAGCAGCTCACACATTGAAAATACAAAACAATAATATAAAAATGATGTAAAGCAATACAATTTTATAAGATTGCAACAGAGCAGCAGTAGAAGAGGGAGCAACAAATCCTGGAAAGGAAAAAGTCATGAGAACATGAGAAGAGTGTGCTGGATCAGACCCGGGGTCCATCCAGTCCAGCCCTCTGTACACACAGTGGCAAACCTGCCACCCACTGGATCCTTCCAGCAGGAGGGTGCAAGGCCTCCACCGGCCCAGTTCCTCCACAGTGGGTGCATGCAGGCAGGCCACCTCTGGTGCAGGAGGGAGCACGTGGCCAGCAGGGCTAGTAGCCATGGATAGCCTCCTTCCTCGTGTCCAGTCCCCCTTTAAAGCCATCCAATTTGGTGGCCATCACCGCTTCCTGTGACAGCAAATGCCATAGTTTAAACTTTGGGTAAAAAGTGCTTTCCCTGATCTGCCCTAAACCTGCCCCCCATCAGCTTCAGGTTTGTGTGTTCTCCGCACTGTGCATTATTTCAAACACCTCCATCATGACTCTCCTTCCTCACCTTTTTCTGAGCTAAGCTCCTTGGAGGGAAGGTAGAATATAACTGCATGCAGTAAACAGATGCATGTTTTCCAAAGGCTCTTCACATGCACCACCATTTCTGCCGCTTGAACCACATGGGAGGGAGATTGGGTTTGCACCGTCACAGATGGAGAATAAGCGTTGGTGGCTCACTGCCCGGCAAGATTAATTAATCCAATCTGGCGGCATGCTTGGGGAAGTTAATAAGCCACTGTGTCTTGTTTCCCCCATGCTCGAGTGAGCCTCTCCAGGGTTCAAAGGACAGATGCCACCACTGAGTAGACCCAGCTGCTTGATAAATTGGCTGACAAACAGCTGAAGTCAAGGACTGACACCTGAAGATTTTCAGATTCTGAATGCCTCGTCTGCCTGCCTCGTTTAAATTCATGTGTATGCGATAAAACCCTTCGTAAAACGGAGAAAACAGGGTGGAAGAGAGCATCTGCCGTTCTCTTTCCTTGTTATCTACTACTTTAAAAAAGCTCAGATCCATCCAAAAGAGCAGCAACACCAAAAAACCCCCCAAAAAACCACATGTGAGTGTGGGGGAGAAAGAGAAGAAAGGCCATATCATAAGATAGATCTACTCATTTACCTTCCCTTTGATAGAGAACGAAAGATTAGATCTAAGAAAATAATAGGTAATTCTTGCCTTCCTTGAACTGTATATTTCTTTAGCCAAAGTACTGGTTTAACTTCTCAGTTTGGTTTTTTCCCCGTTTTTCCCCCGTAGGTGTTAAAGCCGTGTTTTCTGGGCACTACCACAGAAATGCCGGGGGCTTGCACCATGGCCTCGACATGGTGGTGTCATCTGCCATAGGATGCCAGCTAGGAGAAGACACCCATGGGGTGAGAGTGGTCGCCGTCACTGCCGAAAAGATCGCTCACAGATACTACAGTTTAGATGAACTGAGTAGTCCTCAAAGAATGGAAGAAGAGCTGCTGGCCTTGATGAAGCAAAATTAGCCCTTATAACTTGGTGGGCCAGGAAATAAATGTGACCAATCCATCCAGGTATGTGGTGGTGTCCCTCACCTTCAGCCTCCCTCTGTATTTCTCCGATTCAAAAAGCAATGATTCTCATCCAGTTGGCCAATTAGTGAGCGCCTACACCAGCAGAACAGAAAACAGCATCGGCCAGCTGCCAGTTGGACTCCCTTTCAAGATGTGTTTAAATTTAATCCGTATTACAAAAGAAATGAGCAGGCTGTTGGTTCTGCCCTTAAGAGAGGATCTTCTAAGAATGCACTGCCCTTGGAATCAGTAGCTTTCTCGTGGCGTTTAAATGCTTTCACAGACCAAAGCAGGAGAAGCTCAGGGACGTACCAACCGACAGCGAGAGGCTGCAACAAATGGAATTCCACATCATGGAACGAAGACAAGGTTCGGCTGCGATTCCGAGAGCAAACTCTGCCCAGACGCCTGTGATGGCTTTGATGAAGCTTCAGTGCTGCATGCAAGTCTCTAATGCAGATGGGGAATGAAGGGGAGGGCCAGCGTGGCTTTGTCTGTCCCGCATCCTCCCCTGCTGGGAAAGGCGCAGGGTGGCCACAAAGTTCAGCTCCTCCTCCAGCCCTCTGTCGGAGAGTCCGCTAGCCCCGTCTGAACGCCTGGCCCACCATTCGCCCTGCCGTAACAGGCAAGGACCACGAGAGTGGCCGGACTGCCTCAGCTCCCTTGGTGCCCATTCCCCTCCAGCCTCACCGAGATTTGGACATGCCAGGTTAATATACCCACAAACAGGCAGGAGGAGCTCTCCCTCAGTCTTGAGTGGGGGACATACGGCCCACCGCTTGCTGGTGGACTAGAGCTCCCATCATTCCCAGCCCCGCCTGCCTGGGGCTTGTGAGAGCAGTAGTCCAACAGCGTTCCAAGGGCCGCCCCCAGTGGCAGGGCTAATGACCCCACCACCTCCTGCTGCCTCCTCCCCATGAGCTCACACTTGGCGGGGCGTTCTCGGAGGGAGGTGGCGGCCCTCTGGCGCAGCCGCCTGCTTCTTCCGGCGGCCGTCTTCATCGGCAGCATCAAACGCCTCTTTTGCTGTTCTGCGGAAAGGACCCCCCACCCCCGCAGCAGCCCCCCGCATGCCTGAACTTAACATGCAGGCAGGGGAGATGCAGTGTGGGGAAACGGATGGCCGACTCCTCCGTTCATATTTTGGAAAGTGTGAGATTGCCAGGAGGGTTTCTCTCTGATGGCCACAGCGATCTCCGGACTTGCACGTGCAAGACGGCTTACCATGTAAACATGCACCATCTTCCTATGTGCATTAACAGGCCATAATGGGGCTGTGGGGTAAGAATGATAGTCAGCTGTAGGATTTGCCCACCAGGCAAAATGGCAACACTAGCAGAATGCAGCCACGTTCTTGAAAACGCCGGTCAGGCTGATCGTAATGGTTGTCCCAAGCCAACTGCTAGATTTTCTGTTGTTCTTTTTTCCATGCAAATCGCTCTCGGCACAGTCCGGAACAGACCAAACCAAAGGTGAGCAATAAGGAATATTTTGTTTGAATATTCCCCCCCTCCTGTTTCTGGCTTTCAAGATGCTGCTTTGCATATTGTTGGAAGGAGAAGAGTTATGATTGTTCGTATAGTTGATCTGCAAAACAGTTTGATCCCATGGAAATCTAATAAATTTATGACTGATACACCAAGTTTGCTTCTCTGTTTTACCTCTCATTCTGCAAAATGGTTGTGCAACCAGTTCTGGAAAGCACCTGGGTGTCGGGGAAGCCTTCCAGGAGTGATGCTGCAGACTGCTGAAAGCATCGGAGGAACCATTGCTGGGAATCCGACTCCCATCCAACTTCCCACTCACAAGCGGCATGGAAAGAGCAGCACCTGCTCCTTCTTCAAGGTCAGGAAAGTGATCTTAAGGAGGAAGAAAAAGTGGGTAGGAAGGGGAAGAGATGGGAAAGGCCAGGATATGAGTTATCCTGAAGACTGCATCTCCCTTCCTTCCCGTCCTTGCCTGCTAGACGGGCGAGAAAGCTTGTCTTGTGAAAATGAAGGGCGGGAAGGTGGACAATACTCCTGTTGCTCCTTTGACCCTACATAGGATGACTGCTGCCCTCTGAATTTGGAGGCTTTCCCAGCCAGTCTTGGACTTGTGGGCCCCCTTTTGTCTACCTGTTGTAACAGACCTGAACCCGCGAAGTCAAGCCTGTGTCTGTAGCCCTTTAAGGCGCTTGCTTTGCTTTGCAGCATCGCCTGGTTGCTTACATTAGTGCAGAAGAGCTTTGGTTAGCCTTGCTCTGTCCAGGGCAGCCTGCTTTCATGAAACTGGCGGCTTTCCTTTCCTGACGCCGAGGCAGCACAAGGACCGTACACACGGCCCTTGAACCTTCCTCACCATGCATTGCTTTTGTGAGAAAGAGGCAGTAATGAGCTATGCTTTGATGTTTGGGCAGAGAAGAAACGTTGCCCCTCCAGGCAGCAATCCTGGTTGGCTCACTATACTTCTTTATCTCTTAGCACCTGTGTAAACAATATTACGCTCGCAACCATATACTTTAATTATGTAGGATGCTCTGCGCATGCGTTTCCATGCTGCAAGTTAGCAATCTATAAAAGCTGGCCACCTCCTTTGCTCCCTGGTTCAGGGTCTTTTCAGGGGGCTGCTGCTGGTTTTTCTGAACCCAGCTGATTGGAGTCCTACCAGGCAGGAGCCCTCACTGTGCAGTGTCGGAGGCTTGCTGCTAAAAGTTTTGGCAGTCTAGCTGGCTTGTTTGGTATTATTGCAATAATAAAAAATCTACTTCCCAGCAAACCTGGAGGATTATGCTTGTATTTGCACACAGGAAACTTGTAAACATTTTTTCCACTAGAAAACTGCTTTTGATAGCATGGCCAGCATCCAAGGAACCTTTCAGGCCAAGCAGCTGAACTTTTAACTGAGGACTGAATTCTATTTCGGAGGAGCATCTGGGGCCGAGCTGCAGGCAAAGCAAGCAAGGCCAAAATACTCAAAATATTAGCAGACTATCTTCAAGATCTTGCTAGCTGTAACTAACCTTTATGGGGTGCAGCTCAACCTTCTAAACTGGGGTAGGGGGTGCAAAGCCCAGGATGCCACCACAGAAAGGACAGAAGGCGTGTTGGGGAAGGCAGTCCGGCCTAATGGAGAGCTCAGAAGGCTTGGATGGAGACCTCAGGTGGGTTTAGCTTGGCCCCTGAGCCTGAACCTGTGCTTCTGCCCCGCTACTTTATTTATTGCTGCTTGAACAGCACAGAAGCACATTTTGCTTAACTTGGTTTAGAAAGCCCCTCGGTTTCGAAAGTAGCTTACCAGGTAACATGGGTAAGAGATAAGAGCCTCTTGGGCATTCGGGGGCTCAGCAGCCATGACCAATTGTCTCCCAGTGGGCTTTGGAACCTCATCCAGGGGACTGTTGCTGACCTTTGTTGTTGTTGTTGTTAGTCGTGAAGTCGTGTCCAACCCATCGCGACCCCATGGACAACACTTCTCCAGGCCTTCCTGTCCTGCACCATCCCCTGGAGTCCACTCAAGCTCACACCAACCGCCTCAGTGACTCCATCCAGCCACCTCATCCTCTGCCGTTCCCTTCTCCTTTTGCCGTCTATTGTTCCCAGCATTAGGCTCTTCTCCAGGGAGTCCTTCCTTCTCATTAGGTGGCCCAAGTATTTGAGTTTCATCTTCAGGATCTGGCCTTCTAAAGAGCAGTCAGGGGCTGACCTAGGAAGCCCCAAATGGCTTGGGATCAGGATACACAAACAGCAGGTTCTCCCAGTGTGAACCAGGCTATACTGTGCAAGCTTCAGTAGAACACCTCCTGTATTTCCCACCACCAGGAGAGGCTAAGCTGTTGAGTACATGAGGCAGGTCAATTGCCTTTGGATGGTTTTGCATAAAGTCCTCCCTTGTTTTTAATCTGCTTTGGTCCGACCAAAGGTTAAGTCACTGTACATCACCTTCAAGGCCCTGGTGACAAGAACTCTTCATAAATACCTTAAATAAATAAAGTGTACTGTTTGTTGGCTCTCAGCCAGTGTGCCATTTGTGAACCTCTTACTTGTATTGGAGCAATTTGTAGAGGAAAGCAACCCGTAGAATTTCCTGGCTACGTTATGAACACACTGGAATGGATTTCTGTTAGGTACTTTAGCTTCTACACAGATCCTAATAATTCCAAAGACAGATTAGCATTTTAATAATACCGCTACCGCACCTAAACACCTTAATCCTCAGTAAATCCTTTCTTTTATATGTTTTTTAACAAAAGTGCACATAAAAGCAAGCTCCCCGAAATCAGTGAGATGTCTCGCTCTGCTCTGCTCTGCTCTGCTCTGCACTGCGTTATGCTAAAAGGGCTGGAGGCATTGATGCTTGACCCACTAGTCTTACAGCAGGGAGCGGAGTTCAGATTAAAGGGCAGCATGGTGCCTTTTGGGGAACGTGGGGAGGGCTGTGTGTGCCCCTGTGGGGCGGCTTGGAGGGCTGTGTGGAGCCTGTGGGGACAGCCCAGAGAGCTGTACGGTGCCCACGAGGGCTGCTCGGAAGGCAGCATGATGCTCTAGGAGGGCTGTGCCTCTTATTCCCACCTCAGGCAACCTGCACCAGGGATTTTGGCTCCTGCTCCCTAGGCCTGGGAGGAGGAGGACGGCAGGAGGGCCATGCCAGAGCAGAAGAAGCGTTATGGCGGATCAGACCAAGGGTCTGTGCTATCCAGCCTTCTGCTCACGCAGTGGCCAACCACTGTGGAAGCCCACGAATAGCATGTGAGGACAAGAGCACCTTCTCCTGTTCCCCAGCAACCGACAGAGGTGTCCTGCCTGTGGTCATGGAAGTAATGTGTGGCCCTCACATCTAGTAGCCATTGAGGGCCCAGCAATGGGCGTGATGGCTTTTAGAGCATTTCGTGCAAGCTCGCCACACTAGCATCCTGGGCACCGTTACAAAAGAACCAGGGAGTTACATTAGGGAAACATCTGTGCCCCCTTTGGATTGCCTTTCTAGGCCAGCCTCCCTTAACCAAGTGCAGCTCCCATCATTCCCAGGCAGGACGGCCAAAATGAAATACAAGAGAAGGTTACAGGGTTTGAGAAAGACATGATCTGCATGAGAACGTAGTGAACAGCTGGAAAGATTTTGTAGTCCAACATACCTGGAAAGCACCAAGTTGTCAAACCTGATTTCCATTCATTGCCCTTGGTCCCGTCTTTTTCCATAAATATGCAAGTGTGCATCTAGTCTGGCCCTCAGCGCCAGTCACATAAAACCCAACTTGTGGTTGTCCAATCTTCCCTTGAATGCCTCACCCATGGGGCCTCCACCACCACCTGTGGAAGCCCATTCCTTATCCTAGAAGTCCTGACCACCAGGAAGTGCTTCCTGATGTCTAACCTGAAACCCAGTTCCTTGAGCTTTGCCCCACCGGAACCACAGAGGAGAACAAGTCACAACCCTTTTACCATGTGACACCCCTTCATAAACCTATATGTCGCTATAAGATCCCCGCTGAGTCTCCTCTTCTCCAGGCTGAAAAGACCCAGCTCGCTCAATCTCATCTCTCATGTCATTCCCCTCCATGGACAACACAGTCCACATTCAAGAGTCAAGTGTGGGTTGCTGATTGCTGACTGAAGTATGAGTTACTCTGCTGTCTGAACCCAGTCATGCTGACAAGCCAAGGCTTGTTAACGTTCACCAGAACAAAACGCACCATGATGAGAGCCCACAGTGAGTTGTTGGGTCATGAACTGTGGGTTGTCCATCATGGTTTGCTATCTCAGATGGCACAACCACCCACAGTTCAGTGACAACCCATACCCAACCCATGTGCAACCTTCGAGGGTTGGTTATCACCAGTCTGAATCTGCACAGTCTGGATCCAGCCATTTCACATAATAGCCAAGTTGGCCAGCCCAGCCAACAATAGAAGCCCAGCCTCTTTGCTCTAACACACAATAGGTCACCTTCACTCACATGGCAATTTCCAATATTTCTTGCATTTGGAACATTCATCATAGCCATAACCTTTCAGGCTGTTTCAAAACCCCCAAAATCCCAAATGGGGAAAGATGTGAGCAAGTCAATTACTCATTTGTCATTCCCTGACAGCCTTTGATAACTTGCACATTGTTTGTGTGTGTGGAGTAGGGAAGGATGAAGTTCTGATTATTTTATGAAAAATGAGCCATCTCCAGTTCATGTAAAATCCTTCCTTCCTTTGAGGTCTTGTTACACTGGAGAGCCTCGACATAAGACAAGGCAGTCATGTGCGCCAGAAGCTAGACTCAGGCAGCAGGTTTCTGGGGGCAGATGGGGAGGGTTCTGGAAATTAAGTCCTATGATGAGTCATTGAAAGATGGCAGACCTTGTAGGCATCAGAAGCGAAGCTGAAGTGGAGCAATGCTAGCTGTTTTCAGGTACCTGAAGGACCTACAGAAAACCATGCAGACTCCTCTGTGGCTCTAGAGGCACGAGGAGAACCAGCTGGTGGAAATGGATGCACTACGCATTTTATCCGAAACCCGGAAGAACTGCTTAACCAAGTGCTTGTACCGTAAGCATTCAAGAAGCGGCTGAATGTCCATTCTTCTGCCTCATGGGTCTTGCACTGACCGCAGGGTTCAAGTAAATGACCTCCAAGACTGCCAGCTCTTGAATGCCAAACGTGGTTGTGCAGCTGGAGTGACACACTTATGAGAAGAGTTTACAACTGCAGTGATGGTTTGGTTTAGGGGGGGAAAGAGGAGTAAAAGGAGACAAGATGTAGGAGTGTAAAATTAGACCTGATGTGGAGAAAGTGGAAAGGGCGTGTTTGCCTCCCACATATCAAACCAGAACTCAGTGGGTGACTCCATGGAGATGCTTGGTGGGAAATTCAGGACAGAGAAGAGAAGTACTTGTTCCCGCAGCACATAGAGAAGCTACAGAATTCACTGCAGTGAGATGTTGTGATAGCCACAACTTTGGATAGCTTTATCTATTCATTTAGTACTTTAATCTACCGTCTTGGAGCCACATGGCTCTCTAGACGTTTTACATCATAAAAGAGGGAACTGGATAAATTCATAGAGAAGACTATGAATTCTTGACCTGATGGCTATAGACTACCTCCAGTATTGGAGGCAGTATGCCTTGTACACCAGTTGCAGGGGAACATGGGTAGGCATGTACTGTTGCACTAATATCCTACTGGTGGGTTTTCCATGGGCTTTGGCTGGTCCATAAATTACGTCCTTAGCTGGACAAGCAGAGCCTAATTAGCAACAGCAATCCACACTCTGCTAACCTCGCACTTGGACTGCTAACCTCGGACTGTTGGAACATGCTCTACACGGAGCTACCCTTGAAAATGCACCAGATACTTCATTTGGTACAGAATGGAGCAGCGAGGCTGCTGACAAGGACTGGCAGACAAGATCACATAAAGCCACTTCATTGATTACCAGTTGAAGTCTGGACCCAATCTAAGGGACTCACATTGACATATGAAGCCCTAAATGGTTTAGGGCCTAAATATGAGAAGGAACATCTCCTTCCATATACACCTGCCCAATCCCTAAGATCATCGGCTGAGATTCTTCTTCGGGAGCCTTATTTGAAAGAGGCTAGAAGAGCAGCTACCAAGGGAAGGGCCTTTTCAGTGGTAGCACCCAATTGCGGATCTGCTCCGCAGAGAGGAATGCCTACTGCCAACCTTTTACTCATTTCAGTGCCGGGCTAAAACCTTTTTATGTATTTACCCAGTATTTTAACACTTAAGAATGTGTGGATTTTATTGCTGTTTCCTTGTCTTTATGCAAACTGTCCTGAGATGCTACATGGATCACGGGTGGTATACAAATATTTGTAAATAAAGTGGCCAGTGTGTGAACAGGTTGCTGAACTAGATATGAATTAGAACTCAGACTGATCTCCCAGGGCTCTGCTGAGGTTCATATTCCACAAAAGCTCCCGTCCTCCTAGGCCCCTGGCACCTGACCTGTGAACCTGGATTTCCGTGAACCACCACGCCGAACATACCTCTGACAAAACTCGAAGCCATCCTGGGACATCCAGGCGCGAATCCCCTTTCAGCAGTTCGTTAATCGTTCATTTTCGCTAAAATGGCCAGGGTGGCTCACACTAGTAAAATGCACCATCAAAAATAGCCAACCCATATAATAGAATGAGCAAAGATGCAGTAAAGCCATTAACATTTTTGGATAAGAGCAGATTTTTAAAAACAACCATAATACAGCAATGCAATTTACTTCAAAAACAATTAAATTAAAACTGCAAATTGAAAATGGACGCCTCAAAGAAGAGGCTCAGATCTTCCCATGGAGTGATCTTCAGGTTTTTTCTCCCCCTCCCCTTCTGCCTAATCTACTTCAAAGGGCTATTCTGGAGAAAAAGGGACCATCTCTTGCCCTGAAGTCCTCGGGAGGACAGTGGAGTAAAAATACAGTGAACAAATTAACATACAGTCCCTAATATATAAGGATTGTTTTATTTTATTTCTTATTATTATCTATTTAAACAACTTATATGCGGCCCCATCGCATGAGCCTCGGGGCGGCTTACAATCATAAAATCCCGCATAAAACACAGAAAAAAATAATCAAATAATTAAAATACATAAAATAAAATAGTGGACACAGCCTGGTCAATTTAAAATCAACAAATAAACCATTAACAGTTAAAATAGCATTTAAATAAAAAGGTCTTGGCCTGGCGCAGAAAAACAAATAAGGACGGTGCCAGGCGGACCCCCATCCCCGCCATCCCAATCATCTGCTAGTAACTTTGCATAATAAACTTGGAGTGTTTGGAAATTCTGGAGGGTCTGTATGCAGAGAATGGGCTCAGGAGTAGAACAGATGCTCTGTTTGCAGCACTTCCCAGGGTTAATCTGCGGCATCTCCTATTTAAAGACTCAGGTATCTCATGATGTTTGTTTGTTTGTTTGTTTAAAGTTTTTGTATGCCATCCCCTTGCTGTATAGCCTCGGGGCGGCTCACGGAAATAAATAAATATAATACCATATTTAGGAAAGACCTCTGCCAGAAGACCCACTGCTAGTCTGAAAAAACAGTCCTAGGCATGAGGGCTGACTCCCAGCAGAAGCCCCAGTTGGGTTTGGGAGACTAGGAATTGCACTGGGGCACTGGAGCTGGATGGGAAAAGCCAACAGACTGAAGGAAGAAGAAGTCACGATGGAAGGACAAGCCAGAAGGCAAAACTGGAAGGGAACTGTACGTCAGGAGCAAAGGCCACACCAGCCAGACTCAGGAGCAGGACCAAAGTAACCACCAAAGGAGGAACCAGGCGACAGGATGTAGGAGCAGGCTGAGAGGGGCCAAGGACAAACCGAGAGGCAGGCTCGAGGAGGAAGCCGAAAGCCACAGCCGAAAAACACACCCGAAGCGAAGAACAAACCATGACGGTGCAAGAACGTGCAGAAACACAGCAGCGCTCAGGACGTTCTTCTTGCTTCCATCTGAGCCACAGACAACCAGTCCGACTTGGTACGGTATCTGACTGCCTCCTGTGATGGAGATGCTCCATCCATCACCTCGGCTGTTTGCATGGCCGACTGACAAGGACACACTCTCTTCATTCAGCGGGGAACGAAAATGGGGCCTGCCCTCAATGGGAAATGACAGCTCTTTAGTCTGCATCACACCCACCAAGTGCTTTTCCAATCCTCCAAGTCCCCCTTCCATCAGCCAAAGTCAACGCGGAGAAGGTGGGCTGGCTCCCTTTACGTTGCCCGTCATCGTTAGCCAGCGCAGGATTAATATTGACGCTGCAGCTAATCAGAGACGGCAGAGGCCCTTGTGGTCACACGGTACCCCTTCTTGTCAGTTTATGCAGAAGCAAGTCACTCACACTGAGTTCAGTTAGCAAACGGACCACCCACGGAGACCTTCTAATTATCATCTAAGCAAATGAGGCTTTGATGTGGTGAAGATGATATTTCTGTCGTTCCAACAGGGGCCATCATTGGAGCTACCTCTTAATGTACGAAATTGCAGGGGGTGGGGAGTGTGGTTGTTAGTGCTTTGCACACATGTGCACAAAATACCACAAGACCGTCAGCGGGGAAGAATATCCCTTCTGGAGGAGGACCACAGCCACTTCCTACATCTCTCCTGCCTGTCCATCCATGATGACACAGGAAAAAAGTGAGTCCGAAGGGGTCTCCCAGGCCATCTAGTCTGACCTCTGGCTCCAGCCGGCTCTGCTCATGTAATCCCCAATATGATGGGGCCAGCCTTGCCTCCCCACGTGTCTGGCCTTAGGGAGTCTTAGGACCCACACCGGAACATGCCCAGGGATTCTCCAGTGGGGCGAGTACCCTAGACAAGGGGTGCCGGACTTCCTTCAGCCCAGGGGTCGAATCCCATTTCTGCAGAGCTCCCAGGAGCCACATGCCAGATGGGGGGAGATCGAAAGGCAAGTGGGGCAGGGCCGTTGTCCCCAACACGGCACCCCTACAGTTCTTGCAGCCTTGCGGGGAGAGATGTCTACTTTTTAGAGTGGGATGGAGGGAAAAACTGCCTCCCAACTGGGACATTTCCAGAAAATCAGTGATCGAGTGGAGCACAGCCAAGCGGGGCAGGTTGGTGGCCCAGAGCTGGCCTGCAGCTTGCGGTTCCTTTCCCCTGCCTTGACCACAGGTGGAGCATCCCCATGTGGGAGCACCTGCATTGGCACACAGCCTTCCCCAACTGGTGCCCACCGGATGGCCTGCTTCCCATCATTCCCAGCCAGCATGGGACAGGAGGGACTTACACCTTTCCCTCCCTGGGGCTCGATGCCTCCCTCCCTCTTGGAAGCTGCTCTTTTTCCCTGGGAAGCGGCCTGGTGCCCGTGGCTGCATCTCTTCACCCCAGTAGGCGACTTTGCGGTGTGATTTCTAGAAGGGCCACACCATGGAGGCAAAGGTTAACCCTTCCTCCCCAGGCACCAGGATTCCAGTTGATTTAGGCTCCTGTTCAGATTATTTAATGCACAATGGTCTACTTTATCCTTCTGTTTCGACTGTATCCCAAACTATTGGCCCCATTCAGAAAAGTGCTCAGTCCGTCTGCTCCTCTTTACTATATCTGCTTTATATTATTTATTGTATTCTGATCACCCTTTTCCCCCTTTTCAAGGAACGCCAGGTGGCTTACATAATCCTCCTCCCGCTCCCCCTCCTCTCAATCTAATCCGCCCAACAGCCCTGTGAGGTAGGCTGGGCTGAGAGCCTGAGTTCCTCGCCTACGTGAGGACTTGAACTAGCATCTCCTGAGTCCAGGTCCAGCATCTTAACCACTGCACCACCCTGTCTCTTAATTTTGATTTCTTTGACAGTCATCAAAATAGCCAAAATAGCATCATCCACCAACACAAAAGAGAAGCAGCTTTGACAATTCCCCGAAGATTGCAGAAGTACAAAACCCCTTGTAGGGAAACCCGAAGAGGTAAAGGGAACTCCTGCAAAGCAGGCCTGTCAGGCCACAGAATGCGGCCTCCCTGTTGGACAGAACATGAGGCCGGGCAAAGGGAAGTGGCTGCAACCCTTAACAGCCGAGTGCCGTACGCAACCTTTCGTGGATCTGGGTGGGGGAATGAGCACGGGAAGCGGCAGGGGGAACACGAACGCACTTCAGTGGCAGAAATCTTTCACGGCCGCGGGAAAAGGGGCTGAAATGCCGTGACGGGCAAACCGGCTCCTGTTGGCAGGCCGCCAAAGCGCTGCCGACAGGAGGCACCCCAGTGCTGCGATCCCACACGCAACTTGGCGCTGAAACTCCGCTGGCGGCGCTGGGAGGCCGACCGCCTGCCCTTGCCCAGGGCTGCAGACCGAGCAAACCATTTCTCGTTGGCAGCAGCAATTCCCATCTTTCCAAGAAGCCCAGGTCCTCTGAACTGGCCCCGTGTGGCCACTGCCTTAATCACACCAAGGACAGGCAGCTGGGAAAGGTTCCTAGCCCTGTCCAACTCAGGCAGGCACAGGCAGGAGCTGCGGTCGGCGCGAGGACTCTGCACGGACGTCCCCGGGGGGCCCGATCCGCCTGTTCCTTTTGTACGAGCTGTGGCTGTGGGACCGGCTTTGTTTCAGGGACACACACACCGCCGATAAATAGCTTTGGATCATGCTGGGGCTGGGCCAGCCTCGCTGCTTGGATGGAATTAGGAGTATCTCCTTTTAATGAGAGGCAAGATGTTAATTGGGGCCAAGTATTCCAGCCACGTGGGAGGAAGCCCAGAAAGAGCTGTGCAAAGCAGCCAAGGTGCTTGGGTTGCCTTGTTTTACAGAGCCTCCCGGGATCAGTGAATTATGGATCCGTGAATCTCCAAAATGAAGAACTGGCTACACAGCCCGGGGTGGATGGCGCCCGGCCTCGCTCCTCCTGCCCGGGCAGCATTTGCCCAAAACAGAAGGAGCTGCGGCGGCGGCCCACAAGCTCCGCTCAGGAATGCCGCGAAAGTCCTCCGGGTTGGCCTGTTAGCCTGAACGGTTCGTTGCCTGGTGTCTCCTCGGTTTAGCCTTTCCAAGCACTGGGCCTTCGGTGAGGTGTGCTTGGACAGGACAGCAGCCTCTGGCCCCTTGGACCCCGGGAAACGGCCATTTCATTTACCCACAAGGCACTGGAGCAACAGGCTGTCAGGGCCAGGAGGAGGGCTCTAGCGGGAGGACCAGGAGCAGGGTGGCGGAGCGGGTGGAGCCTTGGCGAGGCACAGGCGGACCAGGGGCAAGGAGGAGGCAGGGACACGTGAGGGTCAGAGACCCCACAAAGGCAGAAGAGCCAGAGGCCAACATGACCTGGCAGAACCGGGGCAGATACCTGGCAAGTGACAAGTGACAAGGCAAGGAGTGAGCCCCGCAAGGTGGGCTCAGAGTGGGAGGAGGAGCAGGTGGGAGCCCAGGATGGCCAAGGAAGGCACGGCATGGCAGGAAGCAGAATCAGACTCAGAACATGATGTGGCCACCAGAAAAGGCCTTCCGGAGCCCCCAGCTGCACATGTGACTGCCCAGGCACCACTCCTTGCAAGGAGCTGCTCATCCAGCCCTGGCCCTGCAGGCACTTCTGGGAAGAACCTCACTGCTCTCTGCCATCACGTCACCAGGGGGAGCTCAGTCAGCTTGCATCCTGACAGCGGTTCTCAGCAGGAAACTGCCATTTTGTTTGCCCACAATGCACAGGAGCAACAGTCCACATAGGGCATTGTGGGAAAGTTTCATGGTGGCTCTCAGACTGCCCCTCCCACTAGGGGCCATGTGATCATCATTGTGGGAGTTCTCCGTGGCAAGCACAGCCATCAGGTCCCTGCTTTGCATCCACCTCGCTCCACCCCAGCATGTCCTTCAATTGGTTGACCACTCAAAGGCTGAGGACAAGTTTCGAGAATCGTTCTCGCACCGCCAGCAGGCCCTGAGGGAAAGAGCAAACAAGCAGAGAGACAGCGAGCGCTCTTCCGATTTATTGCTTCCCCAGCGTTCCAAGTCCAGCCCTTGGAGTTCCAAGCATCACACATAAATGCAGAGCAATCAGTAAGTGTACCCACTTCCGATTGCCAACAAGCAATAACCAGTGACATTTCCACAGGTCCTAGGTCTCATAATGTCAGTGAAAAAGATTCAACGCACCAAACACGACTTGCATGCCATAAAGAGGGGCCTGCATCACATTTCCGATTCCATCTGGCCCCTGGAGGCTCAAGCACCTGTGTTTTCGTGGCATTGCTTTTATTTATTATCAAACTTATATTCCACTCAGTCAGCCCGGAGGTCCTCTAAGCAGATTGCAGTGGGATAAAAACGCATTTCTAGATGAACATTTCTTGCAGGTGGTTGGCCTTCTCAGCTAGGGGTGCCGGGTGCATCACCCGGGATGAAGGGCGAGGGCACGGCATCTCTCAGCCAGAGGCGCGATTCCGCTCCGGAGAAGCTCGTGGTGTCCACAAGCCAGTGGTGGCCGGAAAAGGGGCGAGAGCAGCAGCAAAAGGCAGGGCCAAGAATCACAAACCGCAGGCCTGTTTCAGCCTGAAGCTCCACCGGCCACATCCTGAGCCTCAGGAGAGGCATTGCACACGTTTAGGATGGGACGGAAGCCAGGTAGAGTCCCCCGAGGGAAGGGACTGGTCGGAGGAGCCCTCCTTGGAGAAGTGGCTGTGGCTCGCGGGACTAGGAGCAGCCCAGATCAGCCAACGCCAGCAGGAGAGGGGTGCCGCTCCCTTGGGAAGGATGGCCGCATGTTGGATCCGGAGAGGGCAGCCTTCCTCTGGCTGGCCCCACAAGGGTTGCAGCCTCGGGCAGCAGCCTAGCTTTGTCCTTGAGGTGGCTCCTCCTCGCATCTGCAGCCTCATACTGGTGCAGCCTTCCCCAGAAACCGCCAGGGATCCCTTCCTTGCTTTTGGCCACAATAGATCTGTTGCCGTGCTAAAATCTCCAGCAACAAAGACCTATACGAGCTGCATTTTATTTATTTCCAGGGGCTTTCATGACATCACCGTTACAGATTTATATTTTATTATCCCTGCAGTATATTTTATCAGCTTTTTGTTTGCTTGCTGCAGATATTTCCTATGTACCATTTTTACAAAGGGCTTTGATACAGGCCCAGGACTAGTGAGCTTTCTCCCAGCATCATTTCCCAGCCTTACCCCCCAAAAAATCTGTATTTGACTATCTTGTCTAGAGAAGCAGTCACGGAAGGGAACCAGCATGGGATGAACAAGAACCTGTAGGCTTATCTCTGTGATGAACCATAGCTAGCCCTGGGTGGGGCATAGGAGGCTCCAGGTATAAGATTTCGGTTTCAGACGACCCTCCATCAAGACCTTAAGACAGTGATGGCGAACCGTTTAGAGGACAAGTGCCCGAACTGCAACCCAAAACCCACTTATTTATTGCAAAGTGCCAACACTGCAATAAAACCTGAAAACAGCCAGTCCAAGCATATATATATATATATATATATATATCTCCTTGGCAGCGCACTGACCGGCCATGCGAAAGCTCGGATGAGTCGTGGCTAATGTGTCACGGCATGTGATGTCATCGCCTGGCACCACTACTCCTTTCCGAGCATGCGCATGGCCCCTATGTGCGCTGTTATCCGATGCTCTGCTGCTGGGGCGATGTTGGGGTGACTTGCTTGCGTGCCGACAGAGAGGGCTCTGCGTGCCCACGGTGGCACATGTGCCGTAGGTTCGCCACCACTGCCTTAAGACAACACTGCAAGAGGACCCATTTTTGTGGCTCCAGGGCCATGTACCTTGTTCTCTTGGTCATGCCTTTTGGTACTGGCCCTGGGAGCCCTCCTGATGCTGCTTCTGCTCTGTGTTTGGTGCATGAGTGCCTGAGGGTGCTTTTGCCCTTTGCTGGCATCCTGACTGCTCCCCTCCACCTGATTCCCGCTGGGTAGAACCTTTCATGAGCAGCTTTTTGCCGGTTTTGCCGCTTGGCCTTTTGGAGTGCCCCATCATTTGCTCTACAGCTGAAGCAGGACAACCTGGCTGTCTCGCAGGTGGCAGGGGCCGGATGGAGCGCCTGGGCTGAGGTTCCATAGCCCTGGCATTGGTGACTTGGAATTGTTTCCAGGAGGGCTGTGAGGATGGTCAGTGAGATGAAAAACACATTCGAAGTGGAAAGCTTGAAGGAGAAGAGTACATTTAGCTCTTCAGATACCTGTCACATCAGAAGGCTGTGCCCACAGGACAGGATTAGGCCTAAGAGGCTTGAGTTACAGTTGGGTTGCTTCTGGGTGAGCAGTGGGAGGACAGAGTAAAAGAATTCAGAACTTGAAAATAGCTTCTTATTCCAGCGATCAGTCTTCGTATTTGCTGAAGCCCCCTTGGTGTGGTCCAGCATGACACTTGGTATGTTCTCCCTCGATGAGACTACGTCCTTGCTTCCCCTTGCTCTGCAGGGGTGAAGCTCTCCCTTTCTTAATAAATACATAAATATATTATTCCCTCCCCATAGATGCTGAGGTGACCCAGGAGTTTAACAGTGCAAGCCTACATTTGCCTCCTCAGAAGTAAAACCACTTACATGCAATGGGATTTACTCTGAAGTAAGTATGTATAAAATCTCAGCATGAATTCAGCATCCACATCAGCATCAACCTTAAAAAGGAGCTCACCTGTTAAAAGCAGTGGACTTCGACTCATCAGGAACTCTCCTCCAGCTCATGCCATTTGGTGATGAAGCAGCATGATGAGCGATGGGTATTATTCCACCTCTGAAAAGGCAAAGGCCATACAAGGAGTCCAGGTATGCCCATGAGACACACCTGGGATTAGTGTCATGGAGGGCCATGGTTGGACCTCCCAGTAGAGGTCCCCTGAGAAGAGCCTCCTGGACTTTCTCCTACTAAGCTTCTCCTATGGGTCCTTCTAGCCATCCATCCACTGATTCTGGGGCTCTCTCTATCCGCCTCATCCATGTCTTTGCTTTCAACTGAAGGGGCTAGACATTCAACAGGAGGCCTTGTTCAGGCAAAGCACAGGTTCCCTCACTGAGACGCAGCCCCTTCCTGGAACACAAGAGTGGTGTCAATTGTAGGCATGAGCAGGCCTCTGCCAAGGATCCATTCCCAAGCAGGAGCCCACTTTGGGGGGGGGGGGGAATCCTTTGGGCTTTCTCCTCCTCTTCATCACTGCAGCTTCTTGTGCACCTGCATCTCACCCAGACCATGGTGATAATGAGGAGGAGGAGGCGCTCCCAGGACAACCTGCTCACAGTCTTTCTTCTTGACAAGCAAGTGAGTGAGCAGGAGCCATGATGGGGAAGAAGGACTGGAGCAGGAGCAGCTAGTGGAGCTGGTGGAGAAGTTCTTTGAAGAGGGTGTCCATAGAGGGCGTCCTCCTCGAGGGCCTTCTGGACCCTGGCAGGGACCCTGAGCCACCATCTGGACTGGCCCAGATCAAGAGGAAAGAGCCCTCCTGCGAAGGTGGGATCCCCCTCCCCCCTGCATCCACCACCATGGCCGATTGCACACTTACACTGTGAGGGGATCCCAAATCTCTGGTGTGCAAGGGGACGCTTTGCACTTGCCCCCTCGAGGTGGAAGGGAACACACCGGAGCCACCCGCTTGAAAAGAACTAGACATCCTGCAAATCCATCCTCTTCAAATAACCAAGCAGGTTAGACCATTGAAAATAATGTGTCATTTTCTCACCTATGAAGCTGCCTCAGGGTGAGGCCTCCTCCTTTGTTATGTGGCTAAATTTCTCTGTGACAAGAGGAGGACTGGGCATCAAAATTTAATTCCCCGGCTGTGAGCTATGTGGCTCCTCACCTCCCTTTGTCTCTTCCCTTCCAAGTAGCAAAAGATTGGCTTTGTTGATCTAATGGGCTCCCTCTTTTGTCACCATGAAAGCAAAAGCTGCAGTCAGAGGTAAAATTGCATTCTGGGGAGAACAAAAAGGCATTTCTGGCCTTCCCCTTGCACCGCAAGAGAGCCTGCTTCCGAGAGGGCCTCCGATAGTTTTACAGGAGCTGGGAAAGCAGCCTTCATTGGACTGACAGCTTGTTAGTCTTTTCCAATCCTTCCAGCTCTTTCCAGAGCTGGAGAAGGGTCACCTCCCAGCTAGTGTGAGGGACCACAGTCTCAACCATCTCCCCTGCCTCCAGCCACACCCCTGGGAATCATGCTGCGTCCCCAGGTAGGAGAACTAACTGCAGCTGGGTTCTGACAGCCACGCTCAGAGTGGCCTTTTAGCATTAAAATGCAACTACATCCTGCTTTTTACTGCTAAAACATTAAACATCCTGCATCTCCGAGTAGTAAAACTCTCCGCACTCCCAGAACAATCCAACAACCAGGAGATTGTGAGATGGGGGTGTAGCATGAGCTCTGCCTTGAAGCTAGGAAATGATTCATTGGGCTCACTTTTTAGTGCAGGATTCACAAAGTCACGCCTCCCTAAACGCAACAGGGAGTGCAAGTTGGCTGTAACACCCATATAGGTTGTCCTAAAAGGACACTGAGGAGCAGCTACAACAACTGGGGCTGTTCAGCTTAGGAAAAGGCGGAGTAAGAGGGGAAAGAGAGAGGTTTTTAAAGCAATGCATGGTGTGGAGAAGTGGAGAAGGTGAGATTTTGTTCCCTCTCCCATAACGCTCAAACCTGCAGTCATCCCATGAAGCTGGGAGGTTGCTGACCGATCAAAGGAAGCCCTTCTTCGCCCAGCATGTAGCTGAACTATGGAATTTGCTGCCATGCAATGGCTGCCAATCTGGATGGCGTTAAAAGGGGGTTCCACAGATTCCTGGGGGACAAGCTATTCATGACTGCTAGTCCTGCTGGCTCTTTGCTGTCTCCTTCACCAGAGGCGGCCTGCCTGCTTGCACCTGTTCCTGCAGAGCCTGGGCAGGTGGAGGCCTTGCACCCTCCTGCGGGAGGGATCCTGCGGGCAGCTCGTTTGCCACAGTGTGTACAGAGGGCTGCATGAGACGGACCTTTGTTTTGATCCAGGAGGGCTTTTCTCATGTTCCTCTGTTCAAAAGGAATCTTCCGACGGAACGCAGGCATAGTTCCAAAAATGCACACACAGATTTGAAAAACGAACACATAAATATTTTGCTCAGTGGAAATTTGCTTATTTAAAAAAGCACACCTGGATAACAGCCACACACAGCACCTGGCCAGTCTTCCCCTTCAGTCGTGAGATATGTTGCATGGCCATTTAAGTGGAATTTATGGCTATAATTGCATGTCTACATATGAATTCAAATAGGCACATTTTCTGCAAATCTGAATAATCAGCTTGCCTCTCTAGGAGCATCTTTTTCACCCTGGCTTTGAACTGGGACATTTTATACCTGCAGAGTGCAGAAGAGGGGCATCAAAACACCCCAGAATACTATGTGGAGAAGGGATCAATCCTGCCCCCCTGCCCACCTTCCAGAATAAATACTGGCTGGGTCCAGATCACATACTAACCCACGGTCAAGGGCTGTGTATGGGCTCCCACTGAAGCATGCATTGCTGCTGCAGCACGGTAGTCGTGCTGTCTGAACCCAGCCTTGGTAGCAATCCATGCTTGCTTGCAATCCAGCTACAGACCATGGCATCTGGTCATGGCTTGTCCATGCAGCAGGCCCCAGATAAACCAAGTTGCAGCAACACCCCCTGGTTCAGCGACAAGCCCCTCGAGTATCAGTTGTCATGTCTGAACCAGTCAATGGAGGAACTTGAGTAGCTACTTCTTTCTTCATCCCTCCCTTTTCACTTCCCGAATGTTGCAGCGAGAGGTCTCAGCGGGTACCTCCATCCATCCATCAATGCTCCATCAACTTCAGTATCCCGTACATTCTTGGCAAGCTGTTTGTGGTGTTATTTCTCACTTTTCAAAATATTTCCATAACAGTTTAAAAACCTTTCTCTTTCGCTTTTCGAAGATATAACGTCTGCATACCGAAAGACTATGTAGAACGTGCAACCTTAATTTTGGTGGCCCTGTCACACTTCCAAATAGGTAGGCATGCAACTACACACATTTGCTATGAGAGTGAAGAAGTGTGAGCTACTGAAATGTAGCTCAAATACAAAGACTTGGCCATGCAATTAAACACACTGTAGTCCTACTCAGGATATAAAGAAGGATGAAAGAATAAAATAACAGATATTAATGCTCTAACTGTGGGCAACATGTTTTGGGGAGGGTATTAAGAAAGGGCGAAGGAAAACAGAAGACAAAAATATCGTCCTATCACTGAAGAATAATGAATGGCTGATGTAATTGAAATACATTTTTAAGAAGCCATAAAGCGATTTTTAGGATCAGTCATCTGTCCTTAAACGTGATGCTTGGAACACTGTTGGCCAAACATTCTTCTTTTGGCTGTGACACTATAATTAAAATTAATCTAGAAGCATTCATGTTATTTAAGTATTTTCTTTCCATGTCGCAATATTGCTTGTCTTAAATTAAGTAACCTTTCAGGCGGGGAAAACACAGTCCTCTGAAGCAGAAACGTGAGCTCCCACGCTGCACTGCAAAAAGGCATTCCTTCCGTGGGTCACGTCGCCTGCTCCATCTGCCTCCAACCCCACCCTGCTCGTGCTTTTTAAAGGCATTATCCTCGAGTCAATATTGTTTGCATTATTCAGATGACTCGATCCGGGCTGCCAAGAAGTGAGAAGGTTAAAGCGACGAAGCTTAGACATAATCTCTCTCTATTTTCCGTGCTCTCATCCAATCATCCACCATTAAATAGGGCTTTGTAAGATCAATAACACAGGCACCTCTACTGTTTAAAAGCAATATTTTGCTCGGGACTTGCTGTCTGCCTACTTTCCCACATAGCGATGTCTTGCTGGAAGCATGATGCACCTTACTTCTGAGAGCTTTGGAAGTCCTGGCTTCCGATTTCGGCAAGGACCTGGGTTGCGGCTCACAGAAGTGGGGCACTTTGTACTCCTCCGTGGGTTGACTCTGTGGTCATTTTAGGTTTGGGGCTTACAAGCCTGTTGAGGTGGCCATGTGAATGGACATCATTCGCCAAAATGCAGTCTAGCAGTCCTGCTGCGTCTGGGGGCCTTCTTCCGTCTCTCCAGTGGCCCCAGACCAAAAGGACAAGTGTATCTGGAGAAAAATACAGGTGGGCCCCGGGCCCCCAAAGGTTGCCCACCTTAAACAACACTGGGGGGAGGAGTGGCCATGTGGAGCAGAGGAGTGCCCAGCCTGGGTCTGAAACTGGCCGAGAGCCCGTTGTTCCCCATGACCCCTTGGCAGGACTAGCACAGTGAGAGGCTGTGGCTGGTCAATCCAGCCCATGGCTGGGAACCCAGTTTGAGGCTCATTCTGCACGCCAGACGCACTGGCATGAATGGGCATCTGCCAAGAGCCTCACTCCTCCACAGGGACCCTCCAACAAGTCTCAGTGGACTTGCCTTCCTCTTCTCCGCCATGGCAATGAGCTTGTCACCCCTGTCGTTCCGGCATCAGGCCCACAGCAGCTGGGGACTGGCACCGTGAGGAGGCCCCCCCCCCGAGGGAGGCTCCCCCTGCAAAAGGCTTGCCCAGTGCCCCCCAGAAGCCGGAGCAGCCCCGCCCTCCCCATCCCCGAAGCCTTCCTCTGGCTGGCTCCGCTCAGCTCCTCCAGGGCGGTTTGGATGTGGTTCCCAGCACTGCAGCTCACAGCAACCACCACCTTTCAGAGAGGGGATGAAAGAACCGTGAAATATTCAAACAGCTCCGTCAGAATGAGGCCAGGCTGACGGGAGCCTGAAAATCAAAGGCGAGTCGTGTGCCACAGAAGCTGCACTAATGAGTAACTGGAAACTTCTGCTTACCACCAGTTCTCAGTCTACGAAGGCCTTGTTGGCTTCTGGCAAACTAACTGTTCCTTTCCTGGGATGAACCCATCGAAGTACCGACGATCGTCAGGTCTTGCGCTATGTGATTCAGTCGGAAAAGACCCATCGCTTGTGGGTGGAGCATGTGCTTTGCACTCAGAAGGCCTCTGGCAGGTCCATTTTTAGAAAAAGTCTAGGGAGGAAGGGACAAAGACACCCACTGCTACTTACGAGTAGAACACCATGGACCCACTTCACACATCGTAGGACCGGATCACACAAAATGTTCCCCCCACCTGCAGTCAAAAGGACAATTCCAAGTTGTAATGGTGACAGGTTGAGACAGCCTTTCCCAGCCTGGATCCTTCAAAATGCTTGGCCAACAACTCCCATCATCCCCAACAAGGTCATGCGCACTAGAACCTCCCACGCGGCCATCCCTACAAGACTTGAGCATTGTTTTTGTTAGACTTTCAGCCACTCTGTTTCCCTTGTGGTCTTTAGGCCCCTGCTAGTCTCATACTGCAAAGAACTCAGGATTATGAAGCCAAAAGAATAAACCTCCAGAACTGCAGTTCAGCAAACTGTGAAAAGCTTAACAGTCAAAAGTGGCCGTCTTGCTTGGGCATTTGAAGCCGGTGCGGCTGCTTCCTCCTCTTAACTGCCATTTCCAAGGCACACGATCCTCACGTCCACGGGTTGCCCACCTGGAGCTCACCCTCAGACTGTGGTGCTACTGAGAAGCAGGTGACTTGCAGGTGGCGTGTGCAGTGGTGGAAATGATGAGAGAGACGAGGAGGAGGAGCACCTGGTGGCACTGTGGTGAGAAGGAGGGGGCCCTTGGAAGACGTCTCCCTCAAAGGCCCTTAAAAACTTGGAGCCACCTTCATGGGAGCATAATACTCCCCGTGCTCTTTTATGCTGCTTGATCTGTTAAATGATGTTTCAGGAGACTTGTTCCAGAAGCAAAATCATTCCAAGATGTGGATCCATGACAGCCAAGGAAACCCTGAAGAACCACCTGGGCCAAGCTGAGAGTATTTGCTCCTTCTTCACCATGAACCAGTAATTGGTGGGGGAAATAAGGAACTGGCCCTGCAGTGGTTCTCTACCAGAGGAAGAAAACAGAATGGGCCGGAACCCGCCATTCTTTCTGCATCTTGGGTTGTGAAGACAACGCTCTGATAACTGCACCCTCCCGGTCCTTTCCTGATAAAATCCACGAGATTTACTTGAAGTTCATCCCATGCAGAAAAAGGCCTTGTCCTTTGTGCTCACCTGCCGAACTCTCTAAAGGGATTGTGCGTACACGACACTTCTACATTTCCTACAGTGGCTCAGTACAACCTGAATGCCTGTTCTTTGCGTGGCGGGTTTCACTTCCCGAACATTCAAACTGTTCTAATTTCAGATCCAAGGGAAGTTCAATTTCATGTCCTTTGCCAAGTTCACAACAGCTAGTTGACTGGTTCCCGTGCATCAGAATTGTGCACTCAGGCTGTGTGTGTGTGTACTCACACACGTATGTGCAGAGGCTCCCTTTGCAGAATGTCCTATCCCAGGGCATCCACAATTAAAATAATCAGACATTCATTGGACTCAAAAGCGGAAGCTTTTTTTTAAAAGATTGCATAACTCTGCCCATCTTCTTCCAAACCCCCAAGAACCCAAGAGCCTGCACAATTCAAAAAGCAAAGGGGAAAGGAAAACCCCATTTTAAAAAACTTCTGGAGGAGTATATAAGAGTGAGAGGGTTCCGTAGCCACTCTTGGCCTCGCTGAAGATAATACCGAAGGTCAGCCAAAATTAGTCTCAAAGGCAACAGTCTCAAGGATGTCCGACAGCTTCAAGAGAAAGCTTTTTTTGCAGCACTTCTGAGAGCAATAGATGTGACAATCCTGGAGAGCAGAAATGCGGCAGAGACGAATACGTAGGCTGTGCACACGGTAGGATTAGTTGCTGCTTCATGAGTTTGAATGGGAGATTCAGCCGAGACGATCCATCCACTCTGCCTCTGAGGAAGGCCCGCCATGATCTCTCACACCATGTGTTTTATTATAAAAATGGTGCCATTTATCATTCCGATCTCCTTTCCTTTCTCCTCCCACCTTGCCCCCTTTTCTTTAACTTCCATCATCAGGATCAAGCAATGCTCTATCTTGGCAGCAGCAGCCCAGATCAGACACACTGTCAATTCCTCCTCACCAGCATCCTCAAGATGCAGCTGTGGCCACGGGAAAGAGCCGCTGGGTTTGTGCCAAACTAGATTTAACACACCGCTTTCCCATTTTTTAGACTGGGCAGGAAGGGGCTGCACCAAAGCCTGGGAAAGCACTGAATGACCAGTGTCTGGGGGTTAGAGGACAAGGCAGGGATCCTGGAGGGGCCCACGTGGACTGCCTGTGGCTTGCCACTCCGAAATTCAGCATCCCTGCCTTACTCTGTGATTCCCCGGAAGGACCTGCTCACAGAACCTCAGGGCCTTCCTGCCTCCTCCTCCATCTGCCACCACTGTCCAGATTAAATTCTAAGAGCCCACGGAATTCTTCTTGGGACGAACAATGGGAGTACTTCCCATCGATCCTTGAATTTTAGCCTTGGGCCTCTTGCTTGCTTCAATGCCAGTTCTTACAAGACACTTTGTACTAAGTTGTGCACGGCGTGGGAGTGCTGTGTGTACTGGGCCTGCACCCTAAGAATCCTTCGCACCAAGACACACAGAAGGGGGACCGTGACACCACGGGGGGCACCCAAACCAGAGCTGAAATTTCCCAGCAAACTGCGTACGTGTCCCAGAGGGTGACAAAGAGGAGGAGGCAACGTGGAAGAGTCTCTCCAAATATTCCCCACCACATTTTTGTGTGTGGGGCGTCCCCTTTTGGCCACACTCAACAAGAGGTGATGTTACTGCTGGCAGTAAGCCGCACTCCAAAGGGGCTCTTGCAGGGGTCTTCCTCCCCCAGAAAACTCCCCCTCAAATGAGAGGGGGCATTTCAGGAAGCCCAAAGCACACAGAAGTTGCCAGCAGCTGCAGCAAATACCCCTGAATTTTAATTACCTTGTAGTTACATGGTTATCCCACCTTTTTCTTCCTGCAAGGGTCCCAAGGCCTTTCTTCTCTCTATTTCCTCCTAACAACAGGTAAGTTAGGGTGAGAACCAATGATCCAGTTTGCCCAAAGTCCTAATCCCAGTTCTAACCACTGCACCACACTGCCCTGAGAACGCACCACAAATGATGCCTTCAACCTGCATTTTAGCAGGAATGGGGTACACAGCACTGCCTCTGTGTGCTTGTTTAAGTTTTAGTCTTCTTCCTGTGATTACTTTTATTTTCTTGCTGTGACCTGCCTTGGGAATCTGATGTGGAAAGTGGAGGGATGAGGGGTGGGGAGGGATCACTTTCGCTGTGATCAGCCTTCCTGCCCCCCTCCCTTTTGCAGAATAATTGCTCCTTTTCATATTTCAAAATGCAAGACTCCTCCATCTCCACTGCCGATGGAAGCTTAATGATCTCCAGCTCTCATAAGTAATGAGTAGAAATGCATCTCATCAGCACGGATGAGGAAAACAGGGCCTCCGACTATTCCTGCCCCCTGATTCATAATGGATGAATTGCACGCCCACACTTTTCAAGGGCAACTGAGAATAATATTGTGCTTGCTGTATTTTTAAGCAACATATTTAGATTAGTTTCTAGCATGCATCTCCCTAACTGCATTTTCACCTTGGCACTTAGTCTGTGTTCTGTTTTGATTCTCTGTTTATGCAGCGCAGGTTGGCTCTCGGTTCCTTTCCTACTTTACGGAAAGCTTAGGGAGACGGTATTGGTCATCATAATGATCAAAAGACTTGAAACGTGGATCAAATGTTGCTCCTGCTCTGGATACAAGCCACCAGGATGCCTCACCTTGGAGACTCTCTTCCAGCCTTGCCGATGGGACTCCAAAGGATCTTCGGCACCTGGGCACTGACTGTGTTCCAAAAGCAGGACATGCAACTCTGCATGGTGACCACGGTTCGTGGGTTTTTACCCTCCTCTAGCTGATAGATGATCAGTGGTATCTCTGTTCCCACAGCTACCATTCTCCCCACTCAGTCCTCTCGCTGTTGGTGTGTATCGCATCCGACACTGTGCCTGGAATGCCACCCCGAAGTGCGTCTGTCCCCACCTGTGTCTCTGCCTCTTCCACATTGGTCCACTGGCTGGAAGGCTGGATCAGCTCCTGCAGCTGCTGCTTTTTCCAGGGGACTCCCTGCTGGTTGCATCCAAGGTCCAAGAAAATCAGTCCTGGGCTCAGACAACACCAGTCATAATGGGACGGAGAAGCCATCAGGCAAACCATTGTTTCTTATCATGGTTTCTAAAGACCAAATTTCCTATGGGGAAACACCATGACTGGGTTGGACAACACAGCAGAGAAACAATGGTAGAAAACCACCTTGGCTTGTTGTGTTGTCTGAATCCAGCCATGGTGTGAGGCAAACGCAGGAACGGCCAGAGAGGACCGTGTGCTTCTCCAAGGTGGTCTCTTTGGCCACCCACATGCAGTCCTTACTTCATTTACCTTAACCGTGGCTTAAAAGCGGATGGGGAAACCATCCCAAGGTATACAAAAGGAGCCCCTGTGGCATTTTCAGGGTTGTGTAAAACATGACTCAGAGCTATAATTATATCTAACAAAGAAATGTTCTCCCTGCAGTAATATATTCTGAGGTTGCAGAATAAGAGACCAAGGGACCAATTTTATTGGTAGCCTTCTAAAAAATACACAACATGGTGCCAGTTGCCCCAGAACAGCAAGAATGGTGTGCTGTGAAACTGGACACACCATGGAAAGGTTCCCTTTGTTCGGGAATGGAAGCACAAGGCTCTAAGTTATGCAGGATTGTACCCCTTACACTTTTGTATGGTATCTCTACTTACCAGAAGTGACGTCCAATGCCATTCCAAAGCCATGTTAGTGAATTCTAATATCAGGCCAACCCAAAGAACACGAAACATAAGCCAGTTTTTCTGATCTCCAGATTGTTCCAACACATGAGCTATCGCATACTGTGAAATAACCAATACGATTGCTTGTCAGCCACTCTAATAAAATAAATAAATAAATAAATAAATAAATAAATCCCAAACTGTCACAACGTATGTGTGTGTCAGCTCTTAGAGCTGCTGAGTTCTAAACCGTATCGCATGTCAACTTACCAGTTATAGGGAAGTGCTGAATATTTCAATCTAAGGGGTTAAACCTGGGTGTACCAACATTCAGTGTTTTGTTGGCAACTATTTGAGTACTCAGAGTATCTGGAAAGTATCCACCCAAAACATTTACTGGGATGGCGGAGGCAGGTGAGTTTTGGTTCCAGATTTTTTCATCACTGCAGACAGGCCTAAGGTGAAGTTTCCCCCGAAGATGTTCAGGAATGGAATCAAGACCTCTTTCACCAGAGGCCTTCAAAGAAAGTCTGGAGCAGGGATGAACAAAGCATCATTGTCATTGTATTACTTTTATCGCCTCCTGAATCCTGACAACAACTCTGAGAGGTACTGCGACTGGTCCAAAGTCGCCCAGTGAACTTCACGGCTGAGTGGGGACTTGGGGATCTCCAGAGTCACAGGCCAACACGTTGACCACCTGCCCATATGGGCAATCTACTTCTGTTTCCTTCAGATTTTCATTATTCCAATTTCTAGTTCAGCTCATATTGAACTTCGAGAATTTATCCAGTCTTAAATTCAGTCTTAATCCAGTCTTAAATTGCAACACTTTGCAAACGTTGAGAATTTTCTTTGGATGAAGATTCCTATGCATCATTGTCTCTTTCTCTGCATGTATGTCCAAAGTGCACATTCACCACAAGCAATTTTATTCACATAATGCGGTTTTGAACATTATTTTCCTAATATACACATTTTATGCATTTTTAATTGGAGAACTGTGTTGCAAAATTCAGAAAAGTGCAAATTCCAAAGGGTAAATATGTCTTGGCTCACCTAGTGGTCCCAAACTGTTTTTGTTCAAATTTTGTTCAAAATTTGAATTTTTGTTCAAATTTATCAAACCAGATCTTAAAGGAACAGTCCTATCCCCCCCTCCCTCCCCAACACTGTCCAGAAGGGCATAGGATCCTTCTCTGTCTCTATGTTCTCATGGCTGGGTGACCAAAGGCCAAGCACCTGCCCATCCCCTTGCAGCCAGTGTAGAAAAAGCTGCCTTCCCTCCCCTTTCCAGTGCCAGACCTGGTCTGGAGAACATGCCAGGGTTCAAGCAACGGCAGTGGATGTATCCGCCATGCCTGGAGACTCTCTCCACCATTCCTGGCACTGACCGTTCATTGGCCCCCAAGTTCAGGGGCTTCCAAGCACCTACCGTGATAGGAGAGCAACCCTTAAATTTCTGAGGGTCACTTGTGACAGCAAAATCCATCCCTCTTTTCCCAGAAGGAGCACCGTTTGAGTGAGATCAAGATGCAAACCTTCCAAGAGGTTTGAATCATGCACTTTCCACAAATGCTTTGAAATGTAGATCTGAAGTAGTTTCATAAGATCAAGGAGGGTGTGTTTCTGCAGAAGACAACACTGACCTGTTCTGCCTGCAGATGTGTATCAGGAAGCACAGTGGGATTCTCTAAGCAAGGCTTGAAAGAGCAGAAATATAGACGGGCAACATGCTTTCTTTCTGCTAGCGTGAACACAGCTTTTTCCCTCAAGGGGAGGAAACGATAAGCCACGATGGCACCCATGCATGTGGGTTTCCACACATGTGCTACTTCCCAGCAATAGGCATGACCGTCTTAGCAGCTCCTTATGCTGAGTCAAAGCCTTGGTCCATCCAGTCCAGCACTGTCAAGACGGACAGGCAGCAGAGGCTCTCCAGAGGTTCAGGCAGGGTTTTCCAGCTCTCCTTGGAGATGGCAAGAACTGAACCTGCACCTTCCTGCATGCAAAGCAGGAGCTCTACCACTGGGCTACATCTCCTCCAGGGGGGCATGAAGGCAGGAGTTGCTCTAGTTTGCCTGATCTGACTGGTAGCAGCTTTCAGGGGCTTGGGCAGGAAAGGTCCCTCCATCACCTGCTGCCTGAATCGCTCAGCTGGAGAGAAGCAACCCAGGGACCACCCACTGAGCTCCAGCCTTCCTAAAATTAATTATTGTATTAATGATATGTATTTATTTGTAAGCCGCCCCAAGGCTTAGGCGAATGGGGTGGCATATAAGCCTGCTAAATAAATTTTAAAAGCCTGCTAAATAATAAACAAATAAATAAATAAAACCAGGAAGCTGCCTTATCCCAATGCGACTGTTGCGCCGCTTGTTCAATATTGTCTGCACCACCTGGGGTGCAGAACTTTGGACTGTACCCAGCTGGAAAGCCTCCTTGGATCCCTCCAGCCAGTGGGGCTCGGACCACTTCTGAGACGCAGGGCCAGCACCTGGGCCCGGGTGGCTGCCCAACAGACATGGGCACCAGGACCCAGTCCAAAGTCCCACCTCAAACAAATCCAACAGGCCAAGGTCAATGCCAGGAGTAGAAAAGCAAGGGGAGGCCAGTCCGGGAGGCAAAAGCGTAGTCGAGTAAGCCAGGGATCAAGGAACTGAGGAAGCAATGGAAAAAGGAGCAGGTACCAGAGGGCTGGAGCAGGAGTAGGAGCAAGCAGGGGCCAGGAAACCAGGTGAGGTGCAGGGATAGGAACAGGATCAAGCGCAAGGTCCAGGAACAGGAGCAAAGTTCAAGAGTTCAGGTCACAACAAGCAAGGAGTACTGCAAGTCCAGAGCTTCTGGAGGGGAGAGCCAGTTCTTCAAAGCTCTTCTCCCAGGGCTCCCAGGTGGTGCTCATGAGAGCCCTGGTAGCTACACTAGATGGGGGTAGTAATCCTGCAACTACCAGCAGATGGAGCCCTGAAGCTGCCTGACATGCGGTATTCCAAGGTGATTACCTAAGACTCTGAATCAGAGCTACAGGAAGCAGTGGGGCTAGACTTCCTAACTGAAATGCCAAGGACAGAGACTCTGAGATAGGCCAAGCAGCTCATGAGAACCAGACCACTTCTGGTTTGGAAAGAGACACCGTCAAACAGGAAGGTCCGTACGGAGAAGGATATGACTTAGTAAGTTCCATTGTTCAACACCAGGTCAGGAGAGCTGGCCAACTGAGTCACATCTGGCATTCCCACCATATGGCTCACACAGAGTGGGAACCTTCTTGAAGGTGGAGCTAACTCTGTTTGGTGTGGAGAGGAAGAGGAGGATGCAGTTTGGAATCCACTTCTAGTCCAAGCAAGACTCCCACTCTATGACAGATGTATTTGCTAACCACCTTTGCAATGCATCTTTTGTATCACAAAGCCAGTCCTGGCTGCCCTGATTTGACATCATAAATGGCTGTGCGCAGAAGTCCCTCTGCTTGATCTGCTGGGAAGGAAAGGGGCTCTCCGGGATTTAATACAGGGTTCTTTCCCACCTGCACCTGGCAATGCCAGAGACTGAACTTCCTACCTGCCAAAGAAGTGCTCCACCAGTAAGCCACTGCCCCACGGAAGGAGCTAACCTCCTTCTAATTGTGAACTGCACAGCAGGGCCCACTTACTGGGCAGCTCTGATGCACCTGAGCTGTTTTTAGCAAACCATTCAAGAACTAGCAATAGCAATCCAACCCGCAATACGCTCGTGTGCTGCTCAGATTATCTCCACAGAATCGTCTCCTGACGCCTCCTCTTCTTGGGTGACTCCTTCCTCAGTAGCATTATGCACAAGCAGCCGGCTTTATGGCTTTCAAAATTGCCTCCCGTGCATCGCAATCGCACTAAAAAGTCTCCGCAGAGCAGGTTGCCGCTTTACAAATGGCAGTGTCTGCTCCTTGCCAACTCGTTATGCAACACATCTAAATTGCCTTTGTTGATTTATGCCAATAGCCTCACACGCTGTAATTGGGAGAAGAACAAGTAAACAGCTTTCATTTTCATAAGGACACATTACTTATTGTACACATTTTATGGTGTTTTTATTTATTCCCCTCCCCAACTCAACTGAACACAAATGGAGATCTGTTAAAGGCGGCTCGTGAAATGAAATAAAACAGAACGCATTGCTGAGTGTTCCCCCATTTTTCCTGGTGAAATATTGCTGGGGTGGAAGAGAACCTGGGTTTGGTCACTTTGGGAGGAGAGGCACTGAAGAGCGCAACATCTTGTTTGATTTGCTAACGCACAACCAAAGTGTCCATGGCAGCAGCCTGGCTTCCCCAGACCAGATCCTCAGATGAAGGGTGAATTCCTGCGGCCACCCAGATGCTGTCTAGATGGTCTCCGATGGGCTGGTGTCCGAGCGCCAACCTTCGAAAGGCATTCTAAGGTTGGAGCTAAGATTTGGACCACGGAGCCCCCTCCCTGCGCCCTCGGAGCTGCCACAGTTCTTCCTGCACCATCGGTGGCTCAGAAGTTGGAGGTTCAACTTTGCAGCTGGTGTTGGGAAGGGAAGAGCGAGGCTGTGCCAGGATTATCTCGGGATTCAAACCACTGCACCGCACTGGTTCTTGCTCAGGTGTTGACGCATGGAGCTGGAGGAGGACTGGGGAACCCAACTGGCAGATGCTGCCTGCGCCAATGGAATGCTTGAGGTGGTGGCCGTCTCGGAGGGGAGAGAAGTGGGGGCTGCAAGGGAGAACGGTGCACTTGGTCCAGTTCTGGTCGTCGGCCTGATAATGATTCAATTAAAAATGTTTGTCTTTTGCTCTCGGCTCTGCTGGGTGAACCTCAGGTTCTTCTAGGAGAAAAGAAAAGGAAGTAGGCCAGGCAGCCTGCATTTTTCCCAGCCCTTCCCTACCCAGTAGCCTGCACACATCACTGTCGTTTTGCATTGGAGTCAATTGCTCTGGTTGACTGAAAAGTGGGCTCTTTGTTTAAGCGCGTGAAGAAATGAATGGATGTGGCACTATTTTGTCTGTCACTTCACAGCCTTTTGTCTCTTCGTTTGACAAATTTTATCCCTAATTTTAGGTTCCAGACGCTGAATGCAAGGCCGACCATTTTTTCTCTCCATTCATTTCAAGCCTCAGCAAACTTGGTGGCTGTTTCGCCTTCATCCCAAAAAAAGAGTCAGCAAACCTATGTACTGGCCTTGCCTGAACAGATGCCTTTCAGATGTATTGGACTACGGCTCCCATGACTCCCAGACATTACTCTCCAAAAGGCCCCTGGTTGGGGACGTCACCTGGATACAGTGTTTATCTCATCTAGGGCCTCTCCATGAAGTTCTTGCTTCCCAGTTTGTTCCGCAAGTATGGTGCTTGTTTGAATACTGGTTTTAATTTTAATTGGTTTTAACAGTGGACAGAACAGTTTAACTCTAACTAGCCTTTCTACTAAAGCTGGATGGGGAAGCTCACGGAAAGAGCTGAATCCAAACTGGAACCTTTGGTCTTTGGAGAGACCAAAGCGTCAGCAGCAGGCTAAGAAGTGGCGCAAGAGGGGACTGATGAAATGCCTGCAGCAAGGGGAGGGCCTCCCTCCGGCACCTCCGTGTATGCGGGGAAGGCGCCAGGTGGCTCTCCCTGGGAAGAGCACGTCGCAGATGGTGGGGAGGGGGACTTCGCAGAAGGCGCGTTCCCTGGGAGCCGCCCATCACATCCTTGTGGTGAAAGAACTCAGGAAAGAACAGCAGCTCAAGCAGCGGCAAGACTGGTCAGGCGTTAGCAGCACAAGCAAGGTTCCTTGTCAGAGCTGCTGTAACCCACCAGCTCCTGAACCAGGCCGGGCAAAAGTGGACTGTAGGCCTGCACTGCCTTCGTTCACAGCTCAAGCTCCATGAAGCCTGTGCCAACCCCTGGCGGCCTTGGCTTCCTTTTTATTCTCGGTTCTAAAGGCATGTAGGCAGACATTTCAGAAGCTGGCCTGAAGGATTAATCAATTCCCATTCAGTCACAGGAAAAAAAAGCTGCAGAGGTTAATTTACACGCAGAGGTGAAGATTCTAGCATAATGCAGTAGAAACCGAGAGACGGTGCCCCTCACCTGAGCGGCTGCAGGGCCTCTGACCGAAGACCTCTGGGGGTTGAAGTTCTCGGAAGAGCCCGTTCTTCACTAAAAGGAGCTGCCAGTATCTCCCACAAAAATGGCAGGTCCCGGGGCTTTGGGGCTGGAAGACAAAAGCCGTGAAGTGCGTCCACAAGGATGACACTTCCCTGGGAGCCCCGGAGGGCCTGGTCCCTGGCTGAAGGTTCTGCACAGCTGGTCTACAGGCACCCTGCTCCTCGCACCACCTTGAATTCTGAACCGTCCTTTGCATTATCGCAACTCCTGGCATTGCTGCAGCTCTGCCTCTGGCTTGAAGAAGGACAGGCTGCACAACTAGGAGGGTTGTGGATGGAGGACATGACAGCGAGATGGAAAGGAAGGCAGGATATGCCTCTCTTTAAATACTTATCCAGAAGGGTGGATAAAAGCAACATGGGAAGCTGCCTTGTCCCGTGCCAGCCACTGGTCCACCTGGCGCAGCACCATCTACTCTGAGAGGCAGTGGCTCTTCAGGTGAGAGACGCCAAGGGCTGCGCGCAGATGGACAATCATGGCATATGGTCCCACCTCTTGGCCTGATCCAGCAGGATTCTCCTTACGTGCTTGAGCATGCAGGGGTGTGTCTAAGCCTGGTGAGACTCAGTGAGCCACTGGTGGACGTCTCGAGAGCACAAGCAACCCATTATGGCTGAAATGCCCTGTAATTCTACCTCGCTCGGTTTCTGATGACTTGGAGAAAGCAAGTTCTCTTTCTTGTGCAAGCTAACAAGGCGCGTCAAGATTGTTGCCTGTCCGTCTGTCTATTGTCTCGTCTGTCTACCATCTCCTCTGTCATCCGATGCATCATGTATCTAGCTATCAATATCTATCTATCTGCCTATCCTGTCTATCATCTTATCAATCATATCTATCATTTGTCTAGCTATCAACCATCTATCATCTTACTGATTTTCTCATTAAAATATCTAATATTTTACATGTCTATCATCTTATAAATCTATCATCTGATTGGTCCCTCATCCAATCATTTTATCAGTCCTCTATCCAGCTATCAATCATCTATCACTCAACTTCTCATCTCATGTAACTTCAGTCTATCATGTTATTTGTCACATGTATCATCCTATCTCTCTATCATCTTATCTAACCACCTATAAATCAAACAAACGGATTACAGGGATGAGCAAATAGCCGCATTGCTCTTTCTAGTAATTTGTTTCATCTTTCTCTCATACCAGCGAGCCTTGGGCAAACACATTAGCTTTCCGATCTCTTCCTTTTGCTTACAAGCTCAACAATCCCCCCCCCGCCCCTCCCCTGCTCAAAGTGCCACTTACAGGTATTGCCTGATAATGTTTATATGGACTAAAAATGAACAATTAATGGAACATTCCTTAATGCAACATTTTGAAGTAGCTTTATTTTTTCCAGTGCTTTGCCAAGGAAGAAAATCTTTTTAGGAGAGGTTTAAATAGCATCAAAGTTATTTCAGGGAGAGATTGGCTGAAGCAGTTGCCTGCAGCGCATGCCTGGATCTGGGAAGAAGATCCTTCAAAAGCTCCTATAGAAGTGTTCGCTGCAGAAGAGCCGCCTCGGTCCCTTCTGCTGATCTTATATTTAAGACTAAGTAATAGCAGCTACATCAGTGAAATCAAAAACTAGCATCCTGCGCCTGCTGTTGCTTGTCACAGGCCGCCAACTAGAGCAATCGGGACACATGCGCCTGGGGTCTGCCAGCCCCCTCCCTTAATGCACACCACAATTGTGGCATTGTTTCTTTCCTCTGTCACCTGTCAGCAACAGATAAAATCATCCAGTGAGGGGTACGACCTTGGGGAGAAAACAGTGAGTCAATAGCAAGCTGCAATCCCAGCCAGAAGTTGCCCAAACGATAAAATACCTGTTCAGGAGTTGTCGTAGTTACATGTCGCCATGTCGTCTCTGACTTAGGGTAACCCCATGGATGAAAGTTCTCTGGAATGTCCTATCCATGCCAGCCCTGCTCAGCCTTTCTAAATTCAAGGTTGTGGCTTCCTTTACGGCATCGATCCATCTCATATTTGGCCTTCCTTTTCTTGTGCTGCTGTTGACTGCTTTTGAGCAGCATTGGTCCGTTCTGTTAAATCTTGTATTGACAAAACAGCAGCTACATTGATAGAGTCACACAAGACTAGAGTCCAGCAGTCACACACTGTCACATCTCGCAGGTTGTCTCAGGAGTAGAGATGTGAAACGCAGCAAAATCAGCTTGCCGATGTTCTCCGGCTTAATTGTGAAGCTTGTTCCAACTTAAGACCTTCTTGGATTACAAGCTTTGTTAATTCTTTCTTGCATGAAATCTACACTTGTTCTCAGGCATCTCTTCCAAATGTATGCATCGGTTGTGTGCATCTTGGACTTGGAAGCATTTTTCTCCCATTGGTTACACCACATTTTTGCAAAAGTCCCCATCTTTTCATGCAGTTTCCAAAGGTATGTATGGTGTAGAACGCATTCTGGGTGCTCTGGGAGTCAAACTGCAAGGTCATAAACGTTGCAAACTGCATCCGGATCTGTGTTAGGTCCAGAATTGGGTAAGTCTGGATGGAAAATGAATTTCTCATGCATCCGTACTCATGGGGGAATTGCTTCAATAGCAACAATAAACTGCAGGGTGATGCAGTGACCCTGAGAATCAGAGACCTCTGAGCCATACAGCCAGGCCTGCCATTGCTGAGCAGCCTTTGGAAGCTGTGTGACAATTGCTGGAAACAAGAATTATACATCAGCAACAGATAAGCTTTCCCAGCTGTGAGAGGACAGTAACTCTCAAGACCAACTCCTAGCTTGTATCACGGGAAGAGTGTCCTAAGTTGGCTTGGAAGAAATGAGGATAGAAGACAAGCCCTGTGGGACTGATCCAAGAGTCCACCTAGTCCAGCATGGCATTTACCAAGGAGGCAACTGACTGCTCATGGGCAGGAGCTGAATGGAACAGCACTCTCCCACCCACATTCCCCAGCATTGCTGTGCATAAACCTACTGGTTGTAATACGTAGTCACCAGGACTTGTAGCTTTGCATAGTCTTCTCCTCCAATCACCCCATAAAGACTTCCAAAGTGGTGGTCGTCACCCCATCTGGCGGAAGGGAATCCCACAATTTGTGTCTGTGAAGAAGAACCTCTTTCAATTCGCTCAGAACCTCCCACCAATCAGCTTCATGGGAGGGCCCCATGAGGTCCTAACGTTATGGGAGGGGGCGGAAAATGTCCCTTTCCATTGTCTCTGCACCAGAATGTAGCCTGCAGTAGAAAAGAATCACCGGGGACAGTAGAAACATCGGAGAGCGCTTGAAACATCAGAGTCAGCCGGGGGTCAGACTAGATGGCCTGGGAGACCCCTTCTGACTCGCTCTGTTTCTATGTTTATGTTAAGTCAACCCAATGGTCCATCTTGTTCCCTACTGTCTACACTGCGAAGAGTAGGATCCCTGTATGTTATTGGACTCCAACTTCCAACATGTGGCCAGCTGTCTCAGTGGCCAAGGATGATGGAACTTGGAGTGCAATGGCACTGGTAGGCTTCCCACCCCTGTTTTAAACAATTATGAGGTAAATGGGCTGGCAAAGTCAGTGACATGATTTTAACTCAATGAACAACCTCGCGATCCCTTGGAGAGGCTTCCAACCAGTGAGGGCACCATCAAAGGGGGCTTGGGTTGTTTTCCAGAAACGATCATGCACTTGCTCTGAATTCCTACAGAAATCATCAGAAAACATCCCACTGCTTTAAATGGATCAGGATGTTACTCCTAAAAGCAAATATAATATGACTATGGAAGGAAAACAGAAGGGAAGCCGTACCTCTTAAACATAAAAATGGCATTTATTCTCGCAATTGCAAACCAGCATATTTTTGTTTGTTTGGCCAGATTATAACAAAATTGTCATAGAATATTTTTCTCAAAAGAAATATTAATACAAGGAAGTATCTTAGAAAATTATATATACATAAGATTTAAAATTATATAACAGAACATGGGTTAAAATAACACTTTGTTTATAGATGCAGATCCCACTACTGTATATACATATGTTATCTGAGAATTAATACTATATTTCTTATACTTAAAGCTTCAAACAAACAAAGAAACCTTCTCTCCTGGCCTGGTCCTAGGTATAAAAGTACCAGTTACTTCCTGTATTGAGGATATTACAAAGGAGTAGATAAGTTGCACCTTAGGAGTTTTCAGTCATTTAATTACATTCAGAGCTATCTGAATTTCCCATTTTCAGTTATTCAATATTCACTGGAGAAAAATGAATGTCAGCAAATTATTACCGAATGACTGATACATCTATCCTGGCAGTGCAATGCACAGAAGAATTGATTATACACAGACTGAGACATGCAGGGAAAAAGCAACTTTATGCAAATAGAGATAAGATTTCTCTTTTCATAGCAGTAGGAAGAACGTTCCAGTCAATTATTAAGAGCAGGACAGAGCAATAAAAAAAAGGCCATATGACTACAGAAACGTTGCAATATATTTCCCGCAGCTTCTGGGAAACAAACTGCAGACTTAGCAATTCCACTTAGCCCTTATTAATCGGAACACACAGATGGGTTCATACGTGGCTGTGGACCAGGTGCAGAAGAACTCCAGAGATCAGTGCAGGGATGGAGGAGGAAGGGGAGGAGCAGAGATGCTGGGGCAGCAGGCTCTGGGCGTCAGCGTCACCACTGATCACTGGAGGGCAACACCCGGGACCCCTGGGCAGCAGCCCTCCAGCGCACCCAGAGCCTGGGACCCGCACGCTCCTCAAGAGGAGTTCCATGAACCAGGGGGCAGTGCACCCAGTGCCAGTGCTCCAAGAGGGAGATCAAGGCATCCGAGGCGTGATGGAGGCCCCTGGTGTGCTCAGAGACGCGTGCTCGGGGCACCCTCCTTGCTGCTGCGCAACCAGGCCTGCCGTGTGCCTGGCGGGCTGCTCCCCAGGACCAGAACAGGATGGGACTGTCCTATGGGGGCTGATGCTCCCTGCAGACCTGCCCTTCTGGCATGGTGTCACCTGTCACTTGGAGTGGGAAGGGCACATTGCAAAGGTCAACAGGGCTTTCTCCTGGCCAGCTAGGAAAAGACCCCGTGCAGTTCTAGAGAAGCGGCAGTGGCAGCGGCGCCATGAGCATTGCTCAACATATACAAACATCTTTGCACACCTCCTGGGCAAGGAGAAATGGAATCGGTGGAAAGAAAAACAGCGCCCATGAGTTATCCCCTCTTCGGCACTGTATTAGCTATGCCAGAATAAAGTTGCAAAGCAGCCTTCTTCAACCTGATGCTTTCTAGGTGTGTGGGACTACGGCTCCCATCACCCAGCAGGCATGGCCATGTTTGAAAGGCACCAAGGTTTGGAAGGTTCTGCTAAATGGTCCCCTCTGTTCAAAAGCAGCCAAAATGAATGAAAGGAGAGGTAAAAGGCAATATAGCCAAAGTTGTGCATATCAGTAAGATGATGTGTAGTGGTTACTGTTAAACTGAGACTTGCAGGGACTGGGTCCCCATTCAGCCATGGAGCTCACTGGGCAGCCACTGCCTTGGGTGTATTGCAAGACAAATAAAGGCAGGGAGAAATGATTCATGATGATGATGATGATGATGAGGAGGAGGAGGAGGAGGAGGAGGAGGAGGAGGAGGAGCTAGATCCAGACTTTGTGACGGCTAGAGTAATCCCCACAAAATCAGCCAGGCAAAATTAAGTCATTGAGTTGTAAGTCCCACGAAAGGGGAAAACAAGGTTAATTCTTGATTCACACTGAAAGGACGGTGCTTGGTGGTGCTCTCATTGAGTGACTCGCCCCAAACCCAACAAGATCTTGGTCTGGGTGCACACGCTGCTCCCGTCTCACAAACCCAGCACAGCTCTGCAACAGCCATGCGAAGGCAGCTGAAACATCACGCGAGTGGAACCCACAGGGGCGTCCCTTCCAGTGCAGCACAAGATGAGACAGGATAGGGGTGGCCTGTATTTAATGGCAGCCATAAAGAGCAGGCCTTTCCAGATGAACAGAGCTTAACTTAGACTAAGCTGGAGAGAACCCCAAGCAAGCCTGCTGCAGTGAAACACCCTTGTGGCATCTTAACAACTAGCACAGCTACTTGTGTTCCGAGTTCCCTTCACTGGATTGCTGGGAATGCCAGAACAATCCTCTTAGCGCCAATGGCTGCTCCTTGAGAACAGCCACTCATTGAGATGGCCACAGAACATGCTTCATGCAGTTCCTTGCCATTTAATGCTTCCGTCTGCATGCTTTCCCTCTCTCTCCATCTTCTCTCTCCTGGCCACCTGAGAATCAGGGTTTATACACCTGACAAAGTGGACTGTAAGTCAGAAGTGGGCAGAGGAAGACCAGGATCTGCTGGAAAAATTCTGGCTGATCTGCAGGAAAGCGGGAAGGATCTGTTGAGGACAGCCAGGTGGGTTCTCCCCATTTCCCTATCTCAGATCTGAGTCAACTCAGAGCTAGGCTGGTACTTGCATATGCAGGTTATCTCTGGATGAGCTCACTGGGTGCAGAAGGCTGTTGAGTCCCCGTGCGGTCCCTGACATCACCTTGACCCCACGAGGAAATGCACTGACAACAGTACCTGGAGCAAGGGTGCTCAAAACACTGGAGCTGGCACGGCTTTAAAAAAAAGGTAAAAGAAAAATAAAAGATCCCACAAGCCTAGCAGGCACACGCCTGCTAATCCATGAAAATTTAGGCCAAAATAAATTGCTCATTCTGGAAGGTCCTACAAGACTCTCTGTTGTTTCTGCTATAAAAGAGAGCATTAAAATTCTGACAGTGTTATATGGGCCGTTGGAATTTTATGCCTTAGTTGAAACATTTACAACCAGCCAAACAGTTGCAAGTTCATTTACAAAAGCAACCCCCCTCTCCACACACACACACACACACACACACACACACACTACTGAGGGCAGGGATGATTTGGTTCTCAAGAGCATTCAACCAGAAATGTGAGTTCAGCAAAGGCTTCCAAACCAGACTCAAAGGTATCACAGTGGATCTGGAAGGAATAACGGAACTCTTCGTGGATTAAGATGGTTAAACTCAGACTGCCACATTCCTCCAGGCTCTGTAACCATGTCAGAAATTCAGAAGGAACCTGTCTTTTAGAGAAACTAAGAAATTCAAAGCATGCAAGGAACCTCTCCCTGTGTTCAGACATGCACTCTACTCCTCTTAAAATGCTGATTTTCAGAATTTCAGGATCTGCTCTCCCGGTGTGTTCACACCTGAAATGCTTTCAAGTGGCTTTCACTTCTGACATCATTAATATGATGAGACAAGGAACTTCTCATTACCAGCTCAGCCTCTGCTGATGCCAAGTCCCCATTTATTACCGCTGCATTGAGCCAGTCAAGGCTAGTCCTTAATACGTTCCTATTCATTTCGTTTGACAGCTAACAACTAAACATCTTTTCCGATACAATGAAGCATTCGTTTCATGACAGCAAATTGAACCTTTGCATACAGGTTTCCACCGTGAGCCAAATCTCAGATTTACTGCCGTTGTGTCTTATCCGTCAATGGCTTACCGCTCATTAAACACCGTCACCGTGTTTTATGGCCAACGGTCTCTTTCTGAAATGGAGGCAATTTGTTTAGTGCAGTTCTTCCGGCAATATGCCATGCAAACAGGGAGAGACTTAGGAATTATTAATCCTCCCTTTTAACAAGATCGGACATTATGGGCATATTTTGCATTAAGCCTTCTGTATATTTCATGGTGTTGTCTTGGATAAATTTAGATGTTGGAAGTTTGGCTTAAGAATAGCATTAAGTCAATATGTAGTGCAACCTGATAGCTCTTAATGCGCAGGGCTGCAGAAATACACCCATCCCAAAGGTGATGAGGAACAGTGCCCATTGCGGGCGACTCGGTTTTGGCTTCTGTTTCTGATATACCTGATCCCTTGCTTATAGACCCGTGCATTTTTTTAAAAAGAACTTGCTATGTTGCTTTTTTAAAAACAGTTATTGCTCTATCTTCAAAGTGTTGTTATTAAAAGGGAACACAGAGAGCAGGTGTTTGGCTTTTCAACTAGTGGGAGGTTTGATCATATGCCTGAAGACAAATCCTACTGTGAACAACATGTCATGAATGGAGCCAGGGGTCAGACTAGATGGCCCAGGAGTCGCCTTCTGACTTGCTCTATGTTTCTAACTGGGCTTACTCCCAAGGAAGTGTGCACAAGATTCCACACTTTTGGGCAAGGGCATGAAGATGAGCTCCGTCTAACCTCATTCACTGCAGAGCCAAATTGGCTTCCCCCGAGTCATTTCCTGCAGAGAGCCCAGCCTGGATACAGAGGAGGCATGTTCCAGAAGTCCAAGACGGCCCCACACTAGAACCTCCAAGAAATGGGAGATGATCATAAGCAGCAGCATCTGGCCAGATTTCAAGAAGGTGCCCTGCAGTCATTAGAGTCTGAGATGATTACATGAAATGAAGAGAGACTGGAGAAGCCGGCTGCTGGTAAGAATGTAAGAACCTTCTTAGACATGCCAGACAAGATCCATTAGCATGTCTTTGTTCATTGACCATAATGCACAGTAACTAGCTTTGATAATCTCCAAGGCCACCACTGATCTTCAAGTTCCCTTAGAATTTGGAAACATTTGCATTACACTTCAGGCATGGCTTTCAAGAGAACAGCAATGGCGACTTCCCAGAATGAATTCTCTGGCCAGTGCGGAAGAAGGCTTGGCTGGTTACGCTCTAAGACACTGTTTCGGGAAGCCCTGGATGCTTGATGTGTTTGTTCTTCCAACATTTAAACATAATCGGAGCCTTACTGGGTTGGACCAAAGTTGCCTCTGGTTTTGCATTTTCTTTTCCAGTGGCCAACACAATGATTCTGGGAAATATGTGAACAGGGATGTTGGCACTGTTTGGCAGAATAGATGTAACTTCCTGCAGATAGCAGATTGTGTCTATTCAGTCCAAATATTGTATATATAACGCCTAGTCATTCTTTCCTACGCAGGATGTAAAATCCAGGGACTACAGTATGCAGTTCTGGGCGGTTCATTTCAGAATGTTGACAAACTGGAAGGAAGTTTTGAGTAAAACTTGGGCTAAAGATGGTGGTGGGATTCTCCTTCACTGCAGCCTTGAAGCAGAGGCTGGACAGTCATTTGTCAAGGATGCAGAAGTTACGTCTAAGGCGTCAACTAGATTAGGGCTGAGACGAACCCTTTTGGGATCCACCACTCCAGAATCGTCGGACTTCCTCCTGTGCTCAGCCCAGTCCGAGACAAGAGGAAGCCCAAAGACACTTGTGGATCCCGGGCTGTGCAGTCAACAAGCTTCCCCACCAAAAGCAGCCTGCAGAATGCAAACAAGGGAAGCTGTGAGTGGGTGTGCCGGCCGCCATTTTGGCAGCCAAACTCCTTCCTCACTTGCAGCTGCTGGGAAGGGTGGTTCAGTTCCTGGTGGGTTCCCTGGGAGCCCTGGGCACACTGGCCAGGAGCTCGGGCTCTGAAACCGGGGAATCCACTGCATTTTCCACACAAACTGGATTCCTCGCACATATGTAGATTAGGACCAAGGTCCCAGGTCCATTCCAATTCTGAAAGGAAACAAAAAGGAACTTGATAACTGCAGCATGTTAAGAGGATTTTATTTCACAGAAGGCAATACTTCTTCCTGTTCACTGTGTGCTTCCTCTGTGAAAGGTTTTTGTTAGCATCGAGAAATTTATTTTCAAGGTTCTGCTGGGCACTCCTCTCCCCAGTTCGCAGCATGGAAACATGTGCTGGGAAGGAGAGGGGACCCATACCATTGTTTTGGTTTGTGAGATACTGGATTCAGAGCCGGCACCATGGCAAGGTGTGTGCTTATGGTGTGAGGCCGCAATTTTAATCACGGAGGTCAGAGTTCTCTTAAGAAAGGATTTTGCCAAGCAAAAGTCCAGCCCACAAACTTTGGCTGAAGAGATACAGCCCTGCCTGTCAACTTAGAATCTAAGCCCCTTCCCTCTTCACACACACACACACACACACACACTCCCTTCCAAATAAACGCATATATGTCACATCTTATTGTGCGGCACAGCTCAACACTAATGGCCCAAAGTATGTGGTCCATCCCATTCTCGTGCCTGAAACGACTATCGAAAATTGGAGACTTGTGTGACCTGCACGTGGTATGTTCCACATTTCCGAGGTCTGCCCGTGCTGCTCCCGCTGACCAGCAAACGGGGATTCCCATCCGGGCCACAAGGATTAGTGCCACAGAGGGAGAGCTGCTCCATGTCATCCCTGCCCCATGACGCCAAGTTTCAGCGTGCTGGGAAGTTTTAATAATACGGCTGGCACTTGGAGAGGGAGGGAAATGCAAAGAAGAAGTCTGGGTAGACATACAGCTCTGGGAGAGGAGCTTTACCTTTGCAGGAGAGAGAGCGAAGTTGAGAATGAGACAGCAGGACGACGACACAAGTTTACAATAACCACAGGAGACAGAAGCTGCCCTGCCAAAACTGAGCAGCCTGGTTTGTTCTTGATAAAATGCACCAGCGAGTCAAGTTAAACTTATAAAAGAAAGGAAGAGCACAGCTAAGCACGTAGTGTCCTCCAGAGCCCTGGGACTACAACATCCAGAATGCCAACTGCCTATGCTGGCTGGGGATGATGAAAGCTGTAGTCTGTATCATCGGGAGGGCACTCTGAGCTTAGGGGTCCCTTGGTCGCCTATGGCAGTGCAAGGAATGGGCCCAAGGAAGTGCATTCCAGGCAGCCCATACTGGAATTCCCACCGGACGTTAACCATCACCTCTCCCAGGTATCTTTCTGGCTGACTTTGCTGCGTCCTCGCCAGGAAATGCCTAGGTGACGGGGCATGAGTGACTGGGGCCCTTCCATGAGGCAGGCCATGGCTTTGTGAGTCTTCAGAGAGAGCGCCAGAGCGACTGGCCCCCAGCGATCGCTCCTTTGGGTGCTGCGCATGCATCCCCACACGTGCCACCAAGTGCAGGCACCCAGATGGAAGGCAATCTGATGCTTTGCAAATGCGCCCGCCCACACCGGATGGTTTCCTCCGAGTTCAAATATTGCCGAGAGCAAAACAAGTGTGGAGCTGCAATTCTTAGTTCAGCCCAAAGCACAACCTTCTGCCTGGGAATCCATAGCACTTGGATTTGCTCACCTCTTGAGAAATGATCTTGGAAGATCTGAGCAGAAACACACATCCCGTCTGTCCGTTTTTGGTAGTGAAAAGGAACACTGGGTGCAACCTGGTGCATATTCAGATTGGGAAGCAGAGTCTACAACCGTTGCGGGACCTTTTTCTGCCTTGGCACCCATGACATCGTGCCCTCCGTTGCTCAGTGTGAGGGTGGGTTACAATAAATAGAAGGCAAACCATCCTACTGAAATTGGGGCTGGAAAAAAACATTCTGCCCATCCCATTATTGTCAGGAAGGAGTAAGAATTCAGAATACAGAGGGAATTGCATCAAGACCATGGAAGGCCTAGAATATGATTGAGAGGGTAGAGCGTAGCTATTTGTCAAGCCAACAAAAATACAAGCTTTTTTCCTAGTTCGTGAAAAACCCTAGGTCACAAGGCCTCTGATTATTTTGGGGAATGGCTGCTACTTCAAAAGCAACCTGATTAATCAAAATAAAGACGCCTTCTGCTTCTGACACAACATGGTTGGGCTTGCTTGTGTTTCTGTTTTTTCCTCCCACTGGCCTATGTCTTCAATTGCACAGGACAGAACAAAATCGAAAGGCAGCTTAAAGTACATGGTGCTAGTGGTCGTAATGATTCAAAAGGTCAAAGATCACCGCTCTGTGGTTCCAGGTTCCGTGCCTCTCTTTGCTGACTCCGAGACAGCTTCGGGAATCGGGCCGTCCCTCGTGGGCGGCTGCTTTTGCTGGCAGAGTCTCCCACAGGTTGAAAGTCTCTGGAAAAAACAAGTCACAAACCAGGTCATGTTAGTACACGGAACTGTGTTTTTTCCATCTCTCTCTCCCCACCCATGAGAAAAAAATGATATTGTAACATATTCATAATCATAAATATATATGATTCACTCCCTGGGGCTACACTGCTTCTGCAGTTGACTAAAGAACTAATGAATTAATTACACAATATTCTTGCAAATAGGATACTATACAGTAAACAACTCTGCAACCTGAAGATTTTGAACAAGGAGTCTTTCTGTGTAATTTATAAGTGGACATATTATTTTGCCTGCCTTTGCTGATGTCTATGCGTAACTATCCCTAAGAATAGTCATGTATTTTGCTATACATAAAATATACAGGGGTACATAGCATACATGTAATTATTGGAATAGATTCACTCAGATTTCATGTAAGAATACTGATACTGCATTTTATTTTACTGCTGTTTTTATTTTTATTTTGTTTTGATTTTCTTGAAATTCACAATAAAAGTAATTAAAATATCCACATACATAAATATACTAGATTAGTTTACTGGATTAGCACTGCTTCTGTGGTGGACTTAGGAATGACGTAATTACTTACACAGAACATTGCTTGCAAATACAACACAATGTAATACAACGACTGCATGGCCTAAATTGTAGAGGTAACATTTTATAAATCAAAGGCAGCGGCAGACAATACAGGTGTTATTGTAATTTATTTATTTTACAAGGAATGGATGATGCAAACGATGGACACATGTACTGATACGTGGCAATGCATCTTGGAAATGCATCCCTCGGAGGAGCTTCACAGTCTATCCTGACCCACAAATAGACTGACGTCATGAATGAGTTGCTTAATTGTCTACCACGAACGATTATTGGAAAAGGCTGCTTACCTAGCTGCCATTCACAGGCTACAGACTCCTCGGAAAACTACAGTACAAAAGGAATAAGATTGTACTTTTCAGTATTTTTCAGAGGACTCCACAAGGCTAAAAAGCACCGAGTAATCACACACACACACACACACACACACACACACACACACACACACGGATCCTGTCCCTACTGAACTCCCACCAGAGCAGGGGAGACGCAATATAAAAGGCAAGCCCCATCGTGCAAAGCTTCTTCCCACCGTTTTCATCCATGTTCTTGTGTCGCCACGTCCAGGAGAGTCTGGACTCCAGCATGGGGCTCAGAGGCACCGATGCACCCTCCTGATGTCCGCCAGGTGCTCTGATGCCTGATTCTATTTCTTAAGGGTTTTTTTTATATTATTGTTATCATTATTATTTTGGAGTGGGGGGCTGGCCTGCTGGGAAGCAGAGGACTCCCTCCTGCATCATCTTAATTGGGTTCAATTGAGCACTTGTTGCTTTGGTGCTCTGACCACCCCCTCTCCCTGTGCTTAGGTTCTTGGACAAGTCAGGTTTCTTTTAGTCTTACTAGTTGCCTTTATGGAAAGGGATGCTTTTTGACTGGCCATGCCTACCTGGGAGCCCTTTTATGAAAGGGTGAACACCTGTAGAAGCCATTTTGTGAGGGCACCCACAACATACTCTCAAAATTCCAGATGTACGCATGACTCAAAGAGGTTGGGGACCCCCAATTCTTCTTTGTAGTTCTCACAAAGAGGGGATGAGGTGGTAAGTCCATGTCTGGGATGGATTACAGGGAAAAGGAAGGCTAGATGCTGATCTTTAAGATCATTGTGTCTGTATTTATCACCTGCTGCTGGCTTTGCCACAGCTCTGAGATCCATGTTCTCACTCAGCCATGACACTCACTGGGTGATTTGGGGTCTCTGAGCCTAACCTACCCTGCAGGGCTCTTGCTATGCGGATAAAATGGAGCTGAGTAAGCCACCTTGGGTACTTGCAAGAAGAAAAAAAGGGATATAAATGCAAAAAAATCAAGAAATAGCTGGGGGAATAAATAAATAAATATTTTAGGAGGCACTTTCAGATTCATCAGATTCTTGAAGACAAAACCATATACAGATAAGCATCAAGTATCCTAGAAGAGGCTGAATGGGTGGGTGCAGGCCAAAGGCGATGGGCAAGAAGCCTAACCAAAGAGAGAAGTCAGATGGTCCTCTTCGCCTGGTCATATTGCCAGCTTGATTAAGATATGGTTCACGTCAGGCAAGTGAAGACGGGGCTGGCCAAGTTGGGACTGAGAGCCAAGAAGCCGCCCCAACTTCAGATGGGTCACAGGCCAGGTCAACATCCACTTGACCAGCCTTGGAACACTGGGATGTGACTCTGGTCCACCTGGCACAGTATCACCCAACCTGACTGGCAGGATCTCTCCAGGAACTCAGGGTATGAAGGTCTGTCCTACCATCTGCAAACTGAGCCTTTGACTGGAGACCTTCCACATGCAAAGCATGTGTCCTGCCACCAAGCTCCATTCCCTTTTTCGAAAACAACGTTGCTTTGAGAAGGTGCCGCACCCCGTAGTGGCTCTTCAGAGTCATGTAGGCCACTCACCATCCTGTGGCAAAGCATGGCAGGACACCAAGCCCTGCACATCACCGGAAGATGTGCCAGGGGCACCTCTTCAGCTCAGGAGAGCCAACTCCCAGATGCAGCTCTCCCTGTGGCTTGAGCTTCCCACCTCTGCTTCTGGCCAAAAAGAACTTGGCCATTTTCAGGGAAGGAATTAATGTTCTATGGGACAACCTTAATCAGGTCGATTTTAACTAGTGCTCACTAAAGTACAGAGCATGGGGAGTTTTCCTCTCAAACAACCCTACAGACCATAAGTACAGGAAATTCACATCCATCAACAGCACTTTTAAGTTCACACCTCTTCCCTCTTTTGTAACAGCAAAGTTTACAAATTACCACTTTTATAGCTCTGCTCGGCTTTTCGATAAAAACCGGGACCGAAAAATACAACCTTCCTGGCAGCAGCTCGAGATAAATGGCTTTCAGAGTTCTGCGCTGTTGCTGGTTCTCCTTGCCCCATAAAAGCACACACTCCACAAACACACCACTGCTGCTGGCTGTGACTGTGTGGGGTGATCCGGGGCACAATCCAGCTAAGAGTGTGCTAGCAAGCCAGTGAGGTGGAGAGCTTCCGGAATGGGACTGGAACTCAGGAGACCCAGGCTCCAGACCCTTCTCTGCTATGTCGGCGATTTCGGGCCAGCATCTGACTCTCGGCTGCACCTGCATCACAGGGATGCTGTGAGAATAAAATGGAGGGGAGAAAACGGATCACGAATGCCACTTGGAGGGAAAAATGAGGGGACGAGAGGGAACAGATAAAGCCTGCAGCTGTTTTATCTACAGCGACCAAAGGGGCAGACACTGTGGCCTGGAGAGGTGGCTTCAGAGGGCTTGCTCGGTCCCTGTTTGCTGTGGTTTCCTAAACAGCATAGCGCTCCATCCTGTCACAGGGCACCTTCCGCTTCAGGCCAGCTTTGGGCCTGCACAGCTGCAGCAAGCTGAGAGTTCCTGGTCTTTTTTCCGCCTAAGCACCCGTGAGGTTGTGCTTTTGGAGTGTGGGGGAAAACTGCACACAGGAGGGAATACTCCCTGGTCAGGGGAAAGGGGACGCTAAGGTTACGCATCCCTGCCTACACTTTTTCACAGGTGAGGAAAGGAAGGTAAGGTTTGAGGTGTCCTTGGCACTGTGTGCCCCCTCTTATACCTGCCATGCCCCCTGCCTGGGGGCAGCAAATAGGTGGCCTGCTCTGGGCATCAGGGAGCCGCCCGAAATGACGCTCCCAAGACCCCTACTTCAGGGGCAGAATGCCAGACCTGCCAGCTCAGTCCAGCCCTCCAGGCTGCCCAAGCGGGCTTGCTTCCCTGCTCCCAGGGTGGACCCCCTTTGTCGGACATCCTTGCCCATCTTCAAAGGCTGAATCCCCCCATTTATTAGTCACTGGAAGTAGGATAAGCGATGCTGGTGCTTGTGGTGCTTTGCCCTGTCCCTGCATCCCACTGTGTTTGGCCACTGCTCCTCCCCTAGTGGAACGTGGGAACCGTGAGCATCTCCGAAATTGAATTTAGCCCTCAGGCCGAAAGAAGATCAAGACCCCAAGGTTTATGGGGCTGGAAATGCGTTCTAGCAAGCCTTGGGGTGCATATCTCCCCCTTTCCATTGTGTGTAAGAGGAAGAAACTGAGCTCTTTGGCCTTCACTTTAAGAACAAGCCACAATTTTGCATTACATGCAACCTGGAGTGCTGTAGTCCATTCTAGTGAAAATTAAATCAAACAAGCCAGGATCAAAGCATGCTTTCAGATCCTAGTTTGTTCTGACTTCGATTAGAACTACTCATGTCTGGCACGGTCCTATGTGATGTGGAATGGTGGGGCGTTCTCCTTTTTTCCACCCATTCATGAATGGGCACAAAATTAGCCATACTGCTTTCTCATTCAGCTCATAATTTAGATGACCACTGGCATCAAACTACTGTATGCAAAGTGAAGGAACAATGCCTTCAGGGTGGCCTAGTCATGAGGGTGTGGGACTGGGACCTTGGAGATCTGAGTTCTGGTCCCTGCTTGGCTGTGAAGCTCACTGGATGATTTTGGGCAGTCCCTGACTCTCGGCCTAACCGACCCCACAGGGATGTTGCAAGGATGATACAAAAGCGGGGGATTTTGCAAGCTGCCTTGGAACACTTGCAGGAAAAGAGAGATAGAAATATATTAAAATAAATGAAAGGAAAGGCTTTGCCGGGGTGACAAGATGCCGCATGGTTTCTCTCTTCTCCCCTTGTGTTGCGACTCTCGAGAGCGTAGTGCAGGCGCGAGGAAGGGACAGCTGAAGGCTTCCACAAAGCAAGAGTGCTACCGTGAGGCTGCTAAAATGATCAGATTGTGTTCTGCACGCTGCGCTGCAACTTACAACTTTGCAATCAACCACAGAGGAAATGAATTGAAAGGCAAACTTGCCTTTTATTTATTTTTCCTCCCCAGGTGAGGAATGTCTTGCCTGAACACAGTGTTGGAGAATAGTGATAGCATATCAGTAGAAAACAATATTTCCCCCCAGAATGTCTTTAAGCCATGGAACACGCATTATCTCGGCTTTGCATCTCATGGAAGACAAGCTTCTGCTGGGCAAATGAATGCAGCAGGCGCAGGAGAGCTTCTGGTAATGCTGAGCAGGGAGGGATGCGGCTTTGGGCTTGGCTCGTGAATCCCCAGTGTGAGGCTGGGGGAAACTGCCCCAAACCTGGCAAACCATCTGGTGATGGCTGCTTGTGGGGAAGGGGGAAGGGTCAGGGGAAGGAGGCATGATCCTTGGGGGAAACCCAGAGGGTTCGGTTGGAACCTGGCGGAGGGCAGAGGTTCTGCACCTCTGACTTGAATCCTGGCCTGTCTTTGAAGCCCAAGCAACACCACTGGCAATGAAAGGTAGAGACCGCTTTGCATCCCCTAGACAAGACTTCCTCGTCTGGGCTTTGCATTTGAACGCCGTCTTTGTATGAACTACGGAGCTGCAGGCCTACCTTTAAGCAGCTGGAGGAAACGTATCAGAAATGTACAGGTATAATGGAAAGAGATGGAGGTCAAGTGCCACAAAACCTCTAGGGGAAAACATGGTGAGAACTCCACTGGCTTGTAGAAGCCCTCCTGGCTCCCTTTTCCACATGCATCCCTGAGCAGTTCTTCAGTGCAGCAGCTCCTCCTGCTGGCAAACTCTCAGACCCAGAGAGAAGACAGCTGCTGAGTCCTTGGAATAATGCCAAGATTTAAAATCTGCTCCCAGGATGGGTGAAGGACCAAAAAGGACTGGCTGTTTCCCATCTGCAGGGCCATATTCCCTGGCCATGGAGGCGCCTCAGCAGAGCTGCCGCTGGAAGGGATGCTGAAGGGAGTCAGACCATGGGCAGGGTCCAGGGATCAGGGAAGGAGCCAAGTTCAAGACTGCCTGGATGCTCTAGACATCGTCTCACCCCTCGTGCCCAGGCCAAATCCCTGTTGTGATCCCTGTCCACGCCATGCAAGCAGGAAACTCGTGCGAATCGAACATGGGTCACACGGATCTGAGCTACTTTCCCTGGACTGGTGCAACTTTCCCCCATAGACTATAAAGCAGGGCTGATTCATTCAACGGAGGATGTTTGTGCAAATCAAACTGGGTATCTAGAACAAAAGGAATGTGAACACACCTTTGGCACATCACAAATATTTTCGGCAGACTTGCTAATGCTCAGAGCTTTAAACAGGGCCGTTGCTGCATGTTTGCTGAGCAAAATACAAATAATTCATCAGTGTCATTTTGCCAACCAAAACAGCACTGGCGGAACCCAGCCGGGTGTGTGCATGTACCACCAATTGCCTCCGGCATGCATGCCAGCAATCACTCAAGCGAGGACACAAATGGGTTGGGCAAGCATGGCGCATAGCTGGTTCCGCCTCTTGCGTAGAGTCCAGAGCCTAGTGGCCAGGGATGTGGTATCATGAGAACCAGGAGAATGCGATGCCTGGCTGTGAAGGGAGAGGCGATGGCAAGGAAGGCGGGGGAAGTGCTCGCCATGAAATGTAAGGGGGTTTCCACTCGGAGGAACGCTGGCATTCCAGTTATGGCTGGATACAGCATGACCTTCCTCACGGCTGGGATTCCAGGTGAAGAGAACTGGAATAAGGACGAGCTCCAGGGCTGGGCGAAGGGTTGGTGTGCTTGGGTATGGGCCAAGGGCCCACAGCTTAGCAGGGGCCTGCTGACAGGGCCCCCAGGGCATGAGCCTCTCTTCACCACCACAGTCTACCTGTTCAGCCACTTCTTGCTGTAGTCCAGAAAATGGTGGTTGAGGAGGAGGAGGAGGAGGGATGGGGGCCCACTTCTTCACTGGTTCTGCCCATCAAGCAAGCGAGAAGGAGTGAGAAGAATGATGGGAAAGAGGATGAGTAGCAAGAGCAGGTGGCCAGAAGGGTGGTTAGATGATAGAATTGTCCAGGAAAGGTGCCCACTGAGAGCGAATTGCCCCAGGGCCCTTCAAAGTCTGAGGTGAGCCCTGCAAAGTTAGAGATTTTATGCCAGGCTTTTAAAAAATATTATGATGTGCATTTTTCATGAAGTGCCCAGATAGCTTGAGCAGTACAGAGATGGTGGTGGTGATGGTGGCCATCAAGACCACTGAGATCAAGGGGACCTTCTGCCAGCGTTTGGGATGGTGGTCTTAGGCTACAACCCTGGAAGAGAACTGAATGTCCAGTGCAGGGCTGGTGTGAACATTGGCTAGCAGACTGTGTTGCTGGGCTATCAACCTAGAGTATTAGAACATCTCTCAAGGTTTCCTCTAACAAGATAAATGTGACCAAACATAAAGGCGTGAAAATACAGGGTTTGTTTGCAAAGTTCTTTTAAGGTGCAATGCAATGGAGAAGTCAGACGCCTCCTATTGCTTCCTGCCTTGTAAATGAGTTAGATGGCCAACCTCAGCCACCTGGATGCAGCCCTTCAAATAGGGAGGGAAGGAGGTGTGTTGTGTCTTGGCGGGTGAAGTTAGCTGTATTAGAGATGGCCTCCTTTCATATGCCCCTAAGTGGCCTAGCAGCTTTCAAACCTATCCTTCTCTCTCTTCCTTCCAGGTAGATTCAGACAGTGGCTTTGTAACTCAGAGCTTTATTATGTTAATGCAAGCCAGGCAGACTGGCTTGAAAGTCTGACTGAAGTGTACCGTGGATGTCAATCACAAAAGGAACAGTGAGAAGACGAGTGATTAAAGGGGTGCTGCTTACCATGTGGATTCCAACTGGGCAGCTTGTTTCTCCTGACACCCTATCATGGGGTCAGAGGCCAGGCTTCTTCCCCTTCTTTGACCCATCCTGCTCTCCTGGTTGGTCTGGGAACCTGTGGACAGCAATCCTGAGGGCATTTCAAAGCCCTGTGTTCCCCAAACTCCCATCTCGCCTTCTCCCTCTCATTTCCCCTCCCCCATCTCTTCTTTCTCCTTCCCTTTCCCTTTCTCCTTCCCCTTCCCCATCTCTTCTTTCTTCCCCTTCCTCATCTCTTCTTTCTCCTTCCCTTTCCCCTTCCCCATCTCTTCTTTCTCCTTCCCTTTCCCCTTCCCCATCTCTTCTTTCTCCTTCCCTTTCCCCTTCCCCATCTCTTCTTTCTCCTTCCCTTTCCCCTTCCCCATCTCTTCTTTCCCCTTCCCCTTCCCTTTCCCCAACTCTTCTTTCTCCTTCTCCTTCCCTTTCCCCTTCCCCATCTCTTCTTTCTCCTTCCCTTTCCCCTTCCCCATCTCTTCTTTCTCCTTCCCTTTCCCCTTCCCCATCTCTTCTTTCTCCTTCCCTTTCCCCTTCCCCATCTCTTCTTTCCCCTTCCCCTTCCCTTTCCCCAACTCTTCTTTCTCCTTCTCCTTCCCTTTCCCCTTCCCCATCTCTTCTTTCTCCTTCCCTTTCCCCTTCCCCATCTCTTCTTTCTCCTTCCCTTTCCCCTTCCCCATCTCTTCTTTCTCCTTCCCTTTCCCCTTCCCCATCTCTTCTTTCCCCTTCCCCTTCCCTTTCCCCAACTCTTCTTTCTCCTTCTCCTTCCCTTTCCCCTTCCCCATCTCTTCTTTCTCCTTCCCTTTCCCCTTCCCTTTCCCCAACTCTTCTTTCTCCTTCTCCTTCTCCAGAATCCCTGCCGTGATGACCCTGGAACGCCTGCCAAGAGTGGCAGTCAACTTCACTCATTGTGAGTGTAGAAGAACATAACATGCAGAGGGTGCCCGGCTGGGGAAAGCTGTTTTACGTCCTATTTAGCCTGAGAGGGAATCCCATCCATGCCCTGAAAGCAAAAGCTGCTGAAATTAAGGAAGTCCACAGGGACGCTGGATTTCCTGCCAGCCAGAATTCTTCTCTCCGCATATGGAAGCCGTTACCAGCAGCTGAAGAGCATGTTCGGCTACTAGTGGCAGGATCGGCTTCCATGGAAACAAATGCTATATACACAAAAATAAGTTAAATGCTTTAAAATGCATAGATTCTCTTTTTGTGTTGTTAAAAGTGAGACCCTGTGTTTTATCTGTTGACTCACACTACCTCCATCTTCTTGAGGAAGCAGGAGGGGGGAAGCTGTCAACATACGCACCCGAACCGTCGCACTTGTCAGTTCTCCCGCGGGCTGCCTGCTGAGCAGAGAACGCTACGGCCTGTAAAAAGTCAGCAAACTGGAGGAACTGCTACCCCAAATAAATAAATAAGTACATAACTGCATCGGTAAAAGGCGTCGAGGAGTAAGAAAGCCCAGTGCATTCTCCTTCCGGACTCCTTTTCCCCGACAGATGCAATGATTTCAGCTCTGACATTCAATTTTGCACAACACCATAACTGGGAACCTTCCTGCTCAACATGGCAGTTTTGGGGCAGCTTTAGACACAAACCCCTGTCTCCAGCCTGCACGTGGCAGCTTTGATCAAGGTGCCCTGCAACATTTTATGTGCTCTGGAAGGCAATCAATACAGAACGGAGAGAGATTTCATCGGCTTGAAGGCAAAAGGCAGCTGAATGCGCTTGGATCAAGGCAGCACTGAAGTTAGTCGGGGGAGAGCGGGAATTATTTAGCCAGCAACTTTCTGGCTATGAACATTTGCGGTTGGTCAGTCTCTCAGCAGCCTGAAAGCTTCACTCTAAGAAGGCCAGGAATCAGAGCCCTGTGAGATTCCAGTCTTGCACCATCTGCACCGCAATGGCGTCCAGGCTCAACGTAAAGTGCGGGCTTTCCCCCTCTGATGCCCTAAGTGGATCGGGGCCAGGGTAGCTCAGTAACAGTCTGCTCCAGTAAAGATCTGCTCCCCAGTGAAGGCTGGCCCAGAGGTTCTGCATGCTACTTCCCCCGGATGTGAGATCCAATTAGGTGCAGAGGGTAGCCAAAGGATCCAGAGGGGCTCTGGCACCTTGCACGGCTGTGCAGCAGAGGGGTTTTGGCGGAACTAGGTCGCCAGTCCAGATGCCCAGTTTTGTGCAGGAGGGGATGGGAGAATGCACCAGCCCAGGGAGAGAGGGAGGGAAGGAAAAAGCTGGGCTCTCTCACACCTTGCTAACCCTTAGGGTTGGAGGGACACATGAACACGGCTGCCGGCATTCTGCAATAGTTGCATCAGCTTGCAAGAAAGGTTGACAGAAGCGCCCCTTATTTCAGAGAGGGGGGTGACCTAGTTTGAAGGAACGTCTCGCCTAAGGCCAGTGAGAGGGTTCACAGAAGCAACATTCAAGCTAGGTCCACATTGTAAGATCAGGATGCAAAAGGCAAGAAAAACCAGCCTGGCTGGGTAGGACCTTCCTTCTGGCAGAGGGTGCGCAACCCTTTTGCATCCGTCTTACTGTCATCACCCTCTTCACACCATTTTTCTTCTTGCATGGAGTCCAAGGTAGCTTCCATGGCCCTCCTCCTTGCCCTTCTATCCTCACAACCACTTAGCCACGCTGGCCAGAGCTTGTCCAAACTGTCAGCCAGAACATCTGGAGAAGTTCCAGATGCTGCCTGCTGCACACCAAGCCCCCGTGGCTTCAAGACCACCATTGCTTGTTGCTGCTATGTGCTGGTCCAGTCGGCTCCAACCCATGACAAAATGTGTTGGGAGTGAGAAAGACAGTTGCTCTTGGCGCGTGTTCTCAAGACCTGCTGGCCAGACCTCAGCGGAGGAGGAAGAGGAGCCAAGAGGCCCTTGGAATGTGGTCCAACTCCAGACGTTGAGATGAGAGAAGTGGTCACCTTTCTCAGGGCCAGACTCCCCAGGTGCATAGGAAGCCTCTGGGAATAACCAAGATGTGTGGCAAGCAGGAGAGGGCTTGGAGCAGGGGAGCTTCTCAGAGACAGAGAGGCAGCATGGCTCCTGACCTCCTCCATGATGCAACGTCAGCAGAGGAGGGTGTCCCAATTGGAGGATCGGCATGCAGAGCGGAGGCCGGCTCATTTCCGGAAGGCCCCTCTGGAAGGATGGGGACCAGGCATGCTTATAAGGAGAGTTTCTGGAGGTGAATACTAGAGTGTGTTCGACAAACTGCTCTGTGCATGCTCAGAGACTCTTTCTGGGTGTTTGTGCTTCTGGGAAAGGCTTTGGTCAATCAAGAATGCTCCACAGGAATGGTCCATGGCTTTGACTGCGCAAAGGAGAAGAACCCCAGCCCACAACGGAAGGAATGCCCTCTATAAATGACCCCTTCAGCTCTTGTTAAAAAAAAAGGGGGGGGGGCAACCATATTTCCTACTAATGCCACTGACAGCCAAAGAAGATAATGGGCCACGGCCAAGATCCAGGGGCTCTGCTGTCAGAAGATGACATCCACGGCACCAGCGTCCTCTGATGGCCTTTTCCCCACCATGGTGGCTGTAATGAATCTGCAGGGCAAAATGCCCTCTACCCCCTGCTGCCCCACAAGGAGAGCAGGAGAGAAGCAGGGCCTTTCAACCAACCCCATTTGAAGGCTACTTTTTTCTTCTTTTGTTTTCTTTTTTGGTCTACTCTCCCTGGTTCCTTTTTCCTGGCTTATGTTTATACAGGCGTCCCAGAAAGAATGCCTGCTGAGGCGAGGAAGAGGAAGAGGAAGGGGGAGCTTCCAAACAGGAAAAAGAGAAAGACAATGTTCTCAATGCCACATTTCACAAAAGGTGGAAAGCGACTGTGCCTCGCTGTCACACTCTGAGGGCAGAAGAGAAGCTTGACACCTTCATTCCGGAGAATGCAACTCACTTCGGAGAGCATCTGGAATGTTTCGACCGTCTCCTCCTCACTCTGCTGCCAGTGTGTCAAAAGCGACACTGTCACACATTGTTAAGAGCTGCCTTAGGCTCAAATGCTTCCTCCTGGACAAATGCCAGTCAACAGCGAGAAAAATGGCAAGACTGCTTGCTGGTGAGTCTCTTGGACAGGACGGGTTTGGTCCCGGGTGCAAGCTTTCCTAGGCTCTGTCTTAACAGAGGACACAGTCCACTCCTTGTCCAGCCCAGGCTCAGCGCTCGATCTGGCTTGCCTGGGGGACCCTCCAGGAATTCCCAGATGTCCACACCCATCCTCCACATCTCAGCCCCCATCAGGTGCGCAGCATTTGCAGGTTTCCTGGGTTTGTGCAATCAGAAAGGTTGAAATGCCTCCCTCACAAGGCTTAAGGACTGCCAGGAAGAGCAGGAACCGGAAAAAAAGCCTTGCCTTAGGACTACACCTGCACCATTCATCTCTGCCCACGGTGGGAATGCAGCAGGTAACAGCATCCTGGGCTAGAGGTGGTTCAGTGCCCTTGGCTATGCTGAGTTAGTCACAGTAGCCAGGTCCAAAAACCCCAGCAGACGCTTTTCACAAAACTGACCCTTGAGATCGAAGTATGATTCCCTGAAACCCTCAGTCCACAAAGATAACTTAAGCTGGGCTAATTAGGTGTGCACCAAAGATCAATCATTGTTACTTAGGACTAAAATCAATTGCAGGAAGCCTGCAGGTCAGAACCATTTCTTGTTTTCCAAGCTGAGCAAGAGTTCTGTGTCATCTGAAAGCTCAGAGTCTGCATTTCTTCTTTTATGAAAGCAGCTTTTGATTTTTAAAAACAAGTTTATGCATATGAAGAATGAATTCACACATTTACAAAGCAGGAATAAGATAGCATTTCCAAAAATCCATCCTTAATCAAATTTACCAAAATGGAAGAGAGGTATGTAATAATGTTGGTCCTAAGAAAGTACATCAGCTGGAACCTTATTCAAATAGAAACACAGAAACAGAGCAAGCCAGAAGGGGTCTCCTGGGCCATCTAGTCTGACCCCCGGCTCCAGCCAGCTCCGCTCATGACATGCCCACCATATGCATGTCTAGCCTATCCTTGTGATACATTATGAACAAGCATGATCTTTCCTTCATCTTCCAATTCTCACCAAATAAATAATTTTAACTGTACAACTTTCCAAACATTCAAATACCATCAGGACTGACAGAGGCGGGGGTTTTCCCATGTCGCAGTGCGTAGATGAATCAATATCCCAATGTCCTCTTCTTCACATAACAGGGCAAAACAACAAATGGGCCCCAAGGAATGGGGTCCTATAATATGTCTACTCGCTCCCAAGATGACCTCCAAGAAGTCTCAGTCATAGGACAAGATCCAAACACAGCATAGCTCACAAGCATTATTGTGACGGTTGGCTGCTCTTAATCAAGATTGCTCTAAATTACAGCAGGAGTGTCCAGACTCAGCTCCTGAAGGTGGGGCCTTCATGCACAGAAAAGCTGAACATGGTAAGCGCACACGTGACAGGGCGACGCAGGCCGCTCAGGCGTCTCTTGTGAAAGAAGCCTTGGAGGCTCATTGCACATTATCGTTCTTCCTAGAAAATGAGGATTCCCCACTGTCTTCCCCCGCCGTTTTCATACTGAAGAGCAGATGCTCTGTTTTCCCAAAGCCTTTTTCTGAGAAAAACACAAACCTTGCAACACCAACCTCCCCCCCCCCGCAAAATCTCCCCACACACTGAGAGCCAGTGTGGTGTGAGAGCCAGTGTGGTGTAGTGGTGAAGAGCATGGGACTGGGACTCAGACGACCTGGGTTCGAGTCTCCGCTCAGCCATGGAGCCAACTGGGTGACTTTGGGCCAGTCACAGACTCTCAGCCCAACCTACCTCACAAGGTTGTTGTTGTGGGGATAAGATGGAGGAGAATGATGTAAGCTGCCTTGAGCCCTTTGTAGGAAAAAGGCAGGATATAAATCGATAAATAAATAAATAAATAAATAAAATCGCTTCGGAGTCTTCTACAAACTTGGATTTGGGGCAGGTAGCTTGTGTGCGGGGGGGGGGGGGAGAGGCAACCTACTGAACAATCCAGTCATAGTTCAGGGTAAGCAATCTAGGGCTTTTCAGATATTCTGGACTACAGTTCACATCATCCTCTAAAAGCATGGGCAATGGGAACCGATGATGGGCACTGAATTCCTTACCCACACAGAAGACTTCACTGGCCTGCACAGCTGTTTTCTTTACAGTGCACAGCATGCAACTCTTGAAACTTGGGGTGGGAAACTAAAACTCCCATTTCCAGGATGAAGCCCATGTCTGAGGTCCAAAGGAGCATCTGCTTTCATATATACCTACCCGCCCCCTAAGATCTGGGTTGGAGGTCCTTCTTTGGGGGCCCTCCTTGAAGATGAGGAGAGTGGCTACCCAAAAAAGGGCCTTCTCTGTGTTGGCGCCCTGTCTTTGGAATATGCTCCCCAGAAAGATGTGCCTGGAGCCAACACTTTATTCATTTCAGCACCAGGACAAAACCTTTTTATTTCCCCAGTATTTTCAGATCTGATGTTGTTTTAAAATGGGTTTTTACTTGCTGTTTGATGCTGTGCTTATTGAATGCTGTCCTGAGACTCTTCTGGTGAAGGCTGGGCTAGAAATGCTTTTAATAAATAAGATAAATGTAGGGTGCACCAGCAAAGCCAGACCAGAGTCCAGGGCTGCTGGCCAGCAGCTACACCCAAGGGGAGCTCCATGGGGCTGAGTGCAGGTTAGTCCTTGGAGGAGCACTTCTAGGGCTGAACTCCTTCCAAGACAAGGTGGATTTCTCAAACTACACCTCTTCAGAGGAAAGATGTTCTGCCTTAAGAAGGCCTCACTTTATCCTACAATGATGCGGTTGAGATGAACGTGGAGGGAAGGCCTCCTCCTTCACCAATAGCACACTTTCCCTAATTCCCATCACCGTGTGTGACTTACTGTGTTATCCAAACCCAACAAGGCACGATGCGGCAGGGATGGCTTCAAAGCTGCTCCACCAAATGCTGCTCCACCCTTGCCAGGATTGGACCACAAGGTAAGCCAAATGATGGGCATGGATCCTGACCGTGGCACAAATCGCTCGCTATTCAGAAATGAAGATGGCACTAGGAAAAGACATGAACAAGCCACCACAGGGCAGGCGGAAACCCTTGGATGTGATTCTTAATCAGTCCCAGACAATACACCTGTTAGAAATATATTTGTTTTCTGTAGAGTTTGGCTGATCAGGTTTTATAGGACATGCCAATGTAAAAACAATGAACCAGAATTTTCCTAGTGAAAGAATGATCTTCTAAGGCACAAGGGTAACTTTGGATCTGCAGATGAGGTTTAGCCTAAGTTCGAGCAAAGAGAAACAAAATGGACCATGAGATGCTCCAGCCACTCCACGGCACTGCAAGACGGTTGCATCTGCTATTTTGATCAAAATGCTTTGGATTTCTATGATTTTTATCCTCATAATCATACATGGGGAGGCTGCTAAAGGAAAACAGATGACCAAGTACAACTGGCACATCCTTCGGGTTGAGCCAGTCCTTCAAATAAAAGATGCTTGAACAGTAAAATAACCTCCGAATGCAAACTGGCACAGTTTCAGCAGTACAGAAGAACGCTCAACGGCAATCTTTTGACTAAGAGATATTGGATTTTCTTCATGTTTTGAGCCAAGAGCAGAAATGCAGGGGTGGCAGAGAGAGAGAGAAGTTGGACTCCATCCTTGTTTTAAAGAAAGCTGCAAGATCCACATCAACAACAGTTGTTGCATTTCTGTTAAACATAAACAATGATTCCTGTTTTCTCCTTCAGGGCCTGGAAAGGAGCACAAATTGAGGGTGTCTGTTTGCCCGGATCACATGTCCAAATGACTAGAACAGGCCACAAGGTCCACTGCGACAGAACCCACAATTAGGGCCTACACCTCTCTGTCTCCCCTTAGGTATCCCCCCTTCCCTTTAGGTGCAGAGAAGGATTCTTACTGGGAAGCGCCTTCATAGTGCTTAAGCCTTCACACTGAACAGCTCTTTAAACAATCTACGTAGATGAATCTCAGGGGTCTGTCAGGCTTCCTCTTTGCAGATTTTCAGCAAAGCTTTTCAGCTGTCTGTAAGTCTGGGCTGTAGGGTTTCACTGATGTTTTGGTTTTATTGATTTGAATCTGCAGTCTCTGTTTTCACAGATTTCTAGAGTTCCCGTTTGGTGTGGTTTTTATCTTGCATATCACCTTGACAAGGCTCCGCTCTTCAAGGTGGCCTATAAGCAATTTTAGGTAGATCAGAGCTCTGAATGGGGTTCTAGGGGGGAAAACCCTCAAAGTAGATTCTACAAGCTTGACATCTGTCCACTCCCAGATGAAGCCATATGGCAACTGACAGATAACTCCAAAATATAACTCCAAAAGAGCCCACAGAATAGCAGAATCAAATTTCCATCTTTATATTTCTTTTATTACTAGAGAAGATGGAATGTGTGATGAACTAATGTTTTATTACTGAAAGTACGGAACAGAGCAGTCCTCAGCAGATGACTGTCAGGCATTTTATTATTCTGCAGAAATGCTGCTCAATTTTCAGACCTGCAAATACCAAACTGTCACATGGCTTGCCCTGAACATAAAGCATCACAAATGGACGCGGTTGCATTTATTTGCTTTCTGAGCATGTTGTGCATTGGATTTTTCACTACTAAGCTCCACACCCTGAGAGTATAAAAAGCTGATGAGCTTAAGGCTGGGAGAAATGGCCGCACGTTAATATTCTGTTATTCCAGCATTGGAATGATGAGTTTGACGTTCTGGGCAAATGAAGAAAGAAGTAGTTTTTTGGTCCACACAAAGTTCTTGAGCAGTGGAGGTTTGGAGGTTCCTTACAGATAAACAACAGTTGATGTAGCTAGAGAAGTTTTGTGCAACCCCAAATAAAAGATCAGTTTTGAACTAAATAGAAACAGAACTTTTTTTTTCAACTGAAGGCTTGAACCAATGTTCATTCAGTGGAACTATCATGGGCATGGAATTCTAACAACCCAAAAGAAAAAAAGTCAGTGTGTTCCTTGAAGGAAGAGGTTAACAAATGCAGCTCTTCAACTGAAATACAAGCAGAACCCCTTCTTTGAATCAGTAACACAACCTGCTTTTCACTGTTTTAAACCTTTCAAATGGTTCAAATGAAAATATACTTGGTGTTCAATTTCTTTGCGTGTGGCACGCTCGAGCTTTTACAAAGAAAAATGGCAATAAAGTATTCGATGTGATACGGAATCATTGTGCTAGAAGATTGCTTAACATATTAAAGAGCATTTGTTAATTTCCAAAGTGCCCTGCTATTCTACTGGGACCATCACAACTGTTGCTGTGATGAATGTATTTAACAGGCTCTGAAGGACAATGTAATGCAAAATGCCAGTTCTATTAAAATACGTGGCAGAATGGAAAAGCAAAAGGCCAGAGACGCTTAAAGCAGGCAGATGAAGATTACCATTGCTGAAATTTCATTGGTGGCTGGGAGCTCACAAGAGTACTAGAGACTACAAGCAGCCAGTAGTGTTCCTGATGGATGCTACAATGAAAGAAAGAAGTCGCATGCCACGGTTTTTCCTTTTGCCAAAGTTAAAGCAAAATGATTCTTCCCTGGAAAACAGCCACACGTCTTTTCTTCTGCGAGCAATGTCCACAAAGGGAAATGACACCTTCCTCCTGGGACGGCAATGCACGTCATTTTGTCACCTGCACACTCGAATGGATGCAGGAATACTCACGCTGTGACTCCAAAACCTAATGCAGAACATGACATTTCTGGGACTAGGATTGCAGTATTTAGGCATGAGTGCAGAATCATCCTGGTTAATGGTGTGTCTTGGGGATGAAACACCAACACATACCTTGCCTTTTGCAACTGGCGCCACAGGGTTGGCTCTCAAGATCCTACCTATGTGGCTAAAGGAGGGCTGCTTAATTTTGGCAACCCCTTTGCTTACCTGGACAACAGACTTTCCCATCCTGGTGCTCATGGAGACTCTGAACACTTCCCACAGAACATTAAGAAAGCTTTTGCAAAGTTAACACTGAACGATGCGGTGCAGAAAAGCAGAATTCCTCACACAAAACGCCAAAAACAGCTTGCCTGCCTTCTGAAAGACGAGCAATGAAGGATTAGGCCTACTGGCCTTTAGGGAGGCAGTTCCCTAAATCAGGGTGCTGCCACCAAAAGGCCCCCACGAATTTGGTGGCCGCTCGCAGAGCTGCAGCAGCCAAGTCATCTCCCTTTTGTCTGACCCCCCAGCCTATCTTCGGATGAATACGCCAAATTCCTCAGAGAACCTACTCCAGTTGCAGTCGGGCAAAGCACAGAATATTTTGCTAAGAAAAGCAATGCTTGGCTTCCAAAGGCTAGCCATGTACCACTGGGTATCTTTCAGAGTGGTGCATGGGGGGAAGGTAAGAGACGCACTCCAGCGCTCACAAAGGAGGTCACATCATGCGCCTCCTATGCGGAAGCCTTGCCAATTTCATTGTTCTACTAGAAGAGATGACAAAGCCCTTTATTGACCTCTAAGTGCCTGGAGACAAAAGCCCTCGACTGCCCAGGTGAATCTGACAAACGTTTCCCCAGCCTATGCCATAACCTTTTAGCTAGTGAAGAGCAACCCAAAGTGCCAAGTCAATTTTACATGCCTCGTAGTGCTTGGGATCTGAGGGAAGCTAACAGATGACCAAGCTGCATGTCATGTTCAGCTACTGCTCTGTTCTAGAGGATTCAAGCCCCTGTGAATGGTGAACTCCTCTGCTCACCTGCTGCTCCCCTTTCCCTGCTCTGATGCAGACTTTTTTCACCTGGTTAGAGCTCCCAGCATCTCTGACCATTGCCCATGCTGGCTGGGGCTGATGGGATTGAAGTCCAAAACATTGTGAGGGGCCCCTGGCTGGGAAAAGACTGGCCAGTCACAAAGAATAGCAAGATACTGGCTTGCTTGCACCAAATCATAGCTTGAACTAACCAGAGTTTACCTCTGTTTGGACATCACGGGGTACTGTGCTTAATTCGGAAGAGGAAGCTGCCGATCTCCTCTTTGTAGGCATACAAGGAGGAGAGGAGGGTGTGAGTCCATGGCTCACAGCCACTCATGGGGTCTTGATTTAACTTTTCATTAAATTAAGCCTGGGTGAAGGTCCATGGGCTGCACAACTGCAGCCTTGAAAAGGTTTTGAAAAATTAAAAGGAAAAGAGCAAGGGATAAAAATATATGCTGTGGATGGATCAAAACAATTCCTCTCTATGAGGCCAGGAGCTCACCAGTTTCTGTTCCCAGTATATGTTGCTGGCAAGAGCCATCACATCAGGAGTATGTGTCATTTACCTTCCTTTGCATGCAAGGACTCATTTCCAGAAATAACATATAAAACAGACACTGCAGAGCGTCAACATGACACAAATTGAGAACTCTGCATTTTTACATAGCCAAACTGGAACATTTGTCAGGCGTCACAATACCGCGTCTCCTTCAACAGTTTGGTGAGTGCAACTTCATTCTCTGTGGAATTGCTTCATCCCAAGGTTCTGCCTGCATGATAATTGTTTCAGGGGACAGAGGCCTTCTATGCCTTTCCTATGACAAAACGTATCCTCAGATGTGCGGGGTGTTCCGTGGCATACGCAAGGGGTCCGTGTGACTGTGTATGCATACAAATAGCTCATCTAGAGCACCAGTAACTAGAGGAACTCTAAAGTACTTTGCTCATTTCGAACGCCTTCAATTAAATCTCCTCATTACAGCAAACACATTCCTCAAGGGCAGCTCCACCAATTGCAACTTTTTAGAGGTCTGAATAGCAAGAAGGGGGACTGTCTTAGAGGACTCCCTGAGTTATTTCCAAAAATGAACTAGAGAATCACATGTCAGCAGATTTAGTCATGGATCCTAAATTCAAACCACAGAAGTTGGGAGTGATCTGAATCCAGGACATTGCTTCGTGCTGCGTCAGAACCTTGTTGCATCCGGCCCAGTATTTCTAAACCAGACTGGCAGTGGCTTTCTAGGTTTCAAGCAATGTTTCCAGCCTTCCCTGTATCATCCAAACCAGGTGTCCAAATGGGAGAGGGAATAACTCTCCCTTCTTCTAACCATGACAAAGTGGGTGCAAGCCCAATAAGGCAATAAAAGCAAGGCAAGGTTAGACATGGGAGAGTCTGTCAGGACCCTGGACAGATCTATGCTGGCTGAAGCTCCCTCAGGAAGAAGTGTTGTCTCAGCACTATGCAGAGGTCTTCTGAGGTGTATTAAGGCTGTCTTAATTGCAACCCATTCCAAACTCCTTGTCCCTGAGCAGCTGGCTTGAAGTTGTGTGATTCTGCAGCCGCTGAATCCTTTGGTGTAGACATAGAGAGCACTACACCGGAGGAAGTGCCTCACAGATTTGAAGACATGCAAAGCTGCATCGCCTGGCTTGGAAGGTCCCAGGATGACTAACAAAGGTTGCTGTGACCACTACCTCCAAATACTCCTCTAAGCCAGAGGATGGGGATCAAAACCACCAGGTTGGGGAACACTGGTTTCAATACTATCTGCAGACAGGAGAAGTGGTGTATACACACTTTTTATATAAACATGAAATTCACTGCTAAACCTAGTAGCAGATAAGTTACTAGGAAAGAATTGAGTAGCAATGATGCTTTACATCAAGCTCCAAGATTTGTCTGTTCAAAATCAATATTTTTCCTTTTCCTTTTCCTTCCTTCCTTCTTTCTTTTTTAAGTAAAATGCTAGCAGCAGCATTCTGGATATTTTCTTAAGGCACTCTCCTGTGAGACTATTTCTAACTGTGACTTTTTCTTCCCCAAAATAACAGATGCCTTCCAGGTCTGCTGCAGCTCTCTAAACTAAATTTGACATCTTCTATGCAATAAGGTAAAGCTGGGAAGTGATGCCAATTCTCTCATCTGTTTCATGGTCTCAGCCAATGTTAAAAATTGTTCTTGGCTGACGTTTGTGCAACAATTCCAGATTTAGAAAATGGACTCCAAACATCACCTCCTCAAAAAGGAATCGCCCAGAAGTTTTGCTGCAAACCAATTTTATAAACCATCTTTTCCCTAGTTGCACAGGGCAAAGAAAATGTAAGGCAACAAGGTTATCTAAGGTCCTAACCAATAAAATTACTTTGCTCCTTTAGAAAGCATTTATAATAATTAAAACCTCTAAGAACTAATTTACAGTAATGGCAGCCCTGTTGCCTGACTGGTTGACTCTGTTCTGGTTTATTGCTAACTTTAAGGCCTCCCTGAAGTTTTGGATCGTATTTTCAATAACTTTAATGGACTCTGGATTAACTTTCTAATTAACCCTCAAGGAGGAAATGTGTTGGGCATGTTTTGTTTTATATTTAGGACTAGTAGCTGAAGAAATCTGCAGTTTTCTTCTCTTCTTTAAGTTACTATATATAATAATAACCAGTTTAATATGAGGTTTTAAATTTTATAAACTTTTAATGATGTCTTAATATGTTTTAATACAATGTATTTTATTGCTCTTATAATGTGCTTTGTGAACCACCTAGAGAGCTTCAGCTGTTGGGCAGTATATAAATAAAATAAAATAAAATAAAATAAAAGTTTGGACTTTTTTATTGGAGACCTTATTTCAAAACTGATGTATCTACAGAGAATTTGCAGCATCATTTCAGTATTTTGTTCTATATATAAGGCCCTCAGATCAAAATCAACTGTCCTGTGGAAATGATCACCTGTCACCTAGCTGAGAAAAAGTGAATTGTCTTCTTTGCTTATGACACAAAAATTTGTATCTGAACAGGATGACTTGACTGGCATTCTAAAATATGGAATGCTCCAGACCTGTGCAAACAGGATACAGGTGGAGGCCGAAGTGGGGAAGGGAGCAGTGCCTTTCCAGAGGGCCAGACTGGGACACCTGGACAGTCAGATCCGGGCCCTGGACCAAAGGATCTGTATCTCTGATCTAGGTCAGTATTGTCTACCACAGCCTTGCCCAACTTGGTGCCCAGCAGATGTTCTGGGCTATAAGTCCTGGATCTTAACCATGCCAAAACTGCAAATTATGGGAGAGTAAGTCCAGGCCACGTGAGCTACAGCCCCTCATGATCTAGCTGCCTCCAATGCAAGCTTTTGTCGGCATATGCTGCCGAATGAATCTGCAGGGGATCATTGTCTACCACGGCTGCCCCCTCCTCCCCGCTTCTTCTTCCCTTCAAAGGACACAGATGCTCAAGTTTGGCCTGTTGTGTCTTTTGCCCTTGCAGAAGAGGAACTGGGACTGAGGATTTCTCATGGCCTGGCAGAGCCTTGTTCTCCCTGCCTCCCTTGTCCCCTGGACCCGCCCCACTAGCGCTGGCTCTAAAGTCACTCTTGCACCTTTGGAGCTAAACCTGGCATGGAAAGAAACCCATCAGCTGGGAGGGTAGAAGGAGCACGCTCTGTGGTTGGAATCTTCCAAGGCTGGAGCTCGGACTCCATGTGGCTGTCAAGGCCAGTGCCTGGGAGCAGTGGGATTGCACCCAGAGCTGTTTTCATTTGGGCTGTCTTGGGTTTTGTTGCAGTTGTTTTTAATATGCCACTCCAAGGAAATTCACCCATCAAAACCTGAAAGGCATGGGTGAACGAGAGCATCCTTACCCGGGGCAGCTCTGGGGAGAGGGTTGCTCAAACAGGGTGCCACAGTGGGAAAATAAATACCCTTGCCTCCCTTGCTCAGAGGCAAGGGCATCTGAAGGAGGGCAGTCACACACACTTGGCACAGAAGCGGGCTTTCTCAGCTGGGTTTTGCCTAGGGATGCCAGCGAGCATGGCTACTGTTGGACAAGGCAGGCATGATGTGACCAGCTCTGAAATCTGCATAAATGTGCTGGAGGACTTTGTTGTATCGGAACAAGGGTGCTCCCCAACCTGTGCAGAGTTCTGTCCATTCGGTCATTCATGAATCCATCACAGGGAGTCCAAGGCGAAAGTGAAGACCAGCAATCAGAGAAGGGCAATGAAGACATGAAAACCCAAAGCATCAACACAAGATGGGGAATACTTGGCTCAACAGCACTGAAAAAGACCTTGGAGCTGTTGTAGACGGCAAGCTAAATATAAGCCCGCAATGTGATGCAGCTGCGAAACAGGCAAGTGCTAATTTGAAATGTATAAACAGAAGTATCACTCCCCAAACAAGAGAGGAACTGGTTCCCCTTTATTCTGCACTAGCCAGACTTCACCGAAAATACTGTGTTCAGTTCTGGATATGTTTTTAAAAGAAGCACAAAAACTAAAAAGAAAGGCAACAAAGATGATCCAGGATCTGGAAACCAAGCCCCGCAGTGGGAGACCGAGAGAACTGGGTATGTTCAGCCTCGAGAAGAGAAGACTGAGAGGGAATGTGAGAGCACTCTACAAATACCGCAAAGGCTGTCCCAAAGAGGAAGGAAAGGATGTCTTCCTGCTCATCCCTGAGTGTAGGACACGAAACCACAAACTTAAAGTAGGGCACACCAGATTCAGGCTAGGCACCAGGAACAGCTTCCTCACTGTCAGAGCAATCTGCAGTGGAACCAGCTGCCTGGAGAGATCGTGGGCTCTCTGACACTGGAGACACCAAGGCGAACTGGGCAGCCCTCTGAGTGGGATGGTGTGACTTGGCTTCCTGTACCAGCAGAGGGTTGGGCCCAATGGCCTTCATGGCCCCTTCCAACCCTACTAGTCTATGACTCGATAACACACTTACAGAGAATAATGCAGGGCAGGGAATACTGGATGTCTTCGTTTTAATGGGGGGCGAGACTGTGAGCAAAGTCCCTTCCCCTCCCAGCTTCAACACCCCACTCTGGGTCTGGGTGATGATGGAGGCCTAGCATGCAGGACTTTCATGTTTGCAGACCCAGAGAGTCCAATCCCACGGCCGCTAAAGGGAGCCTCAGTGGCCAACGGGCTTTCTGGAGTTTCAGCCTTGACCTGGGGGGGCTGCTCTGAGGTTGGGGATGACCCTGGAGTGCCCCTCCCACCTTGGCAAGTAGCATGGAATCCACTGCCAGCTTTTGCATGTGGAGAGGGAAGGACAGCGGCTCTGCCAGCCACAAACCATTCAGCCCCCGTCCCTCATACTGCGAGGCACAACGCTCAGGTGGCTGAAATTGCCAGGCTAAGCTGAGCCGGAGAAGTGCAGAGGTGGGCTTGGCCTCCGTGCTCCGTATGCCCTCCAGAGGATGTCCATAATCCTCTGAATTCGCCAGGTTACAGGCAGCCTCACCGAAGAGTACTGCAAGGTAGCAAAATACTTTGAGAACTTAAGGGCAGCATTCTGAAGTCGCTGCTACTGAAATGCTTCTGCTATCGCAACCCGTATTTTCACACAGACAAGACAGCAAATTCTAGAAGAAAAATAGAAGACTTTAAGGCAGAAATCACAGAAAGATTGTGTGAGGAAGGAAAGCCCTTATGTAGATAAATATATCTAGCACACACACACTGCAGACCGCCGTGCTGCATCCCAGGATGTAATCAAATCATTTGAGAACTGAGAGAGGAGCGTCTGATCACGTTTTCCTCATTCCTGCCTTCAGAAATGGATAACCCCTCACTGGCTGGGGATCCCATTCTCTGTTAATAGATTTCGAGAGCCACCTGCTACCATAACGGGCCAACAACATGTCAGACGTGTTCCATTTTAAGACAGAAAGAGAGCATGGCAGTTGTTGGTTGCCAAGGAAACGAGATCAGTGCAGCAAGGACCCCAAATTCCAAGTGGCTTACATTTTCGACTTCTCAGAGAAATTTTAACCTATTCCTGAGCTGCATTATGCAGATAACATTGGGATGTGTCATGATTCCAACCGTGAACAAAATAAACCAAGAAACAAGCCCCACTGCACTAAAGCCATTTTTAACTCATTGGTGGAGATCAGCTGCACCAGGCACTGGCCAAAAGGTAGACCCAAGGAAAGCCACTGCAAAGCGGACAAACTGCATTACAGGTTGAACTCAGGGGAAATGGAAGCCAGATTGAATAAAATGAGATTAAAAGCATCCACAAACTTTAAATTAGGAAATGCTCTTACAAGATGCAATGTTGTTCTTTAAGTGTTACCGCCTGACAACATCCTAAAGGGTTAGTCCTCCGTAGAAAATGGCCAGCAAATGCCTTCACTGCACACAGTAAGGCAAAGGAAAACTCTTCAGCGGTGGATAAAGCCGCCATGCTGTAAGCCGCCCCGAGGCTAGCTGGCAAGGGGAGGCATAGAAATTTTTCAAATAAATAAATAAAGGGGTACACATCTTCTGTGGAATGAAACAGGCACACGCATACACACCTCCATGAGCACTGAGGACACGAGCAGGGGGCCTGAAGGACAGAGCGCCTGCCGAGGTGGTCCTGAGCAGATGCTCCAGCTGGTGGGATGCCTAGCTCCTCGGCGAGGGTGGCTTTCCCCGCCATGACCTCCATTGGGAAGAATGTGGCCCAGCCAAGCACTTCAAGTGCCACCTGCCTTCCATGTTAGGAAGGAGTACAGCACACAAGGGAAGCCTGATGTTCTCCCCAATCCCTGGGAAGAGCAGAGATTCCCCTGCACGCTAATCTATGGTCTGAGCTATTTGCAGGACTTCAAATAGGGTAAAGCTTGGGGAAGGGGACAGCCTTGCAGGCTAGATGCACTGGTCCGGTAGGACAACGTTGGCCAAAGGGCCCCTGCCATCATCTCAACAGAAGCGCTTCTCTTCAGGTCCCACTCTATAAGCTGTCATAGTCTGCTTTCTGCCCACCTGGTTTTCTGCTTTTGTATCCCAAAGAACTGGACTGCAGGTGGCGCATTGGTTTAAACCACTGTGCTGCTGGGCTGTTGTGAATCTGCACAACGGGGTGAGTTCCCGTTGCTCCGTCCCAGCTCCTGCCAACCTTGCAGTTCGAAAGCATGCAAATGCAAGTAGATGAAAGGTAGCACTTCGGTGGGCAGGTAACAGCGTTCCGTGCACTTCGATGTTTTGTCATGCTGGCCACACGACCACGGAGACTGTCTGCGGACTAACACTGGCTCCCTCGGCCAGGAAACAGAGATGAGCAGCGCCCCCTAGAGTCAGGCATGACTGGACTTAACGTCAAGGGGAAACCTTTACCTTTCCTTTACCTTTTATCCCAAAGAACACACTTGTGGCTCCTGGGACACACTAAATGCACCCAGTCTCAGAAGGTCAGCTTGAGGGGTACAGCAGTCCTGTTTATCCTGCGTTTTTAAAGGGCTGTTTGTGCTCTGAGTGCCTTGAGACTCACCAAGGCTGCCAATGCCTCCCGTCATGGCACCAGCCCTTCAGACATGGCGGTGCACGAAGGCTGTTCTGACCAGGGTTTGGCCTGCTACATGCTAGTTGTGCCTCGGATCAGAGCTTAGAACCAAAGGCATTGGCTTCAGGTTCTTCAAGGGCTAATTTTAGTAGTTTTAAGAGAAAGAAAGAGTCGCCTCCATGGCTGAGGCGAAAAGATCACCTGCTGAAATTCTGCCTTCCACACTAGAGCTCTGGAGGTGGAAATCCTGAGTCCCATTGATTGTCTCAGTTCCACTCCAGAAGATCAACAAGTGACGATCCGATGTGGCACTGGAGGACGTTTCTCAACAAAAGGTTGCCTTTTGCTTCCTCGGCAGAAGGGAAGGCATGCCCTTACAAGACCCCAATGCTGCCGAGCCTTTCCGGTGCCACCTTCAAATGCTTTAAGCACTAAATACCTGTCCTTTACCTACAGAGGAATCCACTGGCATTCACTCCATGGGAACGGATTCATACACACGGATGATTTATCTATTTCCGAAGATTGCCAAACAATCCTCAGCAATTAACTCTGCTGAGCAATGTCTTATTGCTCTTATTTAGATGCTAATCTCATTTAAGAGCTACGCTGTTAAAGGGCTAAGCCGATTTCAGCTTTATAGCAAAATTTAATATCAAGTTGGGATTTAAGAATATCCCCAGTCTTATAAAGTGGCAATATGACATGCCTTTTCTGTAGAGCACCACAAAGAGCACGAAATGCTCACACAGGTGCTGGCACAGAGGCTCTTTAGACTAGGAATCGAGGGCAGATCCCAGGGGAAACGATTGCACAAAAGAAGGGGAAAAACCTGTTTCCATCTTACTGTATGTGGGGCAGTCGTGGTGGTGGCGACCCCAGCACAGCTCTGAATAATGTGTGGGGAAGGGATCTGGGGACTGGATCTAGGGAAAGTGACCAAGTCTCCACTCTGCCTAAACCAACCAAGTCCCACTCCAGGAGATGCCGAGTCAAGTTTTGCCATCACTACTCAATGCCATGAGATCAGAACCTCACCTTTCCACAACCAGAATGAATGCCTTAATCTGGTTTTTGCCCGACTGCAAAAACTCAAGCTCTTTGTAATAAGATTGTCTCCAGGAAATTCTGGGATGGAGGTCAGGAGAAAAATTCTCATTGGTGGCACGTCCTGAAATCGTGAGAGCAATTGCCAAAGCGTTCTTCAAGAAAAGGGAAAGGGAAAATGGCAGAGTACACGCTCCACTTTAGCCCCGAAACATGTCGGCTGAACGAGTAAGCAGGACACACGTGTGTCTACAGATTGCTGAGAAATGCCTCATGCTCACCTCTTTCCAAAGAGGAGCAAATTCTCAGGGCAAGTCCTGCTGGATTCAGCAGCACTGAAGACTTCGAAGCCTTTGCAATATTTGCTTTATTTACAGCTATGTAAGGCAGGTCCCAAGGATCCAACCATTATCATTTCCACTTCATAGAATGGGACAAAGTGTGTATGAAAGTCAGGCAACCCCCAAACTAGGAGTGGCTTGGGAAAGGGGTTGAGGCAGGGGAAGGGGGGGAGCCCGGAAAGCCAACAGATCCTGGGTCTGTTGGCCTGCAGCGCTGCTTTATCAAACCTCCCCGGCAAAAGGGAACAGTCCATCTGGGACACAAAATGGCTGTATTTTGCACTGCTGGGGACAGCGATTGGCTAGTTCAGGGCTGTCGAGCAGCTAAGCCTTGCACAGCTCTGCCTCACCCAGGGAGGAGTGAAGAGCCAGCCAGGTTGGCCTGCACACATGGCCAGCATGGCCAGTGCTGCCAGACTCCACCCTCCCGTGGCATGTGCTACTCTGAGTCAGCTCTGAGGCCACTCACTGTGGCAAAGGACGCTAATGGAAACCGCAGAGCGATGCTCGCAGAGCAAGCCAACCCAGCACAGCTTTGCCCATGGCAAGGGGAGACTCGGGCGTCTCGACGTGTGGCGCATTGTCGCTGCATCTGTACCTTGGCCTGGCTGAAGGCGCAACCAACAGACCTGGTCCTTTAGCTACTTTCAGGCGACACATTCTCAGATACACTCAAGGACTCCAGAGCGATGCGTGTTTCTTGCATCTCTGGATATAGGACTAAACTGCAAACGGTGGTGATTTCAGGACTTCATGGAGGAGACATATTCCTGGGATGTTGTGCATTGCTTCAGTTGTGTAGCACAGAAAGAGCCGCTGTCTTTCCCTCCCCACCCATCCATTCGTTACAGGGGCTTCTGTATACTTGGGCTGTTACAACAAGGACAACAAACTGTTTGCCAGTCCTGATCATACATGTACCCCCTGAGCATGCACAGTTTTGCATTTGAATCTCACATCAATCGACGCAATAAAAAGCAGTTTGTGGCAATTGACCTGATGCTTTCATTGCTTGCCACTCTCTGGACTCTGGCCCAGTCCTAGCTGCTAGAGCTTCCTTCTCCAGCGTCATGCATGCCAACTGTTTGAACTACACCTCCCATCAACTCCAGCCAGTATAGCTTGCAGCAGAAATCCTGGGCACCTTTATCCCGAATATTTGGAAGGCACCAGGCTGGAGAAAGGTTGCAAAAGGTGCTATTAGGAATTGCTTCATTTTAGCCATTCTCCTGAATGTAAAAGTTGCCGTTTTACACAAGTTCAGACAGAAAACAAATGCTGGTGTGCTGGCAATTGAAGGCCTTTTTTCTGTCTAAATTTGATAGGACTGTGCATGAGATGATTCTTGTGGCACAGCATCTGTTTTGCACCAACACAAGGCAGAGTTCACTATGAAAAATATACTTTTAGAGGAAGACAAGCTACTGGCCATGTTCCTTCAGAAAGGCAGTTGGCGGATGACAACAATATTTATTTAAGAGGTGCAGAGGCTGCAAGCAATGGTTATGAGGCTGCTAAATCAGAATATTCATCATCGCAGCCATGCATTGTCATGGCAGACTTGAGCATCTTCCTCATTACAAATTTAACAAGCCTGTTTCTAATCACAAGTCTTTACAGAGCATGAGGATTTTGAATCTCACTTGTTTGTGAGTTAGACATGCCCCCAGCTGAGAAATCTTGGCATTGTCTCCACTAAATGTGATAAACATGGGCAAACAAGCCTCTCTCATTATCTGCTGCCCTGGGAAATTCTGGCTACAGCTCCAAAGCCGGCAAGAGCTCAGGAAGGAAGCCCTCCACCCACAAAACCAGCTCTGCTGTTTCTGTGACTACTCTGCAGAGTTGCTGCGACTCATGAAACAGACTCGGACACACTTGGGATTCAAACCAGCGAGTGTACCTTGTACACAACAGAAGGACCTTGGGTGAAGACCCCACGGGATGAAGAAGACAGTCGGAGCCACATGGCACCTACCAGGTCACTTAGCAAGTTTAAGAAAATAAATACACATGAGCCATTCAGAAGTGGTATATCCCACAGCAGACAAGTTTTTAAATGCCTTGCTTCACTCTTCACAGAAATGTCAGGCAGGGATAGGGGCCCTCAGGCCAGGGGCCAAACTGGACCTCCTAGGAGTCCCCAGATGATCAGTCCCTCTTCCCCTGGCCACACTTCTTCCCCCAAAGACTTAGTTATAGGAAATAAAAGCTTGAAGCTGCTATATGATGAGATCCAGTTGGAAACAAGGTCCGAACACTGGACTGGGACTTGGAAAAGCTGGATTCGAGTCCCCTTTCAGCTTTGAAACATCACTGGGTGATGTTAGGGCAGTCAATGACTCAGCCTTGCCTACTCACAGGTTGTTGTGAAGACCAAGTGTAGAGGAAGAGGACTTAATCAGAGGGCTGCTTTGTGCTACCCCTCTGTCGCCAGTCCCACAGCACCCATCACTCCTGGAATGTGGTCTGGGAGAGCTTCTCTGGAATTGCGTTCACCCCTCTGACAGAAAAGGGCTTTCCTCTCTTGAGCTGGCAGGGGCCTCGGAGGCCAAATAACCCAGCCCCGAGCTAGGTGTCGGATCTGTACCCAAAGGCACCATGCCAGCTTTAAGGATGGGTGGGAATCAGAACATGGATCCTTGGCCAACTGCAATTCTTCAGAGCAGACTTTTAAAATTCCATCTCAAAGAAGATGGTTCACACCATACAAGGCGTGCATCCCTGAAAGCCTTCTAATTGCTAGCCTGATTAATTTCCCCTCTTCTGAACAATTTTCCAGGGCATCCGGATGAAAGGTTGGTTATGCACCTTATCTATCAGATAAGGTCCTCAGAGTATGGAATAGTTTGCCATTTTTTTCCCCAAATCGCCATGATTATAGTAGTGCAACTCACTGAGTGTATAAGCCAAATGGTCAAAATTGTATTTTTGCAACTTCTTTTCTAGGTCGTATCAAACCCTGTGACCCTAGATAAACCAATGCATGTGAATGGAAAAGCATATTGTGGGCTGATTTCACATAGATAAGAGTGGCAAGTCTATTACAAGGCTAGCTGGTAATGTTAGGAATCAACTGCCAATTAAAAACTTCCACTCTGAGCATCCCACCATTTGCTCAAGCAATTAAAAAAGGTTTGCCAACAAGCACATTTAGGGTGGCCACATTCCAGACTGTACATCCTAATAAGCACTGGCACTTGACATCTTCCCGGAACCACCCCAAATGTGCTTTTGCAGCACAGGACTGACTGCCGCAGTTTGGATGATCAGATCAGTGCCTGAACAACCATTCGGAACCACACCTCTACCAGCAATCCTACACAGCAGCGCTTGCCCCATAAAATTCAAGTGCTTAAGGTTTGGCACCCGTTAGTGCTAAAGAGGTTTTTCTCAGCTTTTAGGATCCAAATCAGAGGCCAGGCATTCATGAATATCCCTACGCTTTCAGCCCTAGAACTGGAACTAATTGCTCCTGCCTTATTCCTTTTCATACTTTTGAAAAAGGGTTCAAGATGTTGTTTACAAGAAAGAGCTAGTGTCCCATTTTACACCTATGAAACAATTTCCCGTTAGATCTGTCTCACTACACACACACATGCGCATGCACACACAATGCGTATTTTCTTTCCAACTGAGCAAGCAATCTGATGCCCTCTAGATGTTCAGGACTACAAATCCAATCATCCCTGCAGTAGCCATGCAAGCAAAACATCAGCTGGAAAGTCACAATTGTCCACCCCTGTTGATAGTCCCACAGAGCCAAGTACTATTCTGCAATGTTAATCTTTCCTGTCCCCAGTCTTTGGAGAGCACAAACATTTACAAGCTGGCTGTAAAAGAAGAAAAGTTTTCCATATCATTTATTCCTATATTTATTCCTTTATTTATTTATTTATTTAACAAATTTGTATGCCGTTCCCTTGCAAACAAGCCTTGGGGCGGCTAACAACATATAAAAATACAATTTAAAAACAATACACAATTTAAAACTGGCCCATCTCATAGTCTAAAAAGTAAAAAAAAATATAAATGTAAACAATAAATAACCATAAATAACAATATAATAACAATATCAAATTAATACTTTAACAATTAAAATATTTCTTGAATAAAAAGGTCTTCTTCCATTTATTAAATAATTTACAAGCAGTAGTATGTGGTTCTTCTGATTTTGAAAGTCTAATCAAAGTCGGAGAACAAAAATACCGACTGCCTCCATCTCTTACGGCAGCAGACTGCTGGGATTTTACAAAATGTTCAAAATAGACTTGAGATTAGGAATGATGTACTTTGCATGTGGTCCCAAAGCATGCTGGGAGGGCATCCTGCATCCTTGTCTTCCTTTGGGTACTTCTATTTCTCTGGAAAGGAGGGGAGTAGCCTTGTATCTTCCAAAGAGAGGCCAAAACCCAGTTCACACCTGCGCAGAAGGGCCAACCCATTCAAATGCTGTCCTATCCCGTCCAAGGTTCTGGACAGCATCTTCATCACCATCAAGCTGACTCCAGGTGCAATATGGAGCCACTGGCCAAAAACACCTTCAGCCAGGTTCAGGTGCTAATGGGCAGACAGAAGCCAGGAGATCAATTCTTGGGAAACAGGAAACAGAACACAGGGAATAGAAAGGCCAGAAGAGCTCATGTTCAAGCAATCGCCTGTTGCTACGGTGGCCAGGTTTATGGAGAACAGTCCCCTGCTTTTGAGAGCTAGGACAATCCTTTATTTGATGATGTGCTGTCTGAAGCATAACGAGGCTATGGGGGATTTAAAAGCAAAGAAGGGAAGCAATGCAGGTTGGCTCGTGGCTAACATGCGCAGCAGGCACCCTCATCACCCAGCCGGTGCTCGTCCATATGGCGAGATGCACCGTTTTATTTCTCAGTCTTCACCTATAGCAGCAAAGCTGCGTGTGCAAATTGGCCGCCTCTTCTTCAGGGATGGATTTCCTTTCTGGGGGCAATGCAGAAGCAGCCATCTGGTGTTCAGACAAGGCCTGACGGGTGTCCCGGGGTGGAATTCAGTCGGCAGGCTGTTGCCCAGAATGAAAAATGTATCTCCTGCAATTCAGAAGCAGGGCTCAGAATAGGGGCTGGAGACAGAGCACTGCAAAGGAGAAAGGCAGGACCAGAAAGCACCCCAGCTGCTGCTGGGAATGAAAAAGCCAGTTGTTCTTAGCGCGTGTTTCAGGGCGACTTGGATTCTTCACATGGGGAGCAGGAGCCCTTGGGAAAAGAGGCCTCTGGATATTCAGGTGTTCTCCAGATGTTCAGGTGGACCCCAAGGGTAGCCAGAGTCTGGAACTGCCAGCAGGGGGCAGGGGACCAGAGCCCCCGGAGCCAGACAAGCCTGGTACGATCCTTGATCCCACAACGTGGTGTCGGGAGAGAGGGGCTGAGCAACCAGAGGGGCGGCATCGCACTAAGAGGCTTGCCCAGATCCAGAAGGGCCCTCCCAGAGGGGCGGGGCCCGGGGTTACTCAAAAGGAGGGTTCTCAGAAGTAGCTTCTAGTGTGGGTCCTATGAACTGCTCTGTGCATGCTCAGAGACCATTTCTTTGCTGGTTGTGGTCTGTCGTTTTGGAAGTGTGAAGAGAGAAACTGAGCTCCTGACAGTGTGTCCCTGCACATGCTTGCCTACACAGGACCAGGAGAAAATATAAATGGGCAACCTCGGTATTTACAATACCAGGTTCCAGATAAAAGGACAGATGGTTCTCGAGAGTGTGTTTGGGGCTGATGGCACAGAGAATCTCAGAAACATGGTATTTGGATGCCCAAGTTAAAAGCTGACATGTCTAACTTTTGTTTTCAAGTAAAGATTGCTTCTGGCTTGCAAGTGTAAAGGAACACCATGGAGATTTAAAAGAGAATCAGCAAATTTTTGTTTTTCCACAGAATCAATGTGTCAGATGCAAGAAGCCACACAAGGCAGCACACTCATTAAAAAACTAAAGACATTCATATTTTTTTACAATTTTATTTTGCTTTAAAACGAAAGCCCTCTGGAATTGGATATATGAACATCTTGAAAATTATGGAAATTTCCCTGTCAGAAAAATGACAGGCTGACTTATACTAAGAAATATGTTTTAAACACAACTCTCCCTTCTCCCCGCCCCAGCCTGCCCAGTCCTTTTCCCCAAGTCAAATTTCTATTTCTACAGAACTCTCATCTCAAAAAAAAATTACATACTGCAGGCAAGTCTCACCTACTCCAATAAGATTTGCTGCCACACACAATCCAATTAGGCACAAATAAATGGTGAGGTTTTCCTCCCTTCCATGATATTTCGTTGGGTCCTGGTACTGTAAAATGACCAGGATCCCGTTGCTGGCGCCTGCCTGAGTTCCAGCTCTGGGGCCGGAGGACCTGAGTGGTCCCTCCTCTCTCTCCACTGTTAATGCTGCCCACTCACCTGTCTTCTGCCTCTGGGCCAGCTCAGCAGATCTGCCCAGATGGGGAGTTCGATTCAAGCAGAAGATGCTGCTCCGTCTCCCCACTGGGGTCAACCCTTGCGAGTCTGGAGAGTTCCAGCAAGGAGCAAGAGGAGCAGGCCGAGTGGTTCCAGTGGGTGCAGGAGCAGTGGGCCCCAGCAAGCGGCCCTGGCATGCCGCTCCAACCTGCGCTTCCACAGCAGAGGCTAAAATGCCAGTGCTCTCCAACAAGTGTTTGGAGCATGCAGGGAGAGAGTTGGGAGCCAGTGCAAGGGCTTGGTGTCAGGACCTGCATGGCGATGCAGCTCCCCCTGGTGGCTGGATAAAGAAGGCAGGCTGGTCCACCTGGCAAATCCTTGCAGGATTGGCTTCACATCTGTAGGGGCTTGCAGGATTAGGGCCAGTACAATCCTGCCAACCAGCCACAGTGGGGCTCTATAAAGGGCATCGCACTCCTGCTCGGCTTTGTCACAGTAACACAAATCTTTGCCGTGACTGCTCTGCATTCCGCATCCAGTTCTGCAATGTCGGCACTTGTGCCCTGAATCCTGCTAGTTCCTGAATCTGCCTTCTCTTTGGGTCCCTGGCTCTCACTCGCTCCCACCTCTGCCTTTGCCTCTGCCCTTGCTGCCACCTCCATGCGCCTCGGCCACCCTGCTCCTGGCACATGAGTTGAGGGCACCTGCTGCTTCTGTCCTGGAGTGGCGCTTGGCTGCCCCCCCACCCCCAGCTGGTACAAGCTGCCACAGAGAGTGAGGTCTGCATGGTGCCAACAGCACCAGGTAAAGACTTTCCTCTGTTCTCAAGCAGAGGGCGGCATCTAGTGGAGTTCTTGATTTAATTGTGTCAGCGGGTCATGGCAGAGAACCTGGACAGAACCTGGCAAACACCACCCAGCCCAATTATACTGGAGTATACCATTGTACTTGTAAACATGTAGGTTTAATTAGTGAGCTGTTTTGGGAGCTAGTTCTGGCCAAAAAAGTAGGTTATCAACAAAATTCCAGAAGGACTGGGAGCGCAGCTATCACTTCTGCTCTATCACATCTACTAACTCCATCAGTCTCTTCTCCTTGAACCATTTCTGGCTAAGTGACTTTAAGAACTGGGACCAGAGTTTGATGGTTTCTGATTTTGTCCTCGTCCTTTTCCCACCATGTTTTCTTAGACTGCAGGCTTAAAGGCAAAGGCAATCTTGTATTTTCTTACTGTGGGTAAGCCACTCGGGGAGCCCTTTCATTTCAAGAGTGGAGTAAAAAGTTAATTTAAGGGTGCAATCCCATGCCATGTTTAACAAAATTAAAAGGCTGGCTGAATCATGCTGGAAGTTGTTTTTTTCCTGACTAAATGGGCACAGGATTGCACCTGATATCAATCCAGCCATCATGTAATAGACTTGGGCCAGTGCAGTGCACGGAAAGCACCCTCTTGAAAAGCTAAGCATTTGTATTTTGCATTCGTTTTGGTAGAGAAACTAATCTGACATACGAAACTGGCTTTTACTCGAACTGGCCTGAACTGACCGCTTGACTGGCAGGGCTCGGCAGCCTCTCAGAGAAAGAGGGTCTTCCCCATCAAAGGTTATCCAAGATCTTTACAAAGAATGATTCCAGGGATTGAACTGGAGACCCCCAGTCTGCTAAAAGCATGTAAGGTACATTGCTTATCTTGGTTCTGAGCATCACCTGGAGTGGGTGGAGATTACCATTGCAAAACGTAACCGAGACAATAGAGAAATACTGTTGGTCCAGAACACTGGCTATCTGGCCAGGATGAGATTGCAGTCCTCTTGAAGGGACAGAAAATTTGCTTGGTGGCACTCCAGAGACGCCATGCCACTGCTCACAGCTTAGTTCAAGATGCCCCCTCTGGTCTTGGCTTCAGCCATGCATCTTCCAGTTACCTTCAGACTGGATTATTCTAATGCCCTCTGTGTGAGGCTGCCTTTGAGGATGGTCTGCAAGCTTCAACTTCAGCTTCAAATGCTGCGCTGGCCATCTGGAGCTTACATCGCAGCGTCTAATTCTGATATTGGGTCAGCTCCCCTGACTCCTCATTTGCTTCTGCTCTAACTTCAGCCCCCTAAACAGCTTGACCAGCTAACTAGCATGTTCCTAAACAGGTCTTGCCAGGGAACTGAGGATGCAATCCTAGGCCTGATTAGATAGAAGCAAGTTCTGCATGATGGGAGCAGTGGGGCTTTTCTGTCCAACCATGCCTAGGATCGCACCTTTAATTGCCACTTTCTCCATGCCACTCAAGATCTCAGTGAGTTGGGATGAAGCACGGAAGCTGTTGGGTGGTGCTGCCGCTTTGACTCTGGTACATTCTCCCAATCCAGGGCTCCCCCTTTGAGATGGGTCGATTCCATAAAGGAGGCCACAGCCTTGCCTCGACAACAGCTGAACAGGGCTGTAAAAGGCAAGGTAGTTCTAGATAGAGAGAGGTATTACTACCACTCTACACGACTCTGGTGCGCCTGCAACTGGAGTACTGTGCTCAGTTTTGGGCCCCTCATCACAGGAAGGATATAGCCAGGTTAGAGTCAGTGCAGCGTAGGGCCACAAGGTTGGTGGCCGGTTTGCAGGGGATGGGGTATGAGGTGAGACTGAGGGAACTGGGTCTCTTCAGCCTGGAGAAGAGGAGACTCAGAGGGGATATGTTGGCGACATACAGGTATGTGAGGGAGATGGGCAGAGACCTGTTCTCCCCTGCAGAGGAAGGCAGGACGCGTTCCAATGCAGCTAAGCTCAGGGAACCCAGGTTCCATTTAGATGCCAGAAAGCACTTCCTGACAGTTAGGACCCCAAGGATATGGAATGAGCTTCCACAGGAGGTGGTTGAGGCCCCATCAGTGCGGGTGTTCAAAGATAGGCTGGGCATGATGGGCATGTCGTGAGCGGAGCTGGCCGAAGCCAGAGGTCAGACTAGATGGCCTGGGAGACCCCTTCTGACTCGCTCTGTTTCTCTGTTTGTATGTATTTTATAGGGCATTCTCTCGTAAGCTGCTTTAAGGTGGAGGCAGCTTGACAGTTTATAACATCGACAACTTCGCATCTCTTCTCCTAGGAAGAACGTTCCGATTTTGATGGCTATTGGATGTGTAATAGCCATTTTATTGTTGACAGTTTTAAGATGGAGCACGTTCTCCTGGAGTTCTTGGATTTAAGGTTTTGTTTATTGCATACTTTGTTAGTGGGTTATCGTACTGGCACTTTTTATTGATCATGCTAACTGCTTTCCATGACTGTAATTTACATAACTGTGGAGGCTTCTAGAAGAAAGGGATATAAATAAAGGCCTGCCGTTTATTTATTCATTTATTTTAGAATCTAATGTATGGGGGTACTAAAAAAGGTGATGTTTACATTCCTACAAGATTCTTGGAACTCTAATCATCATCCAAGAAATGTATTAATTTTTCCTCTTCCGTGTTGGTTTATGAAATACATACATTGGTACAAAAGCTGTCCAGTATCTCTTGAAATGAAATGTGTGGTTTCATAATCCACTCCTCTAAGAACATCAAACCCTTTCAATTTAATGCTGGCTTCTTATTAAAAATACATGCCCTATATTGTAAAGGTTTCACAACAGCCACTCTTAATATTTTTTAACATGAGGAAAAAATGCTACTATATTGAAAACTTTCAACCAATCTGAGAGATACTCACATGACAAAGGGCATCAATTGGGTAAGGGTCTCTTTTTTCGGGTTGGCAGTGAATTCTGGCAGTGTCTGGATTACTTTGTTCATCACATTTCTTAAGTAAATCTGTAACTGTTTCCGTCGCTCCTCAACAAACTTTGCATCCTGGGGGAAAGGGAAAAGGAGGGAGGAAAATTACACCATTGCATTCAATTCATGTGTTGAGCAAAAAAATACATAAAATATGACTATTGATCTCATGCATTCTTGTGTTTAAAATAACCAGTGTCCAAACCAGAGCACAACATCAGCTGTACAGCATAAGCTGCAATGTGCTACCATCACAAATAGGTCTATAATCCCAATTTGATGTTAGTTAAACTGGGGGAAGGGGTGGGGATGGGACAGGACACAATAGGTTACTCTAGCCCCAGTGTGCCTAATAAATGACTGGGTGTATTGTGAGTAGGAGTTCTGCCAAGGAGGGATCACCCCCGAAAATGGAATCGCTGGGAATTTCCCTTATTTCGGAGATGCTACCATCCAAGGGACATGTGATTCCTCCCAACAACAAGCTGGTGTGAAAGAGGTACCACTTTTCACTGGACAGGATAACTACAGCTGTTGGAAGCATCTGACGGGCTGGATTTTGACAGCTGTCAAGTGCTTGCAAAGGGGCATTAACTTAGCTGCACCCCAGGAGACCACTGAATGGAGTGGGCAACTGTTGGATTTTGCCAGCCCCGCCCCCAATGCTTCTCCTGCATAACTGTGGTCATCTTCAGTTGCAAAGGGTGACAAGAAAAGAAATTAAGAAGTCACTGGAGTTTGCAACAATTAGGGACTGCAAAAAAGAGCAAAAAACAAAAACAGAAACAAAAAGTCAACTGCAGGTAGACCCTGGGGCAGTTGGCAACTGTGGCTCCAAAAAATAATAAAAATAGTTCCCAACCACTGGGTCATCTTGGAAAGGCAGCTCGTGACTATCAAAAGTGGGATTAGGAAAAAGTGCAAGAAATACTGTGCCTCTGCTAACTGCCCCCGAGAGGCAGGAGCAGCCAGGAGGGGTTACAACACTCCGAGGACTTTGCTATCAGTTTGTGTTGGCCCACGACAGGCCACACCATCTGGGTCCAGATGACATGACAACCCATGGCAGGACAAACAAACCTGACAAGAAGCCCGGTGGCTTATAAGCCAACCTTTAGTCACCTTGAGAAACCCATTAAGGGCTTGCAAGTCATGCTAATTCACCAGGGCTCAGAAGGCACAATGGGCTGCCATCTCATGCAACCCCAATCAATGTACAGCAGCGAGAAAATTACTCTCTCGGTGTCTCTTAGCAGCCTAACACTTCGTCTCTGTATGACAGGGAATTTTGATCAAGGTTGAGGGCTACCTTTCTTCATGGGGAAGCTTCTGGGGCCACCTGCCAGTGAGAAGTGGGACCACAGATGGACCCATGTAAGTACAGTACTGACTTACGCGACAGTCAAGCACAGTACTGATTTACAGAGCATTTCGTGCTATAGTACTTTTGGCTTAGGAATGGCTCTGTGGGACCTACAGAGAGGCCATATTGCAGGGGTGGAGCATGTGCTTTGCATGCAGAAGGGCGCAGGTTGAGCTCTGGCATCCCCGGGAGGGCTAAGAAGAAATGGAAACTCTGGAGATCTGTGTTGACAGTACTGGACTAGTAGTTTGCCTTCCTACATCTCGATTTTTCTTCTCTGCATACAGAGACCAGCAGCCTCTTGATCCTGGTATGTCAGCCTTCCCCTCTCTGGTGCCTTCCAGACTTTCCAGCTCCTAGCACCCCTGCTGGCTGGGGCTGATGGTGGTTTATTTCTTTTATTTAAAGCATTCCCAACTCGTCCTTTGCCCAAGCCTCAGGGCAGCTTACAAAAGAACGGTGGAAGTCCACAACTTCTCGAGGGCACCAGCCTTATGCCTTCAGGCCACGTCAACGAGTTCTTCTGCTCATACAGGTGACCTTGTTCATTTCAGAAGAGGGAACAGACACGTCTGTGCCATCTGCACATTCTGCACGAGCCCAGGGAGCTCTTGCAAAATGTGGCTGGAGAGAAGCATACAGTGCAGTAAGTCGCATGAACATGGATGATTCAGAAACAGGACCCGCTGAGAACCATGTTTCATTTTCCTCTTCAAATTTAGCTTAACACCCCACATTAACCACTTTCGTATGATTTGAGACAACCAGCCAAGGGATATATTTACATCTGCCTCTACTGGAGCACTGTCATTTGAGTCGTTTCCCATTCACCTCCTTAAGGTCCCCAGTCAACAGCACATTAGAAACAACGAATCTGGATGGAAGCCCAGAATGGAAAATGCCAAAGAGCTTTGGTAGTCACTTCATAAAGTTGAGCTGTGTGTAATCTTACTATCTACCTGCTACAGCTTTCCTCTGAAAATATTTTTGCCAGTTATGCTATCATCCAACCCAGCGGTGGGGAGCAGGTAAACAAGACATATTTGATGGGCACAGACCAGCTATCTGTGTCAGCTGAAAGCAGTGACAAAGCCTGCTCATTCAAGAGCAGTGTTGGGTAGCAGTTAGAGCATTAGGACTCAGAAGACCCAGGTTCAAGTCCTCATTTGTCCATGGGTGACTTTAAACCATGACGATCATTGACGAGCTGCCTAACCAACCTCACATGGCCACTGTGAGGATAAAATGGAGAATGGTTAGCTGCCTTGGATTCCTGGAGAATAATGTGGGATATAACTGTAGCAAACAAACAAACAAACAACAGCTGACATAGCACATCAAAATGAGGTTTGCTTTGATTCTGTGGATTGTGAAATGATTTGGACAGAACACTAAACCATAGATTAAGATAATAATACTCCTAGATTCTCCAAAGGCTCATATGCTGTGGAGATCAGAAGATTTTGCTTTCATTTTTGTTAACAGCCACAAGCCATGATTAAGATTAATCATGGTTAGTGGAAACAAACCAAATTCAACCCACATCTCACACAGCAAGCCAGTTGTCACCAACTATCATAAGGGTTAAACACAACAGGCTAAATCGCTGTTACTCTAAAACTGAAGTTGTTGCGCTCCTTTGTATAAAGCTGCAGAAGAAGGGAGGGTGGACTTCGATAACTGGGTTACCTCACAGGGGGCATATGGTGGGAGCGTTTAAGACTCATACTGGGACCCTGTACCTATTCTAGACAGAAATGGAAAGGAGACATAGATGCTAGACTCAAATTTAAAATACTGTCTGTTTTGGCCCTTGCTGTTTTCAGCAAGATAACCTAGCATTTCAGTCTCAAACACTGGAAGATTCAACTTCTCCAGCTCCAACCACCAACTGTAACCAGGACATTATGTCAGATGAGCTACGATGGACAAGCCAAGTCTACCTTCTCACCACTATTGTCATCAGTGACTATTGCTCTGCATCTCTTTGTCTCATTGCTACTCTCATTTTGTCTGGCAAGGAGAGAATCACTGAGCAGCAGCATCTCCAGACCCTCCTCCTCAACACCACCATTGTCTGAGCCAAAGAGAGCCAGCTGAAGAGACTGCGGTGATGAAGAAGCGAAGCAAGTCCAAGAGACTCTTGTCAGTGGAACTCTTCTGAGGCACGGGCCCTTGGCCGGTGCCCAACCCATCTGATGTTAGCTCCACCAGTAGAAATTCTATTTAAGCCAGTTCCTTTCATCTGCACAGCACTGGGTAGACACAACTGTTCTGGAACTCCCAGAACGTCTGAGCCTGCAGGCAAGGCATCCCAAAGCCCACCTCTTACCACATTCTCCTTTGCATCAAAGCACATTTCATGTGTCCAAGCCCCTCCTTCCTTTGATGAAAAGAGGATGGTTGCAGTGAAATGCTGGAATACAACACCTTGCACTGCTTTATCAACATGACTGATTATGGGAGCAGCCTTTGCTCAAAAGAAAGGTTTCCTCCATCTGATGCAATACATTTCAACCCAGAATGGAATTTGGGCCTTGGTCTGCTTGTGACAACTGCCCATTCCTTTTTTCATTACACTATTTAGCATTGAGAAAAGGAAAGCTAGAAAGTGTTGTACATTGGATTTACAGTTGTGAATGGAGTCTGAAAGAAACAACCAGGACTCAAGTCTGAAGAAACAAATTGCTCATTTTTCTAAAGAGACCAATGTATACTGGCTGATTGGTAAACTATATTAAATGCACTCCCACCCCCACACACACACAATTGTTATTGTCAGTTTAAAAGCTCTCAAAAGATATATGGCTGTTCAATTAACAGGAAAAAATTATGGACCTACTTAATGAGCTTGCAAAATCACTGTTTGGAGATTTTTACTCATTTTGCTAGAACACCAGGAAACAAGACTGAAAAGATGGGCTTTTCAAAATCCATTCTTTAGTTTGCAATTTAAGGTTAAAGTGTGTGCCAGACTTTTGTTAAGCTGCAATCTTAAAACATGTATCGATTTTTAAGTGGGTGAATGTCCTTGGGAAGCATGATAGAAGCATGATACCATCACCATGAAGTCTGTTTGCCGATTATCTTTGCATTGCCTTGCTTTAAAGGCTTGTTGTGTCTTAGCACAAAGCAGACACAGCTCTGGCCAGGATCCATGCATGTAAAACTATTACTGTGGCATCTTTTCTGTTGTTGCTCTCTACAGCCAGCAGGACTGAATTCGGAGCAATGTGTTTCAATGCTGAGATGATAATATTCTGAATGATAAACTCTTTCGATAATGGAAAACAAAGTTCCACCAGTAATATGAGTTTTGGCAAATTACAGTTGGTTTTCAATGTTATTGCCTAACAGATGGCTAACATGGGCTGAGACATTTCATCTTATATGTTCCCAATATATTTCCTCTTACAGGCTACTAAACATAACATGATTTTCAGTGTCATCCAACAAGCTAAACAGATAATTAATGATTTTGTTTCAGTTTTTCCAAAACTAAATTGGCACCCTGATTACTGGAAGCTGCTAACCTCTGAAAAAGACATGCTTTCATTGTTTGCTATGTGGGTTGGCAGAAGACGCCACCAAAGGGGGCAACCTAATTCCACAAAGGCCAGAGAAGCGTTTTTATTTATTGCAACGGAAGCTGCATCAGGACTCAAAACACAGCAGGGGAAGTAATTAATGTGGAAGCATGACCACTCAATTAAAAAGAGAAAAAGAAATCGAACTCAGCTACCCTGGCTTTATGTTCCTCAGGTCATCTCTGGTAGCCTAGTTTAACAAATCGCCTACTAACTTTATGTAAGTACTGCAGCTGGTGCTCCAAAGAGCGGCACAACTATTTGTACACAGCCGAAGGAGTCCTTAGACTTGTTTGGAGGTAGGGGAACGCGGCTGCCGTGAGCCCATGGCTAAAACCGGGACACCAGTTCCATCTGCAGTGGTGGTCACCCACTTCTCCTAAGGGGACAGCTTTGGAAGGAAGACACAAAACCGGGGCGAGGGAGAAAGGGGACTCCTTCTGAGCCGGCTGCATCTGCCAAAGGAACCCTGGGACTGAAAGGAACAGCAGGTCATGACCACAATGCTCTCCCATCCAAGTGGTGGGCTTGAGGTTCTTGAATGGCACCTGCCGTGCCATAACAGAGCCGTGTTTCGGCACGGTGTCCATCCTGCCTGTGTGCATCTGCATTGGCAAGGCTCCGAGCAACGCACCTCGCCTTCTGCTATTCTGTCATGTTGTTGTGGGGGAGGGCATTATCTGGCTTTGGGGGAGCAGCCCCCAATTCTCCCTTGCATGCGGTTCCTTGCCCAGCTTATCTATCCCCAGGCCTTATTAGGCCCCATTATTTTTATTTATTTATTTTTATTTAAATATTTTTATGCCGCCCCTTGCAGCAGCCTCGGGGCGGCTCACAATATTAAACAAATATATTATTAAAAACATATACCATATTTAAAAAACTGGCCCATCTCAGGTTATCATATAAAAACATACAACAAAATATAAATAAGAAATTTAAATTAATACAGAAATTAAACATAAATTAAACCTAACATTAACTATTAAAATATTGTCTAAATAAAAAGGTCTTCGCCTGGTGCCGAAAAGCAAATAATGACGGCGCCAGGCGAGCCTCTCTGGGGAGCGCATTCCATAGATGGGGCGCCACCGCCGAGAAGGCCCTCCTCCGGGTACTCACCCTCCTAACCTCACGCACGGAGGGTTCCCGGAGGAGAGCCTCTGCCGCTGATCATAAGGGGTGGGAGGGCATATATGGTCGCAGGCACTCCTTTAGGTAGCCAGGGCCCAAGCCGTTTAGGGCCTTGTAGGTAAGGACCAACACCTTGAATTGGGCCCGGACTTCAATGGGAAGCCAGTGGAGCTGACGGAGAACTGGGGTGATGTGAGAACCACGCCCAGTCCCCGTCAGTACCCCGGCAGCTCTATTTTGCACCAGTTGAAGTATCCGGACCGTCTTCAAGGGAAGCCCCACGTAGAGCGCGTTACAATAATCCAACCGGGAAGTCACCAACGCATGTGTCACCGTCGTCAGGCAATCGAGTTTCAGGAAGGGACGCAGCTGATGTATCAGTCGAAGCTGTTGGAAGGCACTCCTCGCCACTGCTGACACTTGAGCAGTCAAGGTCAGCTCTGGGTCGAGGAGCACTCCCAAGCTGCGGACCCTGTCTTTCAGAGGGAGTGCAACCCCATTCAAGACTAGGGTCAGGTCCCCTACACTGTAGCCTGACCCACCTACCAACAGGACCTCCGTCTTGTCTGGATTGAGCCTCAGTTTATTGGCCCTCATCCAGCCCATTACCTCGGCCAGGCACCGGTTCAGCACAGCCACCGCCTCACCTGGATCGGTGGAAAACGAGAGGCAGAGCTGGGTATCATCCACATACTGATGATTCCGCAGCCCACACCTCCTGATGACCTCCCCCAGCGGTTTCATGTAGATGTTAAAAAGCAAGGGGGACAGAATGGAACCCTGCGGAACCCCATGGCATAGCTGCCATGGCGCAGAGCCACAGTCCCCCAGCACCACCTTCTGGTATCGGCCATTGAGATAGGAGTGGAACCACTGCAAAGCAGTGCCTCCAACCCCCAATCCCGCCAGCCTCTCCAGAAGGATACCATGGTCAATGGTATCGAAAGCCGCTGAGATGTCAAGGAGGACTAACAGGGACGCACTCCCCCTGTCCCTCTCCCTGCATAGGTTATCGTACAGGGTGACCAAGGCAGATTCAGTGCCAAAGCCGGGTCTGAAGCCGGAATGAAATGGGTCCAGATAATCAGTTTCCTCCAAGAGTGCCTGGAGTTGTCCCGCCACCACCCGCTCCAGCACCTTACCCAGAAACGGAATTTTGGCCACCGGTCTATAATTGGCGACCACCTCTGGATCCAGGGAAGCCTTCTTTAGGACTGGCCGGACTACCGCCTCCTTTAAGGGGGCCGGCACCCGGCCGTCTCTCAAAGAGGCGTTGACCACCTCCAAGATCCAGGGTTCAATCCCGTCTTTGGCGGTCTTTAATAGCCAAGATGGGCACGGGTCCAGTAAACAGGTGGTTGAGCGTACCGATCCAAGCACCTTGTCCACATCATCGGGCCGCAAAAACTGAAATTCATCCAATAATGAGGGACAAGCCGGCATGGTTGGTCCCTCCCCAAAAGAATCAGTACCAAAAGTGGAGTCCAGCTCGTGATGAATCAGAGCAACCTCCCCTTACAGAGGGAGAGGCCACTCTCGAGCTCAAACCTCATGAGCTCAAACCTCACGAGCTCAAACCTCAAACCCCATTCTGTGAGATGAAAGCTGCACTCAAGCAAGGGTGTCTCAGAACTCGGACCCCACCTTTGCCAGCTCGATTATTGGGCAGGTTTCTTTTCCTTCATTCTCAAAGAAGTGTTTTTTGTGGGGTTGCCTGTTTTGCAACTGGTCACACTCACCAGGGCGGCCATTTTGTGAGGATGCCCACGACACTCAAAAATCTGCATCTCAACACACCAGCGGGGATTCTGGAGGGCTGCGGACTGAAAGGGTTGGGAAGGATCCCAGGGTCGGATGAGGGTGCCTGTGCATGCGAGGCACCTGCTCTCCCGCCAAGATACTGGCTGGCGTTTGGACACTTGACTGGCAGGGAGAGGGGATATCAATTCAATCCCACCATAATATGGGAGACTGAGATCCCAGTGCGCCAGTGCTTTGCAGGAGCCACACATGTGTGAGCAGATCAGTCAGGCTTCCGGTCTGCAGCATGGAAAGACTGACACTTATTTATTTACTTGGGTATTTTTTTACCCTGTCCAATGCCCCGTGGGGCTCAGGACAGCTTACAATTCAAATCCCATAAATACCTAGATACCCAAATAATACAAATGATCCACAAACTGAGCATAAAAACATAAGTTAAAATTAAACATTAAATGCACAGAAGAATAAAAAGGTCCACTTGGTCCAGAAGCAGATCAAAGTGCCTTAAGAATATATCTAGATCATACAATGAAACTCTGATGTGCCCAAAAGGTTGCCATTAATAGCCTTTCGGAAAGAACAAAGATTCTTTCTCCTGAGCTTGATCCAGCTTGAAAGAACAGCTTATATGGGTCCTCAATCATGAGCTGCAGTCTGCACCAGGCTGCCTGAATCCTCCACAGGTGAGCAAGTCGCACTTGATCACACCCGTCCATCTCCTCTTAGGGCTTTCTCCTTGCACCACACAGGTGCAAGACCCTGTTTCCACACCACACAGTTACCTTTTTTCTCATGGGCTCACAGTGCTGCAGCCTTCTTGTTGTTGTTACACGCCATCAATTCACCTCTGACTTATGCAGGCCCTATGAATCAAAGCCCTTCAGAATATCCTGTCTTCCACAGTCTAATCAGCTCTTGTCAGCTTAAGGCTGTGACTTCCTTTTCGGAGTCAATCCATCTCATATTTGGCCTTCCTCTTTTTCTTCTGTCTTCAGCCTTCCCTAGCATTATTGTCTTCTCCATACCATCGGGAATTTATTGCCAACAGATGTCATCTTACACCTCCTTCTCAATTTATTTTATTCAGCCTGTTATTACTACTACTGTGCCAAAAACTCCCCTGTTCAATCGTCAATGTTGCCTGTTAAAGGACCTGGGAAGAAAAGACCAAGATCTGGGAAAGCTGCAGCCAATCAAATTAGACAATACTGGCCAAGGTGGAGCAATCGTTCTACTCCTCTGGGATTCCATTGTAAGTGTTAAGTAAGAAGGAATAATGTGAGAGTGACGATTGGCACATGAATGGTTTCAGCACCATGGTCAGCACCACAGGTAGTGGGTTGGGCCTTGGGGCTGATTTCAGGACCATGGAGAGCAGACCTACAGCTGTGATACCAGCACGTTCTCTCCCACCATTGACTGGGAACAACTGGTGGGGACTTATTGCCAGGCTTTCCTGGTGGCTTTGCATGCAGTTTTCAAGGGTCAGGGGCTTCTTTCTGTAGGCATCAGCTTCTCCTGAGAAGTGGAAGTTTGTAAGACAGAGGAGCTAGTGAGGATCTACTCTATGAGGCTTCCCCAGTTGTGGGGCAAGAGACCTCCTAGCGGTTGTGCAGAATATGAATTCCAAGGCTGCAGGCGCCAGTGCTGTGGTGCTTCTGGAGAGCTGGGGCCTGGTGCTTCCTCAGACTCACTGACAGCGGATGCTTCAGTCTCCAAGAGGTTCCAGTCTGGAGCCTTGATGCCAATGGGCAGACTCAGTCTTAAGTAGTTTCAGACTCAGTCTTAAGTAGTTGTGTGAAATTCAAGCATGCATCAGGCCTGTCTGCACATGGCAGAGACCCATTGGGTATTGGGCGGGGTAAAAAAATACCCGAATAAATAAATAAAACAAATAAAAATAAATAAGCAGCCCACCCTGTGTTCACACATCATGCTGCCCTCCCATGGATGCACATGGGTGCCTGGTTTGCCATGTTGCACAAACCCAAAAGTAAACAAAGTTAGAGAGTTTGTGCTATGCACTCCTGGAGAGAATAAACTGGCTTATGTGCCTCAACAGAAGGCAGCTGACATGCTCTTCGGTGAAAATGGCAGAATTGTGAAAATAACCCTCAGGGTTATTTCAGGTTGCCCTTCGAAAGCCCCTTCTCTGTTCTCTTGCTCTCAGGTGGCCTCAGAGAATCTGCTATTCCAACAGCGATCGCCAGACCTCTTGCAGCAAGGCTACAAATGGTTCCCCCAATGACCGTCTGGACTGCCTTCCCTGCTTTGGCTTTGCCCCAAGATCACATGCTTTTCTCAGGGTGATTTTACGGGTCCCTAAAAATACCCTTGGCTGCCGCCATCCAGCAGACCCGGATGTGTCCTCGCAGCAGCAACAAGGAACGCCTCAGTCATGGTGCACCTCTATCGCACAGCCCTTAGGCATGGTGGCTTGCTGCTCCCCTGCAGTTTTGTTTTGTTTTGGGGGGGATGGAAAATAAATATATCAACTCCAAGCGCTAGTGAAACACAACGATAAACCTTAAAATTAAGCCCGACACTCACTTTCCGGTCGAGCTATTTTACTCAGCAGCATGTTCTGCATTGGAACTGAGAGGTGAAAAAACACAAAGGGTTTCCTAGTTCCAGACTTCCTCTCAGAAGTAAAATCTGAAAATAAAATAAAAGGCAAGAGAGGAAGCGCTTTTTCGCCCATCAGCAAACCTCATCGAATTTCCTCTCTGAAGCAGCCCTACAAAATTCATTCCCGCATTGTGCGCTCCCAACTTTTATTTCCACAAAGTATTATAGGAGAATCACATGCATCTGACAGATCTTTTGTATCTTTAGGTACCTGCCCAAGCACTAAGTTTGGTATGAGGAGCCCTGATCACTGGTCTACTGGTGAGCATTATTAGGACTCCAAGTTTTAGGAACGTGGCCTTTTTCAATATGAGCCCCTGTCTGTGGAATACGTTCCTCAGTGAGATTCGCATGATCCTAACTTTGCTGGCTTTTAGAAGAGCTCAAGGGTGAATATGTGTGCACACTCACACACATGCGTACGTGTGTGCATATGTATGTTCCAGTCTCATTGTTGGTACTGTCTTCTAATAATGGTATTGTACTCTGCTATTATGTTACTGATATTTTACAATTCTGAGTTTTTTACAGCTTTAATTGCTTATTCTTTAACACACTATTATTTTATCAACTGGATTGTAAATTGCCTTGGTAAAATACTAGCTGGCTTAGAAATCTACTAAATAAATGAAGAAAGAAATCGTTCATCTATTATGTAGCTCCAGACTAGTAATTATTTTATGGGATATTTATTTATTGTTCTTTAGAGTTATTTGAAGTTACATCGTTTTATGGATCTGTGCATTTTTATTCGGTCATCTCATCATACATATCAAGGAAAGGCAGAAACAGATTTTGGAAAGAGTAATTTAAATAGATGGTAGCTTGTTTGCTTTCAACCAAGGATAGCAGATTTAATGCAAAGTGAATTTTCCATGCATCAAAATGTTAATTTTGATTTGCAGACCTGATGACATATTCAAGAAATACATGTTTGGAAAGGCTTTTAAACCACACATTTCTAGACATCTTAGAAAAAACCCCAGCAAACTTTTAAAAAGGCTTTTAAAAACTTATTGATCTTGACTTGTGACAGCTATGGAAGTTATTTTTCTCAAGAAAACAGGAAATGGAACAATGAATTACATGAGGGCCTGTGAATTAATTCAGTCCAGTGGCTAAAAAGGAAACCTTTGCTCAGTTAAAGAAATTAAGTCAAATTAAGAAAATTAAATTAAATTAATTCAATTTAAATTCAAGAAATTAAGTCTGGAATCAAATCAAAATGAGTTGTGCATTGAAAAATTAACCTCAGCCTCTTCTTTGCAAAGTCAGTCCTTTTCCAGGGAAAGAAGCCCTTCAAGATGCAACTGGACAGCCGTCTGAGAGGGATGGTTTAACGTAGCATCCTACACTGAGCAGAAGGATGGATCCAATGGCCCTCTGGCCCCTTCAGTGATAGAGCTCTACAATTCTATTATTCTGTGATAGGGGAATCAGTCTGAATTTAGTCCAGGGGGAGGAGGGATCAACACGGAGAGCTCCTCTGAAACACTTCCGAACCATCTATTTCTTTCTGAACACACACACACAATCTCATACCTTCCCATATTATTAATCTCAGACTTTCACATTTTATCCTTGTTTCTGGTTTCTAGTAAATCACTGGGCTGAATTTTCGCCTCTTCTTGCCTTTTGAGGATTTCCTTTCAAAAGCATTAAGAATTCTTTTTTACCGCGTGAGTGGTCTGACGACAAACTGGGAAATGGTGATGGATAGTTCACCAAGGGCCAAACTAGGCAAGATGCTATCCCATGCGAGAAATTACGGAGTGTGGGGATGGCTTTTCAGAAATGTACTGCAGGTACAAGCACTCCTTCTATATAAGGCTGAGCCAGAGGGCTTTAGCTGCCCCCTGTACCACTGTGGACTTAACCAGATCGGGCCATCTGTGCCAGTTACTTGCCCTGGAGAGGGGAGAGGGGATGGTTCCATTTAATTCCTGGAAGCAAATAAGAATGCTTCCCCTTGAGGCAGGTTTTTCCATTTCAGACTGGGAATGCGCACAGGGACGAAGAGTGAAAGCCTTCTATTCCCCCTCTATGCTCATCATCTGGGTCCGACCCCTGCAATTTGTTTTTTAAGCCATTCGCACAGTAGCTGACTGGGTGCTGAGTTGGGACTGATTGGGGTGTTGATGCCCCGATTGGGAAGCCAACGCTTCCAAGGCCCCCGGGGAGCAGATGAACCCCTGCAGCTTCAGGCATGCAACTTTCAACCAAGCCCTTTAGTACTGGAGGGATCTACAACAAGAAACAGGCAAGCGCCTTTCACTCCACGCCCTGGTCCAAGCCACCTGCTCAGCGCAGGCAACAATGTACGTTCAGCAGCTTTTGATGGCAGAAGGATGGGCGGTGGACCAACCAATCCATGGGAGAATAATCCTGTGTGTCCAATGGAAGATGTCCTGCAGCTCCCACTACACCCCAGCCAGCTCTGGGATGCATAAAATAACATGGGTCCCTTTCATCGGTGAATTGAGCTTGCATTTAATACTGTACTGAGACTGGCATGACTGGCATTAATGCAGAGCAGCCGTATGAAGCCGCCACAGAGAGAGCAATCAGACAGGGCCCACGTTTGACCCTGGCCTCCCTTTAACCCAGGGTGGGAGCCATCTTCAGCCTGAAGGGGTCTTGGGCCCAGACTGCCTGCAGCAGGCAGCCACATGGCAAAGGGGGGGGGTGCACCCAACTGCTGGCAAGTGGCCCACTGTGTGATCCCCCCCACACACACACACAGTAATCAGCTCTCCCACACTGCACTCAAGCTGCTCAAAATCCTCCATTGGCACCTCCTGAGCAGCCACCCTATGAAATGCCACCCCCCCCCCACCCACTTGCTGAAATGATAATTCTTAAAAGCCACGTCGTGCTTTTTCAAAGTCTTAATGCCATGTTGGCAGGGAAACAACTGAACGGTCTTAAACATCGTTCCTATTAAAGGGTCACAATCCACAGGAGTGGCACCAAGACCCTGGGGATTTTAGCATGCACCCCACCCCCCAAACAGAACAGACATTTAAAGTAAAGCACAAACTGCAAAATAACACATCGGGATTTCTCTCTCAAATGAAGCTACCTGTCTCAGAGCAGGCTGTGATTTTTAAACATGTTTTTTTGCTTTATGAGCCCAAGCAGATTCCTGGGTAAAGTGTCTGAGACAATGTGACAAGATTTTCAAGTACTCTCCGGTTTTTATTTCAACAGATCTGCAAGCAACAGCTAGACTGCATTCAGAACGATGTGTTTTAAAAGATGCTGCTGCACATAATTTGCAACATGCTTTGGGAAAATCATCTGCAAGCTGCATATTTAAAAATTTAGTAGAACCATTTCACCTCCATTAGTTTTAGAGATTTATGTCACCGATGCATTTTCCTTCTAAAAGAAAGTTTAAACATTCAGACTGAAACATGACCACTGCTGTGTAACTGGGATCGATCTGGTTCTAGGTTTGCAAATTAATTCCTAAGCTACGCCATCATGCCTCAGATAATAACCTAAATCAACACGTCTCGGCCAGTAATGGGGACTCTCGCGCCCGTCTCCCCACACCCCGACACCTTCCCACTAAGAATAAGATGAAGCAGAACTGTCCAAAAAATATATCATCTACTTTTAGTCTAGGAAGCATTTTCATTTACCCAATTCTGTCTCGATAACTAACTCTGGGCAAAAACATCACATTGAAGGCTTTGGTACTTATTTCCAGAACACGGGACTTCCAAGCTTGTTTTCTGACATCTAACTCATTATAACTGCTATGCTGTTGCCCTGTCATGTTGTTTTAAGGTTTTGTTGTCGTTTAATGTGAATATTTATTGATTGAAAATACAACTTTAACAACTGCAAACCACACAGAGAGCCTGTGGGCTATGGGGCAGTACAGAAATGTGATCAATCCATCGATAAATCTCTTTCCTTCTATGCAGGCTGTTTCTTCTCATCCTGCTGACGCTTCCTCATAAATGTTTATTTCACTGAACACAACAAATGGAGCTGTTCATCTTTTGGGCAAAATCATACTCAGTCTACTAAATTCTCCATCGCTGATGGAGAGACTGCGGTCATTCATCTGCAAACCGCTGGCTGCCTCACAGCCGAGGGACCTCCTTTCGCTCCTCTCTCCTCCACCGCCCACCCACACACTTTGAGCCTCTCTACTCTATGCGTGTTCATCCGGGATCCCCGTCTGTTCTCTCCCTTTCCCCCAGACCAAGCCCACACCCTTGATCCCAGTGCCCGAAAAGCATCCAGTCCTCGCTGGACAAGCTACTCTGCTGCTCCAAGACTACCTCGAGGGCCTCCCTCTGGTCTCCATGGACAACCCTGCTCACCAAAACTCCTCCACCACTGCTGCTCTGCAGCGGCAGTACTCAGGTGTGTTACATGCCTGCAAACAGCAGCAGGGCGACTGCTTGCAAAGCAAGCCTGTGGATTTTGCCTTGCCTTGCAAGCCACCGGTGCAAAGCCGTGTCTCATAAAGTCTGCCGATTCTCACTACACCACAGCAAACTTTAAAAGAAAGTTGTGGAAACATCAAGTCACTGGAACCACCGCTGCGGCAATGAGTGGGTCTCAGTGCCTGCTTTCTGCGTTGGCTGGGCCTGGCACTCGCTCTTTGCTGACTTTCTGGGGGCTTGTGCTACTGGATTTTGAAGAAGACACCGAGGAGGAGGGGATGGGAGGCAGGGGGCCAGAGTTTCTGCAGGTTGCTGCCCGCAGTCTCCCAGGCTGACCATGACAACAGGCCTGTCTTGGAGGAGATGGGAGGAGACCCAGGAGAGGAGGGGGAGCCGTTGCCTGCCCAGTCCCTGACCCTGTGTTGAGGCCTTGGGAGAGGCAAGCTGCCCCTTTAGAGGGCTTCCGTAGATCGCACCAGCTGGCTCTCCACCAGAAGGAGCCACCCTGATGGTGGAGCCTGCAGTGTGAATGAAAGGGGAGGACTGGGGAGAAGGTCGCCATTTGAGCTCAGTGTGCACTCTTTACATGAGCAGAGGCTTATGGTTCAGTTTGCTAGAGGACTCTTAGAGTTGCATTATCTTGTTTGCTGTGAAGTGCCAATGAAGATCTACTTCGAAAAGGATAGTCTGGTGTTTTGGAGCATAAGGGCAAAGAAGGGAAGAGGCTGGCTCAGAACATTGTGCACACAGAGGGTCTCAGGTTCGGTCTGTGGCATCTACAGTCGAAAAGAACTCTGACGCAGCTGCCAGTCAGAGTACACAATGCTAGGTTTCATGGATAAATGTTTTGTCACAACCTATGGCAGCTTCATGCTTACATATGCCACCCTGAGAGAATTCAGGGTTTCTAATATTTATTTACATTGCGTGCATGTGGCTTAATAGCACAATCTTTCTAAGTGGTTAAGAAACCAAGTACTATGAAAATACATCAAAAACTCACTTCAGTCCCTGTGTTTTGAACTGTCATGGTCAGCATTCCAGAAGGTTGGTGCCACTGCCAAGAAGGACTACCTTCCAAGAGGGCCTTTGCACAGTTCTCACTGCAGAACCTTAACCCTTCCTTTTCCCCTCCGGTCACTATATTATACTGACAATGTGGCCATAACGCATGTTTTTCCCTTGGCGCACAAGCTACGGTTAATATTTGGCTTTGCCGATACAGGAATTAGCATGTTTTTCTCCATTTCTGCTCTAGGCCAGCACAGGCCTCTGCATGTCCTACGCAAGCCAAGAGACAGATCAGTGTCTTTCCGTCGGCCCTTCTGCTTTCAGAAATGATGGATCAAGTATGACTTCACTCGTCCAGAAGCATTGCTACATATGATCTGACACTGACATTGGATACCAATGCCGACTAATACATTCAGATTTCAGGTTTAAGACGGGGTCTACACCAATCTCGTGGTCACAGCACCTGGCTAAATTCTTTGGCCTTTCCGTTTCTTTTCCATCCCCTGCACTGATTGGTCCAAATAAAGCTATTAGCCAATTAGGGAGTACTCCACTGGTCACCGATACATACTTGGATGTCTGACTTCATAGGCAGCCGCTACATAATCATCTCTCTCTGATCTTAATAGCCTTCCATTATATTTAAAAATAGAAAGCACACATTTGCAAAGTTCAAATGTCCTCAGAGGGAGAATTCCCACATTAAAATCTTAAATAATAGTTCTTGATTGCCAATTGCTTGCAATTACTCGCTACCTATAGCGTGATAGGATGTGAAATATAGGTGGCAATTTGATGTCATTCTGAACATTTGATGCCATTTATTACAGCCTGAGAGTAATAAAATCAAGTAGTAGATTCAATGATGGGTCAGTTCTCACATCAGTGGAAATACAGACAAAGTTATTTATACAGACGTGCATAACTGCCCATATACATTTTGAGATCCCTCTGTACAAATGACACACATTTGGGCAAATGATCAGAGACATTAACTTGAAAATATTTAATGAGATTTAAATGAGGCATGACTGTTAAAGCGCTGCGACAATAAATATGTCTTCTGTATCAAAAATAGTTACATAAATGTCCAAAATGTGCATTTTTTTCTTGGCTTTCCATTCAATGGCATTGGGCACACTATTTTTTTTTCTTTTTGGTAACTCAAAGCTCCAAGCCCCACATAGTGTAATATCTTTGACAGACAACAGAAAGATTGCCAAAAACGTGTCAGCCTTGGAGCTCTCCAGATCTTCTCATCAGGAGAGACATTACAGATCTGCACGGTGGGGGGCAGGATAGCAGGGTGAAAAGGGTAATAGGATGCTGTGGTCCTGACACCTGCCTAGCTGGTTGCAGGTGGTGTAGAGGAAGAGGGATGGCAAACATTCAGACTGGGCCCTGCCGGGTGATGTGAGGATTCCACCACGCAACTGTAGAGTTGCGGGGAAGCATGGGGGCAATCCAGATCAAACTGGGGCGAAGAAGAGGCCCCCACTTCCTCGGGCAAGACTGTTCCCCAGTCACACACATGACGGTGCATGTATGCATGCACACATCTGCACCAGTCAGTCAATATAACTCGTTGTCCTTATCCCCCTCCCGCCTGCCCGCCACTCAGATGTTTGATTTCCCTGTGCATACACTGGGGATCCTTCATGTCACTGCTTTAGCAGACCAGAGAATTTATAGCTCCATGCAGCCTTTTCATCATGGCAGGTTTTGCTGAAGATGCATACAAAAATGCAGAGGCAACAGTTCTGCTGCGTAAGATGATGTGATGGTGCAATGTACAATGCCCAGAGAAACTCCCGACTTGTGAAAAAGTGGGGGGAAGTACATCCATCTGAATCGCCAGGCAAACAGACCCAACATTCCATCTTTACTAACTGCTGCACTCATAAGCTATGGATGGAAGAACAGGAATTGAATCAGAGGCTGGGCTGACAGAATCCAAAGCAAAATGCACGAGGTGCTTCTCCAGAGGTTAGTCAGGACACAGGCTACTTCTGCTCTTCCTTACACTTTTTTGTATAGCAGCTCATTTCTTCTTTTCCCCGTAAGGAGGAACCTGCTACTTGAAGCCACGCACAGGTATTTGAAATACAAGGTCACCTTGGACAAGGAAGGTCCTACATGGGAAACGTCACAAGAGCTGCAGGGGAGAATTCTGGTTAACATGTAGTCCACCCTATCCCTTCCTCAATGTTTTAGATTTCTGTTCCTATCAGTTCCAAGGACCATGGTTAATGTTCAGGGATGCTGGAGGCTGTCGCGAGGAGAACATCTGGAGAACATGAGGCTACAGGAGTCTCATGTGCTTTGAAGCCCTTTCACTCTCTCATTATGACCATTTTAAGAGCCCCCTGCTGGATCAGGTGATAGGCCCATCTAAGTCCAGCATTAGGCTTCACATCATAGCCAACCAAATGTCTACAAGAAGTCCACAAACAGGACACAGCTGCCCTGAACCTAGAAGTAGTGTAGCAGTAACTGGGGGCTGCTGATTGCCTTAACCTTCATGGATTTCTCTAGTCCCCTTTCCAAGCTGTATGAGTTCGTAGCCAGCTCATCCTTTTATATTTTATTTATTGAGCAATCTGTTGTTTATTTATGTGAGCAAAATAATCCCAAAGAGGGGAACAAAAACAGTCTTGGCTGTTTCCTTAAAGTTTTTCCCCTGCGTTCAACAGGAGATGGATCACACCCAGAACTGTGGTGGTCTAGCTCAACCATTTTAAGAAAGCAACTTCTGGAATAGTCTTCTCCTCACTTCAGTGCCCTGTGGATATCTCGGACTCTCAGCATTCCTGACCATTGGCAGGAATGTGACTTTTTGGATATGAGGAAGCCGAACCAAAGAAAAGACACAGAGCGTTCCTCAGCAGGAGGGAACTGAAGAGAAATGTCGTAAATGATCCTGGAAGAAGGACTATTAAAACCCAGAAAGCACCACTAGAGGCGCCATACATGTCAAAGGATGTGTCTGAACAGAATTTAGGGTCTTCCTCACCTCACTGAGAGATGCTCACCTGGACGGTCATCTGAATGGGACAGTGTAACTCAGTGTCCTGCACCAGACCCGATGGCCTTCCGGCCTTCTGACTCTCCTGTTCTATGATTCTATGAAGCAGTAAAGAACACACAGCACCCAACCCTTACAGAGCTGATGAAGGGACACGTTGCAGGTGCTTCGTTACAGAAGGAGAACTCATTTACACCAGGGAGGGGCAACTGTGGGGGTCTGGGACGCAGAACCAGACCTGCATCGCTTCTCACTCAGCACTGCTTCCTTCTTGGATGATTACAAGATGGAATCCAAGCAGCATCTGCTGGAGCGTCTTGTCCTCCATCTTATCATCATCTCTTTAGGCATAAAAGTGCCTAACATAAAATAGCTGCTTTATTTCCATCTAGTTTCTTCCTCTGCACATCTCTCACACTGAAAAATCAATCAGTCAATCAATCACATTCTGACTACTGGAGAAGAGCCAAGCCATGCACATGTTTTTATGGGTAGCCCTGAATCACTTCACCCTTCTGTTTTCCTCCCTCTTATCAGCTCGGAGGAAGTGAAGGTAGTTTAAATAAAAAAACCAAAACATTAATGTGTTGCCCTTTGGCTCAAATGCAACCCCCAAGGTGACTTACAGCTATCTGCACATTCCCTAAAGGTACAATTAAGTGATAAGCAGCTGTGCCACTTTCTAAGTTTATTTTTCATCTTAAAGTACCCCCAATGTTTTCATTCAGCATTACCTTGTTCCCAATGGCCTTTTTCGGTGGGAAGTTAAAACTCCTCACTTGGTGGTATTTCATCTGTAATTTGTGGTGCAGGGTTCTGAATTCTGCATATCTTCGATAAACATTCCATTCATCATCTTTTATTCTGATGTATACCTGCCAAAAGTAGATTGAAAAGGGAATCCATTTTATTCAAAGGAAGCACAATCAAGAGAATAAATAAATAAATAAATAAATAAGTGTGTGTGTGTGTGTGTGTGTGTGTGTGTGTGTGTGCCCTGCTGCATCAAATCTTAAGTCCAAATAAGCCGGGGTGCAGAACCTCAGGCCCAAGGGCCCAATGTGGATGCCTGGAGGCCCAATCCAGCCCCCAGAGTCCTTCAGAAGGCCACTCCTCCTTCCCCTGGCATGACCTCCCTTTTCCCCAACCAATGCTCGGTTGGCAGTTCTCAAGCTTTTTGCATTCTGAATTGCTCAATGCTTCTCCTAAGGATTAATTGCTGGGAGGAAGAGGTTTAAGGGACATCATACTGGTCTTCACGGTCCACATGCTTTTCCTTTGTCCCTACCTACAACTGGAGTATTCTTCCCAGGAGGGGCCCTAAGAATGAGTTCGGACCTGCTGGATCAGACAAGAGCCCATCTAGCTCAGAGTTCTTTCCATACAGCTGAAGGCAGGAACCCCACAAGAATGCTACAGTACCCTCCTGCCCATGTTCCCCAAAAGCTGCTGCACACAGACATATCGCCTCTAGCTGTCAGGATTAGTAGAATCTTCTCCATGAATTTGTCTCCATGAGTCCCCTTTCCAAACCATCCCAAGCGGTGGCCATCATCATGCTTTGGGTGGTGAATGCCATAATTTAATTCTGCACTGGGTGAAGAAGGCTTTCCTTTGATCTCTTCTGGATTTCCCCCCATTTGTCTTCATGGGATGACCCATGAATTCTAGCATTTTGAGAGAGGGAGAAAAATGCCAGGCGCTGAGGTTCCTCCGTTGTACATTCAGAAGCCACAGTCCTTTTCCTTGCAAAGTGCTCTTTACTGACCAAAGCACACAGACACCTGGAAGGCATCTCTGAGCATTCACAGGGCGGTTTGTTGAACCCAATCTAGTATTTACCTCCAGGAAATCTCATTACGAGCATGCCTGGGCCCCATCCCTTTGGGAAGGCCCTTCTGAAAACAGGCACGTCTCCTCTCTACGTGCGGATCCTCTAATTGGGCCATTCTCCTCTGCTGATGTTGCATCTTGGGGTCAAGAGCCATGGCTGCCTCATCTGTGCCTGAGAAACTCCCCTGCCCTGGCCCCTTCATCATGTGAGTTGCCTTTGCTGCACTGTTTCTGCACGTAGCAGAAAACCAAGCAGAAAGGGGGCGGCCGTTGCACATTGCTAGATACGATGCGACCCTTCAAAGTACAGCAATGCAAAAATAGCACTCCCACAACCATGACTTTTAAAAATATGCTTCATATTGATCATATCACCATGCATAGAACTATACAGTAAAGAACACTGTGTGAAAAATAAGGCACTCATTTCAGCTGGATTGATACAAATTGTCTGACAATTGCTTCGATAAAAGAGAACCACATCTGTGGAGGAAAGGCTCTGTAGCAGTACACAAGCACATCAAGTAGTCCAGTGACAACCCGCACAATGCAAACAAGACTCTTGTAGACAGCAAGAGGCGAGAGGAGCGCTACACGTACCCAGCATTCACCCCATTTTAAAACCTTCTTTTATTATTATTCCAAATGAGAAGCAATGCAGGCACCTGAAATAAATGCTTTGGCCAATACTGGGGGATGAATACCAGCAGGTTGCAAGCACGCGCATGCGTACATGTATTCAGAGCCACCATATTTAGTTGACTAATTAATTAAACAGATCAGCCCCTTTGTGAGCAATTACAAAGATGTCCCTATTATAAGTATAATGTCAAATGTAAGCACTGAGAGAAACCCCCCGTGCCAGGTAGGGAAGAGAAGATTGGGTTGGAATCCACTCTCTTGTGCTCACCAGACCTCTTCCCCACACTTGGCCTGGTCAGGAAGTGAGCTGAGATCAAGTTTGCAAATGCTCGGGAACCCCAGCAGATCCTTTGCACGAGACACGCAGTTACCCAAGAGCCCGTTAAGAGCGTGGGGCTGGGACTCAGGCAACCTGGGTGCTCGTTCCCGCTCAGCCATCAAACCAAATGGGTGGCTTTGGGCCAGTCCCAGACTCCCAGCTCAGCCTACTTCATGGGTTATGGTTGAGGGGATAAGATCGAGAGCAGGAGGAAGAGAATGATGTAAGCCACTTTGAGTTCTTTAAAACAGGAACGGGCAGGATATATATCTGTTAATAAAAAATAAATGATTCCTCGCAAAAGCATACAAACCGCACGAGTCAAACGTGTTCAAGAAACTCTGCCTGAACTCAATTCCTGCCATGCAAACTCTTAAGCATGAGGTGGACTTAGAAGAGGGGGGAAAAGTAGGCTGGAGTCCAGACAGCTCAGCTGAGGAAAACTGGTGTTGTTTGGCCACAAACCAGGGACAACCTTGGAAGCAACATCCCTTGTTCAATCTCAGAGAGGGAGGCAGCCTCTAGGGAGGGGTCAAGGCTCAGTGGGAGAGTCCCAGGTTCATCCCCCAGGGTCTCCAGGTAGAGCAAGGGAAGATTCTTGCCTGAAGCCCTAAGAGCTCCTGCCATTAAGTATGGGCCATGCTGAGCTATGGACTAGCCACCTGGTTCAGGATAAGGCCAATGTTCTGCCAACTGCTCCTGCTGCAATGAGCACGCGCACACAGACACACGCACTGTGTGCCCCCCCTTTCCAATCTATTTTATTCATATGCAAATCCATGCAGATTTAATCCAATAAAAACACATGCAATTAGCTGCCTTACAACTTCTTTCATCAGGAGACAGTCTCGATTGTTTTGCTGAATTATTAAGCAACACAGAGAGGGTGAAGTGGACAAGTGGAAGAAAGGTCCTTTTAGTTTCACAAATGTTCCTTGGGCAAAAACAATCAGGGCGTGTTGCACTGGTGGAGGATGGGAACTGTGCGCAGAGATGGTGTGGCAGCGAAGGGGCTTCAGTGCCCTCTGAGGGCTGTTGGAAACAGAGCTCTTGCGCGTAGCATGTAGCCCAATTCCAGTTCCTTCATGGAGTCTGGGTAATTCCAACATCACATTCCCAAGGGCAAATTGCAAGGCTTCCATTCTGAAGCTGAGAGCCACACGGAGCTCTGTGCAGCTGAAGACGCTGAAAGTAATATGGTCAGTTTGGGCTGGTCGGTCTGATTGTGAAACTGTTGCCCATCTCAAGCTTGCAAGGGACACTAGACCAGAATAGTTCTTCTGGTTTCCCTTGCAAACTCTTGGTTTGTTGCAGCAAAGCCTCTTCAGATAAAGAAGACTGCCTTGAAGATCCCAAGGCTTTGCTCCTGGGCATTTTGTTTTCAAGTGGGCACCCCCAGTATGATACTCCCAAGCCTTGGATGATCAAGAACTTTTACCCTCTGCATTAGTAGCACCAGATCGATTCTGTCCTTCTTTCTCCCCAGGTCCCCTTCCTTGAGTGTTTCCTTTGTGTTAAACACAAGCTAGCAAGCCCCTTGGGACAGAGACGTGTACTATGAATGATACAGGCATACTTGATGGCACAATAAGAACATTCGGAGGACCAGAGAAGCAGCCTTGGAGTTTAACAGCACACAATTTTTTGGTGGGGTGCAGACTTTAAAAAAAAATTATCCAAACAAATCAGGAGGAACACTGGGTAAAACTTGGTGACTGCTTCAGAACGGATGACAAGAGGGTGAATCTGTTCCAATGCTAAAAGACAGGGCATGAATTGCTCCCATCTGGGAGATATTTTACACATGTTCACATGGATGAAGAAGCAATGGTGGCCTTGAACAGCTTGCATACCAATAACAGCAGCCCTTACCACATAAGCCAGAGTCAGCATGAATGACAGGGGACAGATTCTCTGCGCCTCGCAGGCATGCCCCATGAACGCGATCGGGCCAAGAGAAATGCGCCATAGCAGGCAACCCCCATCTGGATCCCACACCGATGGGCAAGCCAGGAGGCATCTTCTGCAGGGCTGTCACTCCCCCACCCAGTTCCCCTCCATGGCGTTGCGATGGTGCCGGGGAAGAGTGTGCATGGAGAGATCCCGCTTCACGTTCCCAAAATGCATGGCAGGCTGGCAGGCGTGTGATCTAAATAAGGGGCACATGGGAAGAATAGTCCCCACTTCATTTCATTGATGACATTTCTATACCGCCCAGCAGACAAACCACCAAAGGGCGGTTTAAAGGAGTGAAACACCTTCCAAACACCCTACTACACACGGCATAAAAATGTTTCCATTCAGATGCATAGACAGCCAGACAGTGCGCAAACATCTGTGCGCACTCCAACAATAAGGACATTCCAGGATCTGGGTAAAACCCCTCTTATACTGCCTGACAGAGAGGGCCTTAACCTAGCACTGAACGGGTAGTGGGGTTGGTCCAGGCAGGCATCACCAGAGCTGAACTTCACAACCAGAGGGTCTACCTTGGAGGGGCCTCTCGGGATGAATTCCGTGTACTCTCCTCCATGTACAACCTTCATGTATATTGTCATCAGCCCTGCCCTCACCCCCTGGGGTGATCTGAGCAGAGCAAGGAGGGCAGATTCGAATCACGATAGCGCTCAGCTCCAAGTCCGCTCATTTGTTTTATAAGGGGTGGGGGGTTGTATGCAAGGAAGACCGTCACTCCTCTGCATGCATCTCACTTCTGCCCTTACCAGGAATAAACCGTGGGTTTCACCTGCAAGGGGAAGGTCTGTACTCTGTGGCTGAGCACCTGGCTGTGTTTGAGCCCCGGAAACTCCAGTCCGAAGCATGCAGTGCTTATGTACTGAGAATAGGAGTTGGAGGAGCTGCTGCTGGTCTCAGTAGACAATTCTGGGCTGGATGGACCAATGGCCAAACTCTGCACAGGGTGGCTTTCTATGCTCATGTGGAATGCAAAGAACCATCCAGCATGGGGTGATTCGTGCACTTTTGCTGCTCAGATTACTGCCTTTATTAAGTCTGATTCAGCTTCATTAACCACCCCGATGCTGACACAATCCTTAGACACCTTGCTGTTTTACCATCAGTATCAAAACAAAACAAAACAAAACAAAACAAAACAAACCCCGCTCTGTTAGGTATTTAAGGATCCTTTCTTTGGTGTGATGACAGACATCTTTTGTCTAAATAAGGTGCTTGGAGCAGTAGAAAGCAAGCATCTTAGCACAGCCCCAATTTACGACTGCCCGATTAGCACACTATTTTCGAATTGTCTCGCAAGAGGGTTCCTGACCCTTCATCCCACCCATTCATGGCATTGTGAGCCACCAGGAGGGGTCCCTGCAATGAAAATGGCAAAACTCAAGAAAGAAGGAAGCCCCAGAAAATAAATCTTTTCTATCCAGGATGTACTGAATATACACTTCTGAACGGAGGAAACAATCGATCAACTACAGCTAGGGAAGGCTGAGTTTGTAGGCTGTGAGGTGGGTTTAGAAGGTTTACGGATGGGGAACATGTACAGCTTCAGAGACCCTTCCATTTTTGAAAGTACTGAATTAAGGCTGAATAGTTATATCAACCCATGATTCAGGTTTATAAAGATTTATTATCAGTGATTCAATATGATACACCAGGTATTGGATGGAAAAGCAAACCAGATTGTCTTATCTTGACTCACTGATGGATGGCTGCACTGGTACCTGTTTTCACAAAGGTTGACTGATCTGAGGTTACATGTAATTCAGCAAAATAAAATAAAATAAAATAAAATAAAATAAAATAAAATAAAATAAAATGCAAGACAAGACAAGACAAGACAAGACAAGACAAGACAAGACAAGACAAAATATGAGGATGCCACAGCTTCTTAAAAATTTATCTGAATCAGTTAACTTTGGCAGTACAATACAGCAAAAGCTTCTCTCACACACATGTTTTCAAAATGTCCAATGGGCACTTCATTTGGGAGGAGGTAATAAAATAGATACACTTTGTGATAAAACATTTTTTTAATATTCACAGATGTTCACGACCTTCTGAGCTACCTACCTTTTTGGAAAATCATGAAAGGTTAAGTAAATGGATTCTCTGTACCCCTTTGACAACTAAATGACTAGTATTACAACACTGGAAGGACAAAGGCCACTCTTGAGAATACACTGGGCCGAGAACTTAATGATGCTCTCAACTTTTGAGCAGGTGTTCTTAAAATATAATTTACAAATGGACAGAATACACAGTCATTTGGACTGCTTTGTTGAAATCTATGCACAACTATATCCACAAAAAGTAGGATACATTATCATATACAAAATACATTGGGGCATCTGTATCTATAGGATTGGATATTTTCCCATTTTATGCTAGAAAATGGTAACACGCTCCCCAAAGAGGTGTACCTGGCGTCATCTCTGTTCTCTTTTTGGCGCCAGGTGAAAACTGTTTTATTTCCCAGATATTTTAATTGTGTTTTTATTGCTGCCATGCTGTATATTAATTTTATTATGGTCGCTGTGGGTTGATTTATTGCAGTATCGATTTATTGACTATTGTTTGTTTAAATGTGATTATTGTTTTTATATGATTCTAAATCTGTAAACTGTCCAGACAGCCCAATGGGCTATGGGGCAGTACACAAGTGTGCTAAATAAATAACAATATTTAGTCTTTGTTTTTGTTTTCATTTACTAAAATTCACAGTTAAATGGGGACCTGATAATGCAACTTTCCCATCCAGGTGCTGGTTATGCCACAGGACTGGCCTTGCTGAAGGCTCCAGACAGTGCAAAATACATGCCCTTCCCCTTTCCTCTCCTCACAAAACCTTCGCATGCTCTTTGCTAGGGCCTCATTTCTTCCCAAACCAAAGTTCTACTCTGCAGAAAAGACCCTTCCCAAAAGAGAGCAGGGAGTGGGGCAGGTTGCACCATAAGTGTCCCTGCTGTGAAGAAAGACAGCGCCTGAGAAGAGGGGAGTCTGGAGCATTTCATTGTGCGATTTGAGAGGACAAATGCTGGAGGACCTTCTCCAGCAAGTGTTGTCCCTTCCCACAGAGTGATTCTGAGGCCATAGAGAAATTTTAGGATACCTTTGCTGGGTCCCCCGCCCCCACCACCACCAACCCCATTTGACCAAGTGCATTTTCTGATGGGCAGGTGGGGTGTAAATTTAATAAGCATATAAGCCTTCCTTCAGAAATCAAGCAGCGCATTAGTTAATCCAAGATTTTGCTGATAAAGCAGATTTAGGTTGCGATTATAACCATTATGCCTGACTGAATACGGTGAAAATTGCTTTTACGTAAACAGAGAAGATTGTGCTCTTGTGCACCACGCACACACCACACCAAGCCAACATTCCAAGTCCAAACCATGCCGAAAGGTTCCAAATGTGCAACCGGCAAACCACGGTTAGCAGCTGCTTGTCTACTTTGGTTCTCCTTCCCAGTTCAGAGAAACCGAAGCAGCCTGCGGAAGTGAAGCAATTACTATCACAATGGCTTGTCAATCTAGACATCACACCAAACCATGGAACCGTGGTGGGACAAGCCACAATGGGCAAAACAAATCCAATGCTTTTTTTCCCCTTCTTTGTCCACCAGTTGGAAACCAAAGCTTACAGATTCCGAACATCACACCCAGCTATGGGTAAAGCTCCTTACCCAAGGTCAGATGGAACGCATGTATTACCAGGAGTCTGTTAGACTACATCATTGGTGGCTCTTGGGATGGCCTGGAAAACATGGCACTTTATTCTGGCCATTGCCTGAATTGTGTTATCAGACTGGACTGCTGCACAGCTTTATGCTGGAGTCTGTTTGTTGGTTAGCATGTTTGCTACTCTTGCTACTCTTGCTGCTTTTTCCTGTTTCTATTATTGCAATGATTTTCATTAAGTTTTATTGCTGGGAGGGCTCCTGCCCTGAAAGGCAGTCAAGGAAGATTTTAAATAAAGCAAATAACATTTAAATAAATCAATAAGGAACACAAGAAGGTGGAACAAAATTGATCATTTACAAAATATCCACAGTTTGTTCCAGGCTACCAGTGGTTTGTTTTTCCATGGAGAATATTGATATTCAGCAAATAATTATTTCAAGATATTGTATGAGCTTCCAACTTCTGACCCATGACAGTTTCAATTCCCTAACTGTTAAAATGCAGCTATTGTAAATCATGTGCCACTTATTCTGGAGCAAATACACAGTTGACTCCCTTTCACTACCTTGGGGCATCTATGTGCCAGTTCTTTTTTGAGGGAAAAGGTCTGTGGCGGGTGCCGCATTGTTGCAAGCTGTACAGGTTAATTATGTGTGTGTTGTGCAGTGAGCACCTGTCTGTCCACATGCATGCATGCTGTGTTCATGCTCTAAAACAGCCCGGTGACATCTGGATGGTTTTGACTACAACATCCATCAACCCCAGCCAGCATGACTAATGGTCAGGGATGGTGGGAACTGTGCAGCAAATGCCACCTGGAGGGCACCACCAGGTTGCCTACCACCTGTTCTCAAGCATTTTGAATAAACATCACAACTTGGCAAGATACTGTGTTTGAACTCAATGCTTATCTGTACAACTGGGGTGGCCAACCTTTCCCCGTAGATTTTTTGTACGCTGGAGTGCTCACATTTGCCCCCATGGCCAAAATGCATGTTGCAAACACCTCCAAGCTAGCAGAAAAATCCAAAAGAGGTCATGCCAAAAATAGGAGAGATGCTTGAGGCAAGGCGGGTAAGCTGAATTTGCAATTTAATAAGCAGCTCCCTATCAGTCACAGCTGTCTTCTGCAGACAAACGTGTTGGACTGCGGCTCCCATAATTCCAAGCTGGAGTGGTCCTGCTTGCTTCTACAGTGGAGCCCCCCGCCCCAGCATCAAGCCCCCAAACCATGTGCTCTAAAAAGGATTGTTGAGAAACAGGACAAGCAAATCTTGTTCTGCCCAAGCCACCCATCTCTGCACACTTGAAACTGGAAGTCCATGGGGCAGAGCACCCGGTCACGGGGAAAGGATCCAAAGAGCTCATCTATTGAGGGACTGAACTGCTCATTTAGGCCCTGGGCATGTTTTGTTTTACAGAAAAACAAAGCAGAAAGTAGCAAGACAGGAGGCTGAAATCTAGGGATTTCTTCAATTAGGGGATTTCTGGCAATGTTCTCGAAGAAAAGGCCTGCAGAGCGACTCCCATGTAGCTTACAGGGCAGAATATGAGCTGGGGGATTGCAGAGCCCACATAAGGCGGGATGGAGTTACATGTCTCAACACAGAGGGCTGTCCCAATCTGATGGTAAAAGGATTTTATTTGTTTGTTCATTTAAAACTTTTATATGCCGTCACCACATGCCTCAGCATCTCGGGAAGGATGACAGTGCTGGAGCAGGTGATCAGGAGAAACAACTCCTGGATAGCGACTGTATTCCCATTCAGCAACTAGGGGGATTGGTCTCCAGGGCTGCCCAGGCTCTGGGATGTTGGAGCCAATCTGGGGACATTCGCACCTTGCCGCATCCTCCATCCCACTGAGGATGAAGCTGCCTTCCACCACCACCTGACCCCAGGTAAACATGCATCAGATTGCTACCAGAACACTTGCTGCTGAGATAAAGACGCTTCAAGCATTTGTACCCGAGCAGAAACATGCCAAGTGCCCTCTGATATTTAATTTTATAATTTACAAAATTATTGGACTTCTCCAATAGGAGGTCCCACTGTAAGTCCCTCAGACAGTTTCAAAATGTTTCTTATCCTTGTTTTTAAAAGGGAAGACCAGGTGAAACCTTTAGCAACATGCACGAGACATGAATAAATATTTCTGCCATCTTTTAAAAATTAAATTACAGTGTATTGGGATCCTTAATTACTTAACAACAGGTTACAGTTTAATATGCAACAGTGAACTACATGATTCACCAACACTATGATTTTCTCCGCAGTGGAACATACAAAAAAATAGGATTTGTGTTAAAAACCTGATTAGGAAGAAAAAAGCAACTTGTGCTTTACAAGGAACAAGAACATAGAAGCAATCATAAAAGGCATATATTCATGTAGAAGAAGTGACTGATAAAAGAGAAGCAAGTTGGAAATTATTTTGATGAATATTTCAGCTTCTGCCTTCATCAGTAATGCAGATTTTGATACTGGCACTGACACTGAGATGGGAAGCAGCATGGTAGTAATGATCAGAGCCTGATGCATGGCCCTGCTGGCTGGGGATGATGGGAGCTGTAGTTCAGTGCACCAGGTTAGAGAAGGTTAGATTATGGCCAAGTCAGCTCCGAGTCCCTCAGGCAGTTACTCTCAACCTATCCTACCTCAAAGGGGAGTCGTGAGGATAAAAAAGGGAAGAACCATACATACCTCTGTGGGATCTTTGGAGGGAAGGTGGGATGCAAAATTAAGAAATAAAAAAAACCTTTAAAGGCGTCTAAGGATCAACCACAAAAATGTGGCCAGTATCATGCTCAGTCTTCCCCTCCTACCAAGCAGCCCAAGGCAACATTTTTCTTAATTAAAAGGCTTTGTCATTTTAAAGCTGACTAACTAGGCTAGCTTTGTGGCACACAAGGAAGGTATTGCAGAATAACCAAAGCAGCATTAGGAAAATGTAGTTTAACCATAACAAGTTGCTTCCAAATTGAATTCCTGGTCTTTGTTCCAAACTGGCAGGGCAAACCACAACCTTGAAGACCTCCACGTTCAGGGACAATCACTCAGCACCTGACCCTTCTCAGCCGCTCCATCCTCTTCACCTGATGCTGGTCTTTGGATTAATGAACTTCCCACGTCAGCTTGCTCACCAATAATGGACGTATTCCTTCCCACGTCAGCTTGCTCACTAACCTTTCCCACAGAACTTGAAGCCGTCTGATCCCCAGTGACTGCTTGCTTTTTCCTTGGGTCCACTGGCCTCAACATTTCAGCTCCCAATTCCGGCCGCTGCTTTTTGCCTGCGCCAAAATCTGCCTCCACAACCTTGGAAAAATCTTTTATAGGAAGAACGGGCCCAAGTCCTCCAACAGATGCCATAAAAAGAATACATGAGTAGAAGAGGACTTCCCAAACAGGAAAAACAGGGAAGTGCAGGTGTAACTTCAAGCTGCAAGATACACAGCCCGTGCACCTCAATACCCTTTCTTGCTTCCAGCATGTCATGAACAGATTCTTTCTCTGTTGGAAATATTTGGAAGTTCAAAGGGTTGAGATGAAGGCATCAAGCCTGAAGGAAGTAGGAAAGGTAATTCTACTGAAGCTGCTGTACAGCATTCCGAGGTGGAGGTTTCACACTCTGACCCTGAACGGGAAGAGGTGGGGTGCACCTGCTTTGCTGAATTGCCCAGGCCAGTGAGCTTCAAGAAAACCAGATCACCTCTGGTTCAGGAAAGACCCTGTGGAACGGGGAGGTCGAAGGGGGACGGGTGTGACTTTCAGTTCATCAAGTTAGACAAGCAGATCAATTCAGCGATGGCATCCCTGCTATCTGGCCCGCAGGCTGTGCGAACTTCTCTGGAGGTTGAGCTGACTCCATTTGGTGGGGAAGGGAGGAACCGAATTCGGTTTGGAATCAACACCTGGCATGGGCAAGAACTAATTCCACAAACAGAGGCTCTCAACTCCACAGATACATCTTGCTAATGACCGTTATACCACAAAGCCATTCCCGGAGAACCAGCTTTAACATTAGGAAAACTGTAGTTAGAATCCTCCCATCATGATCTGCTGAGGAGGGAAAAGAAGAGCTACAACAGAGATGAGGGAGGCAGGCAGACTGGGTGTGCATGAACTTCATCTCCAGAGTGGCTTATTTAAACACTAAAACAGCCTACGTGTTCTGGTTGTTTTGTTAGCTGCCCACCCTTGCCAGGTTTGGAAAGCACTTCAGAGTGGAGGCTGCAATATAGAAGGGACACCCGGCACATGCCACAAAGCACGGTGGCTTAAATAGGGCTGATATTACTCTTACAAACCAGGTCAATGAGAGGTTGCTTGTGCAAGCACTCGTAGCTATGTGTCAGCTGCCATTATGTTTTTCTTCTATTGGAGTGTCAATGCAGTTGAGCATTATCTCCAAGGAACATTAGGGATCCTGCTAGCACCAAACCCCTGAATGGTCCTTGAGCGAGCTGGAGAGTTTCTTTGTGGGAAGATGTTACCTGAGAGCACTGCATGCCTCAGGTGTGATGGATTGCTTCGTTCTGAGCAGGACTCTCAACATCCCACTTCTTTGCAAGTGGAGATCATTGAAGTGGGCCTAACCACCCCATTTCCTGAGCCCCCTCTCTGCTTCGGGAACTGCTGCCAAGAACACTCCTCTATCAAAACATGGCATGCACTCTCTCTCAGATAAAACTAAGTGCTGTGCTGATGAGAGGTCCTAGCAAAGGAATGTAGTATCTTCTGACCCATTCGGAAGCATGTGGTCAAGCAGAGCCTCGTGTTCAACCAAACATGGTCACCTCACAAGGTCTGGTGTTGCATGATTCAATACACATTGAGAAGACTAGGAGAATATGAGAGTCAGACTACAGCCCACTTCACACAGCAGGAGAAACCATGAACCTTGGCATTTCCCACATGAACAGTGTTCTCTTGTCTACTGCCTATCTGGCAAAGAAGCTGGCAGCAGTGCCCGAAGTGAAGTGGCGGTCAAAGGAAGTAGGATGAGTTCGGTGAATTTTGGGGAACTCTGTCTGAGCAGAAGTGGAATATTTATAGATCTGCCTGAAAAGAAGCACCCATCACACCTGAAGCATGTCTTGATATGAGAGTCGGGCTTAGCATTGTCTGCTCTGACTGGCAACAGTGGTCCATTCCTATTAATTGGAGAACCGAACCGTTTGCCTGAAAGCAGTTTGTAAGCATAGGTGTGCACATGTTGCAGGGGGATTGTTTGAACAAGCCCAATGTAATCATGATTTTAAGATTTTCTCCAGAACCACCACAGCAAGTAGATATTTGCATTTCCCATTCTCAGCTGTTAAACATTTGCAAGCCACATTTGCAAAACTTGAACAAATGTTTCAGGCAACAGCCATAGCAGCTTTCAATGCTACAGCTATGGAATTGTCATACCGATGTTACTACAATTGCTAGCTTTCCATGGGACTCCACAGAGAGGAACCAATTTCAGCTGGCATTAGAGCCAAGGGCTACAAAGAAGAGAAGGTAATGCCTGGCATTATGCTCCATTTATGATGCCAAATCTAGGATGTTGTGGGAGTGCAGCGGGGGGAAGAACTTGGGACCATAAAGCAAGAACTACAAGAGTGCTTTCATGATGCTTTTTGAGTTCCCTACACCTTAGTCAACAAGGGTAGCAGCAGTTTGGGGAAAGAAACTATGAACAGTCCTTCCATTCAGTTTGGAAATAAATCACTGGCAGCAAGTATAGATGCATTTACAGAATTGTCAGAAGGGAACAGTTCTCCCCACTCCCATCCAACAGTTTTAAATTGATTCAGTGTTGGGCGCACTCCATTAGATTTGTTCAACATGTGAGCTAACATTTTTGACAAAAATAATCCAACAAGACTCCCAAATCTGCAAAGCAGGGCCTTTAGAGGAAGCATCGCCCCATCCCAAAAAAGGCTGAACCCCACCTCCTAAGCCAGGAGTCCTGCACTGAGCAAGGGGTAGGTCCCCATGGCCTTAATGCCCCTTCCAACTCTACTATTCCAACTCTTGATCATTCTATGTTCAAGAGTGACCCCCTCCCGCAAAAAAAATCCCTACCTCTTTTCTGGATAGAAGTCAAGACTATTGGCTTTCATCCAGTCCATGAGTAATCGTATTGTAATGTTACTGTAGCTCACACACCTCCCTACACACACCACTAACAAACCCCAAGAGGGACAAGTCACTGTGGACAAAAGGTCATACTACTTCACACAGCACATAATGAAGCTATGAACTCTACAGAAGATGATGTAGTGATGGCCACCAGTGTGGACGTCTTTAAAAGGGGACTGGTCGAATTGGTAGAGGAGGAGAATATCCATGGCTACTAGCCTTGCTGGCTTCCACCAGCTGCAGAGGAACACGAGTGGGAGGGAGCAGTTGTATTCCTGCCCAGTTGCTGTGCATACCTGTGTGCACCAGCTTGCCCTAGCTCTCGTCCCCATCCTGCTTGTGGGGATCCTGTGAGTAGCTGGCTTGCCACTGTGTGAATGGAGTGCTCGATTGGATGGACACTGGTCTGAGCCAGCGTGGCTTTCCTGACATTCTAATGTAAGTAGGTTAACCACCTCGAATCTTTCTGAGAATTGATATAACCCTGATTGGAAAGGACTGTGGCTGGAAGAGAGTAACTGATGTTAGCTCTGCAGTGCGAGTGCTGCATGTCAGGCTGTGAGTGGTTTACAACCACCTCAAATTTTTGTCCAGCAGATTATTACACCCTGTTCCAAGTTGGGGACTGAGTTGGAGCTTAGACAGTACAAAACCAGTGTTATTTACTGCTTCTCTCCCCAACTTGCAGGTTGGTCAAAAAGAGTAGAGAAGAGGAGGTTTGCAGAAGCATGAAAAAAGACAGCACAGGGAAGATCCTAAAGGACATTAATATTGATTATGATGCTGCTGAGGTAGACAAGTGTGGACTAAGCATGCTCACTGGCCACAGAAGGTCTACTAGAAGAGGGAAAGGGAAAAACAGGAGGCGAGGGAACGGAACGGAACAGAGTCTCTTGCAAGGAGGACGTGGCTGGCTGGAGCATGGATCAGGGCCATTTCCATTTGTTGTAGGTCCCCAAGTCTTAGGTCCTAACTGGCATTCCGGGTGTCTCAGTACCTGATCAACAGCTTTGACTGTGACCTGTGAATCATCAGACATTGTTCCATAAGGTTGCGAACATGGTGTGCACTATTTTACAGGCATATCCTACACAAGGATGGGTAACCGGAGCCAAGATGCATGCACTGAACGGTGCCAAACACTGCTTTTAGAGAAATATATAACAGAAAGGAATCCTGCAGCGGGTTTGGATTCTGAGGCTTAAAAAGTAAACACTGTGCAGTAACAGTCAGTGTACTAAAAGACTCAAGGACTCATTGTGAATGAAAATATGTTGAACACCCACAAGAAAGTACTAACCTCCATTATCCACTTAAACCCAGCCCTTCCGCTCATCTGCCACCTTAAATGCAGTTAGTAATCTCATTATTCATAACATTTGATCCAAACAACACATTTAGCTTCATTTCCGTTTAATCAAGAGTTTTCAATCTCCAAAAAGTTGTTGAATGTCTCAAGAAAAACAGCTGAAATTCATCAAAGCAGAATCGCACATTCTTAGCCTGGGAGAACTACAGTAAAGTGTGACTCAGGCTTACTGAAACTAATCCCTGCTAATCCACTTGTGTGAAAGAAGATGCACAGCACCAGGGCTTGGATAGTTTGGATAGTCACATTAAAAAAAAAATAAAATAAACTGTGCCCGAAAAGATAGTGCTTTTCTCCTGGTTCATTTTCTGCATGGAAGCATGTATGAATGTATGTATTTATTACAAGCTTTTGGATGCCATCGTATTATACAAGATCTCAGGACAGCTTGCAATATTTAAAAGAACAATTAAAACAACTAGTATTCAAGGTGGTTGGATTCTCCCAGTTGTCCCGGAGTCAGTTCAACCGGCTTAAACCCTTCCTTACCTCCCAACAGGCCTCAGCCATTTCTACTCTGCCCAGACAAGCAAAGCTAATGAGCTCTGTACAAAGAGGCCAAAATGAAACAATGCAAACAGGCATGAGGAAGGAAAAATACAAACATCTCTTGGGGAGGGGGAGTTTAATGGGACTACTCTGATGGCAATTTATATGTAAACGGCGGCATTGTGTTTCGAAGAGCTATAAAACACGGCATTGTGGATTAGAGGACCATTTTCAAGTCATAAAGATACACCAATAAAAAATAAATTAATCTTAAAAATTTGGCAGTTCCACCAGCAGGGAGAATTAAAAACCATTAAAAAGCTCTCTGGTTGCAAAAAGAAAAAAAAAGCCATCACTTCTGTTCATGTTTCATCTAAACTGAAAACCCACACTTCATTTTATGGACTTGGAAGTGTCCTCTTTTCATTTTTCTAATATTTTGGCTCACTGGTTTCAACCCATTAAGCAAAACTGCGATAAGCTGTAATCCTGCTAGAAAGCCCATAAGGGCTTCATTTTGTTTTAATAAGGCATTATCCAATAATATGTAAGTTGAGCACCAGCAGCACTTACAGTAAGCCTTCTGCCTCCATCCCAGAAACAGGCTTGTCTGTACCGGAAGTGCAGAATCCATTTTGCTGCATTCCAGTTACTAATCCGAGGCTTCTGCATATTCACCAATGCCCCAAAAGCACTAAGCACACCTCCTTCCAAGTTAGAGTCAACCATAGTTTCAAATACTCTTAGGTCCAAGAGAACACACAGCGGGGTTGAAATTCAAGAAATTAAGTAACTGGGTATGTTCTGAAGAGACCGAACCAAATTCAAAGAAAAAATCTGTATCTTGGAATAAGTCCATTTTATTTTAGTTAAGCTTCGTATTAGCCATTGTATACCATGTCTAACATCAAGAACAGTGCTGAGCACATATAATAAGCCAATCAAGGCCCACCAATACAGCTAGAGGGACTTCCTTTTGCTGGCTCTGGATTGGGCCGCCTAGGTTGGCCACTGGCCCCAATCCTTTTTTGCTGTTGATCTTGCCTTGTTCTTAAGGAGATTTTGGGCCATGAGCGATGTTGTTCACTCCTGCAGCGTAGTTTAAGGTCCTTTAATACACACTTAAAGGTTTCCCTTTAAGTCCAGTCATGCCTGACTCTCGGGGGCGGTGCTCATCTCTGTTTCCTGGCTGAGGGAGCCAGCGTTTGTCCGCAGTCTCCGCGGTCATGGGGCTGGCATGACTAAACACCGAAGTACACGGAACGCCGTTACCTGCCCACCGAAGTGGTACCTTTTCATCTACTTGCATTTGCATGCTTTCAAACTGCAAGGTCGGCAGGAGCTGGGACGGAGCAACTGGAACTCATCCCATTGTGCAGATTCGAACCGGCGAGCTTTTGATCAACCAGCCCAGCAGCACAGCGGTTTAAACCACTGCGCCACAAAACACACCCCATCATCCCTATCAATGATAATCAGCAACTGGCACTTTAGGAACTGTTCCTTCTAAGATACGCCTGGGGAACACTGGAAGCGAAGTGGAAATGTCTGACTCCACTAGCTATCAGAACCTCCCCCAAAGGAGCTGCCTGATTTTGAGAGTCCTTGCTACCAAAGAGAATAAATAGAAACAATCAGAACGACAGAAACTCCAGGGAAGGAACCAGGGGACTTCATCCCACATCAATTACTGGACGACCCACCCCATGTGTTGCTTCCTCTAAGAAAGCTAGTAACTCAACACCACCAAACTAGGATGCTTTTTATGAAAGTGATGGGGAATGCCAAAAATAAATACAACAGAAAAGAGATGGAGGAAGGAGCCAGATGCATCAGCTGATTTAATCCAAAGAAAACAGATTTGTGATGGCTGCAGCAGAAAAACAAGGTGAATTTTCAAAAGCTCTCTGAAGTGGCACTAAGAAACCAGATGCAAATTACATTTTGACACAGCTGCAAGGCTGCATTTATGGCCCTTTGAAAATGATCTAGTTAAAACACACACACACACACACACACACATCTGCAGTAATCGCATCAGAGTAATGAAAAACAAACAGAACAATGGACCGTTTCAACGGAGATGGGAGAAGCTCTCTCATTACTTCAACAGTGATATAATATTAATTATCAAGAAGACGCTTTTATCTCAGCAAAGCTGTACTTGAACACTAGCACAGAGATCACAAACATGCTAATTTCTGGGAGTTTCTTTTTCCAAGCCTAAAAAATTAAAATATGATTTTAAAAAGTGTTGCAGATTAGTATCAGAATGCTTGGAACTGTATGCAAAAGCAACAGCCAGAGGAAGAGAAAATCCATTATCCAGTTAAAATGGGAAGCACACCAGACAGTTGCGCACAGCAGGAAACTGGGCATCCCATCTCCCAAGTCTGGGCCCAGCAGATGCAGGTTCAAGAGTTCCAGGATGGTCAACACAAAAGGAGGCCGGCACAAGGCAAGGGCCCAGGTCATAGGCCACCAAGACTCAGCTGTGAGCTGCCCGTGAGCAACCCCTTTTCTCCCAAGCAGCCTCCAGCTCCATCTACCACTCCTGCCGAATAACTGTCTTTTCTGTGCTGGTGAGAACTCGGGGCAAGGGGGAGGGAGTGTCTTCTATGCCTCCAACTTGTCCTCACAAGTGATGCCCTCAAGATAGACACCTCTGGAGGTCTTTGGCACTGCAGATGTCAGGGGGTTCCTGATCCGCCGGCTCTTCTTCCAAAGGAAGTCTTCCAGCATGCCAGGTTTCTGGACAATTCTGTCCTACCATGAACACCCTGCATGTTGCTATCCACCGTCTGTTCTATTCTCCCACTAGCATGAGTGACTAACAAAACCAGTAAAGAGTTATTTCGCATGTCATCTGAAGCCAGGATCCAGGATCTTTGTCCCTTTACGAACCAGAATTGTAATTCAACCAGGATTTATTTCTAGTTTACAAATCCTGGCTTGTAAAAAGAGTAAGAAACCAGCTTCACAAACATGCCAAACAATACTTCATTTTCTGCTGTGGTTGAAGGTTTGCAGCCAGAGGGTTGCTGGTCACAAAACTGGGGCTCCGTAAGTGCTTGTGGACTTCTTTTGGTTTGGTTCATTCAGGAAGGTTGGGCCAAGCAAAAGAGAAAGCCCATGAATGCTTGGAAGGATGGCTTCCAACAGGGCTCATCCCAACCCTACTTGAACCAAGCAGCAGTTGGCACAAGGTAAGCCTCTATGAGGTCTGTGATTGATGCAAAGGCCTTTGAAAAGTCAGTTTCCAGTAATAACCACGTCGCCATTACTGGAAACTGATGGAAGAATATGCAGAGCATATTTGTATCAATTCACTTTTAACGCACACATGACTGGGTAAGTTTAATTTTAGCTATAAACTTATTGCTTTATATTATCTATACCATCATAAAGGACTTCTTGGGACAAAAGATGCTAGGAAGGGAATTGCATTAGAAGCCCCAGTCAAATACTGCCTGAATTTGTGAGAGACACTATTTTAATACTGTTCTGCACAGTATTTTGCCATCACAGTCAATATTTTATTAAGCAATATGAGTGCTAGTGCAGGACAAACATATTGGAAGATTTGGACCATCCAAACATACTGGAAGGGCAGCAGACTTAGCATTGGTGTCTCTGATGTGATTCCACTCACCAACCTGGAGCACATGATGTCTGGGCATGAGCAAGCACATCAGTTCCTCACGGCTTGCCACCTTGGGAAGGCCAAACCACTCAGGGATGGAATGTGATGTTCCTCATGATGTCTGAACCCTGAACCTCTGGCTTGTTATGAACCATGGTTTGTTTGACCCCCAGCAATCCAGAACTCTAGGCTTGAATGCCACAGAGAAGAACTAAGGAATGAAGCAACCCTTGATTGGTTAGTGTACCTGAAGCAGGCAAGTAGCCCAGAGACAACAAACTTGCCCACTCCAGAATAAGTCACAGTTAACAAACTATGGGTTATTTCATTGTGTGAACTGTTTTGTTTTTAAAGCAAAGTAGTGGCAAACAGTCAAGCCAGTTCTGCTCTTAATTAGCTTGAAAGGCATCTATTTATTTATTCATTTAAAGCCTTTTTATACCCTTTGATTAGCAAAATGCCTTCAAAATGGTTTACACAATAAATGTAGGCTGATATTGATCACATATTCATTATTACACAGGTCTGTATATTGATTTTCTGTAAAATTATCATAGTGGTCAACATGATAAACTACTGCTAATAAGGCAGTAAGGGTGAATACAATAAAATAATCACAGTTGACCGATCAGACTGGCTAGCTGTACCCTATGAGTAGAAGAACGAGCAGAGTCCACTGCTGGGGTTGATCTACAACCAATTGCCATGATGCTGCACCCAAGAATACGCAACAAGCATTTTTATTTGCTATTTCTTAATCCACTGCCTGCTTTCCATGCCTTCTGCAGAGATTACTTATGCACAGAACCATGCTGTTCCTTTTTCGGAATTCATACTTAAATACGGAGAGTCAGAGAGGGCCTGGATGATAGCTAACTGATCCTATTTTTGTCTCTCCAGGCAAGCAACGGGGTTGTATTCTCCCTCACCTATTATTTAATTTATATGTTAATTATGTGGTTAAAAAGCTGCAAGGGAGTTCTTTTTTCTTTTTTCTCCCCCTCCCCCACACTGTTAGCCTTATGGATGAGAAAGGAGCAGTCGTACACGGATGACAAAGCCTTGCCTTCCCACAATCAAAGATGCCTTAGGCACCTTTTGGCAGAGCGGCAAAACTGATATTCCAGTGCAATTTGGCCAAAGGGCAACAACGGTATTCAAGTTCTACCATGCTAGAGGGATGATAAGAAAAAGGTTGCAGTTGTTCTAATATGGGGGTACTTTGCAGAATTGTATTATTATTAATAATAACATTAATATTAGATTTCTATATCACCCATAGCCAAAGGTCTCTGGGCAGTTCACAATATTAAGTCACCCATCCAGATTGCAACCAGGCATGACTCCGCTTAGCTTCCATGATTAGGCAGGATCAGGCACTTCAGGCTATGTGGAAGCTAAGTTGGAAGGGATCAGAAGGCAATGGAGTTCAACCCCCTGCCTCTCAGAGGGCTGTCCAGTTGCATCTTGAATGCCTCTCGTGTGGGAGAGTCTGCAATCGCCTTAGCTCTTTGGTTCCATTGTCTTTCTTATATAGCACTCAGGAAATTTTCCGATATCTAGCTGGAATCTGGTTTCCTGTCACTTCAGCCTGTTATTCCATCTCCTGCACTCTGGAATGATCAAGAAGAGATCCTATCCTTCTTCTCCGTGACAACCTTGCAAATACTTGTAAAGTGCTATTGTATCTCCTCTTCTGTTTCCAGTCCCTGGATCATCTTTTCTGCCTTCCTCTGAAACCTTTCTTGCTTTTCCACATATTTCTTAAAACTGTGGTGCCCAGAACAGGACACAGTACTCCAGATGAGGCATAACCAGTGCTGAGTAAAGGAAAACTAGTACTTTATGGTATCTGGAAGTGATACTTTTATTAATGCTTCCCAGAATAGCATTTGCCCTTCTTGCAATCACGTCACATCCTTCACTCATATTCCACTTGTGATCTACAACAATTTCAAGATCCTTCTCACTTGTAATATTATTGACCCAAGTATATCCCCACCTCATAATGATCCATGTGGTTTCTTTTTCCCAGGTGCAAAACTTGGCATTTGTCCCTATTAAATTTCATTCTGTTGTTTTCAACCCAGCGCTCCAAGCTATCAAGTCATCTTGAATCTTATTTCTGTCTTCAGGTGTATTCGCCATCCCACCCAGTTCTGTGCCATCTGCGAATCTGACAATCATTCCCTGCACTTTCCTCATCCAAAACATTAATAAAAATGTTGAAGAGCACAGGGCCCTACTTCTACTTCTCCCCAATTTGAGAAGGTGCCATTGATGAACACTCTTTGAATCCTTCAGTGGAGGACAATCTTTAACAGCTAGGAAGAGCAACTTAGCACCTTCTGGATGTTTTGGACTTCAACTCTCAAGGCAACATGGTCAATGATCAAGGAATGTGGCAGCTGGAGTTCAAAACATCTGGAGAGCGCCATTTTGCCTTCCTGAACTGATAACCGAAAAAACCCTCAGAGTTTTTAGGTGTTAAAGTCTGCTTTAGACTTGACATTGTAATGGATAATGCTGCACATTACTATAGTATACGCATCTAGGAAATGAGAAGGGAAGCAGGACCATTCCACTAGCCCTACTACAAGACTATTTCATTTGTTCCTCTTCCCTTTTCCCCTCTGTGTTACCCTTTTTAGATTGTATGGCTGCAAGCAGGGACTGTGTTGTTTAACTGGCTGTTTGGAAGCAGTTCTGGGAGCCATTTTGGTAGATGAGAAGGATAAAAATACCTCAAATAAAGGAAGGAGGGAAGGAAGTAATGTAATAGGGTCTGGCTCACTTTGTCATGATGTAATTCTTTGGGACATGCTGCGATCTTCTGCAACTGGCAAAATCTTACTTGTTTCTGTTCTAGAAAGAATATATTGTGACGGGTTAAGACGACAAGGAATAAATAGGCATCATAGTCAACTGTTGCCTTTTGCATTAGCTAGAATTTGCCCACACGTTTGATTGCATGTCTTAAAAGGGACTCCCCCACACAAACACACACCAATATCTCTCTGGCAGAGAACCCGTTACTGTGTTCTCACATGCTGGGACCCCAAACACACGTTTGCCTCTGCCTGGAGAAGGAAGGTCAGCACCAAGCGCACCGATGGAATCTGGCAGGGGGCAGAGGGAGGAAGGTCCTTTGCCTCTTCCTGTCCTTAACCAGAAGCAGCCAGGAGAAGGCAGGGAACATCCTGACCTATACAGAAAGCAGTGACACTTTATACTGTCTAAAGTAAGTTCCCCCCAAAGCAATTACTCTGTAACCACAAATCCCTCGAGCAATCTTTCAGAGAGGCTTTCTATTCTCGATAATTTATCAATGCAAGGTATTGTCAGCAACTGTCCACTGCAGGGCATTATTAAATCTACTGTAAAGACTGCAAACGAGATTTGTGGAGGGGGCAAAACCTAAGAAGCATATGAGAATATAAAACAGAACAATTATTTGCCAGAACAATGTTGCTGCAACAAAAACACATACAGGCCGTTGGTCACTATCACCATCTAGAGGTTAGATGAAAATGAAACTTTTAAGGAGTTCTTCAAGAATTTTTTGCATGGAGTTTTGATGCACAGCAGATAGGCTAACACAAACTCAAATACCTCTAGGTTCAAGGTGCCTTTGGACACCCCCCCCCCCCATTGCACTAAATGGAATACATCGTTAGAAATTAAGTGGAAGTCGTCCCACTGGAAAGCAGTGAAACCTTCTCAACATAGACCCAGTTTATATAGCAAAAGGTATTAGTCAATGGAAGTTGGTCATCAAAATGCCAGAGTTCTGCACTGTGCTGGGCGTTCTAACAGTCTGTAGGCGACTCTGCTATGCATTACAGAGTTGGGAATACAGGAATGGGCAAACTGCAAGCTCACCCAAGTTCTCTAAATTCCATCTCAAAGCTGGTTCCAACATCCGTCAACATCAAATGGTGAGCTCTGGTTTTGCCTTTTGCCATCCTATTTCCATGTGCATTTTCCCAAATGTGTGCATCAGTTCCTCGTGTCTTTGAAGGGAACACATTCTTCTCCCGTGGATTAAAATATATTTTCCAATTGAATGTTCTTTTCCAACAGAATGCATTCTTGTTCGCATTTTTCAAATGCATGCACACTGTCAAATGCATTCGTTTAGTCCTCGAATCATGTTGCATATGCGAACATGTAAAGTGTTTCAACCATGGATTGTGCTTGCGTCCATATTTGATCCGGAAGGTGTGCAATCCTGATCTGGACTTAACTGAAACTAATTTCTCAAGCATCCCTGAGCTGCCCAATAGCAAGGCCTTTCTGGGTGACCAGGATCCGTGCAGCCCTGGAAACTTCACTCACAGTACCAAGATGCCTGTGGCACATAGGAAGCGCACTCATTGTCTGGTAACAAGAGGAAAGCCCAGATTTGCTAGAAGTAAGGAAGGACTGAGGAACCCTTCAACCAAGGTACAAAATTCCAACCAGCAATATGAATCAATGCAGCTGTATCAAAATCCATCCTAAGGTGAAGTGCTCACAAAAAAGCAGAAACTGTGGCAAACCGTTGTTAATTTTCAGCAACAGCTCGAGGTGCCGAATCTTCCTGAAGTGCCCAAACAGAGCTAGGAATAGGCCAGGAGTCTTTGCGACTGAACATGGTGTTCTCCTTTGGGGACAATTCATCAGTGGCCACATGACTGCTCCCAAAGCACTTGGGGGTCCCCGTCAGCACAGGGGGTCAAGAAAGAACAAGGAGAGGGAGGGAGGGAGACCATCACCACGTGCTTGCCCAGGATCAGCTCAGAGGTGTTTGCTTGACATGGATTCAGAGAAAGGCACAATCCGGTGCAGGTTTAGACCTGTCTAAACCTGCATCCTGACTAAACTGTATTCAAGCATGTGAAGAGGGGGTGGCCCCTGGCGGGTTTTATTCAAGCCTAGCCCTTCTCTTTAATTCTCACTTTCAGCCTGCTCTTCTCTTCCTTCCCACATGCCACTCCAAAGCCTTTCCTTCTGGATCCATTTCATCCATGCTTCCCAACCCTGATCATTTATTTTAATTTAGATAGCCAATTATTGTATCAACTAACAAAAGAAGAGAAAAGGCAAGGAGGTTTTTTTTGACACAAATTAGTTTTTAACATAGATCTAACAGAGAACTGCTGGTCATTTCTGGTAAAATTAAAAGCCCATTGCCTAGGTTTGAGACTCCAGTTCTTCCTTAAAGAAGGACCCTTGGCAGGGAGGGCAGGGGGACACAACTCGGGCTGGCAAAGATTCTGCACCCTTGCTTTAAACTAAGCATACTTAAAAGTTAAGCACAGTTCTGGGCTTTGATGGCCTGACAAACTCCAGATAATGGAAAGCAGAAAGGAAAGTCACCCAAGAGGGGATGTAGGTACATGCAAATCCAGGGAAAGACAAGATTCCGATCCCGCTAAATCACAGCTTGAATGCTGCCACTGCGTCAAGATGGCATTGACTCCAAAAATCACTGATGAGCATCTCAGCTAATAAATATAGTTTGCTCCATGCAAAGCAAATACACATTTGTGGCACTAACCAGAGACGCCTGCTCGGGAAATTTGCAGAATATCAGGATACCTTGCTTGCATTACAAACATAAGCCAGAAATCCAGCAAGACAATCCACAAATGGAGAAAATGCTTGCTAGTGGAAGCTAAACCTTTTTATTAAACCTTTTTATTTAACCATCATTTTAAGAATTAGAGTTTTAGACTTTTAGATCTTGAAGTTAACAGTCGCTTTTTATTCTATTTATTTTAGTTATTTTTATTTATTTATTGTCCTATGTTTGATGTATCCTTTTTTGCTTATTACTGGATTAATATGATGGTATTCTGTTAGTATTGTTTTATTATAATTGATTTATTATGATTGTATTTTTTATTATTGCTGATTTTAGACTGTGTAAGCTGTCTTGAGGCATATAGTGAAAGACAGGATAAAATGTTTTATTGAATTATTAATGGAAATAGTGCATTTTTGGGAATATCTCAACATGGAACATGAAATCTGACTATGAACCAGAACAGAGGGTATGAGATTCCCATTCACATACTTTGAATAATCTTCTCGTTGGAGGTAGCTTCATTTGCAACCCGAAATGGGCAGGCCGCTTTGTTTTTCTGGCAGAAGATAAAGTACGCCAAGCCCGCCCAAGAGGGTGGGTGGACAACATTGCCAACAGCATCGGTAAAGTGGCAGCTGGGGTCCTTGGACCACGAAGAGGCTCAAAACTGCCATCAACTAAACAACGTGTCAGAGAACTTTCAAAAAGCACCTCCATGAAGTTTATTTCAGTAGCAGAGAGACCTGGAACTCCAAGAACCATCCAATGAAAAGGAGGAGATGAAGACGGAGCTGTGCCTTTTTTATTTTCTGTGACCCAAGGATGGCAACTTGATGAGCCTCACGCACTTAAGATGATGTTTCAGAGCTGAAAGAATTGCATTACAATTGCTATTGCAAAGCAATAGAAGATGCTGGGACATATGTTCTGCATACATAAATACCAACAAAAGAGGGATTGTCAAAACACAAGGCAAAGTAACAAGCTTTAAGAAGGGGAGACTTGAGCTTTCCGTATATTATTTATCATGACGATTGTGCAGGGTGCTTTGCAGAGCAGAGAAACAAAACCCTGCTCTGTCTGTTCTACCCGAGGGAATATGGAGGTGGGTCTTTCATCTCGAGTGCACAATCTCCAGTTTATTAAATCAAACTGCTGATCAAATTACTTTCACTTTTAATAGTAAGCGTTTCCAAATTAATAACGGTGCCAATCTACCCAGAGATTAGTCTGTTCATGTTGCTAGTGCATCTGCTGAAATCTGCATTTCTATTAATGTTGCATAGAAACAGAACACAAATAAACCATCCGTACTTTTTTATACATCATTTTGGTGATCATACAGGTGTTTGTTTCCAGTCTTATTATATGAATACTTAAATCTCTCTCGGATGGTTTGTATAGCTCTACCCTGTGATTTATAAAATGATGATGATAACCAAGTTGGCAGTATATTTAGTGCACTTGGCTGTGTATGATAATACTGTAAAATGGGAGATCCTGGGAATATTTGAGCCATATTTGGTTCTGGAAATATATAATTCTGATTATTGAAGAATTACAGAACTTTACTGCCAGCAATGAATAAACTGAAATTGTGAGAGATCTCCTATACCTTGGCTCAGTCTGCAATTCAAATGGAGACTGTAGTCAAGGAATTTGAAAAAGACTGAAAGGATCGTCAATTGTAAGGAGGTTTAACTGGAGACCAAGGCCAAGATCATCCATGCTTCTGTATTCCTGACCACTTTGGATGGGTGTGAAAGCTGGAAAGTAACAAAGCTGACAGAAACGAAAAAAGGATGTGTTCGGATCACGGCACTAGAGGAGATCTTTGTGAATTCCGTGAACTGACAGAAAGATGAACAAGTGGGCCCTCAATCAAATCACGCAAGAACTTTCTGTAGAAGCAAAAAAAAATGACAACAATGAGGCTTTCACACTTTCAGCACATCACTGGAGAAGACAATCATGCGGGAGAGTCGAAGCAAGAAGAAGAAAAGGAAAGCCAAGTATGAGAGGGAAGGACTCCATACAGGAAGCCACAGCCTAGAATTCACAAGCACAGAACAGGGCTGTCATGGAGAGGCTGTTTTGGAGAGCCTTCATCCAGAGGGTCGCCATAAACTGGAGATAACACGATGGCACAGAACAATAAACATTTACTTATGGTAAATCAGCCTCCCCAAAAATGGCAGGAGGACATTCATAATCCATTTGGTATATTTCTTTCACCCTTCTAGATTAGGAAACTCTAACATGGAAAGAGAAAATAGGAACACCACACACTAGCCCAAGAGAACAAGGAACAACAAGGAAAGAATCAAGGAGGAAAGCCACCCAGGAGGTCCTTACCTACTTCCATGCCTGGACCCACTGTCCAAGAAGGGGAGACTCCAAGCAGACCTGTTAGCGACATATAGGTGTGTGAGGGGCTGTCATGAGGAGGTGGGTTGTGACCTGTTTTCCTCTGTGGAGGAGGGCAGGACACATTCCAGTGGAGCAAAGCTCAGGGAACCAAGGTTCAAGGTGGATGCCAGGAAGTACTTTCTGATAGCCAGGACCCCGAGGGTGTGGAATGGGCTTCCACGGGAGGTGGTTGAGGCCCCATCAGTGAGGGTGTTGAAGGCTAGGCTGGACATGCACACGGTGGGCCTGTCGTGAGCGGAGCCGGCTGGAGCCAAGGGTCAGACCAGATGGCCCAGGAGGCCCCTTCTGACTCACTCTGTTTCTATGTTTCTATAATCTGATCTCACAACAGGTAGGGTGCGAGAGTGCCGGCCTGCCTTTCTTCAGAACAAGAATTTACCACAAGTAAGTATTTTCATTCTCTCTAATGAAATTGTGCTGACATTCTCAGATCTTTTAGATTAGGATGTGTGGTAACTGTGGGCGTACGGGCAAATCTCGCCTTTATTAAGAAAGAACTAACTGCAGAACCCTCTGACCAAAAGCATCACCATACTGCTCAGTCACTGCGCAAGGGGAGGCCAGCCCTGCTGCTTGACAGGTGTTGTCCAGGGAAATTTTGATTTGAGAAATTGAATATAGGGCTGAACTGGCAAGTTGTCAGAACACCAGCGAGACGCTGTTTGTTTGGGATCCTGTCAGGGCTGATGAGAGCCTTGCTTTGTGTTCGCTCAGTGAACGTGACTGTCCTACGACAAAGGGTTTGTGCAGAATCCTGGAAAAAAACAGATTGAAAAACCACCACCCTATTCCCGAAAGCTTCACTGCGACAAGCTTCATGGACAAGGGTGTGCGTGTGTGCGTGTGCATGCACACATCAGGTATGGACAATGTAAAAACTGCAATTAGCAGCAAGTGAAAAGTGAAAACCAATATTTGGTATTTGCAGGGCTTGGCACAGCTAGGATACAATGATGGTTAAGTTAAGAAACAATATAAAATAAGAAAGAAAGCGACGGGATGTCACAGGAGACAGAGGCAAAAGGAGAGGCCTGAGGACCTGGCTCGCAGGAAATCCATCTTTGACTAGTCAGCATTAAAATGTCGGGAATCACACCTGAGTTTCTCCTGCCTGTAGGCCAGCATTCCCAAACCTCTCACTCAGCAACTCGGCAATATGCATTTGAATCCTGGTACTGGTAAGTATTCAGGAGCAAGCAGCTCCATGATGCCTTTCCTGGCCACACTGCTCTCCCCAGCAGGGCGGAGCTCTTATCTCATATCAGCTGCTCATTGGAGAAAACAGCTTTTCCCTGACTGGAGAGAGGACGCGGCTGGAAGAAGCTGGTGGGCCACATGGTGGATCCCCACGGGCAGCATCTGGCCTGAAGGTTCCCCATCTCTGCTGTAACCACTACACCACTGTTGCCTCTCCCTCTTGCTCCATGTTGCCACTGTTCCCTTGCCCTTCAGGAAGCGGTGGCTTTTCTAGTCAAAACAATTGTTCAAATATTAATACACTGGTGTTGTTTCAAGGCAGGAACTACTAGTAGGAACTGAGCAACTCTTGGTCAAGAAAGAAAGGGGGGATGCTAACAGCGCAAGCGCAGAAAATGGCGATTATGGTTTAAAGTGTAGAATTTTTTTTAAAGACAATTGCTGCCTTGTTTAGGTCACGGTTACATAATTTTGCTGGGCTGCATGGTCTTATCTGCCTCACAGTTTTGTTGCAGTCAAAATTATAATTCTTTGTTCTACCCAAACAGAATAATCATGTTTAGCTCACTGCATAGGTATTCAATTTGCTTAGAAACTTTAAAAAAAATTAAGTATTTCGGATGTGAACATTCTGTCTCACCTCTGATTTACATATACATAATTGTTCACTGAGAAAAGCCTAAAAATAAAGTCCCTGTTGTAACACGTGGGCGGCAAAAGAACCACATTTTGGCCAAATGACTCTCTGGTGTGTCTTCCAAGAGGTGTGTTTTCATTCATAATGCTAAATGGCGGAGGGTGGGGGAGAGCCAATGTAGTTTATTTATTGGATTTTTGTCAAACATCGTTAGCCAGAAGGGCCGTTCCTGATAATCTAATACATGGGATATGGAAACCCTTCTTAAAGCAACCCTGAATTCAGCAGATGGTGAAATGGAGAGCAGAGGGTTGCAAGAAATTCTACTTTCAAAATTCTCCACTGGTTCCCAAAGATGCTACAAAATTCCTGATCAGCGGAATCCATTCATGAATGCATTCCTGCTATGAAACAAGGACATAACTGAATATTTTTGGAAATACCTAGAAATAACAGAAATAAAGGGAATACTTTCTCCATGGAGATTTAGAGGCAAACACGTGGAGTGCCTTTGACGAAAAGAACAGAACCTGGAAATTATGACATGAGCGCCGTCATTTCAGCTCAGACACTGGCTGAGTTTGGGAAGATATCTGGAATAAATGTTTAAATAAATAAATAAATAATAAAAAGGGACACAGCACCAAAAAGGCAGAAAGGGAGATCACAAGGAGCGGAAACTGTTCATAGGTCTTGCCCTTTTTGACCCCAGTCATAATCCTGAAAGCAAAAATGGAATTCAGCACAATTTCTTCCTATTTAAATCAGTAAGACCCAGAGACGCACCAATCAGGTCTCTTTCCTCCTCTCATGATCAATGTTTGCCATGGGCACTTTTCAAACGGCCTTCCGGAAACACCACAAACCAATGGGGCAATGTGTCCCACCAAGAGAAATGCAATTAAAGAATTGGGGTGAACATACTGGTGAAAAGTAGAAAATGTTTTCCAGAGTATTTTCTGGAACCGTGGTTAACACATGTTTGCTATAGGTTCCTCTTTGCTGCCTAAGTATTACAAAAAAAGGTGTTCTTGTTCTCTTTCATGAGCATGCTTGTAAACCTGCAAGTGTAAGATATTAATTAAAGCAGTGTAATACAAGGTACAGTTGCAAAAGAAAAAAAAACCAAGTAATTTCTAATTGGCAAGAGTAACAGTGGGCAGAAGGGCATGTCTTCCCCTGCCTCTAAAGAAGACCACGCAGATAATATTGGGAGAAGCAGTATTCAAGTATCACTCCTTTGGCATATATTACTAAGGCCTGAAAGAACTACCTGCAATCATCATCATCATCATCATCATCATCATCTTAATATATACTATTTTAATTAAAAAGTAAAAATGATTATCATCTCTTAAATTTAATAAATTATTATACAACACAGGATAAAACAATGGATAAAAATGCATTGTTACGTTTGGTAAAGGTAAAGGTTTCCCCTTGACGTTACGTCCAGCCATGCCTGACTCTTGGGGGCAGTGCTCATTTCCGTTTCCTGGCCGAGGGAGCCAGCGTTTGTCCGCAGACAGTCTCCGTGGTCATGTGGCCGGCATGACTAAACACCGAAGTGCACGGAACGCTGTTACCTGCCCACCGAAGTGGTACCTTTCTATCTACTTGCATTTGCACGCTTTCGAACTGCAAGGCTGGCAGGAGCTGGGATGGAGCAACGGGAACTCACCCCATGGTGCAGATTCGAACCGGCGACCTTTCGATCAACCAGCCCAACAGCACCGCGGTTTAACCCACTGCGCCACCTGCAGTCCCTACCAAAATGTGCATTTGCATTTTCATATACTTTCACTTTCTTTATTTTGTTCATTCATTCATTAGGTTTATATCCCGGCTTTCTTTTGTACAAAGAACTCAAAGCGGCTTACATCAATCTCCTCTTGCTGCTCTCAATCTTATCCCCACAACAACAACCCTGTGAGGTAGGCCTGGCTCAAAGTCACCCAGTCGGCCACCTGGCTGAATGGGGACTAGAACCCAGGTTGCCTGAGTCCCAGTCCTGCACTCTTAACCAATACACTACACTGGTACACACACACACTCTCTCATTCAATTGTGTACACAACTGCTTCTAATATAGGCATTTTTACAAGCAACTTCCCCTAATATATGTTTTTCAGGGAGTTTTCCTAAATGCAAGTACAGTTGTTTGTATACTTTTTTTGACTGGAGGCTCTAATTGCAAACCAGGAAAAAGTACAAAACTGAACGATAATGTTGTTCTGGTTGACATATTAGTTCAGGAAGCCCCAATCTGGTTAGTTCATATTAAAATGCGATCCACATACATTTCTCTCCCATCGTAATATATGCAATTAAAAGGTTACCAGTGGAATTTAATATGTTACATCCGTCCCAGGTTTGTGTACTAAGCAAGGCATCTAAGCAAAAATAATGAAAATACTCAACAGGATTCATCTTCCCTATACTGAGTCTGGGCTGCAAAATTCAGGCTTTGGTTTCTGGCTGTGAAAGCAGAGTCTTTGCCTAGCGTAGTGTTGCCCTTCGAGATACCGGTTTCCAGAAGGCCCTGGGAACAGAGCAGTCCTCCGTTTTGAGAACGATGCACCTTACTGAGCTCACTAATGAGCTTGTGCATTGTTGTATGCTTGGCTTAATTAATTTATGATACAACGAGCTATTATTGTGGCACATGGGGTGGGAAAGTTTGGCCTGGCCAGGATGGGAGACCTCCATTGCCATGGCTTGGGATGGGCGAACACGGATGGGAAGCTTCATGGGCTGCGAGTCCAGTGATGGGAAGCTGCGTATGGTATTCATTGCGCCTTGCTAACGAAGTAAACGAGTCGCTTCGTACCACTTAGCCTCTGCACTTGTGTAGCAGCCAGCCCTTTCCTCATGAGCAGTCTATATAAGCTGGCCATTTTGCCTTGATTGGATTACTGTCTTAGAGGGGGCTTTGCTAAGCGTCTGTTCCAGCTGGTTGAAGCCAGCCTTGTCCATGCAAAGCGTTGCAAGGGATCTCTTTGCTAAACTCTTTGCAAAGCCTGCCAGCAATTTGCCTGCTGGAACAACCAGCCTCCTTGTGAGTAAACCTGGACTTGGCATACCGATGTCTTGGGATCACCCAAGCCCCTAAGACCATGGCGGGGGCAACTCATTCCCTCCACACAATAATCCTTGACTTACTTGATAAACGTGAAATGCATTAGCTGCTTTTCCACGAAGGAAGACTGAGGGGATCCAGACGTTAATGAGAGCGCGATTCGATCTGAATGAGAAGAGAGAGGTTTAAAACAGAGAGCTCTCTGAATGCAGGCGAGTACAAAGAAATAGCCCGGGAGGAGTACCCAACCAGATGGGCTATACTGCTTGCCAAACCGCTTCTGTCAAAACAGGATGCTTGGGATGATACTCCCAGCCAAGCAAGTGGGGCGTCGCTGTGGCACAGGTAGCACGCTCTCAGATCAGAAACGCCACCACGCGACGATTCTATCGCCGCTTTACTCCCTTGAAGCCGCGGAGAAAATGACACTTCAAATGCCAAACTTTCTGCCAACTCACATTTCAAAATCTGACAGGCTCTGGTCTTCAGATGTTTGGCTCAGATCTCCAGGAACCTGCCATTGAGAGGAGAGAGGAGGAGATATTTACTGATTTATTTGTACGCCTCTTGTAAAGAACCCCAGGTGGTTGGTTGGCTTGCTTGCTTATCTGCTTGTTGGATTTCTAGCCTGCCCTATTAGCCACATGGCTCCCTGGGTAGGTAAAGCAACAAAACCATAAAAATAATATGAAATACAATATAAAAACAAAAATTGCAAATTACAATAAAGCATTAAAACCAACGCAAAATGCACCACTGAGAGAACTAATAACTTTATAAAAAGGCTCACATGGAATTTCCCATTTTATCCTTGCAACAACATTATGAAATAGGCTAAGGTTAGGATCAGAGACTGGCACAAAGCGGGCTCTGTGGCTGAGCCAGGTTTGAACTGGAGTCTCAGCCCAACGATCTTAATTACTACCACACTGCATTTGATTGGCATAATGAGCACAGATGTGAGGCTTGATGAAGCAACCAAACATGCTGCAAAATTTATTCTCCAGAAACATATCAAGGACAAATACCAGAGCACAAATAATGCTCACAGAATTTCACATTTTTACAACAAAGTCCTTCTATTATTTCCAGCATGTTAAAACAGAAGCCAATGGGGACCCCAAGAAAGTTTCAAAATCATTATCTAGTTCTGAATAGCAAATAGCAGCATTAGTGTGAAATCATACAATGTTTAAAGAATGGAGTTTCATCAGCTTTTCTTAAGGCAGTTTCAGCACTGGCATTTCACCCTTTGCCTACCTGATGGTTTTAAAAACCATTTGTTTTTAAAACAATGTCAATTAAAATACTGCCAGTGCCACTAATTATCTCATTGTTCCTTATATTCTGGGGGGAAATTGAACTGGATGAGAGCTACTGAGCAATGATAATCAACAAGCCAAAATAATGTCCCTAATACCTAAATGAGATGCAGTGGCCAGATCTGTACGAGCCACTTATCAAAAGAGCTGAATAAAATCTTTGCTGGGAGATTCATCTGGAGAACTGGCCAGGCAAAAAAGTAGAAATCTCAAGGAAATGTAACTTGGGTTTAGTGCTGAAGACAATTGGCTTTCTCTCCTACCACTTCCCTTCCCTTCCCATCCCCTTTTCCTTTTGTGTCCTGTCCTTTAGATTACAGGCCAGATTTATTTATTGGCTGAGAAGAAGGATAAAAATGCTTCAGCTGATTAACCTAGGAGCACGTAAGGACTTTTTCTTAGCATCTTTGAATTTGAACTGGGCCAAAAAGCTGAAAACTCCACTGTGTATATTAAGATATTTTGTTGGATTCTTTACCTTATGTCACATCCATGTTCTGGATTAATTTTTTCAAAGTTGCAGAAAGCAACCGTTCTCCGATAAATATTGCGGAATGCAACACAAAGCATATTTTTAGAAAACTGTGAAGGGGAGATACATGAGCCAACATGAAGGACAGCACTGACAAGCATTTCTAATGAGAGGGGGGAAGGCCAAGATCTCAAGGAGCTGCATGCTTTCTCCATCTGAGAAGGTGTACAGAACTCAGTAAGGAAACCTTGTGTGCCAGTATCTTCACGAGGTTCACAGAACAGTGAGCTCTTTCAAACAAGCATTTCTGTCCACAAGCAAGCAACATGAGGCAACCCTGAACAGAAAGTTCAAGAGTTGGGTTAGCAACACAGCAGATGTTTGGCCTCTGTACAACTGCTGAAGCTGCAAGCAAGCGGATTGTTAAGCCTTTGCTTCAAAGGTGGCGGCTTTTTAAGATTGGCTTTGCTGCCAAGAGGAAGATGGGAACAAGGCCATGTTCAGAACTGCCCCCAACAATCCAAAAACATCACCAAAGGATTAGATAAGAAATGCATGTTTGGGGGCAGGCGGGGGGGGGGGGAAGAGTGCTGGAGGACAATGCTAGCAACCTGAGGTTACAACTGTGGAACCGCATGGGCCCTTGTCACAAAACTACATTTAGGGCATGATCCTTACCAAAAAAATAAATCCAACTTAACCATGCACCTCCCAGGGAGGTGGAGGCAGAGTGCTCTAAAGAACAGACAAAAGCTGAAAAGCAGCAGAAATCTTTTTGGTTGGAAAATATTGTTTGTATCAAAACTTTATTTTAGGAAAATCACTGATATTTGCAGGAGCCCGTGTACTTTTAAATTTTATCCTGCTATATTAGACAGACAGGGAAAGTGAATTTTGAGTGCCCTTAGATGCTTGCACCGCAAGCTTGGAAGAATAAACATTGACATGGAAGGTTGGACTGTGCTCTTACTGCTCTCTCTAAAACTAGAACGTATCTCCTCCAGGTGTATATAGTTATTCTGATATATGGGCTGCTATTAATATATATATATTTAAGAGAAAAGTGATCCTTTTCTTGTAATGCTGCTGTGAACTCAAACTCTCTTCTGTTGTTTCTTCTTCTTATCTGGCTGTGCTGTATTTCCCTGATGAGGTTGCAGTGGGGTGTCCGAGTGTCTGGAGCTGGCCAAAACACAACTGTGGACAGAAACGGTTGGAGATTCCCATGTCACGGGGCCTCTATTGCATCTATTCTTTGCAGCTTCACAGGAGCTTTCCCTGGTGCTGAAACACACCCCTTAAAGAGGTTTGTCACAGCAGCACCATAGGAACCCCATTTGTTAGCCTTTAGCCATCAAACCACCTTATTCTGGGCAAACTGCTCCATCCTCCTATGCTTTTAACGGACTGTATACATGCACAGGCGCTGTGCTGTCTTGCTTTGTGTCACATTGCGCATTTGCATCCATGTGTGCAATGTGTGTTTTTAAAGGCTTCCAATTCTGTTGTTGCTGTTTTTACTGCTGCTTGGTTTTAATGTTAGGACTTTGACTTTGTTGCTGATGAATGCAGAAACATATGGATTTTTTTAAGGCAAGTGAGGATGCAACCCTATGCAATTTAGCCAGGAAAAAAAGGACCTGCACACCTCCCAACATGCCCCCGCCAAACCTGCATAAGATTGCACCTTGAATAACTAAATAGCTTCCTGGGATCAACATCTAATTAGCTCGTATGACTAATGCTAGCCACAAAAAGCCAAGCAAAAAACACCCCATTCCGCTTTATAGCATGTGTTATTAGGTGGAATTGTCCTCCCAATATTTAAAAGAAGAATTATATGCCATGATACTTTTTTCATGTGCCAACAATGTATTTAGCATGCACAGTAATACTCAAGGGTAGCCTTGCGGAGTTGCTGTTTGGACATCAGTACCTCTGGTACCAAGCTGACCTTTAAATCGGTGTTCTTTAAAATGCAGTATCTTCTACTGTAATTATGGCCCCATTATCTCCCCCATCAAACTCACTGATTATTTTACTTAGAGGAGTTTCAGGTTAGAGAGCTGAAGGAATTATTCATGAAGCGTGTAACCTTTAGAAGAGACATTTAGAGAACCATGATTGGTACTGGTGCAGCCAGGAAGCGTGCGTATTTCCTAAGCATGCTGTCGGGGGCAGGCAGAAGGGGAATCGGGATCTGCCTTCTGTGATTTGCGGGAGATGGCCAAGGGTTTCAAAACTCCCCGTTGTTTAACAGTGGTGAGAATCTAAATTAGGCTGCTGATATACAGACAGCAATGGGAGCAACCACAAGTAGGCATTAGCATGGAAGGACACTGAGCTGAAAACCAAGGTACTGAAAACCAAGTCATGGGCTCGGAAAGTGCTCAGAGGAACTCTGTTTCTAATTCCAACGGTAAGCCCTTTGCACCTGACTCTGGTTGGTGACTCTCGCAGCTCTAATAATTACCATTGCCATTGTGACCATCCATTACCAGTACAAACTGGATTCCAGGCAGGACAATCCTATAGTGCTTAGGCAGCATCTAGAGGGCCACAGGGTCGTTCAGCTTCCCAGCTCCAGGGTGGAGAAAGAGCTCCAGCCTCAGATGTGGAGAGCCACAGATTCCAACTGATGTGGAAAGGACCACACCTGCTGCCTCTCCAAGGACCTCAGAGAAAGGGCTTTAGGGAGTGCTCTGGAGGAGGCAGAGAAGGAATCTGGTGTCAGCGAGGTATGATGTATCCTGGGGGTGCCTCAACTTCCTTGCCTTCCCCACTGAATCACTACTGTTAGAGGGCCAAAATCAGCCATGCTGTTGCTTCACAGAGCAAGGAGGAATGGAGAGGCCACCTTTGCCTCTGCCCATTCATCGCCAAGACCAGAGGGCTACAGACATCCCCATTCACTGCACCAGTAGTCACCTTTCTCTTTAAAGTGGACCCAAGGTGATTTCTTAGAAGCTGAGGCTGTCATCCTTTGGACACATCATGAGAAGGCAAAACCCCCTGGAGAAGACAATCATGCCGGGGAAAGTCAGGTAGAAGAAAGAGATGGACTGAATTCATGCAGCACTTGAACTCAGAATTGCTAAGCAGGGCTGTCAAGGAGAGGAGAGTTCGGAGGGCATTAATTCATAGGCTCACTCTGCATCAGGGATGACTTGAGGACACAAGGCAACAAGGTGACTTCCAACAAGATCAAAACAAACAACATTTGAAACTGCTGAAAACAATTTCCTTTAAACTATCAGGACCCCATAAACCATGAAAGCCCTCCCGAGGCCATCCAGTACCTGGGAATAGGAAAAAGCTTTGAGCTGGCCCCAGGGAGAGGATGAAGTGGGCACCCAGCGGGTCTCGCCAGGAGACCGCCATGTAAAAGGTGAAAGAGACAGTCGATCTGACAAGTTTGAGGTCTGCCTAAGCCTGGTCCAATGTATCTCTCTTCATGGCCTAACTTGTCCTACCACTCATCCACTGGAAAGAGAGATGGAGGCAGCAGAGAACCTAAGACACCCTGAGTGTCATCCCCCTGGGTAGAAAGGTGGATTAGAAATCAAATTAAAAACATCAATGTAGTGGGGGTGCTTCTGTGGGGCAGACTGCACACCCCATTCAAATCTCCCTCCTCTTGATGCACAAAAATAGCATCGCAATCTGCTGCAGCACCAGGACCACACATCATTGCCACACTTAGCAGAACGCAGTACAGAGAAACACACAATTTCTAAGGCAACTTTTCTGTTTAAACTTAGCTCGAATTTTAACATGTTAAAAAAAGAACCCTTAACAGCCTACCCCTATGACACAAATTGGCTTTTAAAAGCCAGCAAGAGACAAATAAGCTCTCTCTTTAAATGCCAATAAAAACAACAGGCGGCCTTTCTGTTTGAACATAGATGACCTCCGCTTCCAAACAGCAGGAAAAACATTGCCTCTGGCATTTCTCAAATGAAAACAGGGATACTCCAGTGCACTTACAACACCCGTATTCAAATGTCTACACTTTCCTTTTAAAAATATTGCCATTTATGGATGGATTACTAATTCTCATCTCGGAAGTATATACCTTAGAGACAATGTAAGCTGATTGGCTAGTTCATGTCACTACTGGCCATTGTGCGCATTCCCCAAGATACATGGAAGTTGTGCACATCAGCTGTCCATTATGAAGAAACTGCGCATTTCCTGAACACTCTCCAAGCCCAGGGGTACAAACACATATCAACAGGTGTGTTCCTTTCCACATTTTCTGAGCATTATGTGTAACCTTCAACAGCTCTGGAGGAAAAGGCGCAGCTCAACTGAATTTTATACATATTCTGGGAATGTGTTGGTGTTGTTGTTAGTCGTGAAGTCATGTCCGACCCATTGCAACCCCATGGACAACATTCCTCCAGGCCTTCCTGTCCTCCACCATCTCCTGGAGTCCACCCAAGCCCACACCCACTGCCTCAGTGACTCCATCTAGCCACCTCATCCTCTGCCGCCCCCTTCTTCTTTTGCCATCTGTTGTGCCCAACATTAGGCTCTTCTCCAGGGAGTCCTTCCTTCTCATTAGGTGGCCAAAGTATTTGAATTTCATCTTCAGGATCTGGCCTTCTAAAGAGCAGTCAGGGTTGATCTCCTCTAGGACTGACTGGTTTGATCGCCTTGCTGTCCAAGGGACTCGCAGGAGTCTTCTCCAGCACCACAATTCAAAGGCCTCAATCCTTTTGCGCTCAGCCTTCCTTATGGTCCAGCTTTCACAGCTATACATTGCAACTGGGAAACCCATAGCCTTGACTATACGCACTTTTGTTGGCAGGGTGATGTCTCTGCTTTTTAGTATGCTGTCTAGATTTGCCATAGCTTTCCTCCCCAGGAGCAAGCGTCTTTTAATTTCTTGGCTGCAGTCCCCATCTGCGGTGATCTTGGAGCCCAGGAAAATAAAATCTCTCACTACCTCCATTTCTTCCCCATCTATTTGCCAGGAAGTGAGAGGACCGGATGCCATGATCTTAGGTTTCTTAATGTTGAGTTTCAAGCCAACTTTTGCGCTCTCCTCCTTCACCCGCAACAAGAGGCTCTTTAGTTCCTCTTCACTTTCTGCCATGAGAGTGGTATCATCTGCATATCTGAGGTTGTTGATATTTCTCCCAGCAATCTTGATTCCAACTGGTGATTCATCTAGCCCCGCCTTTCTCATGATGTGCTCTGCATATAAGTTAAATAGGCAGGGCAACAGTATACAGTGGTATACTTTTTCAATTTTGAACCAATCAGTGGTTCCACGTCCAGTTCTCACTGTTGCTTCTTGACCCACCCATAGGTTTCTCAAGAGACAAATAAGATGGTCTGGTATTCCCATCTCTTTAAGAACTTGCCACAATTTGTTGAGATCCACACAATCAAAGGCTTTAGCATAGTCAATGAAGCAGATGTTTTCTGGAACTCCCTAGCTTTCTCCATGATCCAGCATATGTTGGCAATTTGATCTCTAGTTCCTCTCCCTCTTCGAAATCCTGCCTGTATTTCTGGTAGTTCTCGGTCCACATACTGTTGGAGCCTAGTTTGTATGATTTTGAGCATCACTTTGCTAGCATGTGAAATGAGTGCAATGGTGCGGTAGTTTGAACATTCTTTGGCATTGCCCTTCTTTGGGATCGGAATGTAAACTGACCTTTTCCAATCCTGTGGCCACTGTTGAGTTTTCCAAGTTTGCTGGCATATTGAGTGTAGCACTTTAACTGCATCATCTTTTAGGATTTTGAATAGCTCAGCTGGAATACTGTCGCCTCCACTGGTTTTGCTGTTGTTCAGACTTCCTAAGGCTCATTTGACTTCACATTCCAGGATGTCCGGCTCGAAGTCAGTGACCACCCCATCGTGGTTATCAGGGAAGTTAAGCTCTTTCTTGTATAGTTCTTCTGTGTAATCTTGCCACCTTAATCTCTTCTGCCTCTGTTAGGTCCCTGCCATTTTGGTCCTTTATCATGCCCATCTTTGCACGAAATGTTCCCTTCATGTCTCCAATTTTCTTGAAGAGATCTCTATTCTATTGTTTTCTTCTATTTCTTTGCACTGTTCATTTAAGAAGGCATTCTTATCTCTTCTAGCTATTCTCTGGAATTCTGCATTCAATTGGGTGTATCTTTCTCTTTCTCCCTTGCCTTTTGCTTCCCTTCTTTCCTCAGCTATTTGTAAAGCTTTCTCAGACAGCCATTTTGCTTTCTTGCATTTCTTTTTCTTTGGGATGGTTTTAGTTGCTGCCTCTTGTACAATGTTGCGAACCTCCATAGTTCTTCAGGCACTCTGTCTATCAGATCTAATTCCTTTAATCTATTTGTCACCTCTACTGTATATTCATCAGGGATATGATTTAGGTCATACCTCAGTGGCCTAGTGCTTTTCCCTACTTTCTTCAACTTAAGCCTAAATTTTGCAACCAGAAGCTCATGATCTGAGCCACAGTCAGCTCCTGATCTAGTTTTACTGATTGTATAGAGCTTCTCCATCTTTGGCTGCAGAGCACATAATCTGATTTCTGTGTTGACCGTCTGGGGAATGTCCATGTGTAGAGTCGTCTCTTGGGTTGTTGGAAAAGAGTGTTTGCTATGACCATTGTATTCTCTTGACAAAATTCTACCAGCCTATGTCCTGCTTCATTTTGTACTCCAAGGCCAAACTTGCCTGTTATTCTGGTTATCTTTTGGCTTCCTACTTTAGCATTCCAATCCCCCATGATGATAAGGACATCATTTTCTGGTGTTAATTCTAGAAGGTGTTGTAGGCCTTCACAGAACTGGTCAACTTCAGCCTCTTCAGCACCAGTGGTTGGGGCATAGACTTGGACTACTGTGATGATGAATAGTTTGCCTTGGATTCGAACTGAGATCATTCTGTCATTTTGGAGATTGTATCCCAGTACTGCTTTTCCTACTCTTTTATTGACTATGAAGGCTACTCCATTTCTTCTGAGGGATTCTTGCCTGCAGTAGTATACCTGATGGTCATCTGAATTAAATTCACCCATGCCTGTCCATTTTAGTTCACTGATTCCTAAGATGTCAATGTTCAGTCTTGTCATCTCTTGTTTGACCACATCCAGCTTGCCTTGATTCATGGATCTTACATTCCAGGTTCCTATGGAGTATAGATCTTTGCAGCATCGGACTCTCCTTTCACCACCAGATACATCGGCAACTGAGTGTCCTTTCGGCTTTGACCCAGTCGCTTCATTCTTTCTGGCACTACTAGTACTAGCCCTCTGCTCTTCTCCAGTAGCATATTGGACACCTTCCGACCTGAGGGGCTCATCTTCCGGCGTCATATCTTTTTGCCTTTTGGTACTGTCCATGGGGTTTTCATGGCAAAGATACTGGAGTGGGTTGCCATTTCATTCTCCAGTGGATCACGTTTTGTCAGAGCTCTCTGCTATGACATGTCCGTCTTGGGTGACCCTGCACGGCATAGCTCATAGCTTCATCGAGCTACGCAAGCCCCTTCGCCACGACAAGGCAGTGATCCATGAAGAAGTGTGGATAATCTGGGAATGTGGATAATCTTAAAACATATTGCAGAATATGCCTAAATTGGCAAAATTGTGCACACACCATCCAGTCAATATGGGTATTCTCTGGACAATATATAGACCCATCCTGAAACATGGTTCTACTCTCTGTCTGTAGTTGCGCCAATCTCTTTGTGGCCCCAGGATGTACTGGATGTACGAGAGCCAGCGCGGTGCAGTGGTTAAGAGCACAGCTCTGGGACTCGAGCGACCTGGATTCTAGTCCCCGCTCAGTGATGGAACCAACTGGGTGACTTTGGGCCAGTCACAGACTCTCAGCCCAGCCTACCTCACGGGATGGTTGTTGTGGGGATAAGATTGAGAGCAGCAGGAGGAGAAATGTAAGCTGCTTTGAGTTTACAAGTAAAAAATGGGGCATAAATCTAGTACATAAATAAATAAATGCAGGCCAGTTGGAAATCTTTCTGGAACCACTGGTTGTCTGCATAGGGCACAACCTGCAAGGGAGCTTGTGTCCTCACCGTCCCATGCCCTGAGATTTTGTTCAACAAGCGATCGCAGCCACGTGCACCACGTGCTTCTGGGGCAATCCGAATTGAGTGGAAACACTTCTTCCTGGAAAGCAGCCCTGCTGACCTGCCTCCTTCCCCTAGGAAGCACTAAAGCTCCTCTGGGTGACCAGGGAGTCCTGCTGGGGAATGGCACCGGACTTCCCAACTGTGAAAGGGAACCACCGGGGTGTAAGGAATTGTCAGAGGCATACGCGTCCCTTTGGATTCCGCCTGTAGACTCCAGAATGGGGTTAGGGAAGGTCAATTCAATCAATCTTTCAGTCGATTTGGGAACATTTCTAAAACTCCACAAACCTCCCTCCCAGAGCACATTCTCCAAAGCATCTGAGAGATGACGTTGGGAGCTCTGTGTTTCCAGGTACATAAAGTCTGTACATGGACTGGGAGAAATGCACAGTTACCTCTTCCTGGACCGTAGATGTGCGCTGCCTCCACCCAGGGCAGTGAATGCATGCAACTTCTGTTTTTACAGCATCCGTGCACATATATGGATGACTATGCTATTTGATTCAATTGATTTTAAGGGAAATCAACCCTGACTGTTCTTTAGAAAGTCAGATACTGAAGATGAAACTCAAATGCTTTGGCCACCTAATGAGAAGGAAGGACTCCCTGGAGAAGAGTCTAATGCTGGGAACGTTCAAGCAGAGGTTCAAGTGACTAGATGGGGTCGCTGGGGCAGGCGGTGTGGGCTTGGGGGGACTCCGAGGGATGGTGGAGGACACCAGAGCCTGGAGGAATGTTGTCCGTGGGGTCATGAAAGGTTGGGCGCAGCTTAGCAACTAAACAAAAACATGGGGTGGTAAACACTATTTCTCCAGCTTACACATATATTACAAATTAATAATACTTTTCCCAGTCTTTGACTGGTAAAGACAATTAGAGGAATAGTATTTGCATAGTAGACTTCTTTTTTTATAATAAGGTTGAACAGTTTATTGATTTTACTCAACAACTATTATTACATTGTGTTTTTATTTTTAAATCCTGGCTTATTCCTTATCTCTAGTGCATCTTCAGTCATTTTGCTTGTTTTCTATGAGGATCGCATCAAATAAAAGGAAAATAACATGCAAAAGTCCAAATGCATAAACTCAGAATCAAAAGTGCAGCAAAGTAAAAACAATCAATTTAAAAACAGCAGAGCCAAAATCATAGGCGTCAAACAGCTTTTATTCTCTTTTTTCACTCATAAGAGTTAACTCATAGAGTTAAAAAAAACACTAAAAGGACCTAATGGAAACAAAATTACAGGGAGATATTTTATAAAAAGACTGTGAGAAAAAATGTATTTGCCTGGGACTGGAAAGATAGGTGTGGGCAGACTTTGCTGCTGATAGAACTGGGTGGGATTCTAAAGCTTTTCAAAGTGTACCCTCAAGACCTCTCCAGAAGGCAAGACAAGTACAGTTTGTCTAGAAAATGGTGATTTTTCTTGATACAAAGCTAATTGGAGGTATGAGTACATCCCAGAAGAGGACTGCTTTTATGACTATGTTTTATGAGAGTTTGTGCTTGGGGAAGTGCAGAGAAGAACCACTTGTCATGCAGTTGTAAGATCGCAACTCCAAAGATGACGGGGGATGCTGAGACATATAGATAAGCACACCTGGAAAGCATCAGGTTGCAAAAGCATGCATTAAAGTCTGGAGAGGTGTTATCTACTTGGGGAAAAGACACTGTCGTCGGAGAGTTCTGCCAGCTATTAGCTACTCCCTTTAAAACGGGGACCTCTTCTACTCGCTCGCTCTCCAAGTCTCAAAAAGCAGGTAACTGCTGGGAAGGAAAACGAATTCATGGAGCTACACCTGGAATGAGCCAAAGCCAGCCGATTTTTACATGCAATTGATCTTTGCGGAAGTTCATTTCGATGCATATCCCATTTTCTAATTCTAACTCAATAATTTTCACATGCTATTTCTTATGTAGTCAAACTGGGAATAAAAGGTAAAGGTAAAGGTTTCCCCTTGACATTAAGGCCAGTCATGCCTGACTCTAGGGGGCGGTGCTCATCTCCGTTTCCTAGCCGAGGGAGCCAGCGTTTGTCCGCAGACAGTCTCCGCGGTCATGTGGCCGGCATGACTAAACACCGAAGTGCACGGAACGCTGTTACCTGCCCACCGAAGTGGTACCTTTTCATCTACTTGCATTTGCATGCTTTTGAACTGCAAGGTTGGCAGGAGCTGGGACGGAGCACGGAAGCTCACCCCGTGTGCAGATTCGAACCGGCGACCTTTTTGATCAACCAGCCCAGCAGCACAGCGGTTTAAACCACTGCGCCACCTGCAGTCCCTAAACTGGGAATAGTAACACATAAGAGGGAAATATTAGTTGGCTCATGGAACTCCAAGGTTCGGGCAGGAGGGTGGGGACCCAGAACGCTCAGTGAGCCCAGAGGGTACTCAGCACCTGTGAAAAGCTGATGGTTCGGGGGCAAGGGGGAGGGATCTGAATTTTTCCCTCTTCCCTCCCCATCCTGTTTTTGCTCAATGTGTCATGTCTTTTTTAGGTTGCCACCCTGTAGGAAGGGACTTAAGGATCGGTTTTGTTTGACTGATGGGTCGATTTTGGATGAATGAATATAGTACGTCACTCCAGGAGACACTTTTTTTGTTTGGCTGAAAGTAGGAAAAAATATTTAATAAACAAAATGAACAGGATAGAATGGAGTGGCTGGGGAAGGAGGATGAAGTGACAGGGATATGAACAAGACTGCGCATTCCCTCGCTCTATTGCCAGTCAGTTCCCCTTAGGTCACCCAGACTGAAATCTGTTTATTTGTATCTAGTCCTCAGTCGTGGTTATGTTGTTCCTGACTTTTGGCAACTCTGTGCATTAAATCCCTCCAAGACAGGATATCCTGTCCATGACAGCCCTGCTTGGCTGTCCTACGTCCAAGGCTGAGGCTTCCTTTATGGAATCCTTCTCATGGATGGCCTTCCTTTCCTTCTTTTGACTTTCCCTAGCATCGCCTCTGTTCCCAGAAACAGTCTGCCACCAGGAACTACAAAGTTGTCTAGTAAAATGCACACAAGTCTATATGGAATCATGTAAACACGCAGCATTCTGCTTTAAGATTTTCTCTCCCCTTGAGCCAATCACTGTAGCAGGAAAGCTTGCCGTCTTTGCAGTTATATATCCATCTTACACAAGAAGATAAATTACAATCTCATGGATGCACCTCACTCTCCAGCATCTGGCCCAGATATGGCACATTATAGGAGGTACAACACATCCTAACAGACATAAGATCTTCCCCTTGTTCCAAGCCACAGAGACAAGTAGGGTCAGAATTCAGCCTCTTCCTCTGCCTTCCTACTCATGCAGCTGATGGCATCAGATTTACCCGAGAGTCAGTAAATCTCTACAGACCTTTAAATAGCAAGCTGGAATAAAAGAGCGAAGGGGACTGCACATGCAGTGGCACTGTTCTAGAAATGGGTCAGCATCTGCAAAGTGACCTCGGTCACTGCCTGTGCCAGACACCTTTTGACAAGCTCCATCCTCAAATTCTTTATACATCTGCATACACACGCTTCAGGAAAGCCTAATTTCAGTGTTGAGGATGGAGCGCTCCTTCCGTGAGTAACTGCTTATTTCCATACACGCTACTCTGAAAGGACACCAAGGCCATTTTTACCAAGGGGGTCAACATTGCCTCTGCCTCTTGCAAGGAGTTCAAACTGGCTTTCCTTGTCCTCTTTTTCCTCTCCACTTTACCATCACAACCATCCTGTGAGGCAGGTTTGGCTGAAGGTCAGGGACTGGCCCAAAATCACCCAGGGAGCTTCATGGCCACGGGGATCCAGATCTCTCAAGCCTGAGACTGACACCCTAAAATTCCACCGCATCAGCTCCCACTGTGTAATTTTATAGGCAACTCTGTGCATTGTTTGTCCGTGTCAAAGCCAGCACAGCTCTTCGTGAATTGGAAGGGCAGATGTGCTACATACGAACTATCTTGCACGGTGCCCGATTTGCAGAGCAAATTCAAGCTGTTTACTCCCCTTGGCCAGCTGACCAGCCATTTATTTTCTATGCCGCTCAATAGCTCAGGTTCTCAAGATAGTTTACAACAGCATGTTAAAAATGCAATATAAAAAGCACCATATTAAAACACCATACCGTACAAAATTTAAAAACCAAATTTAAAATAGATAGAAAAGAGTTAAAATGACTTGGAGAAAATCTTAGGGACTGTTAGCAAATTGCCAGCTGCAATAAGCTAACTGCAGTCGAGCGCAGTCTCTGCCTGGTGCCAAAAAAGATCGTAAGGCCGGGCCTCAGTGGGGGGCCTGCTCCACAATCAGCAGGGCCACCACTGACAAGGCCCTTCTCCGCACGGCCACTGACCAAGCCTTCCTTGGGGGTGACAGTCAGAGGCACGACCCAGAACCCAGCTGCAGCATCAGCCAGACTGTGGCCGGGAGTGCCATACCACCAGGGATGCGGAAAGGGAGAGCGCTGATGGCTCCCCAGACTCCCCGCTCCGCTTCCAAGGCACAAACCAACCTGCTGTTGCCAATGCTTGCACATTTTGCAAGCACATATTAGCTGGAAGATTTACACCACACACCTTCTGCTCCAAATGCTTCCCAAAGTGGCACCCGATGAAATGAAACTCCACTCACATGTTCAGGACACCATCCTAGGTTTCAAGCCTTGAATCCCAGCTGAAGCCCTGTTTCCATTTTACAAAAGAGGCTGAGGAAAGATATGGAACAAGCTGCAGGGAGATGCCAGAAACATGGTCTTTCATACCCTGCAGTTTGCTTATTGTAGGCTGGATATGAACTTGTGCGATAAATATATATATATATTCATGCTTATTTGATAGCACGACAACTGTTTTGCTTTTAATTGCAGCAAGCCACCTCTGGCGAAATATTTTCGAAAAGGGAGGCCTGATTGGAATAACATCTGCAGCGGGGACCACTCCAATACATCTGCAACAGATGTAATCAGACATTAAAGTCATCCATTGAAAAGCTAACATCCCATTTCCCATTATTGTACCTCAATTTCCCCCCTATCGGGGAACATTTATAAGTAGCAGCAATCACAAAGGAACTGCAGGGAGAAATAACTCAGGGTAACATCTCCACTGTGCAAACAGGCTGGCTTGCCGCACATCTTCCTTGACTTGAAAGCACGGTTCATTTACTAGCACTCATTAAACTAATATCCAGTGTGATTTCTAGGCGCACACATTTGGCTCTGCAGGGCGCACTGACCTGAAAGGAGACGGGGACAGGCCCAAATTTTTAAAAAATGGCTTGAAAAGACACCCTGGTGCAGCTGAATGGGGCCAAGTGACAGCTCACCGATCACCGACCATGGGCGGCAAGATTAGATATGGATGTGCTATAAGGTTACTAATACCAAGTTCGTGGGACTTGACAAGCTGGAATAAACAAACTAACATTCATATAAACAAACAATCATATATTGTTCAAGGACAGGCTAGACATGCACATGGTGGGCCTGTCGTGAGCGGAGCCGGCCGAAGCCGGGGGTCAGACTAGATGGCCCGGGAGACCCCTTCTGACTCGCTCTGTTTCTATGTTTCTATATGGTATGTTGAAGTGTTCAGAGCACTTTTCTCGGGAATTCTTCCCATAGTCAGGCCAAGCTGCCTCGAGTGCCATTTTTCTTGAAAGAAATTTGCATCCACTTCATACTGGAGCCTGGCAGTGAGGGGATGTGGAAAAACAGCACCTTCCTCAAAGCAGCTGAGATGCCATGGGAACCGGGAATCTCACAGCCCTCCCGCTCAGTCACGTCACTGGATTTCTCAAAAGACAGTTAAGCCAATCTTGTTACGTGGCCGGTGGCACACAAGAGAAAGAATTCTGCTCCTCACAACTTTCACCACCCTCCCTGTCTGATTCCCAGCAGCTTTGGAAACAGCTTGTAAACACTTCTTATCATTCTAGTCTAGGAGGGCATCTTAATTCTCTTTTTAATTGCAACTACAATATTATTTGCAAATAACTAGGGCTTCTCTCTTGTGTTACTGCAAATAAAAACTTCTAAATAGTTAAAACAAGATGTTCTAGAATAGAAATGAATATTAGTAGAATCCATTGAGAGAAGTGGGGAACAAGAGCAAAAGAGGTGGTGGGGGGATCATAAAAGAAAAGAGGAATGAAGTTTAAAAAGAAGAAAACCAAATTCAGATCTATACCTAGACAGAGTCCCATATTCTGCTGCTGCTACTACATGGATCAGGAAAGAAATGAGCAAGAAATTGGAAGTAACCAAGCAAGAAGTTGTTAGCCACAACTTGTTGGTTATGCACTCTGCCCTTTTTTTTTTTTTTTTTTTGGGGGGGGGCTCACACTGCCAAGATTATTTTTATGCTCCTTACTAGAAAGTTCCAAAGGTTGATCTGTGTAGCTGCAGGACCCATAAGTGGGATTGCAGAGAGACCACAATGAAGAATCTTAGAAACAGAGAAACAGAGCAAGTCAGAAGGGGTCTCCCAGGCCATCTAGTCTAACCCCCAGCTCCAGTAGGCTCCACTCGCGACATGCCCACCATGTGCATGTCCAGCCTATCCTTGAACACCCGCACCGATGGGGCCTCAACCACCTCCTGTGGAAGCCCATTCCACACCCTCGGGGTCCTGACTGTCAGGAAGTGCTTCCTGGCATCCAAATGGACCTTGGCTCCCTGAGCTTTGCTCCGTTGGAGCGCGTCCTGCCTTCCTCTGCAGGGGAGAACAGGTCTCTCCCCAACTCCTTGTGACATCCCCTCACATACCTGTATGTTGCCAACAGATCCCCTCTGAATCTCCTCTTCTCTAGGCTGAAGAGACCCAATTCCCTCAGTCTCGCCTCGTACAGCTTTCCCTGCAAACCGGCCACCAACCTTGTGGCCCTACGCTGCACTGGCTCCAGCCTGGCTATATCCTTTCTGTAACAAACCTTGCAGTCATCTCAGTTAAACTACCCTCTAGCAAAAATAATACTCCAGTTCAGCCCCCCTCATCCTGCCCCCCCCCATGTATTAGACTACAACTCCCAGAATGACCCAGCCAGCTGGCCATGGCCAGCTGGGAACTCTAGTCCAAACACTTCTGGGAGAAGCCACACTCAGGACTAGCGGTTTTCTTAATCAGAAATGACTAAATTGCCTATCACTCACAAAGGGAATACATGGCCACCCACAATGCTGGGAACATTCCCTGCCTTTCACACCAACTGGGAGAGAACATTGTGAAACACTTGGGAGCATTCATTATGACCCAGGAATTCAAAGGTAGTCCTGAACTCAAAGGCCGTTTGTTGAAAATCCATTTTAAAAAGAAGTCCATCCAGAAAAATTCAGCACAGAGGACTGTTAAGTGCAGGCTGGGGGAAGCACCATGAGATGCTTTTCCTTGCACTTTCTGCATGTTTGCTTGGAAGAAAACACACAGCATTGTTAGTACGCAACAGTGGGACTTTTTTCAGTATTTCCAGGTCTAGCACAATCTGGAACCTGAAACAGCTTTTAATTATCTTGTCATTTTGCTCTCTGATGCGTTAAAGGAAAATAAGCAGGTCACATTCCTACCCCTTCCAAATTCTGAATAAGTGTAGTGCTTATTATTCAACATCTCTCCAAAGTTGGATGTTTTAAAAAATACTTTTGATGTTAGGGTCCTTTGATGGCTAGAGGGAATAAAATTATTAAATGCATGCTTTCAGCTGCAGACTTTGGGCGTTTATCATCTGATGCTTCAAAGATATTTTTGCAACTAAAAAAATAATACTGTGGGGAATGTCAGGAATGAGTGTGAGCTTTTGGTGTGTGAAGACTGGCCTCCCCTGCCCAATGAGGGCTGGACTCTTGGAAAAACAGACACCCAAAGACCCCTCGGACAGGTGACTTGGTTCCCTGAAGGTCAGCAAAACTGGTCTATATGGTGGAAGCACTAAGACTGCCTTCACAAACCTTAGTGCCCTCTGGATTTGTTGGACTACACCTCACATCAACAGTGAGGGTGAGGATAATGGGAGCTGGAGTGCAAAACGGCCACTAGGTGGATGAAGGCTGCACCAACAGGAGGATGTGGCACTGGAAAACGGCACCACACACCTCCACCTGTCCCGAGTTGACTGCCCTTTCTCTACGGGGTTGCCTCCCATCAGCTGCCTGCAGGATGGATCCTAGCAGTGTACTGTGCTTTGGTCTGCTGGTTGATCTGTGGTGCCACAAGATGCCTGGAAAGGAATTTCTATCCTAAGACAGAACTCCTGTAAGGTTAACTTCCCGTAAGATTCTCTACAATGCCCAGCCAACCTGGAGGTATTCATGACTACAGACACAGTTCCTAACACTTTGGTCAGCAAAGAATGGGATTTACTGGGTCTGAAGAAAGCAAATGACCAAGTCTGCCTAATTGATCCTAATTTGGATTTTCCAACTCAGTCTAGACTCTCTCGTGTGAAAACAGTAAAAAAGTGGTACTTCACAAGCCAGAGCAAAGTCAAAACTGAGCCGCATAAGCCCAAGTTGCTCATTGGCCTTCTTCTAGACTAGGACCAAATTAAACGGAGCTCTATTCTGCTTACCCATTCCAACATATGATGTCCCATTAGGCTCATCCTGTCCTTAAGATTTCACTCCCAATTTATCGTTAGCAGTACCTCTGTTATACCCTTGTCTGGCCCAATGTACTTGCCAGACACGTAATAAAGAATTCCACCACCTAATTATGTTATATTGCTCCATTAGGACAGTCTGCAAAGGACACCGTCCCCCTCATGTTCCATAACAATCCTATAATTACCTCTTCTCCACCAATCCAATTTGTTTCTCCAGGACAGCCTTAACTAAATTGACACTCAGAGCCCATACCGATCATCTAGAAATCTGTTTGCAGGCCAAAACTTCTCACCTTTTAACACGCTCGCTCCATCTGAGAACCTGTTTGTGGATCACCTTGCATGCTGGTAAGAGCTTCCCCAAAATACAAGGTGGGATCTGCACAGCAGCACAGCTCCCCTGGTGGTACGACAGATAAGGCGGCTTGGTTCCCCGTGCAAGGATTTGCAGGGCTAAGAACCCTTACGACTGTGGAAACCAGCAAGAAGCTGCATTTTCTGGGGAGCAAGTCGTGCTGGTGGATGCTTTGCACTCCTGATTCGTGTCCCGGGCTGCAACGCCTTCAGCCGTACCGACTCCCACCTGTTCTGGACTCCGTCTGACTCCTCGCCAAGATCGCCATCCATCTCCATCACCCTGGTCCTTCCCGGTGCTCTCCTTGCACCTGCCTCCTAGATCATGGAGCTTTTGCACACAACCACCCCTGCCTGTTTCACCAGCTTCTTTATTCCCACCATTAATGTAGTGCTCTACATCCAGCAAAATACCTACATGGCGAACAAAGGATGCTATAAATAGGGAATTGAAACGTTTAGAACCAGACTGTGCCCATAAAACCATGCCAGTTAGTCAGGGAAGAAATGCTTAAACAAGCTTGTCTCGGCAGGCACTGAAAATGAAACTGCACTGGCGCCTGCCTGCACCATCAGGTGGGGAATGCCAGAGAGAGGGAGCCAACACACTGAAGGCTCCGCTCCGAGTGGACGCTGAACAGACCACAGGGTCATGCAGAAACACTGAGAGCGGTGCTCCAATCTCAGCGTCACCTGGATCAAGGTATGCATCTGGAGGATGTGCAGTAGCTCCTACTGAAGAGGGCCTAGCAGTAGCTCAAGGAAGCAGAAGCAGAGACCAAATGCCAGGCAACTGGGGGCCAGGGATGTGCTATGAAATATGGTGCAGATGCAGCAAGCAAAAACCACAAAGGGGCATTTGGTCTTTGCCCTCTAACCTGCAGACCACTTGGCGAATACCTATCTTCGCACTGTAAGCTACAGAGGTGCGGGAGGCTTCTGCCCCCCTCCCCCAAACACACACAATAGGGAAGCCACAGGATCGACCCTTCCAAGGCCATTCCCAGCTCTTCAGTGTGAAAGCGGACAGAACTGAATGGTGATATTTTAAGACACACACAAACCTACCGGTCCTCTCAGGTCAATGAGCTCCTGCCTCATCTGAGTCACGAGAGCGTCTTTAGCCATCAGAGCACGGTGCAGCCTTTCATTGAACTCGATCAGCTCCCCGTGCATTTCTGCCACCTGAAAGGAACACAACCAACAGGTTGGGTGGAAGAGAGTAAGTGTCCACAGATATAAAACGCAACATTAAAAATGCTGCTTTACTCCTAAATTATCACCAAAGGGAATAAAGGAAGTTGGAGGGCAATCTACTATGAACTTTGGAAGTATGAACACTCCCTTTCAGTAAAAACCTCTGGGATATTTTCAACCTTCCCTGCATAGTGCAAGGAAGTCCATTTTGAAAATAGCTGCTTTGGAAGCCAAAGCAGAAGGGCACTTTGGGTAGCCTCACGCAGCTTCACTGAACATGGGTCACTTTCCATATGTCCCATGGGAAGGCAAAAACGTGCCACGTGTTCTCTGATACCTACAGTGCATGCCTGGGCATGTGTGTCATGCAAAACCCCTCCCTCTTTCACACTCACATGGAATATTGAAACTAGTAAGTACCCCTTTAGCTTCTTTGAGGAGAGCCAAAGTGGGACTTCCCTCTTCAGGTATATTTGGTGATCATAAAATGTTGGGAAAAGATTAAATCTTTGAGTACCAATTTCACATGTTACAAAACAGACCACCTGCAAGTGTCTAAAGACTTCGGATTTTCTCAGTGCCATCTTCCAAAGATGATCTGATGATCTTTTGAGGGAGGGGAGGTCCTCACCTGATAATGCTCAACTTAGGAAATAGATCTGCAATTCAGACGCAATGCTAGATCGATCTTTAATTTTAAAATCGAAAGCAGCTCCTTGGTATAGTATAATCAAATCTGAGCACTGCTACTCACTGCAGATTATCCAATATCCTGAATTATACGCTTATATGTCCTTCACTGCTTTGTGCTTTCAAACCAAGGAAAGAACTATTTTGGTAGGTCATTGTTCTCACACTCCAACAGAACATTGTCTATGTATTTGTGGTTCTCTTGTAGCAGAGAATCTTCTTCATTATGTGTTGCCCTGCCTGCTTTATAGAGGTCCAAGAGACAATTTTTTAGCTGGAATTTATCTGCCAAAATCGGAAGATATTCATGCTCGGGACCCAAGATGATTACTTTGATGTTATCAGACAGCAATGCTTATGTATCCCATAGAGTGTGTCTGTTTGCATTGGCAGCTATGAAGATTAGATGAAAGGTGGTTGCTAACTGATAGCAATTAAACTAGTTTTTATTTTAGTTTTGATTATTTTTTTCAATTTTAACTTCTGTTCTTAATGCATTTTCTTAATTTCTTATTATCTCTTTTGTAAATCTTATAATGGCCTGTGGCTAAATACAATAAAACTTGACTTGACTACAAAATACCCTACTGAACCAAACCAGAATTACACCTAAAAACCATGTGAGAAATAAGTTTTCCAAAATAGCTAAACAGTTAACAAAGCAAACACTTGTTTGAGGTTGTAGCTATGCTTTTGGTGCTTTCGAAGAACCTCTGTCAGGAAAATGTTTGAGGATGCCAGTTTACAAGACTGGTAAGCACTCCCATTCTGGGTCCCATGTTTTGGACAGAATTCATGCATAGGGCGTTCCCTAAGGCTGATCATCAATTATAAGATGTCCTGATGTATGTCCTTGATGGAAGATGTCTTGAGTATTAGAACCCAAGACATTCTGTAGCCCCAACAACACTGCCTGTATGTCACAGCAGCCCTGAAATACATGAGCAGAGTGTATGTTCACTGTGAAAAAGCAGGTGAATGAACCAGGAAGTCCTAATTCAGCATAGTCTGAACCTGGGACTGTGGTTCATAGTTCCCAAACAAGCCATGACTGCAAGCCAGCTTCAAGCCAGGGAATGTAGCTTACAAATCCTGGTTTGTTTGGAATTAATGCTAGCCCCTGGCTTAGATGTAACAGAATGTTATTCTTCGTTGCAGCTTCCTAGGTGTTTTGTTTTTTGTTTTTGTTTTACCCACTTGCACAGAGTAGGAGCAAACAGTTATGTGCACCTGCATACTGCTTATGCACATCATGGTTTAGTAAGCCAGGATTCATGGCTTGTTGTGACATGCAAGCATGGCCATTATGTTCCCTTATTTCCAATTTTTTTTTACCGTGTTCCTTTGTATTTGCATTATGCTTTTCTGCTCTACTTAATTGCATTAAAGGGACTCACTTCACAGCTTCATTTGATTTAATTAAAGACCTCCCAGTTAATTACTCTATGCTAGCTTGTTTGGATAAGATCAAATATAGTACGCCTTCCACGGTAACAATTAAACACATTATGTATTCACATCCCAGTTGTTCTCTGAACAGTAATTTCATGAAAATGGTGCCACTTTGAACCTATTCAAGTAGCTAGTAAGCATATTCAATCAATATAAAATTATATGTCGAAACATTATTATTAATCAGACAACATATGGTTACACCTGCTTAGCCAAAAGGAATGCCAACATCGAGTGAGAATTCAAAACCTGAATCATTTACGTTTGTAACAAACCCCCAATTCTGAATTTCACATTTATATGTAAATTTAATAATTAGAGGATTTGAGTGCAGTTTTTACCTAAGAATTCTTTTGACACTTTAATCAACGTGGAGCCTTCCTGATCCACTTGAACATTTAATGTCCAGAAAGGAGTCAAAGGTCTTGTCATAATGTTTCCCCTATATTATAATGATTGATTACATTGTACTTCAGCTACACTCAATTATCAATCTAAATGGAGACTGTGGCCAAGAAATCAGAAGACAATTGAGACTTGGAAGGACAGCAATGAAAGTACTAGAAAAGATCATCAAGCATAAGGATGTTTCAGTGGAAACCAAGGCCAACTTTATCCACTCTTGAGTTCTTGACCACTGTGCATGGGTATGAAAGCTGGACAGTGAAGAAAGCTGCCAGGAAGAAAACAGATGCATCTGAAACATGGCATTGGGGGAGAGCTTTGCAAATACCCTGAATTGACAGAAAAAAGAACAAGTGGGTTCTCAATTAAATCAAGCCAGAGCTCTCCCTGCAAGCAAAACGGACAAAACTGAGGCTGTTGTACGCTGGGCACCCCATGAGAAGGCAAGACTGCCTGGAGAAGACCATCATGCTAGGGAAAGTCAAAGGCAGGAAAAGAAAGAGAAGACCAGTGAGGAGGGGGACCAGTTCCATCCAGGAAGCCACAGCCTGAAGGTGACAAGAGCTGAGCGGGGCTGTCAAGGCCAGAATGTTTTGAAATGCATTTATCCACAGGGTCACCATAAGTCTGAGATATCTTGATGGCATGTAAGAACAGCAGCAGACAAGCTTAGAAATACAGAAGCATAGGAACAGAGTGAGTCAGAAGGGGTCACCCAGGCCATCCAGTCTGACCCCTGGCTCCAGCTGGCTCCACTCATGACATGCCTACCATGTGCATGTCTAGCCTATCCTTGAACACCCTCGCCAATGGGGCTTCAAACATGTCCCATGGAAGCCCACTCCATATCCTAGGGGTCCTAACTGTCAGGAAGTACTTTCTGGCATCCAAATTGAACCTCGGTTCCCTGAGCTTTGCTCCACTGGAACACGTTCTGTCTCCTCCACAGGGGAGAACAGGTCTCTACCCACATCCATGTGACACCACCTCACATACCTATATGTTGCCAACAGATCCCCTTTGAGTCGCCTCTTCTCCAGCTCAAAAAGACCCAGTTCCCTCAGTCTCGCCTCATATGACTTTCCCTGCAATCTGGCTGCTATCCTTGTGGCCCTTCGCTGCACTGAATCCAACTGCTTACCATATTTCCTGTTACTAGTCCAAGTATACTATACTGACCCAAAGAGACCAACCATCTGAGCTAGAGTAAGATGCAGCTTAGCAGACAGTAATTCTGTGACCGAGATGGGGATTTGTAGGCAAATGTTCCCAGGCTGAATCCATAGTGGCACCTGTTAAAAGAGACCAGGCAACCAGTCATGCCACGAATCTCTCTGGAAAGGGTGCTGCCACTCAGAGCAGATGATACTGGCCTAAATAACCCAATAGGCAGCATCCTGTGCTGGGAAGGGTACTAGAGCATTGGGCAGGCTTAAGTTCCCAGTCAATCCCTGGCCCCTCAGGTAGCAGGTAATGGGGAAAACTTTCTCCTGCATCAAGGAGTAGGCAAGATGGCCCAGAATAAATTTCCCCATCTCCTTTGCTCTGCATATGCCTTTTCTGCCCCTGCTCAGCCACCAACCATGCTATGAGCAATTCTGGATGACAAGCCACCCCTCATCAAATCCCATGACATCTTCTCACAGCATTTCATAACCCCTGCTATTTCTCCTAATCCCGTCAGAAGATGACTTGCTCAAAAGGACTGCAAGACATCAGAACAGGGCAAAGTCCTCATGGTAATGCTGGGTAAAGCCTTTATTTCTTTTCAGTATATCACATGGATCGTTCTGATCTCTCCTGCTGGTCTTAGTTGCACTTCAGGAGCTTGTGGCACAGCAGGGGTGGGAAACACACAGCCCTTCTGGGATTTGGGCTGAGAGTACCCATCGGCCCCAGCCATAAAGCCAAAGGTGAGGATGATGGCAGATGCAGGCCAAAATGCTGGAAGAGTCACAAGTCATATACCCCTCTGCTAAAGGGTAAACAAAATGACCCAGACAATCCAGTTATACAGATAAGGTTTCCTGGCTTTTGTAGACGCCAAAGGGACACTAAGGGGGACAAAATTATCTCTCATCCAAAAGGGATAAATCCACTGCACAAGTCTCCTGGGCATTTCTTATTTCAAGTCAAAGCCATCTCAATTCCCAAAGCTGTTATCAGGAACCTCTACGTCTCAAGGAAAGACAAACATCCCATTAAGAGAATGCATTTTGATCAGGCAATCTTAAAACCCCATTAAAATTTGACAGAAACCACATGCTCCGCAGGGGTCCTTTATAATCCAACATAGTACATTTCTATTAAACTCTGAGAACTAACACCTGATTAACGTATTATTTAAATAGAAAGCGTTTGGCTTTTCAGTTAATAACAGCAAAAACTCACTGGAACACATTGAATCATTTCTGAGTGGGGGACCAAACTGTCCAATCAAACCCAAGGGGGTCCTGGGGGCTGTGTGTGAAACGTCAGCAATGTTTGCACACGTTAAAAAGGTCTTTTCCCAGCTGCTACCCCCAGATGTTGCTGGACTAAAATCCCCATCATCTGTAACAATTCAGTACACTGTCTGGGATGATGGGAATAGGAACACATGTGGATCGTGAACACTGAGAACATCTGGTACCCCATGACTGGAAAAGGCTGCTTTGAAACCTATTTTCATATGCTTGAGCAAATGACAAGTTTAAAATAAGAAAGGAGATAGTCCTGTTTCTACTCCCCTGTTGCCCATTTATGCAGACTGCATGTGGAATCCGTGTGCGATCCGCAGGAGTAATGGAATAAAGGGATTTGGGAAAAGAGAAAAACTAAAGAAAAGAGTAGTATTTTATTCATCCACTAATGCTAATGATTCTGAGGCTTTGACACACAGCAAATAATATACTTATACAATGTCACAGCAAATATCTTAAAAACTTAGTCTTCTTGTGTGACAAATTAGGAGAAATCTGGAATGGGAGACATTGCCACAGGACAACAATGAGAAATGGAACATGCGTCACGTGTCTGAACTTCTAGGGCTAAGCGCAAAACATAAATATTCAGGTTAACTTTCAAATTTTGCTTCTTCACTTAAGAAAAAATAGCCATGCCGGCGGCTCTAAAGTTGTCTGCCGTGTTGTACAACTTCATTTACCTGATTTCATGCTATTGTAGTAATTATCATTCACAAGCAGCCAAATGAATTATCGTAACTCTAGTTAAAATTCTTTACTCTGTAATTACTAAAAATTCCCTGCTGGCATCCATTTCCCCCTCCAACTATCAATAAATTCTCTTCACACACTTTCAAGTGCTAATTTGCTCCCTGCCAGTTGCTTTTACCTCTACATTTAAAATAAAAAGATAACACAATGAACAACCCAATTACATTCTGTTTTGCTTTATAAAGGAGAAAGACAATCGGTAGTATTCAATAAAAGCATACAGAATTTCTGTTCCTAAGGATATATATTCATACAAAAGTAATTAACTTTTGGGATCTCCTTATTTTGAAATATCTGGATAAACCTGCAGATTCCATAAACTAGCAAGTCTGCTTCACACAGGGGAAAAAATCCACAACAGAGGTACTAATTTGAGTTCAGCAAAAGACAGCTGAGGACTTCCATCAAGAGTAAAATACCCTGTGTTTTATTAACTTAGTTATTTAATTCCCACAGGCAGGCTGTGTTTTACCAGCAGGGGCCAAGGCTCCTCACATTAGACTTGAGGCGACTTAGGAAGAAATGAAACTGCTTGTGTTAAAGATGACATGCAGTTTATTGAACACAGTGGTGAAAATGGAAGCAGAATATTAACTAACAAGCCAAAGAAAGTGTCTATTCCCCTTCTCTGTAACTATATTGAGCAGGCCAGGGGATGCTCCTCCAAGGGTCCCCAAAGTTGCCTCGATAAGTGATGGATTAACTCTTCTTCCCTAGACTAAGAACACAAAGCCATACCTCTTGCCACGGATTTTATACATTTCCTCCATCAGTATGTACACAGGATGTAATCCTCACTCTTTGGCAGACAGACAGTGCAAAGCTACTTCTGAGAGGCAAACCGTTTTGTTCTCACAGTGAAAACAGCTCTTCTCTATGGCGTAACTTTGGAGGCCAGCTTTGAGGCAATTCTCTCTGGGGCTCTTCCTAACAAGCAGAGGCTACCAAAAGAGTAAGGCTGCTCACCTGCAACTGTTGCTCTTCAAGGAGTTGCCTGACTCACACAGACGGGCTCCCTCTCTGTGCGAGGCACATTGCTGGGAAGATTTTCAAGCCGGAATTGGCGGTAAGCCCCTTTCCTTAGGAGGGGCTCCTGCCATTTTCCCAAGACCAAGGGCAGGAGCACCAGGCACTTCTGGATTGAGTTGCACTGGAGGTACAGGCCGGTGTGGGTGAGTAGCCAGTGGTCCAAGGTGGCAAAGGATCAGCTGCTGTGCCCATTAGCAACACAGCAGTGAGTTGCTCCCAGTGCAGGGAGAACACCCTCGAAGACGACACGGCTGAAGAGTACGGCAAGGCGAGTCCCAGATCTCCCCTTCAGAAGAGGACTGTGTTCCCACTGGTCCCATTGCTGGAATGGTCCACAGTGTCGCCAGGACCAGTGCTGGCACAGGTGCAGACAGCACCACTGCAGGATGACGCCCAGGCCCTTCTTGTGCTTGGCCTTCTGCACTTCCGCCACCTTCCTGGCTTTCTCGGCCACCTTCCTCACCCAGCAGGCCTTGATCACGCACCCAGCCGTGGACGGCAAGGACGGAACGGCCGACGGACATCTTCCTGAGAGAGGGGCAGAGTCCACGTGTGTGATGCACAGAGGCCACGAAGAAGAACTATCCTGGCATTTGGACACTGGGAACTTTCCATTACAACACCTGGAAGCCTTAATAACCTCCTGGCCATTCTTCTGGTAGAGCCCTCCAATACAGGCCAGCCTACGGGCTGACTTTGGTGAGCTGTGTCACCATGTACACCAGCAATGCAGAGTGTCCGGCAGCAATAAGCACTGGGAAAGCCGAAGGCTCCATGAGACAGGAGGCTTGTGGGGCCTTGAGGAATCCCACCTGACCTTGGGCAGCAAGCAGTTGAGTTTTTAGAGGGTTCCCCTTCAAGTTGACTTAGCTGTTTTCACTTTTTGTTTCTAAATGTTTGTATTTTGGAAAGATGATATGCTATCTTATGAACTGCTGCAAACTGCCCAGGGAGCTTTGACCAGTGGATGGAATAGAAATGAAATGTACTGTTGCTAATATTGTTGTTTATTTTTCAAATGTATTCATCATGGCTAAAGAGATAGTCCAATGAAGAGAGGAAAGGGAAGGAAGATTTATTTTAATGCATTTCTACTGCGTGTAGGAAGATCAAGCTAAAGAGCAGTTTCTCTTTAAGAAAAATTAAGTAAAGTAAAATAAAGTTGCTATATATTTTCTGAACAAAATGTATTAGCACATTTGGCTAATGACTCAGTCTTTTAAATACAAGGTTTAAAATGCAGCTAAGAAGATAATGGTTCAGTAATATATTTTTTAAAACCATTACATTAAGTCATGAAAAGACAGAAAGAAGATGATTCATAGAGCCTCATCGGCAAGCAAGCCACTTCTAACTCGGCGATTTGACTTGGGAGTCCTGGGAGGTGAAAACAAAGATACCCCGTTAAAAGGTTTGCCAGAAGTGGGCAATGAGTGGTTGTGGCCCCCAGGCTGCATTATAAAATTTAAAAAAAATTCTGCATTATAAAATAAAAGGTACTTTCTATTTACAGCAGCAGAGAGAAGGTAGAAAACATAGTGAGGTGGGCACAAACGAAATGGAAAGCAATCCTGCACTTCCAGTGGAAGTGGCACCAGAAGCATGACCTATCTGCACTTCCGTGGAGCAAGCATAACACAGGGGCTTCCACACCACACATCTTGCCTGCATCCAGATACAACTCCTCCACATTCATCTGAACAGGAGACGAGCAGTACAGGACCCCCAGTTAAAACATCCCTCTCAGATGGATGTCCAGCAGCATCTTGAATTCCTCTGGTGTGGGAGCTCACCACCTCCCTAAACAATTGGTTCCAAATCAACTCAGTAGGGTGTCAGACTACTACATCTTTCCAAAGAATGTAATGTCATCTGCTTCATGACAGAACTCCAGTAAATGGGGCATTATTCCTGGTTCTGAAATCTAGAGCCATGCATGCATGATACACACACACCTGTACACACACATAATGCCTGCACACATAGAAACATTTATTTAAAACTTTGTGTCCTGCCCTTCACAGTGTCTCAGGATTGAGACATACAACATAGAATCAGAGTGAGTCAGAAGGGGCCTCCTGAGCCATCTAGTCTTACCTCCGGCTCCAGCAAGCTCCACTCATGACATGCATACCCTGTGCATGTCCAGCCTATCCTTGAACACCTTCACCAATGGGGCTTCAACCACCTCGTGTGGAAGCCCATTCCACGCCCTCGGGGTCCTAACTGTCAGGAAGTGCTTCCTGGCATCCAAATGGAACCTGGGCTCCCTGAGCTTTGCTCTGTTGGAGTGCGTCCTGCCTTCCTCTGCAGGGGAGAACAGGGCTCTACCCACGTCCGTGTGACACCACTTCACATACCTATATGCCACCAACAGATCCTCTCGGAGTCTCCTCTTCTCCAGGCTGAAAAGACCCAGTTCCCTCAGTACATGTATTTACAAACCTATATACATATGTATGTGTGTGTATGAATGCACATGTATCTGTAAACCTATAAGACACATACTTAAAGAACAAGGCACACCTTAATTTTTGCTGATCCCAAGTTTGTTACATGCATGAACATGCCTTCTTTTAAACAGAATAAACAAAATCTAAATACCACACAGGTGTCGGTGTTCTGCTATCTGTCTGGAAGGCTACCCATTCAATGGAAGAATAGCACCTGGAACCCATTTTTGAATTATGTCAATTGAAAATAACAGACTATATAAGGTTCCTTCAGATTTTTTTTTTTTTGTTTGATCAGTATGACTAACACTGTTAAACACACACATGCCTGATGTATCAAGAAATAGCCCCACTAGGGGAAGCGAAGAGCTGAGTCATACGTATACTGCTGGCATGGAGGCAGTCCTGGGGTTGAGGGCTGGCACCCCACTCCCCCCCCCGCCCGGAAAGGAGCAGACAGATGATGAGAAAGACGCTTCTGGTGCCTCCAACAGCCAGCAGAGCAAGGACTAGGGGAGCGGCACAAATGGGGTGACCTGGTCTAAGGGGGCTGCCTGTGCTCCCAATGGTCACCGGACACGAGATGCAGGAGCCGGCTTCCCCGTTGCTGCAAGGGCAGCTTGTTTCAGACCTGGCAACATCCACTGCAGCTTCAGCTACAGGAAGGGATAGTTGCTGGCCATTTTGGCCCCCGCAGTTCGCACTCTATCGATAGATAATCGCCACGGTGTAAGTAGAGTGAGGTTTTCATTCTGTCATCTTGTCAGGCTGGATGTTTTTACGATTCGTGGACAGACCATTCACGGTACTTGTTGATTTGGCATGATCACAACAGCCTCTGAGAGCGCAGTCAGAAAAGGGCCTGGGGCTCCCGGCATGTCGCAGAAGATGCACCACAGAGACAATCGCTCGCCATGCAGCCGCTCACCACGTCCGCAAGGCATCCGCTTAGCACGAGCCTCGGGTGCATCAGGATGTCTGCGGGTTCCTCCAGGCAGCTGGCGCACCCCTTTGTGAAGAGAACGCTGGACGAGGTGGGCCCTTGCTCTGATCCAGCAGGGCCCTTCCTATGTTGAGGCTGCAGATGCTCGATCAGCCTAGGGGACAAGCTCCATTCTGAAGATACTTTCAGCAGCTGCATCTCCAGGGAGGGAGGGAGGGAGGGAAGGAGGGAGGGACCAAGGACAAAAGTGGATGGGCTGAAAGTAAGAGTGGCTCGACCAAAATATTAAAAAATGCCAGTGTGTTTTAGGTGAAAGCTCTTGTTGCAAGTATCTAAGCCTCGGAAGAGGGGTTTCAGTCTCTTAGACGGCACAAAAGCCCAAAAGCCACGCAGAAATCAGTGGTGAGGAGCAAACGAGCTAGAACAGGGAAGAGAAACATGCCTTCTGGGGACCCCCAAAAGGCCAGACTGGGCTTCTGAGCAGGCTGGATTTGGTCCCAGGCCTGAGGTCCTGCAACTCTGCCTTACATAAGTGGGCTGCCACCAACACAGGGATGCCCCTCTTGACAATGGCATCATTCCTATAACTGCAGGGCACTCTGCGTGCCAAGGAAGTGTACCCGTGTCTATAGGATGGGCTATAAAGCCACAAGAAGAATCACCCTCTCTTGACACACTAACATCATAGAAAAGTACATGAGCTTGTTCTTCATACTTTTAGGTGAGAGAAGATCTAGTTTCAAAAGTCCACCCTTCCCAATGATGATCACAAAATGAACATCTTCAAATAATAAAAGGAGTCTTAAGGGAAAGAGCATCTTCCTTCACCATTATCCCCATCCAAAAGTGTCCCTCTCAGTTATAGTACAAAAGAGTAATTTATTATCTCCACTAGCAGTAATAACAATAATTCTTCTTATTATTATTTTGGAGCAACCACCATTAACTTCAAACAGGCAAATCCCAAAAAGAACGCTCGGAGTGACACATAGGGGACAGAACAGCTTAGCAGCTGGTAGATTCTGGCAGAAACAGTCTTGGCCATCAACATCAGCATGAGCATCCAGGCAAGAGAAACTGAAACAGAGACCCTTGGGAGAATCATGTTCCAGAGTTATGCATGTCCCTGCCAAGATTGTTCCAGAAGTTGGCTCCTGTTTAGAAGCCACAAGGGGACAAAGCACACTGTGCTAATCACAAAGAGATTGGTAACACAATGTAAGAGCCTGCTTGTTGCAACTTACTCGTTCTTCAAAAAAGGGAGAGGAGAGGAGAGGAGAGGAGAGGAGAGGAGAGGAGAGGAGAGGAGAGGAGAGGAGAGGAGAGGAGAGGAGAGGAGAGGAGAGGAACAAGAGATGCTCTATGGAGCAATAAAATTAGCATTTGGCACCGAAGAGGATATGTCATTGAGATGAAAAATGGCTTCCAGCTATATAAGCCACGAAGATGTAGTGAGATGTGAAGAGCAAAAATGTGTTTGGAAAAGTGAAATCCCATTTGGAAACCTGACCAACTTGCTCCTCAAGGGGTGTCCAGATAACCATGAGACCTCTTCCCCTATAATCAGTGAGCAAGACAAAATCAGGGTGTCACTGTGATGTCTTGAGGCTCAGTGGGGAAGGTGGCAGCAATATCAAGGTAGGAAGAAAGCAGGACCTTGGGGAGCACCAAGTGGCTCCTTCCCACAGGACTCTCTTCTACTAGGACAAGAGGATGTTGTCTCAATGGAAGCTTTATATGCACTAAGACCTGTAGTACAGCCAGTCCCAACAATCCTGGAGGAACTGACTGGACTGTTAAAGAGCCCACAGCCAGTTTGAAGTCTCAGATTTCTGGGAGGCTAAGTTATGTGCCATCCCCATCAGAATCCCTTATTGGAAAGCTTGAGGGTTACAACAGTGTGGATAGCTCACCTGAATGAGAGGGAAAGCCCGAGACAAACAGGCACAGGAGCAGGATAGAAGGCTGGAAGCAAAACCAAAGCACCCTGAAGAGGCTGTTGATTCACAACCTCTTCTCTTTTCTTTTTATAGGGTTTGCTGAAGACTGGAGCTAAAGAAAACAGGAAAGGTTCAAGTGCCCCCAGGTAGGCCTGCTTTCCAAGGCTGAACCTGAGAAGAAACCATTCCTGACATCCTACCATTGTCAGCACCTTCCACTCAGCCTCTTTCTGACCAATTTAAGTCCCAGTTGCCATGTTCATAAGGAGGAAAAAATGGCCATCCCAGTGAACGGATATGGTAATATGGATACCCACTGGCATCGGAACGCTTAATTCTTGGTTGCCATGCTTCCTTCCAAAGAAACGGGTGAGCAGGATGGTCATCTCAGTCAACAAATATGGTAACACCTATGGGTACTCATAGTTACCCAGACTAATGAGTTCATGGAAACCTACAGGCAATGGTGTGTTTACTGGGAGCAGCCTTATAAGGAATCACAGCTGCCAGACACAGAGCAGAAATCATGTAGGGCTCCAGGCTCTGATGTAGAAGGATGAGACCAGCCTGCTCAACCATGAAGAACACTGCTTTTCAATTATCAAATACAAAGAGATGAGGTGTTGGGGGGGGGGGGGGTCAAGGTACTTTTCAATTTAATCCAAGCACTGCCTTTGTGAAGGGCTTTAGAGCTCGCCTTATGTCCGCAATTTTAAAAGGCAATGATAGTTTATTGTATATTAAATAGTACATGCCGCCAACATGACACAGAGCGACCTTTTGAACTGAAAGAGTTCTAAGGGAGAGAAAGAATTACTCATCCCTGCTTATACGCACCAGCCAGCCAGAATGTTCTGAAGGACAAAGCTAAAATTCCCCCTCTCTGAATGGGTTTCAGGCATTAAGCAGATGTTTGGGTAATATACAAAGACCAGAAGCTAAGTAGGATTTTGGACATGTGATCCAATTAAGCCGAGCTGTTATCAAAGATGTATCCAACCTGCCACCCCATCAGGTGTGTTAGATGGAAACTCCCACAATTCCCAGCCAGCACAGTTTTGGGAATAATGGGAATTGCAATCCAGCACATCAGGCTGGAGAAGGTTGCATTAAAATGTCTTCTTCGTCCATTTAATGTACAACCTACCTTTCTTCCACTTGCAAAGAACTCCAGGTGATGTCAACGTTCTTGTCCTCTCCATTTTATCCTTACAATAGCAACCCTGTGAGTTAGGTTGGGTTGAAGGTCTGGCCCAAAGGCAAGTCACAACTGAGCAGAGAGCAGAACCCAGATCACCTGAGTCCTAGTCCAACACATTTAACCAACATACCATACTGGCTCCAAGCCCCCAGTAAATACAGCAAAGCTCTCAGACAGGCTCCCTGCTGGGGTCTCTTGTCCATCACTTAGTACAGAGATAACAAATATTATACTTCTTATTTCAATATAAATGTCCCTCTTGTTCTTCTGGTGCCCCCATGTCAATGCAGCTCACAACTTAAAACTGCAATACAATTCACAATCACACTTTCCGTTTAGTAAAGGAAATGCAGAGATAAAGGGCATACAGAAGATAGAGACCATGGATAAAACCTCCTTTAAACAAACAAAGGGAATCTCAGCGGCCTGCTGGAACCCAGGTCAACTGGTTAAAGACATCCAGGGAATGGGTTACCTGCACCTCACAGGGCAAAGTGTTCCACACTATCGGTGGGTGCAGTCATTGAGAAGGTTCTCTCTCTCGTCACCATCAACTAAGCCTCTGCCCTAGACAGAAGCTGAAGCAAGAGCTTCTCTTGGAGGCTGAAGAGCCGGCAGGTTGGTATGGAGAAGGGAGGGTCTTCAGGTTGCCTACTGCACAAGTTTAAGCCTGTTTCTGCTGGCTGCACTCTTCCAACCAACAAGCATCTACATAAGCTTCTGCACTTCAATGTTGCACGGTAAGAAGAAAGAAGGAGCTACAGGACTGAAGAGCTCCAGCTATAAATGGCCCGTGTGATAAACACAGAAAGGTGAACCCCAGTCACTCCGAAAGCAAACACAAGAACATGCAAAGTCCCTTCTGAGGGGCTGGGGCACAAGCGCGTGCATAAGGAGAGTTTCAGAAAGTAATCTTCAGGTTGGAGTCAACAAACTGCTTTGTGTATGCTCACAGATCCTGGAAGATTTGTATGCAGAAGCAATAAAGAGTGTTTTGTGCAGAACAGGAGCCTTGGCGTGTGACACCTGCTTAGGGGACAATCACACCTGAAGCTTCTCATCAGGTCTGACTCATTAACTTGATGCCATATCCTCAGGTGAATGAGATTAGCTCCCTCCCTCTCCACATTAGGGCGCTCACTAAATTTTCCCACAGAATTTGAAACTGTCCGATTCTCAGCAACTGCTTGGTTTAATCTCTGGGTATACCAGAATCAGCATTTGAGCTCCAGATTCTGGCCTCACCTCTTCGAGTTCAAATTTTCCTCCACAACCTTTGTAGCTTCTTTTACAGGAGAAGTGAGCCTATAGGAGAAGCTTCTTTTAAAGTGAGAAGCAAGTGAATTACAGATCCCTGTTAGTGTTCATTATTGGTATTATGCTTTCCTTTCTTCCACAGACAGCTGGTGCTTGCTTGAACTTGACTTTTTAGAGAAACATGATGCTATTGATTGCCTACTGAATTCCAACACATTCTCTCTCTCTCTCTCTCTCTCTCTCTCTCACACACACACACACACACACACACACACTCTTCCTGATATAATTACATGGTATTGGATGTTCCACCCTTGAAATGGTTTATGCAAAACTCATGATTGGATCAGAATAATTTATTGGCCTTCCCTATATCATTATGATTAACATACTTCACAATGATTTTATCTATTGTTCGACGCGCCACCATGTTTCAGCCGTGACAGCTGTGGATCAGATATTTTTGTGCTGTTAATTATAAAGTGCTCTGCAATAACATATATAGAATTGGAGAGGGGCGGGGAGGACGGAGGAAATATAAACATTCTGAGCGAATGCGCACGGCGGCATCCCAGTGAATGCGCGCGGCCACTGCCCAGCCTCCTCTGAGCAAGAGCCCCGCACACCCACGCATTTGTTTGTGCCTGCAGCCCAAGCGCGAAGAGTTTCTGGAATGCTGGAGTCACAACCAGCCGCTTTTATTCAGAAGCTGCAGGCCCAGATGTGATAGTTCAGGGATGCTGAATCGCTGGTCCACAGGCTGCCTCCTTGGGCTACTTCATGAGAAGGGTCTTAGCTTCCGCAGCCTGCCCGCTGGAGAAATCCCTGCTCGTCTCTCCAATCACAGAGGACAGCAGAGGTGTGGGTGGGTGGCAAAGGGCTCGGGTGACTGGCTGGTTGGCTGACTTCATCCAACGCACACTCTGCAAAGCCAGGAGTCCAGCTGCTGCCAGAAATTGCTCTCCAGGCACCGATGCGTCCCTTTCTCCATGCCTCGCCCAGTACAGAGGGGTGCAGCAAGGGCACCGAAGGGTGTAGACAACCCCACCGATGGCATCCAACCCACAAAAAGTCTGGACAGCTGGGAATCTGTCCCCGTGACAACACCAGTATAGCCCCACATCCTCACTAGAGCACTTATAAAAACTTGCACAAAGAATTTAACATGAAAAGGAAGCCAATGTGCCAAAAAGAGGGGCAAAATAGGCCATGCTTCTTGATGTAACTTCATCGCCAAACGCAGCATCTTGCACAATTTCTCGCATTCCCCTCTGAGCCTCATGGGATTGCTTCCAAGAGCTCTCCTACACCTGCATTATGTGTTCGCGATGTGTTTGTCCACCAGCCTGGAGAGAACAAATGAATACTAAAGCACAGATCCAGATAGGATTTACGAGGGAACACTCATTTGGGAGGGTAGAGATGGCTGTGCGTTGGAAAGGCCACTAATTACACACCCTCTCAGTGGAGTCAGCAAATAATTGCTTGCATTTCGTGACCAAAAAAAATTCTGTCTATCAAGAGATTTTAGGAAAGAGACTACAGAGCAATTATGGGCTGTCATGATGATAATCTCATCTATAACTAATTCTTCCCATTAGTTGGCCCAGGGAGGCGTGCTTGGTGTTCAGATGCACTAACACGGGGTCCCTAAGTGCCCAAGCCCCTGGATCGGCACGAGCTGCAGGAGGCACAAGCAGGACCCGAGAAGAGGGAAGCAGGTCACAGGCATTATCACCACCACCCTCATCAAGAAACCTCTTTCCCAGTCTTCCCCAACCTGGTGTCCTCCAAGGAACACTCGGGGGAATTAGGGGAGTGTCCTTCCAGATGCATTAGTTTGATCAGGTCAAGCAAACCTACCCTGTATTCCCATTCCATGTGAATGCACCCACAGACAGATAGTTTGCTGGCCTAGTTAAGGTAATTTCCCAAACCATAATCTTCAAAGATTTAATGGAGGTGGGGAGTTGCCAGCCATGTCTGAGGGTATCTCTTAAGTTTCATAGTACCTTCAGAAGATGGTACAAATGCTTCCTAATAGTTTAGGTAATCTTATACACAGAATATGAAGTACATCATTGACATAACAATTAACTCACTAAGACTTCCAAGGCTTGTGTCAAGTTATCTGGGAGTCAAGTGAAGTTAGTCTGAGTTACTTCTGAGTAAACATGTACAGGGTTGGATGATAATTTGACAAGCAACTCACTTGCACAGGTCTACATAGGCCCAGACTTGCATAGGACCACTGGTCTTTGCCACATGCTCAAATCACAACTCACAACCAAATTCAGCATGTAGCCACTCCTATCCAGTTGTGATGGCAGGCATGTGCTGTCATCATGGCCCAGGAGATGGGGCCCCTACCACCTGAAAAGGAGACCAGTGATGTGAAGGATGGGGAAACATGGGTCCAGGAGCCTTCCCACCAGCAAGCCTCTACTTGCGCCACCTAATCATAGACTTCCACCAAAAGGAACATTCAGAAATCAGAGGTGGCTCCAACTCCTATGCCTGGAGCCTCACCACCTCCCTCCTCCAACACAAAACCAACCCCAGAACCACCAGGAGTACCCAGAGACACCCCTCCTACTGCCATGCCACTTCCAGGGTCAGCAGAAAATCCCCATCCAACCGGAACCAGGGCCTACAGAGCAGCCCCCAGCCCTTTAACTTCAAGCAATTTCTCGGAAGGGGTGGAACTTGGAACGGCCACCTGAATGCAGGGCAACTGGGAGTCACAGTACCCTCCTGAAACATCTCTGGTTGTCATTTGTCTCGTATCAGGTGCCTGTCTGGAACTAGCCCTACAGTGAGCTGTCCATGGTCCTGACCCCTCACAACCTGCCTTGGACTCTTGCGAAGCACAGCCAGTACAGCCCCCAAGGGGTTCTTATATTATACTATTAACAATGTGCATGATCAATGTTATTTGATATTGCTCCATCGGGAGTGTGCAAGCAACATAAACAGGTCTCTCTTCCTAATGACCGTACAATCTTAATAGACTGTGAGGAAACAGAGGGAGGAACAGAAACAAGACAAGAAGAAACTAGGGGGATGCAATGAAGCCCTAGGCCCAGCTCAAGAAAGAGAGCAGTTTAATAAGTACAAGACAGCGCAGCAAGCACCAGCACAAAGCAGTAGGGGAAAGAGCACTTCTACACGCTGCTGCTTCTTCTCGAGGAGTCATAAGGAGGCATTAAAAGTGATGACAAAATTCTACACTTGGATTAATCTCTCACTCACAAAAACACACCCATAGAGATTTTCTCAAGTGCTTCGGACAAGCAGAATTTTAAGAGGGCTGAGCAATTTGTCAAACATTTCAAGTGCCAAATTGAACCTTTTTGCTGACAGAAGCTGAGCCCCATCCATTTATAAATATTCATAGCCAAGCTCCAATGTATGCCTGCAGGAATACAGCTAAGATCAAACTCTGGATCTGTATGACTAGCTTCTTAAGTTTCCGCAGGGCTGGCATTTCACCAGCAGAGGAACCGATAGCAGCCTAGACCTTGAATTTCCTTCCTCCTGACCCCATCCAGTTCACCCATGCAGAATCATCCCAACGTTCCATTTCCCATCTTTTTGTTGTTTTCAGTTCTGCTGCCTGGGCCCCAGATGGTTAAGAACAGGTTTGCAGAATGCTTGAAGAGATCAAAGGCAGGAAAGGTGGTCCTGCTCTACCTGATCACCTTACCTGTCCATCTTCTGACCAGCCTTTGCAGGTAGGCATGCATCATTTCCTTGTGGACCTAAGAAAACTAGGACCTCCCAGTGGAGCCACTGAAATTGGACACAATTGGTCTGCTTAAGGAGACTGCTTCAGGCCATTCCTCGCCGTACCCAGCCATTGTTCCAAGCAAGTCTTGTTAAAATCTTGACCTGAAGTGGTTATTGTGTTGAGATTGGCCATGTTGGCTAGGGGTGATGGGGGCCGAAGTCCAACACATCTAGAAGGCACCAGGTTGGAAAAGGCTTCCCACTGTAGCCCATAACCGAGCGTAAGTGCATGGGACTGCCACAATCTTTCTTTGTATCCCTCTGCCTCCTCCACGGCCCATCCTCTGCGTCTTCTGTGTCACATTTTAGATCACGAGTAAGTAGACTTCTTGCTGGTGAGCTCAACTTCCTTTGCTGTTACTGGAATCCTGAGATCCACAAACAGTTGCATGGTGAACAGGACGGGCATTAAGAATTAAATAATTCCGAGCCCGGCAGATCTGCATGGAGTAGTGGGACTCAATGGAGCCCACAGTCCTTCCACCCAAGGATCCCCTTTTGCTTTCCCCTGCCACCTCCCAAACCATCCAACCTTCCTCATTACAGCAGAATAATTTAAGGCAGCAAAAGAGAGTCGTTTTATTAGAAGATATTGTTAAACAAGTGGGGATCAAAAACCTTTATCCATCTAGTACAAATTACCCAGAGACCCAGCTCGAAATCTAAATCTGATCCCCTATTTTAGACTGCAAACTTTTAGCAACTGAGACCTGCCCTCCTATACTCAGAAAAGCACCATGCAGACTTACAGCATTGCATTAATAATCGACAGCAATCAGTCATAGAAGCCTATGCCTTTCAATAGGAGAGCATCCTCTTTATACCTCCAGCCATTATTCGAAAGTCACTCCAATCTCAAACCAAAGAACACGGGATTTGCATGGCTTACTACACATAGCCCTTCATAATCTTGACTTCAATGTTGTTCCTTGAACCAAAAGAGAAGGGGCCAGAGGTTTCCACCAGCGAATATCACAGTATGCATTTGGGACCTCTCGCAGAACAGATCTGATTAAATGTATGCTTTAAAGCTGATGAACTTTCAGAGTTTCTACCATAAATAAAAGCACATCATGAATAGGGTCCTAAATTGTACACAACTGAAAACTGCAAGGAAGGCTGAATTCCGTTCTCTAATTAAGAGCGCTTTTACAGAGTCACCCAATGTGTGAATGCCGCCCTCCCTGCTCCCTGGCTCCATTTCAGGAAATAATCATTACTAGCCAGAAGAAGACAATGTGAATAATAAGAATCCCTCATGGATATCGACACCTAAGCACCGACATTGTCTAGTAAGCTGCAAACATCACACCCGCCACAGCTGCTTTTCCTCTCCCCTGTTCAGTCTGCCCATTTGAACAACCAACACAAAGCTCTGGGTTTCTCATGAAACTAAATGCACACACACACTAAACAGGTGCTTATTTCCTTGTTCCCTCCTTCTTTGCAGGGTCTATTTTGGACTCTGTTTTGCAGCAGTGCTAGCGAAAGCAAGTGGTCTCTCCACGCCCCTGCGCGCATCCCCTGCCACTATCACCACGATCAGACAAGGTCTCCACTGTGGGGGTTCCTTTGCCAAGATGCCTGCTCCTTCCCATATGCCCACCTTTCTGTAGAGTCATCAGTGCTTGCCAGGGTGTTTAATTTCTACACTGTCCAAGAGCCAAGTTCTCTGGGCAGTTCACAAGAATTCCTGAAAAAAACACAACCCACAAGAAACAGCTCCCTCCAACGACATGGACTACCCAACCCATTTCAGCACATAATATAACAGATGGTCACCCTTCCGGTTCTCCCTTGCCTGTCCCACATCCTTCGCCATGATCCATCATCACCGTGAACATTAGAGAATGTGAACATGCAGAAGCAAGATTACAGTGTATGAATAAATATCTATTTTAAAACCTAAGTTGTCTATTGCTGCCTAGTAGATATGAACCTACATACATGCAAAGATAAAGTATTCATAATTATTCAGAGCCTACAGAATATTTGATTTTACAAGGAAACGCACAAATGTTTGACTTAAATCAAAAACATTTGTTTACCCTATCTGGACAGGTCTGCACCTTCACCATTGCCAAGAGCAGCACCATAATCATTGTTCATCAAGATGTGGGAATTTAATTTGGGCTCCTGCCAAAACAATCACCCCCTGGATGCTACTGTTTCTCCTCACAGATCCATCCAAGATATTTAACAGCTGCAGGGATCCAGGATCTGTGCCTGGCATATATCCAGCAGTTTATTAAAAACTATTAAACTGCTTTACAATGCCACCAAATTGTACATAATATATTGGGGTATGCCTCGTGGGTATGCCCTTAACAGCTGTTTGAAAAATGCTCAGCTATAATGGTATATAATGAATTGTTTAGTCTCTTGGTCATGCTTGGTTAGCCACTTAAGCAGCAATGCTATGCATGTTTAGACAGAAAAACCTCTACAGTTCCCAGCATTCCCCAGCATGTTTCTCTATACATGCAAAGGACTACACCTGTCTAACTAAGGTCCCATTGATTTCAACAGGTCTACTCTCAGTATGATCAAATCTGACTCCAACCCAATAAATTTGATATTTTTGCCAATTTGATGTCAAATGGAAACAAGAATTTGAAAAGCTTGACTACCTCAGTATCTCATGTCACAATTGTTTATATTTATGTACATACACAATATTTCTCTTTTGTATATTGTAGAACAAAAAGTTTTAAAGCACATTTTTAAATCTTGTCCACATTGGGAAAAAGGTTATTTCAGAAGGTAAATCCAGAAAACACCTAAAATAATTAAATGTTGGCCTTCAAAATGAGGTAGATCTAAATCTTCTGTTTTTATATAGTAAATAATTCTTACCTCAATTAGTTTTCGTTCGTAAGAGTTTGCTAGTTCTTCATTATTTTCTCCTTGTTTTTGCTCAGGAATAGTGAACTCGTTCTCTGAGTTCCAAAGAGTGGGAAGAACTGGAAACAAAACAAAACGCACAGGATGGATTTAAACTAGAAATTAGTTTGAGTAGAAAATGAGTTCTTCCATTAAAAAAAAATCTTTATATTAGAAAATGCAATGCAGAAGTAAAAGAGTGAATTCAGTGTTTAATATATATTTTAAAATGCTTCTTAATGTTCTCGCGCATCACGTAACAAAGGATTGGAGAATCTGCAGCTGCCTGGATGCTGCTGGGCTATGCTTCGAGCATGTCTGATCAGTGGTCATTGTGTCTGGGATTAATGGGAACTGGAGCCCCTTATCAATCAAAAAATATTCAAGATATCAACAAGTGGTCTTCCTGCACATCTTATGAAAAACATCAGATTTGCTGAAGCCAAAGGAGATTATTGGAATGGAAATTTTATTGTTTAGTCCTTTACAGTAATTTTACTCTGCTCTTTGGTCAAAAACAGGTTCACAGAGTGGCTTGCCGCTGCTACCTCTTCTCTTCCTCCTTTTTTGTATTTATTATGTTAATAGTCCAATATTTTTCCTACAATGATTTCAAAAAGGCATCCACAATTCCCCTCCTCTCCACGTTATCCTCACAACAACCCTGTGAGGGAGGTTAATCTGAGAGTAAGGGACCGCCCCAAAGCAGCATAAAGAGCTTCATGGCCAAGTACGGACTAGAATTTGAATCTCCCAGTTCCGATCCAACCAATACACTATCCTCGCTCTGTCTCCCTCTGGTTTTATCATCACACTAACCCTGCAAGGTAGGTGAGGCCGAGGGTCAAAAACATGCCCAACCTCACCCAGTCAGCTTTATAGCCAAGAGGCGACTAGAACCCAGATCTCCTGGAGTCCCTGTCCAGCATTCCAACCACTACACCACACTGCCTTACAGAGATTAATACTGATATGGCCCCTGCCTTCAGGCTTGCAATTTCAATAACCATATCTGAAAGGAAAAAGGGATTGGGAGGGAGGAGGAAAACACAAGCCTCAGCACCAGGTCTTCGTTTCAAGGTTCTTACGTGTGTCCTTTCCAGCAGGAAGCTGCTCCTTCTCTGGCTGACGTGCGCAGCCAGGTTGGCCCCTGCCTGGACATGATGCGCTGCTTCCTGGGAGGCAGGGAGTGCAGACCCCAGTGGCCCATGGCGCTCTGTTCAGCGGAGGCAGTTGCAGGCAGCCGCCAGCTGCCGCTGCACAGTCCTTTTTGCGGAAATTGAGCTCCGCCGCGGCTGCCTCTCTGGCTGCAGGAAGGGGCCAGGTAGGTCCCCCTCGCTTGCTGCTTTGCTCCTGCTGGCAGGCCCTGGGCACGGCCTCTCGGTGGCCTGCAGTCGTACAGCACAGAGAGAGCAGAGGGCGATTTTCCACACTCACACACGCCTGACCCAGTTATAAATCGCTCTCCAAGCCAGGGCGCTCAACCGACAGCCCAAGGTAGGAAGCACTTTAGAAATGGCGCTGAAGTGGATTTGACAAGCAATTAGGCAGCTGGAGGAAAGCAGGTGGCCCATCAGCCCCGGCAGTTCAGGCAGTTGCACAAGTCGTGGAATGAGCTCCCGCTTGGCCCGAGGCGCTCCGCATCCTGCTGCCAACAGCCGCTCAACCTAAGTTTGCATTGCCCCAGCAACCCAAGAAGCAAGCAACTGGCGCCAATTAGAAATTACCTGTGCTTGTTGACACCTCCCTGCAGCAGCTCCTATCAATTAGCAGAAAGTGGGTCAGCTCCAGCAGCCCCCACCCACCCCGCTTTTGCAAGCGCTACGCCTAACAGGCAACAGTAAGAACTGTGACACACGGATACTCCTGACCGCCCCTGGCAACCAAGCGCTGCATTGGGCAACCGCTTCCCAGCTTTTATCCAGCGTCACCAAAGCACCTCTTGCTCAATGGATGCCGATCCCGTTTGCATGCCAAAGTCTCAGCTTTCCCAACTTGTTCCCAAGAAAGAAGCCCACCTTGCACGACTGGGAAAGAGCTTGACTGGTGGCCCACACCCGGTCCAGCTATTCGCTACTGGTGGCCCTGGCAAGATGCATTCCAGTTCTGACATGTTGCCCACTTCAGCAACTCGAGAAGGGCTGTTTTCTCAAGCAATGGCCACATATTCCTGAAACAGTCCATCCTTTTCAAAGGGTCATATGTTGCCCCAGATAACCTGGCAGTATTTAAGCTCATACACGGAAAGAGCAATCCTTCGGTCCCCACACAGCACCTGGGAGGCCTTAGAAAACGTGGATCTCTGGTCCAAGGACAGAGACGGGCCCTCGACCTCGTTGCTGGGGATCTGCACTCCGATGCTCTCCCTCAATGCAGCCAGAAAAGAAAGAACAATGCCGGTTGCCTCTCCAAGACTCGAACCGTGACCTTAGAGGGGGGGTCAAGGGCATGCTGGTGGGTGGGGGGGGGAGAGGAGCCTGGGCCCACCATGATGCAAGGTATTCTGATGACTCTCCAGCTTCCATTGCTCAGTCAGAGGTGTGGAGACAGAGGTGCCCTCTGCAGCACCTCCCACTTCTGCACCGTGTTTTAATATTGTGTATGGTATGTGTTTTTTAGTATTGTGAGCCGCCCCGAGGCTGTTGCAAGGGGCGGCATATAAATATTTAAATAAATAAATAAATAAATAAAATAGGAACTGCCGGGGCTGATGGGCCAAAAATTAGGAAAGTCTGCTTGGTCACCACCAGTCCTGTTTTTGTAAAAAAAAAAAAAAAAAGGTGCCGGAACTCACTCTTGGGGTCACACTTTTACACTAAAAAAGATTTTCAATTCACCAACCAGTCACTCTACACACACATAAACATAATGGTCACCGCTGGCAGTAAGCACTCAGCGCACAACCACGCGACCGATCCCAAGCTGAGCAGCGTCCCGAGCAGTGCCTTCACAAGCAGCGCGGACACACAGGCAGCCCGCAGGCGCTATGTTAATGAACCTGCTATGCCCGACAGGGCGATTCACAATCACATGGAAAAATCCGTCAAAAAAAGGTGCCAGAACGCCGTTCCGGTATGTTCTATGACAAAAAAAGCCCTGGTTACCGCCACTTCCAGTGAAAATGCGAGCTTTTACCACAAAGGAACGCTTTAAGAACCCGGTCCCAGGCATACTTATAGCCCACTTTCAATCCAATCCTATTGTCCTGTAACATTAAATGGGACATTTTAATCACATTCAGGTGGACACTCTACTTAATATCAGACCGTGAAACCCTGAATGTTCTCTTGCGTCCCTGCTGGCCTCTATATGGCTTAGGAACCCCGAAGCGTCTCAGAAATAACCGCCGGATGCGATTTGACAAAATTGTACATATGGGGAAGGCAGGTAGATCAGCTACGAGTTTTATTTGCATGGGGATGAGATTCAAAGTCAGCAGGACAAACACCGAAACGACACAAATGATGTTATAAAGCTGACCAAATGCTCCCAAAGAATTATTTCCCCCCCGAGGAAAACAAAAGCGATAAAACGCAGTGGAGCTGCTGGTCCGTGGCAGCTCACGCGGACCAGCGGTGCAGAAGCTGCAGCTGGAGAGGTTCCTACGAGGAAGAAAATAAAAAACTCCCAGGCAATCTGGTGGACCGCTGATAAAATGACTGGCAACAAAAGGGGGAAACACAAATTCCACACTGCACTCTTTGATAAACCACTGCATCTCAATATTACAGCAGGCTACCCCAATTGTCTTCCAAGGCATACAGATGGCTATTGCCTCTCTCCCAAATCCAGCATTTCGCAATCAGTTTGGTCCTTTAAAATCATCTGCCTCCAGTCTTAAAAGAAGAATTTGGGAAAGCCCACTTGTTAATCAACATGCCACTTTATTATGGTACATTATTTACCAACACTGCCTAGTAGCTCCAGCCACACTGGCTCTCAAATGTTAATGATATTGCATTATCTGTGTTTACCAACTCCAGAATGGATAGAAACACACACTTTAAATGTATATTATATGAGGAAAAATATCCTCTAATATTTATTTAGCCCAAACTAGTGTAGATTCCCTTTCACATAGGAATTCTGCATGCGGCAGAACTGAGCTAGTACCCTCCAGATGTACTGGACTACAATTCCCAGCATCCCCCAGTCAGCATGGGAGCAGCATCTACCAACTGGGACTTGTACTCAAATATATCTCAAGGGCACCAGTTGGGGAAAGTTGTAATGATGTGATAACCATGGCAAAGACACATGAAGAGCCATGTGGAATCAGAGCACAGGGCCACCTAGTCCAGCGTTCTGGTCCTACACCGACTGGCCAGTTGCCCATGAGACAAGCACCCATATGACTTTAGTGCTACAGCACTCTCCTACCCATGTCCCCCAGCACCAGGGGTACACAAATGCACTGCCTCTGATACTGGATTGATAGTGTTCTCCTTCATGAATTTTTCTCATCCCCATTTAAATCCACCTGGATTGCTGGTCAACACTAGATCTTGCAGAACTGAATCCTCTAGCGGGTACAGCATAAGCACTACATGAAAAAATCTTTCATTTATCTCCCACCAAGCTCTTTCATGGGATAACCCACTATGGACTATGGTTATGGTCACAGGACACACTCGTGTCATGCCAAAGGTCCCAGGTTCCGTTCTCCCCACCTGAGGCGGGAGGCAATGCAGAAGACGTCTTCCTGAGATCACAGAGAACCGCTGCTGGTCAGAGTAGGCAGCACTGGCTTGCATAGAGAAATGCTCTTAGCTGGCATAAGGCAACCTCCTAACCTCCTCCAGATCTAGTTTGCGAACCTTAAAGAACTGGTATGATCGGTCATCTAAATTTAAAAAAAACAAAAAGTCAGATTCAGCCTTAATCCTAATTCAGTAATTCAGCGGGCAACAAGCAAAGGGTCTAAGATGTGAGAGGCGGTCAGAATGCAGGGCATATGCTGCCTTGCTTTGGCATGCATTTGATAAGATGGCTTCCTCCTTCCAAGGGGAAACAATTAGGACTCTCCTTTTAACCAAAGAAATTGCCCATGCCATAGGACACCAATACTCAATTAGCATCACGTTCACAACAGCATCTCCCACAGTACTGACTGCCCTTGAACGTGTTCATGTTACACAGACATCTTGACTAAGGCTACTGGAATAACTCCCTGGCAAAGTAGGCAGATGTTTATTTATATGGGAGGACCACCTGGTCACGGGAAACCTCCCCCCCCCCATCATCATTCTGTTGGGTTATTGCTCAGTCACTGGTTCCCCACCTCAATGAGACACAGTGGGTGCACATCTGGGCAGATGTGGAACCTCACGGACGCCGCCTGCAGCGAGCAAATGTCATGAGATATCCAGTCCAGGCCCTCTGTTTCTCAACCAGGAATAACAACAGGGATGGGAGTCCTATTTGACCCATCTGTCATATGGCCCCAACTGGAAGGATGGGATCTTCATCTCGAGAAAAGTCATTCCTTTTTCTCCAGCCAAACAAGAACATTGCCACAAAACTCCTCTCCTTATGACAGTCTCTCCCAACCTAGTTCCCTCCAGATGTGTTGGACTGCAATACCCATCATCCCAATAAGAACTGTCATCAGACACCAGGGAGCACCAGGTTAAAGCAGGCTGTCTTCTGACAGGGAAAACTCCAGTTCCAATACCCTGATTTATTCTGAGCAATATACTATGGCCACAATCAATTCTAAAATGTACGATGTTCTGTTTAAACAGGACTTTTCTTTGGCTAATGCAAGAGGGTAAAGAAGATTATTCATCACTAACATATTAATTATGATGGAGAAGGGCAGCAAATGAAAATTGCTTTTCAACAGGCCTGCTATCCCTGATGAATACAGCTTTTGATATTGCAGAATATCAAAAAGATGGTTCCTGGCAAGCTCCCAAGATAAAGACATAGAATCCTATTGTCCCATCTGCCCATACCTGTGTTGTTGTGTTTTCCTTTGTGTTTTTAAAAGGAGAAGCTATATTAATGTTGGATTTAAGAACAACTACATTTAATATACAGTGAGGGGTTTTAGACGCTGAGGAGCTAAATTAAAATGACAAAAGCAAGGAAATTACTCTTTGTATCCCATCGTTCTTCAATATTTGCAGCAACACCCTCCCAGAAATACCACATGGCACAGCACTCCAATTATCTGTGATATTAGCATAAATTAAGGATGAGGTGACCCTGAAATTTCCCATGTTACATAATTACTCTATTCTGTTGGGACTCAACCAGTTTTACACAGCTTTAGTGGGGACTTAAAGCGAACACACTCTTTAGCCCAACATTCCTTGAAAATATTGGATGGTACGACTAACTTAGTTGGCTGGTTCCTGTTTTTGACTGCATCTCGTTCTGAACATTTTGGAGCACAGTTACAGCAAAAGAGAACAGTGATGGCAGAATGTTGTTTAAACAGACGCAGCAAGTTCCTTCCCGCCCCAGTCTGGGAACGCCGAGGGTTGAACCAGGGAGCTTTCTGTGTGCAGAATGTGAGCCCTACTATCAAACTATGGTACCTCTGCAAGATAGTCAGCAAGCCAGCTGAGCTAGGTCTTGGAAACGGTCTACTTTGCCACCTGAATAGCTATGCATAATGCCAAGCTTCCTGGATAGAAGCCTGCACACCGAGCAAAGAAAATAATTCATATTATTGGTATAGCAATGGCATACATTACTGAGAGATATACATTTCTGCTGCTGAGTCCAACAACGACTTGCTGTGCAGATTTTCTGGACAGCATCGTTTGGCTCCGACAGCTTGGAAAGTACCCCAGTTTGGTTCAGAAGGCTTTGGAGGCCAACCCACCGGACTCAGGTTTGAATTGCAACCTTGCTTCCAAAGATGCAAAACTCTGTGCCTTCCTGTTCCTTAACAGCAACTGCTTTTTTGCTTCTTGCATTTAGACAAAACTGGATGCATTCTGCAGGCACAGCAGCCTCTTCGGAACAGAGGAAGCTTGCCATATCACAGATAAACAGATACAGGGTTGTTATTGTTCCTGTGCAAATGGCCTTTTCATTTTGACTTCCTTTTCTCCAAGGGAACTGCTGATAACTTTTTTCATTAGCAGAATTTGATGACATTTTCAGGCACGGTAGCCCCTCCGAGGGTAGGATGCCTTTCAGGTTTCAGGAAGATAGTTACAGTTTGGAGCCTTAAAAAATGAATTTGTTTACCCTGCTCTGTGGATTTTTTTTTTTTTGGGGGGGGGGCTTAGAAAACCAACATATTTGTATAAAGCACCCATCCAAAATTACATGCCAGAACTTGCCAACTAAGTAATCTTTATAAGAGGGAGATGCAGCCTGGTGTGCCCCAGATGTTACTGAGTATAACTCCTAGTGAGATCAAACCAGTCAATCTTAAAGGAAATCAACCCCAACTGCTGTTTAGAAGGCCAGATACAGAAGATGGAACTCAAATACTTTTGGCCACCTAATGAGAAGGAAGGACTCCCTGGAGAAGACCCTGATGCTGGGAACGATTGAAGACAAAAGGAGAAGGGGACGGCAGAGGTTGAGGTGGCTAGATGGAGTCACTGGGGCAATGGGTGTGGGCTTGGGTGGACTCCAAGGGATGGTGGAGGGCAGGATAGCCTGGAGAAATGTTGTCCATGGGGTCATGATGGGTTGGGCATGACTTTGTGACTAACAACAACAGCATAACTCCCATTATCCCTGGCCATTGCCCATGCTACCTGGGGCTTATAAGAGGAGTTGCTCAAAATATTTAAGGGTTGCCCTATCATATAGGGCCATATGCATGCTTGTAATGGCCTGTAATGGGATTGAGGGGGCAAGGATTTTATTTTATCTTTTTACAATGCTCTCTGCATCACATGGAAGCCAAACACATACATTATGTCTTATGGGACTCCCTCTCTCTGTCTTTCAGTGATACAAAACCTAGCAACCACAATTTTGGCTTCGCTAACAAAGCTAGCTCAAAATAGTGGGTCCTTGTTTAACATTTAGCAGCAGCGGCCCAGAAGAAAAAAATAGGCACACAGCTTCGTAGTAAGACAGCCATTCCCTTACATAAACCTGCATCACAAACACAACAACCATTGAATCATATGCATTATAAAACCAATGCAGTTCAAATTTATTTTTAGCGCCGGTGATGGAAATTTAACCCACAGCTGATGAAAAGCAACCAGAAGGCAGGGTGCAAACCCCATTCATTTTTAGAATCCTTGCTATCACTCAGCCACCACCCCCTTTTTTCTTCTATAAAACCTGACCAGCCCACTCCGTTTCTATTCCTATCAATCCGTAATTTACATAATTGTAACACAGCAGAATATACCTAGCCAAGGTTCTCCCTCTCCCCGCCATCCCCTATAATTATACCAGTCACAAACAGTATCCCTATCAAATGAGGGATATGTTTCGCATGTTACAGAGCCACTCAAAAAGATCATTTCCATCATTAATTTGTAAACACGAATCAGTATACTGAAAACAACTGAATGCACAAGGCTGAAAACATCTTCTGAATAAAGAACGTACATGGAAGCTACACAGGTGTAGGAGAATCAAGCCATTTGGCTGAGTGCTGGGCAGACTTGGGCTTTGTGGGATCTATTTTGCTGCTGCTGCTATTGTTATTGTTGTTGTTGTTGTTGTTATTCAGCCTTCGCAGTGGCTGGCCCACAGCTTTGGAATAGGCTTCCTAGAGAGGTCTGCCAGGCGCTGTCACCACTTTCATTTCTGCACCAGGCAAAAAGTACCCTCTTCTGTAGGCATTTTGAATCCTGATTTTAACAACTGGTTTGTTAGAAGATTTGTTCTACTCCCAGTAAGTTCTCTCCCGTTCTCTCCCTCTCTCTCTCCCCCCCTCTCTCTAGAGAAATTGTAATGGTCTTCTTGTCTTTTATTGCTGCTTGCCACTTAGAGAGCCCTGTTGAGTTATTCAGCAGCCTATAAATTTAAAAACAAATGCATAAGAGATTTATATCCCACCTGTCATCCTCTTACAAGGAAACCAAGGTGGCTCACAAGGTTCTGTTCCTCTCCATTTTATCCTCACAACGGCAACCCTGAGAGGCGAATTGGGCTAAGAATCCATGACTGGCCCTAAATCACCCAGTGAAGTTAGATTTTCCCAGCCCAGCACTCTTAACCACTGCACCACACTTGCTCTCAAACCAGAATCAAAAGAATTAAAGGATTCTGAGCCCAGGAACTTGCCTTGAGTACCAGAACTGAATGGAGCTTACAGGTCCCCCATACAGAAATCCATTCCTAGTTACTTCCTACTTTTACACTTTCAGAAATATAATTTAGGCAGCATGACCGAATAAAGGATTGATTGATTGATTGATTGATTGATTTAGGTAGCATAATTCTGCAGCTATCATTAAATAATTGGAAGTTTAGAATTCTAACTGATCCACTGCAAATTACCCTGAGATTTTCCTGCAGTTACGGAATGACCATTTTGATTACCACAAAATGAGGCCAGAAGTTCTCAAACTGTGGTCTGTATGCTCCAATTGGGCAACCAAACAGCTGAGGAACTCTGTCCTTGGCCCTGTTAAAGCTGACTTCACAGAAATTTACTCAGAAATACAGGAGCATCCCCAACATTAGAAAGACAAGATTATGGTCATTAAAAGAGGAGTTCTGTGCTTTGATGTGCTGCACTTAAACAAAGTTATAAGTGGTCTCCCATATACATATTGTAAGTACAGTTCCGTGTCTAAATGCCCAAGGAGAGAAGGTGGAGAACGTGGGAAGCACTGACTTTCAAATCACCGTTTTCCTGCCTGGGCAAGAACACCAAATCCAGACATGTACCAAGCTGCTGACCTGTTGGGACAATCCATGGTTGTCGTGATGTCCCCAAAGGCCTGATCTGATCCACACTAGATTGGGCATCTCTGACATGAACATTGAGTCCCTGAAGACAATCGTCCTTGAAGTCCCCAGAAACCCATGAGACCCTAATGATATTAGCAGGTAGCTAGAATGGATGGATCACTGCCTTGTTGTGGCGGAGGGGCTTGCGTAGCTCAATGAAGCTATGAGCTCTGCTGTGCAGGGCCACCCAAGATGGACAGGTCATAGCAGAGGGCTCTGACAAAACGTGATCCACTGGAGAAGGAAATGGAAACCCACTGTCATGCCTAGAAAGAGCTTTGTCCAACCCCCGTGGAGAGGGACGTATGAGGAGATTGAGGTCCACGTGACAAATCTCAGAGAGGTCAGAAAGGAGGGGGCACCTGTGCTGCTTGGTGCTCTCTGCAGTAGCTCCTGCACTATCTGTCGTAAACATAAATCTTGCAGCCGTTTGGAATAAAGGCCTTTAGTTTTTATTGCCCGTGTCTGTGCGAGTAATTGGGGACGTGAGTTACGACCTCACGACACCCACTCCAGTGTCCTTGCCATGAAACCCCCCTGGACAGTACCTAAAGGCAAAAAGATATGACGCCGGAAGATGAGCCCTTCAGGTCGGAAGGTGTCCAATGTGCTACTGGGGAAGAGCGGAGGGCTAGTACTAGTAGCGCCAGAAAGAATGAAGCGACTGGATCAAAGCCGAAAGGACACTCAGTTGCAGATGTATCTGGTGGTGAAAGATGCTGTAAAGGTGAAACTCAAATACTTTGGCCACATAATGAGAAGGAAGGACTCACTGGAGAAGAGCCTAATGCTGGAAACAATTGACAGCAAAAGAAGAAGGGGACGGCAGAGGATGAGGTGGCTGGATGGAGTCACTGAAGCAGTCAGCATGAGCTTAAGTGGACTCTGGGAGATGGTGGAGGACAGGAAGGCTTGGAGGAAGGTTGTCCATGGGGTCGTGATGGGTCGGACACGACTTCGCAACTAACAACAACAAGAACGGAAGGGTCTTCACTGTTGGCATGCCATATATAGGGAATACCCTCTCCAAGAAGGCTTCCTGGGCATCACTCTGCTATCTTTCCTTCTAATCCCAGGCATTTTAGACAAAGATGATTAGTGGGATCTTGTTTTCCAAGGCCCTTCACTTTTTTTCATATCACTTATTGTTGCTATGTTTAACCTTCCCTGTTACGAGAACCAGACTGAGGGCTTTTTCATATGGGGATGACATATACCTACTGTAAATAAATAACTGAAATGAAAATTTAAACACACCTGCATTAAGAAATGCAGAGCTAAAGTGATTTGAATTGTTTCACAAACAGAATTTAAGCTCTTTCATTCCCCCAGCAGCCCAGAAAAGCCTGGAAAAGTAAGTGCTCAAGCTGTGAATGCCAATGGAAGACTATTGCTCCAGTTTATGTGCTAGGAGAGCACTAAAAGGGCTTTTACTGCCTGTCAAGAGATTTAATTTTCTCCCCATGAAAAATGTCAGTTTTTTAAATAAGTACTACATTGCCCTTTTCAGTCAGTCAGTCATTAAACATAGCCAAAGGATCCTGACCTCAGTTCCACCTAATGTACTTCTAGAATAAAAATAAACTTAAGGAATAAACTTCTTTCAATTCAAATGGAAAGCATGTGCAAGGCTGTTCTGGGAGAGGAAAAATGCTATTCTGCTAATATTCATGGCATTTGTTGCTCCAAATAGTAAAGACACCAGCTTTCATCTTACATAACTGACATATACCCCCCCCACACACACACACACCAATACACACACACAGCTCTACAATACCACACAACACATCTTTCCCCAACCTGCTACTCTCCAGATGTTTGGGACAACAGTTCCCATCAACCCCAGCCAGCAGGATCATTTTTGGCAACGATGAAATCAGCATTAGGAGTATCCATTCTCCAAAAAATCCAAAATTAGGCTAAATTGTCACTTTAAGGAGAACCCGGCAGTCTATTCCCCCCTTCAGCAAACTCCAGCCAGGGTACTGGACCCTCCCTGCATGTCAAGAAAGGTCAGGCAGGGCCAGTGGCAGGGGGCGGCATGGGCAGCAACAGCTGGGGAGGGCCCACATCTCAGGAGACACCTTCTGAGGGTAGCCCCCCGAACATGCTTTGGCTCTGCACCTCTGCAGCCCCCTGGCTTGCCTGCCTCTCCGGGGCTGAGAGGGCCAAGCAGCAGTTTTCTTTATTGACTATTTTCTATGCTTCCCAATGGCTGAAGCTCTCCGCGTGGGTCACAACATTCCACGATCTTCAAACAAACATCGACACTACAGTCTTTGCAATACACGAAATGCAGTAAGTCATGAACTGATAATGAGCTAAAGTCTAATCCGTTTCCTTAATTAATCTACAAGACGACCTTAGAAACCTCCCACTGACGTTGTGTGTTGTCTTGCACAACATCCAAAATGAAAGGGGGAAAAAGCCCTATCCAGCCACAGTCAAATACTGCCCCCGTCTCTCTCATTCATTCTCTTGCTGCCACCTGAACAATTTACTTTTTATTTTAATTTATTAATTGATGTAACACCCAGAAATGTGCCCTCCACCTACCTAACAAGGACCGGAGGCAAAGCACATTCTGTTTCTTACTCCGAGGATGATTCCCCTGCATCGCACGGCTCCTCCCGGCTTCCTCCTGCGAGGAAACCCAGGTGGCTGCCCGGCTCTCTTCCCCTCCTCTCCTGAGAGGCAGCGAGGCTGAGAGGCTGGGACTGGTCCAAAGTCACCCAGGGGCTTCCTGACTGAGGGGGGACTAGAACCCAGGTCGCCTGAGTCCCAGCCCAGCCGTCTCCCTGCTATGCCACGCTGGCTCCCCTCAACCCCCATTTCATCCGCACAACAACCTTGTCAGGTAGGGGAGGCGGAAAGGGAGGGACTCAAAGTCATCCGGGGGTTCAGGGGTGAATGAGGACTAGAACCCAGATCTCCTGAGTCTCAGTCCAGGATGATATACATCTAATTAATAAATAAATATGGAATGCTCTCCCCAGAGAGGTTTGCCTGGCGCCAACTTTATATTTGTTTCGGCGCTAGGAAAAAACCTTTTTATTTGCCCATCATTTTAAATGTTAGGGATTTTAATCAGGTTTTAACTTCACAGTCGCTTTTTGGTTTGGCTTTTGTCTTGATTTTGATTTTGTGCTGACTTTCCATTTGTGAAATGTTACTGGCTTTATGTGCACATTTAATTATTTATTTAATTATCGTTAACTTGCTGGATTGCTTGCTTTGATTTTTTGTAAGCCGCCCTGAGACACTTTTGCACATAGGGTGGGATATAAATATTTTAAATAAATAAATGTAAAATACACATAGAATCAAATGAAGCGTAACATTTCCAGGGCAACATTTAAAATATTTTAAAACACTAAAACAATCTCAATAAAAACAGGACCTTTTAAAACTGCTGACCAGCCTCATCATATGCATGTTAAATGCCTGGGAGTAGAGAGCAGCCTTGATCTGGCGCCAGCAAAGCCTCGGTTAGAAGATCATCCCAGGACTGAGGAGCCACCACTGAGAAGGCTCCCTCTTCTGCTGCCTCCCTTGGAAGCAGCACTTGAGGGAAGGTCTCAGAGCCAGATCACAGGTGATGCTTCCTCTTGCATTTAAACTTTAATTGTCGCTTTCTGCTTTTATTTAATTTACGGATACACACCTGTATTACTCTGTCAAGTTCTTAACTTTTTATAGCATATTGCCCCCCAACTGCCTGAAAGAGGGAGGGTGCAATTCAAAGTACTAAATTAAATTAAAGCATTTAATTAGGTTAAATTAATAAAACAAAAGGCAGACTATTCGGAGGGTAGCAATTTCCAAGGAGAGAAACACAGTCTTTCACAGCAAGGCTGGCTAAGCATCAGTTCCAAAAGCAAATGCCACTGCGGCCAGACATCCTGCCCCGGGAAGGCTGGTCCAGGCATGACCGCTACAGAAAGCCCTCCCACCTCCACTCCTCGTGCGCAGGCATCAAGGGGGCGCAGAGGCAGGCTTCCAAAGCGGGGTAAGCGGATTCATGCAGGGAGCACTGGGGTTGCAGAGACCGTGGGTCCCAGGCCATTCAGGGCTTCGGGAGGTCGAGACCCTCACCTTGAATTGAGCCCCAAACCTGCTGAAAATGGACGGCGGGCTCGATCAAGGATGGAAGCACTACGCTCTGATATCTTGGCCCCGGCCTGGCCACCAGCAGCCACGTTTGGGACTGGCAAAGGGGGGGGGGGGTGCCCAGAACTCTACTCATGCAACAGGGCTTCTCTGCCACCTCTTCGTCACTGTGGTTGCGCTCATCCTCCAAAAGCTGTCTCTGGCATACTCAAGGAAGGGACAGTGCATGGCAAGAAGAGCTAGAGGGCCAGGGGAGAAAGAGTGGCGTAGCAACGCGAGCAGAACGACACTCACTGCAGAGGATTTGGGAAGCGGGAGGCTAAGAAACCCCACCATACGCGGACATGCATGCATGTAACCAGCTAAACAAACACAATTGCATGCTAGGCATCCGTCCAAAACTGATGCTATACTGGGCAGCATCCAGTACTACTGGTCCACTGGCGCCACCGATGAGGCACTGGTGTCCAGGCCACTGCCAAAGGCACGTGCTGACATGGTCAGCTTTCCAGGGCAACCCAATGCACCAGCTCACAGCATGTGTAGCACTAAACCACATTTAATGGTAGGGCTCCATCGATGGCATTGGCAGAGCACCAGCGTGGAATGCTGCCCAGTGTTACAACTTCTGCAAACTATGTATAGCTTTCAAGAGATTACAACAGAAAGAAAAGCCGGCATGGGGGGAGGAGAAAGGAAAGGATTTTAAAAAAGCATAAGAAAAAAAACCAACTCTCATCCACTTTGGCACAGAAATAGCAACCCCTTTAAAGGACTTATTGTCATTTGTTGGAGGAACGGCCACGGTTCCTTTATGGATCGAAAGGAAACAGCTGGCACAATTGCCAAATAAATAATAGAGAGACAAAAGCGAGCCACCTTATCACCTGCGCCAGGCACATGAGACTGGCAAGCACCAACCAGCAATTGCTCTTTTGTCAAGAACGACTGAAAAATACCTGAGCGGCAAAAGGCCCCCTGCATCATCTGAAATTACTGAATAAAAATGTTTCATGCTATTTTTCAGGACTGCAGTTTGGCTTGGACTCGGTCGCAATAGATTTTGTACCAGCACACAAGGAAATCTGTCAATAACTCCACGAGACACGCTGGGTGTCTTCAATGGCTATTCTGCACTCACCTTCCACAGTCTGACCTTCCCTTTTCAGCATCTGGACTGCTCCAACGTATTTCTTGAGCTGTACTTTTAGCACCTCGTTTTCTCTGCAAGAACAAAGAACAGTGACAGATAATATTGCTTTTTTTCTTTAAAAAGGGAAGGACGGACGGATGGACAGACGAAAGGACACAAAGTGAAAGGGAATTCATAAAATACTGGCATCTAACTTGCCACACTTGAAGCTCTTGTTGGGATAAAACTCTGATTTGCTCAACTGGATGCTACAACTAACATGCAGGTGCACCATTCAATGTGTGAATAACTTATGCCAAGACAGGATATTGGGCTATCCAGGTCCTCCAACTGGAAGCACCCTCAGACCAAGAGATCTCTTCCATTCTTGCTACTGAACATTTACATAACTAGAGATGCCAAAGATTCGACCTGGAGCTGCAGCCAAGATAGCTTATTTCAGGGTCCTCACAGCCCCTGCCTGGTCCAACTTTGCTCTGCCATCCCGAACTGACTCTGCCCTGCCTTTCAGTAAACATGGCTGCTTCAAATCGGCTCCTCTGAGGACCTTGAGCAGAACAAAACAGAGCAGTGAGCTTGAAAATGGGCTGGTAGCTAATGAAAAATTGCAGGAACCAGAAAGGGCCCCAAGCAGAACGTTCACTCCTTGCATTTCTCCATGACTAGGTACAGCAAGCAAAATATGCCAGTGTGCATTCAGATGAAATGAATCCTTCTCTGAGTTTATGCTAGACTTATTTTAGTGGAATAAATGCTATTTTGTTTAACTTCTGCTCGCTTCTGTAAATTCTTCCGCAGCTGCTGAAGCGTCTGGAGCATTTTCAGGTTAGGGGTCACACAGACTGGCAAGCCATGAAATACAGACACCGTCTTGGCTCTAGATTTAGCCCAACTAAAAGCAGCGGATCTTGAATTCCCCAAGTCCAACAGAAGTCCCATTGCTTTCAATGGGCCCACTGAAAGTACGACTCACATCTGGATCCAAGAGGAAGCTCTGACTTACAGTGCAGATGAACAGAAACCGGCAGGGCTGAACTGGCGCTTTTGTAAACAGCTGCTAATAGAGTCAGGGTAGCTTTTTCCCTGGTGCTCAGCTTGGAAAATGATTACTGTATAAAAGTGACATTAGAAAGCAGCCTAGAGAGAGGTCTCATAAGAATTTACTGGAAAATAGGTTGGCCACTATATTTTCTTTAATAATTACAGAGCTGTCAAGTCAGATTTCTGGTCAATGCAAGTGAGTTTAATTCAGCCCCTTCAGAACTTTGCAAATTCCTGTGTGGCCAAGGGAGTGTATGTTACATAACAATGAAATTTTAACGATGCTCCCAATGGCATTGTGCGCAGCTTATTACACTTATTTCCTGTATGTGCAGAATCCAAACCCCAAGCTTCAAAGCTGAGCTTTCAAATGAGACCAACTCTGCTAGAATGAACACATGAAACAAAGAAGAGTCAAGCAATTTGATGTGTTTGCAGCATTATAGCCATTTTGAACAACAGGCCAAACCTCCTTAACTGCAATTCCAAAACATGAAGTAAAATGATGCTTGGACTTCCTCATCCAAAAACAAAAAAACAAAAACCAATGTTAATTGTCTTGCCGTGTTTCACAACAATTGTACATTACAAAACTAGGACAATGGGGGGGGGGTGAGAGAGACCCACACCGTAGTCCCTGCTACCATGGCAAGAAATATGCAATCATAGTAACACACGGGCAAGAACTGTGGTGCAGGGTTTGGACAGCGACTTAGAAGAATGGAGTTCTAGTCCTCGCTCAGCCGTGAAACTCACTGGGTGACCCTGGGCCCACCGCAGACTCTCAGTCTGACCTTCCTTACGGGGCTGTTGCCAGGAGAACGAGGACGAGAGGAAATGTGTGAGCTACTGAAAGAGCGCCTTCCATCAGTGCAGCAGGGAGAGGCTGATTCCCGCTGGAACAGATATGGGAATCATATGGAGGGAATCTGCTAATGCCAAGTAGAATTTCACCTGGTATTTGTAATGTTTTAAAATGCCATGTTACAAGTGTCTCCGTGTTAATATAAAATATTAAAATGAGTCTTCAGTAAATGTGCCAATGTGGCGTAGTGGTGAAGAGCATGGGACTGGGACTCAGGCGATCTGGCTTCTAGACCCAGCTTGGCCATGGAGCCACCTGCGGGACTCTGGGCCAGTCACAGACTCTCAGCCCAACCTACCTCACAGGGGTGTTGTTGTGGGGATAAGATTGAGAGCAGAAGGGAGGATGTAAGCCGCTTTGAGTTTGAAAGAAAAAAGCAGCATATAAATCTAAAATAAATAAATTAGGGAGGGATTACAGGTGAGCACTGACATGCATGCTTTGTGAATATTTTCATTAACATTACATAGCAGAATTACTATTTCGTTACCTCAATTTAGTTATTTAGTAACCTAAATCAAATGTATTTCAGGCACATAAATTCATTACTAGGTTTGAAAAGGTAAATTTTTACGTAAAAGGTAAGGGTAAAGGTTTCCCCTTGACGTTACGTCCAGTCATGCCTGACTCTAGGGGGCGGTGCTCATCTCCGTTTCCTGGCCGAGGGAGCCAGCGTTTGTCTGCAGAGTCTCCGGGGTCATGTGGCCGGCATGGCTAAACACCGAAGTGCACAGAACGCTGTTACCTGCCCCCCAAAGCGGGACCTTTTTATCTACTTGCATTTGCATGCTTTCGAACTGCAAGGTCGGCAGGAGCTGGGACGGCGCACAGGAGCTCACCCCATGTGCAGATTCGAACCGGCGACCTTTCGATCAACCAGCCCAGCAGCACAGCAGTTTAAACCACTGCGCCACCTGCAGTCTCTAATTTTTATGTACACACACACAATTTTCAATTATTGCTCAGAGTAAAGCAGTATTTCAGTTATGATGTTTGACAACAAAAAACTAACCACTGTCAGCATGAAGGCTGCTGGAATGAAGGACAACCGAAACTAAGCACGAATATGAATTTATGTTAAAAACAGATCATAAAAATGTAGATGGATCACCTTTCATCATTCTTTTATAACTCTGGTGCTCATCAGCTTTTCATTATGCACAAGATGAAAAAACATGTGTAACGAAAGATGTCATTTTCTCCTTCTGTAATTGGTTCGAGAGCTTGAAAAAAGCAGGCTTTTCACAAGCCCAAGTTCAAACAGGACAGAGGCTTTTAATTAAAATAGGCTTGTAGCTGTGTAATTACAAAATTACAAAGGCCTGAAGCTTTGGGCTAGTTCAGGGGTTAACGATCCTGGTTTGGCAAACCATGGCTTAACAAGCTAGGAACAAGCATGAGGCTCATGCAGTCCTCCCTTACCCTGGCAGTTTTACACCAGCCATGGTACGGTGATCATAACTGGTTTGAGTCAGAGTTCTTCATCACACCCAACTTACAGTCAGTCTACTAACCATGATCTTAAATCTGTGGTTGGCTACTGACTGAAGATCCTGCTCAGTAAATCAGCATTGAGCTGGAGTTGCCTGCTCTTTGGAAACAGAGAACTCTGGTTTAGATGAACCCAGATCACGGTAAACCAACATGCCACAGGAGAAGGATGCTCGTTTCTGGTTTGCTCAGCCATGGTTTAATTATCACTGAATTGGCTTTTCTCTGGAAAGAAGGTATCGAATTCAAGATGCATAGGGAGAAATACAGAATGTTCTGCTTTTACAGTGGCAGCCACGCTAGCATGGAAGAAATCTGGGTGCCCCAGAGAGCTAGACATGGGGAAAGGACAACGTTGTGAGCATCCCCTTGAGAAGAGAACTAGTACGAAGGAAGCGAAACACAGGAAATGAATGAAATTCTGTACTCCTGCACCCTGCCTCCAATTTAGGGTTTCTTCAGTGTTCTTCTCCCTGTTTATTTTCCAGAACCAGGGTGGACAGAGGTAGATTTCCAGATGTTTGAGACTTCAGCTCTCAGAACCCGCTGCCAACAAGCTATGGTCTGGTATGCTGGGAAATACAGTGCACCATTTCTCTGTTTTTCTTAGGAGGGGTCAGAAGATATACAAGATGGGGACTATCTGGTGCACGGAACAAGCAGCAGAGAGAATCATAGAGAACACCATTCCACCAGAGACTTCCAGGGAAGAAGAGGCCCAGGAAGCCGTTTCCTGCGATGGCTCCACGGAACTCCGCGGCAGTGCAATGTGACTCCACTTGGGCATCCGTGCCACTTTCCAGAGCATCAGGTGGGTTCCCCAGCCCTGCAGAAGCGAGCGGCCAAGGAGGAGGACACCCCACTTTGCAAAGTGACGCAGCCCCCATGGATGGACAAGGGAGCCTGGTCCCCTTTGCAAGTACTTGCAAGATTAGCACTGGGCCTGCAGGTCCTCGCAGGGTTGGGCCACTCCAATCGTGCAGATCAGCTGAGAATCGCGGGGCCCCGTCAAAGGCATCCCGGGCCTACTCAGTATGGCTACAAATGAGTCTTTATGGTGGCTATTCTGTGTTCTCACTTGCCCTTGCTTCCAATCCTGCCAGACCTTGTCCGCATTTGACCCTCCCTCGTTCTTGACTCAGCCTCCACCCACGGCCCCACCGTGTCTAAGCAAGTGCTTGGCCCTTGCCTGAATATGTTTGGTTCTCCTCTCATCTGCACCACCTCTGGTCCAATCAGGCATTGACCAGCATCAAGGACAACTGCTGCTTACACCCTGGAGCTGATACCCCTTAAGCACCAGCACTTGCTCTGGGAGGGTGAGACCAAGACGATCAGACCCATCAGCAGAACTCAGACAGATTTCAACTCCGGAGTCCGGATGCTCAAATTCATGTGTTGCTTCAAGTCAACCTCCAAATCCTGCCTGAAACAGCAGCCTGACTTCAGTGCTTTGCAGCTGCCCTGAATAAATCATGCTTCGCAGAGAGGGGGCCATGGTTCTGCTCCGACATGACAGGGTGAGCCTGTCTTCTGCAGTGTCTGTTCAGAGAGGGCGATCGCCTACCTGCAGAAAGCCCACAAGCAGGACTTGACTGCAGCAGCACCTTCCGGCTCATGTCCCCAGGCAACTCGTCCGGCAATGCAGGCTGATACTGGAGGCAATGCATGGCCATCCAGATCGCTTCATGGCACATGCATTTGCTAACCCCTTTTTAAAGCTGCCCAAATTGGTGGCCATCACTCACATCTTGTGGAAGGGAATTATATCGCTTAACTACCCACTCCTTCCTATTATCAGTCCTGAATCTCCCAGCATTCAGTGGCTGCTAGGAGAATGGGAGAGACAGAGTTGCATGGGATAATATTATTACAGTATTACATAAAAGGACTCCTGTTGAGCTTCATCAGCCCTTTCGTGGGCTTTAGTCATGAGCAGGACAGAAAACCTGCTCTAGTCTTGCTGGGGAAAAGATTATTCTGATCAACTGGGAACTGTAAACAGAATCAACCTAAAGGATTGCCTTGTTTATGTGCTGCAACAGATGATACTCAGTAGAGCACGCACTTCTTGAAAGAAAGCGGAGAAAATGTAACCTGATGCTCCAGTCTCTCTCTGTTACTTGAGATTTTGCAGCAAACCTATAGATACATTGGCTGCCGCATTGAGGCTGACAGCTGACCTATTTGTATTAACATTGAGTGATGCTGCATACTTTCTGGGAACAGTGAACGTGTTCCTGCGCTGCGCAGGAACACCGAAAGACTCCTGTAGAAATGACTACAGATGGAGTTACTATTGCAGGCATAAATCAGCAAAGGTGAATAGCGACAGGTTTTTGGAACCAATTTCAAGATCAAAAACAGCAAGGCTGAGACAGAGAATGGCAGTGCATTAGTAGGACAATGGCAGCCAGAAGAAAGAGAGAGAAAGAGAAATGCAAGAGTTGGTTCCAGGAACACTGGCATAGCAGATCTCGTAAAGCCACAGTTGTCCACATTCACAGGTAAGGAAAAGATCTACTGCCTAAACATGCCTTAAAACCACAAGCAGGAAGCGCGGGCAACACCATCTCCTTACCCACATTCTCCAGTAACTAGTATACACAAGCGGACTCTCTGTGATCCCAGAGGCAGCACTGAGCCATCAGGACTAGCAGCCTCATCCAGCATGAATTTGTCTAATCCCATTTTAAAGCCATCTGGATCGGTGGCATTGCTACAGCTCGCAGCAGCAAATTCCATATTTGACAATAGACTGTGTGAAGCATTTTTTACTTATCCTAACTCTCCCACAACTTCATAGTAAAACCCCTGGTTCTAATGATATTATCCGTTCTCTCTGCACTAGCCATAATTGTAGACATCTGTATTGGGTCTCCTCTCAATAGCCCTTTTTCTAAGTTAAGGAGCCATGGGCACTGTACATTTCTGAACAAAGGTTGCTCTTGCTTTCAGGTTGCTCTTGCTGAAAGACTCAGAGCGCAGCACAAACAACTCAGGAATAGGCAACAGGTCTGGGCATGATCACAAGCCACGGTTTAAACCACCCCAACGTTCTAAGCCACAAACCACCATAGATTCTTTCTCTGGCTTACAGCTGGTTAACGAAACATGGTTTGCTTGTGCAGAGAGGTTCAGGCACAACACCAAGCCAGACTTCACCAAACCATCATTTAGCATTATGCTCAAACCACTTAATATAATAACCACAGGAAGCCCAGGTGGAAGAGCACATCCAAGAACGGTGTAGGTTTCCTCCCTTTGCACACTTAAGGCCACAGACCTTTCTTGCAAAACCGTCCTTATGGAGCAAAATGTTTTCCAGAAGCATAAAACACCCGGACAGAATTGCATGCACCAGTGGTTTGTTGAAGCCGATAAAGTATTCACTTTCAGGAACTCTCCTTATGAGCTTGCCTGGTCCCCATCCCTTCCAGAGGGGCCTTCTGAAAGTGAGCATGCCTCCCCTCTGCATGCTGATCCTCCAACTGGACCGCCCTCCTCTGCCAACGTCACATCATGGGATTGAGAACCATGCCCACCTCACCTGTCCCTGAGAAACTCCCGTCCTCCTCCTGTTACCTGCACATTTTGGTTAGTTTCCTAGACCGCCTGCCCACCTGGGGAGTCTGGCCTTGAGATAAGCAGCTCCCCTTCTCTCATCCCAACATCCGGAAATGGCCCACATACCAAGGCCCCCTCCTGCTCCTCTTCCTTCCTGAATCCAAACCAGCTGGGCTGGAGAAAGTGCACCAAGAGCAATGATCCTTCTCACTCCCAACAAACGGGTCCATTACCACACCTCCCTAGCAGGAAACCTTCTACTAGAATCGAGCGAGCCACTGCCCTACCTCGCCAGGGCCTGGATCTTCACTGTGTAACGTTCTTCCTGCTCTGAAACCTTCTTCTTCAGGTTGTCGATTTCTTGACGTAGGCCCGCAGAATGCTCCATCTCTCCATCGAGGAGGTTCCGCAGCGAGCTGAGAAAAAGAGGGCTGGCACTGATGATGCGGGAAAGAACATTCACGCATCGCATCTGTCAACGCGGGTCGGGTCTGGTGCACCACAGAGGGACCCAGGGTCCTTGCGAGCTGCAGGTGCCTCTGCTTTGCCTCACAGCCAAGCCAATCAGGGCCCAATTCAGGGACATTCAGTGCGGGGTCGATGTGTGAGACTGGTTCCAGTGGCACTACCTCCAGCGTGCACCTCTCCCATCTTGTCACACACACACACGGTCCCTTCCTAGTGCCACCTCCTCAGCTGACGGGGCCATTTCTGAGAGGGATGGTCTAACTTGGTGTCCTGCAACAGCAGGAGGTTGGGCCTGATGGCCCTCCCGGCCCCTTCCGACTCGACTATTCCACGAGTCTATGAGAGGAGCCCTTTCTCCTGCCCTGCAGGAGAGGGCAGGCCTCGATTCTGATCCGCCACTTACCCGTTCTGCTCTTCCAGTTCATGCTTCCTGTTCATCATGGCTACAATGGCTTGCCGAAGGTCAGCTGCGAAAGAGACGGGGCGGGGTGGGGTGGGGGGGGTGAACAAGAGACATGGGTTACGCTTTTTGAGTAACTGCGACCCATTCCGTGTAGAAAAGCGCTGAGATTCACACCTTACAAGAGCCATTTGTGTGCGCTGGCCTTGGTCTGCTTCATTTGTCCTTTCAAATTTTAACATTTCCATGAAAGAAGCAAGCAAATGAACGCCATCCTCCCCCCTGGACCACAGGACTCCAGCCAAGTGTTCAGAACAAGGGGTCAGGAAAATTTTCTCAATGGGTGGCTGATGTTGTAACTTCCAGTAAGCACCAATGCTGCCAGACAAAGCAGACGGCCCAAAAGCACCATTATTAGATTTAAGAATATTTTACTTCCAAAGAGCTGTGTTTGACACGTATATATGTCACAGCCGGAATACAGAAACATAAGAACGTGTGCTGAAGCACAGACACGTTCAATGAGTCCCAACACCTCTCTAGGGCAAGTTATTAATTTTAAAACACTTTCAACGGCTAGTCAAGGCTTAGATAAGGACAGCTCCTGAGCATGAGCTGAAAAGCAAAATCGCTTCATGTACACCCAGAGACTGACTGGCCCAGGGTCTGTCCTCAGATAGGTTTGTAGAACAGCATAAAAGCTGTTTATGGCTTTGATTTCTTGGCTTATTTAAAATTTATAGGATTTGTTCCCCCTCACTGTCCCCGAAAAGCCCAATGTGTTACACTAGGACTTAGATCAGAACCATCTGGAGGAGCCAGCATATCAAAGCCTCGCTCCAACCACCCACTGCCCCATCTCTTCAAGAACATGAATGGCAATGGGGAACACGCCTTGGCGCTCAGACGTTTCCACTGCTTGTGCAAAGCAGGGGTGCCAAGCATCAGGCCCGTCCTGGCTTCCCAGAGGACCATGCCCTTCCCCTGCCACGCCCCCTTTCCCCATCTTGTTTGGCGGTTTCTTGGCTCTCGTGCATTCCCTCCCCTCATCTTCAGGTGCCTCTCCAGAGGCTTAGATCCCAACACCAAAATTTTTAAACTAAAATACTCTTCTATTCAGAGGGTATTTTGGCCCCTGCCCTATGCACCTGGCCCTGAAAAAGGACGGAAGGACAGACAGATAGAGCCCATGATAGGCAAGGGTAGCAGTAAAAACGTTAAAGGCAGGTTGCTTACCTAACTAGCAGGGGTCATCTGGGCATTCACACATGTGGGTGCAAAACGGGTATGTGTGATGCAAAGAGACCACAAAGAAGAACAGGAAGCTCAGAGCAGTTCGAGGCTAAGGATTCCCAGAAAGGGCACTCTTTATTTTATAGACTTTTGCCTAGCTTTTGCCTAACGCTAACCACTACACCACACTTCAATGATGGTTGGCATTCCTGATGCGAAGCTCTCCAGATGTTTTGGACTACACTGAGCAGCATCCTTGGCCAAGCTGCCTGGAACTGATAAGAGGCAGAAATCCAAAGCATTTGGAAGGCCTTAGGCTGACGAAGGCTGACCTACACGGACCGCCTGCCGGCCCCCTCTGGCACAGACATTCCCCACTGCATGTTACCCAGTCCTTTCACAGGAAAAGAAAGGCACTGTATTCCAAGAATGTATACCCCATTCATCAAGAAACCCCCTAGGGTGGTTTACACAGTTTCAAAACATAACAAAATAAATTTAAAACATACAGGACAAACTAAGGAGCATCTGCTCTAGTACTGAGCAATGAGCCTCATTCTATATTAATACTATGAACTGCCTTTTTTCTTGAATTGTCCAGAATGTTCAGCCTCACTTGTAAAAACAAGAAAACCGCAAAGAATGTTTTTTCTAAAAAGAAGTCCTTGCTAGTCCTCACCCCACTGATCAAACAGGGTGGGTTTAAAAGAAAATCTGAAAACAGACTTTAAATCGACTAACCAACCAACTCACTCAATACAACTAACACAGAAGTATTTGTTTTAGCTGTTCAGTAAGACTGGGAAAGCTGCTCCTGATTAACAAGCTGTGTCTTGCTAGCACTGCTGGGTTCTGAACATGAGAATGCACATCTCTACCATAAGTAGGGCCTTCTCTGTGGTGGCACCCAGATTGTGGAATGCACTCCCCAGAGAGGTTCGCCTGGCACCAAGTTTATATTCTTTTCGGCACCAGGTTAAAACCTTTTTATTTAAACAGTATTTTAAAAACTAGTATTTTTAATGGTGTTCAACAGTCACGTTTGATTTATTTATTGTATTATGCATTGTTTATTGATTGTTTTATTGAGATTTGCATTATATTGTTATTGATATTTTTGTAAGCCATCCTGAGGCTGCGACAAAGGACGGCATATAAATGTTTTAATCAATAAAAATAATGCACAGTTCGTTAGCAACCCACACTCAGCCCTGGAGTGCGGAACATCATGTTGGCCAAGTCCAATCAAGGCCCACCTTACAGAATTCCTTTAGCACACTCGTAAGATCTGATAGCCAACTCCTTAAAGGATGGTGAAAAGGTCTAATTTAAACATGAGCAAAGGTGGGAGCACCATCTCACTGTCACACCTTTACACGTTCACCACCAGCATCTCCACACAGGGCCAGGAAACCTATTGCCAGTCAGGGATGACCAACTCGTGGCTTTCTCGATGTTGCTTGACTAGAACTCCTATTATTTTTGACAATTAGCTACATCAACTAGGATGACGGCAACTGTAAGTCCAACAACATGGCCAGGACTGATGGAACTCGCAATCCGGCATCACATAGTGCTCACCCCAGCCAGACCAACCCTTGACCTGACAGTGTAAGACACTCTTAATGAGTCTCTGGGTACTTGAGTTGACATTGCAGAATGTGAGAAAAATCCAAAATGAATTCAAATTAATTCAGATGTCTATAAATCTGACCCATGGGTTCCACAGCAGACTGTTCCTGAGTCACACAGATTCTGTGGGCTTGCAGGAATAAAAACTCTTTTTTTCCAGAGTTATATATCAAATTATTTGTAGAATAATATAAAGACAAACAAAAAAACCCCCACCACCCTAGATTGTGCATTTCTCACCATAGGTTAAGGCAGGAAAATCTATTCCACATCTACACAAAAGCACATCACCACCATGGATTTATCTTTAGTACTATGTTTAAATCAGCCTTCAACATAGCTGAAAATGAGGTTAATTATCCCCCACTAAAATACACCAAATTGCCTACCAAAGATCGATTGACCAACAGCACGTACAGTCGGCCAAGACAGAAGCAAGCCCTCCCCCTAGTGGCAGCCACTGTTTTAACAAGCCACACTCCGTCTCCTCTCACTGGGTTCCCTTTCCTCAATTCTGTACCTTTCCTTCTCTGTTGGACTACAAATGACAGAGAGAGCTCCTGAAACATGAATCGGTGCGTTCAAATTAAAAATGGAATGGCTATTTTGCCAAGGTGCGCCAAAGAATGGCAACGCCTGTGCTGACAAATCGTTGGAGTGAAACAAACCTTTCAGAGCAACAGCCTCAGAGTCTGTCTGGAGGGATGGATGGAGGGATGCAGGGATGGAGGGATGCAGGGATGGAGGGATGCTTACCCACTGTCATGGATTCCGGCACACTGGCTGATGGCAGGAGGTCATTCAGTGCACTCCCTGGGACAGGTGGGTTCCCTTCTACCCTGCTTTTGTTTAAATAAAGTGAAATACTTTAGGCAAAGCGATTGCAGAGAAGGATTGATTTACACAGTCTTCACCAGGCACAATTCACTTCAGTGCAGCAAACCTATTCACCCTGAGTGGCGGTTGTGCAACTTACTTTTGCACAACTCTCGTGCACTTTGACTGCACTATTACTAGTACTGTTCATCCATTTTATTTATGTATTTAAAAGGTTTCTATACCATCCCATCACAGACGTCTTGGGATGGTTTACAACACCATTAATAAAATAGAATAAAAAGTAGAAATAAGAGTAGGGGTAGCACAGCATCTGATGTTAAGTATAAAACCACCAATTAAAACAAATTAGCCATTACAATATTGGGAGAATAAAAAGGGTTTTGCCTGACGCCGAAAGGAAAGTATTGTTGTATTGTTGTTGTGAGCCGCCCCGAGGCTTGTGGCAAGGGGCGGCCTATAAATTTCCAAATAAATAAATAAATAAAATAAATAAAAGAAGAGTTGGCACCAGGCAAAACTCCCTGGGGAGCGTGTTCCACAGTCAGGGCACCACTGGAAGGCCCTCCGATGGGTCGTCACCCTCCTGATCTCTTTCAAGGATGGCTCCTGCAGGAGGGCCTCTGACTCATTTTACAGCACCTCAATCAAATTTAGACCTTGGCATTGGAGATTTAAGAAAATTTGGAAAATTTAGTTCCAAAGACATCAAACAAGGCAGACTGCTCAAATTATGACAGCAGATCCATTAAGGTTGTGGACTAGATTGGGCTAAGGAAATAGGGCTTGCACAGTGAAGACTGTGGAATGTGCTCATTACCCCTAGTTTAGTAAGGAATTCCTGTATCCTAGGAAGTGGCCACTTTGGCCACCTAATGAGAAGGAAGGACTCCCTGGAGAAGAGTCTAATGCTGGGAACAATAGATGACAAAAGAAGAAGGGGACGGCAGAGGATGAGGTGGCTGGATGGAGTCACTGAGGTGGTTGGTGTGAGCTTGAGTGGACTCCAGGGGATGGTGGAGGACAGGAGGGCCTGGAGGAATGTTGTCCATGGGGTCGCGATGGGTCGGACTCGACTTCGCGACTAACAACAACAACAACAACAGGAAGTGGCTAAAAGAAAAGAAATCCAGCACAGGAATACAAAAGAGGTTAAATACAAGTAATTGGGGGAAAGAAGCAAGATAGTTTTCTCGTTGAAAATAGTAACAGTTCTGTATTATATTGGGATGTGGGGGGTTGTAGTTTTCTCTAGCCAAGGCTAACTAACAAGCCAGGATCAAACACCAGTCGAATATCCTAAATTCTTTTAACAAACTTTCATTAGATTAAGGCACATTTCTCAGAGTTGAACATAACGCAAAAAGGAGAGGCCTTCCACCTGGAGGATAACAAGAAGCTCACTTCAGTTTGTGAACCTTTGCTGATGATCTGGCTTTGATGATTCGGTTTAGGTCAGTGGTGCAGAGAGCTTTAGAGTGGAGGCCAAATCATCATCCCCAGACACACTGTGATGTGGATGATGGAGGTCAAGTGGAAGCCAAGTCTTCATCCCCAGACATGATGTGTGATGTGGATGTTGCCTGGGGTTGCCCTGCCTGGGCAGCCCCCATGGAAGCAGCATGCAAAAGGACACAGCTAATGCAGGGAAGTGTCGCTGTTCAGTCCAGCTTTGGGCAACTCAGGCCAAGCAAGAGAGCCTGGCCAGCATCAGGAGGAACCGCCATTCCTCTCGGCACAAGCTGAGCCCCTGGGTTGCAGGGTGCAGCCAGCCCAAAGCCCTGCCTCCCGCGTGGGACAGAGGTTCTGCATCCCTGGTTTGGCTGACTGTCTCAACCAGGACACGGTTCTGGATGGTTTGCAGAGGTACACAGAATGGACCGTACAGCCCTGGTTGCTTCTCGCAAGCTTTATTTTCCATCTCTTAAAATCCACCGCTTATATGTAATGAAACAACATGCCGCCCCTTTCCAAGCCCCAGGCACATGGACCCCCTCTGCCCCGTCTCTGTTCCCTTCATCATCAGTTTGTGTGAGAAGATTTGAAATCCGCAACTTGGACACAATTCTCAACTGCGGTATGCAGGCAAACAGTGGTTTCTGCAAACCATCTTTTGCCCAGCTCAGAGGCAACAGTCAACAGACGTACGTGGCCCGCTGTTAAATGTGAACTGAGCTTTAAGGAGGTGGGGGAGAGTTGAAATCAATGTGGGTTTTTTTACAAGTTAATCGGCTAGCAAGTTGCATACCTGTGCAGTGGCTCGGCAGTTCTTTGAGTCAGTTCTGCTGGAAAATCCGCACTTTCGTGCTCATTGCCGTTCTTCAGATTGCCTACAATGACAGAGAGACAAATTGCTGGAAGACAATATGGCACGACACGGTTCCAGGACAGAGTCACGCCAGGCTTTCCTTTCCTGGCCCTTTACCACACTCTTCCCTGCCCGCAGCTTCCCTAACTTCCACGCTCAAGAATCCAACTGTTTGAGGCGATCCCTCCAGGATGGTAATTTTGAGACAGAGTGCAATGATATACTACATTAAATATTATGATCAAGGGACTCAAGCCCATCTAGTGGTTGATTACTGAACATCTCTATTTAAAACCCACAGCCTGCTTGCTAAAAAAAACCAGGCTTTCGAACTGCAAGGTCGGCAGGAGCTGGGACGGAGCAATGGGACCTCACCCCGTTGTGCAGATTCGAACCGGCGACCTTTCAATCGACCAGCCCAGCAGCACCGCGGTTTAACCACTGCGCCACCTGCATCCTCCAGTAGTGGCAGGTGAGGCTAGAGCAGCTGAAATGGCAACCTGTTTTAGCTGGAAGCTCTTACAGCCAGTAACCAGGCCTTAGGAGAGGCATCCCAACCTTTCCAAAAGGGCGGAAAACTGCACAAAAAAATTGCCACACAACTCTGTGGGTGGGCGAAAAAGGATGGGGCCTAGAGAAGCCGCTGGGAGACGCAGAAGGCCTCCGACCGAGGTTTTCCACCCGTCTTAAGCTCTTCCACTGCAGTTCCAAAGGCTTTCCCTGTGGCAGTGCCCTGGCTTTAGGAAGTCACCTGAACAGGCTACCTCTTCCCACACAGTATCTACAGTGTCATATTGGGAAGTTCCTTGCAACCCTGGCCCTTTATGCAACCTCCCAGTCGGCCTTTGTAATGTATTTTTTAAATAAACTATGCATCAGTGATGCAGTACGCAGAAAACATCACGTGTGCATAAAATACCATGTTACACCACAAGGAGCAACAATTTCATTTTTTAATATATTATAGGCAGGTTTTCAAAAATGAGACCCAATGGGCATAAAACTCTAGCTTCGGTATGTTCTGCAGGAGTTTCTCCTTGTAGATTTTATCAATTTTTTCTCCTAAAATGTATAGACTGGGTGTGCAATGGCTAGTCATTTATTGTGGCTTGGACTGAAAATACTATTTTTATTCAGAAGAACTGGACCAGAATATCCCTTTTAAAAATGTTTCTTCATTCTGCAATCTAAGCACATGAATTCAGGTAACAGGTCAGCTAAAGGAAATTAGGTATTTTATTATTCCTCTAGCATAGGTACCTTTATTACCCTAATTACTACTTAACTTTTTATCAGGGTGTCCTTAAATCAATTTGAGGGTGGGGGGGCATTATTAATGCCATTTCACAGGTAACTTAGAGGTAGTTTATTATAATTTAACCCAAATTTTTAAGCATCCTACAACAACCCTTTCTGACATGGAATGCTCCACCAAATCTAACAACGCCCACTGCAAGCCAGGTATAAAGAAAGCTAGAGAAAGAAAAACACAAGACAGGGGATGAAGGAACCACAATGCAAAACCGGTGACCGACAGCAGGGCGCTACATAGTGACGTGGGGTGTGGGGACCACCACACTGTCGCTTTGTTCCACCCCATTTGGCCATTCAGTGGGACAGGATCGATAGCTGGGCATTTCCAGAGGCGACACATGCCCGTCGTCTTTCGCCCTGCGCGGCCCTCGAGCCACTCATCACTGCTCCGAGGGCCTTTTCATGATCCCGCCAGCATGACAAATGCTCCAAACGGGTCCTTCAGGCCACCCACCCCTTATGTACTTGTGGAGAGAGACGATGTGTTGATGCTCGAGTAGCTCTGCCTTGCATTGTTAGCCTTGGAGTCATCCGCTGCTCCCATTAAATATTCTTTTTAAAAGCCTTCCAGAGAAAACTCCTCACTTCTCGAGCACTACTTGTTTGTTTTTATTTCTCAGAATGAATTGCATAACCACATTTACTCTTTCCCCAGACATTTATGTATGCAGTCGCCATTTAAAGTTTAGTTAGCGAGGGGAAGAGAGGCTTTGATCCCTGGTCTGCAGCAAACTGATTGCTCTTCCTGCCATGAGCAGGCGGTCACTCGACAAACGGAGTGGTTACCCTTTGCAACTTTTTATCTGCAGTGTCAGAGAGAGAGAAAAGCACAACACAAGATGTGCCCCTGCTTAAAAGAAAGAAAAATTGTCATGGGAGCAGCAGGGAGATCAATGAGAACCGCGCAAGAGCTCTGGAAGCCTCTTTCTGTACCTGGTTTCTTTGTACGTGATTCACGAATGACAACACAGTCCATCCATCTCCATGCCTGGCGCTTTTCTCCTTAAGGATAAATTGGGGGCGGGGGGGCTTCCCTGGACGCTTCTGTCATATTTGGGAGATAGTGGGGAGCGCCCTTATTTGGGTTTCTCCTTCCTTTATTAATGGCCTGGCCGCCGTGATGCCGGCACTCGCAGCCCCCAGAATGACGTGCCGTCATGGGCTGCGTCCAAGGCTGCCCTCGTGCCTGGCAGGGCAGGGATGCCCACCTGTGCTGAAAGAACGGCTCCGGCTGCCTACTCTGTGCTGGACTCTGCACAGGTATTCATGATGGCATGTCCGATACCTGGCATTCTCCAAGCAGACTGCAAACAACTGAAAAACTAAGATTCTAAGGGAGAGTTCAAGATATAAAACAAAACGCCAATACACAGAAGAACAAAATGCAACAGCATGTAAAACAATTAACAGTTCTAGTAGCCTCAATCGAAGTCTCTAAAAGGTCTGGAAGAAAAGGAAGGTCTTTCCCTGGCACCAAAAAGGCAACGCTCTAACACGCTAGGTGCCAGATGAGCCCCTCTGGGGAATCGATTCCATACATGAATAAGGCCTGCCTTCTTAGCTAGCTTCCCTTTAGAGGGGCACCCAGAGGATGGCCCCTGATGACCCAAGGGCCCACATGGGCACACGTGAGGGAGACATGCCCCTTAGCCCTGCTTGAGCCAACTGACCATGTTTGAGGTTCTGTTGTGACAAAGTCCTACATATCTCAGGACTAGGATCTCCGGCTGGCTGCCCCCTGCAAGAGACACCCAGGCAACCCCTGGGAGCCCCACTGGAGGCCTCGCAGGCCATTCCACGAGCATGGCCAGGAAATAACTCCTCAGAAGGCCCTCTTAGCCGTGGCACCCACGCTCTGGAATGCTCTCTGTCACGGGCTTTGCGAGGCTTCCGGCATGTGGCAAGCATCAAAATGCTTCCTGAAAACGGTTTCCAAAGGCTTTCACTGACTTATGATGGACTATAAACACTGCCCTGTTTTCTTGCTATCTGCTGTAATATTTTTAATTATTCGTTCTTTTGCATCATTTTATGATATACTTATACATGCATTATACTGGGAGCCACTTAAAGATTTCATTATAGAAACACAGAAACAGAGCGAGTCAGAAGGTGTCTCCTGGGCCATCTAGTCTGACCTCCGGCACCAGCCGGCTCCACTCACGACATGCCCATCATGTGCATGTCCAGCCTGTCTTTGAACACCCTCACCGATGGGGCCTCAACGACCTCCCGTGGAAGCCCATTCCACGCCCTCGGGGTCCTGACTGTCAGGAAGTGCTTTCTGGCATCCAAATGGAACCTGGGTTCCCTGAGCTTTGCTCCATTGGAGCACGTCCTGCCTTCCTCTGCAGGGGAGAACAGGTCTCTCCCCATCTCCATGTGACACCCCCTCACATACCTGTATGTCGCCAACATATCCCCTCTGAGTCTCCTCTTCTCCAGGCTGAAGAGACCCAGTTCCCTCAGTCTTGCCTTATACGGCATCCCCTGCAAACCAGCCACCATCCTTGTGGCCCTACGCTGCACTGACTCCAACCTGGCTATATCCTTTCTGTAATGAGGGGCCCAAAACTGAGCACAATACTCCAGTTGCGGGCACACCAGAGTCGTGTAGAGTGGTAGTAATACCTCTCTTGATCTAGAAGCCACACTTCTGGCTATGCAACCAAGGGTGGCATTCGCCCTCTTGACCACCGCATCACACTGCTGACTCATGTTTAGTCTGCAGTCAACCCGCACCGAGGTCCCTTTCACAAGTGCTGTTATCCAGCCACTTGTCACCTAACCTGTACTTATGACAGCTATTCCTATGCCCCAAGTGCAAGACCTTGCACTTATCCACATTGAACGCCATCCTGTTGTCTCCTGCCCACTTCCATAGTCTGTCCAGATCCTTTTGGATCTAGAATACCTGCTCCTCAGTTGTGGCCACTGCTCCAGTTTTAGTGTCGTCTGCGAATTTGATCAGCAGACTGTTCACCCCTTCTTCCATGTCGTTAATGAAAAGATTAAACAGGATCGGCCCCAGGACAGAGCCCTGGGGGACCCCGCTTGTCACTGGCTGCCATCCCGACGATTCCCCGCTAATGGTTACCTTCTGCTTTCGGTCAGTCAGCCATGCCCTAATCCACCGGACAGTGCTTTGGTGTATCCCAAAACTCCTCAGTTTCTCCACCAGGATATCATGGGGCACTTTGTCAAAGGTCTTGATGAAATCCAGGTATACCACATGCACTGCATCCCCTCCATCTAGCCATCTTGAAACCTTGTCATAGAATTCCACAAGGTTTGTCTGGCAGGACCTGTTTTTGTGGAAGCCATGTTGCGTGGCTATCAGCCTCCCTTCCCTATTATATTAAGCAGTGTAGAAGGATAATACACACAGTCTATTTATTTATTTAGATTTATATCCTGCTTGTTTCTTACACTCAGCTCAAAGCTCTTACATTATTCTCCTCCTGCTTTCAATCTTCTCCCCAGAACAACGACCCTCTGAGGTAGGCTGGGCTGAGCGCCTATGACTGGCTGAAGGTCACCCCGCTCGCCCCAGTCCCAGTCCTGTGCTCTTCACCACTACACCACTCTGGCTCTCTGTTTTAAAACAGGAGTATGGGTGACTTGTCCCAGAAATTGCAGCCCCTGGGCCGCCTGGGGAAAGCCACAGAACTGCATTCTCTTTCAGGCTTAGAAGCTTCCTTCAGGGTAGTGGAAGAGGCTTAAGTTTCACTGGCGTTCCAGTTTTCATCTTCCAAAGAAGATGGAACAGCAGCACCAAAAATAACATGACAGTTTGCTTGTTCCTCAGTGCATCCCGTTGGCAGATTAGTCAGAGTCTGTTCTACAGACTTAGAATCAGAGAGTTGGAAGGGGTCATTTAGGCCATGGAGTCCAACCTCTTCCTTATGCAGGAAACCATTTTAAAACACCCTTGACAGAGTGCCATCAAGCATTTGTCTGACTGCCTCCGGCAACTGGGAGCCAAACGCCTCCTGAAATGGTTGTAGTGACCCCGTTCACATGTAGCAGTGGCAAATCAAAACTTAAGTAGTTGACCTGCAATATGCCAAACCATATGCTGGCTTCTGTGGCTACTGTGAATATTCAACCCCAGGCAGAGCTGATCGAAGTTTGCCACATAACATTAGAATGTGAACACTCTAGGTTAACCAAGGTTAAAATATCCATGGTTAAGTTAACCACAGGTTGTTTAATCCACAATTAACCCACAGTATCCAGCTTCATGGAACAGACCTGGTGTGGGTTGCAGAAAATAATAAATTAATCCACAATTTTCCAGAGTCACATGTGAAAAGCTCCAGGAACTGACTGCTCTGAATGGTTAAGAAGTCTTTCCTGATATTCAGTTGGAATCAACTCCTCCTCCAGGCATTTTGAGTCCCCATATTAGCATCCTTTGTACTTCCAACACGTCCAGCCACAAAGATACTCACCAGTGTGGGAGAAAGAGCCTACAGCACTGACAGGGAATAACTCATCAGAATCATCATTCAACGTTTGCAGAGGGCTCCAAGCGCAAACCAGTGAATTACTTGTCACTTCCTCGGATGATCTAATTAATGGTTTAAAAAAAAAAAAACCAGATGTGTCAGATCAGACTTGAAAGAAAGTGCTCCAAGTAGCTCAAAAAACATGAAATGGAAACAGCAGAAGGAAGAAATAAAAGAGCATTCACGGCAACAAACATTTCGTGACAGTGCCTATCGGCCTTTCCCTATCGCATACTGAGGAGGTGGGACCTGAAAGAGGTACCTGGGGTTTATGGGAAAGCGTGGCTCTTCAGCTGTGGCTGGACTACAACTCCCATCAGTGCTATGGCGATGGGGCTGCTGTCCCACAACATCTGCTGGGTCACACAGTCCTCACCCCAACTTGAGTCAGAACAAGCCACCTCTTCCAGGGACAATTTCTGCCTCCTGACCGTCGAGCAGTTGCTCACCCGTGCGCATCGGTCCCACTGCTCTGGCTCCCTTTTCCAGACCACAGCCTGAACCCACATCCTGCAGGTGTCACATGGGCACCCCTGCAGCAGAAGTGGCCGATGGCAACCTGTATGCCACGGTGCCACACCGTGGTGCTTTGCCAAAGGTGCATCGTAACACCTCCATGCTCACTGCCTGCACCCTCTGTCCCCTCTTTTCCTCATCCGCACATGCCAAGACCTTAGGGATAACTCACAGACTCACATATGCCTACCTGTGCCTGAAGATCACCTTTGGAGGTCCTCCTCCAGGAGCCGCCTTGCAAAGATGTGAGGAAGGCAGCTACCTGGAGAAGGGCCCTTCCAGCAGTGGGGCCGCATCTATGGAATTCTCCCCAGAGATGGACGCCTGGCGCCAGCAGGGTATGTGCTCCAGCACCAGGCAAAAGCTTTTCTGCTCACTCAGCATTATGTTTCAGTGGCACTTAATAAACACCTATAGACAGATCTCTGTTCTACTTCATTGCTTTGGCCTTTTGTTTTATTCTTCTTGCTTTCGACTGGGATGTCTGTATTTGTCAATTTGCTTAATTATGTTGCAAATCATTTTGTTTAGTTTTGCTTATCGTTTAATTGGAAGGTTTTTATTGACTCTTAATCTGTTTTTAATACATTGTATTATGTTTTTGTATTTTATTGAATGTAAACCACTCAATCAGTTGACATGGCTGAGTGAACAGTACACAAGATTTTTAATAAATGAATGGATAAACTTAAAAGGGCTATTTGACGGGAAGCCACAGAATTGCACACGGGGAAACCACATAAGGCCACATCTGCACTGTGCTCACCAGCTGCCCACATGGCATGGTTAGGAGCATACGAAGCTGCCTTATCCTCGAGTCACAGCCTTGGCCCATCTCGCCTTGGACCGGCAATGCTGGCTGGCAGCTGCTCTCCAGGGTCTCCACCAGGAATCGTCCCAGCCCTACCCTGGATCAACCACGGGACCTTCTGCAGGCCAAACAAGGCTCCACCACTGAGCCTTTCCTAGCTTCAAGCCAAGAGTATAACAGGGAAAATACCATTGAAGTGACAGTGGGAAAAACAGGTTGGGAAGCAGAAGCAGTGCAGGAACGGAGCACGACTGCCCCGCAAATGATTACTTGCAAGCACCACACCTGTAAGTACAGGTGTGTGAGCACCACACCTGTATTTTTCCTGTTTTTCACTTGGTTCATTTGAAAGCTCCAGAACAACATGTGAGTCTTGACCAAGCTCAGAATGGGTGGCAAGAGGAAGTCTGCCCTCTCTTCCAGATGTCTTGGAGAAGAACATTTCCCAGAGACGAAAGCCATTCGTGAGAAGCCGGGGCGAACTTGGGTGCAGCCCTGAGCCACCGGCTTGCCTATTAATCTGCATGGGAAAGATACCGCTGTTCTCCTCTCAACCCTTCTTCAGAACAATACTCACTTTCTACAAGATTCCTTGTCTTCCACCATGCTGAGGTTTCCTAGCATTTTGCTGTAAGTACCATCGTTTTCGTCCGCGTCGTCGTCATCGTCGTCATCTATACTTTTAACATCCAGTTTCTGGAAGCTGCAGTCTCCATTTAGGTAAGTGGAACTGTTCTTCAGCAAAGGCATGCTCTGCTCCCCATTCAGTTTAGCAAGCAAGCCCACAGAAGGAGGTACTAAGGAAGACAAAGACCTGTCCGAGTTTTCTTCTGAGCTTTCGCCTGCAACACTTGCCCTGAGATCATCCCCCACATGCTGTTCATCCTCCTCATCATCAAATGAAATAATATTTGTGACTTTCTTCTTCTTCTTCATCCTTTCTTTCCTGTACTTTAAATCTGGGGGACAGAGAGAGAAAGAAATGGAAGATTCAAAGAAACAGAGCCTGTGCATAAAACGATCATTTTACAAGCCCAAAAGTTACAGGCTGAAGCATCCAGAGAGCATCAGGTTGGGGAAGGCGAGCTATTCCCACATCGCCTAAAAACAAATCTTGCTTTTACCTTATGCTCATGCCTGCAGGTTTAATCATAGGAGCAAATGACTAAAATCAGTGAACTAGCCAAAGGTCCTAATTACAACTACATAGAACAGAAGGCATGTCTGTCTAAAGATCTAGCGCAGTGATTCTCTAAGTGGGCAGTACCAACCCCCTGGGGGGCGGCAGAAAGATCCAACTGACGGTGATCAGTTGCTTTAAATTTGCAGTAAAGGGCTCTAGGGTTGTCAACCACGAGGAAAAGGGGTGGCAGTCCAAAAAATTTGGAGAGCACTGATCTAGGGCATGTAAAGCTCAAACCACGGATATCCACATTCATGTTAAACCCCCAAGGTTTTATCCTACAGCATTTTCCCCCAAAGAAATGGTTTGGCAATACCATTTTAAAGAGGAATTTAATTCTGCAAATCACCGTTCCTGAAAGACAGGGCCCACAGATACGCTGGCAAAAGCAGCTGAGAGGAGGCACCTGATTCCAATTTACTCTAAACTTGGCTCCCTGCTATTTCTAGACGAACAAAGGATTTCTGAAAGCATTCTTGGTTCATGTTAAGTTGCATGAGAGCCCCGCTCAGCTTTGGAGACATACCTCAACTGATAGGATGGAGGGATCATCCAGTTTTACTGTCCTGAAAAAGGACCTATGATTATTTTAAAATATGGCTTCACCCAGCTGCAAAATTAAAGCTAGTGTGGTTAAAGCATCATATGAGTAATGGGGAGGCCCAGATTCTAGCCATGAAGCTCAATGGAAGACTTGAGTCTGTCACTGATGCTCAGTGACTCACCCAACCTACTCCACAGGGTCGTTGTCAAAACAAAGTGGAGGGGGATTGTGTCTGCCGCGTTGGGTTCCTTAGAGGAAAGGCAGGCTATAGAAGTGATGGAGACAGTTCTAAAATTGCAGCACTTACTTTTACACTCTAGCCAGCCCACCAAACAACTGTGTGGTATGTTACCAAACAGGGACAAAATCCAGCTTTTCAAACCATTTTTGCTTCATCTTTGAGAAGCGGGTTGCACTTCTGGACGATTATTAAAAAAAATTATTTGCGCTTCCTGAAAAGTTCTTTGGATTCAAGCTCAGTCATGGGACCTGTCTATTTGCAGGAAGACAATGTAGGTGATGTAACAGACGCTTAGATCAGACAGCATCTTTACATTAACAGATGCATGATGTGATCAATACGTATGGCGGCCCAGTGCAGAACCCTCTGTTCCTGCACCGAAGCAAAGAAAATGGGATTTTGCTCCTAAAACAGCCCAGATTGCAAAGAGGTCAACCAACGTCAGACAATTTGTATGGCACACGGCAGTCATTGTCGGATCAACAAATGGGACTATGGCTTCCTCATATGAGCCTTCTTCCCCTGGTGATCTCGGCAGGGACCTTTGAGGATGAAATGGCTTGAAATGCCTTGCACCACAGGAACTGGACAACATGCTCCCTTCCATTGGGTCAAGGGCCAGTAACTGGCCAATAATAATTGCAGGACCAATAATTGAATGAAGTATGTTAGAATGACTGGCGCCTTATGCAGTCACCTGTTACTAAAAAAAAATATTTAAGAAGAAATGCCTGATGAGAGCAGGTCCCAACTAGCCTCAAGGTTGGGCTCTTCTTGTCCCCTGCTCTTTCAACACCAGCACCAATATTTGGAAGCTTCTACTACAGTCTGTCATGCCCTCGGGCTTCATTGCTGACCTTTCCAGCACCATTTCAAGCTGGCTCCTTTCAAGGAAGTCACAGTTAATATTGACATGGCAAGCTGCAGTCAAGCAGAAAAAGAAATAAAAAGCTTCTAGTCTCCTCTTCCCAACCCCAGTGGAAGTGGGGGAGCAGGCCGGCTGCGGGCTGCGAACAGTGGCTTAGCATGATTTCAGAAAATAGCTGTTCTGAGCAGAAGCGACCAGTCAAACTGGGTCTATGACATGATGACTTGAACAGGAGAGTTCCATGGCAGGGGAAGTAGCTCTCTTGAGTCCATGCAGATGTAAATAATCATCTCTTAGGAAACAAGATGCCTTTGTAAGCAAAGGTGTCTCCAGCTATGCACATCTCCTTGAAACACAGGCTACATTTTTCACTTCTGGCATCTTGGGAGCACTTACCACCACTAACGCTCTTGGACAAAATGGGCAACGGATCCACATCTTGATCAGACTTGATTAACATGGAAACTGGAGAGGATGCCGTGATCTCCCGGAACAAGCTGCTAACACCCTGGGTGGATTCCTTCAGTAAAGAGGTTACGTTCTGGGTAGATTCCTTGAGAAGGTCAGAGACAGTGGGTGGACACTTGCTTTGCCCATTTAAATCCTTGTTATCAATGTTGATTGCAAAAAGAATGGAGTTCAGCCCTTAGAGAAAGGGAAACTATCATGATATGGCGTATCTCAGGCAAATTAACAAAAATGACATGACTGTACATAAAAATAAGAAAACAGAAATGTATTATCTCAGACTACCTGTCCCTTTACCTCAAGAACATCTAATCCAAGAGATCTGCACGTTTGCAGAATCTATCTCGGCTTTTACTAGCATTTTGAGATGTACCAACCTGAACCAGATGCAAAACAGTAGCTCAAGTGTTAAGCATTAAGCATGAAGGTAACCCTGAGTTTATGCTCACCCCAGGAATAAGAGAGCAGTGGCAGCGGCAATGAGGCCACAGGTCCTTTCAATGCACACATTCACACCTGTTCCCCCACCTCCCACATTCTTTTTAAACATCTCAAGTTAAGCAGAAAGGAATTTCCAGTGTTGCTATTTCCTGAGAAGCACCCAAAGATCTACCGAAAGTGGAATGCTGTGTCATAATGTTGATAACGAAGAATGAGCAAGGTTCATGTAGGAATAATTTCATCATACTGAAAGAAAAAACAGCAGTGTGCTAAACTGAAGCAGAAACACGACTGCTTTCCCCAGATTTAATGAAGGAAAACGGAATGTGGCGCTGTATTACAGAGAGATACAACAGATACTAAATCACCTCTTTGCTCTGTGTGTTTGGTAATTAAACCAACTTAGGGTGCAGCTCTGCATATATGCAGATAGAAGAAAAACCCCACAGCATGTGAAGGTAAGAAAAGCCCTGCAGGATCAGGCCAGGATCAGCATTCTGGGCACTTGGGGGGCATGAACAACCCCACAAACAGAACGAGAAAACAACAGCACCCACCCGCCACGTTTTCCCGCATACTGAGATTCTGATACAACCCCCAGGGGCAGTATCAGTGCATCCCGGTCTCCTCTCTGACTGACTGCTGTCTGCTATGACTGGCAGCAACACTGGGAAGTCGCGAGCAGGGAAGGGCTCTCTCACTGCCCAGCGCAGAGTGTGCGCTCTGCCCCCAGGCTGTGGTCACTCCCAGCATAAGCATCATTGGAGCATCCCGATGGAGGCTTACCAGCTGCCATGGTGGGAATCATACTGGAGCGTTCTTCATCCATCATGAAGGACCAGTCTTCATAGAAGACACTGACAGAAAAGGCAGTGCAAACGGTATGCAAAATCAGATTATACGAAAGAGAGTGGTTTTAAGCAATGCTTTCTGGTGAGGATTTCAAAAGGATTCACCTGCTTTCTGACACAGAAAGAAAGCAGAACTGTTGTACAAGGGCTAGCCTATCACATGCAGATTATTTAAGAAATCTGAAAGCGACTGAATGAAGCCTCAAGGCTCACACATGCCTCCTCTTTCTCCTTCTCCTGAGCTGCTGGGAGACACAAATTGCCAGCATGAATTTATTTTCAGCCACCCTTAATCTCAGTTGGCTGCATCAAACCCATCAGAGTCTGGACTTTGCTTCACCTCTCTTTCCAAGCAGATGAAAACAAGAGGCTTCTAACTAGTGCCTTTATTATGTTAATACTGGCCACAGAGGCTAGCTTTGCGACACAAAAGGGAGTTTTAGCAGAAGTGGAGGAATACACAGGACTTCAACAGAATCAGAATATTAGGGAAGTACGCTTATGCTGAGAAGTGGATTTCAGATTGAAAGCTTCCCCTTCCTTCCCAACTAAAAGGTGCTATTCTCCACCCTCACAGCTTGTGGGACAGATGGAAGGAATCTGGGATGCTGCTCAATTGCTCTCTGTTTTTGGAACAATGGGATGTCACCTGCCCCCTCTGGCACAGCCTGTTTGGCAGCACTGAAACCTGCTTCTCACCATTCCCTTGGTTTACCTCAAGCCCCGCTGGCTGTGGCATTTCACCCAAGAATTCTGACCCTGCCTCTTCTCCCCATCCTGATTCATGTTCTAAACTAGCAATCCTGGAAAACTGTATTTTGGCAGAAGCCAGCCCAGTCCCTGCAATATGAACCAGAGATCGCGATTTCTTAGATCATCGTGATCTCTTTGCGCCACTTCCAAATACCATTCCCCCAGAAAGTTCAGATCTAGAAGAAGCCAGTTTAAAACCAGCCTCTTTTGAAACTGACCAGAATCTGTGATAAGCCTCGATCTGTTTGCTGTAACATGATAAGCCAGGATCAGGAGGGGGAAATATCAATGGTAGCAATGGCTGCTGCTCACAGCCACCCTAGGGAAGAGAGCAGGCAGCATGTGAGCCAGAAATGACATTCGGGTTCAGGCCAGTGCATGTTAATTGCATAAAAATATTGCTACTCTGTTCTGCTCTAGCTCTCCGAGGTTCCCAAGAAGGCGACATGCCTTCCTGCTGAATTCCAATTATGTGATGGTTTCCTAGCTTACGCATCAATTTCCCTGTTCCCAAAAGGTGATACGCCCACAGCTTAGCTGCCAGCAATAAGAACCCTAAAACTGGCTGTTAGGTGGGTTCTTTTAGCCACACCCCTTGCACCTTTGGCCACACCCACTACTGGGATGCAATTCCCCTCACTTCCAGCAGGAGCGTCTTCAAACCAGGATGAAAGAGGTTCAATGGCCCTATAGGAAAGCCCACATAAATACTGTTGATCCCGTTGGATTCTGTTGTGGGCACTGGCTTGGCCCACTTGAGTAAATGCTGCCCCAAGCAGGAAAATCAAATTCTGCTGAAAATAAGTGACATACAGGGCTGTCTTAATGCATGGGCCTGATGGGCACTTGCCCGTGGGCCCCATACTAATCTGTGCATGCTAACCCTTGGAAAACTGGAAGACTTCCAAAATTAACAGTAGTTGTAGTTGTCGTAGGGGCCCCAGGACACTGCTTTGCCCGGGGCCCATCATGCTGTTAAGACGGCCCTGGTGACATGAGGAGAGGCTCTTTTTACCCCACATAGGTTTTCAATGTAGAGGAATGAGCTCTCTATTCTATCTCTGCCAAGAGGATGCAAGAGACTAGAAGGGGGCCAACAATCTCAGTCTAATAAACCAGGGCATCACTGTTCACTGGAACAGGCCCTGTAATTAATTGCCTTGGAGCGTGAAAACTTCTGCATCTGGCAGTGTCCTAGAAGGCCTAGATTCAAGTCCCTGGTCGCTCCATGAGGACTACGAGGGCCTTTTCCACTGGATGTCTTCTCTTAGCTCAGCCTTTCCTCCAACCTGGTATGCTCCAGGTATGCTGGGCCACGCATCCCTGGACTGTGGGAAGTTGTAATCTGGCGTGCACCAGCTTGGGTCCAGGCTGCATTAGCCTCGAGTAATTCTGACATTTCCTCTGCTGCACTGTAGCAAATGAGCACATCTCCGAACCCACACAGTGCCTGGTGAGGACCACTAGAACTCAGCACCACCATCGCCACAGTGCATCGATGCCCCACATTTCTGCCCCCGTTCCAGGACAGTCAAGACAACTGAGCAAAGTTCTCCTCCTCTCCACTTTATTCTCACAACAACCACCCTGTGAGATAGACTGGGCTGAGACGCCAAGCCCTACCCAAAGTCACCCAGTGAGCTTCGGGGTCAGGTGGGGACTGAGTTCCAGTCCAACATTCAAGCCACTGTGCCACAGCACTTCAACTGTACTGGAACCCATCCTACAGGTGTCTAGGACCCTAAAAGATCAAAATGATAGCCTTGCTATTTAAAAGCACACATGAGGAATTAATCAGTGGTAGTTCACATCGTAATTAGACATTTTGGTCTTATTATTGCAGCTTCGGCTGGCTCGTCAGGCAGCCTCTGCCAGTGTAAATTTGCGCATCAGGAAATCATTAAAAGGGAAGTTACCTAAGCCGATTTTTATCCGCCAGTAACATATGGAAATATCTCTCCAAGGAATGCTCGTTGAGAGCACAGCGCAGCCAGGCACGGCCTCTGCCAACGTCAGTCATGATATTCCTCAGGGAGTAGAAACGCTGCAGCTCATGTTTATTAAGAACCTCTTTCACGTAGAACCAGAACACGGGCTCTGAAAAAGTATACAGCTGCAAGCACACATGAGATTTTCCAAATCCAGTTTGGCACAATGCCAAGAAGTTGGATAGAAAAGTGCCTCTTCACATTTGGGCCAAGCTAAAACCGCTCCAGTGAAACCCGTCCAACCTGCCAGGTGGGAAAGAGCTCCTGGTTCTTTACTTAAGCCACAGTATCCTGTGACATTCAGGGTGGGGAAACTGCTTTAAGGGCCCCCTACAATGCAGGACTGACTATCAAGATCTTACCCTGGTTTGTAGGGGGCCCTGAAACCAAGCATGGGGGAACCTCTGGCCCTCCAGATGAAGCTGAACAACAATTCCCACCATCCATCAGCTTTGGCCATCCTGAGTGCAGCTGATAGAAGTCACCACCTCTCCCCTGGCTGTCTTTGGCCACCTGCAACAGGCCTGAACTCCCCAAAGCCAGGCCTGGGTCCCCAGCCCTGTAAGCTGCTTGCTTCACTTGGCATTAAAGTCTGGTGCTTCTATTAGCACAATGGAGCTCTGTTGAGCATTGCTTTACCCACGATGCTCTGCATTCAGTAGCTTCCCTTTCCTGATACTGAGATGGCACAAGGACCATCCACGCCGCCCAGGATCCTCCCTCATCAGGCATTACCTTTGTGAGCGAGAGGCAGTAATGAGCTATGCTTGTTGGCTCACCAGACTTTGTTACCTCTTAGCACCTGTGTAAACAATATTACTCTTGCAACCGTATACAGTGGTACCTTGGCTCACGAATGCCTCAGTTCACGACCAAATCGGGTCGCGAACAAAAATGTAAGAAAAATTTTTACTCAGGTCGCAAACGCTGCATCGGGTGATGATCTCAATCATGCCTATCTCCCCACTAAATGTGCCCACGATCACGGTCTCCCCCCCCCCAGCGCACCCACGATCACATCTGTTTCCCCCCCTGAGCACACCCACGATCACACCCTTCTATGGCCCCGATCCCGATTGCGCTCATGCAGGGGACACGGGCACGAATGTGGTCGTGCTGGGGGGGAGGGAGATGGCCAGGCTCATGCTCGGGGGCGGGGGGGGGAGATGGCCATGATCATTGTTGTTCTTTGTCACTTTGCTTCAAATTTTTGTGATTAAAAAAAATAGTTACAGAACGGATTAACCTTATTTACACTTAATCTTATGGGGAAATTTAACTTGGTTCACAACCAATTTGGGTCGCGACCAGAGTCATGGAACGGATTAAGTTCATGAGCCGAGGTACCACTGTATGTTAATTATGTAGGATGTTGTACACATGCGTTACCATGCTACAAATCAATGATCTATAAAAGCTGGCCACCTTCTTTGTTCTCTGGTTCAGGGTCTTTTCAAGGGCGATTCTGCTATTGTTTTGGAACCCAGCTGATTGGAGTCCTACCTGGCAGGAGCCCTCACTGTGCAGTGTCGGAGGCTTGCTGCTAAAAGTTTTGGCAGTCTAGCTGGCGTGTTGGGATATTATTGCAATAAGAAATAATCTCCTTCTTAGCAAACCTGGAGCTGGCATAGCATTCTCTGGAAATCATTAAAAAAAAACCTTTTGCCCCCAGCCAGGGCAACACCACCACTGCCCAATCGAGACATCGCAGGGACAGGAAACTGAGGTTTAAGAAACCAGGAAATCCCCTCCACAGCCTGGCAGAGCAGAAGGGGAGTGGGGAGGAAGCAGCACTGCCTGTACTCCAGTGAACTTGGGGGGTACAGGTTTATTTATTTATTTATTTACAGATTTATAGGCCGCCCCTTGCCACAAGGTTGCAGCTCCCTCAGTGAAAATCCCCTCTTACTAGGATTGTTTCAAGTTACACTTTTTAATCTCCATATCCTTCATACAGATTGTTTGCCTGAACAATTGACATATGGACAATCTCATTTTTTTAAGGGATGCTGATTTAATACTTTAAAAGTAGTTTTCCAGGTGGTTGAATATGTAACCTCGTAATGGGTACTCTTGCATGGAGATCGCTTTAAAGCTATTTACCAATTATCCCTGCAGAGTTCAGTTTCTAATGCCAAACCCATCTCCAGCGTCCAAAGGTCATCCAGCTTGCCATTTAATTATCACAGCATGGCTAAATGTGGAGTGCAACTCCCATTGTGCATAGCTACTCCCACTGGGTTCAATGGGCTTCCTCCCAAGTAAGCATGCTTAGGATCACAACCTAAGGAGGGAAAAAACATTTCTACCTGCTGAGTTGGGGGAATTTTTTAATTAACAGAGAGGACTAAGGATAAGTGCCTGTTCATTAAGCAGAGTATTAAAAGCAGATTCCTAGAAATTGAAAAGACTCAGAATGGGTAAAGAGATTAGAAAAGCTTTTGCCTTCTATCTTGAAAACCCTCCTGGAATTATCTGGCCTAACCTAACATGTAAGATCTTGGGAAGCAGCCTTAAACCGAGTCAAGCCCTTGCTCCATCTAACCCAGTACTGGCAGCACTGACTGGCAGCAGTTCTCTGGGGTTTCAAACAGGGTTCTTTCCCAACTGTGCTCAGAGATGCTGGGAACTGGACGCAAGACCCTCTGCATTCATAGCAGGTGTTCCGTCACTGAGCTCTGTCCCCAACATTTGCCTTGCCGTTTTCCATCCCATGCTAGGACCTGACACCTTGGCTCAGGCTAGCTCTGTTTTCGACAAGATGCCCGATTGCCAAAGGGCTTCTATACAAGCAAGTGGGTCAGGCTCGCAGCTACCAACAGACCCAGTGGGCTGACAGAGGAGGGGCAGATCACTTGGTAGAAGGCAGCCCTTTCTGTTGATCCAAAAGCCTGCCGCGTACTTGTGCTTCCATGCTCTTAGCCAGCTAGCAAATCCTTGTGCAAGCTAGCAAATTCTCTGTGCTTATGAAGATAGACAGCTTCAAATCACTTTGTGAAACTCTTCTCCCCTCTCGACTGTCTAATATGTCCTAAAACGATCAACTTCAGCAGTAGGCAGCATATAAATAGAAGTATAAATAACAAAATAACAATCCTAATGATGCTTTCCACAAAAAAGAGGGACACGAGCTAGAATGGTTCTTTCTGTTGCCAGCTGCTTACGAACAGAACAAAAGACCAGGAGTACAGCATATTGGACTTCTGAATTACCCATTTCGCTTTTACTGGAAAAGCCAGCTGCCTGTCGGAGGGCTGCCGCTGTCAAGGCCAGGCCCCGGGTCCTCTTCAAACCATGCTGGAGCACAGATTCAAACTGAGCACAGAGGCACGTAACTCTGCAAAAGAATAGCCATGCGGTGAGAAACGCTGTGGGAAAAGTAGAAAGGCCACCGGAAAGGGAAAAGAGGCCCGGAGCAAGATTTCAATGCAGCCCGCACCAACAGCCCAGGGTTAATGCCAAGTTGGGCTGACCTCCCATTTAGCATGGAAATCAATTTCCCCAAATGCTGAGATCCGATCTCCAACGGCTGTGCCTGCTGTTCACCCCTATAAACGACACTGGGGAAGGCTTTTCATCCACCATACCCTAGAAACTGGAAAGACTGGGAAGGCAACTTTGTAATGACAGCTTGCTTTTCTGGAAAGGCACAGAAGTCCACAGACAGAGACGGAATTACAGGTGCAGTTAAATTTAGGTTACGGGCCAAATCAGATACTCAGTCCTGAGACTTTGGGAAGGACTTAAGATGCACATGCCAAGGAATGGTGCCACAGTTAACCTATGGAATGCAATTCTTCAAGGTGGGCAATGGCTTTGATGGCTGTAAAAAGACATTAGCCCAGGTCACGGATGATAAAGCTCCCAAGGGCTACTAGTCATGATGGCTACATATCACCTCCATTATGAGAGAAGTACACCAATTTGGGGGGAACGTGAGTGAGGGGGGCGCTACTGCACTCATGCCCACCTTGTGGGTTTCCCATGGTCATTGGGTTGGCCACCATGGAAGACGAGATGTTGGAGGTAAGGGAACGATGCAGCATAAAAGCAAAGCGAATGCAAAACAAAACGGCAAAGGGGGCATTTCTCACCCACCCAGTGACCAACACTTGCTGCAAGCCACAGAAGTGCCCAGAAATTCAGAAACATTTTAATATATTTAAGAGATCGTCAAAGTAAGTTTAGTAAGCACTGTTTCAGTTTAGCAGGTCTCTCTCTCTCAATGTTTAGGCACAGCAAGAAAATGTCAGACCAGAGTTACCATGTAGGCCATCTAATACCCTCTGATGCTTTGGACTGCAGTCTGCAGCCTGTCTGTCCACTGACCATGCTGGCTATGATTAATGTCTACTGATGTCTAAAGCATCCAAAGAGCACCAGGATGGGGAAGGCTGATGCAAGTAGCCCAAACATCAGGGAACAGATGCACAAAGAGGAAGTTTAAAAGACAGGCGCACTAATTCACTCAAGCAGAATAGTTGCATAACAAACTTGCATTCCAAATACAATCAAATGCACACAAGAAACTCCTTGCAAACATCAAAAATTATGATAGCAAGCACTACCATTTTTCAGTAAGAGAAGAGAAACTGAAAAATGTGGAAGTTCTTCTGTTTCTCCTCCCCAAAATAAGCTAGCCACATTCTAAGAAAATCAGAAATATTTTCATAAGAAATAACCACTTCCCAACCACCGTAATCTCCAGAGCAGCCAAATCAATCACGAAACACCACAGACAAACCGGGGGTGACTATCAATGCGTGGGAGGGACCAAGCACGCTGGCTCCCACTCAGCTGAACAACTCAGGGATGCTCTGCGCTTGGGCACTTGTTCACAGTGTGTGACCCCAGAATTGTGGGTTGTTGGGGGAGGCACAACACACCTTCATATGTCCACATGAATCACTGTTCCTGCCTCCATTCATTTGTGAGCTGGGTTTTGCATTTGTCTATGTTCTCTGCTTTCTTACCATAGCTTACCAATAAATACTGTTATTTTAAAGTGAAATGTTTAGGAGGGTTGTATCTCAATTTTTTCATTATTTTTTTTGGCCAGCTACGGATACCTACTAGCAAAGGACAGGTGGCACTCTCTTCATAGAAGCTAGTTGGCTTATAAGGTAAGGCTGCAAACCTGTAACCCACGGTCTTCGACTGATCGTCTCTGCATTCATACATATGGACTCTGCAGCTGCATAGGTTGTCGGCTAGTTAGAGAGTTCCTAGCCAGTGTTTCTGGTGGGAACCCTGTCCCTTTCCCCAAATGCTATATAAAGGTGGACCTTCCTCCAAAAATGCCTAGCTAGGGAATCTCTAAGGACCTTTCCAACAGCAGGACCTGAGCAGGTGCAGAGCCCGTGTGTGTGTGATGCACCGAGACCACAAAGAAGAATTCGGTGTTATCTAAATACCAAGGGTTTGAAATGCCCTCCTGACAAACTGGGTCATGCCAGAGTGGAAGCTCTGGGCAACTGCCTGACCACAAATGCACTTTCCAGGAAAAAGGGTGGCTATTAAATAGCACATCAAACTCACCTGCTATCCGAATCAGAAGCAATCTCTTTCCTTCCTCCAAATCTGATCTGGCACTGTAAAAAAGGAAGAGGAGAAGGCAGAGAAAAGGAGAAATAAGAGAGCAGGTAGACTGACACTAAAAAGTCACCTGAAATGTCGTCCTATCCCCCATATCTGTTGCTGCCACTCACCTCCCCATCCCTCCACCCCAATTCTCTGCACATGGCCACGAACACTGGAGCCGCAGGTTGCACTTAGAATGTCTTTCCACTGTGGCAGCCTGACACACAGAGCAGGGGCTGTCCCCTCCACATCTTCTGCTCATGCCAGAGGACTCAGAAGAGGGGAGACCAGTCTTGCATGCTCCAAGACCCCTGAAGGAGCATGCCCAAGCTGTTCCGAGCGGCCTCTGAAGAGCTGCTCTGCCCACCGCTGCCAACTGAACTGAGAAGAGAGGGGCCTGCTCAGCTGTTCTGGCACTCCGTCTTTGGCATCCCCTTCTCAGGAAGGTTTGCCTGGCACCACCTTGGTTTTCTTCCCCTGGAGCCCTTGGAAAACACCGAGTCAATTAAACTGCCCTAGGCTGTAAGTTGCTCAGTGTTGTTTTGGGCGGCTCTTTCACAGAATTGCTCAGCCTGTTTCACTGTGATTTTTTCAGCCATTTTAATTACTTATTTTAAATAATTTAAAAGTGTTGATAAATCATGTATGTCTACAGATTCCAAAACAGTGTACAGAAATCATAAAAATATGAATCTATAAAAGCAATACATGGATCTCTATATGCCTAAGATGGCACACGGGGAAGGCTTGCATAAATAAAGCATAAAGCACTTAAAGAGAACACTGGTTGGCATGTGTGTGCTCTCCAGGGGAAGTTTACTCCAGACAGTTTAAATGCCCTGCTCTGAATAACTGTGGAGACAACCACAAAATTGTTGTCATTAATATGTCTTTATTTCATTTCTATGCCAGTCTACAGACAAAGCCCTCGGCCGGGGGGTGGGGGGGGGATAATTCATTGTTTTGAAAGAGTGCTCTTTATTGCGCTGCCTAATTTTGCACGCTGTTCCAGCTGGCCTTCTACCCACTCCTTCCAAACAGATTAGAACACATGCTTTCTAACTATCTTTATTAAAGATAACCAGCAATGCTGGCTTTATAGCACAAAGAAGGGTATTGCAGGGCTAAATAACAAAAGAAACAAGCCAAGTTAGAACATATTGGCCACTAGATGGAAGAGAGCACAAACTACACCTCCAGGGCGGGTCTTTGTTTCAGAATCAGTTGCTCAGAGTGTCCCCCCTCTTAACCTGATGCGGTACCCTCGACATCAGCTTGCTCACTACATCATCTCACAAAACTTGAAATTGTCTGACTTTCAGCAGCTGTGGAGCTTATCTCTGGGTCCGCTGGCCATGGCCTTTCAGCTATGGATTCTGACAACACTTCCTCACCTAAATCAGAATCTGTATTTACAACCTTTGCAGACTCCTCATAGAAGAAGCCTCATTCCTAACCTAAGCTGACCCAGAAGCTTTTGCTGCATTGTCCTAATAAAATTAAACTAGAATAAATTTGCAGAAGGTTGAAAGATTATTTCACTTCCCTTCTGCACAGCACCCCCCCCCCCATGAGACAAGAAACCAATCCTGCCCCAGCCTAAATTCCTCCATAGCCAAATAATAACTCAGGTAAGGAACAGTTTCCACTGGTGAGCTAGCAAGGAGATTACTTGTTTTTGTCAAACCTATCCTACCTAAAACAAAAATGGGACAATGTTATTGGTAAAATATGTATAAAGGCAAATAATTGCATCAGGACATTTTTGCTTACCTGTCTTCGAACTAGAAAAGAATGTGGGAAAGACCAAGCAAAATACAGAACCAAGACATACCCACTTGTACAGAACGGTCCCAATGAAGGCAGCTCCAATTACAATTAGCAGTCCTTCCTCCATAGAGGCATCCTTTCCTCCTTCTAGCTCCAACGTCTTACCTGTTTAACTGCATCCAGGAGTCTCTCCAGCAGAAACTGTCTTTTGGCAACATTGTTTTGCAGCCCTAGGAATCAAGCATGCAAAAACAAGTATGTATTAAATAGATTTATCAGTAACATACACAGTTCACTGAAAAAAGTATGCCAATGTTCCACTGGAGCCAATTGAATTCTTTTCATAGTGGGAAGAAAACAACCACACAACATGGACTTGAGAAAATCACGTACAAGGAAAGAAGTTGCATACACACCCTCACGCCCCTTAAGATCTGCGGGAGAAGCCCTGCTCCAGGAAACCTCTCCAACAGAGGTAAAAAGGTCATCAACTTGGAGTAGGGCCTTCTCTGCTGTGGCGCCCAGACTGTGGAATGTCTGGCCCAGATACCGCCCAGAGAGGTACGCCTGGCACCAAGTTTATACTCTTCTCAGCGCCAGATCAAAACCTCTTTATTTAAACAGCATTTTAAAATTTAACAACTTTTAACCTTCAGTTTGCTTTGTGATTTATTGTTTTGTTCTGGTTCTATTATTCATTAGAAATTGTTGTTCCAATTGTTCTTTTAAATATTGTAAGCCGTCCTGAGATTTTTGTACAATAGGACGGCATACAAAAGCTTTTAATAAATAAATAGGGAATGTTAACCATCATGGCCGTTCAGAAACTCAGATTTGTATAGCCACATGTCTCTCTCTCTCGAATAGCAAACTCAGCAAGTCAAAATGGGGCCAGAGGAATGGAATGGAGGCACTGCAGGCTCAAGGAAATCCCAGCTTTTGCAGGAGCACCAAAAACGCCTTTGCAAGGCCAGCAAAGGGGAGGCAAATCTCCACGAAAAGAGCAGCCTGCTGAGGAATGAGACGCCTTGGAGTGTTAGCAGTCAGCTGGTAAATGGAAAAGGAAATGCTGGAGGGCCGGAAGGGGAATTGATTCGTTTGAGCCTCTTAGGGCACGATTCTATGCCCGCCTTCCCAATATTGGCTGGGGACCACAGGACTACCTGGCTCCCCAGCTCAGAGATCCTGTGGATTCAGAGCCGGGCTCCAAAGACTCAGCCGCAGCCCCACACAGCAGGCATGGCAAGAGCTGCTGCTCCAGAGACACGACTGGGCCTCAGAGGAGCAGAAAGGGGGCACCCCGGCGGAGGGGGGCAGCATCTCATGCAAGCTCCTTTCAACACCACAGCTTCCCTTCCCCCTCCAGGTGCTTAGCCTAGAAGGCTGGAAAATGCATCAGGCAAGGCACTGTGAATGAAGGGGGTCGTCACCAATGCCACACCTGGCTCTGTGCATCCAAGGTGCAGGTAACTGGACAGCACCCCTGGCAGCTTACCCTGCCCAAGGAGAAGGCCACAAGAGCCGTGAAGAACCCCAAGCGGGAATGCTGTTATCAGAGGGGCCAACTTAGACTGCAGCATTTTATTGACGGGGTTGGCAAACTGGTGCTCTCCTGATTTTGGAACCACTGGTCGTGATGGCTGGAGCTGATGGGACCCAGTTAGGGTAGATTTGATCAATTTAAATCACTAGTCAGTAAGAGCAGATTTCAATAATACTTTTCTACATAATTTGCACACAGGTCTGCCTTACGCGTAGGTAGAGGAGCTTCATTAAAATATTCCCAAACTGGATCACTTTCATGGCCTGCTGCCAGTATAGGGTTTCTCCCCCAAGGAAAGAATAAGATAAACCTCAGGCTACACACAAAAAGACCCAAAGACTGTGGAGTACTTGGCTCAAAAGAGTTCACTTTCACTGCTTGCTTTCTCTCCTCACACTTAGCTTCTTGTGCAGATCTGTTCCCATTCCCAACGGTCCTCTTCTATTCATGGGAGTTTTTGAAACTTAGCACTTAAGAGGTAAGGGTTGATTCTGTGTACAGAGATTTGCAAAGGAACAATGGGATTACGGTCTTTTTCTTAACCCTGCATGTTTATTTTACAGCATTTTTTTTGCTGTGAAGAAGAGGCAAAGAAGATCTCTGCAGACACAAATCCACAGTTCTGAGAACCGTAAAACCAAACATCTGTGATAGTATCTTCTAGACAGAAAAAATGTCCAATAATTTTGCAGAAACCTCTGGAAGAGCATGACATTGTGACTTGATTAATGGAATTTATTTTCCAAAAAATTTAAACATTGCATGAATATACAGCCTCACGCTACATGATTAAAAATTAATCCTTATTTCATGATGATTAACCTTTGATTAAACTTGATTTCCAGATAATATTGGCTACAGTGGGCTGCAGGCAGCAGGGATTCTGTCCAAGTGGGAAGTTCCCACGGAGGCACTGTGGAAAGCACCAAATTTTATCCTCAAACCTTTCCCATTCCCATGTGGTTTAACAAAGCTTTCCCTGGAATCTTCTCTGGAAATTTCCACCGACAAAGCAGCATAATCCAACCTTATTGGCCATCTGATAAACATGAAAGTTGGCCTCCTCGAAGGAAGAATGGCTTTTCTTCAACATCTCAGTGCTGCACCTGAGATCTTCTGCAGGGTCAGTGGTCATGGCAAATCCCGCACAGAATTACCAGTTTAAGGTCAGACGGCACTGCTGACTTGGCCTTTGCCACATCCTCCAAAAGCACCATTGAGTTCTCCCCTTTTTCTTTAAGACCAAGTCTGAGGCACAGTTCTGTGAAATTCAATAGCAGCTCACAGTCTTGCCATTTTTGCTGGGTCCAAATGAAAACATTAGCAGGGGGAAAACAGAGGGAAACAGTCCTCTAATAGACCCATTCAGGCTGCCTGCACTCTTCACCAAAATGCAGTCAAAGCAAATACATGCTAGGATGCTTTCCTTTGCAAGTACAGATATTTGCAAGAAGTCAGAGGTGCAGAAAAGACCAGGGATAGGCGACTCGCATCTTTCCTGAAGTTTTAGACAACTAGCATTCTTCTTAAACACAAAGGCCAGAGATTAAAAGAGCTGAAGTTCAAAATATCTGCAAGGCATCAGGTTGCCTATCCCCGAATAAAAGCATAATGATAACATACTGTGAACCATTTTAAGATTTATATAATAATTACCATTATAACATTACTGTGATATTCAGGTTTTTCTTTCTCTTGCAAGGACCCTAAGATAGCTCACATAGTCCTCCATCACTCCATTTTATCCTCATAACAACAACCCTATGAGGTAGATGAGGCGGGGAACATGTGAGCAGCGATCAGAAGCCAAATCTCCTCATGGACCAATGGGAATGAGAACCAAGATCTCCTGGGCCCCAGTCCAACACTTCCGGCCCATCCACCACACTGCCTCTCATTTATTTTCTTGTTCCTTCTGGAAAAAAATGAAAAGTGGCACAGCGTTCTCTGAAGCCTGAAGAGAAAAGAAGTCTGCTGGATCAGGCGAAAGGAAGCAGCCTGTTCCAAGAACGCTTCCCAGCTGCTGCCTCTGATCCCAGGGGCCTCATGGAGCCCTTGTGACCAGCACCCCCCGATCTCCTGATAAATCCGTCTAATCTCTTTAAAATTCAGCGCAAGGAGTAGCGATCACTCATCCTGCAGCAGCAATTTAACGAATATCACTGAGAGCCCGTGTGGTGTGGTGGTTACAAGCACCGGATGGGGATTCATGCAAACCAGGTCCCAGTCCCTTCTCAGCCATGGGGCCAACTGGGTGACTTTGGGCCAGTCACAAGCTCTTGCTCCCACCAGCAGAACCACTGTTGGCAAGCGAAGGCAACATTGAGCTATACGGACTAACAATCTTGCATACTGAATGAGCTGTCCGAGAAGCCCGGTGGGGAGGTCTTCAAGTTTTAACAGGCATTGTAGTGAACACCCACAGTGTCCAGTTAGCGTTCTCTGGTCAGCGTCCAACCCAAACAGAGGCTACCTTGGCTGGCCCAGGCCTCTGGGTTATTGTCATCAGTTTTCTATGCTCCTATGGAAGACTACAACTCTCTCTCTCAATCTCAATCTCAATCTCAATCTCTCCCTCTCTCCCTCTCTCTCTCTCTCTCTCTCACACACACACACACACACGCACACACACACAGAGTAACTTTCATCATATTCTCCAGTGTCAGTTAGCTCTGCCGTGAATTCCCCTGCTCTGCATTCATAGCTGGACATCACTTAATCATCAAGAATTGAAAAGACTTACTCAGACTTTTCCCACAATCACAATGCTCCTGAGACATGTGGGCTCCAAACCTGGATTCACAGTTCCAACTGATCTCCATTTTTCCTGCACAAAGCAAAAAGGGACAGAGAAGGCAAAGGCACAGGGAGGTCATCTGTGACCTCAAAGCTACTGCCCTGCTAAAGTCCTCACTTCCTATTGTTAACACGCAAAATCCAGATTGCTCGACATTTCCTGTTTCAGTTCCAAGAAAGCTCCGACAACTCAGAGGTGGGCTTCAACAGCATCCCATTCCAAAGCTCAACTCCTACAGGGATGCAAATTTCCACCACAGCAGTTCATCTCCTTGCATCGCTGGCCCATGCTCCACAGCGAGCAACTGGCAGAATACAGGAGTGCAAATGAGGTTCGGAGGGCACCAGCGCTTTGTCAAACCTCCTTCGTATTTGTTTCATACATTTGTTGCTCTCTTCAGTTCAGCAGACCCTGCCAGGCGATTCACAACAACATCCACACAGTAAATAACAACAGCAACAGAGATAAAACCAGCTATTCAAGCAAATGTTAAGACACACAATGTAAAAGGAATTGCCCTGGCACCAAGGAAGGCAGGCAGGCAGTTAGGCAGGCAAATGGTGGGACAGACATGGTGCCAGCCTCCATAGTGGGTGTTTCATAACTAAGGGGCTAGCACTGAAGAGGCCGCCTCCTTGGCCACTACCACCTCAGCTCAGACAGAAGGAACACCTGGGAGAGAGCCCTCCATCAATAACACAGGTAGCCTGATGCAGGAACAGAGCTTCTTCGGGTACCCAGGTTATCAAGCCATGCACAGTTTTGAAATTAAGCACCAGTTATTTATATTGTGCGGGGAAAGAGACCAGAAGCCAGGTCTGCTTCTTACTCGCTGGAGGAATGCCACAACAGGTTGCACAGGAAGAATCCAAAAAGCTAAATGGAGGGAGACAATCACTTTTGGGAAGCAGGACTTGATTCCCATGGGCATCAGTGGCTCCCTTGCATCAGACGGCAGCCTCCTGACGAGGGTCGGCCTACCTGACAGAAAGGCAGGGGTGACCGGCAGGAGAGGAGCTGCATATGCATGCAAAGGAAAGAACTCATTGGCTGATCCTTCCAGGAAGAAAAACAGGAGCTACAGAGGAGGAGGGCTGGGGTTTACATGACCCCTTCCCCTGGACAGGGCCAAAAGGAACTGCTGAAGAGCGATTCTCCCTTCTTACAGAGACCATTCTGAGTTCATCAGCAGGGTTGGTCCTCTTTGCACTCATTAGCTGAGTTCACTGCGAAGGGAAGAGTTTTGGCAAGGACAGGGATATTAAGGCAAACAGCGCAATGAAAAATTAGGCAATGCCCCTTGTTTCATCACATCCCTTGGGGAGGAGAGGGAATTCAACCTACCCACACAACACTCAATAAATATTTATAGATTCACACATCTCTTTTCTGGGTTTTTTTTATTTTAAATGTTAGAGCTATGCTGTACAGATGTGGTGTATTTATTTTATTTATCACATTTGTTTGCCGCCCCATAGCCAGAGACTGTCTGGGAGGCTCAAAGCTCAAATATTAAAAAATGCAAATAAAAATAGATAACAACAACTAAACATAAAACATAATAAGATTCAAATAAAATATAAATTGTGTAGTAGTTAAGAGGGTGGGATTAGGATTCAGCTGATCTGGGTTCAGTCCCCACACTAGGTGGCTTTAGGCCAGTTGCAGGCTCTCAGCCCAACCTCACTCACAGGTTGTTGTGAAGATAAGACTGAGAGGAGGAAAAGAATTATGTAAGATGCCTTGAGTCCCTTGATAGGGAAAAAGGCAGGATGTAAATCTAATAAATAAAGATAACATAGTTTCTAATAAATAAAGTTTCTAATAAATAAAATAAATAAATCTAATAAATAAAGATAACATAGATAACATAGGCGGGGGGGGGATCTCTTTGTATATAATTTAATTAAGTCCTGCAGTCTACCCAAAAAAAATGTCTAGAGGGAGCAAAGCCACGCATGCTGACTCCTTGGGGAATGCCAAGAATTGTAACTGCTTTTCCTGTCTAAACATGCATAGGATTGCACACTAATTCACATTCCACGGAATGTCACTATTTCTATGAGCTTCTTCCTGGAAGCTTAAGCTATTTAGAATGCATCCTGTGGCAATGCCCATAAGCCCCAACTGTGGAGGTTCATGGGAAGCAGAAGGTGCAGCACAGGGACTCACTGCTTCCTTGCTCCTCCCATTCCTCATTGTTTCTAGACAGCCTCATCTTCAGCCATCTAGTGACAGCACAGAGTTTGCATGCCATGGCTCAATCAAGGGAGGCTGCGGCCAAGGAATCAGAAGATCACCGAGATGTGAAAGGGCAGCAATGCGGGAACTAAAACAAACAAAACAATCATCAAGTATAAGGAAGTTTCACTGGAGAATAAGGCCAAGATTATCCGCACTGTTATATTCCTGATCACAATGCGCAAGTGTGAAGGCTAGACAGTGACCAAAGCTGCCAGCAAAAGAGCTGGCACTGGAGGAAAGTGCTGTGAATACCCTGGACCAACAGAAGGATGGGTCCCAGATCAAGTCAAGCCAGAACTGGCCCTGGAGGCCCAAGTAATGAAACTGCAGCAGTCATACCTTGGGCACATCATGAGAGAAGGCAATCATGCTAGGGAAACTTGAAAGCAGAAGAAAAAGAGGAAGACCCATTAGGAGATGGATGGTTCCATAACACAGCCTTGAGTTGAGCAGGGCTGTGCAGAAGACGACATTTGGGAAGGTATTCCTTCGCAGGAAAGTCCTAAGTCAGAGATGAATTGGCAGCACATAACCAAGAGTAACAGCCTTTCAGAGAGGCAGAGAAGGAAGCCAAAGCGGCTTCAGAATACCTTGTAAACTGGTCACTCTGGTCTTCTTCCCTTTCCCCCAAACACCCTGTTTTCCCCCTCTCCGAGGCTGTTCTCCTGACCTCAGAGAGCAGCTGGTGTGGTTCTTTCCACACTGGCTCCAAAAGAGAGGAGAATGTCAACTGGAGCACTAAGTCCTGGGTCCAAGTTCAAACACTACTTCTGAAGTGCAAACGTGAACTATCTTGTGGCCCCACAGAGCACATCTAGGATCACCCCAATACATATCACAGATGTAACAGTATTAACATGGGTGTTTATATATAGCAGGCACATTAGAGGACAGCTGATGTGGTAAGTTAGATTTCATACAGGAAAGCAGGGTGGAGTGGCTATCATAAAGCAGAGAAAAATTCCAGGCCCTGCTGACTCAAGGGCCCAGGTGTTAAAATTTTTCTCCCGACCAGTGATTATGACTTTGGCAACTACAGTGTCATAAATCCATACTGAATCCAAATACACACATGACTCAGTCCAATCCTATGCATATTTATACAAATGACAAAGTTGTTGTGTGACGTGCACAGGATTTCCAGCTTGAGCTGTTAATAGCTTGCATGGCTAATAAAAGCATCTGAGAACTAAAGAAATATGCAAATACAGATTTCTAACCTATTGAGACTTGGTTATATCAAAATAACTGTGTAGTTTCCGTTCATGATGCTACTATTTATGACTTTTCTGTATTTTATTTTTATCTCACCTTTCTTCCAAAGAACTGGAGGCAGCATACAGAGTCCCCACCCTCACCCAATTTCATCAAAACAGCCCCATGAAGTAGCTTTGCTTGAAAGATGGCAAATAGCTCAGGAAAACTCCGAGGCAAATTGGGGGTTTGAAGCCAGCATTCCACTGCTTCACAAAGCACAACAGATTTGTATGATCAGTTTAATTTCTCCCCAACTTTGTGATTTCAGGCATTATGTTTAAATGACAAAACTGTACTTCAGGCACTTTATGAGAATATGAGACTCTCTAGAGAAGGCAAAAATGCTAGTGAAAGTCAAAGGCAGAGAAAGCATTGGAAAACCAAACATGAGATGGATTGATTCCATAAAGAAAGCCACAACCTTGATTTCACACGGCTGCGAAGAAAAGGACATTTTGGCAGGCATTCCTTCATAGGGTTGCCGTAAGTCAGAGGTGACTTGACAGCACATAACAACAGCATATTTGTGTTTTATATTGCTCTCTCACATTGTATGTATTTTGATTATGTATCTGAATGTTAGCTGCCCTGAGAGCCAACTAAACTCATTGAAGTTGCATGAACAGCTGCTTTTAGTTATTCCACATAACTCAATGTTATTGATTTAGTGCTCTGTTTTTATTTATGTATATTGCCCTGAAAGCTTTGGAACAGGGCCACTCCCAAGTTCAATAAACTAAAAATGCTCAAGATAAAAACAAAATAAATATGCATTATCCTTCTCCTCCTCACCAATCTCCCATGTGATTCTATTCTTGGTCCTTGGTCTAAGACATTTTACTTTGCTGCCTAAGGCAGATAAGGAATAAGAATAGCATAGCTACTAACAAGCCTCTCCCCCATACTTGGATGAGGATGCTGAAAGCAAAGCATTTAGGTGGTTTTTAAGCTATACCAGCATCAGCTGGATTAACCATCTCTAAATTATCACAAGCTAGAGTGGAGTAAGGGCTATCAGAACTAGTTTAGGGTTCTCCCCCTCCCCATTACTTGGTTTGGGGCAATCCAGGAGTTAAGTGGTTAAGGAAGTCACTGGTATTCATACACAAACTACAGGGCTTAAAACAACTTCTTAAAAGAAAGACAGCATAAGTCAATACTTCACAATGAAGTGTAAGATTTGAACATTACTTGGTAAACTAAAAAAACAAAGAGCAGTTATTATTAAATTGTCAGTGATCAAAACTGCCAAACAGTATCTGGACAGCTTTAATTAACCAACTACAAATGAAAAAAAATTCCACAACTTATATTAAACACACCAATCTTTGATAGGTGACTTCCTCCATAAACTTCTGTCTCAGTAATTCTACTGACAAGTAACTGTTCCCAACTCTCAAATGCACCATCATGGACTAGAATAGCAAAGCCACAAAGGGACCCTGATGTCCAGTCAGCAACAATGGAAGAGGCTGGGAGGACCCATCGCTCAGATGGGGAGGGGAGGCACAAATGGATTAAGCACAGGCCAACTGTGCGCAGACTTCGCCTGAATCTCATTTTCATTTCCAGGCTGTCTGGTACAGAAAACAAGAGCCAAGTCTTTGCTATGGCAGATGAAGTGAAAGGCTAAAAGGTGAGGGACCTCTCCACGCATGTGCAAAATGCCCAGTTGCCCCTGTTACCCACAAAGAGTAAGCAAACAGCAAGGGTATTCCTGAGCTTATGAAAACTACCCAGTGCCTCATAGCTAAGCCCTATAGCAGAGCCTGCAAAGGTGTGCCCCCCACCGTGTTGGCCTGCAACTCCCATCACGCCAGGTAATACAGCCAAGATGTGGAATGATGGGATCAGCAGTCCAACAACATCTGTAGTCCAACAAGGGTTACATGTTTCTCATCCCTGCCTTGATCATGGGGCGGCGGCGGCAGCAGTGAAGCACTGAGCACACGCAGAGTGCCAAAGAATTGAGTCCCATCACCCACTGTGTGCTAATAAAAGCACAGAATGCCCGAGCATACACAGAGTGCCCAATACCAAACAGCTGAGCCCACGGAGCTCTGAAGGGCTACCAGACAAACAAAAGCACCTGCAGAGAGGGCCGTGCCAAACAGCTGAGCCTGGCAATCCGGGAAAGCTAAGGAAGGCGCAGGGTGCCACCGAGCATGTGCAGATTTCCACACCCGCTCCCTCCCTGTCTCTTCATCCGCAGCGCCTCCTCGCCGGCACATGCCGAGTTCCATGGGAAAACAAGGGGCTGCGGGACGCTGCGGGTGACCCCGCACCTCTCGGGGGCCAAGGCGAGGCGGGACCGGCGCGCCACTTACCGCTCATGGCGCGCCCGCTCGCCCCGCCGGCCGCGCCCCGCGGCAGGCAGAGCCCCGGCCCGGCGCCTCCGGCAGCGGCTCCTCGCCCCGCCGCGTCAAAAGCCCCGAGCCGCGCGGACCGGCCCCTTCCGGAAGCCCGCCGCGCCCCGGAAGCAAAACACGCCGGACCCGGAAGGCGCCCTCGGGGTCAGGGCGTTCGCCGAGGCCGGGCCCGCCGCCGCCGCCGCCGCCGCCGCCGATGCGCGGGGGGGATGTAAGTGCTTCGCCCCCCCGTCTCGCCCGCGCACCCTCCGGGGGAGGCATTTGAAAGGGCCCCCGCCCCGCCCCGCCCCGCCCCGCTGCCGTGCCTGCGCGCGCGACTGCCCCCCTTCCACCCGCTTTTCCCGCTGCTTTGGGAGGGAGCTTGGAAGCGCTTCACCCCGCCGCCCGCCGCCCGCTTTTCCCGCTGTTTGCAGTAGCTGCGCCCCCCTTTCTTCCACCCCCGCTTCCCGCCATTTGGGGGGTTTGCAAGTGCCTCAGTGCCGCCTCCAGCTCCAGGGTTTGTTTTCCGCAGTTCGAGAATTCCGCACAACCGCTCTGCCCCCGATGGAGGGACACCTCCCAGATTGTTCTAATGGAAGAATAAACACCTCAACGCTTCCTTTCCCGATTGAATGAAAACCAAGTTTCTGCTGCACGTTTTTCCAACTGTACAAGATGTGTCCAGTTACACATTAGAGTATAATCGACCATGCGGAGTGCACATTAGACCGTGGAGAGATCACTTCTTCCCACAGCTATGCATGTAGAGTGGGATTGTCTTTTCCTACGGTGCTGTTTCTTCACTCCCTCCATCACTTCTGTATCATTTACTGCTGTCCAGAGTAGCTCTCTCCCCATCCTGGTGCTCTCCAGATGTTGATAGACTACAGTTCCCAGCATCTGCCACCACTGGTTCAGCTGACTGAGGGTGATGGAAGTTGGACCATGACATTATTAAGATGCCACCAAGTCTGGGAAGGCTGGTTCAGAGGTTGGGGAACCCACCACCTTCCAAGTGTTGCTGAACTACAATTCCCGTAGTCCTTGTCAGTTGGCCAAGCTGGGGCTGGTGGGAGCTGCAATCCCAACAGAAAACCCACTGGATCCCCCACCCCTGCTGACAAAGATGGTGATGTGATCTAAGAGAGCCAGTGAAGTATAGTGGTTAGTGAAGCCTTCCCTTAAAATGAACTGCTTCCAGAAGGAGGGTTCCTAGCACTACCAATCCAAAATCCTTGTGAAACTAGTCTGCTTTTTCCCTTTAATGGCTTTGATTCCAATAATATTATTAAATATTGTCATTTGTATATTGTGCTGAGGGAACAATAGTTGGGTAAGATCTCTTTAAAAAGGTCTCCCTGTGAGAGTGTAAATTATCCACCTGGCGGGCAAAATAGCGATCTAATATTTTCAATCTGTGTATTTTCTATCCATATTAATAAGTATTGGGAAAATGTAAAGGATAATGTTGTGCCTTGCCAGAAAGATTCAAAACTTTAAAGCTGACAAGTGTCTGCACTTGGGAAAGTACAAGCAGCCCAGTGCTCGAAGAAACCCTGGAGGATTCTGCCGCAAGAAGTACTTTCCATACATACCCACTTCAAAAGTTTTAAAAAATAGTGTGCTACAAAATAGCAAGTACTGTACATGTGTGCCAAATTACAACTTTGTAGCCCATTGACTTTTTTTTTAGGAGTGTGGAATGCAGCTTTTGCCTCAGACCTGCCAAGATTTGGTGGCGGGGGGTGTTAATAGTTAAGCCATGCCAGCATTAAACGGCTTTCTGTAGCTCGGGACCTTTTGGTGCTCTGGTAGCATCCCCTGGGATACTGCAAGAGAACTGAGAGTTAGAGGGGGAAGGAAGAGGCCTACTGCCCCGATCCTCTCTCAGGCATAGGGGAATTTTAACCAACGCACATGGTTAAAATTCCCAAGGGGCTGAATGTGTTGTGCAAACTATACAGTTACTGGCTGCAACCTAGGAGACGCCCATTCTTGAATTAGAACTAAGTTGGGGGAGCCATGACTGATAGAATCCAGTTCTCCTCAAATTAAGTGGGCATAGGAAAGAGTACGGGACAATGGGAGTTGCAGTCAAGCAGGACCTGAGCTGCATCTTTTCAATCCCAGAAATAGAGCCTGATGACTCCCTAGAGCCTTCTGTGCTTGAATCTACTTCGAACGATTGTTGCAGGGGTGCAAAACATCCAGCCAGTGGGCCGAATCCAAATGTGGCCCTCAGGTTCTCCAAGTGCCCACTTCACCTTTCCCCAAGTGCCAGCCCTTTGGTGACTCCACAGCTTTTTCTCTGAGAAGAATGCTAGTTTCCCAACAACTCGCATTTCATAGAATCATTTGTAATTTCCTGGATGGCAAACCCCCATCTGTGCAATTGCAAAATCTTTCACACTTTTGTATTTTTCCATGTAGTCTCTGTACTGTCATATTACCAAAATCATGTTAAAACACACACCCCATTTTTTTTTCTATTTTGTTCTTTAAAAAAATTCATTTACAAACTGCAAAGAATGGGTGGCTAAAACTGAAATAATTGGTACCATTCTGCAGCAGAAATTGTTTAATTGCACTCCTACACCCTAAATAAACCACTCTGGAAATGGTGGTTCTTAAATTAAGTTCATTCTCTGTGGTCATCAAGTGTAGCTAAGTATAGAGACCTTACTGAGAGGGATTAGTTATGACAGCACAGATAAATTGCCACGTCTACCAGAAACCCCAAACCAAATTGGTTACACACACACACACACACACACACAACAAATCTGTCTTTGACACAGTCATGGACTCAAGAGTGACACCCAGTGACAAAACTGCAAAAATTCTGGTTTTGGAACAAACATATGCCATTTATGGAATGTAAAATCCTATCATACTAAATAGCAAATTAGAAACAGCTTTCTTGATTTATGTTTTTAGGCTAGCTATTTTCCCCACTTACCCCAAAAAACCCAATGTGGAAGTCATACTTTCCCCAGTGGGCATGGAATTTTGTATTTTGTGTCTGTAATTGAGATAAGCATACTCCAAGCTTGCATGGTCTGCTATAGTTATAGATACAAGTATGTATGTACTGCAAGATCCACCCCCCACGGTCAGGTGCAAAGGACACACCTGACACAGAGAATTCTGAGCCTAGGAATTGGCTTTGAGTGCCCTAAACTGAGCTTGCAATGTATGGCTGTGAAAGCTGGACCATAAGGAAGGCCGAGCGCAAAAGGATTGAGGCCTTTGAGTTGTGGTGCTGGAGAAGACTCCTGCGAGTCCCTTGGACCGCAAGACGATCAAACCGGTCAGTCCTAGAGGAGATCAATCCTGACTGCTCTTTAGAAGGCCAGATAGTGAAGATGAAACTCAAATACTTTCGCCACCTAATGAGAAGGAAGGACTCCCTGGAGAAGAGCCTAATGCTGGGAACAATAGATGGCAAAAGAAGAAGGGGACGGCAGAGGATGAGGTGGCTGGATGGAGTCACAGAGGCAGTTGGTGTGAGCTTGAGTGGACTCCGGGGGATGGTGGAGGACAGGAAGGCCTGGAGGAATGTTGTCCATGGGGTCGCGATGGGTCGGATGCGACTTCGCGACTAACAACAACAAAACTGAGCTTCTATGCATACCACATTCACCATCCCTCTTTATTTCAACAGTATAATCATGGGGGTGGGAGTCATTTTGTTATCTCCACTATTAAAACAATTGGGAAATCAGAAATACTTGTTGATCGAGTGCAAATAATCCAGAGTATCTTGCTCTACCATCTGCTTACCCCAGCTTGTAAAACAGAAGCCTTTAATATTTTGCAAGCACTACCATGGTCATCCTCAACTTTGGGACTCCATTTTAATCTGCTTTACTGTAGCCTTCCGCAACTTGGTGCCTCTCAAGAAAATGCAGTGGACAGATCTATACTTATTTACCACAATTTAACCCCACACTTCAGCCAAAAAAGGCTTCTGGAGCAGCTTACAAAGGTTAATAATAAAGGATGTTCTGCTCTTGAGCTTACAAACTAAAAGACATGGCACAAAAGGAAAAGGAATTGGGAGGGTGAAGGAAAGAAAAAATTCAGGAAACAGTTCTATAGGAGTTGACCGTGAAAGGGTTACAGGCAAGGCAAGGCCATGCCTAGGGATGCCAGCTGGTATGGCTTCATTCAGGGTGGGAAAACCCATTGACTTGGGCCAAACAACACAATAACCCACACTCAAGGGTTGAGTATGGGTTGGCACTCAAACTATGACTTGTTTTTGAAATGTGGGTGGATGTGTGGTCTGAACCCACAGCTCACAACCCAACAACAAATCATCGGTTCCCTCCATGGGTTGTTTGTGGTTAGCAAGCCATGACCTTGATAAGCCACATTTCAACCACAACCCACAGTTCAACAACTGCCCACACCCCACTCACCCCCAAGCCCTGAGTGTGGGTTATCGAACTGTCTGAACCGCGAATCTACTTCTGGTGGCTGGGCAAGCTTGCTTAGCAGCTTCGCTGGATGCGATGCAAAGCTCTTCCGACCTATGGAAAGCCAAGGCCATTCACCAGTAGTAAATAAGGCTGAAATGCTTCCCAGGCAGCTAGCCAGTACTTAATCAGATAAGAGACAGAAGAGATGCTCCAATGAACCAGAGACAGGAACAGTGGTGGAAGCTGGCATGTGTGGCTAGACATCAAGCCAATCAGCTTGTTTCACACAGGTTTTGTTCCGGTGATTGCGCAGAGCTGTGTGAAAGCTGAGGATGTGATACAGTCGGGCAACATGTTGAACCCAGGGGCAGAACATGGAACTGCCAGGGCTGCTCCCCAAGCGAAGCACGTTGCCAAACGGTGCCTATCGCAAGGAGTGAAATGAGACGTGCTCTTGCTTTTCCTTTCTGCTAAACCATGAGACGAACATTAGCTGCCGCAGACCAAATACTGAATGGGGTCAGATGGTGCTGCAAACAGAAGATGTATCATCTGAACGGGATGTGAACATTAATCGTGGCCCTTGGTTCAGAAGAAATTATTTCTTAAGTTACCGTACAGACTGAGAGCCAAAACATCGGGTGGACTGAAAAGTGTTGTGTTCACACCCTTATAGTGACACCAAAGGTAAAGTCCAGATAAGCTGTAATCGGAGTAGACCTACCGAAATGAATGGACTCCAAGGGGTCATAGTGGTCTGTTTCCCCATTTATTTCAATGATTCTAAGTAGGACATTGCTTCCTGCATGTTTAATCAACCGGTCTTCCTGACCTTAAGCAGCCTCTGAACTCCATCCATCTATACTTGGCATTTATTCCCATGGAGTTCGGTCCACCTGGCCTGGTATTTTTGCCAGCACCGCGGCACAGGCAGTTCTCAAAGGTTTGAGAGGGCATCAAAGCTGGGAAGCATCTTGTTGCTTAGGCAAAAGTGCAGCCCAAGTCCGAGCAGCCTCAGTGTCCTTCCCGTTCAGGAGGTCCAGTGGCCAGTCTGGGTGGATGGAGCTTTTCTAGATCCCGAAGATGGTTCACAGTGCAGATACGCTGAGGTGCTCAGCAGTGTGCCTGGCCATGCATGTGCCCACGGGCACCTCTCTTGGTGCCCACCACACTCTTTGCCTTGAGTTATGCGTTAGTCTCCCTCCCCTGCCAGCTACAAAGTTATGGCCATGCAGATGTGTCCCTTCTTCCTTTGCCCGTTACAATGGGCCATGCAAAGACCACTTCACAAGAATGAAGGAAGAGCCCTGCTGGATTACACCAAGGATCCATCTAGTCCACACTGGTCAACCCACTGCTCACAGGAAACCAACAAGCAGGACAGGAGTGCAACAGCACCCGTGAACCCATGTGCCCCAGCAACTGGAGGACACAAGTACACTGCCTCTGGTAGTGTAGGCAGTGTTTAGCCATCAGGACTACCTTCTCCAAGGATTCGTCACTCCTCTCCTAAAGCCATCCAGCTTGGTGACCCCCATCACTGCATCTTGTTGAAGCAAATTCCATAAAATGTTTCTGCACTGTCTGGAGAAGTCCTTCCTTTGATCTGTCCTGATTCTTCCACCAACCAATTTCTGGGATGTCCACTGGGTTCTAATAATGTTTCTATGTTGGAAAATCCACTGTTGCTAAAACAATCCGGCGCCATTGGCTCATTATCAAGGCTTTCAGACCTGTTGACTTTGCCATGATTACTGATCCATGGTGGCCTTTCAACTGAATTAGACCAATGTGTAACAGTTTGAGGTTCATACATTTCTGTCCCACAGTCCAGTCCTTAAATAGTTTCTAGAACAGCTAACAAATCAAGAACAATTAAAAGCAAATGATAAACCTTCCCAAACAGTAAATAGTCATAAATCAGGAGGACAATTATGTACACAGACAGAGCTTGGTAAGGCTGAAAGCCATGTGTTTCAAATGCATCTTTAAAGCCTGGTCCAATGAAACAGGTTTTCCTCTGGCACCAAATAAGAGCCAGTGTGGCTGTAGATACAGTCTTGCAGTACTTTAAGGTCTAAGAAATTTATGGCCTAAGTAATAGTGTACAAACACTAATGACACAATAAATTAGCCTTCAGGTGCCACAAGACACAGACTAAGGATGCAGTCCTATGAATTCTTGACAGCATCCAACCCCACTGCCCAAACTCCAGTTCTTAAGCCTTGCTCCCCTCATATCACCGTCTTTGTGCCAGCCAACATAGCGCAGTGTTTAGAGGGCTGGGCTGGGCATCATGAGGTCCGATTTCCAGTCCCCACTCAGCCATGGAGCTCACGGAATGCCTTTGGGCCAGTCCTTGACTCAGGCTAATGACCTTGTAGGGCTGTTGTGAGGATCAAGCAGGAATATGGGGAAAGCCAGTGAAGTGCAATGTTTAGAGCATTACACTGGACCTCGGGAGACCAGGTTTCAGGCTCCAATCTACCTGACAGGGTTGTTGTGAGATTAAATGGAGAGGAGGAGAGTTACATAAATTGCCTTGCAGCAAGCCGCGCTGTCACTCAAGCCACGTGTTATCATGTGCCACCTGTCAGCCTCTTGGCAGCTAATCAGGGCCTCGACTGGAAGGCCTTTATCACGCCTCCCCTCCTTGCCAATAGCGCTGACTTGTCCTTTCACGCGAATAAACCGGCCCATCCCACTCTCCTTTCATGACACGCACCAACGGAGCTCAGCGCCGGTTTTCTTAGACTCCACACTGCATTTCCCATCTCCTTGTGATAGCGGCCGCGGTCCGCGACCGGCCTACTGGCGCGCACCGCCTGCTGGGATTTGTAGTTTTCTTCTCCACGGAAAAGAAAGCGCTCTACACGGCAGAGGATGGACCGAGAGCGAGCTTGCGAAGACTCGAGGAACGCCTGCGCAATGGCTTCTGGGAGTTGTTGTTTTTGCGTAGGCTCGAGGCCGATCGGGCGGGGAAGAGCGCGGGAGGGGAGGAGCTGCACTTCCCAGGTTTCCCGTCAGCGAGCCGACGCTCTGGCGCGCGCCTTCTCGGGAGTTGTAGTCCCCACCTGTAGAGGCTGCCCGCGCTGAGCAAGGGCACGTCAGGCGAGCAAAGAACTACCAAGATGGAGCCGAGCCGCTGAGTCTGCGGGGAAAGGGAAGAGGCGTACGGCAGCTCGAGGAGGCCATACTGCGTCGGGCGGTGGGGCGCACGCGGAGTGGTTGGAGCGAGTGCTGAGTCGGGGTCGCCCCGCGGCTGCTGCGTTCCGGGCCGCGCCGAGCCCGCTGCGCCCCCGCCCGCATCTTGCGCCCCTTCCCTCTTCCCCCGCCTGAACGCCGGGAGCCGCTTCGGGAGGCGCAGAGGCTTGTGGGGGGGCGGGCACACAAAATGGAGGCGAACGGCAGCGGGAGCAGCAGCGACTCGGCTCCCGACTGCTGGGACCAGGCGGACATCGAGCCGGGCAGCGGCCCTGCCGGCTCCGGAGCTTCCGCGGCGGCCTCCGCCGCCGCCCCCGAGGACGCGACGAGCCCGGCCCAGCTCGACGCCGACGAGCAGCTGCTGGGCGCGGCCTTCAGCCGGCACCTCAACGTCAACGCCAAGCCCTTCGTGCCCAATGTCCACGCCGCCGAGTTCGTGCCGGCCTTCCTGAGGGGGAGCCCCGCGGGCCCGGCTTCCGCGCCGGGCCTGGCGCCGCCGCCTTCGCCGCCGCCGGGCCTGCCTCCCCCGACGCTGCCTCACGGTAACCGCGGAGGAAGCGGGAGGCGATCCGCGGGAACACTCCTGGTGCTGGGGGCGGAGAGGGGGCCGCGAGGGGGCATTCGCGGGGTGAGGGGGCCTCGAGGGGGTGGCGGTCGTTTCAGCCCCGTGGGGGGAAGAGGAGGAGAGGCCTTGCAGGAGTTTGAAGTTGGGGAGTTTTTTCCGGCGTGGGTGGAAGAGGCAAGGCACTTGGACAAGTCTTACGGTGCAGTCCCGTCTGTATCTTCTCAGGAGCGAGTCCTCCGGAGTCCCAGGTGAGTTTACGGACGATCGTAGCTTTAGCCTGGAAAGGAGATGCGAGGTGCGGGAGACACTGCTGTGGCGTGTTCGTGGTTAAAGCCTGAAATTGCTCTTTTTGGTCATCATTTAAATCCGTTAAGCACGTGAGGAAACAGCGTGGAGGACCTTCGCAACGCTCCTGGTAGTGTGTGCATTGTCCTTGCCCCCCAACAGTTCATGCTTCCTGCAACCCTGCAAGGTAGCTTAGAAAAGCTGTGACGACCCGCCTGAGGTCACCCAGCAGTAGAAATGCCTGAGCAACCTTGTGTGCCCCCAAGTCTTCCATTCAGGTCGATTCTGAGGAGCAAACCCACTTTTCGTCAGGCAGCACCCTCTAGTTCTTTTGTACTACATTTCCCATGATCCCCACCCAGCATGATAGGCATGTCAGTTCGATATCTACCGTGCTTGTTAGGATGGGGAGTGGTGGGGCATTTGGGTCGCCAACAAGATTAGAGGAAAGGGATTCTACAGGCAGTGGTGTCTGAACTTCTGAGTTTGAGGGAGAGAGCCAGTAATGGGGTGGGGGGGGTTGCGGTAGGGAGACTTGAGTATGGCTTGAGAGGAAGGAGAGACCAGGAGGGATGGGTGAGGCTGCGTGGGCATTGTTTGAAGGGGATTCAGCCGAGAGATGGGGATTTGGGGGAGACCTGGTTCAGAAGAGTGGGTTCGTGTGCTGTGCGTGCTTCTGAGCAGGGACTTAAGAGGAGTGCTGTGGAGCTGTGCAGGCGGCACTGGGGCAGGCAGACATGAGTGACTCAGGGTACCTTGGTGTGGCTGTGATGCTAGGTAGCTCTGGTGAGGGACGTCATTTGCTTACGCTGGCAGAGGAGGGGAGAAAGTCTTTCCTGGTACGAAAAGAGTTTCTGCGAGAAGTCCTCATAAAGACTTGCTGGGTGTCTTCCTGTTCCTAAGCCACATATTAGACAGATTTGTCTTGTTTTGCTACCTTTTATCTTGTACTTCTACTATGAAAGAATAGTGGCTCTTCCCTCTCTCTTTCAATTACTTTGTGAAGTAAGTTAGACTGGGAAATAGCAACTCACCTAAAGTTGCATTGAACTAAACAGGGATTTAGACACATTTCTCCTCAACTTCAGCATACTGATACCACTTGGGATTTCTTCCAAGTGAGACGTAAGTCTTTACAGGTAATGTGAAAAATGAGTCATAGTAGAACAGTTGTGTAAATCAAACAAAGGGAGAAAAGTAGTAGAGGCTTTGACCACTTGCATAAACTTGTGAATAGACGGATTTTTTAAAATGGTTAACTACATTGCAAAGGCGGTTTTCCTTGTGTGGTGAGTTGGCAGAAAAGCAGACTGGAAGGAACTGTTTCAGAATGTTTGCAGAACGTTTTGAGGAAGCTTTTGAGGAATCTGCGATGTGTTACCCACTTGGTAGTAAAACCCTTACAAAGTTACTGGGCTTCCAACATTACACTTGGGCATCTTCTTTGCTTGGTGATGCATGGCATTTGATTTAACTCAGAATAATTAGTATCAGATTTTTGTTGCCATTTCTTATAGGTGGACTCAACTTGTGCATACTTCAAATGCTAGAAAATATGCTTTACTTGAATCTTAGAGTTTCCTACAGTGAGTGCCTGAGACAGTGGGGCCATTCACACAGAGCAGTGACTTTCTGGGGCGCATTGTGGGTTGAGTAACCCATAGTTTGTTTGGAAGCATTCCAAGAACAAGCCAACTTCCAGTTTGTGGCAACAACCTGTGAACATTTTATGTGGTACTGTCATGTCCAAACCTGGACACTTTGAGTTGACCTGAGAAGAAGCCATTAATCCATGATTTGCTGCTGTTAGATTCATACCAGGTCTGGGTTGTGGAGAAGGAGGTGGGGTGTCTCTTTCAAGGTCATGAGGGGAATCCTGAACAATGCTACCAAATGCTTTAAGAATATTGGAACAGTGAATGGTAAGACTTGATATACTTACTTGGACCAGCTCAAGATTTGAGATTTGCAATACATATAAGCCTCCCTTAGTGCAAATTACCTTTTTAACTCTTTCTTCTGTTATTCAACACACATCCTATCTTTCCTTTAGAAAGTTCAGAATAGCTTACATAAGGCTGTAAAATTCCCATAGTGTAGTCTGAGACCTGCTTAAGCTTTTGGTGTTATCTGATCTTAAATAGCTTCCTTTTATTCCAATTTGAATTACACTTAGATTTTTGCTGCATGTGTTTCATAAATCTATACCAAATCAGGAACAAATATCTGAGTGTTCTAGTTAAAGAATTTGAAGTGGAACCCTCAGCATATACCGTATTTTTCGCTCTATAAGATGCGCCTGACCATAAGACGCACCTAGTTTTTAGAGGCTGCCCATCCAGAGAGGGAATTCTCTTCAGCATTTCCTTGCTGCAAAAAGAAGGTACTGGTGAGTTTGGGCAGTGAGTGGGGAGGCCTAGAGATACTCAGTTTTTCCACTTTCGCAGGGGGTCTGTGCCTCTAACTCCGTGAATGTAGAGGGCTGATTGTACATGATCTGACTTACATACAAATTCAACATAATGACAATTTCCACCTTGTAAATGTTACGGTTCTGGAAATCCATGACCACACATTGCAGGCTTAACATCTGTATTCTTCTGTATCATATATTTTAGCCTCATTGCCTGATTTACTCTTATGGGGGTTTCCTATAATTGTGTGGATACTTTTGTAATAGATAGCTGAAGCTTGGCTTATGTGTATTGGGTCCAAGCCACGCTAACTGCAAGAAAAGTCTCAAAAAGAGTACTTCCCAAGAAGTCTATTTCATTATCAGTTAATGTCAGACAGCCAAGCTACTCCTCTGATAGAATGTAGGGGTGGGGGACTTGATATATAACATTTCATAAATTGAAAGAAGGATTTGTAGTAGTAGACAGATGGTAGCATACATTTAAGAGAATGAAGAGGCATTGGAATTTTCCCTTTCGATTTTAACAACCCTTGTATGAAGGAAGGGCCTCTGGCAGTCTGGAATGTATCAGGATACAGAGCACAAGCTGTATTTGCTTGTTGAATATCGTGCATGCACGGGGGGTGCGTACACAGTGCACACATCATATGTGTTCTCTATCATGGCTGCTAAATCAGTATTTTAAAAAACTTCCAATATTCCATATCAGTATGTTGCTAGAATATAGTAACACATTTTATATAACATTGTAAATGTTGTAATCTAAAGCCAAATACATCACCTAACTTATTGGAGCATATTAAATTTCCTACATCTGTGTCTTCACTTAAAAATTACAGGTTTTAAATCTCAGCTCTGCTCTTCTGTGTGCTAGTATTTCTTAATGCCACTTGCTTCAAGTTTTTCCAGCACAGGTCAGGGAGTGTTGCAACTTGTTGAACCTGGAAAACTGTGATAAGTTCACACAAAGTAAATGACTGCAAAGACCTGTCTCTTCTGCATTCCAGGGATAGTACCCACTGTGTGAAATTGCTTGGGAATAGCATAAAGTTGGAAATAGCTGTAGAGCAAAGGTCTTAAAATCAGAAGCAGGTCTCCTTAGGCAAAAATGGTCAATTGCTAGAAGAGGCCCTAGCTTCTGCCAAATAGCCGTTCTGTAACTATTTGGAGGGAGTATCAGTTCCCAGTCAATAACGCAATACTGAATGTGAGTGATGCTCCAACTCCACTTGGAGGCCTTATTGATTCAACAGTACAATATGCTATTCTCAAAACTTTTATAACTTTTTTGCTTCAAGATCCCTTTGCTTCAAGATCAAGCTTTTTTCTTCCACATCTAGCTCTTGTACTAAAAACAGGACAACATTCATTGGGTATTGGCCAGACGGAGCTGTAACAAGCTCCTTGGGTGAGCCTATACCTCTGTCCTTGCTCCTTTCTTCTAATCTGTGTGCCTGCCTACCTCCCAATTATCCACTCATTCCAAAAGAGGTTTGTTTCATCTCAGTTGAAGAGGCACAAACTATTTTATTTTTAGGCTTAAAAAGCCTTACTTGACAAAGGCCGAGTGCCCCATCTAGTATGTTGCTGAGTTTGCACTCTGCCAACTGTGCTGGCTCTGTCATCTTTGCTGATATTTAGCTCTTTATTCTGAAGTCTATACAGAGATAGTGGAGAATGATGATTCAGAAGTCCACTATGTTTAGCTGGTCTCTGCCCTGAGGAGCTTTCAGTCCAAATACACACAACAATGGTTTGTGGGGGAGGTACTCAATTGCATGATAAGCTTAAAGGACAGGAATGCCCTGGAAGTTTTGATGTTAGGGCTTTTTAGGGTAGGGTCTACTGCACCAGGAGGGAGCGCATGATGAATCCAGGCTGGGTGGGAGCAACAAATTGTTACTCAATCTGGGCAAGGCAGAGGTGTTGTTTGCCCAGGGGTCATCCTGTCCTAGAGGGGTGGCACTGCCCCCAAAGCATCATGTTCGTAGTCTGTATGGCTCTATCTTTGTCACTGGAGATAGAAGTAGCCTTTCAAGTTCCTCATAATGCCGTAGGCTGGTGTACACACCATAGTCCTACCTGCAGAGAGATAGCCGTGCTTCAGTTAGCAAAGCCATTGGAGTAGTGCAGTGCATTGCATTGCATGTGAGGATGTCTTTTGAGAACATTCCAGAAACATTGGTGCACAATATGGCTGCAGTGCTGCTAGCAGGCTGGGGTGGGTGACATTATGTGGGTCCGTCCATTTTGGCTGGCTTCCAGTCCATTTTACAGGTCCAACTCAAGATTCTGGCTTTGATCTGTTAAGGTCTTTGACAATTTGGGATCAGGGTACCTGAAAAACTAACTCCATATGTACTACCTGGTAGCTTGGGTCTCTCCTTCAGAGGCTTCTGAGTTCTTTACAGGGTCATCTGACAGAAATAAAAATAAAATACCTGGCTACATTGAGCGCCATTTTACAGGTCAGGTACAAATCGAATAATGTCCAACAAACTTTTCATTCACCCCCCCAGTTCATCCTAAATCCAATAAACTCACTTGAACTTAAAGTGATGTTTTTACATTAACATTGGGAAGTTGTGATTTAGCTGCAGACTTTATCAACAGGAAGCCGGTAATTTTTTACTGGCCATGGCTTGGATTGAAAACAGCTGATGAGTGTGCCCACTCGAGGCTCTCTGTTGGAAGTTGTTTCTGCTGCGAGTGCTGAAGATGGACTCTGAAATGCTTCAGAGCGCTTCCCATGGTGCTGCGTGGTCAGAACCCCTCGGCACAAGGTAACTGGGGATTCATCTTTGGCTCAGATAGAATTCTGGTCATGGGTTTCTCATCCCACCTTGCTTGCATTCATAGCTCATTTGAACAGGAAGACTGGATGTGGCAAGGAGTTGCTGCTCAACAGAACAAGACAGTGTCTCACTTTATTCCACTCCACTCACATCTGTCTGTGGGTCTTTAAATATTCAGCGTTCTGTCTTTGTCTTCTCCAGAACCTGATTGAATGATTCACTTTAATTATTGCTTATTATTTACTGAGAGGAGTGTTCGGAGAGAAAAGAAAAGGGTTGTGACAGCAGTAGGCAAGTTAAATTGTTTGGTGTTACATATAATAATGTGTGAAACATTTGCTAGAGTAGTTTAGAAGTAAAGTATCTTGGAAGAACTGTAGAGATCCAGGAAGATACGGAACACATTTCACTAATATTTTGGATTCTCAAAAGTTTGCATACAGCAAATAAGTTTTAATTGAACTGGTGTACCCAGCACCGGCATTTGTAGTCATATCTGAAATGAGCGAGCTTTCCATCCTCTCTGAATAATGACACCATGCCCCCTGTGTCTGAGACTAAGGGGAAAGCCATAGGTTCTGTCAAGTTTTGAGCATGAAAAGTAAGTAATACATTACAGAACACTGTATTTAAAATCAAGGTTAGCATGTGGTCTAAAATTTCTTGCTACTCCTTTTCTTCCCAGGTTCGCTGTTCTGGCTTTTATTTGTTATCACTGGAATTGAAAGAGTGTTTGTTTCTGCTTTTGTTATCACTGGGATCTAAACAGGTTGCAGTTGCTTAGAAGGTTGGGTTTTGTTCTAACCATTTTGCATGGTTCTAAGGAATTAGACCATTACCAAGTTCTGGTTCTGATATCTTATATTAAAAGATGTGTTAGTAATAATAACAATAATTTCAAACAATTGCTATGATTACTGAAAAAATCCTGTGGCTGTGCTGTTCATGCATGATTGCTAATTAAACATTTTAAGGCCCTCCCACTTTGATAATCTCTTGTTCTGTTTACCACCTCCTTTAATTGTCACAGAAAGCTAATAATGTGGCTAGCTGCTCTTTGAACTTCTCAGGAACAAAATCCAGACTGTCTAGTTCTCTTGCATGAGCTATAATCATGGTATCTCTGCCATGATTTTCCATAATTTTTAAATTTAGCATAACAAACCTTGTAGTTGGGAAGCCATTTCAAAACATTTGAAGTAATATAACTAAGAACTTTGAACTGTTGAAAGTTGGAAAACAGTTTTTAGAGTACAGTTCTAATCCATAGGAAAATGTTCAATCCTGTTGTATTACGCATGATCCAGAGTTGTGTAGAGCCACATACCATTGATTATTTAGTACTTTGAATGATGTACAGTGTTCCTACTGAGTACAAGATGTGTGTATCCAGCATTCATCAGCTGTGTAGAACAAAATGACAGTTTTTCTCATCCATTGCTGACAATACTAAAGCAGATATGTTCTTAGAAAAGGTCTTGGGGTTCCAGATATGTCCTGGCAAGTGTTCAACTACACCCATCTGTGCCTTGTAAAAATGGTACTGCTCAAATTTAAATTTTGTTATTGCTGTGCTTTGGTTTTCCCAGGTAGGTTTAAAATAGACAGCTTCACACAGCCATATGAGAAGTTGGTGGTGTTAGTATAGTAATATTGGTGTGTGTGAGATACCTTGTAAAGAGCATAAGTCCCTTCCTAAAGGGGCTTACAATCTGTTATTTAGTACACAGAATTGGGGAGGAGGACCAGAGGTAGAATGTGATTATATTTCAGCTATTGGCACTTGACTTAGTTACAGTACAGGGAAAGCAACCCAATGCAGTCTCACAAAAGCAAGGAAGAAGGCAGCTCCGGCCAGCAGAGTTGATGGCAAAGGATGATGAGATTCATCGTCTAACATCTGTAGTATTGCCTACCCCTGTAATAGCAGTAAGGCCATGCTTGGTTTCCTGTTCTTGGCTGAGAGGGGAAATGGCATACCTTCCAAATAAGTCAGCAAGGTTACTAGAGCACACTTGCATGTTATGTCCCTCCCCAGGTGTGTTAGCCATTTATAAGGAATATTTATACCCTGTTTTTCAATTCTTGTAGTGTTCCCAAAGTATGTAACAATAGGGTGCTCTTATGGTCAGAGACCATAAGCGGGGCGGGGGGGGGGGGGGGACAGGATGGGACAAGGGAATTAGTCATCTGTTCCACAGTTCACTAAAGCATTCAGCCCAAACCCCCAGGGGGCTGACTCTTCTTGCCTGGGGCCACCACATGCATGGTTCTTCGTGATCCTGCTGGGGCGTTGCCCAATGCATGGGTCAGAATTTCCCTTGTAAAAAGAACGGAAACTATAGCTTTGAGTCTCTGCTCCAGTCTCAACAGAGTCAGAGGAGGTCATACAACAGTCACCAATACAGGGGTGGCTGAGCATATTTTCTGTGGGAACGTTTGGCAGGAGCAGTTTGGACACTTTTACCAATACAATGGTAGACTTTATATCTTGCTTTTCCACAGGGATTTATGCTGAAAAGTGGCTTACAATGCATAAAAACTGAGCCAGTGTGGAGTGGCAGTTAGAATGCTGGACTGGGGACTTGGGGGTTCCAAGTTCTAGTTCCTGCTTGAATATGGAGCTCACTGGGTGACTTTGGATCAGTCACAGACTCTCAGCCTTGCCTGGGTTGTTGTTGAGGATAAAATAGAGCAGAGTATGACTATGTAACCTGCTTTGAGTTCCTCACAATAACTAATTTACATACCAAAAAGGTAAACTCACTGTTTTTAAAAAAATATATAATAAAAATGCAAAAAGGTTCTGCACTGAAAAGAAATAAAAGGCTTGGGAAAATAACTAGGCTTTCATCTGGAGCCAGAAAGACCTAACACTCTGATACCTGGGAAACCTCATTGGGAAGAGAATTCTGAAGGGGTGCCGCCTTCACTTGCTTCACCTCTACTAGCAGTGGCGAGACCAGGAAAAGGGCCCGTGAGGAAGAGCTGAATTCACGGGCAAGCTCAAAGGGGAGAAGGCAGCTAGGCAGCCTGGTGCCCTCCAGTTGTTTTGGACTACACCTGCCATTGCACTGGGCCAACATGGCCAATGGTCCGGGATCTGAAGAGTGTCCCATGTAAGCATTTATGTATGTCTATGTAATGGCAGTGGGCTCTTCTATTGCAATCAAGTCAGTCTCCGTAAAGCGAGAGAAAAATCAGAGTGGTGGCACAGTGCCAGATTCTGTCCCACCCATGTTTCTTTTCCCTAAATGCTTTCATAGCCCACAAACTAGAAAAAGCCTCTCTGGGGCAGGAAGGAAGACACCCGCTAGAGGAAAGGATCTTCCAACCCATATACCAACGAAAGCCTCCTGCCCCCACCCCACACTCTCCATGGCTTCAGCATGATCCAAACAATCATGTTGTACTCCATAAATTAGGTCCTTTGGTAACTTTCCAAGAAGCACCCTCAGGTGCTTCTCTGAAAAGTTTGATTGTCTATGAACATTTGTGAGGATAGTGATTACAAAATCTGGTGCTTTCCCATGACCGAGCATGCAAAATTCTTTGTCGGCTCTGAATCATTTAAAGTCAAAGTCTTAAGTCATCATATTCAAATCCCTTTTACACTTTTTCCTACTCCTAAAGCATGTCCGAAATCCACTTGGAAGAACTTGGAGCACTTAGCTTAAGCATAGCCCTGTCTTGTTAGGGCTAAGCCACATGTGGTGTTCTCCAGACTCTGAATACATTTTTTAGAAGCTTAAATAAGTCCTAAATCTCTTTGGTGATGTAATTTTCTTGTTCTCTTACTTCCCTTTTAAAAAATCTGCACGAATTGTGTAAGAATAGCAGTTTTGACATGTGTATGTATTGGCTTGGATCCAAAGAACCATGCGGCTAATTTTGCACGACCAAAAGGACTTTGGTCTTTTTGTATTACATGTACAGTTGCCCCCCCGCCACATAGCAATCCACCTCTGAAAACACACGTCAGGATTGTGCATCTGCTCTTTAAGGAAAATCTCAAAACCTACTGGATATGCTTAGCTACTTGGTTGTGCCTAAACTAGTTTGTTAGCACCCAACCAGTATTAGCTAGTTTATTTGCTAGCTTTTACAGAAGCTGCAAGAGATTGCAACATCTGCTAATTCATTTGAAATTCATTTGATAGTTGTATTGATCTTCTAACATAAATTCCTCACCTTGATTCCCATCTTACCTCAAGGCACTGGTGCTCTGAAGGAATACTCTCAGAGCAAAACTATAGAAAAGTAAGATAAATTTAGTTTTTTCTGTGCCAGAGTGTTTTGTCAAGGAATCTGCAAAGAGCAATCAAAATGAGGTGGGAGAACACACGTGGAATTACCCAACTGCTAACAGCAGCAGCAGCTTTACTGGAGTCCTAAATTTCACTTTCTTGCCTATTTGCTTTGGCTTGTGTTAACAGATATCAAACAGTGAGACAGTACCTTCATTTGTAAATCATAAAACTAATTCTCTCGAAGAGGGGGGACCTATAAGAGTAAGGTAGGAAGTTTCCCTCATTGTTCATGTTGCATATTTATTGCATTTGGGTCCAGAGCAGAAGAGTCCAAGGCCGTTGCAAAACAGTTCCTCAGAAGCCCATAATCCTAGCAAGCTGACCCCTCTGTCTGTGCTTCAGATGAGCTAGTCCTTCAACAGTTCAGTTGGATTCGTTCTTTGTCTACTGAAGTTTGTACTTTCTGTACCCAATTCCTCTTTTATTCCCTCCCTAACTTGCATGCAGCTGTGAACCAGTTTCTTGCATCCAGCTTGAGCTGACCTGTCTCAGCACTCATTCATTCATAGCTTCTCTAGCCCATCCATCACTGACATCTTGGGGCGACTTACAACAGAAGAACATGTTGATAACTTATTTTTTTTACTCTACATGCAACTCACTGCTGCTGATTTTAAGAAGCCATAACATTGATTATTGAATTGATGCAGCTTGGGAGAACAGGTTTGCTACCCATTGACTGGAGCTGAGGGATTACCGTATTTTTCGCTCTATAAGACGCGCCTAGTTTTTAGCAGCGGAAAACAAGAAAAAAAATATTCTGAATCAAATGGGCACATAATCACAGGCACATTCCCCATGGGCTGCACATCTGACAGACTTACTGCAGACACATATTCGCTCTATAAGACGCACAGACATTTCCCTTTACTTGTGAGGGGGAAAAAAGTGAGTCTTATAGAGCAAAAAATACGGTATGTCCTCGACTGAGCCTTCTAGTGTCCTGGAGCCAAAAAGGGATCCTATTATTACTACCCTAAATGTTCAGAACTGTTAAAAAGATGGTTGTACACTGAGGAAGTACTTTAACTTCCCAGTAATTTTCCTATGGTGGGTGTTATTGCCTTCTCTTAGGTGTGGTAAACAAACAAGAAGAGGGTGCTAGCAAAGTGCATCCAGCAGGGCTGGCCTGGGCTTGTTCCCATCATGATAACCCATGTAGAATGTATAGAACATCTAATTAAGGATGATACTGACTCAGTCATAGTTCATGCCAAAAAGCATGACTGGTGCTGCGTGACATGAAATATTAGGGGAAGCAGGCTGAGCCTGAGTGAGGCATATCTGAGTAACATCCAAGCTGGACTTCTGTAATTAACTATATCTGGAACTGCCTTTGAAGATGAGTTTGAATTTTAACCTGTGTAAGAGTCCAGGACATGGCCAGCTGGGTACAGATAATAAACCAGGACCCAGGAAACAAGGTGAGGTGGTCAAAGCCAGAATTCAATTACCAGTCCAAGTCTCAAGCCCAAATTTCAGAATCAAACAGGCCAAAGTCAAACCAGGAGGCTGTTGAAACACAGTCCTGGAAACAAGGGAGTAGCCAAACCCGAGTCAGAAGTCAGGAAGACAGCATGAAGTAACAGGCACCAAGGAGTAGGAACAGGGTCCAGCAGCAGGAACCAGCCACAGAGAGCCCCTCTGAAGTGAAGAACTGGAAATGGGAGTTGCTAGGGCAGCTTCTGGAGGGAAGAACCAGTTCTTAAATAGCTCTTTCCCCAGGGCCCCTGGCAGCTGCAGTTGAGTGTGTGACAAATCCTGCAACCACCAGGCCTGCTGTTCTGATGCTGGGCAAGCAGGAGGAGCCCTGATGGAGCCAAATTCTGAAAACCTGGTGCAGAATCTGGATACCCACTTCTCTGAGTGGCTAGGACATGTAGCATGAACTGTTCTGCACCTGTCTGCATTTTTCAATCTATACACAACTCAATGCAGCTGAAACTAACAGCAAAGTTGGTATAACATAAAGAGCACAACTCAGCTTCAGCACTCGCTCCCACGCTTTACTGCACCCATCTGGTGCTGGCTCTGTCCTCACGAGCCCTAAATGGGGTGCATCTCAGTAGTATGAAGGACTACCTACCTACTCACTGCCAGCCACTGAGAGCTGCAAGAATGGTGGGCTGTGGAGATAGAGCAGGGCCTTCTCAGTGGCAGCTCCTGCCATACAGATTTCCATTCCAATCAGAAGATTAGCACTTTCAGAGAGATTTAAAAAACTTTCTCTTTGCCGCATTGGCTGCTAGCAGGTACTTGAAATTTTATTGCCACCTGCTTGTTTTATAATGCTTTCATTTTGTGTTGCTTGTACAATTTGTGATACTTAATTATTTTTTTATATTGTAAACTGCCTAAGGCAGCTAGGAAATACATTAAATACATAAAAATAAATTGCTTTGGAAGCTGAAATGCAGCTTTGAAGCACTTCTTATATCTGGAAGTTGGATAACCTCCATCAGGAACATAATTCTTGAAACTGCCAAAAGAGTTTTAGCTGTTGGTCGGTATAGAAATGCAATGAATACAAAGAGGGAACCATTCCATGAAGCAGTAAAGCACATTAATACTTTACCTGGAAAATGACTGACATGCACATATTGAGAAGGCCAGACAGTATCTGATAGTTCAATGGGAACAGAAGGACATTTTTAAAATTCCATGTGGAACAAAATGTTTCTGGGAGAAGCTGACTGGGCATAAATTGCTGTTTTGGGAAATAAAGGAGGAACAGGACATATGAACCCAGTTCACATATGAACAACACTGGGGTTCTTGGAATCGTGTAGGAGCGAGCATGCTGTCTCCTGCCCATTCCCCATTTCTGCTACACATCCAGCCTAGAACACAATCCAGGCTCTCAAATTGTTTTCTAAACCAGATATTTGCAGTGCTTCTGTGCAGCACCCATTGGATAATTAATAAACCAGTGGCTGGTGCTTGTGCACAAACAGGGTCAGCTGCAGTGTATTTAAATATCCAGAAGAAGTTGTCACAGGAAAATAACACTTGATTTGCAAAGCGTGGGCATGCCTACATGAACCATGAAATGATGGTCTGGACTAACTGTTAAAAGGCAAGTCTTAAGAGAGTAGAGTAAGCCGCCCCGAGGCTTTGTTGCGATGGGGCGGCATATAAATGTTTTAATAAATAAATAAATAATAGCGTGTACAGCAGAGCCCCCTTGGGTAGACAGGTTGGCCTTGTGCAGCCTACTCTCTGCTCAGCAGTTCTTTATCAATAGTCACCTTATGTTTGGGGTCAACAGAAATAAAGTTCTTGGATTGAGCAGAGTTAAATGCTACAGGACTTGCTAGGTAACTTCATGGGCTTGGATCGCAAATACACAATGAAACTTAATATTGCTCCCTTAAGCAGTAAGAATTTTTCATGAGCTGGAATTGAGAGGCAGCAGAAAAGACAATTATGCACAGCCTTTCTTACCCCAGAGAGCCACTGGCTATGGGAAAAGCTCGACAGGAATACAGAGTACACTTAGATCAGAGACATCCAGAGGAAAATAATTCAATGACTGTTGCAGGAAAGAGTCCTTGAATTCTCATCGTTCTTCTGAGTGGTCTTAGAAAGGGTAGAAGCTCTGAAAACATTTCATGCTAGGTCAGACCAAAAGTCATTCTAGTTCAAGTGCTGGAAAATGGAACGCTAGCTGCGAGGCACTTGATCTACAGAAAAATGCAATCAAGATGATGGTTCCTCCTGTCTGTTTCCAGCATCTGTTACTCTGAGGTATGTTAGTTCTGAGCAAGAGTTCATTTGGTTGTCTATGTTACTAGCAGTGAAGACCTTTTCCTGGTACATTTGTGGCTCTTTTTTCCTAGTCTTAGAAATCGGACCCTAAACTGGAATTAGTTGTACTCTATGACCCCAGTTGTTTTGAAGGGGGAATGATGGGAGTTGTAGTCCAACATACTGAAGGCACTGTGTTAGAAAAGGTGGACCAGATGTTTGAAGGACCTGTTCTTTGTGCCAGCTTCATTCTGCAAGACCGCTGCACCCTCTGGCATTTTTAATTACGTTGCCAAAGAGGGTGTTTCTCCTGTTGCTTTTTTATCTTCCCCCAGTGCTGCGCCTGACCTGCACTCACCCCTTCCTGCATGCCTGGGATGTTGGCTTTCTGCCCACGTGGCCTGCTCTGTTCTGTCAGGAGCCTGCAGTGCTAGCAGAACTAGAGTAACGCAGCTCAGAATCTGATTCCTGTAAAAGTGTGAGCGCACTGAAAATTTACTTTGCCAGGTCCACTGTAGCCCAGCCATCCAAAGCATTGCCGCCTGCTAAAACAAGGCAGGCAAACACATCTCATTGAGCCACAATGCTGAAAGGCAGGTTTGGGGTTTCTAAAAGTCTGTAAAGGTATGCCATTCTTAACCAGTGTTTTTCTTTGGGGCAAGTGTGCTTGGAATTGCTGGATCCGTACCTTTTGTTCATTGCAAACCTCTTGTGAGATTTCTTATTTTTTAATTTCTGTTTGGACTCTTAATTCAACAGACGTGAGTGTTTTGAATTGTGCCCCACCTTGCCAGCCTCAGATAGTGCAGAATTGTCAATTCTGGTAAATGTGAAGGCTTTAAATGAAATTTCAGGGCCCCCAAAACACCTCAGTTTGCTTTTTGGTACAATAACAATTTAAGAGTCTAGGAAGCAAAGTGCCTGAGCTCTCCTCTTCAAGTCTCTTCTGGCTCAGTGCATCAAAGCACCACACTCCTGGCTCACACTCATTTCCAGAAATTTTTATACTGATGCAGACTGGGCTTCTAGAATTGCAACCTCCAGTTCACTTTGTAGGGGTAAACGCAATAGGTTTTTATTGCTACTTTTTGAGAGCAGTAAATTAACCTACAAAGAAAAGGCTTTTAGCATGTGCCACTAAACCATGTTTTAGCATTGCGTGCATGAGTGGTGAGCCTTAGAGTCTCACACACTCCCTCTTGTAGTGCATTCTTGAATAGAGCAGAAGCTTTCACTTTAAGTTATCCAAAGTTTCACATCATGTTTGAATTCAGAACTCTGTTTAATTTAAACTGTGGCTTATTAACCGGGGATCAAATCATGGCATATGTTCCTGGCTTAGTAAAAAGTATTGAATAACCAGAGTTTCTGAGTTTAGTTGTAACATGAAGTTTATTTACAAGTGTATTATTCTCATGTCCCAGCAGCTGCATTGGAAGAAAAATGGGAAGCACACAAGCCTAGCTCAGCATTGCATATGAAAACAGTCCAGCATATACCAAAAGTGTATACCAGGCAAAATGCACGTCTAGGCAAGTCTTCCAAAAACTTGTGAATCCTTATGCACACATTTAACACTTGCAATATTTAGGAATACAAGGAATACAGAGAGGCAAGCAATGAAGAACAACAATTATACGATTATTAAGATGTATGAGGTATTCTGCTTCTTGAACATGCAGTGGAGTATCCTGGGACTTACTTCAGCTTCGAATCTTTTCTCTCTTTAAGGGGCATCTGCAGAATCTTCACTAGAGGAACATCCATCATCTTGTGAAGGTAATTGTGTGTTTTCTGGGGGAAAATGGGGTGGGAGTGCTTAGGAAACGTGTTAAACCTCTGCAAAATCATCATAAGCTTTAAAGGCATGTATTAACTGGAAGATAGTATTACTCATTTAACATACTTGGTTCTGTTTGTCTAGGGCTAAATGCTGCTGTCAGTATGGACATCTCCGAACCAGTTGGTAAGAGATTATGTAATACGGATAGAAATGCGTTTTGACAGTGCTTGGCTTGCTTAATGGAAGAGCTTCCTAACTGGCTCCCTTCCGTTTTATGGCTTCAGAACATTGTGCAGCGGCCTTGCTCATGGATTTGAAAAATTTTTGTTGGACCATAAAGGGTTACTGCTTCTTGCAATTGTTTCGGAACAGGAATGAGAAGAAAATAGTTTTGGATGCCCTGGTAGATGTCGGGGTGATATGCAGCAGATCAGAATTGTTTCTGATTCCCATTCGTTCAGCATTAATAACAATGAAAGTCTTTTTTTCCATGTTTGGCTACTGAAAGAAAGAATGCTTTTGGGGGAGTTGGGACAAGGAGTGGATTTTTGCTTGAAAGAACTGCGGCCTTATTTTTGACACTAAAAACAAAGATTTTAGCTCCATGACCAGAAGGAGCTTTCATTCACAGAATGCCCCTTTCTTGGTCCTTTGCACTTCACTTGAACGAAGTGAAAAACTAGGCACCACCAAGAATCACATGCATCCGTTCGAACTCCTCTCTTGCCCTGTGGTTGGACCTTGGGGTTCAAAAAGTACAAGTCTGTCCCATAAACCTAAAGCTGGCCCACCTCTATTCTAAAACTACCTGCTAAAAGCATAACTCGCACCTCAGATTACCAGATAGTCGGGGGCAGTTTTCACAGGTAGTTTTAACCTAAGTGCATGGAATGGTTTAAGTGGGGTTTATTGTATAGAATGGATGCTTGTGCTCCACTTTGTTTTATTGTGAGACCTTCCTGAGACCATTTGGTTGTGGATGGTATACAAAGGTTTTAAATCAAATCAATAAACAAACACACAAACATGAGGGCAGGGGAGTTTTTGAAAGCAAGAGAGCAGGCATTCCAATACCACCAGGCATGCAAACTGCTTCACTACATCAAAGTAGTCTGCTAGTCCTTATGTATTGCAGCTTGCGTTGAAAAACAAAAGCATCAACCAACAGAACAATGGTGAAAAGAACCTTGCTAGAAGTATATTTAAGTGCTGAGATACAACCCGCTTGGCTCTGAAGTATGCTAACCTTTTTTCTCAAGAGAGAGCCAATAAACTTTTCTTAACTTCCAGTAGAAAACGGAGAAACAGAAATGTCCCCTGAAGAATCATGGGACCACAAAGAAGAAGCCATTGAACCTGAACTAACAAGTGGGCCTTCGGGAGATGCAGGACCTATTGAGGAGGGTACCCAGGAAATGATGGAGGAAGAGGAGGAGATGCCAAAACCTAAATCCATGGTCGCACCCCCAGGTGCACCCAAAAAAGAGCATGTTAACGTAGTATTCATTGGGCACGTAGGTAAGTTGCAAAAGGCTGCAGGACAGGGGGATATACCATGACAGGCTAACTACTCTGCCCTGAAGGGATTCCTCTTGAATGTTTCCGAGTACAACTCGAGGCTATGCTTTCTGATCTTTGTGCAGTCTAGATGAGTTGGGCCATCTGTGCAGATTAGCCAAAGTTTAAAGAGATGCTCAAATCCATTAACTTGGCTAACATAAATTATAGTCATCATTGTTTATTATCCTGCTCCTCCTCTGAGGAGCTCAAGAGAACGTATGTGGCATGCCCCTCCTTCATCCCCTGCCTCGCAAGGACATACAGGATAGGCTGAGAGTGACTAACCCAAGCTCGCCCAGTAAGCTTTGGCTGGTTGTGTTGGGAATGGGGCAGACAGTTGTTCCTGGCAAGCACTCCCAGGTCACACCAGTCTGGTCTTTGAGTCAGAGAATGAGGAGCAGGAGACGGAGGGGCCTGGGGATCTGGGGCTTCAGACCCTGCGATGGAAGGACTGGAGAAGCTTGTCTCAAGGCCACTCTCTCCAACTGGCAAGGTAAACTCCGGGAATAGCCAAGATGTACAGATGTTGGGAGGGGGCCTAGAAGAGGAATTCTCAGAGCCAGACGAAGCTGGTACGACTCTTGACCCCACGACATGGCACTGGGAGAGGAGGGCTAGCCAGCTAAAGGGATGGCATAGGGAGAAAATGCCTGATTGCTTCCAAAAGGACCCTTCCAGAGGGATGGGGCCCAGACATACTCAAAAGGAAGCTTCCCGGAAGTAGTTGCTAAATTGGGTTCGACAGAGCACCCTGTGCATACTCAGAGATGCATTTGGTGGTGATGGAGTTTATTGGATATACTTGGTTGAAATAAGAACTTTTGCAAAGAAACGGTCTGTGGCCTTGAATGTGCGAAGGGAGAAAACCTGGCTCATGCCGGTTTTGGCATTTGGCTCCTAGGAAGCTGCCTCCCGCCAGGTGAGACTATTGGTCCTTCTAGCTGGATTTGCATTTACTGAGGCGGCATCCACCTGCTGAGATTACGGCGTTGTTTGGACGTGTCAAGCCAAGAGCCTCTTTTCAGGCGAAACTTTATGCAAACAAGAATAGTTTGGTCATTGGCTGTTCTAGTGCCAAGGGAGCCCAGAAGAATGCCTGCACATACGCTAAAATGTGGGGGGATTTTGGCCCATTGTTCCATTTTATGAAAAAAGGATCCATGAAAATTTATAGCATTGGGATTTCTCTCGTCTTTTTATGGAAAAAATACTAATTCCACATCGACAGCCTTGCTGAGAGTACACTGGACAAAGCAGCCTGAGTATCCAGGATGCATCCTGATAAGCAGACCCAGTGCTTAATGTTGAGTCTTTGCTTTGCTCATGAAAAGCTAATTTGAAGTTCTGATTTATTAATACCTGTTTTCTCTAAATCTTTCATTAGATGCTGGAAAATCAACAATTGGAGGACAAATAATGTAAGCCACTCCCCCACCCACCAACCATTAATGGTGATTCTTTCAAACTAGTCACTCCTTCTGCCTTTAAAATGCTTGGCTGCTTTAGAACTCAGTCCTGTGCAGGTTTAGACAGAAAAAAGTCCTGCATTTCCCAGCCAGTTGCTTGGAATTGCCGGTTTTTCTGTTAAATGTGCATAGGATTTTGTCCTAAACTTTACTAAAGCCTTTGCCTGAATCTTCCCTTGTGTGTCTTCATGATTAGGGTTGCTGATCCCCTGTAGTTTTTTTGCCGCCATTTTTCTTCATTTTGTGGAAGCGCATTTCGTAAATGTGTAGACATGTTTAAGAAATGATGCTTCCTCACCGTCAGCACCTCCTGTCCACCATACAAAACACCATTTCTTGAAGTGAAATTATAATCTGTCTGAAATCTGCTTTGTGCCCAACCTTGTGCTCCCCAAATGGTTTGAAGCACAATTTCCATTATCCCCATTCAACGTGACGAATGGTTAGTGTGATGGAGCTGCCATCAAAATATCTGGAAGGCATTATACTGGACAGGTAACTGCTTTCTTCAGAGTAGCTGTTTTACATATAGCAATATATCATTGATAGACATCAATAGATGGAGCTGTTTGTATTTGCCTCTTTGTTCCCCTCCAAAAGCCAACAAAACCCACAATCCTCCTAAATCACTTTTCTTCATGGTAACAAATGTTTACATCTGTTTCCAGGTATTTAACAGGCATGGTTGATAAACGAACACTGGAAAAATACGAAAGAGAAGCTAAAGAAAAAAACAGAGAAACCTGGTATGACCCTTATGTGTTAAGAGGAGAGCGGCTTGACCCATGTGGATCGTTTCCGTTGTCATTGACCCTCTCTGTTGGAGGTATCAGATCTGGCCCTGGGTGGTTGGCTCCCGTTCGAAGTGCTGCATCGCACCCCTTACACACACTGCCCATGACAGCCGTGCCCACAGTGCGGCAGAACGGATGACTGCCAGGGTCTCGGGGCCTGGGGTCGAGCCAGGCAGGTGTTGCCACGTCGGGGGATTGCTGGACTCTCCCCAAGCGCTGCTGGCTTCCTTCAGACGGCTGAGGAGGGTCTTTGCACAATTCCGTTCCTTCACAGAGGCCTGAGTGCCCTCAGTGCACCTGCTACTTCCGAGCCTTCCGTCGAAGATTGGGTGGCACTGAGGGTCACCATCCAAGCCTTCATGCAGCGGTTGCTCACCTTGGGTCCCCAAATGTTGATCTGTGATTCTGTTGGCCCTGATCCTCACCCAGAATAGGCATGGCTGGGCAGCTGCGGTGGATCCATAACCCTCCAGGGACTCGCTAACAAGACCCCCCTGGAGTCGCACCTTCTCTTTGTCACCGCGGTCTGCCGCTTCAGCTGCCTCTCACTGTGCCCCACACCATGGTGGTGCTAGTGGGGAGGACTGGTGTGGCCTATGAGGCAAGCCGGTGGCCACTGAGATGAGGGAGAGGTGGAGGAGCAGCAGCAGCTGGTGGCGGAGAGAAGGGAGGCAGCCCGTGGAAGGTATCTTGCCAAGCGTTCCAGAAGACCTGGAGCTGGCAGTGCATTGTGCAAACAGGAAGGCTTTCTGGCACACTCGGGGGCGAACGGTGAACGCTCCCCTGAGGCTGGGGGGTGTGAAGGGGGAGGACAGTCACTGGGGTGGGCGGAGGCAGTGGCATTGAGAGAGTCGGAATGTCTCCCCCTGTTTGTCCAAGGAGTCCCAGTGTCAAGCAGCACATCTGGCACTAGGGGAAAGGTCAGAGAGAAGGAGAGTTAGTGCTGTTTTGAAGCAAGGAATAGATGGAGATTAAGGGGCTCAAACAGCAGAAGCTGGTGCTGGGGAGCACCTTCAAAGGAGGGAGAGGGACCAGGCCCCTTTGTAAAGTCAGATGGTGCCATATGACCAATATGGGTTTCCTTTTGGAAGCCTCAGTCCAGTCCAGGAGTTGTGTGTCCAGAAGAGTGCTGCTTGCTTCTGGAGCTTCAGTACATGGAGGACCTTCAGCTCTGACGTGGTGGATAGTAAGTGATCGGGGATCAAGCTGAGGCTCTCAGTTACATCCCTCTTCCTTAGGGTTGCATCACAGGGTGCAAGGCATGGCACTATCTCGATATATAGTGCTGTTTCCTGTTGAACAAAGGACTAAACAAGGTACATTTGGCCACTGTGCAAACCTGTCTTAAGAAGTCCCTACCTGATTTTAGAGGTATTTGTACATGGACTCACCAGAATTATTCAGTCCTCAAAACTAATACCACCTTGCTTTATATTTGTGTGTGTTTGTGTGTGTGTGTTGTAGGTACCTTTCCTGGGCCTTAGACACAAACCAGGAAGAACGGGACAAAGGTAAAACTGTGGAGGTGGGACGCGCTTATTTTGAAACAGAGAAGAAACACTTCACAATTTTAGATGCTCCGGGTCATAAAAGCTTTGTTCCAAATATGATTGGCGGTGCTTCTCAAGCTGATCTAGCTGTGTTGGTAAGAGGCCACTCAGTCACTCTTCTGTTTAAAGGCGTTCTTGGCAAATGTGTTATCTGATGATCCACTGTATAGTGTGGGGTGCAGAACCTCAGGCCAGGAAGACAAATGCAGCCCTTGTAGGGTCCAGTCTGGCATCCCCGAGGGTCCATCCACTTCCCTAACTCTTGGCCTTTCCCCCAACCTCCAGTCATTTGGTGGTCTCCTGGCTTCTGTGCCCATTTTTACTCATTCTCAAATGTTTAAAGCCTTCTGAAGAGGCCCAAGGGCATTGAGGGGCAATCCTATGTGCACTTAAACATGAAAAATCCTACAACTCCCAGGATCCTGGGGGTTATAGCACTTCTTTCGGTCTAAACATGCATAGGATTGCACCCTGAATTACTGACAGTAAGCGCTTTAAGCTAATAGGCACTGGTAGTTTTGGCGCCTTCCCCTTTGGCCCTGCTGCCTCTGCAGTGCATCCCCGAAGAACTTCTTCAAAATGGAATTTGCCTCGCTAGCTGAAAAGGTTGTACCTTTGTGCTTATAGCTAATACTGTACCCAGTTTGGACAGACTCATCTTTTACTTTATGTGTACATGTTAAGGAAATGGCTGTTACCCAATAGTTACATCTGTGTCCATAAACTGGTAACCTAGGCTTATGGAAACGGAGCAGTTCATCTCGCAGGCCAGGTTACAAGGGCCACGGACTTAGCACAATCTGGGAGCCGTTAACTGAGAAGAACAAGGAATAACCTCCTGCTTGAAACACTGACTTGCCTTCGCCTCTGTCTAGGTTATCTCTGCAAGAAAAGGAGAATTTGAAACTGGCTTTGAGAAAGGCGGGCAAACGAGGGAGCATGCCATGTTAGCAAAAACAGCAGGTGTAAAGCATTTAATAGTTCTTATTAATAAAATGGATGATCCAACTGTGAACTGGAGCACTGAACGGTTAGTACATCTGCACCGTTAGCACTGTTATTCGTACTGAAAGTGAAGGTTCTGGTTGTAGTGAATTCATCTTTTGCATTAAGAATGAGTTCAGTCTCACTTCATTATTGTAATTTCTGGAGATCAGATGTCGTCGGTCAAGTGTCTCCAGCCATATGGAAAATTTAATCTTGGCATGGAGTATGGGTTACATACACACTGTATGTGTATACATGTATGTATGGCGTATACATACACACTGCCAGTGGATTGCCCAAGATGTAGACTGCAGAAGCGCAGAACTGGTTTCCCTCCATGTCGCTGCCTGTACGTAGAATGCCCAAACCCCTGTTGAAGGTCTCCTTTGGTCCTTGCCTGGGTGAGCACCTGCACTGATAGTATCCCAGTGAAACTAAACGAAGAAGTCCACCTAGCAGTGCCCCAAATTCCTTGAAATGCTTCTGGGTTTTCCTGTGCAAATGGTAGCAAAGCAGGTTGCCAGTATTTTCCAAACCAGCTTTTGCATGTTGTCGTCAAAAATGGAAAAGAAACTTTACCAAGCAAATGGCCTTCAGATGGCAAGGCTGAAAGCTGTGACATTGATGAAAAATACGTGTTTCCAGTTTCTGTTCTGCTTTTCTGTGCCTCATCCCCTTGCTCAGAAACTGAACAAAGAGATTTTTAGATCTACACAGTGATTCGATATCTCCCAGGATATAGAAAGCTTGTGCATTGGGAAGAAGGACACTCGAACCACCCATGGGCATTCTGATGCAGGCCGGGTGCAGAGAGGCCTACAAAATGCCTCCCCCGCCCCCCGCCCTTCCATTCCTCTGAACCTGGAAATTCAGGAACGATGTCCTATATAGCCTGGTTTCTGAGATATGTCAGTGCCATGATTACCGGTGCAGAAATGGCTCCATTTCTGAACACCGATAAATCTTTTCATGCAGCCCTGCCACTTTGGAAGGCACTGAAATAGCCATTTGAACATGATTCAACCTGACTTCTCTCCACCAAGAATTCCATTGAAACATGAAACTCACGGACAAGCTGATCTTGTCAGGTGTTGCACAATGCTTGGTCTGCCCCAGCATCTTTAACATGAGGGTCCAGAGGCCAATTTTTTTCTGTTTGGTGAACCTTCTCAGGTATGAAGAATGTAAAGAGAAACTGGTGCCGTTCTTGAAGAAAGTGGGCTTCAATCCAAAAAAGGATATTCATTTCATGCCCTGTTCAGGACTGACTGGAGCAAACCTCAAGGAGCAGTCGGACTTCTGTCCCTGGTATATGTACGTAGCTTATTTTATTGAACCCGAGTCTTGCATGTCTTTAGAGAACTGGATCCAAAGCAGCTCAGGAAATTTCAAAGGCGCAACATAAAATATAAACCCTGGTAAAATGATATTTACATGGTTGTTAAAATAGCCACCCGTTACAGGGCAGAGCAGGGCATGTTAACACTGTCTCACACTTCAGTGCAGAAGCAGCAGTCACTAACCATCAAAACCATGCTTGAAGAAAGTTCTGGCGCTGCCTTAAACATGCAGAAGAAGCCCCCCGGTGGCTCTCTCTAATGTCTCCCCTAGCATCTTTCACTTCAATTTTGATCACTAAAGGAGAAGGAAAACGTTACATCGCTTATGTGTGCAGCCTGGGCCCAGTTGTGGGGCAGTGGGGGAGAGCAGACTCAGGGAAGGAAGGTCAGTGGCCTGCAGAGGAAGCGTAGGGTGGGGAGTGGGCATTACCCAGCTCCAGGCACAATGTTGAGGGTGTTAAGGGCTGCCCAAGACATTGGAGTGGGAAAGATGCTGTTAAAAAAAAGCACCCCTTTACTGATGGCACCCCAAGTGAGCGACCGCTGCAGTTACACCTCCTGTAAGTCTTTTCTGCTACAAACCTCATTAGGCTGCAGAGCCCTTTCTGTGTTAATGTTAAGTTCCTCTAGTAATTGGCATTGTTTGAGTGTAATTTTCCACTGGGCTCACGTCTCTTTCTGTTGTGCCTATTAGTGTATATGCATAGAGGCAAGGACTGTGTTTTAAATTTTTGTACCGTGCTTGGGAAAATCAAGATAACTGGTGATAAGAAAAGAGCGTTTGCCTCAGTGGAATTTAGGGTTGGATCCAACACAACACTAGCAGGAAAGGTACAAAAGGAAGCATTGTTCCTTTAGCAGATGTGTGTTCTGCTAGTGGTTGTGTAAGTGGTTGTGTTCGTGCCACTTACTTGCTAGACAAGTAAGTGGCACGAACACCCCCCACCCCCCAGGGTAGCTAAGTTCTAATGAGTGAAAGCACAACAGAATCCAGGTGTTGGCTGTTTCCATCACTTATGCGCTTCTGGAAAGAGTCAAAATTCCACGCTAGCACAATGGCATTGCTGGATGCTGTCCTCCTGCTTTTCCTTGGCTTTAAAAGTAGGATGGAATACAGACCATTACAAACTTGATGCAGGTTTCATTGTCTCATGAAGGATGTTAACCGCATGCCCTGTTATTACAGAAGAATGTCTTATCTGAAACAAGCAGTGATGTACTGTAGACCTTGATGGCACTGTTTTGTTCTGGTTTTTTTTTTTTTTTTCCTTCTCTCTTTCAGCGGACTACCTTTTATTCCATATCTGGATAACTTGCCAAACTTCAACAGATCAGTTGATGGACCAATCAGGCTGCCAATTGTTGATAAATATAAGGTACACAAAGAAACAGCTGCTTGAAAACAAGTTACTGGTCCACCGTGTCAGGTCTTCCACTTAAGATTGTGTGCCTCATGTCTGCTACCATTAAAATAATCCTATGTCGGTCAACATCTATTAGATTCTGGAGGAGTGAACAATAAAAGATAACAGGAATTAAACACTGTATTAACAATTTTTAGACAGAATACAAACTGGTGCACAGATTCCTTAGATGTAGCTTCACAACACTAGGCATATTTTTGTAAGAGTCAAAAAACTGAGATGCAGGAAAATTCCTGCAACTTGATACAGTCAAATTCCTCTTCCTTTGAATGTGATAGAGAATTAAATAAAATCATTTGAATGGAAGAGAAATAAGCCTAACTTTGGCAAAGTGCCCTGAAATCTGGCAGTATCTCTGCTCAGGGCTTGCTGCACCTTTGGTTAGATCCAGAGGATCACATCTTTTTCCCCAAAGGGGCCCTCCTTGAAGGAAGGAAGGATGGACGGACGGACAGAAGGAATCCTTTCATTTTGGTACCCTCATCACAGTGGACTTGCCGCCTGTTAGTCTAAAACTGAAACGCCACCCAGTGATTTCTGCTACTGGCTCAGCTGTAGTCCACACCTGTATCTTGCCCTGTCCCAAAGTGCCGAGCCAAAAAGAGGCCCACTTTGCCTGCCACCAGTGCCAGCTGAAATGTGGCATTGCGAAATGCCAGTCCCAAATTGCCCGATAGAATTTAAAAATAGACGCCTAGCCCACAGATCAGCCAGGGGCTGAGCTTGCCATTTAGGCCCCAGTGCTTCTGCAAAATGGTTGCATTTGGCCCATGTTGGTGAGGTTGGGAGCTTCACAGCGGAGGTCCAGCCGCCCTGCCCACAAGCGTTCCTCTTTGAATGCCCGCCTGGCCACCCAGCATGTGCATGGATGGTGGTGTTGAGGGGCTGTTTACACAGCGTTTTAATTAGTGGCACATGTTGCTTGCTTTTTATCCCACCCTTTCCTCCAAAGATCCCAAGATGGCACACGTGATCTTCCTCCTCTCTATTTTATCCTCACAACAGTCCTGGGAGGTAGGGTAGGCTGAGAGTCATTGAGTGGCCCAAAGTCATCCCATGAGCTTCCCAGCCGAATGGGGACTGAAACCTGTGCCTCCCTGTTCCAGTCCCTCACTTTGGGGTAGAATGCGTACATCTCAGGCCAAAGTTGCTTTCTGTCTTGATCTGGAATAATTTGGCATGGCAACATATACTCATGCAAAATAAGGCAGGCTATATTCACCTGTGCATGTTTTTCTTTCCCATCTGAAGGATATGGGTACGGTGGTTCTGGGAAAGCTGGAATCAGGCTCTATCTGCAAAGGACAGCAGCTTGTGATGATGCCAAACAAGGTATGGCCCACTTTCCTCTTACGAAGCGTGCCTTCCTAGGGTTAAGCCTGCGAAACGACGCTTGGGGTAGAAATGGGCATTCCCCCACGAGGCTTTCTACTCCCAGCTAGGCTTAGAATGCCGAGGGACTAAGAAGGATGCACATGATCGGCCTGCTCTGAGTTGGAAGAGCTCTTGAGACTGGTGCTGCTGCCATTTACGAGCAGCTGACAAGGTGCCAGTCGTGACTGGGGTGTGGGGTCGGTCCCATTACCGTGGGGGTAGGCAGGTTTCACTTCCAGGCAATTCTGGCCCTACATCCAGAGTCGTCTTATTTTTCTTCTTCCCAGAAGACTGGACAACCATTGATTTAATGAGAGAAAGTAAACAGGTGTTCTTGGGGGCAGAGAAGCTAACCCATTGCCTGTTGAACACTAGTTCCTTGAGAGGGGCAGCCTTTCCTTCCCCCTCCCCCAACACCTTGCTCCTGGATTGCTTCTTCTCTAGGAACGTCATGACAGCTTTTGAGACCCGAGCCTGCCCGTGCATGTTTGAGGTCCCTGGGTTCCACAGCTGGATCCCACCGGTGTTCAGTAAGGAGATGGATTCCGGTTTCTGGAGCCCATAAGAACCTTGGAAGAGCTGTGCTGGATTACACTGGCCACCCTCTGTCTGACATTCTGCTCTCCCAGAGGCCAGACAGATGCCCAAAGGAAACACACAAGCATTTCACAAGTTCAGTAGCACTCTCTGGCTCCGGTAATACCAACCAAAACTCAAGCTTCGATTGTGACATAGGGAGAACAGGAACTTGAACGGTGTGGAAGGTGAAGGAGCTGACTTGTGTATGCGGGAGCACTTTGCTGAAGGCTGACTTGGTTCAGACTTGGCCACTTAACGCACACCTCTGCCAGCCTGCTAAAATGTCCATTTAATCCACCCTTACCCAGCAGCTTTTGCCACCGGATAGCTTGTGGCATGCCTGCAGCCCCTATTCCTGGCTCTGTTCCTGCCCCCTTTGTCTCTTCCCTACTGCGCACCTGCTCCCACAGTCTGTATCTTCCCATTGGCACTGCACCCCCCGTTTCAGTGCATCCATGCTCCTCACCCAGTGCTTCGGGCCCCTCAGAGCTTCCTCCACCATCTGGAAATGAGCTAGCCCTGGGACTTGGCCTCGCCACAGCTCAGAGCAGCCACTCCTTTCTGGGTGCCTGCACCACAGCAAGCTTTTTTATGAATGCTCCATAGATGTGGGGCTGCTCTAGACAAGAACCACACTGAGTCGGGCAAGTGATGCCTACACTGGCCTTCAAAGCATGTGCTGCATTTCAGATAGTGCAAATCAGCTTAAATTGTGAGGTTGAACCTGTGAAAGAAAAAGGGGAGGAGACTTGGAGCACATGCCATGGCTTGCCTGTGATACACAATATGCGGGGCTGAGCTTGTGTGGCCTCTGGAGGGTTTAAAAAGGAACATGTTATCTTGGTACCTGGGTTGACTAGTTCTTGAGCTCCTCGAGAAGTTCTAACCTTTATTTTGTATGCTTATTGAATTTCAGCTCCAAAATATGTGTTGGGTTATTTGATATACTTCAGATTTTCCACTTTAAAGGGGCTGTTTACAGAGGGCACAGAATGAGTCATCAAAACCTCTGAATTCCTCTTGTCTTAAAGCAGAAAATTCCACAATCATTTCCCCTCCTAAAAATGTTCCAGAAAATCAAGGCTTGTTTCTCACTTAACTGTTTAAAATCCATACCTTGTTATGCTAAACTCTGCATGTGTTAAAACAAAACAAAACTTTTAAAACCCAATTTGATCTGTGTTGCATGTTTCTTTAGTTTAAAAAGGGATTACAATACTCTAAAGCTTCCCTATCAAAACAAAGTGGCTCAGAAGTTTTATCCACAAACAAGTTACCTTATTTCACAACCCTATCTGGGTTTTGTGTTAATTTTAGTTTTTGGTAGATGTGGTCAAGTAACAGAAGGCATAAATAACCAGCTTTTTAAGTTTTTGCTCCTTAGCATCATTTCCAGGTAGTAGTCTTCAAAGACTGAATAAGGGGCTCTTTCTTCTTTCTTTACTATTCAAAATATACATACTGTATGTGTTGAGCAGCAATTAGAGTGTTTTCCTCTACTTTTATACTTGCTTCTCAAAGGACAAAATCAATAAATGAATGTATGGGAGAAAGGCTGAGAGTAGTTCTGCTTCTGATTAATAGTTCTGATTAATTTGGTAACTAAGTCCATCAATAGGACTTTTCAGTAACATCCTGATTGTTGAGCAAAAACTGTCTTCTGAAGAAAGTTTGTGTGATAATTTTGCATACGCCTGGATAGCTTGTGGTTTCTCAAAAGGAAATACTTAAATTTGATAGCAGGATTCTAAAATTATGAAACATGGAGTCATAGAGCAAAAAAGAAAATGCTGTTATAATAACAAAACTTAAAACATATGATTCCTTGTGGATCCAGCATACCTTTTTTTTAAGAAGATTAGCTGCACAGTGCAGGAAACATGCTTACATCCACAGTTGTATGACACGGAATTCTTTTTTTGTAATTTTAATAAATGAACACCACTGAAAGATGGAAATGTAGCTGCCTTACCATATATCCCAATGTTCCAGGCTGAGACAGCTGAACTGGAAGACTTCAATATACAGAGGGCCCTTTATGACAGCCGTTGTTGTGGATATATGAATGTCAGGTATTGTTCAGCACACACAGTGAGTGAACATTCCATCTCTTAGAAAATCCTCCCCTTATTTTTCAGCACAATGTGGAAGTCCTTGGGATCCTCTCTGATGATGTTGAAACAGAATCCGTCGCTCCAGGTGAAAATCTGAAGATCCGGCTGAAAGGAATCGAAGAGGAGGAGATCCTCCCAGGGTTTATCCTCTGCGATCTTAATAATCTGTGTCATTCAGGACGCACTTTTGACGCTCAGGTATGCTCGTCACAGAGGCACTGGATATGCAAAGATGACGGTGATACTGAGTTGGTTTATACCTTTCAGCTGATGCGACTTAGTTCAGAGATACACACCTTAAGGTTTTGATAACAATTAAACCTTGGCCAAGAAACAGTGTCCTCCGTTCCGTATTGGGTCAAATAAAGTCTTGCTCTGACCAATACCAAATTTGAAAACCATTGCCTTATTTAGGAGAGTCCCATTTCTTGCAGATCAGTTAATTAATCCCTTTTATTGTTGTTGTTGCATTACCTTCATAGCCTGCCTTGCAAGAGATTATTACCATTACATTTATATCCCACCAGTTTTCCTTCTGTGAGGAACCCAAGGTGACTTACATAGTTCCATTTTGTCCTCACAGCAGCAACCCTGTGAGGAGGGAGGTTGGGCAGAGAGTCTGATTGGCCCACACTCTCCCAGTGAATTTCATGGCTGGGCGGGAACGAGAACCTGGATCCTGCTGAGTCCCCAGCCCAGGACTCTGACTGCCACACCAGCCCTCAGTCCACACTGGAATGTTTGTACTGAAGAACTTCCTTCTTTCAGGAAGAAGAAAGGAAATTGCTAATGGTTTCCCTTGCAATGGACACAGTCTTATTAAATTCTTATTGATTGCAGATAGTGATAATTGAGCACAAATCTATCATCTGCCCTGGCTACAATGCGGTGCTGCATATTCATACCTGTATTGAAGAAGTTGAGATCACAGTGAGTATTAGGAACCTGGCTTGTCATTCTGTGTACTCCTGGGAACAAGGGACTGTCCAGTTGCAGCAACCTCTGACTGTACAGGTGGCACCTTTTGCTAGTGTGTTGCTTGGTGTTGTGTCATAGAATCACCAGGACTGTTAGACATATCATACATAAACGGGTTCGTACATAAACTATCCATTGGTTATTGCACGTGAGCTTAAAACAAGTGCATTGCCTCCCATGCACCTTCTGATTCTGCTGTCCAACCGCAGCCTACAGTGAGCTTCTTTGTAGGTTGTTCACATGATGCGTGAACCTGGGAAATCGATGGGTTAAACAAGCTACAGTTAATCCATGGTTCTGAGCTTAACTATCTTTGTTAATAACTCAAAGACACAGTTCACATGTAACAACAAAGCATGATTTAAACAATCCATGGGACGGTGTGCACTAGTGGGAGAGACTCACACATATCAGTTCTACTTCTTTAGAAGTACAGAACCTGCAATGAGCTCTGGACATACTGGGTTGTTTACCTTGCACATAATCCAAAGTATCTAAGTTCAGATGTTATACTAATAGCCTGCAAATGGAGAATTTAGAATTCTTTTACAGGGGTGGCTCCCATGCAATGCCCAGCCTTGCAAATCATTAGCTAATTGATAGTTTGTCACTAAATTAACTGCAGCATGCAAACAGGTGCATAGATTTAATGTTTCTGGAATAGCCTATTGAGTCAAGGTGATTTAATATTAAAGTTTCTTCTTGACTTGAATATCCAGTTGCATTAATTTGCTCCTGAAATTATGAAAAAGTATTTTATCAACTAGAATACTGAAAACTTTGTGTGAGTGGAACAAAACATAGGCTAAAACGACTTGTGAGTGAAAAGTGAATTTCTCATTCCTGTATTTAGTTAGGTTGCTTATCTGAGTGAATCAAAAAACAAATATCAGCACTTTCAGCTTTTCTCCTTTAACACAAGGCAAATTCTTCCTTCTCATCATTAAAGGCTCAAAGGTATTCTGTTAGGGAAGGTACTGGTCACCCAAACAGTATTTTATCATTATTCTCTTCTTTCTGAAGGCCTTAATCTGTCTGGTAGACAAAAAATCAGGAGAGAAAAGCAAAACACGGCCCCGTTTTGTCAAACAAGATCAAGTCTGCATTGCTCGCTTAAGGACGGCAGGAACCATCTGCCTTGAGACATTCAAAGACTTCCCTCAAATGGGTCGTTTCACCTTAAGAGATGAGGGTAAGTGCATTTGAGAGATTGCCTCTTGCATATTGCATTCCAAATGCATGTATTTATTCTTGCATCAAGTCCCCCAAGAAAGACTCATTGCAAACCCTTTACAGAACTGTGGAATTAGAAGGCTCCTGAGAACTAGCTGCTTGCTCACCATCTCTTGACAGGTTCTCCAATGACTCTTGAATGCAAGAGAGCCAGGCTTTTGTTCAGAGGGAAGGGACAAAGTGTTGCCACCCAGAAAATGGAGGGTGCTGTTTTAGTCCATGAGGACTGAACTTTGAAAAATTAAAAATCAATAAGCAGGCAATACTTTTATTAGAGACTTACCACAATATCACAAAATAGTAAGTACTTTTCCAAGTTCCCCCAAACTCTTCATCAAACCGAATATTAGACTATGAGGATGCGAAACCATGGAATGAGGACACAGACCTCGTCAAGTCGACATTGCATGAATTTCCTTCATTTAATACTTGGTCTTCTGAATTGCTGTGGAAGAGTTGAGTTGGGTCTCCATTGCACCATTTTGGTTTGCTCTGATGAAGATGCCGAAAGGGTCCTCTCAGGCTTTCTCCCACAGGAGGGCATTCGCTTGAGGAGGAGGGACAGGGACAGGGCCGCACCAGCTCTCTGTGGGGAGCATCGTCATTTCTGTAGACCACTGGACCCCACTTCCCCAGTTCTCCTCGCAGTGACTTTCAGTGCCACAAAGTTTGCGTCAGAAGCCCCAGGCGAAGGAAGAGGGGCCCACAGTGGAACACCTTCCCATGCCAATCATCACTTCAGGTTCCAGGAGAAAACTGCTTCAGCCTTCTCCCACGTCAGCCAGGGCTTCTGACATTACCTTTCTTGTGCAGGGAAGGGGCTCTTTTGCAAAGGGAGCTTTGGAAGGGGCCCTTGATTATCACACAGCTGCTGTAATTGCCACAGGATAAACCAAATTCGCTGCTGCAGTGAGGTAGCACCCTTGGGCCCTGAGCCAGTCGAAGGCGACTCCCCATAAAATCGGACTTCTTTCCCTCTCCACTCTGCTGCTTATACACACTGGAGGTCAGCAGGCCGTTTGCTTTAAACTATAAAATGCGGGTGTGTTGGCCCCTCCAGCAGTTGGAGGTGGACACATCCTGCACATCTGGCTTCGCCCCTCCTTCCGAAAGCAGCCCTAAGCACTGGGCAAGGGTCGACTGCTGGATGTTCTAAAGCACAGGGTGACTTAAGTCTTGTACAGGCTTAAAGTGACTGGTGTTCCGGGTCTTGCAAGTGTGCAGTGGCTGTGAAGGTCATGTGGAGCTGTAGGACAGCACTGCACCCTCATCTCCAGTTGCGCAGGACTGCCCGCTGAGCTGCGGTTTGCATGTGATCCCGGGCTGGGTGGTTTGTGCTAAACGGTGAGGGGAGACTTACTGGCCCTGTGGCTTCTTTCCTGTCAACCCCCCTCCCCACATCTGGCCCCTGCCTACTTCACCACTGTGAAAATGGCCCCAGATCTCCTGCAGATGCCCATCCATGTTTGGAAGGACGTCTGAAGTGAACCAGGAAGCTGAAAGATTCCCAGACATGGGGCAGTTGCAATGTTTTTGGTGTTTGGCATTTGCTTTTCCTTTGTAGTTGAATGCCAGCCTAAATTTCAGTGCTTTAGCATATTAGATGTGCTGATTTTGCTTCTCACAGTCATCAAATACACAGTTTCAAACTGATGTGTCAGATCCTCCATACCACCACATGTCAGCTGTCAAACACCACTGGATTTCATGGAATGTTTAGAAAGCATTCCACGAACATCATTATTGCTGCAGGAGAAATTATAGAGAGCAAATCAGCTTCAGCTCTAGTTCCTGAAAAAATTGAATAAGAATTTTTAAAATGCAAATTACGGCAGTTTGTCGGAAAGTAATCGGCATGCCCTTGTAAGTTCCCCAGAGGCAGGGGTGGGCCACTTGTAGGTCCAAATCTGTAGAGGCCATGACTCCTGTGATGATTCACCACTAGGCCTACTAGCTAGAGCTGATGCGTGCCACAGGTCAGAACCTCTGGGGGGCTGCAGGTTGTCCACCCCTCCCCTAGAGAGAACTTCGGTCATGTTCTGTTCAGGGGACAAAATGACTGTCCCAACACATCTTCATATTTGACTGAAAATATTTGAATGGGGAAAAGTTAAAGCACAGTGAATATGATTTAAATGTTAAATTGTGTAGTAGACACTTGGAATTCTTGTAAAAGTTTATTTTCAACTCTTGTTCCACTAAGCTTGCTGGAACACTCTTTGATTCACTGTCACTCTTAGTTCTGTTTCACTCTGGCACATATAAGATATTCACTGTAATCGTGTTACTCTCTCACATAATTGCTAAACATAATTACCCGAAACAACTTTGAAACTGTCAAGCTTGCCTAATACTGTATTTGCAGTTAGCTAACATTTATATTTATTAATGAACTTGTGAAATGGACACATTTTTTTGCAGGAACAATTAAGTACTAGAAAATTTTATGGGAAAATTCCCTCCTCACATGGCTGGTTCGAGCACAGCAGACCCTCTAATACAAAAACCGACAAGTCTTGTGGTGTTCTCCAGTGTGTTAAGGAAGCAGTCCACAAGAGCATTAAAACACTCCACAAAAACAAGGACCTGGAACGAAGTTGAGCTTGTTTATTAGATGTGGCAAACGTACTTGGTTTTACAATCCTAAAAGCAAGTGTGACATTCCTAAAACATACAAGAATGAAAGCATAAGAATAACACACTATGAAAACGTAGTTCTTTGACATTTGCCTCAGCAAACTCCTAAGGGGACTGAGACATTCTTTCCTAATGGCTATTTCTTTCTCTCACATAGGTAAGACCATTGCAATTGGAAAAGTTCTGAAGTTGGTTCCAGAGAAGGACTAAGCCTTGTTTTTGATAAGCCTGCACAAATACTGTGAGGATTTAAACAAAAAAAAAGGACTCTGCAAAAGCCTACTTCACATCGCCTTCTTATTTTCTTCCCCTTGAATAACCTTCTCCCTATATTTTGCAAAGATGAAATTCCACAGCAAAGGTCCACATTCTGTCAGCTTTCTCATATTGAGAGCTCTGCTATGCCACTGTTGAATTTCTCCCCAAGTTTTTTTCCCCTCCTCCTAAATTCTGCTTCCTTGGAAAGATTTGGCAATAGCTTTGTAAGTGATGTGGACACAATTGCCTAGAATTATGAAAAATCTATAGGATTTCTGTTTAATTCCCCCTTCCCCCAGCATATTGAAACATTTTTCAAGGCAGATCATTCGGAGTGTGCGAGCGAGTGTGCGTGCACATGTTACAAAGACAATTACCATGTTAATAAACTATTCAATTTGAAATCTTTTTTTGGTATCTTAATTGCTTTTGAATAATGTTTTTATCCAGATATAACATCTGTTGCATTAGCTTTTAACTTGCCAAGTAATCTGAATATTCAATTACTTAGGGTTTTCTAAAACCAAACTCTTCCCTTTGCCAACTCCCCGACCAAGTTTTAAATGAAGCAATTAGACAATTGACAAAATTTGTACTAAAGAAACTTTCTTTTGCCCTTTCCTTCTGGTGGTTTAAAAAAAAAGATCTTAAATATGTTCATGCAAGTATGGTACTATTTAATTAGTGTTGCATCATTTTATATATGTATGCCTAAACAATTATGTTGACTTTGTGTGCGCGCGCGTGTATATATATATATAAATAATATATATATGCAAAATCAACTTAATATAATTGTTTAGGCACGGGGCAATCTGGATCTTCCTACTGTGTCTTGGAGTACATCATCAATTCTTCCTGGCAGAAAACACTAGCCTATAAAATTAGTAGGACTGTTACATGACAACTCTGGCAATAACGCTGGTACACAACGATCAGTCTGAAAACTGAGCTCAAGTATCAGTTTACGCTTAAAAACAAGCTTCCTCAGTTCGTTCTGTCTCACTCGGAAGACTGGTAAATGTTGCAGGTGGGCGGGGGTGAAGAGCCAGAGAAATTTGAATGGAGCCCAATAGGCTGTAGGTGAGAGGCCAGTGCCCCGCCAGCAGCAGGAGGTTGGCCCCTTGACAAGGACTTCTCTTTAATCATAAAGGTTTGCGCATGAAAATTGAGCATAGAATCAAGCACAGGTTATAGATTGCTGCGTATCAGAGCTATTTAAGCTGGAGGAGATCACACGTGAATAACGGACTTGGGGTTGGCAGATCAAGGACAAGGTCGTCAACACACGCTTGGCTGTAGGCTAAAGTGTGAGATTTGTGTTGTTGCTATGGAAAGGAGGGAGAAAGTCGAAAGGGAGCTGTGACGATACTCCAGAGCAATTTTCTTACTGGGTTGGTAGAGAAGACTGATTTAAGAGATTGTTTAAAATGCTTCTCCAACTGAATCCTTTGCAATTGTATGTTCGAGCACATAATGTGCCCTTTGCCCCGCAAAGTCTACAGTCATGTGACAGTCTCACGTCACACCATTCTAAATTTGAAAACATCTGGCCCTTTTCTTTTTTGTTTCTTTGTATCTGTGGAAATCGCATCCATTTCATGTAAGGCTACATTGTATGGACGAAGCAAAGTTTATTGTCCTTCAGTTTCATATGACTACACTTGTAGCTACCGTAATGCATGAAAAATTTAAATAAATTTTATTATGTCTGCAAATTTCTGGGAGTTTATTTTTCTGGCAATCTGAAAACTTTAAGTACCTTTTTAAACCATGTTAATGACTTCAGGTGTTTTGTCATAAACTATACTGAAGGTAAAGATAATTTCCAGTGAGCTCATCATTTCAGGGATCAATTTGTGTGTTTTTATGCCTTCCAAAATTCTCCTCTAATCACTGGGCTGATCACAGCTGAATGACATTTTAAAAAGCAATCAATGGAAGCTTATTTTCATCTTGATAGAAGTCCTTGGAGCCAAAGGACTTAAAGATGCTAACAGTAGTTGAATGGAATCTTTGCCACTCGGGCAAATGTGACTCTGAGGAATTGCAGAACTTCAGAAAAGTATCTGCCAAAATCAGCACATTAGGCATGGAGTCCAAGGTTTTGTTTTGTTTTGGTAAAAGTGAATAAATGCCACACCAAGTATTTATGAATTGTTATTATTATTTATTTGCATTTATATACAAGTACATCCACTTGCAGAATTCAGTTATAGATGGAATGCTTGAATGCTACTGTCCCACAGTAAATCCAATGGAACTGGAAGAGATTTTATTTCTGAGAAATGAGGATTGTGGTTTGTGAATTTGTATTATCACTACATGCATCGCCTCAGGTCAGAGGTCTTAACTCTACAAGGACATGACTGGGAGCTGCTCTGGGCCTCTGCAACCACAGTGTAAATCAACCTGCAGGATCACTTACTGTATTTTGTAGAATACTAAGCCAGACTAAGGGTTTGCTTGTACCTTACGTTGTCAGGCCCCATTGTGGTTATTGGTCTCTTCTTGTGGATGAAGTAAGAATCAGTTCTCCTTGAAGACATTGCGCTTGATCTTGAGTACCTCCTTATCACCCATCTCGCATGGTACCTTCTTCAGTCCCTTCAGTGGTAGAGGAGGTACAATGGTAAAACTAGTGAATCTGAAGGCACATAGTGAATGCTGGAGGCACCAAGTTCCTTCTCCAAGATGGGCTACCTATTGCAGAACGACTGGGATAATTAGAAAATGAAGAGAATCCAATAGAACGCAATCTCTTGCTAAACCGTGCTGAAGCAAGATTGTGCCAATTATATGAAAAATAATTTGTAAGTTTTATTTGTGGACACTTTGCCCTTCAATGTTTTGTGTGTGTTCATTTTCAACAATGTCTCCCCCCACACTTTTTTTTTTTTTTTTTGCAGTCTTGATTTGCAGGATTAAATGTTTTAGTGCTTCACACATTTGCTTAGTAAGACATTGTATTCCATTAGATTCTTTTGCATTTTCTGATTATTCCATTCTTCATATACTTTGCGCCACTCCTCCTTCAGCATCTGGCTTTTCCTACCCGGCTTCCTATTTGTGGTTTCTTCTCGGAGATGGACAAACCCTATAGATTCAGCTCCTTAACAAAATATGACAAGTGTCCCAAACTTTAAAAAAGAGGAGTTAGCAGTTGTGTTGCAATTATTTCCCCCCAAATGATTGTTAAATCTTGTTTGCTGTTATGTTTGGTGGAAAAACAATCTTCTGAAAATAGGCGTGTGCTTAGAACATGAAAAGAGGGGCACTCAGTTAAAAGACATGACTTAAAATTAATTTCTAGCTAGGCTGTTTGTAAGGGACTCAAGAGTGTTCTTTCGAAACATGTAGTGATTATATGCAAATCTTCAATGCACAGCACACGTTGCCCTGTTCTGTCAGCTGAAAAAGCACCAATTGGAAAAGCAAACCCAAACCTCCAAGAAATTAACCTGGCACAAGGGTTGGTTAGGGACTGCAGGTGGCGCAGTGGTTTAAACCGCTGTGCTGCTGGGCTGCTTGATCGAAAGGTCGCCGGTTCGAATCTGCACACGGGGTGAGCTCCCGTGCGCCGTCCCAGCTCCTGCCAACCTTGCAGTTCGAAAGCATGCAAATGCAAGTAGATAAAAAGGTACCACTTCGGTGGGCAGGTAACAGCGTTCCGTGCACTTCGGTGTTTAGTCATGCCGGCCACATGACCACGGAGACTGTCTGCGGACAAACGCTGGCTCCCTCGGCCAGGAAACGGAGATGAGCAGCGCCCCCTAGAGTCAGGCATGACTGGACGTAATGTCAAGGGGAAACCTTTACCTTTTTTTACCTTTAAGGGTTGGTTGGTTTAAAACGGGGTGCCAATCCTAGATTGCTGCCACACACCTTTGTAAGGTTATTGTCTCATTTTTTAAAAAAGTTACTTTCTCAAACTGTTCATTTATTTTAAATATGGATATGATAGAAATTAAAGCTTGGAAAGGAGGTGGGGTAGAAATACAGAACTGTGTTTTATACGTTGCAGCAGGTATCCTCAGAGAAGAGGCATCTCATCCTTGGTGACCAGGAACGGAGAACAACTCTTGGATGGTTAAGGTTGGCACCATGTCCTTCCTAATGCAGCTCCATGGTGCTTGTGATGGCAACATTAGAATAGGTTTGATCGCTGTGATCCATAAACATCTTAAGTGGCTTCTTGTCTCTCCATCATTGTCTCTAGCTGCCAGCGCTCCTGAACCCTTCCACCTGCTTAAAGCCAGTGATACCTGCCGGTCCTTTTCACCACAACTCTTCTCTGGCTCCACACAGGGACAAGTGAGCAAGCCGGTTGCCATGGAGGAGCACGCGTACACCTGTGACACCAGCCCTGGGGGAAAGTATCCCTTCATAAGTAGGTGCTGACCTTTTTGAAATATACTTAACCTTCCTGCATGCAGATTAAACTCCTGGCAGAGGCCGATTTCACAAAGCAGCCATCTAAGCAATGCAGCAACTGAACCATTTTGTGGGCATTTGATACTGTAGGTCCCAGAAGAGGCCCCAAACACCCGTCGGCTGTTGGCCTCCAAGAATTTGCCAGCTCTTGGCTCTGTGCTATGCCTACTCTCTTTGCGGCTGAACTGTGCTTGGTCCTTTTGCCTGCGGCAAGACATACTGGCCCCAGCTGTGGCTGTATGACGCCAAGCACTCGCTACTGAGGAAGCCCAGCTCAGGAAGAGCTTGCGTACGGCCGGCCGGAGTCTTGTGATGCCTGCAGATGGCCTTGTGCCTTTGGGGTCCAGCAGCCATTGACCGCACCTTGCTTGCAAAGCTTCCTGGGTTCAGGCCATCTTTAGGTGTGGCCAAGTGTGTGTGCATGTTGTGCAGATTACACCCTATAATTTGTCTCCCCAGAGGACTTGTGCCAACCTGTCACTTCAAGAGGGAAAGGAAGACACAATGCAGACTCAAATTCACTTTTATTAGCAGGCTTCAGCGGAAGGGAGAAACCAAAGAGGCCTTCACGCCTTTGTGGCACAGCGCAAGACTTTTATACCCTGGCTAGCAGCTCCAGTTAACACCCTCTAATTGTGAACCTACCCAAAGCAGTTAAGTGGCCAGGTTTTCTTACAGGGCCAGCAAGTGTCAGAATCTCTTTACTAATGGCGGGAATGAATCACCAGGACCCGCAGGGAAGACTGAATGGCCTTGAACCCCAGCGTTTGCACTGGTGGGATCACCCAGGCCCCCTGCAGCTACTTATGACAGCATGCTACTGGGTAGTGGTCTCCACCACCTACGACAAGCATTTAGAACATATGCAGAGTGTTTTATAGATTCTGAGTCACATGGGCCCAGCAGCTGGGCACTTGTAACAAAATAAGGGGATCTCAGTCCGACGAGAAGTTTGCAGAGGGGGCCCAATATAATGGCATTCGATTGCAGGAGATTTAACATAACGATCACTGAGGCACTGGGATTACTGTGGGTCTTGGCATGCAAATGAGGGTGATTGCAATGCTGTTAACCTGGCAGCCTTATCACTTCTTACTGATCAGCAAAACAATAGCCCTGGCAGCTTCTTGGGGAAGCCATCAGGTCTCACTTCTTCAAGGAACAGCACATTCTAAACAGTAACCTGGCTCGGAATTCTGCGTGCTTCCTGAGAAAGGAGTGAAGGCATTTGTATAACACAAAGGCACATAATAAATAAATAGAAGAGGGCTGCTTAACAGATTTATATGCCGCCCCTTGCCACAAGCCTCGGGGCGGCTTACAACCTCAAAGCCTCGGGGCGGCTTACAACCTCTTCTGCCAGGATTTACCTGAATTTTCCCAACACAAGCAGTCTAAGTCAGCCTACCTGGTCATTTACGTGTTGCATAGCATAGCATATAGCTATAGTGATAACTGCTAGGCTGCATTTTATCTAACATGGAGGCAGATGATCCTTCAAGAGCCCTGGCCCCGAGCCCTGAAGGGTGTTACACGTCCCCTGCCCTGCTAGGCGGCTCCATGTAATAATTTAAACTGGAAAGCTAGACCAGGATCAGTAGAAGTATTTTTCTTGCCTTGTTCCAAGGACCCGGCCAGCACTGGTTGCTTTTCTCCAACCAGAGGCTTAGATTCTGGGCTGCAGAGATGTCCTTGTCCTTTGCGGGGTAGAAATGCTCATCTTTCCTTTCTGGGGTTAATAACATTGAAGAGGCTGCCTTGATCCCGGGAATGAAACTTCCGGAGTGGGTGAAGGGATGCGAATACATTGCGTGTTGAAATTAAAAGGTGATCAGAATAGCAGTAATGTTATCAGCAATAATAACGCAGCCTTGGAGGAGTGGGTGAAGCATTTCTTCGCCTGATCACAAGTGAACTAAGGCTGCAACCCCTTACTCACTCCCATAGGATTAAGTTCCGTAGGAGTTACTGCCCAGTTGCACATGCGTAAGACTGCACTTAGGGCTGCAATGTCGCACCCCTTGGAAGAAGCCCCACTGAGCTCAGTGGGTAGACCTGGCAGAGGACAGTGCTGCAAAATTCCTAATTTCTCCGTTGTTTTCTAAGGGCTTCTGCTCGCTCCTTCGCCCCGCAGGAGCCCAACCAGGATGCCCAAAACAACCTCGGAAGCCAACTCCGTGAGCCAGTTTAAAGCATTATAAGTCTATGGTTTCCTACTTTATACCCGGCCACTTTCACCATAGAGACTGACGCAAAAATAGAGCTGTTTACCGGATGCCCATCTGTATCACTATTTTTCTATCTCTATGGCCCTCTTCCGCCTTCGTGCCTGAGACCGGGAGCCGCTTCCGATGACGTCACCAAAGTGCGCCGCCCCCGGCTCCACGTGGAGGAGAAGAGTGGATCCCGCTGCGATGGAGCTTCCTCTGGATTATGCGCAGGCAAGGCAGCGATGGATGGGGCGCTGCCGTGGGGAAGGGGTGCATCTCCAGCTCCCACATCAGGGCATGAGCGGGGGCTTCCTCTTCTCCGTCCGGGCAGCGGCCGCGGCGGCGCCTGTTCGTTGTTCGCGAACGGACCGTTTGGCTATCTGCGGCTTTCGTGTTTTGCCTTGCACTCGCTGGGGTGAAAGCGCTTTGGGGATATTGCGCGTTGGTCTTAAAGAGAGAGCACCGGCTGTGTAGTATTTGGAGCATCAGAGAAAGGCGAGGAAGCCAGGGGTCGAAGTTTCATTCAGCCGTGACGTGCACTGGGTGCTCTCGGGCGGGGTCTGCTTCACAAGGTTGTTGTGGGGATATAAAACAGGGAGGGGAGAATAACCCGTGCCAATTTAAGCTTCTTGAGCGGGAAGAGGCTGGTGACTAGAGGCAATCCTAGTATACATTCATCACAACTCATTGGTCCTATCTTGCTTAAGAAAAAAACTTTTTAAAATATTCATTAGCATGCAGTTTGGCCTTGTTCCAAGGGTGGCAGGAGGTAGTAAAAGACCTGAGGCTGATAAAAAAGATTTTAAAAGGGCAAATGTGTATACGCTAATTCTTCCATGCCAGTGGAAGAACCTGTGGTTTGTTCTAGGTTTATTTTCCTGGCATGTTGCCACCTGAAAACACTTTGCATCACTGCAGGGAACTGCTGGAAGAATTGCAGAGCAGCTAATGCAAGTGGCACCTTTACTAATAAAAACATACCATCATTGCATTCCTGGGAGTCTAGCGCTGCTCACTGCTCGAGACACATGGGCTGGTCACCACACTAAACAACCCATGGCTGGAGCATTCCTGGGTTGTTTGGCCACTCCTGCTTGCAGTGGGGGTGATGGGGCAATGAGCACCAGTGCAGTGTGTACCAGTGTGTGCAGCACTGGTGATGGTATCATAATAGTGATGAGTGAATCCTTGGTGAGACCAGTACCCATGGAGGGATGGCCTTATTGTTGTCCAGGAAGTGTTGGAAGGTGTGAAATTGCAGCCTTAGCTGAGCTTTTAAAATAGTGGAAGGATTGTTGGCATTGGCCTCTTGGCATGCCTGATACTGCATCTCTCTCAGGATGTGGAGATTTAAATTTTGAAGCTGGTCACTTATGTTGGGCTCTGCTGTGGGAAATGGGGGTTCAAAACTTCTGCTGGCACTTTTGACTGTGCTTTGGACTAATGACTTCTTTCTCAACCCAACTTAGCTCTCAAAGTTATTGTTAACTCAAAAAGCTCTGAAGTTGGGGGAGAGCTAAAAAGCTGGTAACAAGAATAATCTTACTTTCCCGTTTGCTTTTTCAGATTAAAAAGGCAGCCCAAGCACTGCTCGCATACAATGCAAAAAAGCAAAAAACTGCTGAGAAACTGCTGTTGAATGAGGACCGGAACATGTTTTTGATGATCACTGTCTGGAAGATCCCTCCACGTGAGCAAGTCATCAAAATGTAAGGCTATCGATGATGAGATACATTAGTTTGTTTTCCAGCTGCCGTGTATTTAGCTTCAACAGTGTTCTCAGTTAAATGCAAAATAATTATGCACTGTAAACACACATTTTTCGGGTGCTTGCTGTGAACACTCTAAGAGGCTTGCAGATATTTAGGACTATCATGCAGCAAGTGGTTTTCAGGCACAATTCAGAGAGTCCTGGATTAAGCAGAGGTACATAACCTCGGTGGCAAGGGCCACATCTGGCCCTCTGGCACTGTTCCCCTGGCCTCACCCTCTTTCCCCCCTTTTCCCTCCAAGCCTGTGCTCCTATACAGGTGACTTACAGGGTGCCGTAGAGGACAGTTTGAAACACAGGTGGCATGTGCTTGAGCAGCACTGGTTCTTCCAGCAGTTGCTTGAGGTTAGCCTCCACCCCAGAAAAGCTACCTGGACATTCTCTAGAAATGCCTTTCGCTTTGTTTTAGAGCACTGCCCCATGGTATCCTGCCTGAAACATCTGAGGTTTGCCTCTTCACGAAGGATGAGCCTGGTTTAACGGCTGAACAGACAGAGAATATGTACAAGAAGCTCCTGTCCCAGCATGGGATCACAAACATCACTGAGGTATGGAAGGCGTCTAGCCTTCGTCAAATCTTCCTCCTCAACTAGGAACAAGAGTTAGTCTCCTTCTTGAAGTCAGTTGAGAGAGAGTTCAGCTGTGACCGTAAGGTTTTAATTTTTTTAGGAAATCATTGGTGAAAGATGGATTAATTGGCTGAGTTCTGTCTCACAGGCCACCGGTTTCCTATCAGTGGTTTATCCATGGTGGTTTATATTTCAACAGTTCTGTGTGATTTTGTTTAACTAGTCAGTAAAATACCTTCAAGGAGCTATGCACAAGCATGTATGTTTTCATTTATAAAGGAAAACTGAGCCTACCAACCTGGAATTGGTGGCAGTACAGGACTTTCAGTTTGTAAATGTGCAAACCTTAAAATGTTGGGTAACAAACTCTGTTTTAGGTCTGGAAAAGACTTGAGACCTAAGTTTGGTGTCCAGATTTTGAGGGGTGTGGCTGAACTACTGACTAGAATTTTTCTTAAAGTAGTTAGATATCACCGCTGCCCCAAAAAGCAAGCTGAGACGGTACCACGCCGTCCTAAAGGGTGATGATGCTTCTTCTGTCTTGAAGGTCATCCCCTACAAAACACTCAAAAAGGAATACAAGCCTTTTGAAGCCAAGCGTCGCCTCCTGGGGCGCTTTTCTCTCTTCCTCTCGGATGACCGGGTTCGAAGGCTTCTGCCGTCACACTTGGGGAAACACTTCTATAAGAATAAAAAGTAAGCACCCTTCACAACCTGTCCACTTCCATTTCTACCACATTCCTTCCGGGAAGCCAACCATTCTCTTCTGAACACTCATCTTTCCCTTTAATATCAGGGCTCCTCTGTCAGTGAACTTGAAAGCCAAGGATCTGGCCAAGGAAATAAACAGACTCATTCAAGGAACAATCCTTCCAGTCACCAACAAGGGGTGTTGCTAGTAAGTGTCCTTCCCTGCACGCTACGTTCATGCGCTTCGCTTCGCTTTGCTTCACTTTGCTTGCTTGCTTGGCACCTGTCCTCAATACACAAAGCCAGGAGGAAGAGATGGTCCCAGAAGGCGCATCAGCCGGATTTTGTCATTGTTCCTATCATCCTGCTTCTTTTCTCCAAGGAATTCAAGGAAGTTTCCACAGTCCTCTTTCCCATTTTATCCTCACCAAGAACCCTGTGAGGTAGTTCTGCTGTGAGCCAGCGAGTGGCCCAAAATCACCCCATGAGCTTCTTGCCCAAGTGGAGACTAGAACCCAGTTCTCCCAAGTCCCAGTCCAGCACCTTAACCACTGAGCCACAATGGCTTTCAAGAAGATGGTGCTTTTGCTTTCTTTTAGATCCTGTCCCAGCTCTTAACATGTTTTTATCTCTGCCAGTTGTTCTAGCCTTGGTTGCAGGAAAATCCTTTGTACCAAGAAATATTAGTGACTCTGTATGCTAGCACAACATAAGAGCCAGCGTGGTTTAGGAGTTAAGAATGCTGGACTGGGACTTGGGCAACCTGGGTTCGAGTCCCTGCTCGGCCATGGACCCAACAGGGCGGCTTTGGGCCAGTCACAGACTCTCAGCCAACCTACCTCACAGGGCTGCTGTTGCGGGGATAAGTTTGAGAGCAGCAGGAGGAGAATGAGGTAAGCCAGTCTGTGTTCTTAAAGAAATTATTTTAAAGGAGGGATATAAATCAAATAAATATGATGTATATTAGCAGCAATTTCGCACTGAGTATAGCGCTTGGGTAGGGCTTCTGGCCTTGAGCTATGATAGCACAGTTGGACACGCCTTGTAAAGCAGTCAGCAGGGACCGGGGGAGGGGGGAGAAGCTGTTGCCCTCGCATCCTCTTTGCGGGCTGACAGCATCCGGTTTGCAACTTTGGGAAACGAGGTGTTTGGTCCTTTGGTCTGACCAACTGGCTTCCTGTGATGCTGAGCGGCAGTGCAGCTGACAGGCTGCCAGAGGATGGCGTTGAGCCGGGGTGTGCCCTGCACGCATTTTTCTCTTTCAGCACCGCGCGCATCGGCCATACTGGCATGGAGGCCCACAAGATAGCGGAAAATGTTGCTGCTGCTGCGAAGGTGATGGCCGTCAAAGCTCCACAGGTAATGATGCTCGCCCAGGTGGTGGGTGAAGGCAGCTCCTCTGTGCCGTTACCCAGGAGTAAATGCCATACACGTTTTCTTCTTTTCTTCTTTTTATGGTGCAGATTTGGAAAAGTGTAAAAATCTTTCACCTCAAAACAGACAAATCGGTTGCCCTTCCCATCTTTACCTCTGCTGATCTTAATACTGAGTGTTTGCAAGAACAGACAGGTGCAAAAGTCAAACAGGTAAGGAAAAATGCATTCTTGATGGATAACTTGCAGTATTGGGAGATGGGGTCTGCCAGAAGAATGACAGGGAACTAGCTATTTATTTATTGGGGTAATTTTTTACCCCATCCAATACCCGGTGGGTCTTAGGACGGTTTACAGTTCAAAAACCATAAATACATAGATACCCAAATGATACAATATAAATGATCCACAAACTGAGCATAAAAGCATAGTTAAAATTATTAAGGTTCACTTCTGTCAAACTTGGAACTTTTTTTATTATTGGCTAGAGAAACGGGACTTCGCATAGATTTAAATATGTTTTTAAAGTTTTCATAAATGGAAAAAGAAGGGTGTGGGGGCTGACCCAGCGGGCTCGATGTTTTTCATGATGGATGTTGTTTGTAGGGTTTTTTTTAGGATTATAATTTCAAATAAAACTTATTTAAAAAAATTATTAAGGTTCAACAGCTTGTGTAGTGAACTTTCCCAATGTCCAAACCCCACCCTAGTTCTTGAAGCCACGCCAAGACCTTAAGGCCTTGGGCTTATTAGAAAGAGCGGCAGAGACAAGGGCCTTGACAATGACTTTCCTCAGAATTTCATAGATAAGCACTGCTTTTGCTGTGAGAACGAAACTGTTTGCCTTACTGAAGCAGCTTCCCATGGGGTGCAGGCTGGGGCTGGAACCTGTGTACATTCTCTGAAATGGTGGGAAAGGACAACTTAATCACGTCCATAGGAAGAGACGTCGTCCTTTTGTTCTTGGTCTGGAGAAAGGCATTGGCACCTCCCTCGTCCAGAAGACTTTGGAAGGCCATGAAGCATCCACAGCTACTCAGCTTCTCAGTGAGCCAGTGAGGTCACAGAAAAGAGGGACACAAGCCTTCTTTTGCTGGCTGATATTCTGCATCTATATTTCATAATTACCTTCAATATACTATATATTATCTCTGGCGCAGGCGGTTTAATTTCTGCCTAAGCATCTGCACATCTTAGGTGAGGGAACCTTGGCTGCAGCAGGCCTCCCGGAACTGATACGTTTCCCTCATACCTCCCAGGGCATCTTTGCAAGTGGCCCCTATTAGCTTGGCTGCTGAGCGCATGTTTGCCATTTAGGTTCTATAGAGGGATCATAAACATAAACTAGTGTTTACTAGTTTGAAATCTGTGTCAGCAGCCCTATCACCCTTTCCTACGTTTTCCTCAGCAGTTGGGCCTTATTTCTTAGCCTTGGCCCTGCTTTCATTTCATATTCTACGAGTACCTTGTGTTTTTCTCAGATGCAAAAATCAACAATGTTTCCCGACCTTTGTCAGGTACAACTATTAACATACTTGCCCAGAGAATTTTGGCAAATGGGGCAGTAAAGTATAGCAATATCACAATGCTACTAAGAGGTGCTTCGGGGCTTGTTTATTCAATGCATACAGAAAAAGAAAGAAAAAAACAGAGCTAAGAAGAACCCTCCAGGTAAAACCAAAACTGCTGCGGAAGTGGAAGGCAGTGGTGTCCCTACTGCCGGAACACAAGGGGAGGAGGTGGCAAAGCCCACCGCCACGGCAAAATCGGATGAGGAGGACGGAGAAATCCCACAGCTGGTTCCAATTGAAACGTCTCCTGGTGAGACCAGGGAAGAGGTAATTACACCTTTCTCTTGCCATTGTTGGAACTGGAGCTTGAGCTTGACTGAAGATTCTGCTTCAGGGTTGCTGGTAGAGCTCTGGATGAATAGTGGCACGTTGGCTCGGATGTTTGCATCTTAGCTGCTATAGCAAAGCTGCTATAGCTTCCCCACTGCCACCCTTCCTGTTACACTGCTGAAATGATGGATTGCCCACCAATGTCCTTCTCTGGGTTGCTGAAGTGGTGTCCAGTTGGGGCTGACTTCCCTGCCATCACCCTTCTGTGGGCTAAATGAGGTTGGGACTAAGCTCCTCCCCAGACATCATTTGCCTGCCCCCCCCGCCCCGATGTGGCAGAGAGCTCATCCACTTGGTAAATAGCTTGGGAACTTGACTTGGCTGTGTGTGGCTCTCCTATTGGGAAACTGAGGGACAGAGAGACAGATTCAGTGGGTGAAGGAACCCTGCAGGAGCGGATATGGGTGATTTGTGTCAACTGGAATTGTGGACTGCTGGCTTGAAGGGTTTAGGGTAAGGCAGAGGGCCTTTTCGGTGATGGTGCCAGTTCTGAAATGCATTCCACACTGTGCATCATTACTACACCATTACAATTTTTGCTCACTTGCCTTTTTTTAAAAAGATAAACAGACCCACATGCGGTATCTTTTATTCCCTTGTTTTTCCCCCTTTCCTATAGGTGGTGAAGCCTAGTCCTGAAAAAGAGATCAAAACAGTCACAAAAGGCTCGACCGCTCTCCTTGGAAAGAGGAAGGCCTTCCCATGTTCAGAGACTCCTCTAGCACAGCAAGCGACGCCTGTGGAGGGACCGAACCAGCAGACACCAAAGCCACTCCGAAAAGGCAAGGAGCCCAAGGTCCAAAAGCAAGGAGCCCCGGAAAAGAAGACTCCTCAGAAACCCACTGGAAAGCTTCCGGCAACTCCTAAAATGAGAAAGGCTGACCGGTCGGCCAAGAAAGCACCCAGATCCCCAAAACGAGTCCTTAGGAAGGCCAAAGCTGCCCAGTCGACGTGAGGCACGCTTAGCTCATCGAGTTGCATTCTTTGGCATAAAGGCGTTTGGTGCTTTAGTGCCAAAGGCACCATCTGCTTCCAGCTCCCTGTAGCCACCCTTCCTTAGCCACCAGATGTGGCTTTGTTTCCAGCCTCTAGGAGTAGGGCTGAAATATTCATCAGCTTTATCTGAATCTGTGAAGTCACACCTGACTTTCCAATAACTTTTCTGCTGTACTGAATGAATTTTTATATGAATAGAACATTTACAACAGATAATATGAGAAACAAATATTAAAATCCTTGGAGCCCTTCCTTCATCTTAGTTTAAGCAACAGGGATTCATACTAAAATTATTTCTAACACTTTCCCCAGAATGGTTCCAGTGCAAACCACACTGCTGAGACCCAGTGACAGGTCCCTGCTTTTTCCGTGGGCCTGGCAAGCACTGAGGATGGGCCAGCTGTTGGCAACAGGGCTAGTCAACTTGGGGCCACAGGCAGATGGGGCAATTGGCTCCGCTTTCCAGAGCCCTACCACAAAATGGTTGCCATGGGAGGTGTAGGAAAGGACAAGTTCCCTGCCCAGAAGTCTTTGCCCCGAGAGGCGATTTCCAAGCAAAGCAGCTTTGAGTTCCGCTTTCTGCACCAAGGGGAATTTGCTTTAGAGCAACCTCAGCTGCCACTCCAAAAATGTTCTTTTTCAAAGTGGAAAGTGGGTTATGGGTACCTGTGGGCGCCATTTTGGCCACCTCTGTGCCAGCACGATGTCCTTGGCACTGGCATCCAGCAGTATCCTCGCTCTACTCTTTTTAAAGATCAGCCCAACTACTGGCATTTACACAGCTACATCCATGGCAATGCTCAGCTTTCACCATGGAAAGAAGTTACTGGAAAGCAGTGAGGTGGAGAGGCTGCCTCTGACCGGTTCCTTTAGCACAGAAAATTGCATTTTAAAAACACTCTGGCAGCCAGGGGTGGGGATGCCTTATTGGACATAAATTGTTCCTAATTTAGCTGTTCGGTATTGGCTTCGGATCAGTGTTTTGAATGGCATTTTCTAGGTAACGGGCTGGCCGGGTGCTCCTGTCCTGCTTGTGGGTTTCCTGTGGGCAGCTGCCTGGCACTGTTAGGAATGGAAGACTTTGTTTAGTCGCAAAGTCGTGCCCGACCCATCACAACCTCACGGAAAACATTCCTCCAGGCTCTCCTGTCCTCCACCATCCCCGGAGTCCACCCAAGCCCACACCCACCACCCCAGTGACTCCATCGGGCCACCTCATCCTCTGCCACCCCCCTTCTCCTTTTGCCATCAATTGTTCCCAGCATCAGGCTCTTCTCCAGTGTGTCCTTCCTTCTCATTAGGTGGCCAGAGTCTTTGAGTTTCATCTTCAGTATCTGGCCTTCTAAAGAGCAGTCGGGGTTGATCTCCTTTCGGATTTCTGGAAGCTGTATTGACTGTAAGAAGCCCCTGCATTGGGCCAGTACTTTTATTAAGCCACTTTGACCACCACCGAAATAGCACACAGGCTTCCTGATGCCGCCAGGATAGTCCATCAGGCTCCACTGGTCTTTTCCCCTCACCTGGTGCCTTGCGGGGGTGTTGGACCACAACACCTATCATTCCTAGCCCCAGTTCAAACCATGAAGCCCATTGGGTGATCTTGGGCTAGTCCAGCCTACTCTGCAGAGTTGTTGTGAGGGTATAAATGGAGGGCAGGGGTGGAAAGCGCCTGCTGATGGGACCATGGCTTCCTTGGACTCGCAAGTTCAAAACCTTCCAGGCATCACAAAAGAATCGCTTCCTCAGTGGTTTTATCATATTCATTAAGGCTGCACTTACATGCCTTTTTACTTGGGAATAAACCCACTGAGCTTGTTTTTAACATCTGAGGAGACACGATAGGATTGTCCTTGTACACGCTGCAGCCATAAATACCACCCCTCCCCCAAGAAGAAAAAACAATCTGTTTGAATTTCCCTTCACTGTTCAAGTTTCAAATTTGCCCTGATCTTTTTAGATACAAGGAAATAAAACACGACTTTCTGCCACTTTCCTTCAAGTGCCATGCCTCTCTCCCAAACAAGTATTGTCAGTAATAAGGTATTTTGTTTCCAATGTGTGTTGCTCCTAAGCCCAGCCTATGCTTCTCATATGTTTTCCGCTTTTGGAACTTAAGCAACCACACAAAATAGACCCTGAAGCTTGATTTACAACTATTTAAGGTAAAGTACTGACCACACTGTGATAAACATCTCGTCTGAAATCCAAGTACTTCTAGACTCCTGCTTGTGCGTTAGTGGATTTTAGTCATAAATGCAGTTCATCCTGGGCCTGTCAACTTCTGTTTATAGATATTCTGGATTTCACATTAATCCTAATATTTATGCAATAAAACTGGGGAAAAACCTCTTTCGGATGAGCCAGTGGAAGCGCTTTGTGATCCTTAAAAGAGCTAAATTATCTCCCTGCCTCAGGGCAAACCACCCCCAATTTGGCTTTCTTCAGAGGTACTGCCCTCCCATCTGCCACGACCCAGTGGCCATGCTGGGTGCAGAGGGTTGGAGTAGGAACTGTAGGCAGGGAGGCTGGTGAATCCAATGGCGATGGCGCTCCAAGGTGCTGAACCTAGTTCGGAGACAGCGGTCAGAGCCACCGACCTGTTCAGAAGGAAAGCTGCAATGGGCAAGGAACCCCCATTGACAAAGGAGTCACCAGCCTCCCCTGACTCCCACCATGGATGATGGGATTTGGAGGATGCCAAGTTGGGGAAGCCTGCCATAGGACAAGAGTGCTCTTTCAAGGAATGCAGAGGTGCTAAGCCGTCTTCACGGGAACCTCTGACACACACACACACACCCCGCCCCGGTTGCAGTACAAGGCGTCAAGATGAGGAAGCTTGTCTCAGATCAATCACAGAAGAGGCACTGCTTTTGCTGTGCCTCTTCCCCTCCTCAATAAATACTGCTTCCTTGGAGGGGGGGGGGTCGCAACAGGATAATGCCCAGGTGTTTCCACCCCCGACCTCCTATAACTTCTGTCCAAGGAATGCTTCTATGCAGTTTGCAGAAGTACCGTGGAGTTTCCTTGCTGTTGGATGTCATCGCATTGCTTTTTTAAAAGAGTTTGACAAAGCAGGACTCACAATCTTTTTATCTGAATGCATTTGGTAACAGTTTCTACGGAAACGCCCAGATGCTCATTTAAACATGCCAGATGTAAACACTTGGTCTGTGATTAGCAAAGGAAGACGGTTACTACATGGGAAATGGATTTGAGAAAAAAATGTTGGGAAAATATTTGGATGAAGAGGATATTGAAATGTATGTTAGTAAGATGAAAGCAAAATGTCTACAAAATTGCGTGGGAGTGGTACCTAACTCCAGGGAAGTTGAATTGTATAGATAATAAATACTCCAATTGATGTTGGAGATGTGGTCATGAAGTGGGTACATATTTCCACATGTGGTATGAACGTGAATATATAATGTAATTTTGGAAAGAGGTTTTTAAAGCGTGTATATCTAAATATATATGTATGCCCTGAGATCACATTCCCTTCAATGTTTGATTAAAGAAATACAATTGAGCTGGAATAATACAGAATTAATAACAAATTTTGTAACTGCAACAAGACTAATTATAGATAAGAACTGAAAAATAAACTGATTACCAATGGTCTGATTTCTCAATGTTTAGAAAGACATTGAGAAATCATTATAGGCATCAGGAAAAACATGACCCACTGAAGGTTTGAGTAACAGAAAAAAAATGAAACAATCAGGAGTTACAGAAATCTAACAGATTTAAAATGATGTGGCTTTTGCACTCAGAGATACAAAATTCCTTCAGACAAAGCATGAGCTGGCCAGGTATTTTTTACATTGCAAAGGAAGTTCTGCAACATTGTTTCATATGCTATTTTGGCTGGACAATCAGAAGTTGACAGTGGGTACATCATTTGTATACCTTAGAGCTGTTTTCCTTTTCCCAGGGAAGGAACAAGAAAGGGAATCCCTGCAGATGGTGTGTGTGTGGGGGGGGGGGGTAGTAAGGCACTGCTGCCAGATTTTATATTAAACGACTTGCAAAAGCATATCTTTTTATTTGAGGATTTATTTGGACTTTCCCAACACCATCTATCCATACAAAAGTGTGTGCATGACCACCAAGGTACATGCACGACTTCCAAGATATTTAAGCTTACTATTTCCACCAGTCAAATACCACCAAATAGAATCCCTAAGCAGTTAAGAGAGATTTACAGTTTACATTATGTTTGCTGTTGATCACCTGTTTTAGGGCAATTATGGATTTTCTGCCCATAACCAAAAACCAGAATCAGCCCCTTGGTAATGCAAGTCAGTGGAACACAAGCCATTGCAAAAAAGAATGATGAGATGAGCTGCGATATCAACAATTGGTAGCAAAGGGGTTGGAGCTACAGATTGCTCTCTCTCTTCGACTACAGAAAGTGGGATGCTAGGCTGTTCCCCACCCTGAAATCTCCAGTTTCACAGTTTGTAGCCAGTTCAAATTACTCAATTTTGCATGTGCAAAATCTATTTAAACAATGCATCCAATCCTGGGAGTTTAAGAATAATAGCAATACAAGCCCACATTCTACCTATATATACATAAAGCAAAGAGAATTTTCTGCACACTCCCTCAGATGTGGATGGAAGACAAACATCCTAACAGCTGAACTGCTACAGCTCTGGGAGGGACAGTAATGAACATAAATTCCATTTCTAGGGCAGTTCCATTCCAGAGAAAGAATAGCTCTCTGAAGACATTATAAATATCTGGTATGTTTTAGCCACTGTAATTTATCTGCTCTTTATCTGAGACTGCAATCCTAAGAACATTTATTAGGGACTAAAACCCACTGAGTGGAATTTGCACCTGAATAAACAAGCTAAAGGGATTTAGTTAACAGTCCAGCTTTTAGTTACATTTTTTAAAAGTTAAAGATACCTATTTAGTTTTTAAAATAAAATGGTGCCTCTCATTTTTGGCTTCTCAATAAAAAGATTTTCAGCCTGGTCTGAGTCAGAAGGGAATTGTTGTTGTTGTTGTTGTTGTTGCATTAAAAGCATCATATAAAAGCCTTAAAATTAATTTAGTGCTTATTGACTTTTTTGGGACTCAAGATTTCTATAAGATGAAAACTTTTGTGTTTACTTCTGGCTCTGCCATCCTGGTTGTTGTTCAGCATGATCCTATGTTTACTTGGAAATAAGTCCCACTGATTTCAATGTGACTTGCTTTTGGGTAAAGGTGCATGCGATGTCAGCTTTGGAAAGCAGACACTGAGAATAGCAATGAAGCAATTTACAGTAGGATTTTCAGAAAAGAATGCAGGGGGTTTTCAGGAGCGCCTTCTGTGGGTGCCGCCCCATTATCTGGAAAACAGATCTCTTCTTTGTTACAGTATAAAAGCTACAGGCAAAGAAGGCTGGGTGTTTTCCTTGCACTACTCTGACCAGCCTCGGGTTCCTGTGCAAAGAGACAATGCCAGCTCCGGGTTTTGGCAGGGCCGGGGCAAGCCACCCTCAGCGGCCTCCCTCCTTCAGGGAGTCTACCCCCACCCGGCCATTGCAGACAGATGTTCTTGCCTCCTCCACATCTGTGCACCTCTTGCTGGCTTGCTAGACAAGCGAGTCGGCAGGAAACTCGACTGCAGCATCTCCTCCACCTTCGTCTCTCCACCACTGTTGTCTGGATCCAGACGGAGACCAATGAACAAGCAGGTGAGAAAGGTGAAGAGGAGGGCCAGTGGTGGGTGATTCTGGTTGGGTGGCCCCTGCTGTAGCCAGCAAAAATGCCTGCCCACGGCAACACGAGACCTGGCTGCAAGGGGTGAGGATGGGCTGTAGAAGAGAAAGTCCCTTTCTTGTACGTGGAAGCTGGAGAAAGTTCTGCTGCAGCAGCTCTGCGACTCGCATTGAAGCCGCTGCCCTTTTCTCTGATGGCAACACCTTGTGCACCTAACCCTGTTGTGGTTCATGGGATCAGGCTGTCGGGCATCATTTCTTCCAAGAGCAGAAAAAGGGCCAAATCTCTCCGACAGGTTCTCTGCCCGTTGGCTTTATTTTATTGATTCATAGGGTCTCAAACTACTTTTTCCATAGCAAGCCTTGCCAGATGAAATGCCATGCATTGGTACTGTTGCTGTTATGCTTTGCAAATGAACATAGCGCCACTCTTAAAAACAAAGCACAGCTGCCACATCACACCTGTTTGCATGAGAGCTGATGCAGGACTTGCCTTTACGTCCATGCGCACCAGCAGGCAAGTTTCTTCCACGACTCGCTGAAATGAAGTCCTGACGAGACACATCCTCAGACTTGATCCGTCATTCATTTCTTTAAATGTCCAACGCAATACGAGCAGTTCAGTTAACCATCTGTTTTTTGTACTCTTTCAAAGCAGAAGGTCTGAAAGGAGATGCTGCCTTTTTCAGATCACAAGCCTGTCAGAAATAACTTTCCTACCACATGGACTCTCTCCCTTCCAAGGGAGAAAACTTCTCACTGCATCTAATAACTGGAACTGGTAAGGGGAAGTACTTGCTTGGCTTCAGATCCATTTCCTACTAAAATGAACCTTTTCTGTTGGTTTTGAAAATTACCTTTAGACCCCACCCCCGTTTTTTCCAGATCTAGTGTTGAACGCCTCACTATGAATGGATGCTGAAGTGGTTCTTAAAATGCAAATGAAATGCTAATGAGCAGGTCCAGAATGCTCTGTAACAGTTCCATTGATATATTTGCACATCTGTTCATAAGTCAGAGCAATATTGTTACGTTCCGGTTTCTCTGTGTACTCAGAGAGTCGTATGCAAAGGGGAGCATTCAGCTGGTTTCACCCCAAAGTATATTTTACTGATTAGATAACAGAGGGAACAAAAACACTTTACCTCTATGTTTTCTTTGCCATCTGCTACTTGGAAAAGTAGACTCACAGGGCTTATCGCAAATACACGTGGCTTAAACATCTCGTACTTGCCAACAAGTGATTTTGGACTAACATTATGTTGTTTTTCGTGGATTTGGTAAGGAAAAACGCTATTTGAACTCGTTGCTCGTCCTAGCATATTACGCTGCTGGTGTTGCATCGTAAACCGCAGTCCTAAGCACGTTTAATAGGCCATAATAAGGTCCATAGCTCAGTGGTAGAGCATATGCTCTGCCTGCAAAAGGTCTCAGGTTCAATTTCTATATAAGGCAAATAAAAGCACTGCCTGGAATCCTGGAGGCTGCTGCCAGTCGGTGCCGACGATACTGGCCTAGATGAACCAAAGATCCGTCTCTGTAAAAGACAGCTTCCAGCGTTCTTAGGTCCCTAATGCCCGCTGGATTCTGTGCGCCTTATTCCCAGGTAAGCATGGTTAGCATTGTCCCATCCAGGAAATACATTCAGTGTTCATGTACAGATATGATGTGCTGTCCACTATTCCAAAGGCAGTGTGTGAGGTCAGGCTGTCCTTGCACATGGGAGAGCACTGGAGACTTGTGGGATTTTTGGAAAAAACTGACACACAGGAGTAGTGCCGCTTGGCTGTTCTCCACAGCCCATTCCTCTCCCAAGCGCCACTGTGCCTCTGAGCATGATTGGCTTGCTCTCTGGGCAACCATGCGCAGCCCCCGTTCAGGGCCACGGGCATTTGGGAGAACTTAAGCTTTTGCAAGACAAGGTGTGGCCAGGGACTTGCCGCTCTCCCAGGCAGCTCTGTTGCCCTTTCTGAGCAAACGTCCACAAACTACTTTGCCAGGTTCAGACATCGGGACAAGCCATCCTGTACCAACCAGCAAGCAGTGATGGGGCAGCTTGGCTGTAGTGAATGAACCAGACTGAGCAAACCACGGTGCATCTGGATGTTCTGACAAACCACGGTGCATTTGGACGTTCTGAAAAGCCACATGAAACAAAGGCAGGCCAGATGACAACCATGTGCCATGGTGTTGTGCAGACCAGAGCAAGGGCAGGTCCAGAGACACAGAGTGGGGGCTAGAACCCAGACCCCCTAAGTCCCAGTCCAGGTGTGTCTATACCAACATGTGAACACTGGGAAACTGAGCTGCCACCGCCCCCTGCCCTGTCCTTTGGATACAGCTCCTACCAGTCTTGCTGATTCCATCAAATCTCTTGCATCTAATTTTAGGTCCTCTGCTTTCCAAAACATCCTGGGCCAAGGCATGGCTGCAGCAAAGCCCGTCCCCATCCAAGATGCTCCCGCGCGTGTTGCTCCAAATGCCCCTCCAGGCAGGAGAAGTGAGGTCCTTCTGATGGGAGAACGGAGTAAATGGGCATCCTACAACAAACCCGCCACGCTCCTTGTCATCGGAGTCCTGCTATTTCTTAGTGGAATCAGTCTATCTGCCATGTACTTCGCCCACGCTGAAGAAGTTCCCTCCGCCCTGGGCCCTGTTTGTCTCTCTATTGGACTCATGTTCTTTGTCACAGGAACGGTGTGGCTCCTCGTTGTAAAGCAGGCAATAAGGTATGACGGACTTTTATCAAAACGCACTTCAGCCTCTGGAGTCTAGATGATGGGTACTTGAAGTGCCATCTTATGTGAAAAGTTTGCCACTATATATTCCATTACTGTACATAAGCTTTGGTTTTTCTTGTTCCAAAAGGAAATGCACCTTTTCAACCAGTTAGATTCTCAAGCTGCTTTTTCTGGTTTAGTCCTGCTACAGTCATGAAAACTAAATGAAGACAGCCGCACACTTATACTGACGATGGTATCCTGAGCATGTTTATTCAGAAGTCCTTCTTAAGTTCACTAGAACTAACTTTAGTGCAGGTGTAAATAATAGTGTGAACATTAGACCGGGGTTGATGTTTCCTCACGCCCAAAATCTTCTCCCTGTCTTTGTGCCTAAAAAAAAGAGTTCTGGTGAGGCAGTAAACTTCCTCTTTTGAGAGTTTAAAATTGCATCTTATAAAGATATTAAGCCAGATGTATTGAAGATTTTCTGAGAGATGAACAGTCAAAATAGTCAAAAGACTATTTTAGAAACATAGAAACATAGAAACAGAGCGAGTCAGAAGGGGCCTCCTGGGCCATCTAGTCTGACCTCCGGCACCAGCCGGCTCCGCTCATGACATGCCCACCATGTGCATGTCCAGCCTATCTTTGAACACCCTCACCGATGGGGCCTCAACGACCTCCCGTGGAAGCCCATTCCACGCCCTCGGGGTCCTAACTGTCAGGAAGTGCTTCCTGGCATCCAAATTGAACCTTGGCTCCCTGAGCTTTGCTCCATTGGAGCGCGTCCTGCCTTCCTCTGCAGGGGAGAACAGGCCTCTCCCCATCTCCATGTGACACCCCCTCACATACCTGTATGTTGCCAACATATCCCCTCCGAGTCTCCTCTTCTCCAGGCTGAAAAGGCCCAGTTCCCTCAGTCTCGCCTCATACAGCTTCCCCTGCAAACCAGCCACCATCCTTGTGGCCCTACGCTGCACTGACTCCAACCTGGCTATATCCTTTCTGTAATGAGGGGCCCAAAACTGAACACAATACTCCAGTTGCGGGCGCACCAGAGTCATGTAGAGTGGTAGTAATACCTCTCTTGATCTAGAAGCCACACTTCTGGCTATGCAACCAGACTTTTGACTTTTTTGTCTCTGTGTTTCCACTTGTAACAGATTTAACCACTTCCTCCAATAGGAAGAGACATTTTCCCCTAAAGAGGAATCAAACACTGGTTATCTGAAAGGTGGAGGGAGTGTTCTAGATATGCAAAGCACACCTTTTTGGTGGCTATCTCTACCCTATCTCATCAACTCTGATTACAAAAGACAAAGGCGGCTTGCATATAGCTACCTCTACAATCTCCTGTGCACTTAAAAACAAACATTTCCCTGCATACCAGGGACCCAGGAAACTTTCCTGCTTCATTTCTGTGCATGTTACTTGGCTAAAATAAATCTTCATTCCTCTTCAACTAAAAGCAAATTGGGGCCAGTCTGCCTTTTCATGACATTTTGCCTGTTCCAGGTTGCACAAAAGCTTGCAATTTCCTCTCTCCTGAGTGGACTTAGTAAAGGTATAGTGCTGTATGGATTTGGGGGGGGGGGGTTCTTGTGCCCAGCACTGCTGGCTTTGCTTTTTGTATGCAATAAATAGGTCTTTAAAATGCTTGGAGTCACTGTTTTTCTTGATGAGGCAGAAATACATCTCTCCCCCGCTCCCCGCCCCACAAAATGGATTCAGCTGGACTTTGTTGCCTGTTTTGGAATTCATGTGGAAATTTAATGGAATTATAGTACAATGCAAGCCACATAACTTTTGTGGCTGAATAGCAGCGACTATGAGTTAAGCAGAATAATGGCAGCTTTCACATACAAAACACAGAACACAAAAAGGATTGTTCAAGTAAACATCTCACGAGATCTATATAGGACTGCGGCAGTTCTACAGCGTGTTTATTCAGAAACAATCCCCAGCCTCAGCTCTCTGCAGTGTTTAGTGCAATTTATTCCCAAGGAAGTATTGGCAGGAATGCCAGTGTTGAAGAGACATTTGAGCTGGCTTTACACGGACCCCTCCAGGAGTCAGACATCCCTAACCGCACATGCAGAGGCGAAAACCGTCACTGTTACCTCATTAGACTGATTTGCAGCCCATGGAGTCCAATGGAAGAAATTGGAGCCCGGAACTGAAATTATATACACTAATTGACAAGTTTTGTTGTGAACGTGGTTCTTTCAAGTAAAGCATGCATAGGCGTGTAACCGGGAGACTTGGCCTGAACCCAGCCGCGAAGCTTAAAGGACGCCATGAACTATTACTACTGCATGATATCGGCGTCCCTCCGTTCGTCGTCCGGTAGGGAACCCAAGGAAGCTTACGGGCTATTTCCTCTGCTCTTCGTCCCCGCGGCAAGGCTGCCACTGACCCAAGGTCTCCTCGGAGTTGCGGCGCCGCGCCTCCAGAGCCCCAGGCGGGCACCGCCCCGCCCCGCCGCCGGATCGCGTCCCGGGCATCCTACGCGCCCTTTCTACCGCCCTGGCCTCAGAGCCAGAGCCAGGGCCAGGGCCAGGGCCGCGGGCGGGCGAGGGTCTTGCGCCCCTCCGGCGAGGGGTTTCCCGGGCGCCGGGCTGGCCGCCGCGCGTGCGCAGCGCTGGACCCCGGCTTGGCCCGCTCATGACCTTGGGGGCACGCGGGAGATGCCCGCACCGCCCCCTCCCTCCGCCACGCGAGACGCAAGGGGCGCGTCCTCCGGGGGCGGCCCTCAGGCGGGCGTGGGCGTGGCCCCAGGTGTGGCGCGGGGCGCGTCCTCCGGGGCTGGCCGCCGGCGCGCGGGGGCGGGGCGGGGCGGGGCCTCCCGGGGCGGCTCCCATGGAGGGCGGGCGGGGGCGCTGCCGCGGCGCCTTCCTCGCGGCGCTGCTGCTCGGCGCGGCGGGCCTGGCGGCGCTGCTGGCGGGCGCGCTGAGCGACGCGGCCTGCGCCGACCTGCTGCTCTACGGCGGCGGCGGCGGGCTCTTCCTCGGCCTGCTGGGCTGGGTGCTGTGGCTCGCGGGCAACCTGGAGGTGCCGCCGGCCGAGCTGGAGGACGACGTCGGCCTCGGGCCCCCGGGCAAGCCGGCGGGCCGCCGCCGGCAGCCGCGCCTCGGGCGCTCGTTCAGCAGGCGCTTCTCGGGCCCGTGCGCCGCCCGCCTGGCCTTGGGGCGCCCGCCCGCGCCGGAGCCCGCGCCGGAGCCCGCGCCCGAGCCCGAGCCCTCCTGAGGGCGCCGGGAGCGAGCGCCCCGCGGGCGGGACATGCGCCGCCGCCCAGGCCGGCCCTGAGGCGCCGCGCCTGCAGCCGCGCCCCCGGGGACGCCCGCCGCCCAGCAGCCCCGCGCGGCAGGCCGAGGGGGACGCTCGTTGGAACGACGGGTTAGCGCGTGCGAATCGCCCGGTGAATAACGCGCCGTTGAAGCTGCGAGCGCAAGCCGCGGCTTCTCTTCGTGGCAGCAAACGCCGAGGCTCGCAACTGGAGCGGGGCAGACAGGATGGCCCACATGTCAGGGGGAATCCACCGTGCCCGTGACCACCCACCCGACGCGCTTGACCGTGGCTTCTGTCAGAACCCAGCTGAGCTAACAAACTGGTTTGCTGACTGCCAGCACCCATGGAGAGAAGCCATGTTTTGCATGTTGGTTGTGAACTTGAGGTGTGAGCTCTTGGGTTCAGGCAGCACAATGGCGCTCATTTCAACGACGGTGCGCAATGCAATCACAACCCGTATTCAGCCTTTGAATAAGGGTCATCGTGTTGTCTGGGACCAGTCTTTGTATGTACTGGCTCATGGGCAGTTTGGAGAGCTTTGTGGCTCAGTTGGGGATTTCAAGATTGCTCTGACCTCATGGTCTTGCTGCAACCACACTGACAGCATGTCATTTGAATTAATATCTCTGCCGACCATTACAGTGCCTCACTTATATTTATTTGAATGTAGGTATAAGTTGCCAAGTTACTGTGCTGTGATGCTTACAGTGTTGCACTGGGGACCTGGGTGATCTTGGTGCTAGACTCAACCTCTGCCATAAAGTTCACTGGGCGACTTTGAGCCAGCCAGACTCCGAGTCCAACCAACCTCACATGGCTGCTGTTGTGAGAATAAATGAAGCTATGCTAGCCACCTAGGGTTCCTCACAAAAGGAAAAAAGTGGAGATGTAAATACAATGTAATAATATTGGTTGCCATTTACAGGATTAAAAATATATTGTCAGCAGTAAAACAAACATAACACAATTAAGACTCATCATAAAACCACAATAAAAGTAGGCAGTTAAAAACCAGCAGCTAAATATAACAACAATGCATCAATTGGAAGAATAAAATTAACGTTGAAATTAAAACATTTTCAGCCATCTCCTGAAGATGAACCCAGAAAGGTTCTGGCACATCTCTGCATGGGAGGTAATTCTACAGACATGATATCTCTGCTGAAGCATTGATTCTGTACTTTTTACTAGCCTTGCCTGGTCACTGTTATTCACAGAATCAGAACCATAGTATAGAAAGAGTTGGAAGGGGCCATGAAGGCCATCAAGTCCAACCCCTAGCCGTTGCAGGACACTGTTACACCATCCCACTCGGGTGGTTGTCCAGGTATTTTTTTTAATGTCTCCAGTGGCTCCAGACATTCATTCCTTGGTAACATCTAGAATCACTTATATGTTTTTCACAAGGGTGCTCTTGAAAGTAACTTGGAAACTGCTGCCCAAGAAGGTAGCTTAGCTTTTAGTGAGTACAGTAGATGTGTTCCCCAACCTGCTACCTTAGAAATGTGTAGGAGTGCAGCTTCTGTCAGCGCCGTCCAGCATGGGCAACGCAGTCCCACATTCCTGGCAGTTCTGGTAGAGCAAGTATGGAAGCCTTCATATGCAAGAATGGCCATGGGCCAGGCTGGAAGAGAATAGCAGGAGTTGGTGTCCGGCACACATGCTAGTGAGTGTGCAGGAAGTAGTGTACTCATTGCGTCATTTGTCCTGGCAACATTCAACCAAAGAACTGCAATATGATAAGCCCAACCTTTTCAATTGGTTTGAACGGAAACAGCAGCATCCATGGGAGGGTTAGTTTTCAGAGGGTCTGGAAGGCCATCAATGCGAGTACTATATGATAAAAAAAAACCCCAAAAGCTGAAAGGACTGGTCATTTAGAAGAAAATGCAAATAGTAATAAAGTTAACTCTGAGAATAAAGTTAACTCTGAGAGAGCTGCTTGCCTGAATTATATTCGAAGTATGTTGAACAGCATTTGCCACATGTCTTGTTGATTGCATAAAGATAATTTCCCAGTGGAAAATGATGTTTCAGATTTTTAAAGAGATTGTATTCTTATTTCTCTTTGCAGAATACACTGAAAGCTGGCACTGTGACTTAGAGTAGAAAGCAAATGCAATCGTCATGCTGATGCTGGGGAATTACATAGAAACGAGTCGTTGTGCAGAATGGTATCTTGATTCCGTGGACTCTGCACTGTGTAATGAAGCCATACCTTTCCCAAATATGTATGCTTTCTATTTCTGCTGGAAACTGCACTATTCAGATCTTAAACAACATAAAACAGATTTATAGTCTGTTTGGATTAAAAAATAGCTTTTGGATGACAGGGTTTACATTCTTAAACTAACAATAAAATGAGGGCATTAATTCTGAAAACACTTAATATACACAAATGATTAAAGCTAAATGTAGAAATAGTCAGACAACTAATTCTCTTGGCACCTTGTGGTCAATGTCCAGAAGTCCTTATCGTAACATGCCTTATTTGTATGAATCCTTTTAAAGATACTTTTGTAAAAGAGGTTTACAAAGGACTGTTGAACACAGTGGGTTGGTTAGTTGAACTTGCATCCCACTGAAGTCAGTTTGCTGTAAGTCATGACTAGCTAGTTCCATTGATTTCCTTAAGTGTAATGAACAGTTTGGATCCAAACCAGTTTTATGGTGTTTTATATTGTATAGAAGTATGTGCTAAATGGCCAGTCTTTCAAATTTTGATATCCTTCAACTGTTTTGTTACTGTTGTTCTTTTAAGCAATGATAACAATGATTAAAACATAAATGTATAAAAACATCTAAGTATATGTATTTTTAAGTTTTTAGTAAAAAGCAAAACCCAAACCAAAGTAGATCTTGGAAATTTGAAGTCTGTCCACTGTTGTTGTACATGACAACCCTTCAGTTCCCCTTCTAATAATCAGGTAGGGTTTGTTAAAACCAGGTATAGGTCCAAATTACGGTAATTGTTGATGTTGCTAGGAATAGTGGAAGTGGCTGAAAAACTCACAGATTGGCAGAGCATTCTTCTGTATGTTTATACAGTAATGGATATAGGCATTCCCACTGTGTTCAGTGGTGCTTACGCCACTCCGTATTAAGGCGGCTTGGATCAGTCTTCCGCATGCGCTCCCACTTGGTCTTCACAACAACCCTGCGAGGTGGGTTGCGAGCAGCGTGGGGGCTACACCGGGGTCCCCGGCGAACGTCATAGCTGCGTGAGGACTAGCAGCCGAATCACTGAAGTCGCAGCCCTAGTTCGCCACCCCGCTGCATGGGCCACTCACATCTGTAGCGGGGCAGGAAGCCCGGCTTGAGTCCCCTCCGCACGTCCGATTGGGCACCGGAGCTGCGGGTGCAGGCGCGTCGCCGGCGGGGCCGCTTCCCCGACCTCTTGAGCAGGGCGGAAGTGACGGCTCGCTTCCGGGGCGGGGGGCTCGCCGGCGCTGCGCGTGCTCGCGGCCGGAGGCGAGCGGGGCCCGCGTCGCGTCGCTGCGTGCCTGAGCAGCATGGACGACCCGGGGGAGGCGGCAGCGGCGACGGTCGCGGGAGGCCCGGAGGGAGCGCGGCCATGTGGGCTGCGCGGCGGGCGGAGGCCCTGAAGCGCAGCGGCGGTTCGTGGGAAGGCCCCCCTGAAGCGGAGGGCGGCGGCGGCCGCCACGGAAGGTGGGTGGCGGCTGCGCGGTTTCCCTCGCGCGGCGGGAGCCCCCGGGTGGCGTCGCTGGCTGGCCCCGCGCGCCCGCCCGCCCGCCCGCCTGCCGTAAGCGGGCGACGGCCCTGTGAGGTGGGCTGGGCCGAAAGGCGAGGACCGGCCCCGAGGCGCCCAGGGAGCCGCGTGGCTGAGCGGGGACCAGCCTCGCGCCCCTTCCCGTTTTCGCCTCGCGGCAGCCCGGTGAGGCGGGCTCGGCCGGCCACGGGCGTGCGGCTGGCCAGGCGGCCCGGGGGTGAGTTGCGTGGCGCAGCGGGGGTGCTCGCTGCCTTTTCTGCTGTTCTGCTGTGTCGCGGTTTTTCAGTGGTGGCTAATCGTGTCCTGTAAACGTGCTTGTCCTAATTGGCGTTGTTTTTAGAAGTGCTTGTGTTCAGATGCACATACCAGATGTGCTTTCAGTGCTTGTATGTGAACCACTGGGGGTCCTTAATACGAACTGGTGTAATACTAAAGTAGTGTTGATCACAAAGAAACGGTCTTTCGTGCCTGCAACTGTTTCTCTCGCTTTCCCTGGCCTTTTGCCACACCTTGGCCCCCAGTTTCTGTGTTCGTCCTCTTCTCCACTTGGTTCTTTAGGATCCACTTTTGAAATTCCTCTTCTGAGCCATCATGAACACATTTGTATGTTCTGACCTCTGTGGTCCTTTATTTTCTGTGTGGGTGTTTGGAACCCTCTGTGAGTGGGTTTCAACAACAGTAAATACATTTCTGCGAACTTTCATCAATGGGGAGTTGTTAGATTTATTTGGATAAACTAACATTTCATTTGTTAACAGGACTGCATAGATGCATTCGGTGAAAGCTAATTTAATGAAAAAGAAAATGTTCAATTAGGGTGTGGGAAAAGTGAGGTTACATTGCGGTTTACTCTTAAGAGAACTGAAAGTGAAGGGGATATGTAGCTTTAAGGTGTTTATTTATTGGCTGTGTTCACAAAAATAAGCCAGGATTCTGGTGAATCATTGCTTATCATGAACAGGCTGAGCGTTGGTACATTTAGCTCCTCCCATTAGTACACACTGGTAAAATAACCTGGAAACAAAAGCTTACTGTGGCATTTGTCATGTTCAAGCAAATCAAGATTCTTATGCAAAGAACATACTTGGTTTCATTATTCTGGCTTGTAAAGGGCACAAAAAACCAGGAATCTCATAGTAACATATTAATTTCTTTGTTAGTTTATTCACTCATCTTATTAGGAAAAACGAAGTAGGAGCAAATGGAATATATGCACCAGCATGCAGTTCATTCATGGTTAACCAGGATTCACCATCATTATAAATTAATTGCAGCCAGTGAGTTCACTCTTGTACTTTGATTTCTTTAGAAATTCTGACATGCTGGCTGCAGATGAATTTCTAAGATCGCCACCAAAGAAAACAGTCCGTTTTGGTGGAGCATTGGACGAGATCCTGCAGAAATACAAAAAGGTAAGGTTAACAATGTGCTTTCAGAGAGAAAAGTATAGGTCATATTGGTAGTATTTCTTGGCTGTATTCAAAGAGATTAATTTTCAATGAAGTTGAAATGAAAAAGATACTGAAAAAGAAGATGGAGGAGGAGATGTAAGCTGCCTTGAGCCCTTTGTAGGAAAAAGGCAGGATATAAACCGGAAAATAAATAAATAAAATACTTCCGAGAAAGTACTTTGGTAATGCTCAAATAATTCCATGAAGAAGCTAGAAATTGGGCTTCTTTAAAGATCACTGCTCTTCCTTGAGTACGAATACTTTGAGTGTGTGGGGGAGGTCTTTATAGGTATGTTTAATAGTGATAGAATAAGCTCTCAGTGTGAGGTTGTATGACTCATTAGGAAACAATTTGTTCCTTTTCTTCCTTAGGGCGAAACAACTGACTTTGATTTGTTGAAGCATCAGCTGTTGGATCCAGACATAAAAGTAAGGTGTTTTCCAACAATCACAGATTTATTAAACTTAAGAAAGAACAAACGAGTATCCGTTTCAGGTTTTGTGTATTGTGTACTATAACTAGTAACCAATATTGGTTCTGATCATTATCTGACCAAAACTTGAAATAATCCAGGTAGTTTTACAGTACTCAGCTCAATACTAAGCAGTAAAATGTAGAAACCTGCCGGTCCTTCTGTTGACTGTCTACTTACTTATTTATTTTTTATGGACAAATAAGTAAATGTTGACATTTTACATTGTTCAGCTGTTAAAGCAAAATTGGTTGTGTTTTAAGGATGACCAGATTATTAACTGGCTGCATGAGTTCCGGGCTTCTGTTACACAGTTGACCAAGGACTTTGAACAACTTGTCAACATCTTATTGGTAAGACTATGTGGCTTGCATTGGATGTTCTGGTGGGTTTTGGTTAGGTCTGCACAGCACATGTTCTGATGTCTGTACCTAATCCTGCAGAAGGTGCCGTGGCTGAGAAGAAGCCAAGCAGTGGTAGAAGAATACTTGTCTTTTCTGGGCAACTTGGTGTCTGCACAGACAATCTATCTAAGGCCATGTCTTGCAATGATTGTCTCCCACTTTGTCCCACGTGAGTTTTCCCCCAGCCTTGCATTTATCTTGTGTGATTGGTTGGCCAGGGTTCCATTCTGATTCGTGCCTGCAAAGTTTATTTTGTGATTCTTTTTTGGACAGCTGAAATATTAGCTACGTAAGTGTTTGAACTGCAAGGTCACATTTACTTGTCTTGCTAATGGAGGGCTAAGCATAGAATGTGTGAGCGGAAAGCAGCTGAGAATGCCTTGCATTTGCCTGTCATCCTTTTCCCTCCTTTGGTTCGGCCAGAAGAACAAGTTTGGAAACTTCTGTTACTCCTTTCCCTTAGATGTGGCTTCTGTCGTCCAAACCAGAGACTAGCTTCAGGATGCATGGCTTGAAGTTGGTTTGTATTGAAACCAACCATCGTTACTTGTAAACCATGATCCCTGGTCTGGACAACATGATGAGCTGTGCTCTGGGGACACCAACAGTTAAAGCTTCCGAAGTTGCTGTTCGTGCCGTACAGGAGGAGCTGGGGCAGTGCGGCGTCAAGGTCTGATGCATATCTCTACTTCATGTCAGTGTTGTGATGTGTGAAGGCCGATGACATGTCATTTACAGGAAGTCCCCTGTACATACGAACAAGTTCTGTTCTTTGAGCACGTTTGTAAGTCCAACAAAGTTAGCCTAGGGACCCAACTAACACAATCAGCTGTATAGAACTGTACTGTAATAGGTTTTTGATGACACTGGAGGACTTCTGGAAGTTATACTTCCAGGTACGTTGCAGTGCGGAAGTGCACCCATGTTGTTCGTCAGATGGGCTCTTCTCCATATGGTGTTAGAAGTGAGCTCTTGATGACAAATTTAGCTGCAATTCAAAATCGGTCCTTGCTTTAAGAATCAAAATGCATCAAGACCATAAACTTAAAGAGACTTGAATCGTGCAGCAAGTGGGATAAATTGACTGCATGTTTAGATGTGTATTAACATGCACACATGATTGCTTACTCCCCAGAGAGCCCTGAAGGGCTAAGGGAGCAGTTTTAAATAAATAAATAAGAAATGTGCTGTATTTATAAGAATCTTGTTTAATACTGGGATGTCTTATTTGTAATTTGATAAGTTTGGGTGGCACGATCTTGTTGAAGCTGATTGGAAAATGTATAATGAGTCATTGAAATAGTTCTGTTTCTGCCTAGCGCGGATAATCATACAAGAGAATGATGTGGACATCTCTGATTCAGATGATGATGAAAGTGAGTAGTAGCTTCATATCTGTTGATATTCTCCTATCAGTTGACATTGATAGGAGAAAATGCCTTTTATGCATATTGCTTCATAATGATGATGATTCGTTTCCATGCCACCCAATAGCCAGACTGCTTTAGGAGGCTTACATGGTTGCTAAATCCTAACCAGTGTACAATAAAAATGCTCCTAAGTTTTTTTTTTTTTGAAATGGTGGCATTTAAAACTTTACAAGTTAGCATTTTTGTGCACTAGTGCATTTGTCGTACTATTACTGCTGTGTTTAGGACTGTGAGGGGGAAGGGTGAAATCTGTTACTCTCAAATGCTTGTGGTTTCCTGTTGCCTGAAAGCGAACAGTGCAAGAGAAGCTGTCCAGGATGAGACCCAGGGTCACCTAGTCCAGTGGTCTGTTCACAAAGCATCCAGCCAGCTGCCTCTGGGACGTCCCCAGCGATACGGGATGCCATAACACTTCCTTGCCATTGCTCCCCAGCAGCTGGTGTACAGGGCCATGTGGCTTCTGATCCCTGGAGGCAGCCTAGAACCGTCAGGACAGGTCACCCTGGATGGCTTTTTCCTCCATGAATCTGCAGCTCCTTTTACAGCCATCCAGATTGGTGGCCTTCACTGCCGCTTGTGGAAGTGAATTCTGGAGCACACATGCAGTTGCGATGCCACCGATCAACACCTGGTCCAAGAATTTGTTTAATTCCCTTCTGAAAACCGTCTAAGCTGCTTGCCAGCATTCTTCACATACGTTAGATAAGAGCAGCAACCCTGCCTGTGTTAAAAATGGAAGGGGTGCGCTAGGAACGTCAATCATTGAAGTATTTTTCCTGGGTTAATGTCTCTATTTGATTTTTCATTCTTGCAGATGTTCCAGAGGCGTTTGACACCTGCCACAGAGCATTGCAAACAATTGTAAAATACGTTCCACTGTAAGTACCTAACATTGGGGTAGGTATGTCCCTTCAGTTAATGAGCATTCTTTTCCATCTGTTAATGAACTCAAGCTAACAGAACTGCATTTAAAACAACCAGGCTTCCTACATTCCCAGAGAGCTACGCCTGCCGCCAAGTTTATACTCTTTTTGGCGCCAGGCCAAAGCCTTTTTATTTAAACGGTATTTTAAAATCAACAACTTTTAACCTTCAGTTGCTCTTGTTTGTTTTGTTCTGTTTCAATTTATTTATTAGAAATTGTTTTAGTTCTTTTAAATATTGTGAGCTGTCCTGAGATTCTTGTATAATAGGATGCCATACAAAAGCTGTTATTAATCATAATCATAAATATATGTTTCGAGAAGTGTGGCTGCCTAAATGATTATTTGTAGTTCAAAAGATGTCTACAGTCTGAATTGTTGCAAAACTTAGATTTTCTATGTTGCAGAACACCACAGTTTCTTATGCCGGTGCTCACTGAAAAATTCCCATTCATCAATAAATCCGAGAGAACTCTGGTAAGAGATCAGCATTGCTAAAGTGGAATTTGTTGTTCTTAACCAATCCTTTGAAAACCCAGCTGAAATTAAGTGCACAGAAAGTGTGCGATTGCACTGCTGTGGGTTTCAGCACAGAACCCAAAGCGCATGGATCACAGTTGTTGCACTGAAGCATCAAAACTCATGCTTCAAAATGTAGCTGACATGTTGCTGTGAAGACACAAGGCCAGTTCAGATAATCCCTGAATGCTCCGTTTCAGATACGTGGCTGGTGGTGGGGTGGGGAAGGGGAGGGACCATTGCTTAGTGGAGGGACGTGTGTGTTGTATGCTGGAGGTCTCGGGTTCAACACCTGGCAGATCCAGTTATAAAGGCTTAGGGAGACAGGGAGACATCCTCTTCCTGAGACCCTGAAGAGTAGCTGCCCAGTGAAGTGTGAGGTGTTGTCCTGGCTGGACCTGCTGCCAGGCCCTTTCCCTTGTTCCTTGCAAGTTTAAAAGCAGAACAAAAATGGCAGTGGTGCTCTTGTGCTTGTTTTAGTTGATTTAAGTATTGATGTTTTAGGAATTAAGATGTATTTCTATGTATCTGGAGTTCATGCATCCTGCTCAGATCTTTTTAGATCAGTGCATATGTCTAAATAAGGTCAGAAAGGCTGAGGTGCTTATGGAACTGCAGTACGTGGGGCTCAGAGCTTTGGTCAGTCTAGCTCATTACTGTTGCGAAAATATTCGCTCTTAATTGCCTGAGAATAAAGATCCCAATCCCATTCGTCTCAGGGGACATGCTAACACACCAATGATTCTTGATTCAAGAGGGATTTATTAAAATTAAAATCAACTGTAGCAGCTGGTTAATACCATGCAAAGGAGCTTCATGCTAGGAGTTAAACCCTCCAGTCTCTAAGGGGTGTATATTTCTAAATAGCCAATCAGCAAGCTACACATTCTTGTGTGTTCCACCTCCTCATTGTCTACCACGATGCTACCGTGTTTCCCCAAAAATAAGACCTGGTCTTATATTAATTTTTGCTCTAAAAGATGCATTAAGGCTTATTTTCAGGTAATGTCTTATTTTTTTCATGTATAACAATCTACATTTATTCATTTATTCATGTACAAAAATCTAAATTTATTCAAATATAGTCCTACTATCGTCTAGAACATCGTCCTAACTCTCCAAATCCTGAATTGTGTTGTAACGGACGTACTAAATGCATCCGTCTGGCTGACAGTCTTAACTGGGGCTTATTTTTGGGGTAGGGCTTATATTACGAGCATCCCGAAAAATCGTGCTAGGGCTTATTTTCTGCTTAGGTCTTATTTTTGGGGAAACGGTACTTTTCTCACTTGACCTTGGCCATGCTGTAACTTTGATAAGGGTGTTCAGGGAGTGTACTTGTGTTAGCTCTAGAGGCCATGACTCACTGAATACGCTTCTATGCTTCTAAGCTGTATTTTTGTGCAATATTGTCTACCCCAGGTGTGTGCCTGCAGCCAACAGCAGATGGGTCGCAAGTCCTCCCTCCCTCCCTCCTGTGCACACCTTCCTCCGTCCCACTCATTACTGTTTGTCTCTCACAGCCAGCTATTGCTCTTCCTGCAGCTACCCACATGCATGCCCTCTCTATCACATACACACCCCTCCCCGCAGTGCCTCCCTTCCATGGAAGGAAGGGTCTTCTTCAGGTTCCTAGACCTTTCTTCCCTGAGCAGAGTCTTCCTTCTCTTGCTAGGAGCAGTGGCTGCTGCAACCCATCAAACTGAGCGGCTTTGCTCTTGCAGATCCCATTACTGAGAGCGAAACCACAAAGTATGAGGCCTAGAGTGTCTTGTCAGTCTAGCCATCTGCGTTTGACAGTTTCTTTCTCAGTTTTTATTCTTGAGGGAAAAATCATAGAATTCAGCCGGCTAGAGTGACAAAAACGTTCTAGCTTTCAAAATGGTGTGATTTCTTTCCCTAAAGTGTCGACTAAATGAAACATTCCTCAGTGTTCTTCAAGGTGCAGTATTCAGTGTAAAAGCAAACAGACCTGATTCTCATTGGGACTGGCACTCCGGGAAAAGAGATTTAAGATTTCCTTCCTCCCATTTTCATCCTAAAATTCATACCCACCATGGAGGTGGGGTGGGGGGGTGCTTTAAAAAGAAAAAAAAATGTCTATTGGAAGCATGGCAGACATTTCCCTTTTTTTCTGTTTTTTAAATCCTTGCCTCTGTGGGGGAGGAATTTTGGGGCAAATAGAGGAGGGAGAAATAGGGGCTGTGCTGGAAATTGGACCAGGTGCCTTTGAATGGGAAGCACATACTGTATTATATTGAGAGAGGGTCCCGCAAAGAACCGCCTGCCTTCTGAGCTTGGGCACCCATGCTGTTGAGCTCAAGCAGTATAAGAGAAACTGCAAAATACATGTCTCTGTTAAGAAATTCCAAGTTTATAGTTATTTTGAATGTACATCTTGATACAGCAGTACTGGAATTTTCAGTGTTCTAAATAGGATGTGGTAGTTCTTTTTGTTGTGTTTTTACCATTTATTTATTTTGTGGGAAACCCCCTTTACAGCAATGTTACGTCCATAACATGCTCCGGATCAGTGGATACATCTCAACCCTGAGACGTGACATTTTGGAGCTGGTAATTGAAAGGCTGTTAAAGATGGATGTAAGTATAGCATGTGAGAAGTTGATGCTTCATAAATGGCCCCGTTGTTTCATTTTTTCATATTACCTTTTATTGAAAGAAAATGTCTGTGCCATCTAAAGTGGGTGGATCGGTGGACCTCACACCTTCCCCGGCCTCTATTGCAGTCCACTGCTGCCGTGATGCTGGCATTTGGTGGCAGACTTAAAAAGAACATATTTAGCTTGTGTCCCATTTAAACCTCCATTACAGGCTGCTGAATCTTTTTTGCTGCCGTTGGACTGCCAGATTGCAACTGCAGTGGCAGGAGTGTGGTGGGGGGTTGGGTGTGGGGAGTGGAAAGAGGCCCTGGTGACCCCCCCCCCCCGCTTCAGTAATCTGCCACTGATACAAACCAGCTTTTCCTTTATAAAGAATTATTGGTTGCATTGAACATCTCCAATACCTTTGCTACAGGTGAGTGCCCCCAGAAAAGATATTGAAACTGCTGAAGCTATGAGTGAGGAGACCACTGAGGAAGGACTCTTTGACATGGTAAGTTTCACAACATAATTATTAAAATTAGAGCTTTTTGTTCGTAGCCATAAGCTGTTAAGTGTTGATTAGATTTAATGTTATGGGAAAAATATTTCTTGGCTTTGTCCCTGGAAATGTAGCTAGAGGTTCGTTCGTTCGTTCGTTCGTTTGTTCGTTCGTTCGTTCACTCTTTCTGAGAGTGTGTGGGAGGAAAAGCTGCTACATGCTGGTTGTATTTGATTTGATTTTAGGATGAAGACGAGGAAAAGGCAAAAAGGAATGAGATGATGGCTCATCCAATCGCAGAACGCCTGGACATTCTGATGATGATGATGTTCTCCTATGTTAAGGATATCTGCCATGTGAATGGTAATAACCCTTGCCCAGGTCTGCTTAAATCCTTTTTCTGGGACGGGTCCTCAAACTTTTTCAATAGGGGGCCAGTTGAAAGGCGCTGATATGGTATAATGGGCTAAGTCGAAAGTGGGGAGGCAGAGAGGCAGAGTTGTTTGGACATGTTTATGCTCGACAACAACAAGCCCCGTGACAACCCATGGGGTGTAGTAAGAGTTCTTGAACAGACAGTGGGCTGCTCAATCATCTGAACCCAAGCCACCAGCCCCATCATGGGTACAGGGAACTGACCAGTGATTCATTTGGCATGAGCAGCAAAGCCTACCCAGCTTGCCTGGGTACCTGCCAGGGTCAGCTGCCCCACAAATACCCCACTGAAACTTGGGGGTGATCAGCCCTGGCTGGGTTTCCCCTGCCACAATCGCAAGTCCTTCAAGTACTGTGCCATAATAACAGAAATATTTTTGTTCGTAGGAAAGCTTGATACTGGCAACACCAAGAACTTGTATCGTGATCTGGTGGCTGTATTTGATAAGCTAATTTTACCGACCCATGGTTCATGTCATGTGCAGTACGTCATGTTCTACCTCTGCAGCTTGAAATGGGTGGGTAAACGCAAACCTTTTACCATGCCTTCCTCTGTCTGCTGACTGGACTGTTCTGGCCACACCTGTTTCTTTTCCCTTTTCTTTGTTTAATCATCACTGTGCTTGGAATAAAGATCGACTCCATGGCATGGTCATATATCATGCAACTACAGTTTATTAGGATTTCTTTGAAACAAACCAACTTCATAACCCCTGGTTTCATGTTGGCTTGTTTCACCCAAAGCAAGGTTAAAAATTAACTGCAGTTTGACCAGGTCAGATAATGTGGCGAACTTGAGGCTAATCAAAACAAAAAGCTCTGCTCTCCCCCCGACCAGGCACACTGATGGATGAAGGTGGAGTGTATAAACTTGACACTCGCGTGATGCTAAGCAGCAGATTAACATGATGTCGAAATAAGGGAAATGAATAACCAAAGACATTCACGGTATCGGACAGAGGTTAAAAAACCTGTCAAAGGCCGTGCTTCGGAAAATGGCGCCTTTTATTTACTATTGGAATAGGGTTGTATCAGTGGAAAATAATTGACCAGATAATTACTGTCAGTCCCGACTTGTGAAGAATGAGCAGCAGGGGAAAAATGGAAAATCCAGAGCAGGGCAGGCCGCATTGCAGTGGTGGGCGGGAGCAGTTCATCCATATGCAGGAAAGACTCAGCTCCTGCAGTCACTCGCACTCCCAGGAACAGCTTAGCCCAAGATCAGAGCTGGTGCGTGTAGGGTTAGTGTTATTTGTGCAGTGTGTGTGCTAATGCCGGCAAAGAAGACACTCCTAAATTTCTCTTCGGTGCAGTGAAAACAATGCTTCATTATTCCGTTCTCTGAAGGTATTCCTGGAAGGGCAGTGGTTTTGCTGATGTTGCAAATAAGGGTGGCCACGCACATTTCGTGTTTGCCTCTTTCTCTGGCCTGTTTTCCTCCGCCAAAGCCCTGAAGCCGTAGGGCACAGTGGCTGTCATCACCAAAGGGTCCAGTCCCACACGTCTTTTCCTTCCGCTCTCCCCTTTGAATGAACAATATGCCGCACCGGTGAACCCCTTTTGGTGACCACACATAATGTAGTCGGCAGCCACACAGAAGGTCTCTGAGGATCGTGCTCCCAACATACGTTGTTACCGGCAGTGAATCGACTGGCGGTGAAAGCTGGGTGGTTGGTGTCAGCAAGCGACGCCCTTGAACGCTGATGTCCCGGCATTAACATGTTGTCTGTGTCCTTGCCACTCAGGTGATCGCAGAAGTCTTCGTGGAGCACCTTTGGAAGAAGATTCAGAACCCCAATACTCCTGCAGTGATCCGGCAGGCTGCTGGGAACTACATTGGCAGCTTTTTGGCACGGGCAAAGTTTATCCCAGTTATGTAAGTATTTTATTTTTTGTTTGTTTGTTTGTTTGTTTAGAATTGTTGTATCCCTTCCCATCGCAAGAGCCTCGGGACGCCTTACATATAATAAATAAACAATAAATGCAAATAGTGCAAATTAAAATCCAGATTCACCCTGCCTGTAAATTAAAAACCTATAGGTGATATTAAAATTGTTAAAATATTGTTTAAATAAAAAGGTCTTAGCCTGGCACCAAAAAACAAATAACGACAGCACCAGGCGGACCTCTGGCAGATTCCTTTAAAAAGGAGGTCCCTTGAAAACCTGCCACAGAGGGCTAGAAACATGGCCTCACCTGGTACACCGGAGGGATTAGGGAACCCCTGGGTGTCCACGGGGTTGCCTGTCCTGGACTGCTCCAGCATGTCTCCGAGTGCCTCCTTTGGCGGGGAATCAAGGCCCACTAAACCACACGGTGGGACATGAGGGCTTGGGGATGCCATGGAGCCGTGGGACACAGACTCCCCCCCACGGCAGTGGTTGCTCCCTGCGTGGTCGTGATCTCGGGCTCCTGTTCCACTGCAGGACGGTGAAGGCCTGCCTCAAATTGCTGGTGGACTGGCTGCACCTCTACATCGACAGCCAGGACTCGGGGGGGTCGAAAGCCTTCTGCGACGTCGCCATCCACGGCCCCTTCTACACTGCCTGCCAGGCCGTCTTCTATGTGCTCATCTTCCGCCACAAGCAGATCTTGGATGGCAACCTCAAGAAAGGTGGGGTGGTGGCCCTGTCCAGGCAGCGTGCGATGAAGGCGCTTGCCTTTGGGGAAGCGGAGCGGGCTGATCCCTGGATGCTTTTATGGGAAAGGGTTGGACCCAGTCATGTGGGAGGATTGCACTGGATTCACGCAGAGGGGAAATGATGGAGCAGAAATGGGCATCGCTGGATGAATCAACTGCATGTGAACTGGTCTGTTGCGAATCGTGGGAATGAAGCTGCTCCCGCTGTCCTGGTGACGTCTCTGGGCCTGTTCACATAATAATTAATCCTTATCATGGATTAATTACCTCATGATTAGGGCTGTGGTGCTGTGTGGCATACAAACCTGGCCATTGTGGCTCAGTTGAGGTTTAAACAACCCATCATCTCTATGGATTATATATATATATTCATAATTACAGACATAAAATCTATAATTACAGCAGAATCAAGGGTTAAGCGTGGGTTGTTAAATCCTTTATTAACCCATGATGGCCAGCCTTCTATGTCGCGCCATCTCCAATGGGAAATTGTGCATCAGCCGCACTGGGTCTGATTGTGGGTTTTACTAACCGGGTCTGTGCAGGCCCAAATCCATGGCTGTTTTGCAGAGTTGGCTGGCAGGGAATTGCTTGGGAGCAGCAGCAGGGGATATGGCTGAGTGGTCGAGTAGAAGCTCCCGGCAGTGGGGCGATTTCACTTGGCAGCCAGCGTAATGCAGTGGGGAAGAGCATGGGGTCGGGAGATCGGCGTTCCCTCCCCTCTCAGCCATGGAGCCTCACTGGAAGACTTGAGGCCTGTCACAGACCCTCAACCTGATCTACCTGACAGGGTGGTGGTTGTGGGCATCAGGTGAAGAAGGAGGGAAGGACACCTTGAGTGTATAGATGTTTCTTCTAGTCATAAATACTTTCTCACGTGACTTCCAAAGCTTCTCTCGGTCTCATTTGTGTTGTTACTACCGTAAGAATCACAATTCGGATGGGGAAATCCAGTCTGAGTGCTCCATATTTGTCCTTCGCTTTGTTTTGAAGGCCTGGCATTCCTGCAGAACTTCAACTTTGAACGCATCATCATGAGTCAGTTGAACCCCCTGAAGGTGTGTTTGCCTTCTATCGTGAATTTCTTTGCTGCCTTTACAAGGTAGGTGCCCTTATTTCTCTCGTGAATTTTCTAAATATTCATATACAGTGACCTGTGCGGAAAATAATTGAGTGTTCTGTGCCTGCCTTTCAGTTTTCTGTGGCAGGTCCTCTCCAGGGTTCAGGAGGGGCTCTGCCCATTCAGGAGTGCGCCAGGGGTGGGGTGGTTTGGGCGGCGTTCGCCACTGCCACTCCCCCGGGTGTGGCGCATCAGATGGTTGTGAGACACGTGTGCTTGTGCACGCGCAGGCACGTGGCCCAGTGAGTGGGATCTCTGCATTCACTCGCACAAGGGCAGCTTGTTGCAGGATGGTGGCGGCTGCACATGTTCCAGGCCTCTGCCATGTCTGCAGGCAGCACTGGCTTCTCCAGGGCAGTTCGGGAGCCGGTGTGGTGCAGCCACTAGAACGCTGGCCTGGGAGCCAGGAGGTCCGGGTTGCAGCTCCCGCTCGGCTCACTGGGCGGCTTTGGGCCAGTCCCCAACTCGCAATGACACAGGGTCATTGTGGGGATAACATGGCGAGGCAGGAGGCCAGGCATTCCACGCGAGAGGAGAACGAGTGGGCTATGCTGTTGCTGCTACCTGCTGCCAGGGCGCCTCCAAAGAAGGCAGTGGCGGGGAGGAGTGCCCTCCAGAGCGGCAGGTCCTTGAGAGCCATGCTCAGCCCTCCGGGCTGTGGCTTCCCTTAGATCCGTGTTGCACTTGTACGAAATGCTGTTGCCGTAAAGGAGAAACACCAGCCGGCTCGTCTCGCCCTCTTTCAGGAAGTACCAGATTGCATTCTGTGACACCATCATCGAGAGGAACAGGAGACAGGTTTTGCCGGTTGTGAGAAGCAGCTGCGGGGGTGACTCCGTCGAGACTTGCACAAACCCCCTGGACAGTTTTTTCCCCTTTGATCCTTACATTCTCAAAAGGTACCTGTTCCCGAGAAATCCATTCCTTTGTCCTGTTGGCAGTGGGGTGGGCAAGGCAGCTGTCAGCCTTGACCTCTGAGGAAGTCAAAGCCACGCTTTCTTCCAAGAAACGTCCTTTCATTCTCCCCCACTCCCTGTTCCCCCACTCCGACTACATCAGCCAGCATTTTGTGCCTGCCAGTTCCGATGGGGCAACTGGGGGCTCTCCCTTGCACCCTTTTTCTAAAGGGGTGTGTGGAGTATTCCAGCAAACCCATATGAAAACCACCTTGCTCTTTGGTGGTGCCATTTTGGCTTCATAAGAACACGCACCTGGAAAAATGGCTGTATTTATTTATTTAAAACATGTACATGCCACCCGAGTGTGCCACAGCACCTCTGGGCGGCTTAAGATCCAATACGGTAAAAACACAATAAAAACACTGGTATACAAGGAGAAATCCTCGGAAATGAAAGTAGCTAAATTTTACCTGAATTGGGTCACTAATAAAGGAAAATTAAGTCGTGAGTATTAATTGGTTCCAGTTTCCAAGATACAGCTTCAGGTCAAAATTACCTCAAGATAATGCAAAATTACGAGGGGGGTGTGCGATTATGCTCCATAACTTTTCTGCAGAATGTGATATAGCAATGAGAATGGTCATTTAGTTCACTCTGTGAAATTAGATGTGGTTTTTGGAGGAGCATACAGTGGGCTAAAGTTTGGGTCTGCTGACATCGGCAGCCCAGGATCAGCTGCATCCTGCTCATCGTCTTTATCATCATCTGAGTCTAGAGAATAGGATTCTGCTGGATCTGGAATTGGCAAGTCCTCACAATTGAGTACAGGACACAGTGTGGATGGAATGTTTGGATTTTCCACGGTCCATTTCTTTTATCTTGAGATCCCTTTCGCAGTTGGGGGAACCATGCAAAAATAGCAGCTGCTACTATGATTGGTGTGTTCCTCCACACCACTGGGACTGCGAAAGGCATGGACTTTTTCCTCTTGTTTAGCCAATGACACAGATAAGTTGCACATGTAATGCAACAATAATGAGGGGCCCAACTCTTGTTCTGATCCCCTATTTTGCATCCAAAATATAGGTGGGATGCCTTTTTTACCACTGCTGTTATATTGCACTTTTGAGATGCGAATGTAACTTCGACACAAATATAGCAGAAGTTATCTGCGTTGTTTACACAGTTTAGAGGCATCTTGGCTTCCGAGGGAAAATATCATGCAGCTGTTCCTTGGAAATGTTAGGCGATGACACTTTCACAAGCCACCAGATGTAACTGTATGATGCATAGGTCTGACCAAGACAAATGTACCTTGAAATAAAAGAACAATAAATTACAGTAAGGTAATTATCTTTAGTCTCAAAGTGAAGATAAATTAAAACACTTCCATGTGGTACCATTTTCATTAGTCTACCGTACTGTGTCGTGAAGTTATGAGGCATCATCATCATCAGACACCTCCCTCCCTTGTAGGCAAATATTCTCACCTGTGTATAAATCTGTATTCTGCAATATCTTGGAAAACTTTAGCCAACCAGCACCTTTATCACCTGTTTTCGAATTCATCTAATCAAAATATGTAAGAATTAGCATATTTTATCTCAGAGGTTGATAATTTCCCAAAATTTGTAGACCAGTGAAACCAGAACACATTAAAAATAATGATAAAAAACAAGCAAAATAATACAAAACAAAGGTCTGTGGCATTAGTTATTAAAATATTTTTTAAAAAGGAAGGTCTTTGCCTGGTGCTGAAAAGAAAGTAAGGAAGGTGCCAAATGAATCTCCTTGGGGAGAGCATTCCAAATGATCTGCTGGAATGTTCCACAAACTCCTTTTTAAGACAGAGGGAGTCTTTCTGGAAACACTGATCTCTCTCTATTCTGTCGTAATCCGTATTCCAAATCGCTGTACAGATCACAGAACATAATCAACCCTTTGTATCAGTTTTGGGAAGAGGAGAGTGCTGAGGACCTTGGAGAAGCTGCAGGCGTTGCAAATGAGGTGGGTACCACTGCTAATTCTGGTTATAAGCAGGTTGAGAAGTTGCACATCTTCTCCTGCTGGGGCACAGTCCTCTATATAATGAAGGCAATAAGCATGTTTGTGGAAACGCTTCCAGTTTTCCTATTCTTCAAAAGAGATTTTTAACCACAGCATTTGTTTCTGCAGAGCAAAGGGGAAGAGGAAGACGACTTCTTGAAAGGTGAAACTCCTCAGAACGATGGCATGATGGTGGGCGTCACACCGAGTTCCTTTGACTCCAGTCTTCAGAGTCCGGGAACATGCATCGGGTCGCCACTAGCACTGTCTTTGCAGCTCTGACCTTCCAGGATCAGCTGGAAAAAGACTTTGGGCAGTTGTCATTTCTATAAAGAGAATTTGTTGGGACAGTTTCTAAAGTATTTGAATGATCTTGGTAGTGAACAGTTGGTTGGGGGAAAGTGCAGAGAAAAAGCATGACTGTCTTACAGGGGGGTGTTTATTTTTTACTGTTCCCACAAGAAAATTATTTGCTACTGCTTAGCTTTCTTTCCACATCTTGATTTTGGAGTAGCTCATTTGGTTTATTAAATGTATCAAGACAATGATCAAGAGAACTCAGCAGCTCATTCTGTTTGTCTGGTGCAGCTTTTGACTCCCTCATCCCTGGCGTAAACACTGAATTTCAGAAAACTCTTCAGAGCAGAGTTGCCACTTGATTTAAAACAAAATTACACACAGTAGCTGGTCTGTACTCAACTCTGTGTCAACCTCAAGCTGCAACTTCAGTAGCTTTGCTTGGTTTTTCCCCTTAGAACACAGCATGGGGCTTCTAAAACTGGAGAGACCACTGGGGCACTGTCACCTTGATCCAATACTAGATGCGCGTTTCAATGCAGCCAGAGTCAAGGGCTTCACTGGACTGCCTCCGGGCTGCCTCATCCGAGCCTTGAACTACAGCACTTCGTGTGGTTTACAGCAAAGCTGCATTAAAAATGGGACAAGTGGGTGGAGTAGTTGGACTCCTCGGGAGCGCTGGTCCATGGGAGGGAGGCCCTTCCACTTGGCCTCAACATGCCCTTCTTTCCGGAGCCATTTCTAGCATGGAACGCGTGTCCCTGTTGAGGAACATCTGGGCTGTGAAGTAAGTTTGTGTGGCGGGGGAGGGGGGTGTAAAAGAGAGGGCTTCTTGCCTGGGAGGAAGCAGGAGTTCATTTTACACGTTGAGAAGCTGGGTGAATAAAAGATCAAGAAGTATCAGTTTGCCGAAATAGGGGGAATGGCGATAACAGGGACAGTCATAGAGATGCTGGAAGCCACCTTAGACCTGGTCGGCCTCTTGGTCTGTCTAGCTCAGTGTCCTCAGATAGAATTCCAGGCAGGTCTTTCCCAGAGACCCTTCCTGGGTGAGTTGCATCCTCGGTCCCCGAGCCGAACCCTTCCTCAGGTGAGAGCCGTCAAAGGAATTTACATTTGCTTTATGGCATCCCAGTTCCAAGATCTGCAGTCTTGGAGATGGGCACTGTACTGGGGAACAAGCTCTTCACTGCAGCCACAGGGTTAAAGGAGGGTAAGCTCAGGAGACACTCTGCAGGAACATCTTGAGCCCAGACTATGGCATCCCTACCACCCCCAAATTTCAGACAGTGCCAGCTCCAGGCTTTGGGCAAGGCTGCTTGGGTAAGGCCCTTCCAAGGGTTCCTTTCCAGGGGTTTGCTTTTTCACAGCCACAATCACCAGCACCTGGTGGTGGTCTTGGGTGGCCAAGGGAGCACAATCTACTGCGGTTCCCACCACTGCTTTCTGCACTGGACTGGGATACCGCTGAGTGAGTAGTTTTCCCAGCAGTGCAGGGAAAGGGCAAGGATCTGTGGGGCCCACTGGGGAGGGGCCCTCAGCAGGCACACAACCATGCCTACCCTTGACCCTGGCTCTGGTTAGTCATGGCAAAGAAATGGGCTGGTGTGGATGCCACCTCTGTTTCTGGCAGAGCTCTTGCGCGTCTAGCAGGGGGAGAAATTCAACAGGGCAGCTTTCTCCCAGCATGGCATGATAGGAAAAGCTGCACCAGTTGAACACCTGGAAGGCTGCTCTTCATGATGCAGGAACCCAGTCAGGAGATAAATCTAGTTTTGCCATGAACAGGCAAACATGAAATCCTGAGCAGCTGGCCCATGAAGGAACCTTGTAAGGATGAACCTGGATCACTTCTCTCTCTGTTTGCTGCCACCTCGATGGTGGAAAGGCTGGAAGTAAATTCAATTATCCTCACACCTTCTAGTTGCCAGCTCAGGTGGCCAGATGCCAATTAGTGTGGAAATGTTTGGACCCCCCCAAAAATAAAGGCATGGTTTTCTATAAATCCACACCTCCCTCCAGATATGCAAAAACATACAAGTTTGTAAAGCCGAAAGAAAAATAAACTATAATACTGCCAAATAGTTCTACCATCATTCATAATCTAGCCTAATCTGCACATACCTATTCTGACCTAAAGAACTAAGAACTTAAAGTTCAGTAAGCCTTTTCTGAGGGCTCCTATCTCTTTAATGCAAAAGAGATTTCCTGCCTACTCAGATGGAGGGGTCTATTAATTTCCTTTCCTTTCCTCTCCTTCCCTCCCTCCAACTGTTGCTGTGGATCTGCAGGTGAGCTTTTGATGGAATGGCCACCATGCCGCTCCGAGGACTGGCCTGCTCTGCTGTTACTTGTTTTTGTGGGTTTGCTTCCTAGGTCTCAGAGGGAAATAAAGGGATGCGAAGCAAATCCTGCCAAAGCCAGCTGCTCTTCTCTGGCTTTAGGAGGTGAGAACAAGGCTTCCCAGTTCCAGGTAGTCAGGAGACAAGCAGACTTTGCATCCATCTTTCCTCTCCTTTGGCAAAGCTCCTACTTCACGGCAGCTGCTGAAATTCTTCCACTTCTTTCTAGAATTTTTGTATTTTTAATTAAAAGCAAAGGGTTGCATTTCAGCTGGCCAGTGAGCTTTGCTGAATGTTCAGTGTGGTTTGCCATTTGAGCCTATGCGGTAGGAAGTGAGTACCAGCTCTGCTTGATGGAGAGGGGAGTCAGTCCCCATAAGGGAAGGCCTGTGAGCAGCCTTGTGAGAAGTTGCGGCCGCTTTGTTTGGTTTTCACTCACTTCCCACCAAAAGTGTCCAGCGGCGAATTGGTATGGTGAGCTGGGTAGTGTGCGCCAGTGCCGTGCCTGGGGTCCCAATCCAGCTCTCTGTGTCACCCAGCCTCAGATGTTCCTCCCTCCCTGCTCCTTTTGCGGGCTGTGAGTCAGTCGGTGGCCTCCTGGCTTTTGTGCATTATTTTTTTCCATTCCAGAAAGCTGAAAGTTCTGTCCTTCGTTTCTGTTAGTAAGTGTTTTAAAATCCATGGTGCTGGTCTCTTTGGCATCTTGCCCCACCCTCTCCAGGAATGGGGCACCCCCCCCCGCCAAATGCAACAACACCTCTGGGGTGCATGAAAGCTGGAAAGTGGCTCCCATGATTCTGGGTGGGGCTGAGGCCGAAGTTGCACAGGAGTATTTTTATTCTCCACCCATAGACTCTGGGTGTTTACAAGAAATTTAACAGCGAGTAAATATTGACTAATACGGCATATTAAATAAACTGACATGAGACTAATCTGGGAAGGCCTGTCATGAGGGACACTTATTACCCTCTCCTAAAAGTAGGAATTGGGGGAATCGGGCACATCGTTCCTGGCAGACCATTCCACAGCGTAGGGGCAGCCACTGAGAGGTCCTCTGGGAGGTTGACTCTCATCCTACAGGTCGGACTTCGGGAGGTTAACCCCGGAGGTCCTCGGCTGCGTGGCCCTTGCAAATGGCTGCCCCTTGATGAGCCCTCATTCTTGCAATTCATTGCACTGGGAGTCAATCGGAAGGGATGGGAAGAAGAAAAGGGGCCAGCGCTTGGCAGTGGGTGAGTTTCTGCCCCCGCTCTGGGTTCATGGCTGATGGTGGCAAAGGCAGAGCCCTTCTGAGGCTGACCCTGGGATCCTGGCATGGGGGCAAGACCTGCCTGGGTGGCGTGAGCGTTCCAGCAGCTCCACTCCCACGGAAGGGGTGGCTCTGGGCACATGAGATTTATTTATTTATTTATTTATTTAAAGATTTATATGCCGCCCCTTGCAGCAGCCTCGGGGCGGCTCACAATATCAAACAAATATATTATTAAAAACATATTCCTGAACATCCTCATGCATGTGCAGAGGTGGCCAACTTTTCCGCTGGCCCTTGCTGCTGTGTCTGGAGCAGTAACGCGACCTGCAGTCAGGCAGTCTTCTACCAGCTGACTCCTGTGCATCAAGGCGCCTACTGGATATTCAGGAAAAGGCAGGCTGGATTTGTATACTCTCGGTCGTCTTCCTAGTGCGGTAACTGTAGGCTGCTTTTCTTGTCCATCCAGGTGATCCCACTGCCAACCAGCTTGGAAACAGTTCCCCCTTACAGTAACCTGCATCTTCTTTCACCTCCTCCCCATCCCCAGCCTTCAGGTGTCTCCAGAGCTGCCATCTGAGATGTTTCCATCTAGCTCCCAGGCATGCTGTAGCACCAAGAATGGCTGCGTACCCTTCGGCAGCTATTTTTCTTTCTCGGGGACAGGAGGTGAGTCCTGAAAATCAGCCTTCTGCACAAAGTAGGCCGCAGAGATTGTACGAAACAGCAACAACCAGGAACCACACAGTGCTGTGAAGGCCACTGGATGGACTGCAGTGCAAGCTTTGGTGATCCAGGACTCCGTCCATCCAATGCACGACACGGTCTACATTCCAGAGTACCGTATAGGGAGATAACACAGAAACATTCTGAGTCAAAAGGGCCTACAGGGCCATGTAGTCTGACCCCTGGCTCCAGCCGGCTCCACTTATGACATGCCTACCATGTGCAGGTCCAATAAAGAGCTGGCAAAAACAGGAGCGGAAGTTTATTTGGGACAGATTCCACAAAATATGGGCTGTCCCTTGTAGATGAGGGAATCTGGAGAGTGTGCGAATTCATCTCTGAGAAGTGATGCTTTAAATTCAAAATGCTACTGTGATTCTCACCCCAATATTCCAAACGGTCAGAACCGCAGGGTGCAGGCTTTTGCCCAGGGTCTTGTTTCCCTGAAACAGAAGCGACTGGGAGCTTCTATTGTGTTCTTGTGAAATAGGATGGATGGACCCACATACACAGGCGGACCATCGTGGAAGCCTCGCAGCGCCTGCATCCAGACCGGTCTGGCTGTCCCACTAGGCCTCTGCCAGAGGATGTTGCAGACAGAAACTCAGTTCTTCTTGTCTCTCTGTCCCTCACTCTAGAGAACTGCAGGCATGTCCTTTGGTTTCCTGCTGGTACATGGTCCGGGGGTCATATTATGGGCTATCAGCCATCCTTTGCCAGGTCTTAAGTGGTTTTGCTTCAGGACAACCCAAATTGCCCATAGTGGTAGCCACAGAAACAGGGGAGGGAAGAATCACAGAGCTGGGAGGGATCCTCAGAGGCTGTCTAGACCACCCCCTGCTTAAAACAGTTTCCCTTCTACAGACCCAGAGAACCTCCGGTTGCCACAAGGGAAGCCATGGGGTGACTCCCCATACTCGGGAGGCTTCTTGCAAGATGCACCACCTGGGGTAGATGCCTTGGATGTGTAAGTGGAGATCTTTCTCGTACACACACCTGCACTCGCACAACTGCCCTCTTTGGAAATCGTGAAAGGGTCGGGGAAGCCAGCAGTCTCCCACTCCAAGTTGATCCAGGATGGGTTTGTTCCTCCCACTTGCTCTAGAGACCTCCTCTTTGGGCCCCTTTCCCAGCCCCGGGTCCAGAGGTGTAGTGGAAGTAGGGCTGGAAGGGTCAAAGCACTGTGACTTTTGAGCGGCAAGATCGATCAGCCCTCCTCGTCGGGTTCCCTGTTCCCTCTAAGCTGAGCAGCAGCCCTCACAAGTGTCGTGGGGAGAATAGGCCAAACCTTTGCCAATGGTTCAGGATGAGGAGAAACCTTCTTTTACTCTGGCCCCGATCTCTCCCTCTGCTTAGGTTCACCCACCCCAAAGGAGCTCAGAAACCCCAGAAGAGGAGAATCCCAATGAAGACACGCCGTTCCCCGAAGAATACGCTGGTCCTGGAACTGGTAAGACGGCAGATCCTCTGGCCAGGGAGAGGCAGTGGTGGTGCTTTCACAACTCCATGGAGGCCCAGTGAGCTTGTCCTGTGACGTTTCTCACTGCAGCCGTAGCTGCCATTTTGAATGTTTGGCGGTACGCAGAAGCACACCTGAACTTGTTGTGTTATTAACTCCGCAGGGATGGATCCTTTGGATGGTTGTCAAGCCAACCACAACCTTAAAACAGCCTGTGCCTTCTGGGTGGCTTGTCAACAACCCCAACAACCTATCCACGCCAACTGTTTATTTTTTCTTTGTTTTAATCTATAAAAAAGACATTAAAAATGGATGTTACCAAGGACCTTGTACAAAAATTACATATAAATAGTAAATGTGGGAAATATCGCAAAATCGGTAATAATTTTTACCTACCAAATTGGTAACTACAATTTTAACATAATAGTACTTGGATAAAACTAATATTTAGTTAAATTAATAAATTTTTGATTTATTAGTCTTAATTGAGACTAATAGTTATTACATAAAATTACTTTCACATGGGAATCAACTAAATAATAATTCACCTTATAACATACCCACAAGCCTAACAACGATAATTGATTGATTCCTCTTTTTCCCAGATAAGGCAATATTATAATAAGGAAAAAATAAATTCAAAGAGCAATTATATATGGACCCACTTTTTACTTAGCAAGTAGCAGACCCCCCCCCATCACTGCAATGAAACCCCCAGGGGGGGAGTCCCCCACATGGTGGTTGCTTTTTACTTGTGAATCAGTTACATTTCCTCCATATTTCTGGATCTTTCTGATGGGCTTCCTCCTCTCCCAGAAGGAGCCTGCTTTCCCCTTTATTTCCAGTGTTCAGGCTGTGAGCGCCCTTCTTTATGCAAAATGGCATAATTCCTGGGGGAAGTACTGCCTGGGAGAATCTCAAGTCTGCAGAGGTACAAAAACGTTTTAGGGGGAAAAAAAGCCCTAAAGGCGGGGAACCGCCAGATGGCCCTGAGCACCTTCAGGGGCCATGAAATGCGCGTGATCCTTGTGGGGAGACATGGAAACTTGGGATGGTGGAAGGGGTGGAAAGGAATGCGACAGCAACCAGGTCTCTGCTTGCTCACGTCTGAGTCCAAGCTTTGTTTTGTTGTCAGGACAAAATGAGCAAAAGCTTTATTTATTTATTTATTTATTTTCAATTTATATCCTGCCTTTTTCCTGCAAAGGGCTCAAGGCAGCTTACATCATTCTCCTCCTCCATCTTATCCCCACAACAACAGCCCTGTGAGGTAGGCTGGGCTGAAAGTCTGTGACTGGCCCAAAGCCACCCAGTTGGCTCCATGGCTGAGTGGGGACTCGAACCCAGATCCTCTGAGTCCCAGTCCCACGCTCTTAACCACCACACCACAATGGCTCTCCAAAAAGCTTTGCCATAATTTGGCTGGTAAAAGCCTGGCACTGAAGAAGGGGTTTAGACTTGGGTTGCAAGTCTTGCTTCCCACATGCACCCTAGAAATGCTAATATTCCAGCCCTGAAAGGTTTTCCTTCAGAGGCAAACTCTTAGATATGCTAATTGTTGGAGAGAGTGTGGTGTAGTGGTAAGAGCACGGGACTGGGACACAGGCGACCTGGGTTCTGGTCCCGGCTCAGCCATGGAGCCCCCGGGGTGACTTGGGCCCAGCCACAGACGCTCAGCCCAAATGAGAGCCCCTAAGAACTGTTTTGAGGAGTAGATTGAGAGGAGGCAGAGAATTTTGTCAGCTGCTTTGAGTTCCTTGAAAGGAAAAAAAAAAAGTGGGGTACAAATTTAATTAATTGGTTATCTGTCCTGAAGGTCTTTTTCAAAAAGCATTTTAACAGTTGACACCACTAAACCTTCATTTTGTATTTTATTGGTATTGTATTTTTTTTTAATTGTCATTAGTTTTATTGTGATCTTTTATCTTATGATTGTGAGCTTCCCAGAGCTGCTGTGGCACAATAGGCAGAATACAAATGTTTTAAATAAATAAATAAATAAATAGTTTTGTCTTAAGCCTGTTCAACTCTATTATTTTACCCATTGTGTCTCTAGCATACTTGGTATGAGATTCCCCGCATCTTGTACAAACTTCATCTTGGTACTCCCTTTGGGAACTGCCTACATGCCACATGCGTTTCGTGTATGCCTGAAGAAATTGTCAATATTCTTTTGATTGCACCCCCTGCCCCCCCTCTGGCTCCCCCCCCCCCACTCTTGTCAGTTTCACTGTACCCTACAGGAAGGCATCTTGGCTGTGTCCTCCCTGACAGCTCCTTGGAACGATGCGCCGAAATTCATCACATCCTTCCAAGATAGTTGCTATCAGGTTAGCAAATTCAGGGCTCAACTTTAGCTGGGGCTGAATCCTCAAACAGAGAGGACAGTAACCTTGAGCAGGTGCAGAGTTCTCATCTCTCTGCAGTAAACACCACCGCTGTCTTCTCTGCTGGGCTTAGGGATGCAGGTTTTTGAAGGTGCTTCTGTTGGGTCAGAACCAGAACCTGCGCTGGGATCTCCTTTTGGGGAAGCTTTGCACCATTCCCACAAAGCTTACCGATTTTCGTTGGTACGCTGTCCAGTAACTCAACTCTCTGGGCCATTCATTAGTGTAAAGGGAAATTTGAGCCTGTTTTATAAGTAAAATATAATGTCTAGCAGCAATCCATCAATCTAGATTAAGTGAACTGGTCCAAATGGTCTCAAGAACTAGAAAGTGCAACTTTGTGGGCTAAAAACATACAATGCTAATTGTGGTTAGTTGCTGAAAAACATAGAAACAGAGCGAGTCAGAAGGGGTCTCCCGGGCCATCTAGTCTGACCCCTGGCTCCAGCTGGCTCTGCTCACGACCATATGGGCGTCCAGCCTATCCTTGAACATCCGCACTGATGGGGCCTCAACGACCTCCCGTGGAAGCTCATTCCACGCCCTCGGGGTCCTAACTGTCAGGAAGTGCTTCCTGGCATCCAAATGGAGCCTTGGTTCCCTGAGCTTTGCTCCGTTGGAGCGCGTCCTGCCTTCCTCTGCAGGAGAGGACAGGTCTCTACCCAGTTTGAATAATTGCTGCTGGAGATAATGAAATAGTGAGACGCTTGGATAAGTTTGTGCATGTCTTTAACGCCCCCCTCCCCTTGACATGCTGGGCCACTGAGAAAGAGCTATGGCCAACATGCGTGTGATGACTTCTTGCACTGAACGTCAGGACTGTATGCTTGGATCTCACATACTTGCATTGCATAACAAGGGTCCATTTTTAGCCTGGACAGAGAAAAGCCCCATTACCAGACCTTCCCCCAGTGGGATGAGTGCCGCTTGCTTTGGGGCTGGGATTCAGTTCCTGATTGGCTTAGTTCAATGAATTCCTTAGCGAGCAGACCAACATGCAGGAGCTGGGGGAAAGTCCTCTGGAGCGCTGGCTGGGGCAGACTGAGAAATGGAGGAGTCCCGCTGCTCCATAGCATTATGCACAGGATTGTGCCCTTGGGGTGCAAGCCTATGGCCACTAGGCCCCGTCTGGACAGCCACTGGGCAGATCAGCTCCAACCGCAGAGTGTCCTTCGTCTGCCCTTGCAGCTGGCACAGTTCTTTCTGCGCCAGCAGCAGCTCCAAAGTTGGAAGACTGACCGGGAAGCTGGCATGGGGAGCAGGAATTCCAGGGACTGGGAGCAGGAAGAGAGACTCAGCATATGATGGCACCCAGTGCACTTTTTGTAAGAAAAAAGGTGCCGGAACTCATGAAATTATTTACCTTTTGCATGTGGTCAATCACTGTACACACACTCACATGAAACATGTGTAATGAAACGTAATGGTCGCTGCCTGCAGTAAGCACTCGGCGCGCGACCACACGACCAACCACAAGCCGAGCAGCATGGACGAAGTGTGCATGCATCGGATTCAACACACAAGCAGCCCGCATGCACCATTTTAATGATTTTGCCGCCGACCTGCTACGCTAGACAGGGCAATTCAAATCCACGTGGACCAATCATCAAATTTTCAAAAGTTACTTTTAAAACTTGGAAAATTTGTTGAAAAAAGGTGCCGGAACTCCGTGCTGGTGCGTTCTGTGACCAAAAAAAGCACTGATGGCACCTCAGCCTGCTGTTCTGTCTAATGAAGATTACAGAGTCCCAGGCAGCCACATTATACTTGCCTAAATATGGCTCTAAATCTGATTTTTACCATTTGTAGTATAATTTTAAGATGTTTTGCTGCTGTTTGTGTTTTTGATCCTATATTCTTATTGTATTTTATGTGCTTTTGCAACCAGACCATAGAGCTTCAGCTATTGGGTGGTACAGAAAGACCATTTAATTCATTAATAATAACAGTACTAATCACATTATTAATTATTAATTTAATAATATTAATAGACTCGCACTGCTCATCTCCTATAATAGTTGGATCTAGTGGGAAAGGGGAGGATGTGGAAAGGTCTGTCTCTCGCTGTCACTCATGCAGTTTTTCTTGGTTTCTTGAAGGTTTCGTTCAAGCTGAGGCCGCACATCCATGAATTCTTGCAAACGCTTGCCAAAAGCTATGAGGTCAGTGCACGCGGGATGCTGCTTCCTGTGCATGTGGAGGCACGTGGGGAAAGGCAGCTGCAGGCGGAGGAGAGTGAAGTCCCCCATTCAACCCTTGGCACCTGCAGTTTGGAACAGCAGCCGCTTGCCAGCGGAGGGGAAAACTCTCCCTGAGATGTTGCGGAGCCTGGAAAGAGATGCTACTAGATGAGGCCGGACCAGCCTTCTGGCTTGGGACGAGGCCATGGCCTCAGTGCATGTAGTTGACTACATGTAAGGACCGCTTCGGTAGAAACTCGGCTGCCAAAGGGCCCCACGCGCCCTGGAATTGGTAAGGCAAGAAAAGGACATGGGAGGACCAATGCTTCTCCATCCCCTGCATCTTCTGGGCACGACAACTACGGGATCATTATGATGGTTTAACCCTTGATGCCTGCAGGGTTGTGTTTTCAAACCTCTTCCTAAGCCAGGGTTGCAGAACCTCAGCCTCCCGGACCAGAATCCAGCCATGGCTCCTTGTCTGGGTGTCCGTGAAGGCTGGTAGCACCAGTCTTCGTGTCTCTGTGTGGGACTTGCTCCTGGATTTTAGTCTGAACATGACAGGAGAGATCCAGGAAACAGGACCCCCCCATGGACCCACCTTTGAGAGACCGAGTGCCCAAACTTCAACCCAAAACCCACTTGTTTATCACAAAGTGCCAACACTGCAACAAAACCTGAATATGATGCTGTGGATTCAAATACACCAGGGAGACAGCACAACATTAAAAGAGTCTCAGTCTCTCAAGTAGAACATCTCTTGGCTAAATCTTTTAAATTTCAATTTTTCATAAGAAAACTCAAAGCTAAAATCTTGTGTTAATAAAAACAAATGTATTAAAACTCACAGCCAGTCCAAGCAAATATATATATCTCCTTGGCAGTGCACTGACTGGCCATGTGAAAGCTCAGAGGAGTCGCGACTAATGAGTTGTGGCTCGTGACATCATCACCTGGGGCCGCTACTCCTTTCTGAGCATGCGCATGGCCCCTATGTGTGCTGTTATTCGATGTTCGGCTGCTGGGGCGTTGCTGGGGCGACCCGGCTCGTGTGCCGACAGGGCTCTGTGTGCCCACTGTGACCCACGTGCCATAGGTTTGCCACCACTGTCCTAGGCTATTCAAACTCTCATGGGGAATCTGCTTCAGGCCCTCCTCATTTCCTTTCAGGTCTTCGTGTTCACCACAGCCAAACAAGATTATGCGGATAAAATTCTGGAGGCCCTTGGGCCACACCGGAAGTTGATCAGGTGGTATTCTCGCAGCTGTTGGACCTGGGGTGTGTACATGTGATGGGTGGAATATGAAAATAAAGTGCAGTTTCTTCTGAAACTACTTGTGGTTGGCACTGGATAGAGCACCAAGCTTGGGTGGACCTTCCTGGGTGCTCCTGGGCTGCCGCAGAAGTTGGCAGAACTTCTGTGCAGAAGTTGTCTTATATTAGAAGACTAGTTCAGATTGGAGCAAGTACCTGAAGCCAAGTGCTGCTCGGTGTTCCACAGCCAACAGCCTGCTCAAATCCTCCCTAAATTGGCCAATGGCCTGTGCATCCTTTTGATGTACAGCACAAGTTAACTCCCAAAGTTCAAAGCAAGCATATAAAACATTTTTTTTGCAAGTCAAGCAGGCTCTCCCTCGACAGGTGCAGTTCAGCTCAGCACTAAAGCCTGCTGGAATGATTTCTGCAGTGATACTACCCCTACCCATGCATGGGAAGTTTGTGGATAAGCTCAGGGAAGAGGGAACTCCGCAGTGGAGAAACTGGCAGCATCCCTGCGAGCCCTGCTCAGGCTCCACCACACTTCCTGGTGGCCTTCCATGTGGGTTGTCCACCACAGCTGGCCAATGGTCCACAGCAACTCATGCTGCCATCAGCTCCTCAATGCTCCAGCGTGCCCTTAAGCGCAACTCCTTTGCTGAGTCTGGCCAGAAGCCCTGGAAGGAAGCAGGGCCTGAATCTCCGTCCTTCTGTTATCTTGCAGGCACGAGCTGTACCAAGAGGACTGCATGTGTTGGCACGGCTCCTACGTCAAGGACCTGTCGGTATTGGAGAGGGACCTGGGCAAGACAGTGGCGGTCGCAACTCACCGGCAAGCATTCCCCTCCCAGGTAGCAATCAGCAGCGCCAGTGGAAGAGAAGCATTTCAGTTATTCGAATGTGGGGGGGCGGGACTGCCCACAGGCTGGGAAACCCTCAAGCGATCCATGATTGTGTGCAAGGGTCTGTGCGCACCTGGGGAGCTGAGCGGGGCTTGGTTTGGCCACAGGTCTGGCTGGCTTTGGCCTCAGAGCCTAAAGCTTCTGCACGCCAGCTGGTCAGCACCTGTGACTTGAATTGGGCCCAAATGTTCAGTGTTGGGCCCACCGACCCTTTGCAGGGGCCCTGCCCTGCCCTGCCCTGCCCTGCCCTGCGAACCAGATGCAGGACAGATGTTGTTCTCTCTCTTCTGCCCAGACATCCAGTGTGCTTGTGCTCCCTCCATGGCTGGGCAATGCTCAGGATGAAGAACTGCTCGGCCTGATCCCGGTGCTAGAGAAGCTCAGCCAGGCGGTAAGCAGGTGTTTCTCTCTAACAAGGAAGGGGAGGGAGAAGGGGCACAAGGAGAAGGGTGCATAACCTGTCAGGGATTATGTTATGCACAATGCAATACAATAATTCTAGAGCTGAAATTTCTAGTTGTCTGTGCTCTTCTACCCCTTCCAAATCGTGATTCCTGCACTCATGGTCATAGCAGGTTTCACATTTGAGTTGAAGGCCTTAATTTTCCCATTTATTTATTTATTTAAAACTTTAGTATGCCGTCCCTTATGCATAGCATCTCAGGATGGCTTACAATCCTTAAAATCAAAGTACAATAAAACCATCACATCTGTAAATAAATAACATAGTAACAATAAACATTTAAATGAAAATCAAAATCAAAGTGACTGTTAAAACGTTAAAATACTAATTTTTAAAATGATGATTAAAAAGGTTTTGAGCTGGCGCCGAAACAAATATAAACTCGGCGCCAGGCGCACCTCTCTGGGAAACGCATTCCACAATCTGGGTGCCACCGCAGAGAAGGCCCTACTCCGAGTAGATGTCCTTTTTACCTCCTTCAGGGAGGGTTCCCGGAGCAGAGCCTCTCCTGCAGATCTTAAGGGGCATGATGGCATATAAGGGAGGAGGTGTTCCTTCAGGTATCCTGGCCCCAAGCCGTTTAGGGCTTTATGACAAAATCCGGCACCTTGAATTGGGCCTGGACTTCAGCTGAAGCCAGTGGAGCTGGTAGAGGACCGGCGTGAAGTGAGAATACCAGCCGGTCCCCGTCAGCAGCCTGGCAGCTCTGTTCTGTACCAGCTGAAGTATCCAGACCGTTTTCAAGGGCAGCCCCACGTAGAGCACATTATAGTAGTCCAACCCAGAGGTTACCAGAGCATGATAGCATGTTTAGATTTCTTTAGCTATCAAGTGCACCTCTCTGGGTTGCATATCTGCATGTTTGCATTTATATGGCTTTCCTACGGTTGTTGAGGTTTTAATTCGGCAAACTGCCTGGAGAGCTTTGGCTATTGATGGTTTAGAAGTGCAACAAAAAGGAAATGTAGAAAATGAAAATACCATCATTCTGGGATGCATCCAGTGTGACTGGTCCCTGCATCGTTTGTCATCTCCCCTCAATCTGGATCACGATGTGCACGTCCTTTGCCCCCGCCCAAGTCCCAGTCAAGGTTGCCCCCCATACCGTTTGCTATTTGCAACAGGAGGAAAATTCCAGTTGGTGCCAATGGCATGTCAATTTTGTATGATATCTAACTACGATTTCTAATCCACCCTGGAAGCAGGATATCCATCTCTTAATTATTAAAATAATCCCAAATCTATTCTGTTTATAAAAAGACAGCTAGAGCCAAAGGAAGTCACAATGCAGAAGAGTTGTTGTTCAAGGTCTCCCCATCTCAGTTCCATGTTCCGCTTGATTTTCTCTTGCAGGTTGATGTTCGTGCAGAAATAGAGATGATCATGACAAAATGACAGCCATGGCATCCTCTTCCGTTATGAATAACCCGTTCCCCAAGTTGCAAACCCTAAGACTTGACCTAGCACAGGTATTTTTGGCTAGCTGTCCTGACAGTTTTGCTGCAAGTCTTACTGACCGAGGGTCAGGTCATTCTGAGTTCAGAATGACCTTAGGCAATGGCCTTAGAAAATGGCCATTACTTCAGGGGGGCAGATGCCACCGCAACCCTTGCCCTTATGGACCAGGGTGTCCCTCCAGTTCCATCTGGCACAGAATGCATTTTTCTGCCCTTCGCAGTGCACTGTGAAGCCTGACTTGGACTGTGGGCAATGAAGACGCTTCCTTTCTCCTCAATCCGTCCCTTGCGGTTTTGCCATCTCTGAACAAAACAGACAATTCCCCCACACCCCCTTTTTTTGTCCCGACTTCTCCAAGGCCACCATAGAAATGAATTTTTTTTAAAGGTTGTGCTTTCATGAAGTGGTTGTCTTCTACACTGCGTGTGTGTAGAGATACGTATGTGTAGACAACCCTTGTGAATGTAGCTTATACATCCATAATAAAATGTTGATTTCTCTATGATTTGCCCATTTTTGTTTTGATCTTCCCAGTGGTGCAGCTAGGTTAGTTCAGACCTCTGACTTTACTGCTCCTGCTCCCATTCCCCCACCCCACATCTGGGTGGTTGTGTTGTATGCATGACAACTGTGGAAGTCACAATTCTCCTTTTGATAGTCCATCCTTTCAGGAAGAGGTTACTGGGCGGATAAACGCTGCAATGGAACAGGCCTTTAGGGGGATCCTCAGGGTCGTTTTGAGTGTCTGCAAGTGATCAGTTTGGCCACATATCCATGCTTCAAACGGTGTAGGGGACCCAAGGCGAAGTGGAGGAAACAGGCCGACAGAGAGAGCAAGGGAAAAGAGGGCCAAGGCGGAGAGAGGAAGTAAGAGGGGCAGAAGCAGGGGTGGGCGCGACAGCGGGAGGAAAGGCGAGAGGGGGCAGGGCGGCCCCACCCGCGGGGCGCGTGCCCCTGCGCACACCCCTGCGAGGGAGTCCTCCAGGCTGGAGCAACGCTGCGGATCGCGCCCCGCGCCTGCGCTGCTCTCCAAGCCGGAGAGTTCCCGCGGGGGGCCTCCCGGGGCGGCATCGCGGGCCCCGGGGTCGCTCTCGCGAGAAACGCGGGCCGGCATCGGGAAGCGCGAAGGCCGCCGCGCCCGCCACGTGGCCGCCGCCGCCGCCGCCGCGCCTACGTTTCCCAGGGCGCCTTGCGCCGGCAGCCGGGCCGCGGGGAGCTGGGCGCGTCGGGCGGGTGCCGCCGGCCATGCCGCTGCTGCTGCGGGGCGAGCGCCTGGACGCGTCGCGGCCCGCTCGGGAGCTGGCCTGCGCCCACCCGGAGCTCGAGGTGAGCCGCGGCCGGGCCGGGCCGGGGAGGGAGCGGCGCGGCCGCGGCTGCCGGGCTCCCGCGCCCCTCGGGCCGGGCCCGCTCTCCCTGGCGAGGGGCCGCCGGTGCGCCCAGCGGGGCCCCCGATAGGCCGCGCCTGCCAGGAGCGCAGCGCCACGGGGCTCCCCGCGGCAACGGGAGGCTTCCGGGGTGAGGGTGCGCCCTGCGCCTTCCGTCCTACCTGGAAGGGGTGTTTTCCTTGTATCCCGCCCTTCACAGAGTCTCTGCTTTCTTCAGTGTAAGCCCAGATTTTGCAACCAGAAGCTCATGATCGGAGCCACAGTCAGCTCCTGGTCTAGTTTTACTGATTGTATAGAGCTTCTCCATCTCTGGCTGCAGAGCACATAGTCAATCTGATTTCTGTGTTGACCGTCTGGGAATGTCCATGTGTAGAGTCGTCTCTTGGGTTGTTGGAAAAGAGTGTTTGCTATGGCCATCGTATTCTCTTGACAAAATTCTACCAGCCTGTGCCTTGCTTCATTTTGTATTCCAAGGCCAAACCTGTTATCTTTTGGCTTCCTACTTGAGCATTCCAATCCCCCAGGATGATAAGGACATCATTTTTTGGAGTTAATTCTAGAAGGTGCTATAGGCCTTCATAGAACCGGTCAACTTCAGCATCCGTGGTTGGGGCATAGACTAGGACTACTATGATGTTGAATGGTTTTCCTTGAACACAAGGAAATAAGTGCATACAAATATGGTTCAGCACCACTAACTAACTAACTAACTAACTAACTAAATAAATAAAATCCAAAAAAATGAATTAACATTTAAAATAATGGAAAAATAAAAAGGGTTTGGCCTGGCCCTGAAAAGAAAAAAGCATCAGTGCCAGGCCACCTCTCTGGGGAGCGCGTTCCAGAGCCGGGGCGCCACCGCAGAGAAGGCCCTTCTCCTGGTTGCTGCTCTTCTGATCTCGTTTAAAGAGGGCCCCGGAAGAAGGGACTCTGATCCAGCTCTTCGGGGGTGGGCAGGTTTATGTGGAAAGAGGCGCTCTTTCAGATACCCAGGTCCTGAGCTGTTTAGGGCCTTCTAAGTCATTGTTACAAATTGGGAGGAGAAATGGAAGAGGGAGATTGTGGACCTTGCCTTGCATTCTTTTGGAGGAAAGGGGGCAAGGTGTCGATGTGGTGAGCTCACCCAGGAATAAATTGGAAACTCTCTAGGCGGTTGGACTGTAACACTCATCATCCCCAGCCGTGCTGTGTGAATGGACTGACCTGTGGGATTTCTGCTGTAGCCGGGATGGGAATGCCAGTGCAGTGTTACATGTTTTGGTCCACTCTGTGAGCAGGAGCGAGCCAAGCTGCTGCGAAGCCAGCCTGTCCAAACGGTGGGACCCAAAGGACTTCTGTATGTCCAGCAGCGGGAGTTTGCCGCCACCACGCCGAAGGATGGTAGGTGGGCCATGGAGCAGGGCTGCTCCAGGAAGCGAGTGGCGATCGACCCGCTCAGAGGGTCTTGGGGCTGACCCAGCAGACAACAAGACCAGAAATGAAGTAGCTGCTTACCAGCTGCTTCCTTTTGTTCTGCCACAGGTTCCGTTTCTATTCTCGGGTCGGATGACGCAACTACTTGCCACTTGGTGGTGCTTAGGCACACAGGTACCTCCCTGAAGCGATGACGAGCAGCGAGGCATCCGTTCCCCCTGCTTACCTGTCCCCCCAAATCCCAGTTCAGGAGTAACCAGCAAAACGCTGCCCTGGGTGTCCTTGCAGCTTTGGAGCAGGGTTAGGTGGGGGTGTGGTTCCCTGGAGGCTGGTAACTTTGACTCCCTGCATCTCCAAGCATCGTTTGGGTGGGTGGGAGTCGAATCCCAACAGCATCTTTAGGAGCCACTGCTTGTAGAGCCCTGATTTAGAATAACACAGTTGCTTGGGGAAACCTCTGAACTTGCTGGGCTGGGCTGGGTGGGGGATGCAGTCAGGAGCTTTGGAGGGTCACAGACAATTTTGCCCCCCTCCGCTGGGTGCTGCCTGGCTCTCCAATCACCGCGTGTGCAGCCAGAACCCTGGAAATAGAAGGTGGGCTGCTGTGAGTCAGTTGTCCATGAAGTCGAAGGAGGGACTGACGGTTTTGGAAAAGGCTTCCCTTCTGTGCTTTTCCCAGGCAAGGTTAGCTAAATAATCCAGATGTGTAAAAAACATTTCCATTTTAAACGGAGCAGAACCTGGAGAGTACAAGGAGGGCAAAATTCACTCTGACTGTCTTAACAAAAGCATGCTGAGGATTCCCTTAAGTGATCATGAGGATTTTTTCTTGGGAGTAGCGTGGCAATCCCCCATCCATTTTAGGGAATAGAGTCGGGAGACAGTATTTCTCAGAGGTAGCCTCATTCCTAGGATCAGGCCAATCCTTGCAAATATTGCCTTTCAGTAGTTGCAGAGCTCTTTAAGGGGTGAACTGTTTTTATGCTGGCTTTTCTCCAGGTAGCGGGGCCATATGCCTCACGCACTGCGATGGCTCAGACACCGAAACTGAAGTTTTGCTGCTAACAAACGCAGTGAAAGTGCTGTCTCCTAACATCGAATGTGGAAGGTCAGTTTTTAAAAGAAATAATACTTTAGTGAAATGGTGCATTACAGAGAATTACCGTAATTTATTAAAATCCTCTACAACTCCAGGCAAACTATAACTTACTGAAAATCTAATTAGGCAAATGTGAGAGTAGGCATGTAATAGGAATGTTATACAAATAAATTAAATGTAAACAATAGGTCACCAGTTTTCAAATCCAAATTGGAGTTATTTCGGGATCGGTAAAGAATAAGAACACAATCCTGTCAGTGCACAGCCGTGTGAAAGCTTGAGAGCTTTGTCAGCGTCCAGCGGCCGGAGTGTGAGGCAGGCCGGAGGCTCCCGCTGTCTTGCTATCTTGCCCCGTGCATTTTATCCAGATGGCTCAGAAATCAGCCAGGAGTAGATTCATGGATCAATCAGAAGGAGAGACAGAGTGGAAATATGGCAGTTTTTACCAGCATGACGTGCAGCGATGGGAAGATTTTGGTGTGTTAAGCAGCAGTTCAAGTCGTAACAGACCTGTCCGTAAAAAGACGTCTCGCCCCCACCCTGAATACTGAGAATCCCCAAACCCACTGGCTCGCACGCTTCCAGCAGCGAGTGCAAACCAGTGATCGCCGGCACCATTGCAACACATCAGTTTCTCTAGATGTCATTTTCAACTAAAGCTCCAGGGAGAAAGAGGGAAGGAAACGGGGGTGCAGATAGGAATCGGCATAGATCACAGCCTCCGCTTCCTCCGCTCCCCGACCCCCCCCGGCACCCCCCCGGGTGCATTTCTGCTCTCAGCCCACACAGTTTTTTCCACGTCATTTGAGGGCATCCAGGGGCAGAAGACCTCAGTGTGAGGCTCTGAGCAATCCCCCCCCCCCCCCGGATGTTGAGGGGCCGTGGGATTGTGCTCTCGATTACCAAATGGCAGTGCATGAATAGACGGGCAGCAGTTCAGAGCCCGCATTTGGGTGCCCTTCCAGCGAAGTTGCGAGGCAAGTGAGGTGGACCTGCAGCTGGAGAGTCACTTTTGTTGCCCCTTCGGGACTGTATTTGCACAAACCCGTTTTGGAGGATCTCGTATCTTGCCCAGAGCCACCGCAAGCTGAAGAGCGGCCCTGCCGATTAAAATGGGATCCCCGTCCATTGGTTTAATTCGATTCGTCAGCTGTGTCTCTGAATGCTTTATCTTTTCCTTTTCCTTAGGCTGGAAGTACACCTGGTTGGAGGCTTCTGCGATGACAGACTCTTATCCGAGCAGCTCACCAGTCAACTTCTGAGTGAGCTCACATTTTCTTTTCTGCCCTCTCAGTCCAGCTTTTGGAGGCTGATTGGAGCTGAGCCAAGTTTGCAGCACCTGGGAAGAGATGGGAGTTGTTGGGAATAAAGAGGGCTTATATGGGAGCTTTTCTGCACCTAGCAAAACGGAATTCTGCAACCGATGTTCTGTAAGTTAGTTGGGCACATTTGCCTGTGTTTTGCATAATTCTGTTGCTGTGCAGCCTGGGTAGGAGCAGAGGTCTATGGATGGCACCAAGATGCTGTCTTCTGCCCACAGAGGCTCTCTTCAGACATAGCCCAAGCCATGATGAAAGAAATGCAACTAGGGTTCAGTATGATTGTCTGAATTCAGGATCAGACAAAACCGGAGATTGCTCAAAATTAGCAGACGGAGAAAAGGAAGACACATTTCAGGACCCTGAAAAAATGCTAATTTTATTCCTTAAAGTAGTTTTCCAGAGGCAGGATTCATATTGGAGCAATATCTCTTCAGAGATCTTTATAGACAATTTTTGAAAGAGCTGAACCCCTGAAGACGGCCCAAACTATATGGCAGAGGAACAAAACTTTTGACATCCCCAGACCATCTCTTTTTTCCAGTGCATTCTCTGAACTGGCAAGTGATGGGTTGCATTTGTCTGGCCAGACAGATTGGGAAATGGTGGCTTTGGAAGGCTTGGCAAGCCATGTTGTTTTTTGCTAAGCTCGGCATATAGTCTAAAGCGGCGGTTTCCAACCTTTTCTATACTCTGCACCCCTAGAAAATGTTTGAGTAATGTTCTCACCCCCTACAAAAGTAATACCACATTTGAAGATGAAGAAGTCAAATTTCTGATTTTTGAACCACATACAGTACTGTGGGTGAACAAATCGAACTTAAGAAGCTTTTAACTCAGTGCATAAAATTCAAATATAAATTGAGCAGTTAGAAAAAATTGTAAACAGTAAGCACAACCCCATTATGTTTTGTGCACATCAAATCCAATGACTTCTTTGTTCTTGCTTCTCATTCACAATTTCGTCAAAATGTGGAGCTTCCTTGCTGATGGCAATCCGTGAGTCTGCTTGTGGATTCAGGAGATTCCTAGATTTTGTCTTGATGGACAAACGAGAGCTGATTCCAGATGCAAGCAAAATAATAATGAATAATGTCATTATTGGGACAATTTTTGGCAAAAAATGATGCAGCCGCACTCTTGGTCGCTTCCCTGAAATGCTGTCTCACACCCCCTGGGGAGGCAGACCCCCCCACGCTGGGAGCCCCTGGTCTGAATGGGCAACTAGAGTTGTAGGCAGCCTGGATGGCACTGCTGTGGCGACGGCACTCCTTGCCCTGGGAGCCCATGTGGGCTTGGCTTTCCTCGCTGTGCTGTTGGGCCTGGAGTGGAAGCGAGATAGTTTTGAAGTGAGCGCTTGGCACCTCCTTGTTGAACTGGCGTTGCTGCCAACAGGTGGCTGCCGCTGGGGAGTCCCGGTGGGGCCCAGAAAATAGACTTGAAACACCTCAATCCATGTTCCATCAGCATGTCTCATCCTGGTCCAGTTTGTGACCATCCACTCATGCTCTGCACTGCCTCCTCCTGCCGCCATTTTGTGGCTGGCTCCAACTTTGCCCTCCCATTTTGCAACTGTTGGGCCTCAGTCATCTTTCCACGAGCGTCGTGGGGACAGAACATTTAGCAACCCCTGACTTTCATACGTAGCATTTCCCAGTAGTTTCTGTGAACTGCCTTCTTCTAGTGACCTTTTGCACTTTTCTGTGCTGTTATTCCCAGGAGCCTTCGACCGCCTGCAGGAGGACATCCATCTTGTGACTTTCTGTGTGACAGGTAATTTTCTCCCTTACCTGCCGTATTTTCTTGCTCTCCTCTCAACTTCGGCTCCCCGCATGCCATCTTGCCTCTTCAGCCCATTGCCTGCTGAAGCAAGACACTCCACACCATTCTGTCCCTTGGCCTACTTACCTTTGGCCATCTCTACTGATGATCTCCCTGTTTCTTCGGAGGATTTAGACTATTTCACTTCTCTCTCTCTCTCTCTCTTCTTTTAAACGACAGAATTAAACGATCGGCAGGAGAAAGGCAACCACTTTCCATTGGTTTATGGAATTGGTAAGTAAGGGCTGGGCTTGGTGTGTCTGCTCAGTCTCAGTGGGAAGGTGTTTCCAAGAGTTTCTTGGAAAATGTCTTCACCACTGGGCTGAAAGAGGTTCTCCGGCCTGGTGTGAGGTTGTTGCTGGCCCTGTGCAGAGGGATGGGGGAGGGTTTGGGTCCTTAAGTCCTTGGTCAGTTCTAGAATTACTGCGTTGGAAGGCGCCTCAGCAGTCATCTAGGCTGATGCAGAAAATGGGCTGCTGCAGTATCCCGCATACGTGGACCCTCTGATCTCCACGTATCAAATACAGTGGAGGAGTGTCCGCCATCTTTGAGGGTCCGTTACACCACCGTGGAGCGGCGGCTGCCCCCAGGGTACTCCTCTTAGTCGAGATACTTTTACTTTACCGCTTGAATCTGTTTGCTTGGGTCCTACTCTCTGGAGCAGCAGAGAGAACAAATGTTCATCTTCTGTATGGACACTGTTCAAAGGCGGACTCAAGTTCTGCTCTTGCTTTTCTAGCTGCAAATGTTAAAACAGGTGAGATTTTCCATGCAACGTTTCCAGATCGGGGGCCTGATGAGGAGTTGCGGTCGGCCAGTACCTTTACAGGAGCAAAGGTGAGTGGAGGGGGGGCTTTGAGGAGCCATGCGTGCTTTGCGGGGGGAAGCAGATGAGTGACCCACTTGTGCTGGGGCTTCCTTGGGTTGCGGATGTTCCTAAATTGGGGTTGGACAGTTCTTGATGTTTCACCTACAAGCCTCATCAGCACTAGCCAGCATGGATAATGGGGAAGGGTGATGGGAGTTGTGGGCCAAAGCAGCTGAAGGGCAGAAGTTACCCGCTCTGTTCCAAGCTGATGCGCTAATTGTAGTGTGGATGGGAAGAGCTCAAATGTATCAGGCTTTTGACCCTGAGAAAAGCCATGAATTAAAACCGGGTTGGATTCAGATTTCCTCATGCTTAGCCTAGAGCCGTTGCGATCGAGATATCAGGGATGGCTGGCTCAAGTTCCATAAAACGGAAAGAGTCTAGTCTAAGTATGACCCAAGTCTGGATTCAGCCCATCATCTTCAGTTTGGGAAAAAATGGAACACGAGAGAGATTTATAAAATTTCGTGTGGTACATGGGGTAGGAACAGCAGAGTTGGACAAAGGTCTGGCACTTCTGTATGGGATTGGATACCAATTTATTGCTGTTTCTCTTCTTGTTTTGTTTGGCTTTTGTTTTGGCAATCAGCATTTTAAACCTGTTTTTCTGTGAGAGGCCGGCTTGTTGCAAAGGCTGCCCTCCAAGGCTGCTGTTACCTGGTGCTTGTGCCTCACCTTGGCCTTGCACTTGGGAAAGCGACTTTGTTTTGGTCTCACCAGTTCCGCCTCTGGGAGAGGTGTGTTCTTGGATTGGCTCTGCCCACCGTGGCAGCCAAGAGATTAATGGGCAGAGCGCTCCTGTGCAGCCATTTTGTGAGGGTGCCCACGACACTCTCAAGCCTCTTCTTGTGTCCTCCATTCCCAAAGAGCTTGGGGAGCCCTCCCCTGCTTGGGGAGCCCTGCTTGAAGTGCACAGAGCTGCTGATGGCTGCATTCCTGGGAAGGGAAGACCGTCTAGCTGTGTTTCAGCTGTGTGAGTAAGGAATGGCAGCTCCTAGGAGCAAGAGCCCCGTGGCAGAGCACCCTCCTCCTCTCTTGGCACAGATGGTGAACATCTATGACTCCAGAAAGGAGCAGCTTTGCATTGGGCCTTACTTCTGGCTGCCTTTCCCCCTCGTGGACTATTGGCTGGAGCAGGACGACCAGCACCTCTTGCAGGTAACGGGGGTTCATCAGTGAGATGGAGGGAGGGAGTCCCGGGAGCTGGCACAGAGGGGGCTCTGAATCGGAGGCTTCCTGAGCCCCCTGGACTTTTACTTCTCGTTGTTATTACTATCCACCCCTTGCATTTCTATCCCTCCATCTCCCTTCCTTGCCTTTCGCTGTTCTCCGGTGCATTTTATCCGCACAACAGCCACCCTATGAGGGGGGTTTGCCTGAGAGCAAGTGACTGGGCTGAAGTGACCCAGCAGGCTTCATGGTCAAGCAGGGAGTAGAACGCGGGGCGCCCAGTCCGGCATTTGATCTCCCTAACAACCCTGCACGGGTGGAGGAGACTGAAAGGTTGGCCCCGACCCGTCCAAAGAGAGCTTCACGCTCCGGTTGGGGTTCGCAGCAGGGTCTCTGCAGCCCAGGCCTGAGGCCTCCCTGCTCTGCCACACTTGGTGCTCGAGGCAGAGGCTGCTTGGAGAACGTCGGGGAAGGCGGCTTGCAGCAAGTAACTGTCCCCGGCACCTCTCTTTCCAGAACCTCTCCACGTCGCCGCAGGCAGAACCGCCTCACTTTGTTTCCCATATTCGAGCCACCTTGACGTATCTGAAAGAGCACCCGTTCCCCCACAAGACCCTGTTTCCTAGCGGAAGGCCGTGGCGCTACCGGAAGAGCACAGATGGCCTGTGGGAAAGGGTCTCTTCCGACCAGATCTAATCCAGGAGGAGGAGGAGAAGCCCAGAGGACTCCGCGTGGTTGTGCTAGAGGAGGAGCGGCTGTCCGAGGGGTGGAGGCTGCGCGTTACTTCATGGCCAGCGTTGCCAAGCGAACTAACGGAAGTGTCCTTGTTCGCAAGGTGTCGTGCCCTTAAAAATGGGTATCCTCCCAACAGCCCAAATGATTGGACCGCAAGAGGGGGGTACGGTCGCGCATGTTCTGGAACGAAATGTAGTCGCAAGAGGATCGGAAACGTTCAGCAGGGCTCCCTGTAGCGCCTTCCTTCCCGAGGCCTGTCCTTTGGGAGGTTTGGGGGCCAGCCATTGGATAGAGCTCCAGGCTATCCAGGCGTCGGGTCCGGGCAGAATACCTGTGGCCCCAGTGGCCTTGCTTCCCTTTTAAGTTGTTCTTGGGGGATCTTGGGAATTTTAAAAATGGCAGCTTGACCCGGTTGCGAGCACTAGAAGATAGTGAAATGCTGTGGGGAGGAGGAGGCCGGTCGTCCTGCATGCGGGGGGCCGTGGGGTCTGGGAACTGCCCATGGTTGCTGGTTCAGGTGCCAGCTCTTGAGGTCAGCACTGGATTGGGGGCCAGACATGACGCATCAGCGGCACGTTCGCTGTTTAGGGCCCTTTTTTAAGCCACTGGATTTCCCCGCCAGAGGTAACTGTCATGGGGCTTCGTCTGTAGTGCTGTGGACACGCTGCTCCCATGTGCACGTGGGCAGACCTGGTATGCAGGCAGAGCCAGTGCGTGGCTTATTAAACATGCGCTGGCAGGGCCATGCTGCCATGCTGCAGTGAGTGTCCTGCCTGTCTGCTTGCCTCAACCCCATTGCTTTTGCTTTGCATCTGCTTTCCCAAGCCGCTCCTTGGGAACACCTGACAACAAAGCCCAAACTCGTTTGTGGAAGCACATGCGAAGTGGAAGCAGCAAAGTGGTGGGAAGCCATGTGCTTGCTTGTGGCTGTCATGTGCAAAGTGGTATAAATCCATCATCTTTGTTCCCCGCATTCTGTTTGCTAATGAGATTTTATCCAAGTTTGGCACTCAAACTGCAGTGTCTTTCAATGACCAAGGATGATCTGTGCCACCCCTTTCCAAGATGGTATTATTATAATTAATGTTATTATTTGAATGGCAAAGCCTTTAAGATCAGTTCTGCATTAGGAAGAGAGATTTTGCATTTGTAATCGTTCTTGCTTTTTGGAGAGTGCCTGCATGCACATGTGTTACCATGAAATGTTTGCTTTCTTGCTGCTGGCCTACCAACAATTCTGTGTGCGTGGAGCTTGTGCAGATTTCTGTGTCTTTGCCTATTTCTGTATTTTCTCTCAGGGTCCAAGGATTATGACCCCTTCCCTGTACGCAGTGCCTCCGCTTTTGCCAAATAACTCGGCCAGCATCTTTAGCTTTCGGTTAATTGAGATGCTTTGTCATTTAAAAAAATGCAGAGGAACGAGGGGTTTAATCCTGCATTTCAAGGGACGGTGAGGGCTGCATTGGGGACTGTGGTGTCCAAATGTTTCCTACCACGGTGTATGCCAGATTTAACCATTTCTGAGGGCTTCTGCAGTTCTCTTTAGGGAAATGGGCAGCTTCGTAAATGCAGTGATGTGTGCTAATGAAGGAAACCGCTGCACACAAGGAATTGCTATGTATACTTGATCATAGTCACGTTCTTGATGATTAACTTTTCTCTTTCTTCATTCTAGTCAAGACTTAAAAAACAAAATGGTGCCAATCACCGTGATGGGCAGCTTTCTGGGCAAGCCCTGCCAGGTGCATTGGAAGTGCATAAGGCATTTCACTAGGATGGAAACATGCAGCCCTTGACATTTTTTAAGGAGGCACAAATCAGGTAAAGACATTTCATTTGAAAGCGTTTCATTTTGTCGTGCTCAAGGGATTTCAAAAAATGAAGTTTTAACTTGTCAGCTAATGTAGTTTTTTCTATGATCGACTGTATGATTTGCCGATGTACAAATGAGCGATTAAAAAGATGATTGTAAATGATAGTGAATTGGGGATTCTCTCCACTTCCTGCTGAATAAAAGCTGGACCAATTTGCTTGTTAATTTGCAAGTGTGATGTTTCTGGAGAAGAAAAATTGTGTGAGGAGGAGGAGGGGAGCAGTAACTTGGAGATGTGGAGGAGTCTTCACTCCTCTTGGTATTTTGGTGTGCTTGGTGTCTCATTCTGCCACAAGGAGAATTCTTTTCCTGTTGTGTTCTTGGAATCCACTGGGAGTTGCGACCACAGTCAAAGGGGCAGAGGTAGATGCGACTCTTCTATTTCAGTAGGTAGCAAGTCAGATGCATTAAGTAGGATGCAAACACACCTTTGCATCTATTTTTTCTTTTATGGTAAATGACTCAATTTTTCAACATGAGCTCATCAAGAACTGATGGCTGGGAAGCCCATCAGCATGTAAAGGATGGGAGAGAACGTGTTCCATTCGCTCATTTACTGCAGATTTACAAGGTTCAGATACCCACAATGAAGCAGTAGGCATCTGAACATCGCCGCATGGCAAAATTTGCACTTTCCCAGGTTTAGTGCTACAGCTCTGTGCTCACAAAATGCACTCGTCAGGGCTGCACACAAAGCTGCAGAACTGTGGAAACAGCACGGAGGAACCTTCAATAGGGAAAAGTTTGCAAAACAGCCCATTTTCAGCAAAAGGTCTGTGTAAGAATGCGTCCGTGTTGGGGCATGAACACACACATGGAATTCTGCACCAGTGGAAATTGAAATGGCAGCAAAATTGACAGTGGCATGTCATCTTTTTCTTCCTCCTCTCACTTTGCAGAATATATACTTCACTAGTCTGTGCTCAGGAAGTAATTATAACAGATAAATGTTCACCTTTCCAGTGGTTTGATACGCGATTTCCTAATTAGTGCTGACAATGCAATGCTCACCTGGCTCATAATTTTGTGTTATGTATTCCTTTCTCTGATAAGTCTGTCATGATGCAGTCTGGGTTTTTTTTTCTGGATTCTGAGATGAACACACGTAATTTCCCTGGACTGGATTCTGCTCATCTTTGTGTTGGATTTTTGGCAAGTTGCTTCTGGGTCATAGTTCATGAGAGTTGTTTTGTGAAAATATTGTGCTTTTTGGCCTGAGTATGTCCTTGGATACTGTGAAAAGGTGTTCACAGATGAAGGCAGCACATCCTGTTTTTGAGTTCCCTGATGTCTGTGGAATTATGTGCAAATCTTGTTTGTGGGAAGCTTGGTATTACCCTCTGACACTTCCATTACTTTGTGTCTTGGAAAATTGGGTTGGGTTATATTATGGGCACTGTTAAACAGTCAATCATTGCTGACAGCTCTCTTAACAAGGTTTGTATTCACAAAGAAACTCCTGTAACCAGAGCAAGCTCACTTAAGATTTTATCAGTTTGTTTTGTAAACACGGTTGCTAATACACTGTGCAACACTGTATTTTCAAAATAGTTTGATTCAATTTTATGATCAGAATAGCTTTTGTGAATTGCCCAGAGGACCTTCAGGTCTAGAAATGAAAAGAACTAACGAAAGCATTTAAAAGTTTTCACTAGCAAAGTTTTGAACACCACAAACTCACATGTAACAATTTGAGGAACTTTTATTGAAGCATTTGGGAGGTATCTAAATTAGGTCTGTATTCCAGCAAAACTGCCAGCTTAACCATATAAAAACATTAAAATTTGTATTAACGATTATAACTTTAACCCTTTCCCCTCAATGAACCCCAGTTAATATATAATTAATTGCACCAAATAAATGGTTGAGGAAGACAAGGAATCAAATTTGCACTTTAAAAGTCAACCCTTATTTCGAGAAAGAAAGCAACCCCGCTATGCCAGTGCACGTTTCCCCATCCGTCATACTGGAGGGCGAGTTGCCTGCGCTTGACCACCAGCAGCTCTCAGTCCAAAAGACACCAAGGGAACACCCAACCCTTGCGGCCATTCGGGCCATTGGAATTCGCTAGCAGAATGATTTGGAGGCCACTGCAAGCTAGTTCTAGCTGAGCTCATCCAGGAAATTAGCTTGGTGATGACAGCAGAAGATGGGACAGTGTGCTCACTCGGGTTTGTGGTCATAACCTTTAAGGAGCTATCCGTGGTCCTGAGCCTAACCTGGGGCCAGGGTTCAGCATTCTGGTTATCTCCCTTAAAGTTCATTCTGCAACCTGCAGTGAGTAACCACCTCCTTGACATTGGAGCCCTGGACTACCACTGGCTGAGAACTAAACCTGCTGTTCGAAGAAACATGGTGGAAGCCGTTCTCAACCTGGTACCTTCCAGCTGGGTTGGACTGCAGCTTCCAGAATTCCAGGTCAGCATGGCCATTGGAGAAGACTGCCTTATGGACATGATCCTACTTTTGTGGATGGAAGGACTCCCCTTAGAGGCAGTTCCCTGTCAAATTTTTGGAGGCCCCCTTCCTACCCTACAGCTCATCAAGTTTGCCCTGACGGCTGTATCACACTGTGAAGGGACTGGAGAGTTGCTGAGGGGAAAGAGAAGTTTGAATTCACCAGCCCAGTTGTACAGGATCTAGTTTTAGGTCTGTATATCTTGAGTTCTCGCTTCCATTTCCATAACACCAACAGAACTTACCTTTTCCATGCAGTTGACCTCAGATGGACCACTGTGACCTCATTCACTTATCCTAACTATTGTGGAGGAGCAGGAAGAAATTAGTTCTTTGCCATGGCATCTAGTTGGGCCCTTTGCTATACACAGGTTCTCTAAGCCATTTCTGTGTCTGGGTTGGAAAACAGAGTATCTCTGGGTTCTCTTTTCCAGGGAGCATTTCCTGTTGCCGTGACCCTGCAATTCATTGGGCATTTCCTCTCTTGTTGATAAACACTCATTTTCGGTGCCTAGGCTGCTACTATTGCATGGCAGAGTAGAGTGGTCCCTGGTGAACAGCCAACATTTAATGCATTGCCCGGGCTAGGATGAGGTTCACATCTCCAGTAGCTTAGGACTAGACTGTACTTAGTTTATGCAAACAGGTAAACCACAAGAAGGAAAGCCACAGACATGGAGTGCAAGAAAGGCCCTTCACAGAGAGAGAATTAATCCTTGTTTGGGCAAAACTTTTTTTTAACTACATGAATTTAAAATCATGCGGCGAATGGTTACATGGTTCTTAGAATTAACCAAAAGATCATTCAGAGATGCAGGCTTTGAAGAGCTCTTCTGCAGGGATAAAGTTATGAAACATTTATATCTTGCCTGAAGAGATCTGAGTATTTCAAAAGCTCACACCATTTTTTGATGATCTTTTGGTTGGCCAAAAACATCATAGCCACATGGATTTTGGAAATTTTCTTGTGATCAACACAGCTATCTTTGTTTTCCTTCCTTCCTTCCTTCCTTCCTTCCTTCCTTCCTTCCTTCCTTCCTTCCTTCCTTCCTTCCTTCCTTCTCCTGGTATGATGTGATGCAAATTCAACAGGACCAGAACTGGAGTAATCCCAAAGTGAACACATAATTAATGGGAGAAGAATTATGCTTCCGAATAGTTGCTCGGGGATTTAAACAAAAAGCTAGCTCAGGGAGTTAGTTTTTTAAATAGTGCAGCAGTGCATTTAATCTAATAATTTCTCTGGATATTTACACTATCTAACAAATGTCAGGAAAAATGGATCAGAAAATAGATCAGATCAGAAAACAATCCAGAAGAAGCAGACCAGGAAACATCACAGACATTCAACGTCAGTTCAAATGTTTCACCATCATTTTTCAAAAGGGCGTGACTCAAGGTATTTAGAGTGATGCAAAATGTTCCAGTTGTGTTCGATTCAAAGTGGTCTTGAAAGTGGGAAAGGGGGGCACTGTGACTTGTCAGTGGCTGTGCCAGAAATGCTGGAAGAGCTTAGTGATCCAGCTCCTTTAGGCCTTGTAAGAACACAAAAGACTACAGTGGGGCAGAGAGAGAGTCCTGAAGGTGTAGTGCTCAGACATCCATACATGCACATGTGAGGAAAACTTCTGCAGATTTTTTTTTTAAAATAAACGATTTATAAAATGAAGTCTAAGGTTAAAAGTCTAGCGAAGGTCATGATGGATTTGTTTACCTAGGTACATGGATGTTGAAAAATAAGATAATGGCAAGTGGAAGGTTTATTGAACAGGTTAGGTATTAACCTCTCCTCCCCAAAAGCACCATGTGCAATTAACTGCTCAACCTAAAAATCAAGAGACAGCTGGGAAAGTGTCTTTTTTAAAAAAATAAACAAATCATCTTGAGGGTGCACCACCATAATGGTCACTTGCATGCTCCTTGGCAGAGAGGCAAATGTTTACTAGCCATTCAAACACAACCTTGGCAGTATGAAGGAATGCAGGACAAAGAGGCATCATAGCAAAGTGTACAGTAAAAACAAGGCCCCACAAAGAAGGTGAAGGGGGTGGAGGAGAGAAGAATTCTTCCACTAATCTTTGTGCAAAATCTCCAGTCAGGTTAACAGTAGCTATTACTGTGCTAACTGTGGCACTGTTCACATTTTGAATGCATCCTTACATTACCCTGCTGGAGAGGGACTGCATTTGTCTGGACAAAGTCTTAATGGGCAGTACTGGGATTTTATCTCAGGCTCTCCTCTTCCTCGGATTTTGTGCAGCCATTCCCTGGGGTCTGGCCCTGGTCGTGTGAGGCGTCTTCAGGGGTTTCCGAGGCCCGACTTGCGCTCTCCTCTGGCTTCTGTTGCTCCGGATGCTCTTGTTCTGCAGGGCGTTGCTCTGCTCTGTCCAAGTCATCCATATGGCTCACCGAACTCGTCTCGCTGAACCCATCGGAGTTCCTTAAAGACCTTCTGAACAGCTTTTGTCCTAGGACAAAACGTTTGAGAAAGGGGTCAAGCAAGAGGAAACAATTCTTAGAAGCTTTTCTGCAGAGGAATGGAGGAGAGACTTACCGGGAAGCCTTTGTTTGGCACGGCTGGATGTGGGGGTAGGAGGTGGGGTGATCCCTGTGCCCTGTGCTTTGGAGACATAGGTGGACTCCGTAGATTCTAAAGAACCTGCCAAAGAACGAGGGTGGTGATAACATCAGCTCTGGGTTCAACAGGTTAGCTAATTGCATGATATTTGCAAACAACTCCTGCAAATTCTGCTGAACTTCAGACTGGAAACGTTTGGGATGCTCCCTTGCCTCTCCCAGTTTGGTTTCAACATGGAAATGTCTCAAGGCTGGAGGCTGGCGGTGGTGTCTCCTGGCATGTCAGCTCAGGTGCTACTTTTAGCATGTGCAGCTTTGCTATGACTCAGGTGGCCCCACGGGATCCCACTGCCAAGCTTCTGTACCCTCTCTTTGGCCCTGAGCTCCAGAGTTGCAGCTCTTGCTCTAGAAGAAGGGAGAAAGTGCTGAGACAGCATGGTATCTCCAGCCCATAGGCAGATTCCCCAGACCCCTCAATTTGAACCTGGGACCCTCCTCTGCCCATGCCCCCCTCACAGGTAGATACTGCTTTTCTCTTCCAGCTCTGTCCCCTGAATACAGAACTGATGGGGGAACCTTGCACAACTTGGGAAAGCAGTATGCTTGAATGATAATGTTGGGGGGGTTTTTGTCTGCTGGATACGGAACAAAAGGTAAACAGTCACATCTGTAAACTCTGCAGGCCCTGACAGGTAGCCACTGAAGTAATGCCGACCTTGACAAGGAAAAGGTTTCCCATCCTGGCATTAGATGAAGAGTATAGGAAAGGTCTGGCGGAGTCATCTCCCAGGATCCTAAGCAATCAGGTGCCTCCATGAGGCCCAGAAGCAGGGGATGAAGGCAGAGAGAAATGCCTGGAGAGGCACAGGACCCCCCTCCGTCCTTCCTCCACCCCCGCATATTTTGAGGTGCCCACTAATTCACTGCAGCTGGCTGATTCTTGTAATCGCTGGCGTGGTCAAACGTCATCCCACCTGCTGTCAGGTTGAAGGTCTGTCCCTTTGGTGACGCATGGAATGGAGAAAACCAGTTCAGCACGGAGCCCACTACAGGAATCTGTCGGAGCAGCCCCTGGGGGGAAAAAAACCCACGGGTGGGTGCGTGGAGGGGGGGACAGTGGTCTTGCCATGCAGCGCTTTGCCCCTCTGTGGTGGACGGAGGCAACGGGGCTTAACAAGAGGTGCTCACCTCCTCAAGAAGTCTTTCTTCATTGGCCTTCTCCAGCTGAACCTGTGCTTCCAGGATGCCTTTTCGGACAACCTCAGTCATGTTTTCTAGCAGCTGATTCAAAAAAAAAGCAAACCAAACCATGGACGTTATTTATGTTTCTTGCATTCCTGGGCTTGCAGAATTTATCTGGGATCGCACTTCGTAAATTATAGCAAGGGGTTCCATAAAGCTGTTTTATGAACATGGTTAACTGGAATACTGCTAGGTCGTTGGTCAAGGGAGACTCTGGTTGCAAGACGTGTTCTTTAATGGCGATGCCATTACAAACATGAGTAAGTGCACAGCCTACAGACAACAGAATTCATAAAAGGGGCCCGACAAACGGAAGAAACTCTGCAACGCAGCTCAGGGCTTCGCTCAGGAAATGCGCCAAGCAATGCCTTGCCATGGGGGAGCTGGAAGAGGGGAGGAATTCTGCACTGGCAGTCGTCAAGTTGAGAGCCTGCTGGAATTCCAGTTTGTAGGAGAGGAGCTCATCCAGGCTAAGCACTTCTGTTACATTGGTGCAAGCAAGTTCCGCAGACCGACTGGCCAGTCCAGCCTTCTCCACCTGCTGCCCTCTGGAGGTTTGATTTATTTACTGATTTCATTTCTGTACCACCCGATGACTGACACTCTCTGGGCAAGTTTTCACAGTCCATACAAACAGATGATGAGAGTACAATGAAAATATAAAAGCAGAAAAATATTAAGACGTTTTAAACTGCTAAAAACAGCTAATAAAAGCAGTCAAGAACAAGGAATAACAGAAAAGAGTGACCCTGTGAAACGCCTGGTGATTCCCCTCAAGCCCCTGGATGGCTGAGTCAGTCTTTAAAGGCTTCAGAGAAGAGGGCCATCTCCACCAGGTGTCAAAAACAGGACAGATAAGGTGCCAGCTGGGCTGCAGCAGGGAAGTTACGCCATAGATTGGGGGGGGGGGACCACTGAGAAAGCCCTCCCCCTTGTTACCACCCTCCACTTCAATTCCTATCAGTCCCAGCCAGCATGTTCAAGAATCAGAAATGCTGGGAGCTGTAATCTAGGAATTTATGGAGGGCACCAGGCTGTGGAAGGCTTGGTCAGAGGATGCCACCTGGATGCACAGGAGTAAGAGCTGGCATGAGAACTGTCTACAGGCAATTGGGAGAGGAAGGGTGACTAGCACCTCCATGCAGACAAAACCTCTCATGTATTAGCCCTCCCCTCCTCCCCACCCCGGTTAATCAGTATGCTAATGGCCGTGTTGGATTTGTCACTGATGACAGCTGGAAAATCAACAAGCTGCAGTCTGAAGCGGCGGGGAAGTTCGTTACTTTTCGGTGGAAGGAAAATCCATTTAATTGCCTGCAGCGTTGCAGAAGTGACTGAAATTAAAAGGGAGGAACTACGAGCTGTTTCTTAAAAAAAAAAACCAGACAGGGAAGCTGCCTGCAACAACCAAGTTAATCGTAAGATACTGAGGAAAACGGAACAGGGGAGCCCCCAAGCCCATGATTAATGTGAGCTTTGTTCCTTTATCAGCTTTGCTGTGCTTAACATCTGCAGTTTACGAGTGATGAGGGAATCTCACTGCAGGACCCACTGAATAGAGAAATACACACTGATTTGGGTGAGAAGCCAAGCAAGCACTGGGCTGGGGCGGAGAGTAAGCCTTCTCTCCCACGAGGCCTTTCTTTTCTGGTCTCAGACTGTCTTCGGGTTATCCAAAGCGGAGGGTGCTGAGACTAAGAGGGGCAGTGGTGCCTTTGCTGCACCATCTTTGACTTTTAAGAGAAAGGAGAGAGAAAAGGCGGCCAGGTGGAAAGGGTGGCAGGCCTCTGTAGTTCTGTGGCGTCACAAATGTGTAGAAGAGGGAATGCCGAGTGCAGCCTCTTACTCATGCATGGCCAGCTGCATCTGCTGCCCAGGTACCCCTTTCAGGCATGGGGTGTCCCCCACCTCACCTCCACCACCCTCCTCCTCTGCACTTGAGCATCCTGGAGAGGCCGTGGAGCCCACGTGGCCTCCTGACACTGTTCTGCTCATTGGGCATGCTGGCTGGGGCTAATGGGAGTTGGGATCCCCAGCACCCAGTGGTGGCTGGTTCTCTATCACTTTCTTAGAGAGGAAAAGCAGGAACGAGCGATGCCACTGGCTTCCGCCTAGCAGCTTGCAATTAAAGCTGGCCCCACACTGGAAGAAGTTGCAAATTACTGTTTTTAAAAACGAATTTTAAAAACACCAGTGCAGATGCCCTGCAAGGAACAGTGAGCCAGCAAAGCACCTCCCAGGCTGGTTTCAGGATAATGCTGATGCGTTGTGCCAGACATCTGCCTCATATGCTTTCCCTCCTGCTCCCTCTAGCATGGCCATGAGCACTGGAAGGGTCTTGCCTCCGTTTTTTACTAACAACAGTTTAACCGTGCTGCCTGAACCTGACATTCGATGGTTAAAAGGAACTATGATGAGTGGAAAGAGGGCAACTTCAAACCAGAGTTTCTGCAGTTGGCTTCTTGCCACAAATTGGTTAAGATTAACCACAATCTAAGGTTCAGACAACACACTAAACTATAATGTAAAATGGAAGCAGAAGCCCCTGGATCGCTTCCTCATAGCCATACCAGGGATGGAGGGGAGAGTGCGAGAGCCCAAATTTTCTCTGCAGCTTGTTATTACAGGCTCTAACTTAGCCTTATGGGCAAATGGGCCCTGGTACGATGAAGTGCATGCCGGGGCAATGTGATGAGTAACGAAGACGTACAGAACTATTCAATTAGTCCAACACGCCTCAGGGTATTTGGGCTTCACTTGTTAAGCGGCGATTCTCGTGTGGCAAACAACATTCGTAAAGGGTGGGGGGAGAGTCTAAAAACGTTTATGGTGTAACATTCCGTTCAATGAACTCACAGTCCAAAATCCCACCGGGCATTCCTTACCCCCTGGCTGCATCTAAAGTAGATGTTCTGGACTGCAGCCCATGTTCTTATGACTTAAAACATCAACTGAAACTATTAAGAGTCTTCTGTGATTTATAAAAAATAATATTAATACAGTTTAAGGTTTTATAGGTAAATAATAAGCCCAGCAGGAGCATTTGATGCAGTGCACAGGGGGACCTTCCATTACACTCCCATGTGGTGGCCTTGCTGCTTCAGTACATACCCTTGAATTTTCCTCAATTTCACGGCCCATCGCTGCAATTGTTTCAACCAGCTCAGACACATCTAGATCCTCAGTGACCATTCCGATATAAATGCAATTTTTCTCCCCTCCAAATTCTGGACCTGGAGAGGAGAAAAAAAAGAGGTAAGATGAGATTTCAAACGTACTTTAGAATCTGTAAAAACATCTGCTTTAACATATGGGTAACACGTTTTCCTAAAAGAGAAATATTACTAGCGCTGACCCTTAGAGCCTGTGGGAGGGGAAGGAGGCATGTGTTCTCAGTGGGCTCCCTCATCCTCAAGAGGTGTGTTGTGCAAACTGGGAATATGTTCAAGATGCCTCCAATCTCGAGCAGGGAACAGATGCTTCATCCTTCAACCTGTAACTGCCCCACAGGGGCTGGGGAGCTTTTCTCGGTCTGAGGGCTGAAGTCAACCTCAGCGATGTTCTCGGGAGCTACGGTCCAGTGCTGGGCTTGGCCAGAGGCAAGGGGATGAGAATATAAGGAAAGTCCTGCGGTGCTGAGAATCCAACAGGTGCTTGAAAGAAATCAAGAGGGGACGGGAAATACGGGGCACAGTCCTCTGAGGAATGCTGGGAGAGCTGGTCTGGGACTCCAGAAGGGGCCCCAGGCGTCAGGTTACCCTCTCCTGTGATAGCAGTTTTTATTTTTTAGCAACAGCTTCAGCTTCTGGTTGGAAATGCTTCCATTTCTCTCCCTCAAATTTCTGAAAATTCCAAGTTTTAGAATTTTTTAAAACCAATTTTTACAATGAAAACAATTATGCACTTGTATTAATGTTTATATCTGCTAAAAAGCTACTTAGGTGATAAACAGCAACTGATAATGATAAAATAAGGAAGAACCCTGAAAACCTTAAAAATCACAAAGACTACATAAGTAATAACTGTATAATTCTATAATTTCAGGGCTAAGGGCTCCAACCTATCATCTGTGCCCTTGACTGCAGTTTCTCAGAGCTGGGCCTCTTACAGACCCTCTCCCACAACAGTGTCAAGATTTCTCCCTACATTCAAGAGATAGTATCTTCATGCCCCTTTCTAAAAGCCAAGAGTGTGTGGGCCACCCGTGGTTCTTGTGGGACTGCATTCCAGTTTTAAGTGATCAACAATTTCAGCTGAATAATATTTACATGTAAAATCAATCCATTTTGTAGAGAAACTATTACTGAGCTGTTGCAGTTTGGCGAGGTTTCTAAAATGCAGAAACTTAAAATATGCATCCCTGAAGTCATTTCAGGCAGAATTACTTACCTAAGGAAAACTGCAGATCTGATTCCAGCTCATTTAGCTTTTTCAGAAGCCCATTGTTAATCTTCTCCATTTCTTGCTCCTGCTTGTCTTCATTCTGCCCCTCATACCTTTCAAAACCAAGGCACATGGAGAGCTGTGTAAGTAAACGTTCTTGAGGGCGATGGGAGGAATTTCCTTAGGAAATCGTAGGATTCTATTATGCTTGCGTTGTAGATCGAACACTGGATTGGCTGCTCCTGAGCCGTTTGGAAGCTGGCATGCCTATCCAGATGAGGGCTGGATGTGGCGCTAGCGTGGTTCATTACTCAAGATAAATGCTTCTGAATGCAGCCCAAAACTCTCCGAGTGCCTCAAGGAGTATACTCACCTCACCACGCCAAGTCCAGGCCAGCTGAGGTCTTCGACATGAGAGAGGCCAGTGGTTCTTTTTACTTCTTGCTCAAAGTCATCCCTTAGCTGCAGTGTGCAGGTCAGTACTGGAACCTTCATCTTTAAGCAGTCCACCAACTGGTCAACATCTTGCACTTCGGTTCCTAAAACTGAAGCGCTCCACCCGTTAGCAAGCGACACGGCGCCCCCTACAAGGCGCTCGCTCTGCACTTTTCCACACCCCATTCTGAAAACCCAAAACGTGAAATTCAGCACAGGATCAGAAAGCAAATGCACCATCTCCCTAGGAGCTTGGGAAAACATGGGCAGCAATGCACTCCAGGTAATAATTAATTAAACTTGTTGTCTTTACTGTTATTAATCAACTAAAATGGTGCTCCCAATTAAGTGCACAGTAGATTTTTATATATGTTACTTGGGTACTTCTACAACCTGCAGTTGGCAAAAGCCATCTTACAGGCATGCCTTGTGGTGTAGGAGAAAATGCCTCTTCCAAAGCAGTCTAAACCAGCTGTGTCGACCAAATCAAGGAAGCATGCATCTTCCTTCGTCTTTCTTTTTGACAGTTATCTACCACTAAATAGAATTACCCAAGTAGTTCACAGATAAGTTTTAAAATTACATTTAAAATATGATCCCAAAAGCAATGGAACAGGCCATGACACAGGGAAACATATTGAAGTTTTCAGTACCAACATCTTTCAAGTCACTCACTTCTGACCTCCTAAAATTGCTTCCTCTTTTTTCATGTAAATTGGTATCACTCTGTCACCTGGCTTTCATGTTAATCTGTAGACTAAAATATGCATAGGTAAATCCAATAAAATCCTTCTGCTGAAACTACTGGATCAGCTTAAGACCACAGTCAAGCAGGCAAAGCAAGCACAAAGAACACACATGGCCGAAGGGCTAGGCCTGCAGGATAAGTGCCATATTAGGGAATATTCTCCAGGTAAATAGACAAGTGACGCAGTTACCTGCAGAAGTCATCAGCGGGCTAAAGCGCACACAGGTGCCTTCGTCCTCCAGTTCCACGATATCCACGCCACTGGCCGGCACCAGCTGAGCCAGCTGCTCTCCCAGCTGAAGAGACAAGGCAAGATCCACAAACATCACAGGCTAACCGGGCTCATCACCTGCCCTCGCCGTTTTAAATGGCCTTGCCCACACGCTGCTCCCAGGGGGCGTCTTCGTTTTGCTGGCACTCGGGCTGGTTTCTCATGCTGTGACTTTGCTCAGCACGAGCAGCCCAGACTTGGAGCTGCAGAGGCAATTGGGGTCCTTCCAGACCCTATGCAGCAACCCCGCCCCCTGCCACATGCGCGCCACCCCTTTCCCAGCCCCGAGGTTAGAAGGAAGGCTGCTCCAGGTCAGGAAACACTGGCAACGGGGCTTCCTTGACGGCAGTGCCTGGAGCAAGGTGCCGCAGGGTGGGTTTGCGGGAAAGCGGGGCAGGCCTTCCCCGGTTCCTGCTCGCTCTGATGCCTGGTGTGCCTTGCACATGGCAGGCATACTGCTGAGGGCAAAGTGACCACCATTCTGGCCCGCCTACCATGCCCAGCCCAAAATTGTGCACCCTGCCGCATGTGGGGTTCCCAAGCGGTCTCCCATCCAAAGACTGATCGGACTTGCAGATCTGCTTAGCTTCAGTAAAGACGCCGCATCTGTGCTGAACAGTGCCACCTCCTCCTCCTGCTCTGCTGTGGCAGCACGACAAGCACGGAGCACTGGCATGTGACCGTAAGCCAGGGCTGCTGGCTAACCCTGCTTTACAGTGAATGAGCAGAGTGCTGGCACATGCAACCCATTCGCTCAGGGTGCTTCCGTGACTGGCCAGACAGGCCAGGAACTGATAGCTTTGCATTAAGTCCAAACGCCATCCCCTGCGTCGTCGCTGCCAAGCGAGCCAGGCCTGTAAGCAGCCACACACCTTTGCTCAGTCATTGCGTCTTGTGCTAAGCCCTTAGCCCTGTCAACCCTGCCGAGGCAAAGTACCCTCCCACACAAAGGGTCAGCGATTGTTCCAGGTTTTTGATCTACCCATCACTTGTCTGTTTAAGGAGAGGTAAAGAGCAGGCGCACTCACCCACTGGGTAAAAGTATCACACACGTATCTCTCATTGCCAGTTGCTATAGGGGTCTGTGCAGCGTGTAACCTGTGATCTGAATTCCCAGAAAGAGAGAAATAGGGTTTAGCCCAGGAAGTTCGCCTAGCCAAGACAAAGGACTCGTTTACTCGTACTGCTGTGCTCCTTCCATGAGAAGCTATAGTGAATGTTTTTATCAACATCAGTGTACTTTACAGAACAAGTTCTTCAGAAGCACCCAGAACCTAAATGTGGAAGGTTTGGGTTTGAAACACAGTATCTTTTACAAGCTTTGATTACAATGAACGCTTGCATAACAGTAACCCTCTGATTTAAACTCCCATAGCTGAGCACAGCTTTGCATGTGAAAATGTGACAGAAATTGTCAGAACAAGGAAGGGCTCAGCAGCTTCCAGGTCTCCTGAAGCCAGACTGCATGCATTATGCGATATGATACATAGACTGATAGTTCCAAGAAGAAAGGTAGTTCCTTTATTTTCTGTGGTGTCTGAACTGTACCCCAACAGCTTGCTCTTAATTATTTTGAGAGTTGCTGCTTTGCATCTGATGAAGGCTTGTGCCATGATTAGGTGTGTTTGTCTTAAAGGTGCCAGGACTCTTTGACATAGCTCTTAACCTTGCCTTTAAGAAACCGCATTCCCACTACTTTGAACCAAAACCGCCTTTCGTAAATGTAAAAATGTACATGTATTGTAAGGGTAGCATTACGATTTGGTTTCAGGATCTGCTTTCTGTGAGAGGAAGGACACTGCCGCATGAGGGAAGGTTCTGCTTGTGGAAGGTTCCTCTGCCCATTTTGGGGGGCTCCTTCCCCAATACATTGCAGCCCATCCCATTCAGCAGGGCCACCAGACTATCGGTCACTTTTGCAGGGGGTTGGAGGTCTCCTGGAAAGTCAGCCAATATTGATGTGTGAGTATAATGTATTTTCTCTGTACAATACTCACCTATATGTGGAAGTTCTGGAGCAAACCTGAATACCACCACGGGAGAACTAAGCTCATCTTCGACCTTGGAAATGGAATTTGGAGAACAAAAAAACCTCAGCCCATGTTTCAAAGATGGAGCAAGAGCATTTGCACAGGAGAAGAAAAAATAACATTTCGGAACCATGTTTTTGCCAGCATGAATAGTCAAGTTAGAATGAAATTAGAATATATTTGTTTAGAAGCTAATATATTAGTTTAGGAGCTAATATATTAGTTTAGAAGAGGACTGGAGAACCCAAGATCCTCTAGACATTGCTAGATTACAATGCCCATCATACCTGGCCACCCACTATACTGGCTGGGGCAGATGAGAGGTGGTGACCAAATAAATTTGGAGGGCCACACATTCTCCACCCCGTTAGAAATGAACTTGCTTCCGTTAACACTTGCATGTACTTTATGCAGCTGCATCGCCACAGAACGAGTCCAACAAGCCTCGTTCATGCACAGTTTTGATCACCAGGTTCTTCCTTGTGTTGAGCTTTACAGCCATGCAAGGTGTGCTATCGTTAGCACAAGTCCTTCTCTTTAGCTGGGCTAAGAACCTCTGTCTTCCTGTTTACCTTTTAGGGCACAATCCTATACATGTTTAGGCAAAAAGAAGGTCCTATGGCTCCCAGCAGTCTCCAGGGTGACGCGGGGCATTTTTTTCTAAATAAGCAGAGGACTGCACCCTTAATTAGGCTGACAGTCTGTAATTCTCCCACTACCACTTAAACAAGCCCTATGTAGAGTAAATTAAGGACAGAACTATTGAAAAGGAAAGAGACTTACGGAGGTTTTAATAAAATCCTGGTTTTTCAGATTTTCCAATAGTCGTTGACTCTATTAGAAGAAAATTAGCGGAGATTAAATGCAAACATAGAATAAGCATTACAAATAGCCAAGAGGTGGACATCTTGGATGGGTCTGTCATTAATATTTGAAGTGACAAGCCAGAATCAAGGTTGTATGTGGAGAAATATATTTTAGGTACCTTTGATATATGAGAAACACCAGCTGTTTTCCAGACAGAGGGTTCCTACCAACTAAAATAACCTTACCTGACTATTCAGTTCCCTCCCCACTCTGTTCATGACCCCCTTTTCATTTGCCACCTTCACGAAACACTTTGGTGCCCAAGGACTATAGAAATGGGACCCTATCTTTATTTTCCATAAAACTGTGGAAATGTCTGCACATTTTTAATCATCTTTTGCCAGTCTTTTGCAAGAGCACACCTGAAGCAGTTCAGTGTCCTTGCCATGGTTTCAGCTGAGAAATGCTGTAGGTCACATGCCAAGAAACTGGCAAGGAAAGACTCCGGGCAGGCAAATTGCACACATTTGCCAAAGCCCAGGAGGAAAAAAAAAGGGAGAGGAAAAAAGGGAGAGGCATGTGCACCAAAAAGGGGGAGGACAGCATTTCCCGTCTAGGAGGGCCCTCTTCCCACTTTTATGTGCTTAACTGGCACTTCTCATTGTCCTACCTCTAGTCAACCTTTCCTCAAGTCTCTGACGAGTCCAAGGGAGTAGATTATCAACACCTGCCTCTTTTTCAAGGCTCCCTTTTGGAGCATGTCCTTGAGTTTTGCAAAATTCCCCTTTTATGGCCAAGCCTCTAAATTTGCACAAATATTACCAAACATTCAGACCTTCAGCCCCCAGTGCATGCTGAATGGAGAATCCTTGTAGCTGCAGGTCTTAATTTATATACACATGTGTTCCATACTGACATTACAGAACATGAAATAAAATGAAACATCTAACATGAGTAATGCTGCAGAAACTAACTCTCCGTGATCTCAACTGAATGCATTAATCATGGCAACATCTTTCAGAATGCCGTCCCACGGAAACCCTCTGACAGGGAAGGGATATAGCTGAGCTGCAGAGCACGTGCAGGTTGTGTGCAGAAGCCCCCAGGTTTGGTCTTGGACAGGATCAGGAAACAATCTGCCAGAAACCCAGGGGACCCTACTGGGCCAGAGAGACCAAACATTTCGCTTGATCTACAGCAGTTTCCCAGCATCAGGCTTTTCTCCAGCGAGTCCTTCCTTCTCCTCAGGTGGCCGAAGCACTGGAGTTCCATCTTCACTATCTGGCCTTCTAGACAGCAGTCAGGGTTGTTCTCCTCTAGGACTGACCAGTTTGATCACCTGGAGAAGAGCCTAATGCTGGGAACAATTGACGGCAAAAGAAGACGGGGACGGCAGAGGATGAGGTGGCTGGATGGAGTCACTGAAGCAGCTGGTGTGAGCTTAGGTGGACTCCGGGGATGGTGGAGGACAGGAAGGCCTGGAGGAATGTTGTCCGTGGGGTCGTGATGGGTCGGGCACAACTTTGCGACTAACAGCAGCAGCAGCAGCAGCTTCCTATGCCATTCAAATACTCAGCCTGAAACATCCATTTTACCATGTACAATGCAATCCAAAGCTTCATTAGGAAGAAAAGAAGAGCCCTCTGTAATTCCCTCCCCCTTCCAAACTCATCCATGCCCCAGGGGCAAAGTCCCATCCAGGCACTGTTGCTCCCCTTAAATCAGAGTTTCCTGAAGCTGCTCTGATACTTTTAAAACAAAATTAAAATGGGTGATTTGATTAGAGATGTCCTGTTCTATGTCTGTCTGGCCTCTCAGCTAGCACCTCCGAAATCTTCTCTGGTCCCAGACTGGGAACACAACAACCTCACTCTGTGTTTGGGAAGCCAAACAACCACTAATGGTTTTTAATTTTCTTTTTACACATTAAAGGCTTTATATTACATTTTATCATGTTGTGAACTGCCCAGAGAACAGGCTGCTGGGTGGAAAGGAAGTGCAAAGAGTGCATGAGCGAAACACACATTGGCACACAGTAGTGGCACAGAACCCGAAACCATCTCAAGCATCTTACCAACTGAGACGCGTGTTTTATTCTTTCAACGATCCCATCATGTCCAAGGTATTGCAAGGAGAGCCACAGCGGCAGAGCACGAAGCTTCTCCACTGCCTGACTCGAGGTGAGGCCTGCAGCCAAGGACTGCAAGGAACAACAACATGTTACCATGACAGCTGCTTGCTTTATTATGCTGCCACATTCCAACATTTCGGGATGGACTGCAGCATCTAAAAGGGGGTGTGTGCAAACCACTTAGTGATACTACAACAAGTAGCATACAAGTGTTTGCCTTACTGCTGCTAATGAACAAGACGACGCTCACACAGTACCAAAGCATGTAAAGCACAGGGAGGCTCTCCCGCAATTCACCAGTGGCCAGTGTCATGCAGACTGAAAAGCAGTCCCTGGCACCAGCTCTCTGAGAGTGTCTCAAAGGGCAGAAATACACATACTTATTTAACAAGCTTTTCTAACACCAATTTCATTGTGTGGGGTCAAGGGATGAACCCTCTGATCCCTACGGACATAGCCTGAGGTCCACCAGCACAGGCAGCCAACCTGCCATGTCTCGTGGCTCTTCTGTGTTTGCTAGTACACCTGACTTCTGCCTGTGTTGCCCTGAACAGAGGGGCAAAAGCAGGGGATCAAGTAGGTCGATCAAAACCAGGTGGGCTGCGATGTGGTTTGTAGGCTGTACTTTTTTTTGGTTGAGACTATAGATTAACGTAATGCACCTGCGATGTATACAGAAAGGTAAAGGTTTCCCCTTGACATTACGTCCGGTCATGCCTGACTCTAGGGGGCGCTGCTCATCTCCGTTTCCTGGCCGAGGGAGCCAGCGTTTGTCCGCGGATAGTCTCTGTGGTCATGTGGCCGGCATGGCTAAACACCGGGGTGCACAAAACGCTGTTACCTGCCCACCAAAGTGGTACCTTTTCATCTACTTGCATTTGCATGCTTTCGAACTGCAAGGCTGGCAGGAGCTGGGACGGAGCAACGGGAACTCACCCCATGTGCAGATTCGAACCGGCGACCTTTTGATCTACCAGCCCAGCAGCACAGCAGTTTAACCCACTGCGCCACCTGCGGTCCCATACAGAAAGAGGCAGGTCCAATTCCTGGCATTTCCAGTGAAAGGATCAGGTAGCAGGCGAGAAGGAAAGACCTTTCACAGCTTAATACCCTGGAGAGCTTCCGGTGGTCACAGGCTGAGTTCTGACTTTACAATTGCCTGTGCTTTGTATGGATGCCAACCAGCTGCTATCAGCCTTGGGCTTATGGCTCTCCTCTGGTGTTTTGGCTTCCATTTTGATTGCCTGAAGTTTAGGGTTCTGACTCTAAACGGTGGTTTATCATACCTATGTTTTGCTGAAAGAAGCCAGCTTTCCAACCTAGAATCTGAAGCTGAATTGCTTCAGGTTTGAGGTGGCTAGTCAGAGATGCTGAACAGCTGTCTGTCTGGCTTCAGATAATTTGGGAAGCTGTGATTAATAAATAGAGAAGCAAAGGCTTCAGAAGTCCTCTTCATGGTTGCAGCCGTGGCAAAGAAGTAAATGAGTCTGGGGCTTATGGCTCATTCTCAGCATGATAAGCCACAGTTTGTTGTGAGGTCTGAATGCACCACAGTCAGGACTGGACTAGATGGACAAGTCACCTCGGCTAGTGTGAGGCAGCTTCTTCAACGCGGCAGGCCTGCTTAAGCCAAGGGCTTTCTTACACACAGGAGCTACAGGGACTACAGGGGACTCTGTGCAAGTAAGGCTGACATCTTCATTTCACCACTCTAAGCCATTCTATCACATAAACAGAGCCGCTTGCAAACCCCGGGGGAGCAACCTGCACATGCAGCGGCTCTCGAGTTCTTGAGAAGCTTCTGCTCAAGCAGCCACTGAGTAAGCTTACCAAAGAAGGATCCTCATGTCTGTAGAGAGTCACGGCAGGCACTGCTGGGAGACCTAACCAGGGCCCCAAAGTCAGGGTCAGACTGTCACATTTGGTTGATGCCTACAGAAAGTAAGTCAAAAGTTTTATTATGATTTCAAGGCAACTCAAACAAGACAAGCAAGAAGCCTGGATTCTGAAAACGAAGAGATGGGCATCTCTAAGCAGGCAAATATGTGTAAGAGGAAAGTAAGAAAGGGGCCATGGAGAGAGAAATAGAGAGGCGCGGAGACTGTATTTCAGGCACAGCTGCAACCTATCGTTCCCTGCCAACCAGATCAGAGCTCGGTGCCCAGGCAAACTGGATTCAGGCAGTTCTCATCTACAAGCGTGAGGGGAGTGGGGGTGTAACTCTGATACTTGTACTTATTTATTATTATTGCACTGAATTTATAGCCAGCTTTTTTCCTCCCGTGAGGAACCCAAGGCAGGCTCCATTTTATCCTCACAACAACCCTGTGAGGTGGGTTAGGCTGAGAGTCCGTGACTGGCCAAGAGTCAGCCAGTGAGCTTCATGGCCAGGGGAGGATGAGAAGCCAGATCACCCGAGTCCCAGTCCAGCAGTCTGACCACTATGCCACAGTGGCTCCCCTAATGCCCACAGTTTTGAGTTAGGCCTAAGAGCAATTTTAAGGGCACGGTAATATCCCTCAACATTTAAATTAGCATCCCTTCTTTTCCAGAGTACTACTCCACTGTCATCAGCGCTGTGCTGTATGATTTGAGAAAAGGATCTCTCTCTTTTAATCTGTCTCTCGGTGTCTGTGTGTCCATGTATTTACAACCCGAAGATTTCTCATTTTGCCAAGGCTCATATTTAAAATTATTCTCTCCAACACAAATTGAATCCAGTCATAGAGTACTTTATTGTCAGTCTGAATAATATCATGATTAATTTATGGACTACTTCTTAAATTGTTTTGAAGTTATGGTATACTCTTGAAGACTCTATCTGCATTTGCAGTTAGGAGAAGTAAGAAACTGTAGCTTGCTCTGGGACCCTCAGACACTTCTCCCATGTTATCTTTCATCTGATCATACATGCATCTTAATGAAACAAGATTACTTGTAGGCACTGCACCTCAACCTTTGTTAAGTTGTGCAAAAAGTCTCGCTTGAGAAGTCACAACCAAAGACATGTCAGTGAAGATACACAAACATACCAGTACAGATGAAGACACATAACCCAAAGTCAGAGTGGCCAAATTCACCCTGAAAAACAAACAATAGAATAGACTGGTTTGGTAGATCGCACATTAAACACATTCTTGCTTCTAAATGCTTACATTCCCCTTTAGACTTCCTCTTACCTTTCTTTCATGCAAGACATTTATATAGAGAGACTACAACTTACTGAAGTCCCCTTTAAACACATTTTACTGAACACTGGTAGAAACTGGAATTTATTACAGCATTCGAAATTTGAAAGCTCTAGTTTTATTGTAGCTAACATGCCAGTACAAGATTTTAACTTGAGCGAATGCAGATTTACAGCACAACACGATGCAAATGTGAGGGGAGAAACCATGTTGGCTGGGGAATGTTGAAATCTGTAAAACTTTGTTCAGCCTAAACTGTCGTAAGAGTGTGCTCTTAATCATACATAAAATACACCCTCTGGAATCCGTGGGGCTTCAGTCAGTCATGAATAACCTTTTTTGCCATTATTTTCAAGCATCCACTGTTGTTTCCCATCTTTGTCTCTTATGATGTTCCTTTACTAAATGCCATATATCAATCTGATGTCATATATCAATTTGGACGTGATGTTTGAGGACAAATTTCTGGTGGTTCCAAGAGAAAGCTCTCTCCTCACCGGCCTAGCTACTTGGCTGATCTTCCTGCTTTAATTTGAGCCAGTACAAAAAAAGTGGTGGGGCTGGAATTGGGTGCCAGCCCACCACGAACACGAATCTCAGCCAGTCACTATCTCACCCCAGGAAGTTAAGCAGCTTCTAGCTCTCAAGCGATCCTACCCAGGATTAGAGGGAAACGGGGGTGGTGACGGCATCCCACCAATCAGAAGCATGCATGCACAACTCGCCCGCCTTACAAGGGAGTCGTGACACAGAAAACCACTGCAAGCAGCACATGCAGTCAAGCTCCCTGACTTCACAATGATTCACAATGAAATCCGGAAAGGGGCAAGATGGCCCATTGAGCTCGTTGGCTGAGCAGCGTGTTCGGCTTTAACATGCAGGATGAGGGAAGGCACTGGGCTCACCGTACTGGGCAAGACCATGGCCCCATGGTGGCACATATGCTCCACATGCCAGTCTCCGGTTCAATTCACAGCCTGTCTATGCATGCCAGGAGCAGGAGATAATGTGTCCCGAGAGTGGAAGTCTGGCAGATCCCTTTATAAGGAATGGCATCACAGGCAGAACCCTTCCTACAGCTCATGTACTCTGCAGAATAGTGCATGGTCTTTTAAAAACTGCCTGGATGTGCCAAAACAGAGAGGGATGCAGAGCAGGCAGTCTGGCATGTGTGGAACTTTCCACTGGCTTCCATGCTCCACAGGAGTGAGCACACAAGATCCGTGTGCGTATCCAGATCTGCTGCTCCTTTCCTTTTCAATAGCTTCTACTGCCCACTCGGTCCCTAGTCACGTCACAGATCCCTTCGTTCAGCAGACTTCAAAGAACAGGGCTGCAAGTTTAGCATCGGAAGCTGTTAGAGAAGAGATGAGATGGAAGAGGACCCTTTTGCCAGGTCCCCTGCGCCCATGCTCTGGAGGTGCCATGAACAGCATTTCGATGCAACCTTACTTGAGAATGTTAGAACTGTTCTAAAGTGTGCACTGTACCCTTCGACATGTATCCACATGCTGTGCTGCTCGCAGAGTTCTTTAAGCCGCCCGAGCTTGTCCGTATGCCCTGCTCCTGGTGTGCCTGTATGGAGGGGAAATAACAAACCGAGCGTGGGCCATTTATTAACGCTTGCACAACCACCTAACAGAGTTATCCTAGTTTCTTGGGTGGAGGAGTGAGAACTGTGTTTTCACCCAAGGACATTGGTTTTACACTTGGTGGTACGCTGCCCAATCTCTTCCCCATGCAACGCTCCCTTTCAACCATTCCCTGTAGGTCTCTTCCTGACTGCTCCACTACACACGAGGCAGTATGACTTCCCTGCCCACCCACTGCACATGCCCGTCCCACCTCAAAGGCTACAGAGTTTGACTTGTTTACTTAATAGTACAGCCATGACAAATTGTGGCAGGTGGACTGCAACAGGTGTGTGTGTGTGTTGGGGGGTGGGGGTTAGACAGTGGCGTGCTGGCTTGGCTTGGCTGTACCGCTGCGTGTGGGCTCCATCCACAAGTCAAACTACTCTGCCTTGCAACGGAGTGGGACATTCTCCCATCTGGATTTATCCTGGGCTCATATCTGGCGCCTGCGCTGGGCACTGAGCGGTGTCTTCTTGTCTGGGGCCCATTTGAGCTCGATCGCGCTCCCCTCCTCTTTTCCCTTCTTGCCGCAAGGCAGTTCCCCAGTTTTCTTTTAATGGAAAAGGAGTTTCTAGCCCTTATGAGCAGTTGATTTTTTTTCTTAGTATGGATGAGCATCCCATCATGCAGGTGACCTGTAGAGTGGATGGTCCCATTCAAGCACTGCTTTGCTACTTTGTAAGAACTGGGCCTGAAAACGATGCTCAGCACATGACCAAGTAGCAGAATATTATTAGTTTCCTACTTTATACCTATCTAGAAATTAGAATCCCAGAGCTTTGTTTGGTCATGGTGGGGATGAAACAGGCTTGGAGAAAGAAACACAGACTATTTTCATCTGCTAAAGATACCTACCAGCATTAGCTACTAATAACAGTGGCAGCTTTCCTGACTTGATGTCCTCTTTAATCCATTTGTCCAGTAAAGCCACGTCCTGTTGCCAAGTGAGGAGGAAGAAAAGTTACGTATCTCTAAACCAATGGATAAGGCAACATGCCACAGCCACCCCAAAGACTTACCATCTGATGCTGAGAGCCAAACATGGTGTTACAAGGCACCGGGCGTATGCAGGAAAGGGGTAGGCCAAGCTGCAGGGGGAGAGAGAGGCAGGATTGGCAACTCTAACTTTATCTGTTTGCTTCAGGGGCATTTGTTCTTTGAAAGAAGGTGCAGGTGGATACTGAATTAGAGCCTTCTGCACAGAGAGGCATTTGGTTCATCTGTGCTATTAACCTGGGCCTTTCATTTCAACGATTCGCAAAAATGCTAGAATGCAAACACAGTGGCAAGACTACACTCCAAGAGACAGTTTGTCATAATGCCTTCTCCTAAGTCAGAGCGGAGGAATGCAGGCACTCCAGAAGCTGCTGGACTTTAACTCCCATGAAGCATACTGACTAAGGCTGATGGGAATTGCAGTGCACTGTCACCTGAAGGGCCCCATGTTCCTCAACCTGGACATTAGGCCACAAGATGGAAGCAGGACAAGGCTGTGTTACTACAGCCACTGCCTTGCAACACAACTCTCAAGAAGAACAACACAATAATTGAGACACAATTATATCTTAAGAGCCATCTTTCTTCCTCCTCTCTCCCAATCCCATTTCCTTTGGTGTCATGTTTTTCAGATTTTAAGCCTCTGGGCAGGACTTTGTATGGTTTCACCTTTGTAAGGTGCTTTGAGAGCCTTTTCGGCTCAAAGGCTGTCTGTAAATAAACAAACCATGACATTGCTTTCTTCTCCTGCAAGGAGCAGCCTCTTAATTTCTTTTGCTGAGGCACCAAAGGCAAGCTCAAACTGCTACAATGCCCAAACCCGCCTGAAGAATTGAGCGAGTGGGTGCAAGTAGGAATTTCGTGACAAGGATAGCGGATCTCGCCACCAGGCACATCTGCAGGCATGACACAGAGGCAGTAAGGAGGATGGCGCACAGAATGTGAGACAGTGGAGCCCCTTCAGGTGTCAGGCAGCTATAATCCCAGGGAAGCCAATGAGAGCCAAGCAGCCAATCATAGTGAAGGGCTGCAAGTTCTAGCTAAGTAGGGTGAAGAGATTTCTGGGTAAGCGCAAGAGCTGCACTATTTCACTTTCAGGCTGCTCACAGTCCCAGAAGACCTGCAGCAGAACACTGTGCGCAGAACAATACCATCCAAACCCCAGTGAAAGAGATCTGAGCCCCACCCCTGCAAAGGATGAAACCGGTACTTTTCATCAGTCACGGGACTGGAAGTTTAACTAAGGAACAAATAATCTTACAGGCTCGGGATATAAAACTTAGGTGGTAAAAATATGAGTCATGCATGTCGGTTTCATTTTACCTGACTGCACAGAAATTGGCCCAAGCCAGCTCTGGCTGCAGAGCTAATGTACAGGACCGGCTGCTTGTTATAAAGCACATTGAACCCTTCATTAGTGTAGTCTTCATAGCGTGAGTGAATCACTAGCCTGCAGACTTTTAAAAGACCCTCACGATCATCTTCGTGGTAATATGCTGACCCATTTTCAAACCTGTTAAGAGACAGCATTAATTAAATGTGAGCTCTAGAAAAGGTGCTGCTTCACTCAGATCGTATTAAATTAAGCTGTTATGAAAGGCATTTTTTGAAAGTGAATGTTCTGAGAAAAAATTAATGCTCTTTGAATTTAACAAGAATTTTTTAAAAGAAACATCAGAAGGTTAAATGCACTTATCTGAAATGATTAAGGCTTTTCTTCAGATCTCTGCTTCACTCACACTATTTATTATCTGAAATACCTGCTATGATAAGAGCAACTGTCTACTTTGCATGATTAGCATTTGGATATGTCATTAGATTAAATGGTATTTCCTTATCTGAATCTAAATTAGGGTTCTCCTAAACCCCACTCAAAAGAAAGAGGTGGAGAAGGGAAAAAAGCCTCTCCCTCTGCAAGGGAATGGAAGTCCCATCACTTCTTCTTCCTCTGATGAAAAGGCAGTGCCTTCAAGAGGAACTGAGGGGAAGCGCAAGGCTGATCCTAGCCATGATCTGCCATGCAGATTGGTGTTGCTCAGCTTCTTCTTTATCGAACAGCAGACATGCAAGACCCTGGTATGAGGTTCCCCCCCCCATGCCTATCACCCCAATCTGTATCATTACCCCTCCCCCCCGGCTTGCATTTGCATTGAGTAACCAAAGCCCTCATTCAACTTCAAGGAGGGCTTTTTCCCTCAGTGCAAGTGACAGACATGGGAACCCCTAGGACTGGGTCTGTAACAAAAATGTTCCGTAATTTTAGAGCCATAGTTCTGGCTCCTAGAAATTTCCAGAGGATAACCATGCCAGTCAACTGCACCAAAAGAATGAAGGCTCTTGCAGTGCATTAGCAACTAACAATTTTATTCTGGTGTAAGCTTTTGTGGACACTCTCCATTTCATCAGATGGAAGCAATGCATCGGTATTCCCAAAAGATTATGCTGGAATAAATTTGTTCTGTTGGCTCCTAATCCTTGCTGCCAAGATGGAATAGCAGAAAATGACTGAAATTTGGCCTCATTTGACAATTTATATCTGGGATTAATTCCTGCTAGCTGGCATTTCTCTTTTCCACCCATCTCATAGAGCGGAAGAAAAGGTGGCTTCAGGTGACTCTTACTTCCATGTTAGCCAACAAGAATGAAAAAGAAAAAAACAACTTAGAACTATGTTATGTAAAAAGTCAGTGACGGATACTGTACTTTGGCATTAGCTCCACTTAAGTTCTTTATGCTGACACTTTTATGACTGGTATATAATTGACAAATCCACCATTTTCAAGAACAGCCTTGCGTTAATAGATATGCAACATGCAAATCCGTTCCTGTGCCATCTGTTCTAAAACCTGAAACTATCCCATAAGTTCATATTCAGACTCCTATTTATTTTCCCCAATCATACAATAGTAGAAAAGGGGGGGGGACATATACAACATATAAAATAATAACACTATATATTATTTTATTGTACTGTTTGATTGTATGTATTCGCTGTAAGCCATCCTGAGATGATTATCATAAAGGACAGCCTACAAATGTTTCAACTAGATAAATTTCCTTCAAGTCTACATACATCATAAAAATCTTCAGAAAGGGTAAGGATGCTAGGAAAAAGGAAATTAATCATAAAACGCAAGAGTAGGCAACGTGAGGCCCTCCTGCTGTTCTGTTCTCCTCGCACTCTCCTTCACTCCTGGCTATATGGACTAGGACTGACGGGAATTGCAAGGGAAACATCTGGAGGGTACAAAAATTGCACACCCTGATCGAATTAGCTGCAAGCAGTGATGCATTTCTACCCTGTAAAATGCAGTGCCTATGACACTGCAGAACTGAAAGGTTGCCTACATGCATTTTTTCCGTGGGAAAGTTATTGTTCGGGGCTCTCCACGCTTCATCCTGACTGCATTCCAAATGGCCAGACCAATTATTCCCTTTACCGATCGGCTGCAATCAACATTCGTTGCAAAGTACCTGAAGAGTCTGCACAGCCACAGAGCAGTGTCCGAAAGGATCCTCGTGGTGAGTTTTCTCAGCCGCTCGCGATCCAGCACGGAAATGTAGGCTGCCAGGCTGTGCCCCAGCAGGGCCATGTGGCCTTGTTCCCCCACATTCTGAAGCCTGCAAACCAGAAACGGCTTAGGACGTTGCACAAATGATGCGCCTCGCATTTGCTCTGCTCATCCTTTGCGAACAGCCTAAAAAGCAATGATTCCACTGGGACTGGGACATAATGTTGCTCCCTCCGCGTTCTGAAAGCTGCTTACAGCAGTTTTTAAAAAATTGATTCAAGGGAAAAAAGCAAAGAAACGTACCCTGTGAAGATCTCCTTCAGATCTCTCTTTTTAGAGAGGATTTACCTAGCTCTGGATCTTTGGTTTTAAGGTACACTGCTGCTCTCATGGCACTTTTTTCTTAATTGTTACTCATTATTATTATGTCATTCATCATTCTTTATCTCTAAGGATATTCCAATATTCTGTGATATAAGCAGCTTTGAACACTTGACTGGAAATAGGACTTTTAAGCAGCCCAGTCTTGCCTCCACGGGATGACAGCAGCTCTCCAGGACTCCGGGCTGGAAATTTTCCAAAACCGACCTGGAGGCGGGAGGGCCTATACCTGCGTCCTCGTGCGTGCAAAATGTGTGCTCGCCCACTGTACTGGGCTGCCTGTCCCCAAAAGGAAAATTTCCCAAGGGACAGTAGGTTTTGAATCCATCGCAAAAGAAAAAAAAAAAGCTTTCAAGATTGCCATCAATTTAGAGACAAGAAAGAGAAACTAGTTTGCTTTAACTAGCTGCCCTGCCTCATTCATGTGATTTTCCTGGCACTACAGACAATGCCTTTCACTCATACAGTTCCTGTGTTTTCCCACTGCTACTTCTATCTTTTCTTACCACAGAAACACCACTAAGACAAAATATATAAAAACTGTGCAATGTCCTCTAACTGGTAGTGCTTTTAAGGCCTTCAGCCCGAGCACTTTTTTCAGAAATATGCAAAGTTTTTATTAGGTATCCTCTCTTAATTTCAATGTATTAAAAATACTTACCGGTAGGACTGCAATGATTCCTCCTCCTCATCTCCATGCATAAGATTTTGGACTAACTGGAGAATGCTGACCATATCTTGCCCACTAGAGAAGGCAAAAAGAGAGTAACAACACAGCTCTTTGAATGCCCTAATGGAGAGGTTACTGGAGGGGGTTTTTGATCATTTTAAAGTTGCTTTGAGTATTTTGTCTAGTATTGCAGTGTATCGTAAAGCATCCTACACCTCAACTTTGAAATAATGTATATATGCGTAATTGAGTAATACAGCATAAAGACCTTCTAGGGAAGTCACCAGTGGCTTGTTTTCCTTCAGGAATTGCTCACTGTTTAATAAAACCACAAGGAACACAACCTGCTAGAACAGCACTTCCTCAGGGCATATTGGCAGGTACTTGGGGAAGAGGACAGAATGACTGACTGGTACCATGTGCCAAATGCACCAGTGCACAAGAACAAGTGGCAATCTATTCTACCACTGTGTAGGCAGGGGACCAGCCTCTCTGTTTCTGCCACTCACTATCAAAATCACCGACTGAATAAACACATCTGTAATCTTGGCAGATCATACACTGAATATGTTGCTTTCTTAATAGAGACTGAAGGCTCACCTGGTCTAGTTTCAACCACTGTAACATGCCAGGGTAAACTATGGTTTCTTATGATGTGCATAAGATACAGTGAGCTTCATGCCTCCATACTCCCTCCCTTGCCTCTTTTCATTCTTTCTGCAAAGGTAGGAAGAAATCTAGAAATGCTTCCTTCTCCTTACTCATAGTTTGGTCTGTTTACCCAATGTGACAAACTGCGATTAACACTAATTATTAAAACTAATTGTTTTAATGCTCATTGTTAAAACTGTGGCTTATGAAGATGGCTTCTTGAAACTAATCTTAGTTAGTGCTAATTACAATTCTTTGTCCAGACAATATGGTAAATCATGGATAACTAAATGCAGAACAAAGGCTTCTGATATCCTCCCAGCCACATGGGAGAAGAGGAATTCACAGGTGTGAGGCTTGCTGTGGCACATGATTGTAGCACCAAACCATGGTTTACTGTGACACAGAATCACTAAGTTCTCAGAAAGTGTAAGAATTTGCCAGGAGCCGAACCCAAGAATTTCTGCATGCAAAACATTTGCTCTACCAATTGAGTTATAGTCGCTCCACCTCAGCTGTGATCCAACTCTGCCTTCCACGTGTCCTGGCAGGGCTGTGTCCTTATGAGAGAAAAGTGCCAGGGGAGTCATCGCCCACAATCGCGTTACCCACCTGCCTTGCAGCGGTCCAGGAATATCCTTCCTTGCGTACTTTTCATTCTCTTCCTCCACTTTCCTAGTTTGAACACACAACAATATGGGTCACTTTGGTTGAACCCCCAAGAAGCCCCGCAGCAGCTGGTTTTGAAAGAGGCACACAAACATCGGAGTAGCTAAATGCTTTCCAAAGCGCTGAACCTGGTTTGCCTGTAATGATGCCCTAACTATATAAGAGAGTTAAACCACCTTGGCAAAGTGGGTATTAAAAATGAACAAATGCGCTTTGTAAGATTGATCTGCAAAGCACACACTCTGCAAAAGTGAGAGCAGCGCCCCGCTCAGTTTAGGGCAAGAAATGCGATCCTGGCCCCGGGTTGTTTGCATGCACCCATTTCAAATGCGCCTGGAAACGTTTAATCTGAAGCTTGGAAGAGCCACAGGTACAGCTCACTTGTGTTCCCCGGAATGCCCACATTTCAGCGGCAACAAAACAGGAAAAAGTCCTCCATGTGCAGAGCCACGACCCCTCTTCCCTCCTCCCAGTGGCTCCAAGAAAACCTGCAAAAGGGTATGGGAAATACGCCTTCAGAGACGGCAAAATAAACTCCTTCTTGTATGTTGCAGTCCACAACCTTGATTCCCCCACAGCATACAACTGTGCCTTAACAAGATGCATGTCACTGCAACTGATATGTATACCATCACATTGTTTTTTATTATTTTATTTATTATTTATAATAGGCAGTCTGGCCCTAAATGAGAGTCACCACGAACTGGCTCTCCAGCCCCACCTGTTTCATGGCTTGGTGAAACCTCATCCTATCCGGTTATAGAAGGCTACATAAGTCTGGTCCTTTCCCCACCATCACTCACATTCATCAAGCAAAGAAGCAGGCACGATCCTGCTTCTGCCTGCTGCTGCAGTGCAAGGTGAGGTGGCAGAAGGAGTTCCCTGACTTTATATTGACCTTGCACCTTTTCCGGCAAATGGAGATGGAGACATTAAGCGACGCGGGAAACTGCGCACTTCCAGTTATCCTTCTCCTACCTCTTTTCATTTCCTGAAGCTGTTAGGACAGATGCTTTTCTGTGATTTAATCATCCATCTCTGGTACAGTCCGTTTTAGAAAAGACCAAAGGAAGAAGAGGTAAGTATCTAAGCAGAGCCTCAGAGAAGCAAGGGTATGTTTGGCAAACAGTCGAGAAAGAGAACTGGACTGACCCTTGAGGCTGGAGAGTAAGAGGCCATTGCAAGTTTGGAGAATGGATGACTGGGTTGCGGTAAAGATACAATGCAATTAAAAACTGGCAGGAAATTCCTCTCTAAGCAAAGATACACAGGAAAAGAGGAAAGGATGGTCTGAGTCAATATTCAAAGTGTGGAATTAACAAAAGCTTGATGAAAGGGATAAAAACTTTAGTTCAATTAATTCTGATTTGGATTAAAATACTTGGCACAAAAGAATAAGCAATGGGATCAGGACTCCAAGGAAGTTTTACTCATTCAATCCAAGTGACCCATCCTTTTGCCACAGAAGAAACTGGGGAATTAAAAATATAAATAGTCTCACAGCTCACCCGCCCCAACCATGCCTTTGCCTACACAAGAGTCAGTCATGCGAAATGAAGTGATGAAAAGGTAAATGTTTATAGGCTCCAATTCTCACTGCTTAAGAACAGGGTTCTTGTCCAAGCGATCTCCTTCCATAGGCTACACAAAAGCTGGGCTGAGACCTGGGAAATTGGGGGTCTAGCCCCACTTGGTCACAAAGTTCACTGAGTGACTGTGGGCCAGACATGGACTCTTAGCCTAACCTACCTCACAGGGCTGTTGTAAGGATAAAATGGGGAGGAGGGGAAGGAGAATTGTGCAAACCCTCTTAAGTTCCTTGAAGGAAGAAAGGAAGGATAAAAATATAACGAGTAAAAGAAATAGTAGGATTCTTTGCTTTCTTGAAAATGAGGAAGGATGAATGAGAAAAAATTATATTTGCTGCTTACATCTAGAAACAGAAGACCATTAACCTGTAATTATAGAAACTGCATCTGTTCTATCTTTGTTGTAATAAAAATATTCTTTGAATTCTAAGTGTTCCAAGGCTTGTGTTAGTATAGCGAACTGAAAAATGCACACATTCAGGGCAAACATGCATCATAACTTCTATCAAAAATCTCATGCCTCTTACTGGAAGTTTTGGCCAGGAAAATTTGATAAGACTCAGACATAAACAGCTTAAAAATAGATGGAGAAGACTATAAAATGAAAAGTTATGCAGGTGATATAGTACTGACCATATTAAATCCAAATGTATCCAACAAATAATAGATAAAATGGAAAAATCTGGATTCTATTTTGGTTAAAAAATTAACAAGAAGAAAAGGAAAATTCTATTGAAGTTTCTAATGAAAAAAGAAGAGGAACATATTTTTAAAAAATAAGGATGTGAAATAACTTCTAATCTGGTTAAGTACTTAGGTATAAATATGACAGGTCATAACAATACATTATTTCAAGATAATTACAAAACAATCTGCATGAAAACCCAAAAGGATTTGCAGAGATGGTCTAAATTTAAAAAAAAACCATGGTTGGGAAGAATCTCCATGATAAAAATGAATGTAAGGCCAAATTGCTTATTTCAGGTTTTATCAATTCCAATACGGGCAAAAATCTTACAAGACTGGCAAAGACAATTTGAACGTTTTTATCTGGAATGGAAAAAAACAAACAAACCAAGGATTAGATTTAAAGTTCTACAAGAGGAAAAAAAGAGAGGAGGTCTTGCAGTACCAAATATACTATCTAAATGAACTTTCCTTTGAATGACAAGAATATGTTACTGAGTACTGCACCAGAGACTATTCCAAAGATTTAAATATATGATAACAGCAGTTAGAGTAATAATTGCCTCAGAGTGGAAAGCTGAAGATTGCCCAGCTGTTGAAGACTGGAAAAACACGTAGCTGAATACGCAACAATGCAAAATTAGCCAATTATATTAATAGAAGGCCAGTTAAAGAATTTACTCAAGAGTAGAATGCTTAGTATGAGCAATTAAATTAATTGTTAAAGAAAGTATCATTTTTACAAATGTCAGTGAACCTCATCTGAAAACCAAGGCAATGTTATAATTTTTAATTTAGGATTGAATGATTTGGATGGGACTGTGGCTGATGGAGATTTTCACTTGTTTATGAATGCGTTTAAATTCTGATATTACAAGCTATCTGTGGATTGACCCTTGGCACCTTTCTCTCCGATATATTTCCTTCTTTTTTATGGTACCTTTTGAAGATATATTTTTTAAAAAATATCACACCGCTTAAGTAGGGTTTGGGACTGGGATGCAACCCAGATATAACTCCAATTGTAACAAGATCTCCTCTTAGGCTGCACATTGGAAACACATTACTCACCTTACTTACTTTTTCCACTACCAAATTTAAAGTCAGGACTGTGGGGAAGAAAACTGATATTCAACAAAACTGGCTGCACAGTCTTTGGCCTCCTAGCCTTTGAGAGCCCAGTACTTGATGTTTAAATGTTCATTATAAATCAAAATGGAAACAAGCCTGTGATTTTGTTGTTGACAATGTATATGCTTTTGCAGTAACAGGCTGTGCCCATCTGAGCAGAAAAATTGTCAATAAGCAGTGCCTTTACTGCACCGCCACAAAGTACTCCTCAGGGCTATGATCAGTACATACATACCTTTGACTGTCTTCAAGTAATTTCATGGCCTCGTTAAGATTCTTTCCCATTTCTGCTAGGGTAGGGTCAACCATCTGTGTTTTTAAAAAATGAACAATAATACTTGAGTAAGTGTTACAAATCACTAATCCTCACATATCCCACTGTCAAAAACCAGAGAAAATAGCATTCGCTGAAGAAATGCTCTGAAATGTATCTTGATTGTTGGGAAAAATGTTCATTTTCTGCCCTCACCTGTGAATGAAGTGCACACTGGTTAGGAGTGTGGGACTGAGACTCAGGAGATCTGGGTTCTAGTCCCCACTCAGCCATGGGGACAACTGGGTGACTTTGGACCAGGCACACACTCTCAGCCCAACCTACCTCGCAGGGTAGTTGTGGAGATAAGACTGAGAGCAGCAGGAGGAGAAGGATGTAAGCTGCTTTGAGTTCATTGTAAGAAAAAGGCGGGATATAAATGTAATATATAAATGCTTTTTTAAAAAGCCGGAGTTGCAGTGGCCTCACTTGCTTCCTTATTCTACTTCCATACCACCTAATAGCAGAAGCTTTCTGGGAGGTTTACGGCAGTTCCTACAAACAGGGCATGAAACTACAGAACAACCATTAAAAGTTTCCACGCTACACAATTTAAAACAGTTAAATGTATAATTTAGCAACAGACTGAGAGGATCTGTTAAAAACTCGCGATGTGGTACTCCCATGAAGCCACTAAATAAACCTTAGATGCCTTTAAATGCCTCAGCACAGAGTTGTCTTTGCTAGTGCCAAAGGGATGATGAAGGTGACACCAGATGGATCCACTGAGCGGATCATTCCAAGGCTGGGGGCCACCGCTGAGAAGGTCCTTCCCCTTGCAGCCATCAACTGAGGTGGGACTCAAAAGAATGGTCCAGATGTTGACTGCAGTATCTAGGTACCTTGCAGATGGAAGACAGGTTGCCAGTGCTTTACATGTTCCAACTTTCTGGTCCTGTCTATTAAGTCTAGCTGCTGCATTTTGCATAAATTGCAGCTTCCAAACATTCTTCAAGGGCAGTCACACATACGATGTATGTGCTATCTAATCTAGAGATCACCAACATGTAGATTACTGAAACCAAGCTATCCCTCTCCAGATAGGCGTACAGCTGGACTACCAGCCAAAGCTTGTAGAAGTTACTGTGTCACACCTGAGCCTCAAGAGACAAAAAGGACTCAAAAAGGACCCCCAAGCAACGAACCTGCTCCTTCAAGGGGAGGACAACCCCACAAAGAACAGGCTGAGCACCCTCCATCCGGTCAGAGGAGCCGTCCCCCTCACAGACTGGCGTGGACTGAGCTTCAGCTTGTTAGACTTCAGCCCATCCAGTGTCACAGCCAGGCACCATCTGTCATGAGTAAGTCTCTCCTTCCCTCTTTTCCTCTCCAGCAGACTCAGATGAAACTTTAAAAGTACAGCCCTTTTACTAAAACCAAACAGGGCATAAACGTAAAGGTAAAGGTTAAGTGGGGCTACCCTTGAAGACGGTCCGGATACTTCAATTGGTGCAGAATAGAGCTGCCAGGATGCTGACGGGGACGGGGTGTGGTTCTCACATCACCCCAGTTCTCCGTCAGCTACACTGGCTTCCCATTGAAGTCCGGGCCCAATGCAAGGTGTTGGTTCTTACCTATAAAGCCCTTAACCATATATGGCTTTAAAGCGCCTGCGACCATATATGCCCTCCCGCCCCTTACAATCGGCAGCAGATGCTCTCCTCCGGGAACCCTCTTGTGAAGGAAGTGAAGAGGGTGAGTACCCGGAGGAGGGCTTTCTCTGCGGTGGCACCCCACTTATGGAATCTGCTCCCCAGAGAGGCTCGCCTGGCGCCGTCATTATTTGCTTTTTGGCGCCAGGCGAAGACCTTTTTATTTAAGAAATATTTTAATTGTTAATTTATTAATTTATTAGTTTATTGTGAATTTTAGTTTTTTGTTAGGTTTATTTATAGTTTTAATTGGGGACTATGAGATGGGCCAATTTTAGTCTTTATAACTTGGAGCTTTGTCTGTAGGTCGATTTGTGTTTTTGTTTTATATTGTATTTGTTTTTTTATGGACCTGCTGTGAGCCGCCCCGAGGCTAGTTGGCAAGGGGCGGCATAGAAATTTTTCTAATAAATAAATAAATAAATAAATAAGTCCAGTCATGCCTGACTCTCGGGGGCGGTGCTCATCTCCGTTTCCTGGCCGAGGGAGCCAGCATTTGTCCGCAGACAGTCTCCGTGGTCGTGTGGCTGGCATGACTAAACAATGAAGTGCAGAGAACGCTGCTACCTGCCCACCGAAGTGGCACCTTTTTATCTACTTGCATTTGCATGCTTTCGAACTGCAAGCTTGGCAGGAGCTGGGACGGAGCAACAGGAACTCACCCCACTGTGCAGTTTCGAACCGGCGACCTTTTGATCAACCAGCCCAGCAGCACAGCGCCACCTGCAGTCCCAAACAGGGGACCACTGTGCCACCTGCAGTCCCAAACAGGGCATAGAACAGTATAAATCAATGTAGCGTTCCCTTAAGACGCAAAACCTGCATGTTAAAACATTTAATCCAAACTGAAATTTCCCTTCCTTCCACGCTTTTCAGTAGAATGTCTGATTCTACCCAGAGAGGACAACACTGATCCCAAGGAACCGCATGTTGCAGTCCCCACTCAGCCATGGAGCTCACTGGGTGACTTTGGGCCAGCCACAGACTCTCAGCCCAAATGAGAGCCACAAAGAACTGTTCTGAGGAGAAGACTGAGAGGAGGAGGAGAACTGTGTGAGCTGCCTTGAGTTCCTTGAAAGGAAAAAAGGTGGGCTATAGATATAAAAATAAATACGAGTGGACAATGAGCCCTATAGCCCAAAGCATCCAGTGACGACCAGACTGACCCTCATGCTCTCAAGCATTATATTGCCCCTTGAAGGAAAGCACAGTCAATACAGCCATGCACAGCAGCACACAAGAGTTTAAATGAATCCATAGTAACACATTCACCTAATTGCTGTGTACATCTCCAGTCAGGTTAACAGATGGTGTATGGAACCTGAGGCACTCAAAGGGGAACTCATAATAGCAGCCTTTACACAAGCACAGATACTGCATAGTCACATTTAAGTCCGATCATAAGCCAGTTGGGAAGCTTGGTATCACCTTGAACAAACATCACGCCTCCCCTATTTCCTTATAAGACTGGTACTGGCGGGAGTTTTAGCCCGCTTCATTTATCTTCATGTTTTGACCCAGTCTTAAAAATAGGTGCAAGGATAAAGCTCTACTAGCATTTCACAAATGCTGCAAGACACTGCTGAGCTGCAGAAGCTACTGGGGTCCCTTATTCCCAATGGTCTTTATGCATTTATTATCCTGGTACACTGATGGGAGGGTGCACTCCCTAAGGAGCCAAGGCAAAGACGCTCTGCCTACAGGAGGACCAAATGTGGTACCCTAAATTAGTGATCTGCAAATAAATTTGTTACAAGCGCATTTCAGTTCCAGAATGGGGCGATGGGGAGTCATGCAAACTCTGATGTGTCTCTCAGCTCCTGTACTCGCTGAGCTCCCACTGCAAGGGAAGCAAGCCAACAACACTTGCAAATCGCGAGGGGATACCTCATCAGAGGACTAGAATCTGGAACAGATTTCTTCTCGACTGGGAAGAAAACAACTGAAATAAGGCAACAGTGGGCAACCTGGTATCCTCCAGATGTTTTGGAGTTCAATTCCCATCAGCCCCTGCCAGCATGGCCTATCGTAGGGGACAATGGGTATCCAGCAACTTGTTTACCATTATGGCCAATCCAATGCCAATTGTAGTTGCTCTATGACTTTATCTTTGCAGATGCTTTATTTACATACACATAGATTTATGGTGAAATATCTGGGATGGAAGATGGGAAGATTTAGTTCTGCATAAACATGCATAAGATTACACCGTCAATCACATGTTTATGTCCCTATTCATGAAAGGCTTTTGCTAATATCACTGGTAGAAGACATAATCCACAAAACTTTAAATCTGTTTCGACCCATTTCCCACAATGATGCATTATTCAAAGACAGCCTGAAATGCCTTAAAATATAAGATACCTCAAAACTTGGAGGTAAGTTTAATTGCAGAGGGGAAAATTTAATTGTTTTGCACACCTCAATTAACACAGTTCAATTTTCTGAAAAGAACACTTCCAACTATCGTATTTAGGGAATGCACACAGAGAGCTTTCATCAGCATATAGCACAGCCCTTTGGTCACTAGACAGCATCTAGACAGCTGAAAGATTCTTCACATTCCTACCCATGAGAGTGGAAAATTGCTCTGATCTCATAGCTGGAGAACTGTGCTCAAATGCGCCTCCTGCTTTGCAGCTCAGATGGAAAGAGTGGCACCAGCTGCTTCTCCAAGGTCACATGAGCAACACCAGGTGCCTTTCTGGGAGAAGACAAGTGTCACCAAAATACCAGGTATCCTGGTGTGCTTCAGCCTCCTTTCCTCCTGCTCTGAAGTGCTGTCCAGTGATTTGCAGGGTGGGGCAAGTTCAGAGACAACCTTCACTTCTGCATGCTTCTTGGCCTTCATCAGATGCCTTTACTCCAAGTTAAGAAGGGTTACAGGCATCCGGAGTGGATTGTGCCCTCAGTGTTGTTGACCTGAGCGACTGTATTCTTGGAAGCTCAGCTTGTTTCCCTCAGCAGTGAGAAATCCCAGGGGCAGTGCTACTTGGGTTTCAAAGGGGATGGTGGCAGAAACTTACAGAATACTTGCAGTATCTGTAAATAAGCAGAATATATGTGGAAACAAGTGGCACACCCATTCCTACCAGGTAGATCTGCTACCACCTCATGTAGTAGCTCTGGAGAAAAGCACCCAGCCCCTAAAAGATGTTTCCAGCATTCGGCTCCCTCTCCCTCTCCACTGCCTTTAATAAAGTTGGGGAAAGTACACCATCCTGAGGTGAAAGGGCAGCAGAACTCACTGGAGGGCCATGGAAGGAGGTCACAGGAGCCGTAATGCTGGCCCCTGGTTCAAGCACCACTGAAACACCAGGGAGAGTCCACGTGAACTTCACAGGATGGCAGTGGGCCAGTCATTCTCTCCTGGACTAACCCACCTCACAGGATCATGGGGGCTGCCCTGAGTTGTTCGGGGGAAGGAAGAGACACACATGCAGCCAGCCGGCACACAAGCACCAGCAAGGACCCAAAGATCAACATATCCCCACGCCTTCCACTCATCCTGCTTCCTGCTAATGCTTAGCAGTCCTTAAAGGCAGACATGTGAAACTGGGAGCATATTTCACTTCATCCGTCATACTGACACGGATTTCCGTCCTTAAGTTTGTTTTAGCACCTGTTCTTCTAGGCTGGGAGTGCCATTAACGGGAAAGATCCCAAGCAACTGGTTTTCAAACTTGCCAGACCAGTTTGGCCTCAGGGCCTCTTCCTCTATTGCAAATTCCTGCAGAAATCCATGTGCCATCATTACAGAGATGTACACAGGTTCTTTTCAGAGGGGTGGGAAACACTCTGGGAAGCTGCCACCAGTCTGACTAGCGGTGCAGAACCCTTTTAAGTCCGAGAACTGAATTCAGTTTCAGAGCAGCTCTTAGGGGCCACATTCCAACAGTAGGAGAGGCTGAGGCAAAGAGGGCAGGGCCAAAGCGCTAGTACATTTTGTGAGCCAGCGTGGCACGGTGGTTGGACTGGGAAGTGAGAGAACAGGGTTCCATTCCGCACTTGGCAATGAATGAAGCTCCCAGGGTGAGTACGGGCTCTCAGCATAGCCTACATCATAAGGCCCTTTATTTATTTCTTATATACATCCTGCCTTTTTCCTGCAAGGAACCTACAATCCCCCTCTCTGGTTTATCCTCACAACAACACTATGCGGTAGACAGTCTGGGGCAGGCCCAAAGTCACCAGTGAGCTTCCTGTGATCAAGTGGGAACTAGAAACTAGATCCCCCAAGTCCTGGTCCAACACTCCAACCACCACACCACTGGCTCACAGTGGATCGTTCTTTTGAGGACAAAATGTAGAGCAAAAGGACGAAGGATCAGCCTTGGAGGTCTCTGCAAGAAAGACAGAGAGAGAGAGAGAAAGAGAGACAGAAAGAAGGCAGGTTATACAGTTCTGACTGTCAGCAACCACAGCTTAGGAGAAGCACTTCAGCTTCTTGGAATGGAGGGGAAAATGCACAAAAGCCAGGCAAGCAACACAACAATGTGGTTAGGAGAAAGGAGGTGGGGCTGTTTGAGGACCCCTGGAGGAAATCCGGGCCCAGGGTGGCACACCTGTGATGAGGATAATATTGAACAGGATAGACCTGGACGCCCTCTTAAGTCCCTGTGACGGCCAGTGCTGATGTGACCTGTACCACACAGGAGACTGAAGATTACTGCCCTTAATGAGCAGGTCTGAAAGAGGGATGGGAGCAGTCAGGTGCACCATGGTTCAAAGAAAAAGCCAGTTCTTTCAAAAGTCTCTAAACCAGATAAAACACGCACACATCTGCATACAATGTATTTATGTGCATTTCTGGCCTATTCAAATATTTTCGCAGTAAACTGTGACAGTAATCAAGAAGACAGGAAGCAATGATTTAGCATTAACTCCAAAAGATATATTGCTCGGATCTTTCAATAAGGTTTGCAACAAATTTGCTCTACTCTTCACATCAAATTTGTTAAACATTCCAGAGCTAGTTATTGCAAAAGACAAAAAGCTCTCCACCAAATAATGGATTGCCACAGGACAGCAAATACTCTTATAATTGGTTGCACAATTTTGCTAGATGTCAGACGAAACAGAACATTTTGCAAAGAACTGGCAAGCTTTTCTTGCATTTTGTAAGCAAACATCAGATGTTGACATTAATGTTTAACTGTTTTCAAATGTTTGAATCTGGGCTACACTGTTTCATACGCATCACTCTTTATTAATAATAAAAAAAACCAGTTGGTAGAATTAATAGCTCATTAAAAACGTCAGGCTAAATTTATCTCAGCAGGTATAACATGGAACCAGTAGAGCATATTTGTTTCTGTCCAAAAAAAAAAAAAAAAAACCATTAGCACAAAATAATGCTGATTGCGTCAAGTCAGTATAATTTGGATCTCACTGTCATTTATTTATCATGCATATTTTTAATCCTGACAATTTAAAAGCCAGATAATATTTTTATATTCATTAAGCTTATAGTCTGAATATCAAGAATGAAATACACTGTGCTTGCATTAATGTTGTCTTGTTGGATTGGAACATTTGTGCTCCTGTGGTATATTTTAATATAAATATCAATTATAAAAAAACCATATTCTGCATTTTATGTTACTCAGGGAAAGTCTTTTTTGGAGCATTTGAAAATTCTGCCATTTCTGCTTGAACTTTCCCCCCATTTAACATGCTCTGCTGGTATTATCTTTTTCTGATGTCTGGAAGATGTATTCATGAAACACCTTACTATGGTCTTTATTAATAATGTTTGCACCCTTTCCCTCCTCCAGGGCACCTGGACAGTCATTTACCTTCACAAACACAGTGGGAGGTTAGGGCATTGCAACTTTACAAAGTAAACACCTACTCTGACACAAAAGGAAGGATCTGCACCTGGTTTAATCAATGAACACCCATTATTCGTGCATGTTTTCTCACCATACCTTTCTCACATCATATTATGACATCCATAAAGACACTGGTGAGAGTGAATGGATTCTTATTTCTAAATTTATGATTGATCTGTTAAGCATTCCATAGAATTATAGAATGGTAGCACTAGAAGGGACCAAGAAGGCCATCAGGTCCAACCCCTGCTGCTGCAGGTCACCAATTTACACCATCTCCCTCAGATGACTGTCCAGTTGCTTCCTGAATATCAACAGTGTGGGAGAGCCCACTCCCTCCCTAAGCAACTGGTTCCACTGTCGTATTACTCTGAAGATGAGGAGACGTTTCCTGCTCTCTAGCCTTAATCTGGGCTGTTATAATTAAGTTGATTACTCTGTGTCCTACACTTTGGTGTAAGCAAGAAGACATCTTGACCTTCAAGAGCACATTAATTTACAGGTGTACGCATATGTACATATCTGATTCTACTTGCTTCCACTTCCTCGTTACAAAGAACAGTCATCGGAAGTTTTAGCAAGCTACCAGGATGTTCTGGTAATACTACAGAGTCCAAAGTCAAGAGTTTGGGTTGTCCCAAAGCAGGTTTTTTTAAAAAAAAGAAAATCAGCCAGCATCTGCTGTAGAAACAACTAGGCCATTTTGAACAGAGTTTCCTTATATTATAGATCAATAAGAAATCTACTTCGAAAGGTCAGAGATGAGAGAAACTGGCTGAATTTATTTGGCCTGGCTAAAGTCTTAAGCTTACTAATGTCAAGTTTTCATTCACCGCATGGACTAGTCTGGTCAGTGAAGAGCTACAAATTTGATCGAACTGCTCTAACCCATTTTCTAAATGTATACATGCAGCCAAGAAAAGCAAGTTTCAAAGTGCTACCTGCACATCAGTTCCTATAACAGCAAAATGATATGTCTGAATAATAACTGATTGCTACAAGAACTAACATGGTGAGAGCGAGAGCAAGGCAGGCAGTCGCCAGCCCATCCGTTGGTGTAAACCGCACTGGGAATTTTACACAAATTGAAAAGCAGGCTGCAAACCTCTGAATAAATACATGGCTGACCAAGATAACTACAGGAGGGCTGTTCTTGCATCAGGGGGCTCATGGCATAGTGACACCTCCTTCTGTGGTAGCATCTGGGGGATTCCTGGGCTACCCAAGAAGGAGGCTAAGATGCCATGCTCCTGCATCCTGAGAACGCTTTGCACCAACACCTCCTCCCTTGGTTAATATCAAGAGGATCAGGTCCATGGTTTTCTGAAGCCAACAGAAACAGCCTTTCTTAGCTGAGGTCCATGCTGTTCTCACACCATGAACAGCCTCTTCCACACCAGATGCCAGAATGCAGCAGCGAGGCAAAGCTACGTCCAGAACTGCACTGGCCGAAAAGGACATCAACAATGGCGCATCGCCCTAGCCACTAGAAGAACCTCAGACTTTGCAAATGTGGACAAACCAGTTTGAAATCCTGAATTTCTGAAGGACAGGCAAACACTGAGCATACCCTTGTGGTTCTTTTTCAAATTATTTTATGGAATTACAGTTGCCTTTGTTTTTTGTTACATTTAGAATTGTTCCGTGTCCCCCCAAACAAGGAAAAGCTTGCTTTTTCCCCTTGAAACAATTATTTTTTACATACACTTAATAGAACTCAACAAATCAACTAGGAATTTTTTTAGACAGGAAATAGCTCCAATATTACTTAACAACAACACTCCACAAAATAAATTGGCATCCAATAGAACACAAACAGCAAATTAATATTCATACTCCTCCTAAAGTGTAGCAGAAATGAGAACTGTACTAATTTTTTCAGATTCTTTGGCCCAAACTGCTTTCTGCCTTAGTAATATACAAGAAAAAAAATCACTCAGAAAGCTTTTAAAACTTGAGAAACCTTGAATATAATTGTTTGAGCATTTATTGTTTAAGACAGGGGCAGGCAGAAGATGAATCAGTTTTGACACACTAGATCTCTGGGTTATAAACAACAGATTGGCAAGTGCAGTCAATTACCCTGAATTTTACCACAGCAAGGGACATTTCAAGTATTAAAAATACTCTACCATTACTGGCCTTGTGTTGTTTGATTGCTCAGTCTCCATGTTCCTCACATTGTAAAAACAGGAATATTAACTTTTGCCTATGACCACACTTTTCTGTAGTTTGGCTGGCCAGTTCTGGACTTTTGGGATTAGCATTCTTGATCTGTAGTAACCTGGAATTAGGTTCATTCATTCAGCTACTTTTTAGGGCCAAGCCCTCACAAGCAAAATACACCAGAGCCATCTGGCACAGCCAACGGGTGCGTACTAGACACCTCTTAAGGGCCTGCACTGAAGGGGCCAAGTGTAAATCAACCACAAGAGAGTATCAGAATAGTGAGGCTACCACCATGCCCCATACTTTCTAAATTAACCAATTTGATAGACAGACGTATGAGCAGGACCTCAGCAGTAGTTCCTAGTGCAAGGATAGGCCCACAAAGGTGATGAACGGGCATGACTCATGGCAGTCTGTAGCCAGGCAAAGTCATGGCATCTCCTAAGCTAAGTTTTGGCACTGCCTCCACCACCTGTTCCAGCCACCATTTTGTCCTAACTCTGGTTGCCAGACTTCATGGCTCTGCTAACAACTAGAAGAGCCGACACACCTGATCAGATGTACTTTAAGGAATAGGGTATAACAAAGCAACACATCATCATCAGCTTATGCAAATACAAAATACAAAACTCAACACAGCTCGCACATTTAAGAGCAGGCTCACCTGTGCTGCATGTCAACCACTGGAAGTACGCATGTGTGTCTGCTCAAAAGTGGATTGTGATATAGTGGTGATGTGTGCATATACCGATACTTTAAAAGCAAAAAAGAGTAAATGTTTGACTTGGTGTCAAGGCCTCCCGTGAGGTCATGAAAGCAATATGGGATGAAGATTTAGTGTCCTCAGTCCCAGCCCTAGAACTCTGCATGAGCAAAACACCTAAACTTTCTCTGCTTAACTACAGCATCTAAGATTAGGTATTCTATATATAGCTGTAGGAACATGGGTGATAAATATTACGGAGAGAGAATAAGGATAGCTGGCTGAACCAGCACAATTATCCCCTCCAAATTCTCTGGTGAGTTGCTGAGGTGGCCTCTGCTACAATTCAACAGCTGTTTTCGTTCCAGCACTGTATCAATCCCACCAGAAGTTTACCCAGAAATAGATCTCTAAAAAGTCACTCACAAGAAAGGGTGCAGAAAACATCTGATATATATGTTAAAGACATACAAATGAGATACAGTTGACAATATCCCTTGGTATGGAAGCCCTAAGGTATGACAACATTGTTTCCTCAACTGTGTGACGTTAAAAGGGCAAATGTATTTGTTATCTATAGAATAGTAACTCATCCAGTACAGAAGGAAGAATCATTGAGAGTAGATCCAATGAAATTTCTTTCCTCTTTTATGTTCCAAAGCTGCTAGGAAATAAGCTCTGTTCTGTATTAAAATTCAAAATACATACTCCCTCAACAACAAGAGACAATATACATCCAAAAACATCAGTCAATTTATGGGAAGATAGAAACCAGCTTCATAAACCTTACAATCTTTGGTCACAATGGTTAGATCTGATTTTTGTTATGATTTTGCAGGTATGATTCCACAGTTCCTACTTGTGAATACAGCTCAGAATTAAGAAACAGTATGCTAAAAATATCAAGCAAGGAGAGAGAGGAAAAACTGGAGAGTTTGGAGTGTAGTAAGTATGAAAATGATCCATTCCCAAACAGAGCCAGCTCAAGCTTTTTGTTTACAAATATGCGTTTTAACAGAAAAAGGACATTTTTTGTCCCGAGGCTTGTCTGCAAGGGGGCGGCATATAAATATGTCAAATAAATAAATAAATAAATTTGCAAAGGGGAAGCCAAAAGACCTCTATTCCTTTCTGTTGCTACATACCACATCCTCAGTACTGCATGAAGCAGCCCAAGCATGTTTATGTTTTCATGCTGCCAGTTCTCATGAAGAGAAGACAAGGAAGTAAACCTGTCTGTGGCGGCCGCTACTATTTCAGACCACAGGTGGGGGTTCACCTAACTGCCTTTCACCACCACCACCACCACCACAGAAAACTCTCATGCCATAGAAGAGGCTGGAGTTGAATAAAAAGTCATTGCAGTGTTTGCGCATATATAGGGGGTGGCACTGGCACAGCTGTCCAGAGGTGCCGTGGCACAATTGGGCAGCATACAAATGTTCTAAATAAATAAATATTAAGGTGCGCTCATGCAGGGGTGAGCACAGAGCTCAAGGGCACTGAGCTGGGGGAGGAAAAATTCCTCTAATAATGAAAAACTGCTTCTTAAGATGGAGACCAAATGTCCTCTCCAGTAAAATGCAACAGAATTAATATTAAAATTCGTCATATTCACATTAGCCATCTTGCTCATCTCTCTTTCTGAGCATTATTTTAAAGGACCTGGACATACTGACTTCAAGTAAACAAGGGTATTGCAGGGAAAGATACATCATGGGATATATCAGGAGGGCTGGCCTGGACTTCAAGCAGTAGCTTTTGTGTATGTACTTGTGGTTGAGAAAAAACTTTATGATGTGCACCAATTCCTGTAATAAATAAGACCTATTGATTTAAATTAAGAGGGTAGATTTTCAAGGGTCATCTACCATAGTTTCTGTCAGAAGGAATATCTGTGGTCTTGAAATAGCAATGTAAAAAGTAGGACATATTAAGCTTTTATATGCTGGATCTGTCTCCTAGTCTATCTGACCATCCATTCTCTGGTTGTAGCAAGGCCAGAGTCATGGGTCTCTTATCCCTCCTACTGGAGAAGACCAGGAATTCAGCCTAGTGACTTCAACTTCTGTGAACATGATCCTGGGCACTCAAACGGAATTAAATAATCATTTTATATGCTTGACAACCCACTGAGTTAGGACTGTTCCACACACAGGGCATGAGGTTGCCTTATACTGGAATTAGAATCTAGGTCAAACTAGCCTAGGGTCCTTGACTCGATTTGGACTAGCAGTAGCATTGCAAGGTCTGAGGCAAGAGATCTTCCCAGCACCTGCTACCTAGGCTCCCTTTATACACCAGGGATTTGATTCTCTCTCTCTGTCTCATAGAGCACATGAAGAGGCCTGCTGTTGGCCCATCTAACTCAGAATTAGCTCCTCTACTCTCACTGGCATCAGCTCTTGGAATCTGCTGCCAAGCAACCCTTGCTTACAAGCTCATACCTTCAACAGGTAAGTCAGTGTTGAGATATTCGTCCATGCATCTCAAGATACAAATCCATCTATAAATAACATTTATTTTAGTTTTTAGACTGCTTTTGCGATGTTTTGCTGATACTGCTGCGGTTGTTCTTAATAATTGCTTACATTTCCTATTGGACAAGAAAGAGGGATATATATTGTAACAGTTAAATTTATATCAAACAATGTGCAGCACAAATGAGAGTGACATTTTGATTTCCCCTTTTGAGGATGCCCCAAAATATACATTGAATATCTATGCTGAACATTTTCAAGAAGGAGCTGCTCTTTTATGTCTCCACCTCCACCGTAGGTTGAAACAACAAATAAGCATACTATTTAAACACAACCCTAAGAACAAAAATCTTATTCAGAGTGGCCCAAACTGATTACTACTTGCCTGTTTATCAGAGTAACCATATATACATGTATACAGAGAGAGAAAGAGATATGCATACGTGGATGAATGTGCGTAAACATAAACCTGGATAAATTTATGTAATGTTCAGCTTTCAGGAATGTTTCTCCCCAACTCTGATATAAAACCACCCCCAAATATATTAAATGCAAGAGTTAATGTCATTACCATTTACAAGTACCTGGTCCTATTCTATTATTTGAGCTATATTCTTCAGATTCCACCACTACTCTAAGTCAGATCTTACTAGCAGTGCCCAATAATTATTGGGTTTCTTGAGCTCAGTTAGTAAGATTAGTATAATACAATAATCTTATCAGGGCTGATATATGACATACAATAATTATCATGTAATCCAATATTATCTTCCTATTTGATGAATTATCATACATATCACAGACACACATACACAAGGCAATTTTATAATCAATGCCTATATCATTATATACTTTAATAATGGTAGATATGTAATAACATTATCTTTCTATTTAACAAATTAACATTTATTTATTTTTTATTTATTTATTTAGAAATTTATAGGCCGCCCCTTGCCATAACATGCACATTATATACAATTTCATAGCCAGTGCTCACATATTATTATTTAACAAAATTAGCATGCATATTACACTGATGCACAATAAGGTTATGACCCATGCCTATTATTACATATAATAACAAACATGTAATAAAAATGCTATCCTCTTGTCTAACACATTTAATATGCAAAATACACACACTCATCTCTTCATCAGTGTTCATGTATTATTTTATACTGTAGTATCCAAAGTATCCAAACAGTAACTAATAATAAAAAATCACCTTTGATTAAACAGAATAAGCATGAATATTCCACAGACACAAACATTAATTCCATAACCAGTGTACATATACTCCAAACTTGATGAAAAATAATAGATACCGAATAACATTATTTCCATGTTTAACAAAATAACCATACCCATTACATACGCACGAACTAATCTCATAATCAATGCCAATATACTATTTTATACCACCTTAATAATAAAGATGTACGAACACATCTTTAGCTTCCTATCTGACCACATAAACATGCATGTATCTTGCACAAACACACATTTTGCATTGCTGGTGCCGAAGCCTCCTTTGGAATAATGAACATTCCCTGTCACTTCCTCCCTTCCCCTCCCGCATCCTGGCACAATGGGAGGCAGCACCCCCTCCCCCTCCCCCTCCCCCTCCCCTCCCCCCCAGACACGACCCCCCCGACACCCCTCCCCCTTCCCCCGCCTGAGGCACCCTGAGCCAGAGCCAACCTTCTCCAAGGAGCCCTCCATGGCCGCAGGTTCCTCAGCTGCGGGGGATAACGGCTGCCTGCCTCCTCCTCTTCCCCTCGGAACACTTCCGCCTTCGCTTCGGCCTCGGCCGGCTCCACGTTGGCACCCCTGACGAACTGCCAGGCGGCAGCCGAGGGGAGGAGCGGCCGGGCCGGGTGGGAAGTTACGCGCTCACCTAGGAGACGCGAGCGCGAGCGCGAGCCTCGCAGGCTTCCGTAACTCCGCTGGTGGACAGAGGGCGCAAGAGCGCCGCAGGCAACCGGGTTGTGGCGCGAGTGCAGGAATATACCACCCGCTCAAAAAGAAACTCGGAGAGAAGAGGGGTCGGCTAGCCACAGAAAGCCTAAAAGCCGAGAGCCATCCGTGAGAGAAGAGGGTTCAGCGAGCGTTGCGGCGCTGCCTTCGCTTTTCCATAGCTACTTCCCCTCTTCATTCTCCCCATCCTAATTCACAATGGAACATTCCGCAAGGTGTTTCGACGAAGCAGATGACGACATTATGCAAGCTGCGCCTGCGCGTTGTGCGATGACACGGCGAGAACCGCTGGGGTCCTACGGAAAGGATGGTTGCTGCGAGTTCGAGTCCCACTTTCGGCAGTGTAGTGTCTGTGGGCGCTATAGCAAAAGCAGAGCTTTTTATTTATTTATTTTTTAAGTGCAAGTTTATATTTTCTTTTACACAGGAAAAAGTCCTCTCACCACTTGGCTTGCATTAAACACAAGAGGACGTTAGTATGTGCGCAACGATACATTCTTTGCCTACAAGCCTAGCCACTCTTACCTGAGAGGCGGCCCCATTCATCACCGAGGGACCTACTGCTGAGTAAACATGGATAGGACGCACGCCTAAAGATTTCGTCCTTGCAGCTGCCATCACTAGGCCATACCATGTAGATCATAGTGTGTGTACATTGTATACACGGCAAAAAGAAACAACCCTGCAGCTGCCGTTTCCGCAAGTATTGCTGTAAGGATATAAACAGATAGTGTATTTACAAAAGAAAAAGCACCTATAATGTTCTCTATGTTTTTGAACTCTATTTCTAGATTCTATATTTTCCTTTATTAAAAAATGATGTTTCTATCTAAACATGCACAGAGTTGCATCCTAAGAAGCGTTTTTTGTGAAAGAGAGACTGGCACGAATTCAATAAAAAGACAACACCTGCATACAGGCTTTCCCTTTAAAAAGATACAGCACAAAAAGAAAAATGGGATGCAGAGGGAAAGGGGAAAGTCATTCAGCTTGGCTGATGAAGATCTCATAGCACAAGAGAGGGCTCTCAAATAGCACATCCTGGGGAAAGACCTATGGCAGAGACGTGTGGATCTCAAGCAGGGTCTTGGGGCTCGGCAAAGACAAGTCCCCACCAGTTTACTCCTTCCAGCTCTCTCATCACTGGATCTCTAGCATTTCCATCTAATTCTTCTAGTCCTGTTCTTTGAAACAACAGAGAACAAGTTCCCTCTAACTTTTGCCTAAGGGTCCTTCAGATATGCGAACTTTGCTCTCAGTATGTCACCTTTTCATCTGCCCTGAGGCCAGGCAAAAACACAGCCAGCTCTTTCAGCCTTTCCACATAGAAGTGGGGCTGCCAAAGACATGCATGAATCATGGGGATTTTGCAGGCCCACCCCCCTCCCCACACACTGAAATTCTTGTAGGGGAAGTGGCAGGGAGAAAAAAGCAAAGAAATAAGCATCCCAGTAATGCTGTTGTACTTGTGAAGATGGCACATGCTCACTATGTGTCTGGTTTTTTGTTTTTTGTTTGTTTTTACAAAATTGCCCCCTTTTAGCTGCTGCCATTGCCAGAGCAATTTCAGGGGTGGTAATTCCAGCAGGTATGAGTTTTAGTGTGGCGATGCTGGGGGGGGGGTGTCTTGGTTTCTGGACCCTTCCCCCGCCATTCTAGTTACATTCTGATTCTAGTTTCATTCTGGATAAGCTCTAGTTTGACAATGCCCTCCTTAAAGTGTAGTGCATCAAATCAATGCATTTCATGTTGCACAGTCATGAGGGGGTGACAAGCTGCAGAGGTGGTGCTGAAAAAGCCTGGGGCTCAGGCCCACCTAGCACAGAAAGCACCAATCTAAGATATACAGATGGCAGCATATTACTAGCAGAAAACGGCAGCAAATTGAAATAGCACCTGATAAACATGAAAGAAGAAAGTGCAAAAGGCTTCTTACAGATGAATGAAAAGAAAGCCAAAATCATGATTGTAGAAAGACACAACTTTAAGGTCAACAATGAAGAACTGGGATTGTGGAAGGTTTACACGCTGTTGCTCAGTCATCAGTTCAAAAGGAGACTGCAGCCAAAATATTCAAAGAACACTGAGGCTGGGAAGGGCAGCTGCAAAAGAGCAAATGTGAAAAAGAAAAGATCAAATGTGAAGATGTTTCACTGGAGACCAAGGCCAAGATCATCCATCCATCCAAAATCATTGTCTTCTTGGTCACTGTGTATGCGTGTGAGGTTTGGACGAGGAGGAAAGCTGACAGGAGGAAAATTGATGCGTTCAAAACATGGTGCTTTGAGAATACTCTGGACTAACAAACAATTGGGTCCTGATCAAATCAAGCCAGAACTTGAACAGCAAGCGAAAATGGTGAAACTGGTTGTCGCACTTCGGGCACATCATGAGGAGGTAAAATTCCCTGGAGAAGGCAATCATGTTAGGGAAAGTTGACGGCTGAAGGAAAGGAAGACCAGCTATGAGATGGATCCATTCGACAAAGGAACCCCAGCGCTGAAGTGACAAGAGCTGAACAGGGGTGTCCAGGTTAGGGTCTTTTAGAGGGGGCTTATTCACAGCATCTCCATAAAATTGGAGATGACTTGATGGCAGGTAACAACAGCAATTTACAGATGCATTCAATTCTGCCTGCATATGTGTGCCTTTGAAGGTCTCTGTCTCCTAAGGACACCAGTTTCTAAAAAGGGAGGATTTCAGAACCCCCCCCCCCCCAGAAAAAGCAACTGGAGGTGAAGCAAGTGTGGGCCACAAGACAGCTTAATGCAGAGGAGTTGGAGGCAACCAAGATCCTTCACTAAGGAATTTGTAAAAGCAGCAACACTCTTTTAAGAACCCCCAAGCTCATTGGTTATGGAATCAAACACACCCTTCAGCTGTCCCAGGCTGGGACCTCCTGCCACACTGCGGTGCTCTTTGCAATCCGGAGTCTTGTGGCCCCTGCGTTGTTGGAGCCAAAAGCGTCCACATGATGGCTGGAGTGTGCCGCGATTGCCCTTTTTCTGTCTAAGCGTCTGTAGAATTGTGCTCAAAGTTGCCGCTTTGCCTACAAAGAAGCACCTGCACATGCAATGAAAACGTGGGGTTGGCCGATGCATTTGTTGTGCGGGGGCGACGGGCAGGTGAGCGGCCGCCCCGCTCGCCCTGGGTGGGTCCGCTCGAGGCCGCGCGGCCGCGCCTCCCCTTCTCCCGGCTGCCGGTGCGGGCAAGGGCCCCGCTCTCCCGCGAAGGAGCGCGAGGGGCGGCGCGAGGCGGATCCCCGGGCGCGGGCGAGGCGGGGCCGGGCTGGCGGGGCGGGGCGGGCGCGGCGCCATGCCGTGCCGTGCCGTGCCATGCGGTGCCTGCGGTGCCGTGGCATGGCGCGCCGGCTGGCCCGCGCGGCGCGCCGCTCGCCCTGGCTCTGCAACGTGGCCCTCTACGGGGCGCTCTTCGCGGCCGGCGACGCGGCGCAGCAGCAGCTCGGCCTCGGCCTCGGCCCCGGCCCCGGGCCCCGGCGCCGCGCGGGCCAGGCGGGCGCCGACTGGGCGCAGACGCGGCGCGTGGCGCTGCTGGCGCTCGCCTTCCACGGCCCCTTCAACTACGCGTGGCTGCGCGCGCTCGAGCGCCTCCTGCCGGGCCGGGCGCCCGCCGCCGTGCTGGCCAAGGTGCTGTGCGACCAGGTGCTGGGCGCGCCCGTGGCCGTGCTGGCCTTCTACACCGGTGAGTGCCCGGGGCGCCGCGCCGCTGCTGCCCGGCGCCTGCGCATGTGCGGGGTGCAGGGAGGGAGGGTCCGGGAGCGCTGCAGGCGGCGGTCCCCGACGAGGCACCCTCTGGCTGTGCTGGACTACAGCTCCCATCACTTCTTCATCAGCATGCTGCGGGTCATGAATGCCGGGCATGGTAGTCTCGCACGACTGGAGCGGGGCTCCGGGTTGGGGAAGGCAGAACCCAAGGGTGACTGACTGACGCGGACAGGCAGCCGCTGTGCTTCCATTGAGTAGATCTGTGGAAATGCATGATTCAACTAACTGTATCCAATTGGACTACTCTAGTTAAGGCTCTAGATAAATGGTGAACAATGCACATTGATCTTCCATAGGTAAGGCATGACAAATCCAGGTTGATTTAATGGATCTATGCCATTTAAGATATGACAAATGACATTGATTGGAATGGGCCAGCTCTGCATAATGATGAATTAAATACCCCATCTAAAGATTCATCTCACTCGACAATGTTTGGTTTCCAGGAATGGAAGCTTGGGGTGTGGGGACACCAGTGCAAAGGCTACTGGGTTGCATTTGAGACAGGGTGAGGGATGTCTCTGAGCACACACAGAGTGCACGAATTAGCTAGGCTTCACCGGAGCTGAAGGGGAATGTGTTTTCCCAGTAAGAGTATGTCATTGAGAGCTTTCCCAAGCATGCACAGTCAGCTCCATACAATTTTGTGCTATCCTTACAGGCATGTCTGGTGGCTGTCATGAAAGCCTTTCTACAGGAGCATACACACACGTATATTTATTAGATTTATATCCCATCTTTTTTCTTTTTAAAGAATTCAGCATGGTTTACATCATTCTCCTCCTGCTGCTCTCAGTCTTAACCCCACAACAACAACCCGGTGAGGTAGGTTGGTCTGAGAGTCTGGGACTGGCCCAAAGTCACCCAGTTGGCTCCATGGCTGAGAGGGGATTAGAACCTGGGTCGCCTGAGTCCCTGCCCCACACTCTTAAATATGGCATGTGGCCCTTGGGCTGAAAAAGGCTCGGCACCCTGCTGTAAAGCTGCTTCACGCCCGGTCTGATCACCCTTCCAGTCTATTCGGAAAGGCCGTGGCATTCAAGGCGGAGGCGCTTCCCAGCCCTGGGAGCCTTCGCACTGGGAAAGCCTGCAGAGACCTGGGGACACTTGCAGGATCCGTGGGCCTTCCCGTGCGGGGTGGCCTCTTCCGAAAGGCACGGCCTCCTCTTCGTGGCTGGCAGGGGAAGCCGACTCAGGCCTTGAGCCAGCAGCTCCAAAGCAAAGCGCTCGGTTTGCTGTCTTGGGATGCCTCTGGTATTACATCCCCTAATCGGTGGTGCAGCGGACCCGGGGCTTGCAGGGGTGAAGAACGGGGGCTGGTTGGTTAGCAGGGCTGCTGCTGTCATGCCCCCCCCCCCCCACAACTTCCTTGTTCCCTCTGAGCTTAGCAGCAGTCCTGACTGCAGGAATGGGGACTGGATGCCCAGAGTTAGATCCAGATCCAGTTCCTGAATAAGGGAGACCCACGGCAAGGAACAAGGCCCAAGGCAGTTATGACTCATTCATTCCCCGTTTGCTTTAGTGCGTCCATTCCAGGCTTGAATGAATCTGGATCTAAGCCTCTGATCTTAAGGCATCCGGAAATGGTTTGAAACATGCTGAGGGACCACAGAAATACAATCCCAAGTTCTCTCTCTCTCCTTATTCCTTTACTGTGACATCCACTGTAGGCCAGGGTTAGGGTTAGGGTTAGGGGCTTAGCAAAGAGTGTGCCGCAACTTGGGCAGCGATGAGTGAGAGCTGCAACGCAATGTTGCTGTGTGTTTTTACCTCCAACCAAAAGGGCTCCAGTTCAGGGTTCCAGCCAGATGGTCACCTAAGTCTATCTGCAGGACACTCCATTCCGCTCCCCCACAACATACACTCAAAGCCTTTCCTTTTTCTCTTTTCTGACTGAAGCCAACATCCCTAATGAGTTGTGATCCCCTCCACTGATTTTATGGCTTTTATTTAGGTTTTTTTTACAACACGATTGTTGTACTTCTGTGGTGGAGTCATTCTCCCTCAGCCAGCGTGCTTCTCCCTCCTATTGCTTAGTGGTTCCATATGGCTGTAACGCTGCTGGCACTTGGCACACATGATCTGGATTCACTGTGAGAAAGAGTGACACCTGCCGTTCCCGATGTAGCTGCTGATTTTCAGTAGTTTTGCCTTAAAGGAATGATACTTGAGCTTTTAAAAATAGAGCTGGTGAGAAAAGCAATGGAATTAAGAAAAGAAACTAGGTTAGCATCGACACGTTTGAAATGTCACTTTGCTGAAATGTGAAACCATAAATAAATAAGAGACGATGGCCCACCTCTGTTTTAGTCGAAGAGATCACAAGATTTTTATTTTAGGGTGAGACAAAGGAGGTATTCAGGCCATGTTAAGAAGGGAATAGCCTGCGCTTTGATACTGAATGCTTCTTAAAATATCTGCTCTTGCTGCCTTTATTGAGCGGTTAAAACACGTTCATATTTTGAGGGGGAGCGGGCAAGAGAAATGGTAAAAAAATCTTAATGAGAAGTAGAGCTATTACATTACAGTAAAATGGATGTTTCTAGGCAGGCCACTGATTTAATTTCCTGTCCTTTGTTACAGTTCTATTCCATGCAATATCCCAAACTCTCTGGGTGGCTTACAAAAATTCAAACCTTAAAAAGTATACTATAAAACCCAATATGCATACAAATGTACGAACAGGCAATATGCACAGAAACATACTTGCATTTTTTCTGAATGATCGAGAACAATTTGGGACCAGATTAAGCCTTGTGTGTGGCCAAGTGTTTGAGAGACAATAGTGGGCTTAACCTGGAACTGAAAAGATATCAATATTGGTGCCAGGCAGGCCTTCTCAGGGAGAATATTCCAAAACTGGGGCCCATCACCAAGAAGGTCTCCTCTTTCATGTTCAGCTCGTTGCCCTGAATCAGCTATTTCTCCACTTAAAATGGAAGCAACAAGCAGTACAAAGTAAATCGAACTGCTGATATAAGATGGATCAACTCTCTTTAGGTATATATCGTAAAAACAATGGTCTATGAATTAGTGCTTCAACATCATTAGATTGCAAACATTTCTGTCCACCTGTGTAATCTCAAAACTTACTCTAAAAAAAAGATTTGCTGCTTTTACTGAATGCAAAATGTTATGCTAAAATGCAATGTGTAGAGAAATGCCTTAAAGATTTGCCAGAGTTCTGATTGTTCCTAAAACATTTTATGACCAGGTATGAGTCTACTTCAGGGAAAAGAAGACATTTTCTTAGACTGCAGACAAAAGTTCTGGAATACCTATAAGGTGAGTCTGGTCTCATTATTCTGTTATTAAGTCGATTGCAACATTAGCAGGGAATTACAGATCACCCAGTCTGTGTCCATCTCCCTCTTTTAAATACCTCCCATTGTCTATTTGCACATAATGTAAGCCAGGATCCTGGCATTTTCTGGCTTATGAATGAACTGTAAGCTTGCAAATGTTTTGTTCTTGCAGTTTGAAGAAGCAGGCAAACCAGTCAGGATGGGAGACCTTTGTCTTCCATCCAAACCTGGGATCCTGCGTTGATCCTTCCAAACAAGACAGGATTCATCAGGCCACAACAAACCATGGCTTGTTCCCGGCTTGTCGTTTTGCCTTGATTGTGCAAAACAAGGTTAGGTGACCCGCTCATGTGAAGGGAGGTGGAGAAGTGGGAGCTAAGGGTTTTGAGCACCAGTTTGAAGCGTGGCATTAACAGAGGTGGCCAAATATGTCTCCAGTTAGTTTGGTGTGTTACAGCAGGCACTCTTTCTGTCTGTGGGCCAAATCACTTTCCAAAATGCTCTCGAGAGCTGCATTGCAGTCATGAATGGGGCGAATTTACAATGAAAAAACCAGGATACAGAAGCTTAAAGTGCTTGCTGGCCACAGTGTAGCCTTCGAAGAGGCATTTCTACCTTTGAGAATGAAGAAAAGATTGCACAAAGGTTGGGAGATTGATAAATTATCAGTAGTTGCCGGGCCCGGGGAGGTGGGGTGCAGCATCCCTGGAAGTCCAGGAGGACTAGATTTAGCCCTAGGCCTGAGGTTCCCCACCCCTACATTTTAGCATTTAAAAAATAATTTTAGTGAATTTATTTGAGATGCAGTCTGGCATAGCTGTTGGACTGGGGCTTGAGAGGTGGAAAAGTACATTTTCAAAGAACAAGTACTGAATATGCAAGGAGGGCCGCCTTCCTGCCTGCCATGACCGCGCCATCTGGATGTGACCTCTTCCACCCAGTGTCTGTTGCTGCAGTGCTGTGCGCTCAGAGAACTGATATTCAGGAATGCGAGGAAGAAAGAGGTTTTGCAGGTGTGAAATAAATATGGTTGTTCAGGGGCGTTTCTCGTACACAACCGAAAGAAGCCTTTTTAATCCCTTTGAGCATTTGTTCATCCATCTGGCAAATCTGCTCATGTCTCGGGTTTTGTGTAATTCCGGCGGCCTGCAATGTGTAGTTTGGGTGTTTGAAAATGAGGCCATATCATCTTTCTCTGGTGCTTAACATGGCAGCTCCAGGAGGTGAAATGATGAATACCCCTGGAGGGAGGTGAGAGCGAGGTGAGGAGAGCAGCTTTCCTACCAAAAGACTTGCTTTCCCTTTTCCTCTCCCATTTGCTCATTCCTTGTGTGTCATTTTAGACTGTAATCCTACAGGCAGGGACTATCTTGCATAACTGGTTGCATGTCTGTTGTTCTGTTCTGTTGTTCAGCCGTTTTGGCTGAAGAGCGGGATAATAATACTTCAGATAAATGCATGACATTGGATGGTGAAACAGTGATTAATAAATAAAATTCATTCCTTTTAAGGAAATCAGTTGCTCCTCAGCCAAAAAGGCTCCCATTCTGACTTGCAAGACTGCCAGCCCTGGGGTCTTACAGTCTAAGAAATTTTTAAAACTCTAAAATGTTGAATTACACTCCTCACCCCTGCGCTTGCAGATGTGGCGACCTGGTGCCTTCCAGATGTCTGAACTACAACTCCCACAACTCCAGGCTGATAGCCAGGGATTTGGGGCATGCAGTCCAAAATATCTGGGGGGTGTCAGGCTGCTAACCTCTTGAGTAGCCCCACTGACATCAGTGGGGCCGAACTGAATCAGAGCTGTGACCGAGTTTTGCTCTGACCACAAGCCTTCTCCATGCAGCTTTTCAGACATTTGAAGATAGCTTTCAGGTCTCCCTTTAATGCAGAATATTCTCCTCTTTTTTAAAAGACCTATTATTGATAATTTTCATCTGTTCTCAATATATGAAATAGTCATTTTTGAGGAGTGTCCCATAACAATTTATAAAGAGAACACTAATCGAGGAATCGCTTTTGTTTCAGACAGGTCTGATGTACTGGCCTTTTGTGCAGGTAAGTTTCAAACATGCTGCCCTGCTGCTATCTTGGAATGAAAACCAGCAATGAAAACAGTGTAAAAAACCCATAGCAGGCAGGGTGTGAAGTGGCTCCATTTTGCCCCTGCAGAACAGAATGCCCAGTTCCTGGGTCTGAATTTGGGTTTCTGGAGCAGAATCAGTGCTCAGGGGTGGTGGGACTTGTACTTTGAAGACTAAGTGTCTTTTTGGAGGAAATGCAAGGGAACAAGGCGTGGAATGGAATGGAGTGTCCCAGAATAGGTCACGGCTGGCTGTCGAGACTGTTCCATGCTGCAAAATTTTGTGGTGAGTCTCACCTGTCTCCTTCAAATGAGCAATGTCCTTAAGCCAATATGCACGTGTGAGGGGAAATGCCAAGGTTTGCAGATGCCCTGAAATGACCTTGTGTGCAGGGGACACAGAGTTTTGAGGGAGCGTGTGTGGAGCAAGGATAGAAAACAGAGGGAATGGAATGGAGCATCTGGGGAAACGGGCACGGCTGGCTGGCTGGCTGGCTGGCTGGAACCCGGAACAGAAAGAGCCCTGTCTGCATGCGACGACATCTCGTTGCAAAGCCGCCTTGTTCTCCCAAGGGTGCAAGGTCGGTGCCACGTCACTGGTATGTGTCTCTCCTGCAGAGAGAGGTGAAGGCACTGCAGCTTCTCGGAGTGTTTCACACAGCTTTGCCCCCTCTCCCCAACAGCTTTCCAACTTCAGCCTGGTCCCGGTGCACTTGCGGACCGCGTATACGGGCCTGTGTGGCTTCATCTGGGCAACGTTCCTGTGCTTTTCGCAACAGAGTGGAGATGGAACCGTGAAATCGGCTTTTATGCTGTTCCGAGGAGAGAAGGCTGAGAGGGACCAGGCATCGAGAGGGAAATAAATACGTCGCAGTTACAAAGCATCCCTCACCTGTCAGAGGTGTCAGCTATGTTGTCAAATGGCAATTGTGTTTTCTTTACAGGAAGATAAATAACACTTGGTAAATCGCAGCCGTAGGCATGAGATCACAGTGGGAACTGTTTGTTTACAGAGGGTTTGATTGCAGTTGTACATCACAATAAGCCATGAATTCTGGCTTATTAAACCGCAGAGTCTGTGGTCGGTGTGCTGGCTGTTTGCTTCTGCTTTACCCTTCCTATTGTGCCTGTGTCACAAGCCAGAAAGTAGAGAATAGCTGATTGTGATGTGCTATTGGATGGATGGCTATTGGACTGGATGGCTTATTGCTGACAGTCAAGCCAGCTTTAAACCAGGATTTATGGTTCACTTATGAATCCTGGTTTGATTTGGGCACGCATACTACTGTTATTACATTGCCTTTTTGTGAGAAACCCAAGGTGGCTTACGTAGTTCTTTATGTTTATCCTCACAACCAGGTAGGTTAGACTGAGAATGCACAATTGGCCCAAAGTCACCCAGGGGGCTTCATGGCTGAATGGGGACTAGAACCTGGCTCTCCTGGGTCCACAGCCCAGCATTCTGACCCCCTCTGGCTTTTGAGCATAATCCTGGGTTTGTACAGGTACTAAGCCAGGCCAATGTTCCTTTTGGTTGGAGCCCAAGGTGGTCTACACGTGGTAGAGATGGGTGCTGTGGGGCATCTCATCTGTTGCAGCTCTTCGGCCTTCCAAGAGTGGTCCATCACTTCATGAGAGTCCAGGCAAGACTCCTTGGAGAAGACAAGGGAATTGAAGGGAAGGTTGAAGGCAGAAGCAGAAAAGGAAGACCAAATAAGGGATGCACTGACCCCACCAAGGAAGCCACGGCCTTGAATTCGGAACAGCTAAGCAAAGATGTCATGGTAGGACATGTCTGGAGTTCTTTCATTCATAGGGTCATCGTAGGTCCGATCCAACTTGATGGCACAGAGCAACAACAGCCTGAAGAGCTGTCCATGGTGCTGAGTTCTGTCTCTGTGTAGGTTCCCCGTTGTGGAGCACCACGAATCACTCCTGTGAAGCTCCAGAGAGCAGCTACAATGAGCCAGGTTCTGCTGATACCTGCATCACCAGCCTCTCTTCTGAAATAGCACAGCTCTTTCACTTTTTGGCCTCGTATTCCGGATTATTTGGCTAATCACGGAGGCAGCCTCTGCTTATTGCAGGAGAGAAATTTAGCCTCTTGCTTACTTCCATTTGAGACAAGTGGCAGTGGAACTTGGGAAATTAAAAAGTTGCCCTGTGAGAAAGCTGATTATGCCGGTGGCTCACACAGAGCAGCCAAAGGCATCTGGATCCAGCTCTGGGTGGGAGATGCCGCCCCTATGACTCCTCTGTATTTGAGAACCCAAGAAGAATCCCTGCTTCCTTGGAAGTGCAGACACTCATCTCCCCAAGGAGAGTCCCACAATTCAGGTAGCCATGGCAGTCCAGGTGAACTAATCAGGTGTAGCAGGTTCATCTCTGGCATGGGCAGGCCTTTTCTGGAGCTCCTGGGCCTTGATCTCCCACGTCAAACCAAGCCATCCCCAAATACTTTGTGGTCCTACAGGAAACAGTGAACATCTGCAGCAAAAATTCATCCTATGCCCCAGTTACTGTGGCCAGTGAAGCGAAGTGCAGAGGGGAGCCAGAAATTCGGAGGGATGTGGGGGAGCCATCAATGCCGCAAAGGGGAGTCTATCAATACAGGTAGCTGTGTAGACCCTGTGTAGCTGTGCATCAGTTATATGTGTGTCCATGGGATGGCTCTCGGCCATAGGCTGTTGCCAGGAAAATCCAGTCCCCATTCCTGCAGTCAGGACTGCTGCTAAGCTCAGAGGGAACAAGGAAGTTGTGGGGGGGGGGGCATGACAGCAGCAGCCCTGCTAACCAACCAGCCCCCGTTCTTCACCCCTGCAAGCCCCGGGTCCGCTGCACCACCGATTAGGGGATGTAATACCAGAGGCATCCCAAGACAGCAAACCGAGCGCTTTGCTTTGGAGCTGCTGGCTCAAGGCCTGAGTCGGCTTCCCCTGCCAGCCACGAAGAGGAGGCCGTGCCTTTCGGAAGAGGCCACCCCGCACGGGAAGGCCCACGGATCCTGCAAGTGTCCCCAGGTCTCTGCAGGCTTTCCCAGTGCGAAGGCTCCCGGGGCTGGGAAGCGCCTCCGCCTTGAATGCCACGGCCTTTCCGAATAGACTGGGCGGATGATCAGACCGGGCATGAAGCAGCTTTACGGCAGGGTGCCGAGCCTTTTTCAGCCAAGGGCCACATTCTGTGTGTCTCTCGTGCTTGCAAATTCGTAGCCGGGCTTTCACGAAAGTCCCCAAGCCACGCCTGGTAGGGGAGTCCGCAACTGCATAGAGGACCGGACAGTTTTGAAGGAGCTGGGGCTGCATCCCCATGGTGGGATGGCGACAGTGGCATGGGGCAAGGCCAAACGAGCCCACGCACTTTTGCTTGCAGTGCTTATGGCCAGCAACTAACCCTTGGGACTGTGGGGGATCGCCCACCCTCCCAAATCCCTAATTCCTAAATCAAATGCACACATTCCTTGGGTGAACTGACGTTTAAGAGCAGGATGTTAATTGACATATTAAATATCTGGCTCACATGTGAATGAGTGATCAGGCAATTTGGGGTCATTATATTGAGCAAGATACGCAAGTTTTGTTTCTTTGATTACCGGGCGACGGAGGCCGGTTTTGCAGTCTCTTCCATGCAGCTGGGGGATTTCTCGCGGGACCAAAGAGGGTGCTCATTACAGGGCAATGCAAACATTTGCTCATCACAAGCAGCCAGCCTCACTGTGGAGAAGTATTAACTGTATAATTTAATTTTCTGGCAATGTTTAATTGCTAGAGAGGCGGGGGAGGGATGGAATATGAGGAATCAATGACTGTGCTTGTTAATGATTATTAAAATTCTTTATGGGTTCTGTTTCCTGCATCCTGTTATGCTTACACAGGCAGAGGGGGGGTCGGGGGAGAAGACAGCGCTGATTGTGTGCAAAACTTTTGAGAGCATTTTGTGTGGGCTAAGAAGTTGTTTACTCTAAATCTGCCTCTGACAAGCCCAGTGTGTGGTGTGATGGAATGAGAGAAGAGGCTACTGGCTAGTTGTAGCCCCGGATCTTCCATGCTTCCAAAAATGGTAGCCAACATAATAGCTGGATACATGACCCCTGCCCTCCTGTGGATGAATCAAGCCCATTCTCACGCAAATGAATCTACCTGGGCTGGTCCTGAGTTTTGTAAAAGGATCAAGAGGATCAGGTTTGGCTTTCATTACGATGCAGCATCTCTACAGCACCGGCACATTGACTCAGGTGGCACCAGAAACAGCCAGTCCGTCAGGCCGCCGGCACTGTTTCCCTCTCCACTGCCCTTTACAGCTTTCAGAACGGGCGCCTGCCTTGACGCTTCTTTCCCCGACTCCACTTCCCTTTGGTGATCTCTTTGCAACATCAGCCCGAGAGCTGCGACTGCCACGTTGCTTTCTAAGGACAGAAAAGCCACTCTGGAATTGCTTTGGCTTGAAAATGGGATGAAAATGCTTTAAATAACTCCTAAATACTAGGTAGAGTGTTCGGCCAGACCTTGGGCTAATTCTCCCTGTGCACGAATAGGGATGCTCAGAAATGTTACTCCTTGGAAAGAAGTACTTTGCTGTAACTTAAGACAGGAGGCCGCATAAGATGAGACCTTTAGAAAATACGAACAGCCTGTAGTTATATCGATTCCAAAGAACTGTTGCCCTTAGCAACGATGCACGGAGAAAAGAGGAGCAAAGAGAAGGGGCCAGAATGAGATGTATATTTATTAGTGGCGTTTACGTATCGTTGTTCAGACTGACTTCCCAAAGCAATCCACATGAAATTAATAAAAGAAGAAAAATCCATGAAACGATGCAATGAAGAAAAACAGCCCTTTGTCTTGGAGAAGCCAGTTCCGGTTCTTCTCTCAGGGCATGATGGGAGCTTGCTTGCCAGTGGCACCATGCTCGAACAGCACATGGGAACTGGGGCTGATCTGCAGTGTCCATAACATCCCCACGGCCTGGGGATTTGACCAGTAAAACCAGTGAGACCCTCCATCCTGCACTGGTGGGCTGGAACAAACTACCCTGGCTGGGCACAAAGCCCAGGTGACGTGAGCTGCACATACTGCTTGCTCCCCTTTCTGGACCATATCCAGCGAGGCAGGATCCATAGACGAGAGAGGTGAGGGTGGAGTTTGGAGCGAGTATTGCCTGGAATGCAACCTTCAGTGGAAGGTTCTCCCACCAGGATCGCTCGTTCTCCTGAAGGTCTGCAGCCAACAAAAGCCTTAAGGTGGCTCATCCATTCCAGCCTCTCAGCAGCCCCATCCCTTGTGGATATTGGCCATTGTCCCCAAAGGGCGGGCATTTCTGTCATCCTGTGAAGAGCAGGGGTCATGCTCAGATCCAGAAGATGGGGCCTTCCGTCCTCTGGCTGAGAAAGTTTCAAAGGGGGTGCTGCGGCCTCCCTCCAAAGTTGGGTGACCCACGACCTGGCTGAGTCCAAATCCCCAGAAGCGACTCTTGGCTGCAGAAATGGAGGACTTGGCAGCGCGAGGGAGATGTTCATGTCTCAGCAAACATGCTTTGCATCACTGGCTGGCTGGGTTTGGATTTCTTCCACACTCAGGGCTGCAGAAGATGACTCAGCCCATGATGCTGAGCTGACACATGTAGGAAGCAGCGCTCTGCTATCCCAAGAGGGTTTGTTGCCAGCTCAGGAGCTTCCTGGGGAAATGTGTCAGCAAGCGTGTGGAGATGGACCTGCCATCAGCAGTCTGGTGAGCAGGAGCCTTGGGCTTCAAGCAGACTGAAGGCCGAAGGAATCATGGCACACCTGCGGTGGAGTCTGAGCCCTGTGTGAACCTGGGCAGGGGACTCAGGCCCTGATCCACAGCTGGCGCGGCTTCTCTGGTTTGCACCTCCCTTTTCTTCAAGGTCACAGCTAAGGGTGTCCCATTGTTTCATCTTTGGATGGTCCTGGACGAGGCACATGAGACAGAGGCCGAAACCAGACTAGAGCATAACTTTCTGGGTGTCCTGCCAAGACTTTTCTGCGCAATTTCAAGTGCTGGAGTGAGTGAAGGCAGGATACCAAGAGCATGCAAGATGTAGCCTCAGTTTGCCCTCTGCTGTTCTCGCTGCCCCCTGAAATGATCTCCAGAGAGCCAGCTCAAACTTGCTTCCCAGCAGATGTGGAAATCTTTGATTCTGAAGCATGTCGGGTTGTGGCAAAGCAGCTGATATCTCGCTGTTGCGTGCCAGTCCCTGCTATGTGAACCAGGTCGTTTCGTGCGTGCGTGCGTTAGTGCATGCATTTAATGATCTGAAATAATTCCAAAATTGCTTTATTTATGGAACGATGGCTGGATTTCACATGAATCTCACATGGCTTTTCTGGTACTGTGTGACTGCAGATACTCATAGTGATTACAGAATACTTAACTTAAAATGATGTTGTGAATCATTTTAATGGTTTGATGAATGGTTTATTAATTGTGTGTGTGTGTATATGTTAAATCCCATGTGCCTTATATGTTCTGTGATTAATTGTATTCATTTTAAAATAAACTAGGGAGGTGGTGCCAAAAATGGCAAGGAAAATAACCCCTTTGGATGACCTGTATATTAGAAAAAAATTGGATAATCACCCGAAGAGACACTGCACTGATGTAGAAAGGAACCATGTGAGCAGGTTGACCAAAGGGAGCTGTGTTTTCATCTGACATGAAAGCCCAATAATTGAGAATTAGTATGGTCCAGTGGTTAGTGTTGGACTGGATCTGGGTTCAGGTCCTGACCCAGCCATGAAGCTTACTGGGTGACTGTGGGCCAGTTCCTTGCTCACAGCCTAAACAACCTCACAGCGTTGTTGTGAAGATAAGACGGAGAGGAGGAGAGCATCAGGGAAACAGTCCTGGGGGAAAAGGGAGGACATGCAGGCAAGGAAGCGAGAAACCAGTGAGAAGCCATTTTCAGCAGCTCCACCAGGGATGTCGAAATGCAACCTTTGTTTCATGCATGAGAAGCTGTCGTGCAAATGCGCCCTAGAACGATGCAGGCATCGCATCGTGGAGCAAAACTTATCTTAGGGAGTCACACCATTGGTGAAGATCAGAGTGTGGGGAAGAAGGAGGTATCAGCGGGCCTTTGATGCACTGCAAAGGCCATGCCCAAAGGTAAGGTGTACAATTCCTCTTCCCACACCTAAAGAAGCCACTATTACATGCAACAGTCGGGGTGGCACATGCCTCCAAAAGAGTGAGCCTGGAATTCATGAGAAACCCAGGCGGGCCTGTTTTGTTTCTGTCATTTTCACAATTTCTTCACAAATTAGGCGCCTCTTAAGAATGCCTGATGGAGAGCAATCCGAGGAAGTGTGACACACCCGAGGCTTCCCTCTGAGCTCATGGCTGAGGTAAGATTTGAACCCTGCTCTTTCAGACCCAATGGCTTTCTACCCACTGGGCCACACTGCCTCCTTACGGTAGTGACTCTTGCAAAGGCAAAATGAGCAATGCGATGGGATGGGGATGCCCACAGCCCTTTGAACTTGGAGAATGAGGGGCATCCTATGGCGGGCAGGAGGGTGTGGAGCCAAAGGCGTCGTCTGCACTTCAGTCCTGCAAAAGGTGGCGACAGCTAATTTCAAGAGACAGCGGATGTCTTTTGCCCAAGAGCATGAAGAGGGGCTGCAGAAAGTCTTCCGGGATGATGTATAAGACCAGTAATGAAGAGAAATCCCAGAAAACACTGGCACATTCTTTGCACCCTGGCTACGAAAGGATGCACTAGCTTTGGAGTCCCAGCTCTAACCTCTGAGCGCATCCCTGTGGTCAGGGGTGAGACATGGATTTGCCCTTGGCTGTCTAGACCAGACTTCCCCAGCCTGGGGGCCTTCAGAGGTATTTGGGCAGCAGCTCCCAGCATTCCCACCCAGCAGAGCCACTGTTAGGGAATTCTGGGTGTTGCAGTCCAAGTGCGTCTGAGGAAGGCTGGTCTAGGCTCTGTCTAGCAGTCACAGGATTGCAGTCAAAGAGTTTCATGACATTTAAAAAAGTAAGAAATCTATTATAATGTCCACTTGTGTTGTCTATAGCATCCTTGACCAAATCTATGAAGCGTTATCTTGCAAATAAAAAGCTGGTAACATGCTGCGAAGGGAAATCATTGATGTCAGAGAAAGGGACAAATAGAAACTACAACCAGGGACAATCAGATTATTGACTGCAGCCATCCACAAAACAGTTGCTGCCGATCAAAGACAGACATCCTGGTGTTAAGAAACTTCAGAGGGAGATGCAAATGAGAGACCTCCGAGAAGTTTCAGCTACAGGTTTCCTTTGGTGTTCTGGGGTTTGAATTGGGGCACAGGCATTATGTGTTTTTAATTGCTTTGATTGTTTTTAATGGAAATCTCAGTGTATGTGTTCATCGTCTTATCCCGCCCCAGAGTATGTGTGTTACCAACAGTGACTATTCAGTGCGCTGAGGTGTGCGTACTTTCTGCATTTCATATCCTTCTGACCTCAGTGACTCCTATTTCTGCCACAGAGACCCTTGAGTGTGCATTTACCTGTAACTCGAGAGAACATCTCAGGTATCTGAGAAAATGGACTTCATTCCGCAATAGCAACACGGTTTCCAGGATTCTCGGCCTTTAAGGCAGCATAAGACTTTCTGTTGTGGTTTTCACTGCCAGACTAACATGGCTACCCACCTGGACGCGCTTCCAATACAGGAAGGAAAACGGTCCTCCTTGATATCGAATTACGCGTTGCTCAGAGTTTGGGAGAGAGAACCGCCGCTGTGTGTTCCTTGTGGGTTGATGTTATCGTCCCTGCAAATAAATCTGCCCCACAGCCTGGGCTGGAGCCAGGCTGGTACTGGAGCAAGTCTGCTGATGGGGTGGGTGTCTGGCCTCCCCCTACGAGTAAATGCGGCACTGAGGATCAGGCGACCTGGATGGATGGAGAGGACTGAGTGATGGGCTGGGGGCGTCCTCCAGATCAGGCAGCGGGACCTTAGGTGAGTCAGAAGGCAGATCCCACACGAAGGAGGCTTTCCCGAACAGCCGTGGCGGCGGCAGTAGGAAGTTCCAACTCTGCCATCGAGGCAGGACTTTGCGGGGGATGTGTGGGCCCCCTCTGCAAAATGAGCGTGAGGCCCTCCCGCCCCGAAAGCAGGGCTGCCCCCTCTCATTTGGAAGAAAGAGAAGGCGCACCCCTTATCAGCTAAAGTGGGGAAGGGGGGCCATGAAATCCAGAGTCCCTCGTTACCTAACTGCAGCGCAGAGCTAATGACAATCAGCAAAACCTGCCGGGCAATTTTAGAGCCCTCCAGCTCAGGAGCATTTAACAGCTGTGCAAAATTATCGTCCTCGCGCCTGATGTCTCGAGTGCTGCTAATATGGAAGGCGTTGTACTTCTGGGCTCTGGGAGCCTGCAGAGCTGAGCAGTTTGCCTCTATCCCAGTATTGCCTCCCGTTTCCCCTCTGGTCTGGCCCTGAGCAAATGATCAGTCAGGTGCAGGAGAGCTTCCTGAGCAGAAAGTCCCAGATCCCTGACTGGAAGGATGAGAGCGCAGGCCATGGGAGAGACCACCCTGGGGCGGTTCAGGGCTCCCTCTGCTGGGCAAGGGCAGCACAGCAGCCCTGGTAGTTGCGGGACTACTGCCCCAGCCTCCTGCAGCCTCCCGGACCCTCGTGAGCACCACCTGGGAGCCCTGGGAGAAGCGCTGTAGAAGGACTGGCTCTTCCCTCCAGAAGCTGCCTCAGCAATGAAGGCCTTCTCAGTTGCTGAAGTGCTCCTCGTTCGTTGGTCTCTTGGGCTTCTTCCTGGACCCTGCCCGGCTTCCCAGGCCTTGCTTACTCCTGCTCCTGCTCCAGCTCTCAGGGACCTGCTCCCCTCGGCATTGTCCCCCAGTTTCCTGACTCCTGGCTTGTTCAGCCACGCTTGCCTCTTGGACTGACTCTCCCTTGCTCTCCTACTCCTGCTCTGACCTCGGTCTGCTCGACTGCGACTTGGACTGCGCTGTGGGCCCTCACCTGGTTGCCTGCGTCCTGCGGCCCCTGCCCGTTCGTCAGCCACCCATGTTCTGGACACTGACACTTGGGAACCACTGCCAGTCAGAGGAGGCAGCATGAGGCCAGACGGATGTGAGAGCAGCCGGATGGGAGGTGGCCTCCTGTGGCTGCATAGCCACTGTGACGCAGTGCGCAGAGTGCTGGGCTGGGCTCAGGAGAGCCAGGTTCGAATACTCGCTCAGCCATGGAGCTCACTGGGGTGCAGCCCTTGTAAGTTTGCAAACCAAGAGGCCTAGGAGCATCCAGCCCAAAGCGGAAGGAGCAGTGAGGGTAAGCGGTGGAGGAGCAGTGCTTGACAGAGAGATCCGAGATCCTTCAGAGGGGCAGAAAAGGAAGCCACAGTATATCTTGCATCCTCGTGAGTCCCGTGTCCCCTCCCTCTCCCCCACTCTCTGGGAGCTAAGCCGCAATCTTGGAGATGTGGGGTGTGTTGGGCAAGCGACCCCTGCCTAGGTGCAGCCTCAGCCTAAACTACCTCTCTGGGTTGTTGCCAGGGTAAAATGGAGAGGACCACACAAGCCACAAGAGTTCCTTGCAAAGGTGGGATATAAGAAGGCATGTGGGGAAGAGCGCGTGAACTTTCCTTGCTCCATCCAGACGCTGTCTCCACCAGCCAATCTGGCCTGGATAGATACTGCTTCTCCGTTTGTCCAACAGCAATCACTCACCCCGTTGGCATGAGCAAGCTCCATTTGTCCTCCTTATAACTTATCCAGGGCATCCGCACTGTAAACAGTTCAACCTGGTGCCAGAACATTGACAAACAACGTTCTGATTCATTTGCAGGAATCCTGCAGGTCAGGATTAGTCCTCGCTGCTTTCTGTTACTCAGCGAAGACTCAAAAGAAGGGGTTATCGAAGGAAATGTGTTCAGCCAAGTCCATTTCGCGCATCACCTCCTTTTATATCTACAGCCAAAGCCCAGCAGGGAAATTAGTGGCAGAGCTGCCCTGGGAAGCCCGTGACGTTGAATGATGCACACGCGTCACCAAGAGGGGCCAAAGTGTGCAATGAATGGTCCTGCTTGTACGCAGAGAGCCGTTATTCTGTCTTTCCGCTGATTGATTGGACAGGACATAAACACAGGGTAGAGGGCAGACTGAGAGAGAGAGACGGGGATGAAGGGAACTAAGGCATGGGACCAGGCAGGATCTTGGCCACTTCGGCTGTGAGCGCTTCCCTCTGGACCAGGGACGGATCCTCCTTCTGGGCAAGGGCTGATTCCTTTCCTGAGAGGCTCTTGGAGGCCACATCGTAATGTCGCTTGAGACCAGAGGGAAAAGAGGGAGGTGCCATGGCAAAGGGGTGGAGCCTCAGCATAATAGCGTAAAGCTCTTCCTACCAGTAGCCGAGGCTTAGGAGAAACATCTCAGCCCTTTAGAAGGAGGAAAATGTGGGAAAACCAGAAAAGCACCAGACAGCTAGAGCTGGGGCAGGTGGTGCAGCCATGAGAGGGACTTCAGAGGACTGAGCAGGGCCAGTTTTGGCCAGAGGCTAGAGGTTCAACCCCCTGGCCTGGTCCTCCAACAGCCTTCCCAGCCTGGTGCCTTCCAGATGTTTGGGGGCTTCAACCCACATCAGTCCCAGCCAAGCCCAGGGGGCACTGGTGACACCCCTGTTTGAGGGACTCCTTCCCATTGCAACTTTCATTCTGAGCTTTATCAGAGCTCTCCGTGGTGCTCCATGTTGATGAAGCAGTTTGGGGATGAATACAGGACCATGGACAGCTCACCCCAACTGAAGCTATACAGAGCAGGTCGCGGCAATTTGGAGCATAACCATGTCCAGGTCTGTCTGCAAACCGTCCCCCGTTCAAACGTTTGCAGCGCTGAACCCCAAGCACAAGAGGGGGTTCTCAGCAAGCCTGAGGGTGCCCAGTTTGCAAGGGTGCAAAAACTTTTAAGGGAAAAAACATATGGCAGGCGAACCCCCAAATTGCCCAGTAGAGCCTGAGCAGAATACTGACTGACTGCTGGCGTTGTGGGAATTGCAAAAGGAAAGCAGGGAGGCAGACAGGGAATGGCATGGAAGGACAGGCTTCCCGACGTGCACCACCCACTCCGTGCTGCAACATTTCATTGCAGCTCTGCCTTGCACGCATGGTTACATTGCTATTTGTGAACTCCCTGCAGGGAGTTTTACAAATTATTCTGTTCTGTTTTTAAAATTATTTTCAGTGAGGGAACTTTTAAGCCATCTGTTTTTATTATTGCTTAATTATACAATGGTTATTATTTCCATTGGGAACAGCTTTTACATTTTTTGATGCTGGGCTGCTCAAAGGGCAGCGAACACGGAACACTCAAAAGAATAAATTCAAAAGCAGTCTGCTACACTAAAATCTTTCTGCCTCAGCTCCTAGAAATACTCCTCTTGAGGGTTCCTGCCAGCTAGTTGTGCCATCATTCCGACCAATGACCTTCCCCAGCCTCATGACCTCCAGAGGCGTTGAACTACAGCTCCCAGAATCCTCTGGCCAACAGAACTGAATGGGGGATTCTGGGGGTAAGAGCCAAATTCCTCTGGCTAGTTTTCTTTTCCAGTGGATGCTCCTCATTCCTTGACCACTGAGCAAGCTCTGCCCATTTTGGGATGGTGCTGGTGCAATGCGTGTTCTCTGTGTGGGTCCCAGCTTTTCGCTTTCCCTCTTCTATTTCTGCACAGGCCACCGTTTCCCAGTAGTGCCTCCTCCAGGCTCAGTAGCCCCATTGCAGCCCCATTCCTCACAGCACTGGCCTCTGAGTTCACTGTTGGCAGGAGAGAGACAAGTCGCTAGTCCATAACGTCATCCATTCCAGCCAGTTCAGACGGCACGTTTCGTGGAGCATCGGGGAGCCTTGCGGCTCTTCAAGGCAGCACTCGCCACCTCCCATCCTATCCCAGATGGGCTCACGTTTGTCCTCCCACTCCTGGGCTCTTGGTTGCTCCCTGTGAATCAGCCCAGTCCATTCCAGCAACTCACCGCAGCGTCATCACCCCCAAATTAGCATTGAAACCGCACTTGCCACCTGCTACTTCGGCTTGTGAGTCATCGCGCTGTCTGGCCTTTTCCTTCTGCATGTACAGCAGCAACCGCTAAGTTATCATTATCGTGTCTCTTGTCCTCTGTGACGCCCAGAGGAAGCTCCATGGCCAGCAGAGCAGGCGACCAGCACGGGCACAAAAGGGCGGCCGAGCTCCCCGCCGTGGCCAGTGACGCGAGAGCTCGGCCTTTTCCCATGTCGTGGCTTCATCCGTCGGCAAGTGGATTGCTTACCAGTTTGCCGATGCAGAGAGCAATTTTATTCTCTTTAGATGCATCCCAGAGACCCTGGATGGGCACGCAGAGCCCTCTCTGTCGGCACACGAGCCAAGTCGCCTCAGCAGCACCCCAGCAGCCGAGCATCGGATAACAGCGCACATAGGGGCCATGCGCATGCTCCTTAGCTGTGACTCGTCCGAGCTTTTGCATGGCCATCAGTGTGCTGCCAAGGATATATATCTATGTTTGTATCACTTAAAGCTCTGCTATTGTGTTTTTCTTTAAGACAAAAGCTGTTAATGAATGAGTTGTTTTTCCTAAACTAAAACCTCAGTATTCAGGTTTTATTGCAGGGTTGGCACTTTGTGATAAAGAAGTGGGTTTTGGGTTACAGTTTGGGCACTCGGTCTCTCAAAGGTTTGCCATCACTGGCCTAGGATCACCCTTGGAGACTGCAGCTCAGGAGAACAGAAGCTCTTGTAGTCCAAGGGCCTCCTGCCATTTTGGGGAAGCTCTCAGGGGGCACGTCCCAACCATAGGCAGGGCTGAAGCCAACCAGGAACAGCTCAGCATGTATCCCTTCCTGCAAGTAACTCAGGCTTGGGAAGAGCAATGCAACCTTTTAGAATTGGGGGGGGGGGATGGGGGATGCACAAGTGCTGGCGAAGCATGGCATGATGGGTGGCTAGTGGGGCAGACATCTGGGACTCCTGGAGGGGTCGAATTTCCGAATTTGGTCTCTGGGCCTCAGTTCCTGCACTCCTGCCGTGGAGATGGCGAGGACCTCAGAGATTCTTTTTTAATAAAATTGGAGCCCTGTTTCTGGCTCTTTGTAGCCAGGAAACTATAGAGGCCTATATAAGTCCAGAAACTGGGAATTCTGGGGCTGTGCCAAGAAGGAGAAACTGAAGATCTAAGGGGTCATTAGCCTTCCTATCCCTCTCAATCAAACCCTGACCCAGAAGCTACTGCAATGCTCCAGTGTCACTTCTGTCTTGGCCTCACTCTTCCTGGCCTATAAAATGGGAGTATTAATCAATTGTCATGGCTGTCAGTCTTCATGCAGCTCTGCTGCTCAGTTTAGAGTTTGGTGTTAGCGTCATGGATTTAGATTAAACTCAGATTGATTATGGATGTGGGGGGCTTGGCCCCAGGTCGTTCCTGGGTCTCGTTCAAGGATGGGTGGTTTCTAGCAACAAAAACAGATTCCACAGGTCTGACATTTGCCTAGCCCTGATCTGCCTCAGCCAGACTGCAATATCCTGTCCAGCTACTTCAGAGCAAGCCCCTCTGAATTTAGTACAATCTGCACATACGCGCATGAGTTATTTGCACATTTGAGCTGCATCCGCAATGGGCTGAGACCGCAGATCTGAGAGAGAAGGTGAGTGAGTAAGTCTGACTCACGGAGCTGCTACTTGTGTGCTCGGCCCCAAACGGCTCCGGACCCACGCATTTGGCTGGCCACCTCCCACAGCACTGACTGAACTGGGTTTCATGATCAGCAGGCCAGGCTCTGCATGGATGTGGCTTGCAGGGCCGAGGCATGAGGGGCTTCTTGGTGGCAGCCCCCCATCTGTGAGTTCAGCCCCCTCTCCACTTCTGCCCTGAACGTGGCCTCGGGGTTCTTTTCCATTAGTCTCACCAGACTGCTTTGTATCACTTTCTATCACTGTTTTGGGACCTGTCATGCCTGCCCTGACAGCCTCCAACCCACAGGAGCCATGTTGTGAGAGTGCCTACGAGACTCTATGAGAATTCCGGGGGTGCCCATGGGTGCAAAACGTTTGAGGACCCTGGTGTGATGCTTTGCATTCTGGAATCTGCTACAAATCTAAGTGTTTTTGCAGGCTGATGGAGCAAAGGAGTGGAGGACAAACAGAAGGACAGACCGACGGCAGCCAAACATTCGTTATCCTCCCAACGTCTGCAAAATCAGCGCAGAGGCCGCTCACCACGGCAGTAGCTGGTGCTCTGACTATCACCGAACTCATGCCAAGCAATCTGCAAGCCTCTGAGCATATGCAGAGTGATTTCCTCACCCACTCAGTTTGAAACACAGCAAGTGGTCCACATCTGGGAGAGCTGTGGGAGACAGAAGACCACACGGCCTGTCCCCACACCCCTGCTAGCTGGTGCCCCTAAATCCCGCATGGCAGAAATTAGTGCCCACTTATGGCCACCCATAAGACAACCTCCGGCAACAAGAGGGTGTGTAGTTCTTATTTCCAGCAGCAGCGCAGAGAAGCAGAAGGGTCAGCCACGGAGCAGATCTGTGTGAGTGCCGAGTGCCATTTCTGTAGGTCTCTTCCTCCGCCCTCCCGAGGCCCCCCCTCCCTCCCCACTACGGCATGTTTGTCCCCATTGTTTGTCTGCCTCCCCTTCTCTCGCCCTCCCCTGCGCTCCCTCGGGCGCTCCTCTCAAGGAGCGTCTCCACACCGAGCATGCGCGCTGCATCCCGTTCCATCTTCCTCCCTCTCCTTCCTCGGTGGGTACCAGCGCAGCGGAGAGATGCGGTGAGGACCTCGCTGCGCTTGCCAGTCCAGCGGCAGAGCCAGGAAAAGGCTGAGCTGAAAGTCCTGCCCCCCCCCCCCCCACATCCCTTTCTGCCTTGCTTCATCTGGGATGGAATAAAAGGAGCGGAGAGCCGCGGAAAAGAGGAGCAGCGCGGCCCAGGCGGAGATCCGCGAGGAAAGGATGGAGTTGAAGCGCTCCATCTCGGCCAGCGTGGAAGCGGAGAAGCCCCCGAGGCGCTACGGGGCTGTGGAGGAGACGGAATGGAGAGCGGACGGGCTGGGGAGAAGTGAGTACTGAGGGCCAGCCTTGTCCCACCCGCCTCCCTTCCAGAAGTCTGGGGCTGAATCCCCTGGCATCGCCAGCCAGGGGATGATGGGGTCTGTGGTCCAACACAAGTGCTCAGGGCGCCAGCTGCCATAAGGGTTCTTTTGTCTGCCTTCCCTGGCAGGGATTGTGCGTGTGCATGTGTGCAGATGGGTGTGAGAGGGGGCTCTTCCTTCTTGTACGAGCACTTTGAAAGGACAGGTACTCGGCAGCTATGAGTTAGCCCTTGACACGTGTGCTCGGACACAGACGCTCTCTCTTCATTCAGTATTCCAGGATAGCCATGCTGGCAGGAAGAGGCTGGGCAGCTGCTTCCAGCCAACCAAGGGGAGCTGGCCTGTGCCTGTGCTGGGGCTGCCCTGGGCCAGAGAGACCTGCCAATTCGCGCCCCTTCTTTTGAAGGATGGAAAGTGGGTGGGGGGGGGGGGAGAGCAATGGTTCCTTTGTTTTGTCTTTTTGCTTTCTCCAATTGTGACTCAAGTTACTTCATCCCAGCCTTGCAAAAGCCAAGCCTTGGATCAGCACAACTAATTTCCCCGGAAAGGTTGAGCTGGGGGGGGGGGGGTTGGTGGGGGGGGTTGGGATGCCAATTGGAAAAGATTGGCCCTTTGTTATCTCTAAGGTGGCTTTGCCCAAGCATTTGCCTTCGAGGGGAAAACAGCCCTGAATGTCACATCGTGTTTTGGTAAACAGGATGCGTGTGGAGATGTCTAGTTCACTTTATGTATTCTGGCTGGTTGGAAGGTGTCCCCCCCAACCTCCCCCCCCATGGTCATGTGCCCAATTGCTTTAAGCTGAACCGCCTGGCTTAACAAAGGCTCCGTAGTGGCAAGTCTGTTGCCAATTCAGCCCCTTTTGCTCCTCCCCAAAATACGGCCATTGACAACCAGGTCTCTGAAAACATCAATGGGAAGTAGCTTGAATTTCTGCCGCAGCCTGCAAGGCAGCTCTCAGTGCGAGCCGAGCCGAGCCGAGCCGAGCACCTGCTTCCCCACACAGACAGCGGTGGTGGCCCTTTTGCCGGGGGGAGAAAGAGCACGTTTGAGCGGATCCCATACCAACCTCTGTGCTCTCTGTCACTTTCCGAGGAAACCAAGGGGTGCCCAGAATCCCTTGCGAAGCCTCTCTGAAGCTGTGGCTGGGGAGGAAGAGCAGCGTCTGTGGGGAATGGGACAGCCCGGACCCTTCAGCTCCCGGGAGGGGGCAAGGCTTGCCTCCTTGCCGGACTGCTATGCTTCACAAGGACGCTGGCTCCACAGACGGCCAGAACGAGGCCGTCGCTCTAGGTGCCAAATGATGGGAGGTTGCCACCAGGCACGCCGGAAGAGAGACCAGTGTGCCATGTGCCTGGATTTGCACTCCCTGAGCCAATTCACTTGCCATTTCCATGTGCAGAGAAGTCCAGCTGGCTGTTGTGCGCAGCACGGAGCAAGCGGCGGCCCTGCCCTCCCCGGCTTGGGCAGCAAAGTGTTCGGCTCGCCGCCTTCCCAAGCGTCGCCTCAGTCCCGGCTGAGTGGCAGGACTTGGCTTCTCGGCCTTGCGCCCTGTGACTAGGTGTCGCCCCATCTCCAGGTGTGCCGTGGCACTTGGATCGAACCCTCCCACAGATCTGGTGTTGCCATTGCAGTCGCGGCTTTGTTGCAGTGCTTGGCATCGGTTCAGATCCCGGCTGGCTCCTGCTTCCCAACAGAGAAACTAGCAGCAGGACGCTTGGCATGCTCCGTCCAAAGGGAGAACCCCTGAGTTCCTGGTGGATTGAAACCAGACTGCAGTCTGAGGCCGTGATTGTGAACGCAGCACATACCTGGAGTAACGTCTCTTGCTGAACTCAGCGGGACTTACTTCTGAACAGAGACTGGGCTGTAAACACCTTGAGCTCAGCTCGGGCCAGCGTTTCCCGCAACTGCGCCCTGTAGCTCTGCTCCTCGTTGCACAGGTCGGTTTCCCTGACTTAGTGGCCAGCATGGGTGTCTCTCTTTGGACGCGTGGATAGCTGCTGGATGAGCAGCATTTTAAATTACTGAATTGCAACCTGTTTGGAAGTTCGATCCCATTAAATGGTTCCTTGTCCCGCTACTGGTGGTGGCTAGAGCATTTCAGGATGACCTGCTGTTGTGAATGGGTATTGGGCTTATTTTGTACTGAAGTTTAAGCTTTAATGGAATCACCATGAGCTGTTGTCCTGGCATGTTTTGCTCTTTCACTCCACAGATATGGTTCCCCATGTATATACATACCTATCGATTGAAGGTTATTTTCATTACACTGCATTTATACCTCAGCTCTTATGGGGAACTCAGGGTGGCTTATGTAGGCCCCCTCCCCTCCGTGGTATCCTCACAACAACCTTGTGAGGTAGGCTAGGCTGAAAGTGGCCCAAAGGCATCCAGAGAGCTTTATGGCTGCATGGGACTCCAGCCTGGATCTCTCAGGTCCACAATCCAACACTCACCACCACGCCACACTAGCTCTCCCCCACCCCCTCTTCACAACAACCCTGTGAGGTAGGCTCAACTGAGAGAAAGCAACTGGCTTGGAGTCACTCAGTGAACTTCACGGCTGAGTGGGGACTTGAACCCGGATCTCCCCAGTCCCCAGGCCAGACGCCCACACTGCTGCAGCACACTGGCCCTCCACTCATAAACTCGCCTCGTGTTCACAAAAGTGTGACTGCGGCTCGATTTGCTTGGTCTTTGAAGGGGGAGAAAGATGCAGAAAGGGGGCAGGCAAAAGCAGGGGCCACCCTGAAAGGGAAGGATCGGAGAGAAGCTTCCAGTTTGGGTTCAGCTCCTGCTCACACAGCGGAGGCTACGGCTCAGCTCGCTGGAGGGCTTTGCAAGTCTTCTCGCCTTGTTTGCTGTGAGGTGGCAACAAAGATTTGCGTTGGAAAGGACTGCCTGGCGGCGGACGAGAAAGGAAGGCTCTGGCCTTCTCAGTGGGAAAGGCCTTCTCGGCTTCAGCTCTTGTTCAATGGAAATCGGGTTGCCGCCTGGAGCTGGAATCTTACATACCTTTCCGTCTCGTGGAACCCAGTGGCCAGTCGGTGAGGGTGACGGATTTGCGTCCGCCAAAGTCTAGGGACCTTTGGGGAAAACATGCATCCAACCATCCTTAGACTGATCCGTGCTGCGCACCATGTTCCAAACTAGCACACTGGATACTGCCCAAGAGGGATGTCCATGAAATCCAGGTTGGATCCCACAGCTGAGCATTTTTTCCCCAGGTCATGTGAATTCTGCAAACGTGAGGATAGGTTATTATTTACTTTGCGATGGAGGGGGACTTTACATTAATTCTCATATGCACTGATGCACATTAATTAATGCATGCTGGTTAATGTGTGAATGGGTGCTTGCGCTATTGTGACCTGGAATGATTGCATGAATGTACAAAATGTGCTTTCTGAATAATCGATCACTTTTCGATAATCTACTTCAGTAGATTAACCCAGCTGAAAACCTCTGACGTAAGCAGAACGAAATGCTGATCAAAACCTGAATAAATTCAGTTCCATCAACAAGCAGATGATGAAACAAAAGGTACTTGACAATCCTGGAAAGACAAGGGAAAATGGATTGTATAAAATCTGCCCGTCTCTACTCAATATATTTCCAACCCACCAACACACATATCAATTCTGATTCAAGATTGCTCATGAGTCAAAGACACTGATAAATCAGAGAGATCTTGGAGATACCCTTTTCATTAACTTCACCTATTCCTGCATGTGGATAAATGCAGATGTGGATTGGTTTCCTTCACATTCTAGTTTAATTGCAAAAAGATCTTTTTATTGGATCCCAGAATAACAGGAAGTTCTGCTATGTATAAAGGGCTGAGCTGTGGCCACTTGAATACCGATCATTGGTTTGGTCGATTTCTAAACCAACTGCCAGCAGCCATCCCTCTAAGGCAGGGGTGGGAAGCTTCTTTTAGCTGGAGGTCCAAATCCTCGATGGCCTGAATGGCCCCTTCCAACTCTCCTATTCTATGATTCAATGACCCTGACAGCTGAGCGGTCTCCTTGTGCACCTTCAGCGGTGTTGCAAAGAGGCATCGCTCCCAGAGGTTGCGGCTGCATGGCTGCGGAACCGGTTGGGACAGAGAAAGGCCTGCCGTCCCCAGCATGCTCCAGACAGTTTGACAACAGTCAGGACAGCCCTCCTCCTTCGCTAGGAAAGAATGGGGCCTCTGTGGCAGCTGAGCTCCATGGATATCGATGGCGCCTGTAAAAGGGCAGAGTTGAGGCTCAAGGGTGGCCCATTCATCCACAGGACTGCCTCCACTTGAAGCTTACGGACGAAGGGTGGCCAGGCATCTCACTCTGCAGAGGGGAATCCTCAGGGAGCAGGACAGTAAAGACACTTCCTGCCCAGCCAGGGATAAAGATCTGCAAGGAGGAATCTGGGCCTGGAAGCAGCACATTGGCAGTTTGCACTCCGGGAGCAGAAGGAGTGAGGCGAGCAGGTCCCATGCTCCCCAGCATGTGGGGATGTGCTGCTTTTCCATTTGAAGGATTTCCATTTGATGCTTTCCCAGTTTATGTCTCAACATAGGAATCTGCATATGCCAATTTTTCTCGACTTTGTGACATCTTTCACCCTCTGTCTGGCGGAGCCTTCTCCCTTTTCCTCTGCATATGGGCACGCAGCAAAGCTCCCTCTCCTCTCCCAGTCTGCTTGCGATGTTTGATCAGCTCCGACTTGCTTCCGCAGTGATGCCTTTTCCCCCTCCATGAGGGGCTGGGGGTGGGGAAATGGCTGTGCATGACATTTCCCAAAATCCCTGTGGATTTTGTAGGAAAGTTCCAAGGCAGTGAGTGGGCAAGGACTTTCCTGATCTTGCCAGTAAAACCCCTGTGGATCTTGCATCCGCGAATCGTGCACGATGCCTTGTGCATTCTTGGGTGGAGAGCAATGCCCTATTGGAACCTGTCCTGCCATGCCACCCCTTGGAGAAGCTGGCGCTTCCCCTTAAAACGGGGACATTTCCTTGCAATTGTCAGACGCTTGCTTTCGCCCTTCACACTCCCCAAACAACAGGCCATTCTTCGGTAAGTCCTCTTATGCTCCAGTGTACATCCAGTAAGCACAGTCAGCAAAGGATGAGTCTCTGAGCATGCACAGAGTGGTCTGTTGAACCCAGTCTAGCAGCTACTTCTGATAACCCTCCTTTGAGTAACCCTGGGCCCCCTTCCTCCAGGAGCTTTTTTGGAGACTCGCAAGCCTCTTCTCTGTACGCTGCCCCTCTCGTTGGCCAGCTTTTTCCTCCTGGTGGTGCTTCATGGGGCCAAGAGTTGTCCCAGGTTTGCCTGGCTCCTGTCCCATGCCCCCCCCGCCCCCCATCTGTGGCAGACCCTGGCCATGCTCATGTCTGCCTGAACACCCGGAGAGGACGGCCTTGAGGTAAGCCCCTCCGCCTCTTCGTCTCGATGCCTGGAGGCCTTGTTTCATAGGGCCCATCCTCCCCATTGGAAGGGTCCCAATCTCCCTGACCTTGAAAGGAGCTCCAAGAGCACCTGCCCCAAATTCCCACCAGCGACACCGCGTGGCTCACCCTAATTGTGCAGGGGTGAACAGGCACCACCTTGGGCACATGCCCGGGTCCGGGAGCAGGTGCCTGCAGCCCCGATCTGCATCCAGGCCAGGCGTGGTCCAGCATCCCGCAAGGGCCTGGACTGGGTTTGCTGCTCCTCTTCAGCACCACGGCTCACATGCTCACCTGCCTCCTGCTCGGGCCATCAGCACTGGCGCTGGCGGGAGCAGGAGACACCCCGGTGGCATGCTCCCGCCTCTCTGCCCCACAAGCAAGAGACACCCATAGAAGGAAGGCGCTGAAGAGCAAGGCTGGCTGGCAGCGGTGGTGGTGAGAAGCTCGATGCACCCAGGGCATGGGGCCATTCCAGGAGCTTTGCTGAACACTCCTTGGAAGCCTGGAGCCGGCACCATCTCCAGCTCTACAAATGAGGCTACCGGGAGAGGAAGAACAGTGCAGACCCCCAGAAAGTGTAGGCACCTCGACATCAGAGATCTTGGCATAAGGTTAGGCTGGGAGTTGGGCCAACGGGGTGTTCTCAACAGCGGCATATTTGAGGGTGAGGGGAGCAGATGGGCTTTGGTGGCATTTTGCGTGTCAAGGTGAGTCCCATTTCCTTTAAGAAAGCTTACAAAGTGAGCAGAGGCGTATTTCAGGGCCCAATCCCTTGCGTCCCTACCCAGAGAAAAGGATCCCCACTTGGCTGGGGAAGCGGCTGTGCTTATTTGCGTTGAACTGCATAGTCTTTCTTCGGCCTGGATCTTCCTCGGATGAGCCCATCTCTGTCTTTTGAAGGGAGGGCAGTAGCAAAGGAACTAGAATGAGAAACTCAATTTTTATCTTAAACCAAAAATAGATTTGTTAAGGGTGCTGGGGATGGGGCAGTGGTGGAAAGCACTTAAAAAACAGAAGAGACATTTCAGAAAATGAAGCATACATCAATTCTATGAGGAACAAGTTCCTTTTGTGTGCTTTTAATTTTATTTTTGAAAAGCTTCGATGTGTGGCTTGTATACATTCATTCACGCCACCTTCAGCATGTCACAGAGTTGTTGCTCGGTAGACAAGAGTGTGTGTTTTAGCTTGTAGTGAATATGAACATTTTATCACGTTATGAATTATGTTTGTATCCCACCTTTTCTCCTCTTGCAAGAATGCACAGTGCCTCACCTAATTCTTCTCCTCCCCACCTTCACAACAACCCTGTGAGGTTGAGCTGAATGTCAGGGACTGGCCCAATTTCACCCAGTGGAGCCTAGAACCTAGATCACCCATGTCCCAGCCCAACACTCCAACCACTACACCACACTGCCCATCCTCCCACTCCTGCTTTTTCCTCAGAACAACCCAATGAGGTGGCCTTCGGCTGCGAGTCAGAGACTGGCTCATGTCCCCCATGAGCTCTGTGGCCAAGCGAGGACCAGAGCTCAGATCTCTGCAGTTCTAGTCCAACTTTAACTGCTCCAACCTCTGGGCTACACCATGCTGCATACAGAGGAGATGTGAGGCCTTGTCAGACTCAGCAAACCGTTTGTGCACACGGCCCTAAGGATCCAGGCTCATCATTTCCCTGGAGAGATCGCCAAGCGGATGCTGTGTGCTGCGTCGTGTGTTAAACTAGGAACCAGGAAACCTGGGTTCAGAGACTTCCTTGGCCACGACACACAACCCTGAGCTCTCTGTTCCAGCCTTACCCACCGCACAGGGCTGTTGTGCTTGTTAAGTCAAGGGGAAGGGTGACTGCACTGGCTGCTAGTCCACAGTGAGACACCTGGCTCTGATTTCACAATGTTGGAGCAGTGACTTTTTTATTTAAAAGTTTTGCATACCGTCCACTACCATGTGGTCTCGGGACAGTCTTACAATAAAACCAAGTGGAGCACAGCATCTCCACTTTGTATTGTATACCATATTGTATACATTACAACCATAAAATTGTATACCATAAAACCCCCACTTATAATCACAATCTAAAACTTGGAAAATAAAAAGGGTTTGGCCTGGCGCCGAAAAGAATAAAGTGCTGGTGCCAGGCGAACCTCTCTGGGGAGCATATTCCGTAGCCGGGGTGCCACCACAGAGAAGGCCCTTCTCCAAGAACCACCCTCCTAATCTCCTTCAAGGAGGGCTCCTGGAGAAGGGCCTCCAACCCAGATCTTAAGGGGTGGGCAGGCACATGTGGAAGGAGATGCTCCTTCAGAGAGCCAGGCCCTAAGCCGCTTTGGGCTGTATAGGTCATCCCCAGCACCTTAAATCGCGCCCGGACTCCAATTGGTAGCCAATGTAGATGGTAAAGGACTGACTTGGACCCTTATGTCCGGCAGCTGTGGGAAAGCATCCCAAAAGAAAAAATCCATAATAGCAACCCCTGGATTGTTACAAAGTTGGTCTCTCTTGGGCACCAGCTATAAAATGCTGGCAGCCGGGTAGAGTTCATCTGCCACTCCATTTCCCTCCGAGGCGCTCAGCACCTGCAGTTAAATGAGCATAATTAAATCCCGCCTAGCATCACCCTCAAACGGAGGCATCCGTGATGAAATGACACCAATTCATATTCCAAGGAGGCTGCCACTGTATCAACAACACGAGTCGGAGTGTTTTTATAGCGCTAATTCCGTCACAATGCAGAAAATGGGAAAACCCACCTTGAACAAACAAGCCAAAATAACTTCTTTCTTAGGGCAAAACAGACCAAAAATAATTTAAAAAAAAAAATCAAGCAGGGGAATCTCAGCAATCTATGGGATGCTCTTAATCTTATGTTACTGTTTTGTAACGGGGAAGCATTTGCGGGGAAATATATATTGTGAGAGGTGAAAGAGAAAGAGAAATGTTCAGTTGGGTCTCCGGAAGCCTGAGCAATTCAGTGTGGCTTGGGGAGTATGGGGGTGTCCTTGCCAATCTGAGATGATTCATTTAGGGAGCAGAACCCCAAATGCTATTTTACGGGGGGTGCCGCCTGTTCTATTAGCAGGGGATGTAATAGCTCAATGACAGATGCTGATATTGTCAAAATGTCTCATTTTCCAAGTTATTTTCTGGTGGTTTGACTTCTAGCACCTTCTCATCCTTAACTTAGAAATTGCAAGAAAATGAAGAGGGGAGACAGCAATTTGATGTTTTTCCGGAAAGGAAAACCTACCGTAGCTTTTTATTCTGGGTGTGAGTTACATTCCAGGTGCAAATCCATTGAGCAAGATTGATCAAATCCAGATCCAGGATCTTCTTTCCTTCAGTCAGTGAGATCCCCAGAACAATTTATTTATCAGTGTCCCACTTCCCCAAGTGTACAAGCAAACTCAAGAGTCCCAACAGTAAGGAGAAACAGCAAAGAATTCTGTGACAGCTTAAAGATGAACTAGTTTAGAGAGCCAGTGTGGTGCAGTGGTTAAGAGCATGGGACTGGGACTCAGGCGACCCGGGTTCTATTTCCTGCAGCCATGGAGCCAACTGGGTGACTCTGGGCCAGTTGCAGGCTCTCAGCCCAGCCTACCTCACAGGGCTGTTGTGGGGATAAGACTGAAAGCAGGAGGAGGAGAATGATGGAAGCTGCTTTGAGTTCTTGGAAAGAAAAAGACAGGCTATAAATCTAATAAATAAATAACGTGATTTATGTGGCACAGCATAAAACGGTTAGGATGCAGTTCTCTGGCCTCCCAACGTTGACTGGTTGGGATAATTTGTGAGGTACTTGGGTACAAGCCCAAGCCATGCACGGTCTGTCTCCTCACAGCCAGCGTAGAAAGAAGGCCTGCCTCTCCAAGGAAGCAAATGTGCTTTGGAGAGGCGGAAAGGGGCATACCAGGGGGCTGTGGCTGATGGACCTTGCCACTTCATAGTGTGCCCTTCCCCCCCATACCTCACTCTGTGTGCTGGGTGCGTGCAAGCATCCCAGGGGGGAAGCTCACATGCGTCCAGTTCAGAAGGCCTTATTCTTCAGCCTGCCAAGAGACCCTCCGTTGCTTTTCTCGATGGTGACATGCTAACGTTGGAGTGTTTTTGCGGCACCTGTCTAGCACAGTCAAACCCTTGGGCACTGTAGCAATAGGGAACAGTCTTCAAAAAGCAAACAAGCATAACCTATCAGTAACTTACCCATCCTTAAAAGCAATTAAGAGACATAAAAGAGCAGACATAAACCCCCCCGTCAGAATAACATAAAAAGATGTTCCCAGGAAATAGTCCAAAACTGGGGAAGGCAACCGTGTTCCCCTCTGCTGCTATGTATTACAATTCCCAAAATCCCTGACCATGGCAATGGGCCAATGGGATTGGTTATTCAAAGCATCTTGACACCATCAGGTTGGGGAAGACACCGGGTAACATATTTAAATTTAATTATGTCATAGCATCCCTGAGACAATGGGAATTAAGCGGGCTTTGCTTCTGCTTCCCTGAAGCTTTTGAATAAGCAGCATTATTGGCAGGGTAGCATCTTTTGCAAAATGAATCGTAATAAAATGAACATCTGTAACTTGAGCATGCCTGGCTTGCTACACCCGATAACATATTTTTAAAAACAATAAGAAGGACGGTTATTTATAAACATAAGCAGCAGCATTGTCTGTTCCTGGTGGCCCACACCTGTCTGCCCATGCCGTTGCTCGTGAGGGCCCTATGGCTTCCTGTGACAACTGGGCCTATTCTTCCCACCCTCTGGGTAGTCTTTTGGGAGCTCCTTCACTGCAGGGCCCTGAAGTTCAGCCCCAGGTCCAGCCCCAGCTGCTCCACCGGGAAGAGTTTGCAGCAGTGGGGAGAGGGACGCAAACGGGACCTCGGAGAGCTCCAAGAGAGTCAGGCTAGGATCCCGGTGGGCACAAGCACCGCAGTTCCGGCTCGGATGCTACTCCGGATTCAGAGCTGTGCTAGGCATTCATGGAGGCATTGGACTGCATTCTGCCCGTGTTTCTTTCACTGAGGGTCAGATGCCTCTCGTTCTGTTGGATCTTCTTAAGCGATGGCCAAGCATTTCGTCCTGCTTGTGCGATGGCCCTTTGAAGAGCGCTTTGAAGAGCGCCGAACAGCCCAGCTGGAGCAGAGCCAAGGCCCACCAAGTCCAGCATTCTGGTCACACAATAGCCAATCAGCCGCCTACAGGGAACCCCAAAGCAGGACTTGGGTGTAACAGCACCCTCCTGCCCATCTTCCCCAGCAACTGGTGCACATGGGCCCCCTGCCTCTGGGGGCAGCATAGAGCCATCAGGGCTGGTAGCTGCAGATCACCTTAAGCTGCGTGAATTTTCCGGTCCCCTGTACTGCTTCCGGGTGCGTGGCCATCCCTACATTTCTGGGAGTGAATTCCACTCCTTCCCTCTGCCCTAAATCTCCCCTGCACCAGGTTCATCAGGTGCCCCTTTGCTTCCCAGGATTATGGAAGAGGGAGAGAAACGTCCTCCTGGCCCTTTTTGAATCTGTCCCTTCCCGCACTGGGAGGCTTCTCTGGGGACTCCCACAGAATTGAATTTAGCCCTCGGGCTGAAAGAGGTTGGGCACCCCTGAACTTGAGGATTTTGACAGATGGCTGTTGAGGCTCTGCGTAAAAGGCTCGGATGAAGGAGAGCCCACCGCTTCTCAGGACGGTCAGTTCCACTGTCTGACAACTGCCACAATTAGGGGATTTCTCCTAAACTTTAGCCAAAATCTGTTTTCCTGCCAATTCCACCGATTTGTTCTAGCCCTGTCGTCCCTCCAGAGAAGAGCAGTCTCTTCTGTCCTTCTGATGACGGCTGTCATATCTCCTATTAATCCCCTAATCGCCAGGCTAAAAATACCCTGCTTGTTCAACTGTTCCTCCTAGGACTAGATTTCCACAAGCATCTAGTTTCCTCTGCTCTCTTCAAAAGCTTTTGGGGATGCAACTGGGAAAACGTCAGGATCAATTTTCTTTATTCCTTTTTTCCTTTCCCAAAGGTTCACCCAGAGCAAACTGCCCAGCAATTGGTCCTGAGTACTGGAGCTGAGTGGCCTCCATGGCCCTTCCACAGAGAAATCCACTCAAGCTGAGCATTTTTAATTTCAGTGACAGAATTCGGAGGGGTGAAAGTCCCATTTCAACCATTTGAAGTCAGAAATCCTCACCGATCGATGCAGCTCTGGTGTGTTTCTGACCCAGTTTAAAGCCCTGGTTTTAACCTTAAACACTGTAAACAGTTTGGGGCCAGATGCCTCAAAAGAGCTCTTCCTGCAACGTCAGCAAGCGAGGGCTCCTCGCTTGCCTAGCGGTGAGAGCAGTTGGGTTGGGTCTTTTCTGCACGGACCCCACACCTGTGGAATAGGTTGCCACAGAAAGTTCATCGGTCATCAGGTCATCAAGGTCCCGAAAACCAGCTTATTAAGGCTGATCGTCCCTTGATAGTGTGCATGTGTGTTTTTGAGGAATTTGAACTGCTGTTGCGAAGCATTGCATCAGTGTATTCTGGGGTTATTCCTCGTCTTGGGCAGGCTTCTGCCCCCCAGAGCAGTCTAGATATGGTCTAACTTAAAAAGCAGCTTGCTGAAAGAGGTAGACCTACTTCAGCTTCAGGGCACCAGCCTCCCTAAATTTACTAGCATCGCCACTGTACACACGATTGTCGTAAGCAGTGAGGCAGGTGGCTCGATCGCTGGATGGGGGATCCAGGATCTCGTCTCCACTCAGGCATGAAGCTGGGTGACTTGGTCCAGACTCTTGCCCTAGCCTACCTCACAGGGTTGTTGTGAGGAGAAAAATGGCCGTAAGCTGCCTTGTGTTCCTCACAAGGGGAAAAGAGATGGGGTATACGAAACGCAGTGTGACAACAACAGCAGCAGCGGCAGCATCATTTAGAGCTGCGGCGTCAGAATGCTAGTGATCGTTATTCTGCTCCACCCGATGCAGCCATGAGGATGCATTGCTTAAAATATTTAATAACACTGCATGAGGCATGATTGCAATCATCCAGTCACAATCAAAACACCTCTTCAGATGCACTCGAGTGTACGAGAAGCCACGAGTGCTTGCACACTCCTTGGGCGGTAGGGCCCTGCTGTGCATTTGTAGGATTTCATTGCCCACTCGGAATAAATGAGATTAAGGCCCCCTGCTCAGAGCCACCCCGCTCCGCACCTGCCGCTTTCCACCTGTGGATACTGTGCATCCTGAGCAGTCCTGTGTGGCCCAGGGCCATGTGCAGAGTTCAGATGGGGTTGGGCTTTTTCTTGTGCTGCGCCTGCAACCATGTCAGAACTGCATGAGGACGTGTGGAAGGCCAATGCGCGTGGAATGCTACGTGCCGCATGGGACACTTGACTGGGATGGGCTGAGGCTGGAAATGGCTGTGCTCATAGGATATGATGTGCAGTTATCAGAACATGCACCACTGGTGGGCGCACGGGTAGCAAGCAGGAAGAGCTTGAGGCTCTCCTGGCAATAGGAGGGTATGACCTGGTGGGGATCATGGAAACTTGGTGGGATGAAAGGCAAGTCTGGAATGTGAACATAGAAGGGTATCACCTTTTTAGAAAGGACAGGAAGGGAAAGAGGGGTGTGGGTGTGGCTTTATACGTCAGGGAAGGGATAGGATGCAGTGAGATAGAGTGCAGCACAGATGGGGATTCGGTAGAGGCAGTCTGGGTGAAACTTAGGGGTTTTGACAGGGAAAGAGACCTGACAGTGGGGGTATGTTATCGCCCTCCAGGTCAACTTGAGACCCTGGATGATGTCCTGACAGGCCAGATTCGAAGGATATCTCAGGGGAGGGATGCAGTAATTATGGGGGATTTCAATCTCCCAGATATTAGACGGTATTTTAAATGTTAATATTATTTTTTAATTTAAGATTAATTTATTGGTTTATTTATTTATGTTGTATGTTTTTATATTTAACCTGGAGGTGGGCCAGTTTTTAATATTGTATATGTTTTTAGTGATTGTGAGCCGCCCCGAGGCTGTTGCAAGGGGCGGCATATAAATATTTAAATAAATAAATAAAATAAATAAATTAGTTGGGAGACTCACTCAGTGACCAGGTCTCTGTGTTCCATGAATCTGTCATGCTCAAAGGACTGGCTAACCAGGAGGGCTGGAAGGGCAACCCGCGCCCCTCAGCTTAATTCCTCGGCAAGGTTCCTGGGATGAATTTCAAAAGCCATCTGCGAAAGGCAGTGGCCTCACACAGTGGCGGCTGCAGGCCTCACCCGCTGCCTACATGCGCCCCTGACAGATCGTCCCCAAAGGTCTTTCGGCTCTCAACATAAATATTCCACATCCTCCACCAGACACACTTCTGCTTCCCCCCCCTTTTCTGTTCCTTCCTCACTTTTAAAGGAAAGGGTATGGAAGACATACCAGTATCGTGCTGGTATGTTTGGTCCCACCCCTTCTGCCTTCGGCCCCGCCCACCACGGGATGCAGCCTCGGAGCGTTCCTCTGAAAGGGAATTTGGCCATCTGTGGAAAGACATTTGGCATCCCTACTTTAAGTGCTACACAAGATGGAGAATTGTAGGGGTGGGTAGGAAAGAAATGGGCAAACAGAAGCGACGTTTTCCTCTTCCCTCCGCATTCCTTTTTCCTTGTGTGTTGTGCCTTCTTTGATTGTATGTCTGGAGGGAGGGACTGTCTTGTTTTACTGGTTATATGTAAGCCATTTGGGGATCCTTTTTTGGCTGAAGAGCAGAATAAAAAATAAACAAACATAATACATAAATAAATGCATTAGAAGGGTGGTTTTTTTAAAGTGGATTTCATGTCCCAGGAAATCTGAAGTGCCATTATAGAAAGTGGCAGATGAAATTACACTCTGGTTTGTCACTGAACGCTGGAACACAATAATTTATTCCTAGCAAATGAGAACCACTAAAAGCTTTCTCCTCTTTGGCAGGAAGGTAATGGCGGGCTGTACAATTAACTACTTAGCAGAGGAAAGATGTTAAAAATTGACGAACGTGCCAAGCCAGGAATAATTACATGCCAGAATGCTCTTGCAAGGAAGACAGCAGAAATTAGCAGGTAATGCCAGCAGCTTAAGAGAAAGGTGAAAAGGGATTATTTTTGACATTCCAGCAGTTGGAACAGAAATCGATTTTTTTTGTACAGTACTCAAGAGACACTCCCAGACGGGGCTGAAGTCAGAGGAATGCATCAATGGGGACAATAATTGCCTCGGGTTCTCGTTCCTCAGTCCTGTCTGAGAGCATCAACCCAGGCTATGTGAGGTTCTGCCTTCACCTGCCACCCTCCTGCCCACACCCTGAAATTGATCTCAGGTGCCCTTTGCAAGCGCTTGCCATTGAGCACAGGCATAAGCAAGAGACGGGGCCTTCTCGGTGGTGGCCCCGTCGTTGTAGAACGATCGATGTGAACCTAGTCTCTTCTATGCAGGCTGGAAGTGTGTGTCCTGGGGCCCTTGGCTACTCCCAATGCGGCCCCCAAAGGTGGGAAGACCCTTGCCCTTTTCCTCTGCAGTCTATTGCCATGCTGGCTGGCAATGATGGGACTTGTAGTCAATAGCGCATTTGAAGTGTACCAAGTTTTTAGGGGACATGGATGTGAGGGTGCCGTGGCACCCCAATCCTACTTGTGGGTTCCTTGTGGGCAGCTGGTTGACTGCTTAGTGAACCCTTGTCTGATCCGGCCAGGTTCTTCGGATATTCTATGCTGGGCCCGAACGACCCTCCAGGGAGAGGAGGCGAGGGGCAGCTGAAACAAGCCCTAGTTCAGATCCGATCTCTGATCGCAGTGGCAGTACGGTTCACGCCAGTTTCAAAAGGGTGCCGGTTTTGGAGATCAGGAGCATTGCTCTTCTTGTTCTGAGGTAGCAGGAAAAGCAGCAGTAGTTTGAAAACAGGGAAGGACAGGCAGGAGGCGTGCTGGTCGTGCTGATGTGGCCATCTAGGCCCATACGGATTTTATCAGCTCCGTTCCATCCAATCTGTTAAATCCTCAGATCAGGATTTATTTCCCCTAGGAAGGTAGGAGAATTTTGTTCTATTTACACGAGTGTGCATTTGGATGCGTGTGTGTTTGTATAAGTGCGGTTTTGTGCAGATCTCCCCAAAAGGTGAAAAAGGGCCCACTTGTCCACCTAACTGTGAAAAAGCCGGTCTGCTGTCAAATCCACCGGCCAGATCCACAGATGTCTGACCTCACTGGAATCCATAGTGGATTCTCTGCCACTACGTGCGGCCCCTTTGAATCACTAAGGGCTCAGTCCTATGACCCGGTGAGGTTTTCCGGAGGCTGCAGAGGTTTCGGAGTCCCAGCACTGAGATCTTGTGATGTCCAAGCTGGGATTTCAAAAGTGTCCCCCCTGCCCCCGCAACGAACGATGCTGGTTCCCTTCCTCGGAGGTTGTAAATGTACCTGGGGGAAGGGTGGGGGGTGCTGTGGGGCAGGGGCGGCAGCACTCTGGGGCCAAGCACTCAGGCCAGTTCCTATTAACATCCGGCCCCCCCGCCCCCCGGTGCTTTATCTGGACATCCCAAAAGAGCCATCCAGGTGCAAATCGGGGCGCAAGCCATCACGATCGCTGCATTTCGTTCAGGGCATGGGACGCATCTAAGCTTCTGAGCTCCCAAATTTGACATCTCGCTTGCAGTTCCTCGAAACCTCCGGGGGCTGGCTCTCCGTTGCTCCAGAAGTCAGGAATAGATGCTCCGGCTGAAAGCTGCAAGAAGCCTCTTGATAGAATACAAGAGGCACAAGGAATCAATTACCTAGAGTGGCGGTGAGCTGGTTTGTCCTTGCTGCATCCCCAGAGGGATGGCATTCACCCCTAATTATCTGTCCCCCGCTGTCCTCATTTAGACAGCCGTAGATTTGCCTGAGAAAGCCACAGAGCTGGGCGGCTGGACGTGATCTGGCCCTTCATGTTCTTACAGAGCAGTGAGCTGGTCCAGACGCTCCCCGAGAATCCTCCAGGTTTTTGACTTTGAGGAAGCGGTTTTGAATTGTTTGGTGCTATTCTGTTCTTGTATTGTTTTTACAGTGGTGGCTTTTTTAAAAAAAGTATTTGTTTTAAATTTAAGATGCTGTTTGCTGCTGCTGACAGCCCTGGGTGTCATTTTTGGGTGGAAAGGCATGACATAAATAAATAACAGATTTTTAAAAACTAAATACTACGACTTTTACTCTCACCAGTGTTGAAATAGGCAGCTGTCTGCCAGGGACTGGGTTGAGAGAATAAGGGGTCGCGGGACCACTGGGAGCAATGTCGCCTATGAACCATTGCATCTCCCCATGGGATTCCAATCCACAGAGCGAGGCTATTAACTGATATGACTTACGTATGACATTTAATGCACCATAATAAATGCTCCATGGCAGGCTGAGAAACAAGCCAAAAACAGACCCGTTTCTTTGCTTGTACACACCCTGAGCAAACATTCCTTAAGGCCATGACGGGCACAGAATATTATTCCACAGAAAGCAATGATGTGTCCAGTTATTATGCACCTGTGCAATGAATTCAAGTCCTTAGCTCCACATGCATAACCGCAGAACAAAGCCGTGTGTGTGTGTTTGTGTGTGCATGCAGAATTTCAGCTTTCTATACAGGCGGAATGAAAGAAACAGGGTTGGCTCAACCCAACGTGCAGAGGTCCAGAAGCACAGGCCCACGGAGCCGGTCCAGCCCTCCTGGGCCTCAGCCCAGCCTTTCTTGGTTCCTGGAATGCTGTTATGCTTTTCCGCCATTCAAAAAGGTTAAACTGCCTTTTCTAAGGCTTGGTTGGTAATAGAGGCTTTCGTCTAAAATATCCTGGGTTGCTTTGGATTTTGGGTCCCACCGCTTCAGCCGTACCCACCATGGATTTTGGCCCCAGGACCTTCTTCCCAATGGACCCCGACCCTCAGGCTGAAAGAGGTCCCACACACACACAATTTGGGCGTCTGCATGAGGCACCAGAATTGCTGGCGCAGCAGGATAAACTCAGGGAAATCCTCTTGCCGGGAGACATGTGCCGTGCAGAGAAAGTGGGCAAAAGGTTTCTCGCAGAGGCCGGATCCCAGAATCAGAAAATGGCATTGATTAACGGTAGAGTCAGGCCAGGAAACATTTTTTAAGTACTTTGCACAGTGCATAATCAATGAATGGGATTTCCTGTGCCAAGGCATGGCGGAGTCCATCTGCCAGCTCAGAGAGCTTTCAAAAGAGATTAAGCGTATTCATCTAGGCTCAGTCTATCAATGGCTAGTCTCATGACTGCTGTTTTGGAGGCAAGATGCAGACAAAAGCAGACGGGGACGGACCTGGGCTGGCTGCTGTGGGCAGGAGCCGACTGCCGGAAGACAGGTCTGCCCTAGCGGGACCTTTTGACCTTCCTGTTGGGTCACGTTCTTGTTTGTGCTGTCCACTCATCTCCGACATACGGCGACCCTGCTCAGCTCTGGCAGACTCAAGGCTGTGGCTGGCTTTCTTGAGCCGGTCTAGCTTGCATCCGGTCTTCCTCCTCTTCCTCTGCCTTTGACTTTTCATAGCAGGATGGTCTTCTCCGGCGAATCTTGCTTTGTCGTGATGCAACTGAAATAAATAAAACCTCCAGGTTTAGAAGCAGTATACCAGGTGGGAGCCGAGGTGAAGGGGCTGTTGCCCTGCTCACCATGTCATGAGCATCTCATGGATGTCCATCTGGTGGATTGCTGGGCTGGGTGGACTCCTGGTCTTATCCCGCATTTGTCATGCTGAGAGGGAGATGAAGAAGGAGGAAGGCCACACATCCTCTGATGAAATGCTCCTTTTTATACCCCTCTTCCTTTCCCATCCCTTCTCCCTTGTGTGGCATCATAGGGTAAGGACTAAGGGGGCAAGAACAGATTGTATGCATGTCCTGGTTGGGGAGGGGGGTGGATTTTGGTTGGATAGCAGCACTTAAGCAAATGTCCTTGTTAAGCGGTGACAGCTAAATCCAGGTACCGTGACGGCGTCTCCTGAAATAGTAGGTGATGCGGGAGAAGCAGCCATTGCCTCTCTGCCTGGCTTGTGGGCTTCTTGGGATGCATGTGGCAGACTTCTGAAGGAAACAGGCTGTTGAGTGCGACGGACGTCTGGCAGGGTCCCACAGTGCTCTTCCTAAGGTCTCTCTCCCCGCCTTCTGGCTCCTAAGGACGCAGGAAGTCTGAGCAGGCTGCAAGATCCATTTCTGCTTAGCCATGGTGTAGCGGGACTGAGGCTCACAGGGATGAAGTACCAGGGTAGCTTGATTAGCAGGGATGGGAGAAGCCTTCTGACACTTCCCTCAGGTTCCCCAGTCCCCGAGTCTAGCTCACAGTAGCTGGTGGGGAAGCAGATTTTCCCGGCAACGACACCGCGGTTTTGTGAGAGATCCCTCTTAGAGTGTCAAGTATTTGGGGTTGGCTTGTTTCGGAGTGGGAAATTAAGACCCATTTGCTCTACAAAAGGCCTGCTCCTCGAGGGAGGGAGCCGCTAGAACTGGTTTGTTGATATGAATCCCCATGGGTGCCTTTGGGATCTTCGGGGTGTGGCTACGGGCCTGCATTTCAGAAGCTTCCCCTGCTGAGTAGGTTAGCAATACAGACTAAGTTAGCTCTGGGTAGGACCCACTGATCTGGAAAGCCTTTTCTGAGCTCTGCCGTTTTGAACTTAGAGGCATCATTTCCCCTCTCTTTCTTCTCTTATGAAACCTTTTCTCTAAAAGGTTACTTTTGTGTTGTTCCAGGGAATACTCTCAACCATTTCTGTGTTTGATAAGCAACACGGCTTTGAATGGTAGAGCTGATTCTCCTCTTTCTGTCTTTAGCCTTCCGTCTGCCCCTGCACTGACGGATCAATTATAGCTGAACTTAAAGGTCACTGGTTTAATGCAGTCTGTGTTCAGAAATACACAGCACCCTGTGCTTTAGAGAAGTCTCAGAAATGTGGGTGCTGAGAGGGGCTTTGAAGCAAGTGACTGGATATTTAATGTTTTTAAAAAGGAAACAACAAGCTGGGCGGTACTTGGAAAAGGGATCTTGGAGTGATGTATAAACATTCCCCTGGGATGATCGCTTCCCACGTAAAAACAAGGAAGAGGGCCTTCTCAGTTGTGGCCCCCAATTCTGAAAAAGGTCCCCATTGGGGCCTTCCTGGTGTCAACACTGCTCTCCTTTCAGCAGCAGCGTAAGATTGTCCTCTGCGGTGCGTCGTTTAGCAGCCCTGAGAAGCACATGAGAGGTGGAGTTTAACTGGTCCAGTTGCACGAACCTGTGTTGGTTTTAAATTTCTGCAGTGGCACGTGATCGTTCTTCTGGCTGATGGCAATTTATACTATATTTTATCACATTTTGTGAATGGTGACCTGCCCAGGCAGCTTTGACTATTGGGTGGTATGGAGATGGATGAATGAATGAGAGAGTGAGTGAGTGAAGACTCATTGGGATTAGAAATTGGCAGCAACTGACTTGCCGTGTCTGATATGGGAATTGCTCACCTCCTGGTGTCAGGTTATCTGGGAAAACAGCATCTGTTGATAACACCCTGTCTTCTCTGCGCCAGACCTCGGCTGGATCGAAAGCACGGCTTCTCAGGCTACCAGCCCGAAGGAGGTTGTGATGCCGTTTTATGCTTTATCTTATGAAGCTCCCGTAATTCAAAGTATAGTTAAGCTCAGTGTGGTTACTCCGTGTGTGGAGGGGTTGTCGGATCCCCGTGTCTGATGTTTTCCGGATGGAGCACCCTCCATCCATGCGAGAAAGCTGTCAGATCCTAAAAAGAGGGCATCCCAGAATATTCTGGCTATGAGGCTCATAAATCTTTTCAGCATTGTTGGCATAGTCCTTTTAAAAAAGCTCTGCCTTCCCCAGCTCGATACATGCCGGACTACAACTCCCACCACGCTGCCTGGGGATCATGGGAACTGTAGTCCAACCCATTTGGAAATGGTGCCCAGTTGGGAAAGGCTGTTCTAACGTCGGAGAATGTCAGCACACCCCGGACCGGCATGTTCTCCCATTTCTCCTGCACTGCCTTTCCCGGCCCCTCTGCCCCTGGGGCACTTGGGCCAGGGGGCCTTCGGAAGGGAGTCTCGCTTGCAATAGGCTTCCGGGCTGCTGGCGTGCGCTGTTTGGACACGGGCTTTCCGCACGTCTGCTCCGAGAGCCCCCGAGGAGCAGCGCAAACTGCACCGCTTTGCCCTGCAGCCTTTCCTATTCTAAGCAAGCGCTTTAATTGATTGCTGTGCTTTCCTTTCTGATGAAGCAATTATTTTCCCATTAGCAGTGGATTCCTCACATGGCATTAACGCTTTCCTCATTATCCCCCGCTTCATGCCTCTGGATACTTCCGACTGCAGGCCAGGCAAACCATCCCACCATGTTCATTCGCACCAATTAATTTTGGCGGGGAGGCGGCGGAAGCTTGTTCTTCCCCCCAAGAGAGATTCCAGGTGCTCCATCCCTGCCATCCCAAGTGCATCCCCAGGCTTGGGGGCCCCGGGCCATGGGCCTCCCCCCTCAGCGCAACACCCTTCTCACTGCCCTTGTAACCAGCCGCTCTTTCCCATCTTGGCCACCACTGGCTTTCTTGACTGGTAGCAGGAGCAAGCTCGTGGGGTGGAGGGGGATCGACTGGGCCTTCTCCTCCACCGTGGAGGGAGCAGCAGGTGGAGAAGCCAGCTGCCATGGCGAAGAGGAGGCGCCGCTCCAGGGGGCCCCTGCTGGAGCCGGACTCCTTGGCCGGTGCCCTGTCATGCCCGCTCTTGGCACTGGCCCACTACAGCACCCCACAAGAGGACAGTCCTCGGACAGCCCTTCGAATGGAGGATTGCCTCTGTAAGGTTGGGCACACAGCCACGTTCATCATGAGAGGAGCCCTCAGCGCAAGCCGGGCTTTGCTCCACAAGGTTTACAGCCACGGCACAAAGTTCCCGGTGTCCCGATCCAGACAGCCTTGCCTTCTTCAGTAAGGGATGGTGAAGCCCCCTTGTCCAGCGTCACTCACTCCTGGTCCATGTCTTGGGAGTGAGAAGGGCTGTTGCTCTTGGTATGCTGTCTCCAGGCCTGCTCCTTTGGATCTGGGGGGGGGGGGGAGGAGGAGGAGGAGGAGGAGGATGGTGCCTTCGAATGTAGGCCAGTTGCAGACACTGAGATGAGAGAGGCAGAGGTGCTGATCTCAAGGTCAGGCTCCTCAAGTGGACGATGAGCAGTTGGCGGACGGGGACTTGGGGTGGGAGCTCCCCAGACACAGATGGGGTCGACTTGGTGCTTGATCCTGTGATGCATCATCAGCAGAGGAGGGCAGCCCAAACAGAGGATCTGCGTGCAGAGCGGAGGTCGGCTCATTTCCAGAGGGCCCCTCCGGAAGGATGGGGCCCAGGCAAGCTTGTAAGGAGAGTTCCTGGAGGTGAATGGTAGACTGGGTTTGACAAACTGCTCTGTGCATGCTCAGAGACTCTTTCCGGGTGTTTGTGCTTCTGGGAAAGGCTTTGGTCAATCAAGAACACTTTGCGAGGAAGGCCTGGGGCTTTGAATGTGCGGTGAGGGGAGCCCCGGCTCACGGCATTGTCTTGTGCTTGCACAGCTCAGCCGGACGTCGTCTCAATGGCTGAAACCACCATGATGCCGGAGGAGATAGAACTAGAGATGGCCAAGATCCAGAGGCTTCGGGAAGTCCTGGTCCGAAGAGAGTCTGAACTCAGGTTTATGTAAGTAGGAAGCAGGGGGGCATATGGGGCTGGGGGGTGGGAATGGGCCGGCCCGGCCCTGCCATGAGGCAAAGAGAGGCGGCAGGCTCAGACGTCCTTTTGGGAGAGGGCAGAGAGTGGCTGTGATGTGCTGCAGACGGAACCCGGCGTGTCGCGTCGCTTGCCCTACCTCCCCGTGCGGGGAAGGGAGGCTGCTGCATGGTCAGCGGAGGGGGAGCCATTGCCTGTCCAGTCCCTGACCCTGTGATGAGGCCCTGGGAGAGAAGAGCTGGCCTGATGGAAGACTTCCAGGGTCTTGCCAGCTGGCCGTCCACCAGTAGGGGCCACCCCAAGGTGGAGCCCGCCGTGTGAATGAAAGGGGAGGTCGGGGAGAAGGTTCTTGTTTGGGCTCAGCATGCACTCTTTACATGCTCAGAGACTCGTGGTTCAGCTTGCTGGAGGGCACTTGGAATTGCAGGTGTCTGGAGTCCCTCTCCTTAGTCCTTGGCTCTGCCCATCCCTGCCATGTGGCTGAAAGAGGTTCCACACCCCGTTCTTCCTGCTGCTGAGCCTTCTCCCGCTCCAGGCTCCCCACAGCGTGCCGTCCCGGCCGAGCCCCGGCTGCTTACGGAGGCGGCTGCAAGGGCTGCTGCGTGGGGAGGAGGCACGCTTTCGTCGTGCAGCGGAGGTATCGCTGCCAGGTCAGAAGCGTCGGGCAATTGAGCACCTCGCCAGCAGAGCCATGACAAACGCCACGACAGAAGAGGAGCTGGGAGGGCTTGCAGGATCTGAAGCCAGGGGGGAATTAGCGTCCTCACACCTGGCGCTGCAGAACCGAGCAAACACTTCGCTGCGTAGACTCCGAGCCAGAATCCGAGCCTTCGCCCAGCCGTCCCAGATTTCCCTGGGCAGTTTTCGACGGCAAACAGTGCAAAGGCTTTGCAATAAATCCTCGCTCCCCGTTCCAGGAAAGGGCACGGAGGGCGCCATCTGCCCATCATCGCTGCTCGTCGGCTTCTTCTCCCCTGGCCTGCTTGGTCCTGGTTTGCAGCTTGCCCTTTTAATTTCCCCAGTGTTTCTGGCTGTTGCAACGCTCAGTGTGGCTCAGCAGCACTTGGCTGGCCAAACTTAAGACGGACTCTCTGACGCAAACCCTCCAGGGAGAGTTTGGCTCATAGTCATCCTCTGGATGAGGGCTTTGCCTCGCTTCTCATAATTCACTCCCTGCGAAGATGGAGCCCTCTGCTTATTCGCTTCAAACAGCTGGAAAGCCTTGTCATCGCAGGGGGGGAAGGCACACCAGCTTATGCAGCGGCCAGAAGCGGATGAGCTGCTGGCACGGATCCTGCTACGTCCTTCGCTGTAGCCACCCCCCCACTAACATTTTCTGCCCACTCCGTTCCACTGAATGTGGGGGGAAACTGTCCCAGGACAAGGGAGAGAGAGAAACCATGCAACTTGGTGACCTGCTCCGCATGCCTGTCGTAGCCCATGGTGGCTCACAGAGGCCACGGTGAGTTGTGACATGCACTGGTGGCCATTTTGAATATTCAGCCCTCGGTGCGGGATCGATCACTATGGCTTGTCATGTCATCTGGATGTGGGTAGCAGGGCTCCTTGAGGATTTTGTAACCCTAAAATGGACCCTGGGCTGCTTGGGGGTTGTTTAACCCTCAGACAAATGTGCTCTGGTTTTGCGAGATCTGACAACCCTGTGTCAGCATCGAATGGCCAAAATAGCCACTAGCATGGGCCAAAACCCACCTGAGGGGATGTTGTGACCTGGCTCTATCTTTGACTCTTCGTTTTCCCTGGTCTCAGACTAAATCACATGCCAAGTTCTGTATCGGTTAGAGAGTCCTGCCTTGTTTCTATGCGTGGCTGACGCCATTCAAGCTACATTAAGAAATCTCACTCAGAGAAGAGTTTCCTACATCGGATTTGGAACCTGTACAAACGCTGAGCCTGGAGTCGTTTCTCCCCACACCTTGGATTTCTTTGCTAAATATTTTTGTACCTCTGTGAACTACTTGGGCGTCTCCCCTCTCAGCCTGCTGGCAACATCTGTTTCTCTCTGCCCCTGCTTGGGCTTCCCAGTCAGCATCTCGGTTTGCCACCCTCGCCACATCGCATTTCTGTCCCACCGTTTTTCCTCGTGTCGTTGCTCCCCATTCCTTTCTTAGCAGCAGCCCTGCGAGGTAGGCTTGGATGAGAGTCCACGACTCGCTCAAAGCCACCTAGTGACTTTCATGGCCAAATGGGGACTAGAACCTGGATTTCTTGGTTCCTCAGTGCAAGACCCTCAACGGCCTGCCCTGCTGGCTTAGAGGGTGCTGTAGAAGGGACTATGGGGTTGTTGACAGGAAGGCGGCTTTGTGCCCGGCTGACTTGGGATCTGCATCCGGGCTGATCATTTATCCCAAGCATCACTGATCTCCTCCCGTGTCAGTGGGTTATGTATCCACTCCATGCTTCAGCCTGAACTGTCAACAAAAACTATCCACAGTGTTGCACCTAATTTGGGAGTAGGATTTGGCTCTGTGGGCCAGATGTTCAGAGAAAAACCCAGAGTGGATACCCTCCCCCCCCTCACTGGTCATTTCAGTCTGCAGGTGGGAGTGAAGTCGGATTCCTTTGCCAAACTGCTCCTCCTTCCAACACTGCACATTGAAAAGCTAGCATGGAAGGCAAAAAGGAGTAGAACCTAGCAAAAAATGCCATGTACTCACCTCCCTCCAACCCAGATCACATATTCTGCAGTTCTGGCTACTGGCCAGGAGAAAATAAGCCCCAGTTGGGTTGGGGAAGGGAAGGGGAAGGAAAAGGGCAGGCTGCCAGTTCTGATCTCAGCAACCGCCTGAGAACATGATTAAGAGATGCTCAAACCGCCAACTGGTCACGGCTGCTTGTAGCATTGCTAGGCTTCTACTGGAACATGCGCCGAAGCCATTGGCTCCCACCTTGCATTGCTGAGTTCGCCATCCAAACATTAAACAGAAGACTCCTTTGCAGAGCCGTCCTCCAGTACGGATATTCCAGGCTGCCTTAACCTGTACAGCACTGGCAATGCTAATGACCTAGATTCAAAGCCGGGAAAAAGAATGAGAAAAGACAGGGAACATTAGAAGAAAGGCTTTGCAACAAATGCGACATGGAAACACGCTGAGGAAAAGTGCCTGATTTCTCACATTAGGTTTAATTGGTGCCGATGATGTCTGGGAAATGAGTATTGTGAGACCAGCCCCAGCTACCCTGGGGGCCATTTTGTGAATGTGCCCACGACACTCTCTTAAAATTCCAAATGTGCTCGGCGAGCCCCAAAGTTTCAAGATTCCATCCGCTTTTACCTCCACTTCTTCACTGAAACTATTTCTACCCACCCTCTCCTGATGCTGCCGTCACCAGAGCCGGAACAACGGACACTCACAATTGGGACAGTGGGAAAGAGACGTGACCCTTTTCATCCCACCATCAGCCCAGAATAACCACCAGCAAACAGACAAACTCACACGCGGCTCTTGGGCTGCCAGAGGATCTGCAACCGATCCAGATGAGTTCAGTTTTCTGTGAAGCCAGTTTGTGCAGACTGGAACAGGCTGGCCTTTTCTGATACGTGTGGGTTCAACAGAATGGCAGGCTCTTCCCGTTCCCCCTTTCCCTTTCCAGTTCCCCCCTTCCCCTTTCCTTTCCTTTCCTTTCCTTTCCTTTCCTTTCCTTTCCTTTCCTTTCCTTTCCTTTCCTTTTCTCTTGAGGGGGTGGAATCTCTGGTCGTGAATATTCATGCAACGTAGAACAACATTCTCCTACATCCCCAGAAAAGCAGAACATTAAAAGATCCAATTCTGTTGATTAGGGGATGACAAAGCGAAAGATGCTTGAGGATCTGTGAAAGCAACAGGGACTGGAAACCTGAAAAAAGCATGACACTGGTGCCACTTTTTACACTTGCAGAGCACACGGTGTGGCCTTCTGGCCCTCGCCGACATCCTAGTATTTGTCACCATGCCGACTGTGATGACAAATCACAGCAAGGCAACATGTTCCCTTCAGGACGAGCTGCTCCTCTGAATTCAGCACTGTCACTTTGATGAATTAGCATCCCGATGTTCTTCCATGGAGCTCACAGCCACTGGGACCCTCCTATAATTTCTGCCTACAAACAAAGAATATTGACCCAAGCAATTCCCTGGAGGTGCCCGATTCCCCAGGAAGGGAGCTCTTGCAACCATCGCTCCAAGAGTGGCCTCCATGATCTACCCTCAAATCCTGCACAGACCCTCTGTGGGAGCTGTGGGTTTCTAAAGATGGAAGACTCGAAGAGGGTCCGTTGCCCTGCAAAGCCTTGAGAGCCATTTCTGGTTGCCCAGACTGGGTACATAAGAACCTTAAAAATCCCTGCTGGATCAGACCCGGGGTCCATCCAGCCCAGCACTCTGTACACACAGTGGCAGACCAGCTGTCCGCAGGATCCCTCCAGCAGGAGGGTGCAAGGCCTCCACCTGTCCAGCAATTTAGCAATGGGTGCATGCAGGCAGGCCGCCTCTGGTCAAGGAGGGGACACATGGCCAGCAGGGCTAGTAGCCACAGATAGCTTGTCCCGCTGGAATCTGTGCAATCCCCTTTTGAAGCCATTCAAAATTGGTGGCCATCACCGCCTCCCATGGCAGCGAATTCCGCACAATTTAAGTATAAGCTGTGTGAAGAAGCACTCCCTTTTATCTGTCCTAAACCTCCCAAAACTCAGCTTCATGGGGTCTGAGTGTTATGGGAAAAGGAGCAAAATGTCCCTCTTTCTACTTTCTCCACACCGTGCATTGTCTTAAACCCCTCTGTCCTCTCAACCCTGATTCAACCTTTCTCTAAGCTGAGCAGTCCCATTCGTCGTAGCTGCTCCAGCCCCCGATCATTTCTGTGGCCGTCAAGACAACGGAGCAGCACAAGCCCAGTCTTGCTGGACTGGAGCTCTGCTCCCTGTTCTCCCAGGGAGAACAGCCTGCTGCTGATGAGAACGCCATAAGTGACTGTCATCGTCTGTGCATTTTTTGTAAAAAAAAAAAAAAATGCTGGAACTCATGTCTTGGGGTCACACTTTTACACTAAAAAGGATTTTCAGCTCACCAACTCTACACACACATAAACATAATGGTTGCCGCGGCAGTAAGCACTCAGCGCGCGACCACGCGACTGATCCCAAGCCGAGCAGCGCCCTCACAATCAGCGCCGACGCACAAGCCACCCGCAGGCACTACGTTAATGATTTTTGCCACCACCTGCTACACCCAACAGGGCGATTCACAATCCCTTGGAAAAATCCATCAAAAAAAGGTGCCCGAACGCCGTTCCGGTGCGTTCTGTGACAAAAAAAAGCCCTGGTCATTGTTCTCTCTCTCTTGCTCTTATGCTCCCGTGACTGGTATTCATGGATGCTCTGGATCCCGGCCACCACAACCACTAGAGCGTTAAGTTCAGTGGGCAAGAAACACACAACACCTCAACACCTCAACACACAACACTTAACACAAGTCCTAGAACACTTACTTTTGACAAAATACACTGAGATTGCGGCTGTTCGCATTTGCTCAAACCTCCCTGCTGTTGGTGTGCTGAATCAGGAGGATCCTCAGACTGGGTATTCCAGGGTGGGCAGAAAGTAGATCTCCAGATGTTTTGGATATCATTTCTGACCAGCAGCCATGCTGGCAAGGGCTTCTCGAAGGCCCAAACACCCACAGATCTATCTTAGGAGCAGAAGAGCACCAGAAAAGGCCAGCTGCTGCCCACCCTTGGGGTGCTCAGACCCAGAAGGCTGGCCGAATACTAGCAGCTTCTTTCGGATGCCCTTATCTTGCTCAGGCTACTTGAGGTGGGGCCAAAGGGGGACAAAATATCAGCCTATTTCCGCTTCGAGCTCTTCCTGCCAGAACTAAGCCTGCAGAAAGAATTTTCTACCTTTAAGAATGGTTGAAAAACCGCACAGAAGTCGGGGAACCAACAAGGGATCTGTAGCTGGGGAAAGGGAAAGGGTGAGGCCCGCTGGGAATCCTCGGAGGGCTGGCTTTGGGCACAGCCCTGAGGTTTTGCACTGCTGAGCTTGCTGTCCCAATAGTCCTAATGGAAACATGTGATGCTCTTCCTTCTTGTTGTCCCTGGGTCCTTAGGATGGATGACATCCAGTTGTGCAAGGACATTATGAACCTTAAGAAAGAGCTGCAGAGTTTAGTAGCGGTGCCAGGTAATTTCTCTCTCATATTTCTTGCATGCAAGTCAAAATAGTGTGTTCCCCCCAGCCAAAAAATAAAATAAAATAAAATAAAATAAAATAATAAAAAAGAAATCTAAGAACATCCAAAATCCAAGCTGTATCCTACTGGAACCTATTGAGCAGCTTGCAACCCCCCTGATCCCCTGAACAGAAGCTGTCGAAAAATAAAAATGCAAATAGATAAATCGATAGCAACGCTAAAGGAATACAGACCCCTCCCCTCCCCCAAGTCTGGGGGGTCCCTCGGGGCTCTCCTAGGAATAATCACTCCCCACCCCCTCCTGCTGCAGAGTCACAGAATATCTTGGCTTTTGTGAATTTCTTTTGCCCCACTTTTGAAGCTAAGCAGATTTATTGCCAGAATGCCTGACAGGCCTTGTTGCCTCCGACCGAAAGATTAAGCTGTAATAAAACAACTCTTCCCAAAACTCTGCATTATTTAAAAGCATCTTAAAGCCTTGTAAAATTGGGCATAAAATATATACTGGTGGCATCAGTTTGCACCTTGTCTGATATTTGATTTATACCCACCTTCCCAGCAAAAATGGGCAGCTGGGGCAGCTTACAAAAAGAATTTACGGTGGATCAAAACGAAAGAAGATATTAAAAGTGCAATTCAGTTCCACAGCAGCAACTGGCATTTCATATGATTATTAGTGAAAAGAATGCAAGCCAACTGCAAGCACAGGATTAGGCCAAGTTGCCTGATGTCATCCATGATTTATTATTCTGTAGTCAATCATTCATATTTCTAAAGATAATTTACAATGCAAGCCAGCATCCAGAGAGCCTGGGATGTTTCTTAGGTGTAAGGTTGGAAAAACACTCCCAATCTCAAGGATTTGCGCTTAGATTCCCTGCCTTTCCAGGGAGTCAGTGTAGGAAGAGACATGTCTGCCTCTTCTCCAAGGTTGCTTGGAGAAGGGCTTTTGGGACTGTCTCATGGGATGGGGAGGGAAGGCAGCTGGCAGCTTCCAGAACTTGCCCACGTGTCCTGCATGGAGACCTGGAGTGCGGCAGTGAGCTGCATTGTGCTTTCCATATTATTAAAGTTCTAGTGGATTCTCTTCATGTGATTCTCCCTAGCATGCACGCGTGTCCCAGAGTGAAATCAAACTAATAAATAGTGACAGCAGAAGAGAAGGTGACCCAGCTCCTTAGTTATTGGGAATAGAAGATTTAAGCTGCATGGTGTGATTACTTTGGGCCCGGTTCCACTGGTGTTTGGCCTCACCCCATGCTGGAATGGACCTGCACAACCAAGAGCATCGCCAAGGCAGAATTTGGCTCTTTGCCCAAAACAGTTGCTTGGCAACTGTACTGCCTTCCTCCAAGCGTTGTTGGGAAAGCCAAACTTTGCTGTCGAACCGGAAGAAAATGCCTTTAACGGCTGCCAACCCGCCCACTGTTGCCTCCCCTTCTTTCTTGAACAGAAAAAGACAAGACGAAGCTGCAGAAGCAAAGGGAAGACGAATTGATTCAGAAGATTCACAAACTGGTGCAAAAAAGAGACTTTCTTGTCGATGATGCAGAAGTGGAGCGATTAAGGTAGGCAGACTGAAGGTTGTACGGTACAGTGGCAGGGAACTCTGCCCCTCCGGGTGCTTTGTTGCCGTTTACTCAGAAAGTCGCACCTGACTCTTCCCAGTACTCAAAGTTGCACCCGACTCATGGACAACGTTCCTCCAGGCTCTCCTGTCCTCCACCAACCCCTGGAGTCCACCTAAGCTCATGCCGACTGCTTCAGTGACTCCATCCAGCCACCTCATCCTCTGCTGTCCCCTTCTTCTTTTGCCATCAGTTATTCCCAGCATTAGATTCTTCTCCAGGGAGTCCTTCCTTCTCATTAGGAGGCCAAAGTATTTGAATTTCATCTTCAGTATCTGGCCTTCTAAAGAGCAATCAAGGCTGATTTCCTTTAAGAATGACTGGTTTGATTTCCTCCAGCTGCTGATGTACTTCAATTCCCATCATTCCTGACCATTGTCCATACCATCTAGACTGGGAATTGGAGATACAGCATCAGAAGGGACACATGCTTCCCACCCCTCCCTGGCAGAGAGGGAACCTTTTATTGAAGGACGGCAAGTTTTGTTTGTGGTAAGAATTTCTTTCTTGCCAATCAGAGGCAGAGGAGAAAACAATCACAGCAGCAACCAAATGAGCTACAAACCAGAGAGGGCATCACAACTGGACTTCGCAAAGCAGAGACACAAGTCACAATAAAGAACTTGTCAGCATCCGGGCGAGGGTGGCTGACTAGCAGGGTAAAGGCACCGGGACCATAGGCAGACAGAGCACAGCAAGAGGAAACCCAGTACTCAGTCCCAGTTCAAGCCGGAGGCTGATATGCTAGGCAAGTCTGCAGAGATGGGAGTGGAGCCCAAAGCAGCCAAGGGTCAAAGAACCGAGGAAGGCAGACCAGGCAGGGAGAGAAGAGGCGCAGGCTGGACGCAGGAGCAGAGTTCCAGGTCACCAACAACAGGAGACCCTCGTCACAGAGGCAGCTTCTGAGGGCAAGAGCTGGTTCTTATATAGCTCTTCCCCAGGGCTCCCCAGGTGGGCCTCATGAGCGCCCTGGCAGCTGCTGTGGGCCAAGGTCAGAATCCTGCAACCACCAGAGCTGCTCTGCTGGCCCTTGGCTGGCAGAGAGAGTCCTGAAGCTGCCTCAGGCCTTGACAGAACTCCATTGCAGCCATTTCAGTAATTAGCTATAAGGCTTACTGTCCTGATAAAGACCTCCAGAGAACAGATCCACCGCCTTGGCCAGAATCCATTCATGAGCATCACAACAAAAGGCCCTTTCAGCCCTGGGGAGAGCACACGGAATAAACACCGAGTCCCTGTAAAGCTAGAACTCTTTCCAGGTTACCAAGGCATTGCTTCTCATCATTCTGATTCAAACAGAGGGCAGCTGAAGCTCACTGTGGGCCGTCTGACCCTGGCAGGCACACTTGGCTCTAGAGCGGTTGCCATAGGCATCCATGGATGCCTTTGTAGCATCCTTTTTGGTTGATGACGCACCAAAGGAATGGCCTTTCTTGTGGAAACCTCCTTCTGATGTTGTGTTCCCAGGGAAGACATCCCTGGTCCAAAGGTAGGCACCTTGCTCAAGAGCAGGTCTCAGCTACACAAAACAGGCCGTATCTGCATCCAGAAGAAGGCTGCTTGTGTGGGACTCACCAGGAACGGAGCTCGCTAGGGATGGAGCCCCATGTGACTACTGCCCAAACAGCACCCCTCTTCCACCCCACCTGCAACAGCCTTTGTCCCGCTGCTCCGGATGCAGAAGAAGTTCGCAGGCTGTGCAGCCTTCATTCCGTGAGCACTTCCTCTCAGTTTGGTGCACTTTCCAAGACTGGGCTGAATATGAGAGGAAGCCTTCAAATGCTGGAGGGATGGGTTCCAATGAGTGCCGTCCCGACCCTAGAGCCGAGTTCTCCTGGCTGAAAAGGCAGTGGGAGGCACGGGAGAACTCGAACTTCTGAACTGGACTGGTCCAGCATTACTAAAAGTTTGTTTGGATTGCACCTGTTCCCTTCACTGGACTGGCATTTTCTTTCAACTGCAAGTTTTTCTTTCCACAATGATCATGTTTTTGTTTTGTCTTACACATCAAGCACAGAGTGGAGCTGTGGAGACAAAGCAGAAACATTGCCCGCTTTACCATGGGAGGAATGCATACGAAAGCAAGATGGGCACAGTCCTGTGTGCGGATCCATCCTGCCATCTTTCGAGGCAGACAAAGGTTCTGGAACTCTTAGCAATTCTAACTTGTGCATAGTGCTAGTGTTGCGACTTGTGTGTGATGGAAATTGTACAGCTTCGCCTAAATGTGCCTTAGGACAATTCAGTCCAGGGTCTAAGATCGCCCAGCGGTGTCAAATAGGAAATTGGGGATCCCCCCCGCCCCCGTTTCAGGCAGCGATTCCTTCATCCGACCCTGCGCTGAGCCTTCTGCGGACTTCATTGAATTGTCACTCCTTGGGTGCAATATAAGGATATGCTTCCTTCGATTTGTCCTGCAACTTCTGCTGCTTCCTCACTTCCACTCTCTCTGCACTGTGCTTTTTAAAGCTGCTGTTGTTTTCCAGGTCCCGCCTAAATTATTGTAATTTTCTTTCAAACAGGGAAAAGGAAGAAGACAAGGAGATGGCGGAGTTCCTCCGGATCAAGTTGAAAACTTTAGATAAAGTCGTTCGATCTCCTACCAGTGAGTGTTCTCTTTAAAATATCCTTGCAAAAAACTCTGAATCAAACAATCCAGAGATTGCCTGAGGTTGGGCACTGACCCTGCATGAGGGCGTGACAGCTTTGGCGCAGAAGCCATGTGCATAGGGCCGTTTCACCTTTACCTGCTGACGGGATGCCAGGTGTGTGTATTAAGGGCTCGGTGCCACCTTAAAACTCCGATCAATCTATTAATGATGTTCTCCTGACCCTTGCAGGTACGCCCACAGAGAAGAAGGCGGAACCTCCTCCGCTCCCGCCCGACAAACCCACCATCACCAAGACAGGAATCGCTCTAATCAAGGATTGCTGTGGGGCTGCCCAATGTGCCATCATGTAGCACCCCGTTCTCTGGGGCACACCTTCTTTTCGACACACTTAGCTAATGGATGAAAAACTGCAGGGGGTGTGTGTGTATAGGGGGGAGAAAGGACGCAAACGCATCCAAATACCTTGATAGTCGAGTTTCCCGTACAGTTTCTTACAGTAACTGTTGTAGTGCTGAATGTACCACTTGGTCAGTCCTTCACTGTTGCATGGATCACTCAGCGAGCATGCTTAGGTTAAGACAAGGAGTATATCTAAATATAACTATATCCAGGGAACAGAGAGGACTTGTAAAAAAATGTTACTATTACACATACGAGAGGGATGACTCGCAGGTAACAGGCAGTGCCGACTTTTATCCACATTTACCTATCAAGGGTGGGATACTTCAGGCCTGTGGGCAAACCCAGCTGCCTGGGACTCTCCAAGGCCACATCTCTCCTCTCTTGCCCACCAGATATTTGGCAGTTTCCTTTGTTATGGTGTCCCTCCCTGTCCAAGATGGTTGAGCTGCCTTGTCCAAGGCACAGTTGCAGGCGGTGAGAGCTGAAATGTCTCCTGGCTCATCCTCTTTGCCTTTGGCTCCTTCCAGCACTGGGACGTGCCCCAAGAGCTTCTCCAACATTGAATCCAACGCTCAGGCGGGAAGGCTCCACACCCCTGATAGAGGTCTCCATAGATATATCGATATAAGATAGGTGTACATGGGGAGCAGACATCCCCTACCAGCTGTGAACTAGAAAATCATACTGAGTAATATATAGAATAGCAGTCTTAATAGTCTGTGTGTGTAGGATACATTCCACACTTCTTCCCTTGGCCAGCAGTGTTGGAGCTGCGGCCAGTCAAGTGGTGCGTTGGCCACTTGTCACAACTCCAGGTGTGTTAATAAAGATTGTAAATATGTGACGCAGCTAATAGTTGACCGGAAGCTGCTGAAGAATTACCTGTCTGTCTCTTGTGACTTTATTTTATTTATTAGACTTGTCGTGCTTGACATGAGCAAGCCACTGGTGGGGTCCACATGCAGAACGAACGCCTGGATCCCAGGCCCAGAAGCCAAACTTGGCCCAGCTGGAGGCACATCTGGTATCTCAGCGATGTTTCAGTATCTCGGTGGTTGGTCAATTGTCTTCTGCTAAATGCGTGATGAGTCCAGCTCTGGTGGAGGACAGCCATCTGTCCGAGAGGTCCTTGGCACATGTTGCTCCCTGGATGGGTGAACCGACAGCCAGTGGGTGGGAAGCAAAAGTCAGGAGCTCATTCAATGGCACTTGTTCTTCATCCTACTCAGGATCATGCAAAACAGATGGGAGGTACCCTAAATACTGAGATACGGATAGACCTTCATTCCAGGGGAGGGCCTTGGATTGTGCAAGATTCCCCCACCTGATGGTTGGGGAGCTGCTTCTCCCCACAGCCCACTTCATTCAGCAGGATCCCTGGATTCCATGTGCTACTTGCAGGGGTTACCCTAGGAAGGAGAGGGGGCGGACCCCACTTGCACCCTCACAGCTGATCCTGCATAAACCCAGATCTAAGCCCCTGAGCAGACATCTTTACATGCTTTGTAAAGTAAGAAGGAAAATAAGCCGAAGAATCATGGCCATTTTAGTTCCAACAAAGGCAGACAAAGATGGACACCAGCACCCTTCCTGCATCCATTGCTCTCTCTGATTAAACACGGCCCTACAGAACTTGGAGATGGACATGAAACATGGAACCACCTCTGTATCTAGTGCTGAGGAATGGACTTGTGCTTGGAATAAAGGCAGCTGCAGGCCCAATCCCTGGCAGGACTGAGCAGCAAGGAGATGCTGCGAAAGGCCTCTGAAGAACCGCTGCCAGTCAGAGCAGCCAGTACTAGACCAGGTAGACAAGCAGTCACATGTGCTAAGAGGCCACTGGGATGCAGCTGGTGGCGGCCATGTGGAGCCCTCTGGATTCTAGCTCCCATAAGCACCAGCGATAATGGGACATGGGGAAGATGGTTCCCCTGGGGACAGACGAGCAGGGTGCTTTCAGCTACACAGCTGGACTTGGGCAAAGGCCCGGAGAATGGGACAAGTGGGCAGCTAGAGTCCTTAATTATGCCCTGAATCCTCATTCGGCATAAAGGGGGTCCCTGCCTCAGCAGAAGAACTGCAGCTTGGAGCTGCATCACCTGCTTTGTGCAGAGAAGGTCCTTGGTTTAGACAATGGCATCTCCAGTTGAAAGGACCTGGCAGCGAGGAATAGGAAGCATCTCCACCGGAGACTTTGGAGAACCGGGGCACGCTGGAACTCCAGGACTGCGGACTGTGCCCCAAATAAACCTGTCCTATTTAGTTTGAATGCTAATGCTGATTCAGGTTTTACTTCGCCACAGGATGTCTTGAAAAACTGCAGTTAGAACAAAACTGTGATATCAAAAATGCATGATTTGCTTTTAAATTATAGATTTGAGAAAGCCTGTGAAAAGCCACATGCTTAAATGGGGCTTGGCGAGTCTAACATCAGAGAAACAGGAACATGTTCTGTATTCTGCACTAACATCTGGTGACCAGTAGGGAAGGTAAACATTCTAACAGGAAGGTCTATTCAAGTGATCTGGGAACCAGAGTGCCTCCCAGCTGGTTTGAACTATAACTCCTAGCAGTCTGGACCATGGGCCATCCTGGCTCAGGCTGACCATAACTGAAGTCCGAAACAGCTGAACAGAAGCCCCAAACAGCTGGTGGGCATCAGGTTAAGGAAGGTAGAGAAGGCAGTACTGGATTAGATGGACAAATTGCCTTCATTAAGTTTTAATTGTAACATTTCTATAAAAGGGAAATTCTTTAAAACAGTTCTGTAAAGAGAGGGAAATTGTAGCTATGTAGATTTGAATGTGTGAATTTGCTGTGAACCATGAAGAGCGCTTTGGCTTTTGGACTGTATAAAAATGAAAATGATAACAACAGCAGCTATTTCAACTCATAGATATGAAAATACAATTTTCTAAAAATGATACATACATTTCAACGAAGATGGACCTAGTATCCAGCAAACCTTCCATTCATACGCAGTGTCTGTATAAGCTCAAATGCGGAAAGTGTTGTTAGGTTCTCAATCCATTTCATTGCAAGGGGTGCGTGTTTATCCTTCTGATGGTGTGAGATGGGTCTTTTGCTGATATAAAAAGACACGGCGAGCAATTGTGTGTGTTAACTTCCAGGAAACTAGTTGACAATTCAGTATTTACTGAGGTACTTGTCTTCTCAAAGAGTGCTCCAATACAAAGTTTATTTGTACAATAACCTCCTTCCCCAAAGAGGCAACTATTGGGCATTACAAAAAAATATGGTTAAAAGAATCAGTAGTCAGTCCACTTCCAAGGAGTTAATGTACCTCCAAACAGGAGGTGGAATGACTCCCTAAAGGAAGGCAGAGCCTTGAATTTACAAAAGCTCAGCAGGGCTGTGCTGGGCAGGACACTGTGGAGGGCATTCATTCGTGTTGCTGTTGTTAGTCGCAAAGTCGCGCCCGACCCATCGCGACCCCATGGGCAACACTCCTCCAGGCCTTCCTGTCCTCCACCATCTCCCGGAGTCCTCCCAAGCTCACACCAACCGCTTCAGTGACTCTATCCAGCCACCTCATCCTCTGTCGTCCCCTTCTTCTCTTGCTGTCAATCATTCCCAGCATCAGGGTCTTCTCCAGCAAGTCCTTCCTTCTCATTAGGTGGCCAAAGTATTTGGGCTTCAGCTTTAGTATCTGGCCTTCCAAAAAGCAGTCAGGGTTGATCTCCTCTAGGACTGACCGTTTTGATCGCCTTGCTGTCCAAGGGACTTGCAGGAGTCTCCTCCAGCACCACAACTCAAAGGCCTCAATCCTTTTGTGCTCGGCCTTCCTTATGGTCCAGCTTTCACAGCCATACATTGCACCTGGGAAAACCATGGCCTTGACTATACGCACTTTTGTTGGCAGGGTGATGTCTCTGCTTTTTAGTATGCTGTCTAGATTTGCCATAGCTTTCCTCCCCAGGAGCAAGCATCTACCTAAGATCCAGATGCTCAAACAGTGGTCCATCGATTAGACCTAATGGGACAATCGAGTTCCCTACTCTATTCCAGTAGAATATTAGTAAATAAATATTTATTTACTTATAAGTATTTATAAACACGGATCATGGATCAACTTAATTGATCAGCCTCACTAAGTGTTTCCAACAGCAAAGGAGAATGAAGCTGTAAAAGCAACAAGGCCAAACCGGCATCTTAACAAATGTTGCAAGTCCAAATATTGGTATTCATCCATAGCAGCCAATGGATTGGAAAACTGAGATAGACAAAAACTCATAAACATCCACGAGCTGATCTAAGGTACGAATTAACTTATCTATCCAGGTCCACCAGAAAAACATTTCCTTACCTGCTTTTACCACAGAGAGTCGGTTTAATGTGAGAAAATGGATAAAAATTAATTAATTAATTAGCTATATATGATATACTACAAACTGCTCTAACTGTGGGGAAAAAAACATTATGCTTGATGCACTGAGAACCAAATGCCATCCAGTTAGAAGATCCAGACAGAAAGATTCTAAAACTGCCCAAGCTGGAAAACGTGATTTAAGCGGAAAAGACGGTCATTTTGTAGAGGTCAACAAATACGCCCAACAATAAAAAGCAAGATCTGGGAATCCCACCTTTGCTGACTGGAAGTTGCAACCTTTTCAAGGAAATTCATGGTGGGGACGAACAGCTTCCCCCCAGATTTAGGAAAGAGAGCATTGAGTTTCTGAAAATATTTGCTAGGCATAGATAGTTGAATCCCATGTATAACAAACAATGAGGCATTCTATTATTTTGAGTGTGCTTACCTTACCCCAGAACCCCAGCCTTTAAGATGTCCATCTACCTGTACCCTGTGAGATTTCATTAATCAACCTGTTTAAATTTAGCTTGATCATTTGAGATTTGTTCCTGGAAATAAATGTTCTCAAACATCTGGGTACCATAAAAATCACCAATTAGCTAATACACCGTGACAATTGTATTAATTCAGACTTTGATCAATTAACAGCCAGACAAATCACTAAAAATATTAAATACATGCCTCAAAGCTGGAAGAGATGACTGGTGTTTCAAGATAAGCAATAAGCAGTCATTAGTATAACTGATGAATAATTTTAATTCCAAATTTTAAATGCACAGAACTGTGAATAATGCTGTATCTCTGTCTGCTAACTCTCCAATGTAAAAGAATGCAGAAAAGAGATGGTTAGTCATATAGTTCTTGGGGCTGAATATAAGATTTTTCCCAACATGACTCAATGTAGCAAAAATAAATTTTCAGTGAATTTGGCCCAAGGATTTCTCCGAGTCTAAAGAAAGAAGGGCACCTGGGCCCATAAACTTTATGCCTACCCGGTCAGGCAACTAATCTAACATGATCAGTGTTATCTAACCCGGCATAAGTTCTTCAGCCGTCTCTTAGAAAGAGACCTTTGATCATACTGCCAGAAATGATGTTTGTTTACTTTATACTAGCAGCCACATTGCTAAGATCATGGTCTCAAAGACCATGAGACCCAGCCAAAGTGAGTCATGATTTGGCACAGTCACAGAAACAAGGCAGCACGGTTGGTGAAGAGTCTTTTGGTGGACTTCCTTGATTGGTGGCATCCAGAAATGGAGAAGATGTGAGGGCCACATCAAATCCACCTCAATCCATTGGTTGTTTGGATTGTTTTGTTTTGATCTGGTTAGAATACTGGCCTTGCATCATTTCTGAGTAGACAGTCATGGGTTTTGAACTTCCTAACAATGATGAAGGAATGGACTCCCATTTGGCCTCTTCCCAGAAGGCAAGGACGCAGAACTTCAGACCAATGGGCCAGATACAACCCCGACTCCTGGTTGTTTGGTTGCCTGCCTTTTGCATGGCTTTGTTTCCATTTTAAGAAGTTAAAATGCCACCCCTGAGGAGCAGCTGCAGGTAGTAAGAGCTTACACAGATCCTTTGGGTACTTTAGCTGCACCCCTTTGCTTTCGGCCTTGCTCACTCTTGGAATGAGCCCTTTCCAAGAGATTCTCTGAAACTGAACTTTGCCTTCAGGTGGAAAGTAATGCAACACCCCTTTCTTAAGACGTCGTCCTCTCGACTCAGACCTCCTTCTCCTGAAGCTCTTCCTGTTTCTCCTCCAGAAGGGGGTCACCTTGCACTACCACCTCACCCAACATTTCCTGGACAGGCTGCAAGGTTCAGCTGCAGGATTTTCTCAGCAGGACTGTCCTCTGTTTGGGTTGTTTGTTCCTCCAAACGAGGGAGAATTGTTCATAGGGAGGCTGGAAAACTCTCCCAGGTGTGGGTTCCAGAGTGGACCAACCTTTTCGGAATCATAGATTTGCAGACTTTGTCAATTTTTTGTGGGGTGGGAGGTGCTTAATTGCATCTAATGTAGATTAGTCCATTTGGGACAGTGTGCATTAGCACTAATGTGAATTAGTGCAAGAAAGAAAAACTTGAGTAAAAACCCAATTCTGTCAACGAGTAGACAGCATGACAGATGCCTGCTGATCTGTGAAATGCAAACAGAACGGATGTAACAAAATCCATACACGCTTCATTGCTCATCAAGCCTGAGTTTACTTCCGATTGTTAAGGAAGACAAGCAAGTGCACAGGGGTTGGCCTGCCACCAGCTTAGTCCTGTCTTGCAGGCCTTTCCCCACCCACAGGCTCTCCAGCTTCCATCTTTCCCAGTTCTTCCAAATCTTCCCTTGGCTCCATGCCTGCCTTTTCGCTTTGTCTTTCGCTCTTCTTCCAGCGCTCCTCATGCCGTTCCGACACCTCTCTGGCGCCCTCCTGTGTGCGTGACTCCAGGGTCTGCTGACTATTCCCACCCATCTGCATTCACTTTGCAGCTGTAACTCATCAAGGGAGTTAGAACAGGCCACAGAGGTTCTTCCATCTTGTTGGTCAGATTGAACCATCCCTACCTGATCCGACTGCAGGGGGAGCCTTGGAGAAAGTGGCAGCCCAGGAGGATTCCCACAGGAGAGTTAAGAGGCTGGATGTTGGCATCGCCTAGAATTTCAGCCTAGCGGGGCAGCAAGTTCCTGCTCACTAGACTCTAGATGCAGAGTCCACTCTTCCTTCTAGGAAGTGCAGACGGTCTCATTTTATTTTGACAACCATCCTGCAGATAGGTTGGGCTGAGGCAGGTCCGAGCCACAGGGTCACGGTGAAGCAGGTGGGAATCCAATGCAGGTCACTTCAGGACAAGCACAATAAGCTGCCCCATATATTGTGCTGGCCTTAGTCCAAGCCACTGCTGACAGACAAGGTTGTCTGCCCAGCAAGGCAGAGTGTGCCCTGTGAAGAGGCCCTCACAGGGACATGGCATGCAAATGCAGCTGGCTCAAGTAAGTGAGCAAGGCCAGATGCTGAATCAAAAAATAGAACAAGCTGAATGACCGCTTTCCAGAATCCATTTGGTCATGGATGGATGGGCTGTGTTTTCAAAAGCAATCAGTTCAGATGTCTGGCAAGAGCAAATTGTCTGTACCCCGTCTGTGAAGGAAGTGGTGAAGAGAAAGAGAGAACAGGGGATCAAGGGAAAAAAAAGAGAGAGGCATGGGAGCAAGTGTGGGGAGAAAGAGGCCAATTCCTAGTTTGGACCACCTGGATGTTTGCACCATGTGAGGAGGCTAAGGGGTTGGGGTAGTTTTCTGTACAAACTTTGCCAGCCTGTTACAGTGGGAAGTGTTGAAGCCTTTCATTTTTATGTGGGTGGGGGTTCTAGGGCATGGACCGAACAATATGACCTTACATATAGTACATTTCGGCATGGTTATCAAAAAAAGAGGAATGCTTCTAAAAAAGTTACATGCTTGCTTGAAAATTTTATTGACAACTGTTTGGTCCCAACACACAGAACAGAATTTGGAGCCACAAAGGTCGTCCAAAGGAATTAGACAATGCAGGAGAAAGATGAGTGCTTGTCTCCTGCTGTATCCCATCCAGACAGTACACAAGTCAGGAGCTTCAATGATACTTAAAAAAAAAAAAAAAACCACACACAGCCGAGAAATCTAAATTAGCCAAGTACAAATTAAAGAATTTAATTGTCTTAATTTTCAAATCTGTCAAGTCACATTATTTCTTCAAGCCTTTGTAAAAAGAAACATTGAATTGGATGGCCTTGTTCTGTGAAAAACAAATTTCTCCCAAATCGTATTCTCACTTTCAATCAGCAATTTGGGTCAGAATTACACATGAATCCAGAAAGATTTCTCATTTTCTACAAAGGGCATAACCACACCTGTATTTCAAGTACTCGAGAGTACCGCAGTTCTCTAGTTTTCACCCAAGCCTGGCCTAGCACATAATTTTAGATGACTTGCAATTCAAAATGATGACTGATTCTGCATGCCATGACGAACACAAAGTGTTCAGGTTTTCTTTTCACGCAGTCTACACATCCGGGAAATGGAAAGATGATCTCAAATAAATTTATGTAACGGCTAAAATAACTAAGCGTTTATTCCTATAAACCCCATGTCTGCAGAGGAAACGTAAGGATCTGAAACACACTGTGCCTTGCCATGATATCAGAAAAACCTCCAGTATTTCTCTGCATTCACAATGGCTATATAATTTAGTACTGTTTAATACTTGCTTTGTTTAAAAGTCTTTTTTTTAAACAAAATCAATTTTATTCTTTTAAAAAAGGTTGTCTATAGCCATCGAGTGGCATTTTTCAGTTGCTGACCATTGGATCCAAGCTTATTTCTCGATCTCTTATGCATTAGAAAATACGGTTGAAAAAAAATACATTATCTGTCCAGCCAGTGGAAACCTGCGCTGCATAGTTTCTTTCTTTTAACAAGCGGTAACAATCCATGCCTGGCAAATACAACCCATTGTAAGTGCCAAGTTTACCCAACAGGGGTATAAAGCTTCTGAAGACGTTTTAGCTCAATAAAAAAGAAAGTTCGAGGACTCCACTGACTTGTCTCCTTCAACAAAGGCTGGCCTTTCTAAAAGCCAACAAAAATACCACCAATAGGAATTGGAAGCAAAAAAGTTCACACAGAAGAGCAGCTTTGAACACTCGAAGAAAACTTCAGAATAAAAACCAGACACAGTTAAAAACATACTAACTCAAATTAAGCTTCCCATTTACTACTTTAAAAAGTTAGAAAACAAGGTTAAGTACAGTAACCTTGGCCTTTCAACTCACTGCTCTTATTTTTCTGCTAGTGGATGCAGCATTGTTACCTTCCATCTTAAAAAAGCTCCTTTAACCCCTGGTTGTGATTCATAATTTATGCACTTAAATGCATATTTCTGAAATCCCAAATACTCCTGTAATCCCATCAGCAGAGGCAGCAAGAAGCACCTGAAAATCTACTTCGAAACGCATGCCATTTTTCTCAATCCAAATCAGCATCTACTTGGAGCACTCATAAAAGGGAAGCTTAAAATATCCTCAACTTCCTGCAAGATTCCTCAGTGGTACTAAGTTATTACAGAAGGCATTTAAAAGGGGTTTTGTAATAATCCCAACATAATCTTCTACAGTCACCTTTTGATAAGAGTTAATTACAAGTCATCTAAAAAAACCCTACATTTTGCCCTTATCAATTTAATGCTGAAGACCCCATATTTCAGGTTTTATTCCACCCTTACAATGACGGGTTGTAAGGTTGGAATAAAACCTTCCTGAACAAGAGGATCTCTACGGGCTGGTTCGCAGGAAAGACTGAACAGTGGGATATTATTGCCTGCAAAAAATTCAAACTAGAAACAGCCTATAGATGAATATGTTGTATGTAGGATTATATCACTTAGGAGGTTTCAGAAACTGAAGATTTATCGTTTACTTTTTGCCAGCATTCAACAGAATGAAAAGGAAATGGTAAAATGCTAAATTATCCTTGACAAACGCTTGAAGTACAAATACCTGCCCAGCTGAATTCAGTGTAAATTGAACAAAATCCTCCCCGAAGGCAGCCAACAGTGACAAGCAGAAGAGACGTGACCACCCTCCCGCTCCAGAATTGTGATTAAAAATAGAAAGGGTAGCCAACAGCTTCGTTTTCTGTGCAGTCTAACAAGGTGTTGCCTTTCATACCACAGCAGGACTTAAAGCTTGGTTACAGGTGCAAGTGAAAATTTTGCTGCCAACTTCACCCGGTTTTTATGCTGCTTTTTGGCTGGGCTGTCCGTGGCTTCTTTGCTTGCCTGGGAATCAGGGGATGGGTAGGGTCGTGTTGAAGTCTTTTCTGCAGACATGTGGCTCAGTTCTTCTCTTGCTTGTAACGAGCAACTGGCCTTCTCCTCTTCCTCAGTTAGAATCATCATCTCTAAACATGAAAGCAAGTTTAGCTCTTAAAAAATATTAATCAGACTACAGCACACATTAGTCCATTTTTTTTTAGAAAGTTGGGGAATGTCTGAAAATCTTCCATTTTTTCCCCCAAGGGTGCTACTGCATGTAAACTGCCCAGAGAGCCTATGGCTTGTGGGGTGGGGTATCAATCAATCAATCAATCAATCCCAAAAGCAGTATTATTTGAGCGATTAGGTGAGCTCTATATTTTGCTGGTCTACACATACCAAGAAAGAGGTTGTAGGTGGGCTGGGTTTGGGTTTTTTTTTTTTTTAAGAAAAACAAGTACATTCCCTCCTGTAGAAAGCAAACAAGCTAGAAAAAAGAACGGGCTAGAATCTTGCCTGTCTGCTTTCTGCTTATAAGGTTATTTATCTAGGATTGGATTCAAAAAGCGACACCAGCAGGTTCAAGTGCCGCACTCTGTGCATGAAGACCCGGCTTCCTCATTTGGCCTTTATGGGGGGGAGGGAGGGGATTATTTTGAAGCTCATGTGATAAAGAACATCTTCTAATGGAAGACACTCTTGCCCTGAACTTCTACCAGCGCGTCTCAAGGCAGGCATCCTTTCAGACAGACTCGTCTTTACCGGAAAGGGTTGCTGGATGTTCTTCGAACTGAATGAGGTCTGCAGATTCAAGGATGACCGGGTCTGGTCGCAGCTGCGGGGAGGGAAGGCAGGACGGGACTGGCTCGCACAAGAGATCAACAGCTGACGTGTTCGTGAGGCAAAGGAGCTCTTGATCAGTTTGATTAGGAACTGCAGGAAAACGGAGGGAAAGCAAGATGGTCTTTTTAGAGTACTGCATATCCTGTGATTCAGGGAGCTGTTCTAGGCATCTTGTGAGTTGCCATGGCTTCTGAATTTTCCCTGAAAGCAGAAGCCTTGCGTACTCTGCACTATTCTTGGAACTCACTGGAAATTCTCTGCCGCAGCTCAAAATAGAAACCAAGTCATCCACAAGTCTTTCTGGATCATAACCCCAGAGCTTACACTTCTATAAGGTTGTGACAACAGTGCCTGAGCGAATCTAGTTTTGCAAGCTGTCCCCAAATCATTGTGCTAAGGTACCTGTGATGTGATTTGTCGTAACAACTATAAAACCGTGGAACTGCACAACTCAACAAATTTAATTCTTGAGTCATTCTAAGTAATAGGGGAGAATACATAATCTGGAAAATTCTCTGCCATATGTCCACCAAAAATACAGACTCTTAGGACTGAGTGGGATTCTTTGGGCATTGAGAACATCTCTTCAAAACAAAGACACTTGCTTAGAAGAACGCCCATTAAGATTTCCCCCAAAGTCTTGATACGGCTGGGAGGGGGAAGCTCTAATATTAGCAGATTTAGCTAAGCCCAACTGGATAAAAACATCCTTGACCATTTTAAAAAATACCGACATTTTGTCACCACTGAGGTCACATCAGCAAAAATAATTAGGGGATAAACAACCGTGCAAAAAGAGTAGCGATGAAAGAAATACCTCCTGTGGGTTAATTCTGAAGAAAGACTGGGTGGAGCACAGATGGTACCAATGCAGCGATGTTAAGAGAGGCATGTGACAGAGATGCGGCTGGAAGCCACACAAACCCAAGCAACTCAGTTGCAAATACAACTACTTTACAAGCAACTCCTCATCCATCTGCTGAAACAGGGCAGCAGCAACGGCTTGTGAGACATGAATTTACTTCCAGCGAGCAGCAGTCACAGCCTAGCACACCAATGGCCACCTGGGCTCATGCACACCCAAGGCCATATTCCTTGCCAAGGAGAATCGACAGCAACAAAGCTGGAGAGATGAGCAAACCTGAGTGGGACCAACCAACACTGACAGAACCACTGCAGCTCCAGAGCCGCTGAGCCAAGCTGCAAGAGCGTTAGACTGGGGACTCACCCCACTTGGAAAGAAGGCTCACCCAGAAATTTCAGTGCAGTATTTGATTCTTAGCCTGATATGCCTCACGGGGTTGTTGTGAAGAGACATTTTATAAACCCGTTATAAAAAACACGGGTACAAAATTAGATCTTTAAAAATGCACATATGGCTATAGGCCAGGACATTCAATCAGGTACCCCATGTAAACCGACTCCTGTTAACTCATTTGAACAGCCAGACTTCCTGGCTTGTCATGCCAGGCAAAAAGCAGGCAGCATTTAGCACAAGGGTCTCTGCACCTATGGCGGTAAATTGTGGGTTTCCCCCAAAATAGCTGTACCAGGTCTGACATGGGACACTGAGGGATTGGGGGGATGGATGCAGGCAGGGCTTTTTTTTGGTCATAGAACGCACCAGAACGGTGCTCTGGCACCTTTTTTGATGGATTTTTCCAATGGAGTGATTTTGAATTGCCTGCGGGCTGCTTGTGTGTCCGTGCTGATTGTGAGGGTGCTGCTCGGTTTGGGACACTGCTCGGCTTGGGATTGGTGTGTGTGGTTGCGCACTGTGGCAGTGGCGGCCATTATGTTTGTGTGTGTGTAGAGTGACTGGCTATGTGCAAAAGGTAATTAAGTTCTTTATTTCAAAAAAAGTTGGTGAATTGAAAATCTTTTTTAGTGTAAAAGTGTGACTCCAAGACATGAGTTCCAGCACCTTATTATTATTATTATTTTTTTTTTACAAAAAAAGCACTGGATGTATGGCTGGGCAGGGAGAAGTGGTGGCAATGACAAACGCAATCCTAACTGCAGTTAGCATGTGAGAGACTGTAACTTCCTCAGACAGATTGGCTCTCAACTCTCCAAGTCATGTCCATTGAAACCATTTCAACACGTACAGCAAACTGGCCAACAATGTATTACCAGCAGTTGGTGTTTCCAGTTTTAATTCCAAGGATTCACTTGCTCTCGCCGCCTCTGAAGCTCGTCTGTCACTATCGGCAAGCTGACCTCCGCGATCTTCATCAGTGAGGGGGAGACTGGGTGAGCTGAAACGAGCTGCGGGAAGACGGGGGGTTTGCCATGTTGGCCCTTGGCCAAGAAGCCTACTAAACTTCGTGCAAAAAAACTTGGGCCAACTCAAGACTGGTACTTACTTTTCATGTCATTCTTTAGGACAACAATTCTCTTATGACCATGGCCTTTTATCCATACTACCTAATTAAAGGCAACAATGACAAGAAGTTCGAAATGAGGAAACCCAGTTAAATTCTTTCTATTTTAAAGACAGCACTCGGCTTTTTTCTCCTTCCTACATCCTTCCTTGATAATAACAACATTCAACCTTACACTGGATTCCAGCTATTTCTTGTTTTAAAAAATCACAACTATTCCACCCACCCCAAAGAAACCTGAATTAGGCAGAAAGTACTGCTGTCTTTTTAATCCCTTCATTGTATATCTTCTATGCCTCCATGGGACTCCCAGCAGAAATTAATGCTTATGAATGGTTAAGACCAAGGAGGGAACTTTTGCAGGGAGGTGGGATGGAGAGCACGAGAGACAGAACTGGGCTGTGAGTGTCCACAGAAATATGTTCTCAGGCATAAATCTGGGATTGCTCCTTGAGCCCAGGAGTAGACAACCTACCAACAACTCTTGTTGCAGGTGCAGGAAAGGTGCAAGCCTGGGCCAGCTGGCTGGGCATGCCAGGAGCTGTAAGCCCCTTTACTGCCTAAACTTGCACAGGGCAGTGGCCGAAAATAATAAAATTTCTCCTTTATTAAATAGCACAGATGAACCTTCCCTTATTGGAAAATTCTTTAAAAGCCTTGGGTGAGTGAAGAGATGCTTCCTACACCTGTCACCACGGAAGATCTACGGGTGAGAATTTGTGGTCTCTCCCCCCCCCCCCCAAAAAAAAAATACTGAGTGGGCCACGCTGCATTTATGCAAGAAAAACCAGGAAGTTTTGAACACATCAGGTACATCACAACTTAAAAGATAAATGTTCTCCCTCTAACGTAACTGCCAAAGGCGTAAGAACAAAGCTGGTAATCCTACCCGGGTTGCCCAAGCTCCTAGTTCCCTACCTCTCACCAGAAGATTAGGACTTCCAGCTTGGAACCAAAAGCCATCAAGTTATTCAGCACATGCCCAGCAAAAATATCAGGACACACAACTTCATCTTGATGCACTTAAACAGAACTTAAGTGGATCCAGCTTCTTTTGGGCCGCACCCATCAAGGGTAAGAAGGAAGGAAGGAAGTTGGAGGCTCTCTTTCCCCAGGAGAAAGAAAAGCCTGCGTATTAACTCATGTGTCAACGCGAGAGCTTTCTCAGCCTGGTACCCTTCAGTTGTGTGAGACTGCATTGCCTATTCACGCAGACCATTTACTGGGGAAGCTGCAGTCCAGACAGCTGAAGGGCCCCCGGTTGGAGACAGCTGCGACAGAAGCACTGCACTGGCTAATGACTGGCTGACCACAGCACTGATCCCTCAAGTTCCACTGAAAGGGGGAACAGCTTTGCATTTAGAGAGGTACGATCCAGTTTACCCATCCAAACCAGAGGGAGGTGTGCTAGTGAGTCAGCAACTTCATCCTTAGAGCATCTTCCGCCAATGCTGCAAGCGCTGGCACTCCACGGCATCATCCGTATGAACAACACCTCCAAAGTGACACGTGGGAATCTTAGGATTAAATGTAATTATACTAAGCACAACCACAGCAGCCACAAACCGGTGGAATTGCTCCCAGGAGTTCTTCAAGGTTATTGTAGCCATATGCTTTCGGCTGCAACACTTCGCCTGTGTATTTGCTATAGGCTGTTGAGAACTCATGAAGGAAGATCTGTTGATAGTGGTAGGTGTGAAGCAAAGACCTCACTTTCTTGGCAAACATGTACAGGCTTGTCAGCTTCACATATTCTGCCTCGCCATCGGTAAAAACCTGAGCGGGGGGGAAACAGATGCAATCAGGGGGTATTTCCAACACCTGTGCGCAGAGGGACATTGAAGGATGTGGATCTGCCCATGGAAGCCAGCAGATACGCATGTCCCAGCATGTGAGTCAGTAGTGTATCATTAGACTGGGACAACCATAGACAATAGCCAGACAGGGAAAACAGTGGCCCAGGGTGACCGCAGTGGCTGCTGATGCGTCTCCACAGACTCAGTTATCAGCCACTGAAGTTTATCCCATTCCCTTCTGCTGCAGGGAATGGCCCAAAATGAAGGCTCAATTCACCTTGTCCAGGCAATACGCTGAAAGGCAAGGCAACGGGGAATTGCCTTCAGCAACTTACCCCAACCCGGTGGCCTTCCAATGCATTTGGGCCGCAACTCCCAGAACTCCCATCCAGCAGGGCCACTGACTGGGAATCCTGGGTGTTGCAATCCAAATGTGTCTGGAAGGCACTGGGTTGGGGAAGGCTGGTCTTTAGAGCTGTCTCCCAAGCTAGACATGTGGCTTTGGGCCGGAAATCAAGGCGGTTTGTCCCTGCATCCTGCAGCTACCAGGAGCTGCCAAGAGAGAGGCTCAGACTCACCTCCCTGGATCCTTCCTTCACTTGCTTCGACCCTGGCATCACCCATTGCTAGCCAGAAGCCATGCCTCCACAGAAATTATTGGCTAACTTTTGACAGCTGTTTCATGCCTCCTCATCTTGTTTTCAATGCCTCAAGGGGCTGAAGACATCATCTGCTGGGGCAAGGCTGAGTACGTCCTACTTCTGCCACGCCAAAGGCCTCACACTCAAGACCCAGCACATGCAAGGGGAGGGATCCAGCGAGCGGAAGCCGGGAAAATCCCTCTGCCTGAAGCTTTGGGGCAGCCCCTGCCAGTCAGGAGGGACCACACCAGCCATGCGGAGAGAATCCCTGTCTCCTATGTCCAAATTGCACTTTACGGTTCGGCTGTGTGACCCCGTCCCCATGGACCATCACAGTAGGCCCACCCCTCTGTATTAGGCACGGTACTGGCGAAGGAATGTTTCCTCCCTCCAGTGCTCTCTCGGCTGGTGATCTTGGCCTGCTAGTCTGCAATCAGCAACTGCTCTGCCTACGGTTTCCTTGCTTTTCGTAGCGCTTATTTCACTTCAATGGGATGCCTCACTTCCGCACGAACTGCAGCAGATTTTTATTTTGAAGGGGGGGTGGGGGTGGGAACTTAGGTCATCATCAACCAAACGGAAAAGGAGTCATGTGGGAAGAGAGCACGAGAGTTATGCCGGGCGTTGAGAGCCACGCCACCTTCCTTACCTCAATGAAGTAAGGCACACTTATCAGCAGGTCAGTAAATGTGATGAAGCCATATTCACATGGATTAAGGGCAGTCCCGTGGGTGGTTTCATAATGATTTTTAAGCTCTTCAACAGAAATAGAGGTGGTTTCATCCAAAGTCATCAGGAGGACCAGCAGCTGTGCAGTCAAGGCCCGGAGAGACTTTTTATTTATAAGCTGAAGCTGTTTACCGGATTCTGTGTCAACAACCTGAAGAAGTTTGAATAATGGTGTTTATAAAAAAGCTAAGCCTGAATATGCCAACATATATTCAAGGTTTCCTTAAAACACAAAAATGCCCTCTTCTCCCTCAGGATTTAAATGTTATACAGCTGCCACAAAGAAAGGCTGTGCGCCTCTAAATACGGCTGGAATGATACCTGGTCCCTGGCAGCTCTAGGGAAACCCGGAAAGCGGCTGCCTGTCAGCATGGACCAGACAGAGCCAGGTGGATCGGTACCTTGCCTCAGTATTAAGGCTGCTTGCCATGATCCAAGGGATTCCTGGAAGCGAGAGGCAAGCTGAGGTGGATCCTTCAGGGGGGTCCAGCAGGGGGTGCAGCTGACAGTGCTGGACTTGGCTGGGCAGATACAGGATTGGATCCCCTCCAACACTATCAGGGTGGGAACAGCCACATCAGTGACCTGCTGACACCACAGAACCCTGTGCAAGAGGCCCTACAAAGGAGCTAATAAAAGGGCCGGTTTATTAAAATCTGCTGCAAGGTAAGCCATATATTGGACACACTCTCCAAGGGGTTTGACAAAGAACTATTTCTCTGCAAGTAGTACAATTTCTTCCTATCCAACTGTGCACCCATGAAGCCAAGATGTTACTCATTAAGAAATCTGGAAGGAATTCATTTTAAACGAGCTTCCTTGGGTTTCTATGACAATGCTATTTCACGGGACATGTGTGTTCTCACAGGCGCACACAGACAACATACTGTGTGTGCCGTAGGCTGAACAAAAGGAGAGGAACATTAACGAGCTCTTCAAATTAGCCCGCTGTTTCAGATCTTGGCACCATTTCATCATGTTCTGGAGATGGCACAGCTGTTCAAAAGCCCCCTCCCCTCAAGTCCTTTTTCTTATGTGCTGCACCAAAACATACCTTGATAACGTGGCACAGTTTCTGCAGTAATGCAGGGACAGAGCCAACATCATAGTCCTGGAGGCGCAATGGGTAACCAAATGTTTTAGCGTATTCTGTGAGCACATCGGCCATCATAAGGCTTTTGTCTTTCTGAGACCGGAGCAGCTTAACAAACTGGGCAGCTAAAGCTTTGACCTGCTCCACATCTGTCAGAGCCAGGATCTTCTCTTCTCCACATTCCAGTACCTGGGGGTGGAAGTCAGTTCAGTTAGTGAAATTATCTCAGAAGGCCTTTTCTGGCCACTGAGACTGGCAATACGTCGCATTCCCCCTCACCAGTCACAAGATACAAGCTGAAAAATCATGCGCAAACCATTTCTCCCACAGTGTTTACGTGAACAGTTAGTGGCCCATGAAAAGAAAACAAGAGCTCAAGGTTTGCCCATGTGGGACAGGACTATACCGCACCCTTCCTAAAACAAGGAACTGAAGGAGGCTCACACAGTCCTCTTCCTCTTCTCTACTTTATCCTCACAGCAATCTTGCAAGGTAAGTTAGGCTGAGAGCTGGGGACTGGCCTGAAGTTGCATGCGGAGCTCCATGGTCGAGCAAGGCACTAGCACGTGGAGCTCCCGAGTCCTGGTCCGGGGCTCGTAACCAGCCAAAGTTTTGACTAGTGCTGCTATGATAGCCAGAAGTATGGGGTGTCTAGCATGGAGCTTTGGGATGGCTGACTGCCCACTTCTGCCCTGAAGGACCTGCTGACTGACCTGTAAGACCTCTGGTATGGCTTCAAAGAGTTCAAGTAGTTTGGTGAATCCATAATAGGCGAGTTTGCACTGGCGCCCAAAGTGATGGTGGTAGGATGGGATAAACTTATTAAAAGACATGCGAAAATAGGGCTGGTGACGGAGCAAATCGATGACCTCCTTGGAGAACTGCTTTGTCCTTTCGATTTCCTCCTTGGTACGTTCTGAGGACAGAGAAGTGGGGTCAATCAAGAAATAACTCAGAGGGGGAAAACGGAATGTGAGGAGGAGAAAAGACAAGAGGCTTCGCTCACTATCAACACCACCACCAAACAGCTAGTCTATCCCAATGGCCAGCGAAACACTTGCATTGTTGTGCAGTGTTTCTGGGACTTCATCCTTGAAAAGAAAAAGCCACATCCTTTTTTCAAAGGCTCACCTTTGGGGAACGTAACCGTTAATTTTCCTTGTCTTCCCAGGAGCCTGAAACTGTGGTATTCTTCTGCTCACCTGTGATTTGGAAGCACAGGGAAGGCTTCACACTTGGTAGCCAGGCGATTTCCAGGTGACCACGTGGGGGGAGTCCTGCCCTCTTTGACACCCCCTCCCCACAAAAGCCTATCTAGTCCCTTCTGCTTTTTAAATATTTTTATGCAGTTGATAATCTGGAAACCTGGACGGAAGTGTCATCAGCATGCTGATGTTTAGCTCTATTCCTCTGTAATGACCGCATTAGATGAGGCTGATTCTGTGCCTGCACTCGTAGGTTGAATAAACTGAAGCTCAGTCCAGAGGAGACCATTCATACGCCCATGTGAACCATGTTTAGGCTACATGGGACCGCACTCCAAACTCCCCTCACCCAAAGGCTCAGGCCCACAGCTTGGGAATGCGTCTGAATGTGAGGCAGCCAAGTAAACATCAAAGCCTTTTATGAGAGGCTAGCTGGCAATCCAAGCTTCTCTTGGACAGGGGCTGCCCTGACTCTTGGGGCTGCTTTTGATGAGATTTCTGAAAGAGCAGGTAGTACACAATTATCACTGCCTATCATCCTGTTCAGATGTGCCAGTGCTCTTCTTCAGGTCTTCCTGCTGGATGCAAGGGAGGCAGAAACTAGGAGTTGGATTATCTTCAGCTACAGCGTACTGCTTATGGAACTCCTTCCCAGAAGGAATCCACCTGGCACCAGCTCCATTATCCTTTAGGCATTAGGCAAAACTCTTTTGATCTCCCCCAGCATTAACTGCTCTTAATTTGATGCTTTAACTAGTGCCCTCCTGTTTTCATGCCTAACATTTTTACTTAATGTTATGGAAACCTCCCTAGACTCTGACAAAGGGCTGCATATAAATTCTCTAAAGCAACAAATAAAATAAATACAGGTCAAAGCTTGTAAAACAAGCCTTAATTCACTCACAAAAGTTACATGAGCCAAATACCCATCTGGCACTGGTGCAGCAACAAACGTCAGACTGGTAAAAAGAAGCAGAGTTCTGAAAAGAGGGGACATTACCTCTTTTGGGAATACAAATTACCATCTCACTATCTTGCTGAGACAAACAGATGGTTGTGTCTGGAATTTCTGATATTAGATCTACCAACTCGCACACTCCGTATTCAGTTACATCCCAGTCTTTCGAGAAACACCTAGGCATTGTGAGAGAAAGGAGCTGCAGAAAACGTATTATCAAGAGTCCCACTATCCTAAGTGGGAACACAAAAGGTACAAAATGAAAGTCTTTCCCACTGCCAGTATCCCCAACATGAGAACTAAGAGAAAACCGAAACATTCTCAGGGTTTAAAAACCAACACTCTGGAAGATGTTCTCCATGAGGTGGCAAAAAACACCACACTTCTCTTCTTATGGGGATTTTGCAAGAGATCTTCTGCAAAAAGACAGCACAAGGGCAAATAGCTCTCTGTGCCTGGGAGTTCTTTGCACAGGCTGTAGGACTTGAGGAATGATCGGGGTGCCAAAAAGTCAACAGATTTGGTTAGTAAGACATTTGTCTACCCTTGGCTCAAGGTAGCAGTCTAGGAAAGACCCGTTTCTAGTAATACATTTTAAAAACCATCTGGTTTAAATTCTACCCTATCCCTCCATTCTGAGTAGTTTCAATTACTACTCTTCAGATGATTCTGACGCTTCTCTTCAGAATTGCCCCTCTCCTTTCTATGGGGAAATGCTACTTTCACTGAATCCACAAAGCATTAAATTAAAAAATCTTGAAACTTCAGTTCATAGCACAGCGATCAGGATACATACCAGTGATAAGCGTGTAAGAACTCTCTCACAACCACCTGCTTACTGGCCTGGGACTTGAGAAGCTTCAACAAATCTTGAGTGAATCGCTTTACTTGGGCCCTGTGTGTCAAGGTTAGTAAACGCTTGGTGCCTATTCCGAGTATCTAGAAGAAAAACAAATGTGCATAAAACATGGTGTTTCCTGAACGGTCCTAAGATGAAGCCATGTTAGAGCTGCATAACCAGAAAGGCTACGGGTACGGTGTGTGTGTGTGTGTGTGAGCGAGCACAAATGCAGGAACGCAATCCAGTGAAGATCAGAACAGCCCCTTGCTGGTTCTTCACATCAGTCCTGACGCTTTTTTGACAAGCAGCCATGCAACTCCAACAGATGGAAGTGACCTGGATGCCCCTGGATCACAGTAACAGAGCGATCTGCCAAGTGGCTAAGCAGCAGGCAAGGTGGCAGGGGCTTTCTCCTCTCCTCTTGTCCTAAGGAAGTTCTATGTGAATTAAATTTGAACAGCAGCTTCTTCAGAAGAAACATAAAGAAGAGTCTTGTGGCATCTTAAACACGTGCAAATTTATTCTGGCATAAACTTTCAAGGACTCTGTCTCTGTTAAATTTGCCTGTTGAGGTAGACTATGTCCACAACAGGTGCACCTGGACGCTTTTCTTAGTGTTCAAGGTGCCACACAACTTGTGGTGGTTTTTGCTGCAGTGAAGTAACATGGCTACCCCTCTGGAAACCATTTCTAAGAAGGGAACCTGTAATATTCTTGGCCAGTGAGAGGCTATGGAAGAGATTGCAGACATTTACAGGTATTAACCTTACATGCAAAACCCCCTAATTGGGATCACTTGCTCACTGAAAGGCCTTCTCATTCAAAGCCAGCATCTGGACAAAATGGCGATGCTAAACTCACTTGCAACACATGAGGCACGGCTTCCAGCAACTCCATTAACTTGGAATACCCGTAGTCAGACACACGACACTGCTTTGCAAAATGGTGATGGTATGTTGGGATGAATTTACTGACAGGGATGATACACGATGGCTGGTTTTTAAGGAGATCGATCACTTCTCTGCTGAACTGAATGAGCTGTGGGTTACCCACAGGACTTTTAGAACGTAGAAGCCAAGGTTCTAGAAAGGGAAAGAAACACACACGTGCTCGCTTAGAAGAAAGGGACACAAATGGAATGAGATGAGCACTACACCAAAAAAGAATAAATTGGAGTAGGGACACTGTGGAATTGGGCAAGGCTATCACATTGCTGCAGAGCAAAAGCCATTAAGATGAAATGATAGAAACAAGACCACCGGTAGCCTGAAGGCAGCTTTGCATCCCAGGGGAGGGAAAATATAACCGGAATGTCCAGGGGCTTTCAAACACTTGGTGGGGATTGTCTTCATCTTTGAATGACGGATTTCTTATGCTTTCCTACATCCAGCTTTTGAAACTACCTCTGCTTCAAGAGAAACGTTTAGATAGTGAGGGGGAAGCTGCTGTTTACTATATACAGTAAGTGCAAACCCCTTTGGGTACACTGGATTAGTTGCTTGTTTTTTAATACCCTGAAAATGGGGAGACATTTACAGTGCAATACTAAATATGCTTTCCTAGAAGTGCCACCTGTTTTCATCCAAACTACATTCCTACACTGTAGCTTCAGAAACTTCATAATGGATGTCAGATGACTCTAAAAGACACAAAATTAGTTTGTTGCTTAGTGTTTTTAATATTAGTTTTTCCAAAACTCTAGACCCAAGCTCTCCACAGGGACCACAGCGTTCACAATTTATCGTGAAATTTATGAGTTTTGTCTCCACAAAATAAGTTCAACATAGTGTTTGGCTGATATAACTATTTGAAAGATATAGAGAGGTTTAACATTTGTTTTCTAAAATTAATATGACTGATAAAAGATTTTGAAGATGCTCTAAGCCACCTGAAGTTGGACTGTACTAATGTGAGTTTTGCCCTTATGGGTGCGTGTCCCAATCCTAGCATGCTGGATTATTATTGGTTAAAATACTTCAAGGGTATAAATCTCAGACTGGATCATTTGGCTTCTTTCCAGTGGGAACAGGAAGCAAATAAAGGGAAGACAATACAATTATGTCCCTCTTTCTACATCTGGCAATCTCCAAACATCATAATTATTTAAACTATTTATACGGCACCCTTCCTTATCCACACTGTAGGTCAGGAAAAAGTTTCCAATGAAGAAACAAGTTCTTTAAAAAAATAAAGAATGAGATACGTACCTGCAGTAGGAGGCGGTGGCTTGTTATGTATCCATTTTACAACTTTAATACCATTTTGTGCAGTGGATATATTAACACCAGGAACACAAGTGATGAGGTGTTCCAGAGGAACTCCCCCCTGGCCTTCTTGCACGACTTCTAGATTGCTAAATTCAGAAGCATAGCAGTCTGGAAAGCTGCAGAACCAAAACAGAAAAGTGTCTGACCAGCCTTTATAGGTGCTACTTCACAGATGGCCAATTAAGCCTCTGCTAAATAAGTAAAACAGATGCAGTTATGTACTAGCAACCTTTAAAGATGTTTTGAATGTGGAGTATACCTCTTATTTGACATCAGTCTGTCTTATTATAGTTTATGGTGGTCACAACCTTAATTTGGCATGGCCAGCAGTTAACTCCTGAGTCAAAGAAAACAAGCAATTGGATAGGAATTTGGAGTCAGATGTGAATCTGCAAAAACCTAGGACAACTTTGCAACGGTTAACACAGGTCAGTATACATTTCAAGATCTAAGGACCAAAACAAAAAGCAAACAAAACTCCTACAACAAACAACAACCACCCCCCCCCAGTTGCTACAGATTTTCTGCACAACTTGATATGCCCAAGTCATGCAGTTTTGCCATGTTGTGGATTATATATGTCCATAAGAAAACTGAGAGTTTTATTTCTATTTTCCAAACAAACTCTCTTTGTAACACCTAATGCCCATGTCTGCACTTTATCACCTGTAAGAGAACATGTGAGAACATGTCCTATAGCATTTGGGACCAGAATACTCAAAGGAGCGCTTCTCCCTCACCGGTCTGCCCAGCCGCTGAGGTGGCACCATCCTGGAAGCCCTCCAGAGCCCTGTGGCAAGAGGCGAGTCCACCTGGAGAAGAGCCTTAAGAGCAGTGCTCCTGTTTCGTGTGCCTGGAGATCAGGCAGGTGCCAGCACTGTACTGTTTTAGGCACCTCCTGGCTTCAGGGAGCCTCCTTGCCTGGCCCACCACCACTTTTCCCGCTATCCTGTCTCTGACAAGCTGCTTCATTCTTTTATCTGTTTGTACTGTCTACCTTTGCCCTGCTCAGGGCTCCGGGGTATGTTAGCTGTGGAGCAGGATGAAGAGGATGATGCTCATCAGGGGTGTAAGGACGCTAGCTGGAAATGGCCTTGATGTGAACGAAAAGGAATGGGAAACCTTCGTGCCTAAGTCTAGGCACAGCACAGACTGTTGGAGAGGGACAAACGCTCCCCGTGGCTTGCTGTTCAAACGGCAACGTCATAATGTGGAGGAAAGCACACCAAACACGATGGGAGGCGGGAAGAGAGGATTAAAGGTGAAAGGCTGCTGGGGAAAGGTGGCAGTCTCAGAACTGTTTGGACAACCGCAGATGCTGATGCTGGGAGACAGTGAGTGCAAGGGAAAGAGGGCACAGGCATGAAATAAAGGAAGAAACCTGGGACTCATAAAAGAAGAAAGCACCTGCAGTGCAATTGGGAAGACAAATGAAGAGAAAATCAGAGGCAGATCAAGTTTAGTCCTTCATGGTTTCTCACATGCTAAATATCAGTATTACGTTGCCCTAAACAGGGTGGCAGTACCCTGTGTTCATGTATTTATACTGTGTGAGTCCAGAATGCGCCATCTGCACTGATTAAACTGTCTTTAAAGTCTCAACCTTGTGTTTTCAAGCACACATTTCCAGCCCTTTCTGCCAACAAGTAACCTTCAAAATGTGTAAGCAAAGTCTGAGTGAGGTAAGACTGACTTTTCAGGGAAGATGTTTGCTCAAAATGAGAAGCAGAGTACTTAAGTTAAACACACACACACTCAGGCCCTAAAAAATGATGTTCTCTGGGTGGTATGATAAATGATTTCCCTCAGATGCTTACGGTGTGTGTCAGCAACGACAATGGAACCATCTTACCTAAGTAACGGCACGGTCCCTTCATGCGTTTGCAACAAGCTGTGAACTTGCGGTGCGAACGTCTTCAGAGACAAAACCACAAAGGGAACTTTGTAGGAGTCGGGATCAAAGTCATGCTCACTAGAGAAGCAACAAAACAGTAGTTAAAATAGATACCAGGCAGACTAAGCAAAGTATTTTCTCTAGCATAACTCTGGCAAATTGGAAGAAACAGCATTGTTAAGTGCCTACCGTTGAAGAATCATCTTATGTTTACAGCCAGTGACAGGAGTCTACGGTGTAGTACTGCTGTAGTACAAATGCTAAGCAGACGAGTGCGCTCTGTGGTCTAGCAGGTCTAAATCAGGGGGACTGTATTTAATCTGCACAGGCATGTGCTATCCTTCATCCCACAAAAGAATTACAATGGCTGTAGCTTGGAAGCGAGGAGCATGTTTTGCATGTGGAAAGACCCGAGCATCTTCAGCTAGGGTTGGGAAGCACCCATGTCTGAAGCCATGGAAACAAGACCAGGCAGGACAAGCCAATAGTTTGACTTAGCATAGGGCGTATTCTTAAGGGCCTAACTCAGAGGAGGAAGCCAACGTCATGCTGATAGCAAACATGACAGAATAAAACTTGCCACAGTTGTATGGGCTTGTCCTGCCACCAAACCGAGCCCATTGATCCACAACAATAAACCCAAACAGCCTTTCCAGACTTAGGGTCTGACTGCAAGCAGACCTAAAGAATCCTGCAACTCCCAGCCTTCCTCAGCTGGCATTGGTGGCTGGGATCGTAGGGCTTCTTCTGTCCAGGTAGGCCTAGGACGGCACCTTGAATTAAAGCACCGTGTGCTGGCATGCTCAACCTCAATTCCAAAGTAAGATGGAAGACCTGGAAATGCAACTTACTTGAAGTCTTTATTCATGCAGTGCTGTTTACAAATAGGCTCATGATACTCCAGTTCTTCAAATATGATCGGACTACAATTAGCAGAAGAACCATCATGGGACTGGGAGGATCCCAAAGGGCTTTGTCTTGCTTGACTACTTGGTAAGAGACATACAAGCCGTCCATTGCCTTGATCGCGGACTGCTACAACGTCAGTTAATTTATACAAGTCAGATACATTTATCTTATGTCCAAATCTAAAAATAAATAAAACAAAGATTTTAGAAGGAGAAGAAGGGGCTAAGGCAAGCTCTATTCTTGCAAAGAAGATCTGTTTCAAAAGTACTACTAGTTGCAAAGGATTGAAATAGAAACATTTATGATTCCTTACAATTAAAGGGGCACATTTCAAACCTACTTTTTCTCATAGATCTCTGTGAACTTGAAAAGAGGGAGACAACATGCAGGAGCATCTTGAAGAATTGACATCGCTTCTGAACTGTGGATGGAAAAGTTGTGGCATGTTAGAAAAGCACAGTGGATCATGGTATTCTCACCCTTGTTCTGGATTTACTCTGGAGTCACCAGTCTTTTCTACAAAGCCAGACCACTGCCATAGCCCAGGAAAGGCATTTAACTCTTTGAGAGTATCGATACCATGTCTTAGGAAGACAGAAAGCTCATGGGTTAAGTACAGCTAAGGCCACAAATTGAAATGTTACTTTAAGGCTGCAAGAGTTCCACACGTGCAGTGGGGAATACATTTCGGTAAACCAGTCATTCTTATCTTGAGGGCTGGTTCCCACCTAAGTTTACGGAACCAACTTGCCCGGACAGCTGTTCTAGTGTTTACGTCTGTCCTAAGTATTTTTGGCTACTCCCAGAAATCATTCTCATCTTCCCTGGCATACAAAGAAAACTCACCATTTTCTTCACTTTCCGTTTAGTAACTGTCTGAAGACTGGTGATGCCCCTCTCACTACCATTCTCTATGCACCCCCCCACCCAGATATATCCTCTGAAAATGATCCCATTTTAAGAACCCTTCATAACCCACCTCCAGTCAAAATTACCACAAACCGAAGTTTACCTTTTGCTTTTGTGCTTTACCTAATTAAAGCTAGAGATTTATTGGTAGCTCCTGTTGCTAGTGAGACCTGGATCCTCTTGCCACCAATTTTGCACCTGTGAAGGTTGTTGACGGCACTAATCGCTTCTTGCAGATTCTCCATTTGAATTATTGCCTTCAGCTGATAATCTGTATGTGGACTGAGTTCTACAGTTTTGACCTGAAAATAAGAGATTAAAAAATAATTGCAGAGCAGAAATGCTGAGCTACTCAGGACATCCAGGATACCCAAGAAGGATATGAAACATGCACCGGCCATTATATGCATTACTAAAATAATATGAAGTCCCAGCCACCACAAGCCACCTGGGTCAGAGGCATTTAATGCTTTAAGAGTCAGTCTGGTGTAGTGGTGAAGAGCGTGGGACTGGGACTCAGACAATCTGGGTTCTGATCCCCGCTCGGCCATGGAGCCAACTGGGTGGCTTTGGGCCAGTCACAGATGCTCAGCCCAGCCTACCTCACAGGGTTGTGGTTGTGGGGATAAGATGGAGGAGGAGAATGATGTAAGCTGCCTTGAGCCCTTTGTAGGAAAAAGGCAGGATATAAATCCAAAAATAAATGAATAAATAAATAAGAGCAACTACTTCAGAGTGCAAACATGTGGCTTCAGACTCTGCAAAAGGCCCTGGCACAAAGCAATTCCTTGCCCCTGCATCTAAGCCTTTTTTTTTTTTATTTCACTGTTGCACTGGAAGTGTCACATGTGTAGTCTGCTCATTGGCAGCTTCCACTCTGGAGCTGTGATTACGCCGCTGCTGCCTAAGGGAAGCCTTCGGCATTCATTCTGGCAACCTCAAGAACTGAAACAAGTGGATACACAACCGCTGTGGCTCACCTTCCCGTGCCTAGAGAAGGTTTCATGCAAGGTTTGTTGCAGCTCTTTCCTGGATAATCTGTAGTCAATGTTGCTAATCTGAATATCCACTCCGTTTGCAAAGGGATCTGGACAGTCTGCACTGCCCGCATGATTTAGGATGTTCAAGGTGAGTGGAGAAGACCTGTTCGAAATGTTTGGAGACACACTCCTGCGGAAACAGCATTGGGGGGGGGGGGGGAGAGAATTTCAGAATCATTCATGATACTGCACAATACACACATATAGCAATGATAAACCACTTTAGGCATTTTCAGATTTGCAAGTGAAAGCATTTTTGTCCTCAGGAGAACATCTTCAATCAAGTGGAGTAACATGTCAGTCAAAATCATCTGCCCTCTTCGTTTTGTGCCAGATGGTTTGAGGTTGTACATTTTTGCTTGCAATGAACAGATTAAACCCTGTTAGTTTGAAGATCTTCTCGTTCTTGTGCCAGTACTATTACAATCACCATCATCATCATCATACACTGGGGTAACTCTACCTTGCTAAACCTGTATTATACAGGCTCAGACCACAGGTCCGTCTTGTCCAGTTTGCCAACACTGACTGCCAGCAACTCTGCAGGATTTCAGGCAGTTTTTTCCTACACTGTCTGGAAACATTGGGGAACAAGCCCGGGGTCCTGCAAATCAGGCACATTGCGACTGAACTGTGGTCTCTCCCTTGAGGGAGCAGGGAATGCCCACCAATGCTCACGGAATCTGCTCCAAAGTGGAACATACATGGCATTCTGTGTTGGTATTACGCCCAACACGTTTCCAGTGGTGAGACAAGTTGCCTCAGGTGAAGGATATGCCCATACAAAGGAAGGAAGGAAGCATCAAATACCCCCTCTACTTTCCGAGCATCTCCTGTCCCACGGACTTTGGTGCTGGGGCAGATTCACAGCTGTGCAAACATTCACATAGTGCATTCAGAGCCACTCTGGTTCCAGGCTCTTCCCCAGAGTGCTTTGGTTTCCAAAAGCTGCTTACCTTGACGACCAACAACTCTGAGAGATCAGAACAGGGCTGAGCTGTCTTGAAGCTGTGAGCATGCTGAAAGCGGACGGGTAGCTAACTTGGAACATGTCATCCTTCTCTTTTCTCTCTATTGGGGAGTTGCTGACGCTTCTGGCTACAGACAAATCCTTCCTGCATAAAGGAGAATGACGGCATCATTTAGATTTGCTACTTCGGCTCCTGCTGTGACAAAATTAACTCATGCTGTTGACATACTTTGGATTGCTTTTATGAATGGAGTCTCCTCCTCCTGTTTTTTTGGTTGCCAGGGGTGCAGAACTAGTTGCATTAGAATTATTTTGCAATGGCTGGTCTTGGCAGTTCTCAGAGGTTCTTGGATTTTTTGACTCCATACGACACAGTTCCTGGAAGGAGCAAAAAAATAAAAGAGAAGCAGAGAAGATGTAGGAAATGAATTCTAACTGTAGAAGCTGAAGGGCAATCAGCCATTTACAGTTTAGTGATGCAATACGCAACAACAGAAAGACTAAAGTTGAAACACTGTAGTCACAAAATAGTTTTTCACAAAAGGATAGAGATGGGCTCTTAGTAAGCGTCAAAGAGCTCTGAGATTCGTGAGCATTTCATGTTTTTTAATGGCTTTGAGAAAATGGCTCTAAGCATTTTCATTTTATAGAATTGTTTCATTAAATATTCAAGCTTCATTACAAAAAGAACTGCACATGGATGTTACATTTCCCCAAATTAGAACCAGGATTAAGATAGGTTTACCATGAAGATCATCAGGGTAGAACAGGAGGAATAGGCAGGTGATAAAAACAAAATGAAATAAAAGAACCTGTCAGACTTGCTTGACAACAATTGAAATAACTGGTAAATAATACGTCCAACGCATCAATGCACGTTCTGTGTCTTCACATCCACTGGCAATCTGTTCAGACCAGCCTTTGCTGACCCAGTGCCGCCCAAAGGCTTTGGACTACAATTCCCAACATTCCTGACCATGGATCATGCTGGCTGGCAATGCTGGGAATTGAAGTCCATGAGGGCAACCGGCTGGGGAAGGGCGGTTAAGCTGTTTGTCAACTAGGGAATGAATATTTATTATCACCAGCAAGAGTGACCGTTTAATATGAAACACAAAAGGCTAATGACTCCCATACATCCGTAATTCATGGGAATGTGGTCTGCAGCAAAGAGGGAATCCATCTCCCAACCTCATATAAGCCCCTGACCATGCCCCCCGCCCCCGGATGTTCAGCTTCATCGCAGACATTTGGTAACAGCTGTTTACAGCCGTTCAGCTGAATGCACCCGAGAGCTCCTCTGAAGATGGCTGTCGGGGTTGGGTCGGCAGATGTTGAACGGGCCGGGCCAGTGGAATGCGCAATGCTCGGGCCAATGGTACTGCCACCTCCCTTTTATTCCTGTTATCCTGCACACAGATTAACTTGTTTTCGGTTTATTAGCCCTACAGACAAGCTCTTGTCATAACAGACGAGATTTTGGAAAAGCAGGCTAAAAACCGTGAGGTGTTGGAAATGGAGAGCGGGTTGCAGGAAAGCAGGGCAAGGCAACAGCTGCCCTTCAGCTCCCAGAATCCCTTATCATCAGCCGTATTGGGATTCATGAGAATTGTAGTATAACCAAAGTGTAAGTTATAAATCATAAAGGCTTGGATCCAGAGAAGCACGAGTAAGAAACTGCTTGCTTGCTTGTGGTTTCCTCATGTCTTCTTCCTGATGTAACAGCCTCAGCACCATTTCAAAAGTCCCAAAGGAGGCACAGGAAGAATGGGGGGATGCAGCTAGAGGGAGACAGTGGGGACACCCCTGCACAGACAGAGGCCAGCAGCCTGTCTGGCTTCCACTTTCTTTTTCAGATTGCATTCCCTAGAATGTTCCCAATTTCAGTGAATCTATTGGAACGTTTATGCAAAGTTAAATACATGCCTCTAATAATTAAGGAGAGCACAGAGCACACTAGTGGATTAAAAGAGATTGGTAAACCTGAATTAGTTTTAGAGCAACCTGACGATGTTGGTGAAGATCAGTAAGATCAGAAACTAACACTTTCAAAAGATGTAACAGCATTCATACCTGTAGACTCTTTATGCTTGTGTTCTTCTGAGTTGATCCATGTGCCTGAGAACCTTTTCCTGAAATTGCTTTGTTGGTGAAAGATTGATCATTTGAGTCTCTGTTCACGAGGCACAGCTTTGTGTTCTTGTTGACTTTTTTGGGAGACTTAACTTTTTCTGCTGCAGTAGAACTCGTATTCTTGGTTTCAGAAAGTTCTTTGTTTTTGGGGGTAAAAGACACAATGATCCTATTGCCAAAGACGTCTTCATTCTCCATTCGCTTCTGAGCACGTTCAGCACTATCTTGATTTAAGAAGCGGAGGATTGCACTGCTGCCAGAAATCGTCAGTACCTTCCCACCACAGTTGTCTGACAAACGTCGGAGTCTGTAGCAGACACTTTTGGTGTCTCGGTTTGTTGGCAGGTTGTAAACATATAACAGGGTATGGCATGCCTAATTGTTAAAACAAAAGGTTTTAGTTAGCTTCTGGAGAAGCCAGGACACAGAACCACAACTGAAGATTTTGACAAGGCTTTTGTATTAGACATTAATGCAACCCATAGCTTTATGGACTTGTCATGTCATTTCTATACCACCCAATTTCCAAAGCTCTCTGGGGCATTAACAATTTATACAAAACAGAAAAAAAATACAAAAACACAACACAATAAAGCACAGAATCATAATACAAAATTTAATACATGCCTTAAGAAAACGAGCAATGACAAAAAATTCAGACCTCTCTCCCTTGGAGCAGCTCTGACCTTTCTGAGGTGGTCTCTGGAGGTGGAGAGCAGGTGACACAGGTCACCCATGACGGGGCAGCATTTCTCCCCTGAATTAGTGTTCAAGACAACACTAAAACCTGGCCTGTAAGGGCTCCCTGGTTTGGCCCTTCTGCAGATACCACTCCTGCATTTGCAAGCAGGCGGCATCCTTGGGCAGGAACTGCACTGCTGCCCCGGACCGCGAAAGCCACAGATGCAGCTACCCACACTACCTCAGGACTATCTACCTGGAATGCCCATACACTGAGACCATGGCTGGCTTAGACAGATGTTTTTGTTTACCATTGTCAGCCTGTTGTGTTGTCTCAATCCAGGTGCGGTGTTTCACCATGGTACACCTGGTCACTAGAAACCATGAGAAACAATGGTTTGTTGTATGGTTTCTTACTATCACCATGGTCTGCTATGTTCTCTAAACCCAGGATTGATGTTTCCACAGTCTTGGTATGCAACTAGCAGAGTGTCCCCTAGAAAGAGAGGCTACTTTAGCAGCCTTTTCAGCCATACAGCCTCTATGATCTTTCTCTGCCTACAGAGATGTGGACCAATGAGGAACTGGCAGGTAATACTGCTTGGGATTGAATTTCAGGCATGGTGATGGCATACATGCCACCAGTGAGAGGCCTGAGTGGGCAGGATGGAAGCCATGATAATACTGAAACTGCTTATCTGGCAGGTTGATCATGGTAAAACTGTGGTAACCACATTTGCTGTGTTGTGTGAACCCAGTCGAGGTGGGTAATCACAATGGCACTGGCCTTGAAACTTGCTGGAACTATTTCCTCAGAATTATTAAAACTGTACATTATTCTGGATCAGATTCTATTCTATTCTATTTATTTAAAACTTTTGTATACCCTTCCAACACGGACGTCCCAGGATGGTTCACAACAGCAACGAAACAGAATAAAGAGAAAAGTAAGAGTAGCACAGCATCCAGTATTAAGTGTATACCCACAGATTAAAACAAATATGCAATTAAAATAGTGGGAGAACAAAAAGGGTTTTGCCTGGAATTGGCACCAGGCGAACCTCTCTGGGGAGTGTTTTCCGCAGTTGGGGTGCCACCACAGAGAAAGCCCTCCTCCAGGAAGCCACCCTCCTGATCTCTTTCAAGGAGGGCTCCCTTGAAAGACTTGTGTGAGTGCACAAGAGTTTTAAGTTCAACACCTCTTTTGACAACTGATGCACTTATTTCAGAGTAAAGCTAGCATATGCATTTACTTGTAAATTAAAAGAATCTGGAACATTGGAGGCTATAACTGGTAAACAGTGATATCATAACAGCAAGAAGAAAAGGGAGAAGATACCACAGTCTGTTTAATCATGGTGCAGGTAAGTGGCTAAAGAAGTTCATATTGAGTTTAGTCACAGGCGATTTAGCTAAACTTAGAAATGCCTTGTTTTGGCTGAAGGGAAACAGAGCTCTTCCAGTTCATTCACCTGAGCATCTCAGAGGAAAGCACTCACCGGTTTTTTCAGTGGTAATCTCGGAGGCAAATCTGAAATAAATTCTTCAAATCTGATGAGCTCATGGGCGTGATGCAAGAGCGCTTCAGAAGCTTGGTTTTTGTGCACCAGGATTATGTGGAAACCATGGCGGTGTCTCAGGTCACTGAGTTCTAGTGCAAAGTTCACATCAGCTGAAAATACAAGCTCAACATCAAGAAAAATCACTGGTTTAGCAAGACTGTTTCAACAAGTTCACCCTTACGCGGGCTGTTCTCTTCAAAATCACCAGCAACTCCTGGCAAACTTCTAGCTAGATTACTCCCCAAACAGAGACTTGGCTCCAATTAAGCCGCACACTAAGCAGAAAAAACAGAAGGTACAAATGCATCACTCACTGGCTGAGCAGGGGATGCTGCAGAGAGTAAAGGAGAGCGAAGACATTGCTATTGCCTGTGTGCAGTGGGTTGCAAAGACGACAAGTTGTCGGGGACTGGTCATTATTCTCACGTAACTCCAGTCCTCTATCAGCTCCATTGGCTTCCCATTGACATCCGGGCTCAATTCAAGGTGCTGGTTATCACCTGTAAAGCCCTAAACGGCTTGGGACCAGGATACCCAAAGTAACGCCCTTTTCCCTATATGCCCTCCTGCCCCCTAAGATCGGCAGTAGAGGCTCTCTTCCAATATTTTAAAGTTAATTAATTTTAATTGTATATTTATTCATTTAATTTATTTTTAACCACGTCATTTTATACTCAGTTGTGATGCAGTCAATTTATTTTGTTTAGAATTAATAATGCATTATAAGCCGTCCAGAGATGACAGTAATGGCCAGCCTATAAATTTCCTAAACAAACAAACAAATAATAAATAAATAAAAGGAAACCTGAAGAAGTCCAGTGGAGTTTCTTTAGTCCACACAGAGTTCATGTGAGGTCCCAGGTCTCTGCATGTCCAACCTCATCTCATTCTTGTTTGCATAGCTGTTTTCCTATCCCATCCCATCCCCCCACCAGTAAGTCTAGCAGCAAAAGCCTTAAGAGTGATGCTACTCAAAGCATCTCCTTGTGAAAGCTCCACAGACACAGAGGCGTGAGGAGTTCTAGAGAAATCCTTCCCAATGTGTGCAGACGTGCCAGGAGTCGTCCTAGAGGCAATGTAAGCAAGGCAGCTGCTATTACAGACAGATGCCACACAATCCACATTGCGCTCACAGAGGGGACACCAGTGGGAAGACACTTGAATGGGGCATTCACACTCAAGGGCATCTGTGCAGGGCACTCTTGGCAGGCAGCATGACATCTGTTTGGAGGACAGCACTGCTCCGCAATCAAGCAGCTGGGTTCATTTGCTTTGTGCAGATCCACTCAAGGTAAACACAATCAGCTTTCAGTTGATTGCATAGCCAGAGACATTTAAACCCTAAAGAAATACTCTAAATCCTGAAGAAATACTTAATTTACAATAATTTAAGTATGGTAGGAAAAAAACCCCCCAGCATCCAGCTGATCAGACTGAGCCAGAATTTGAGTGAAACACTCTGTTCCTGCGATTGGCGTAATTTCTTTCTGATAGCCAGGTATTAAAATGAAACAGACCCGCCTGGTCCTTAAATCTGGGCACTTAAAACTCAAAGCCATATATAAAGTATTTCTTACACATACTTGATACAAGGACCACAGTGGCTGGTGCAGCGTGTGTATCAGCAAATCTTCGAAGACTCTGTCTGAGTTTGTCATCTGCTGCATTCTTTGCTGTGGCATTTATGTGTGCCACTGTTACCTGAAGAAATACAAGGAGTCATCTCAATTAAAGCCAATGCCGTAGGGACTTGGTCCACAGTTGGTAACTTTCACAGAAATGCAGCCAAGCAGGAGTGTGATGTGGATGGAAAAAAATGGCTGCGTTACAGAACCAAAGCCTCCAAGTCATGAAAAGCAGTTCTCCTATTTTATTCCACACTGGCCAGACCACATCTAGAGAACTGTGTCCAGCACTAGGCACAACATCTTAAAAACAGAGACAAGTTGCAAGAAGTTCAGAGGAAGGTCATGAAAATGACTTTGCATATGGAAACGAAATCATACGCAAAAAATTGAAGGAACTGGGTGGGAGGACTGGATTTAACAGGCGTAACTGAGAGGAATGTAGACTGCAGTTGAACATTAGGAAACATGTCTCGGTAAGAGAAGTTCAAACACAGAACCATTTGCTCAGGGTGGGCTCTCCTTCATAGAAGGGTCTTCAAGTAAAAGTTTGACAGTTGTCTGTTCTGGATATTCCTGCTTTGGATTTCCTACAATATAGAGCTTGAGCATCTGAAACAGATAATTTGGTGGCCTACAACATCCCCTTCAACTCTATATTCTTGTCTGCACTGATCAAAATATGAACTGGAAAGAGACTTGTGGAAAGGAGCTAAATCCCAAAGAGCTTACCTGGCAGTTGTTCAGTTCTTCAATAACCTCTTTATTCTCCTTACTAATATCACACACACAAATGAACTCTGCCTCTCTGTGGCCTTTAAAAAACTTCTCACGAATTCGCTGTACCACTGCTACAGCTGAACGGCCGGAAGGAACAGAACAGTTTTCAATATCCCAAAAGACTCCAATGGGAGGCAGGTTTTCTAGCACTTGGTTTGTTACAGCAACTTCTGGAGGTCCTTTAATTGGAAAAGGTTAAAGAAACAACTAATGTGAAACACTATTGTCAAACGTGCTGCAGTTTCAAATGCAAAATTAGAAGAAGCTAGAACGTTCATATCAATTGCAAAGTAATTGTGGACATTAATTGCATGGATAAAACTCTAAAGATCATTTAGTGGGAAGAGTTCAGTTCAGCACCAGTGAGTGACAACCCCACCCTCACATGATCTATGATCTACACTCCGCTTCAGAGCACTCGCCATGGTCAATGGAAATGCCAGAAGGGAAAAGCACTATTGCCACCTACCTGCTGGCATTACATGTTGCTTTGCCTTGAACTAGCTCCTAATTTCTGTAAGTTGACCTGGATGAAAAATAGCTTAATGAGGTTGCTGATATTCCCAGGCCAGAAGAGAACCGAGACTGAATTCAGGTTGTAACCAAGGTCTGCTCCTCATATTATGCAAAGATAAATCCAGGTCTGCCACTGAATATACTAGCCTTCGCCCCACAGATCTTTTAAATGACAATTTCCAGTATTTCTGGCCACTAGAAACAACTAGAAGGCTTTGGGAAGGCTGGAATATGTGATAAGAGGATGATCAAAACAACATTTTCCCCACATATGTTTACTTCATCTTCCTCCAAGAGCCTAGATCAGATCAAAGACTGAACTGATTGGCCTGGGTTTCTCAGAGTAGCCATCCACGTGTCTCTGAGAAGACCTTAAGCAGCACTATTATCCTGCTGCTGTTTCCCACTCTGGCTAGTAGCCATTGCTAGCCTTTATTTGAAATTATTTAACCACAAGCATTATGACTGGGTGGAACATGAACACAGAATTACCTAGACATGATCTGACATGCCATCCTCTTATGGCAAGAACAATTCACTTCTAAGAAATGCAGTTCTCATGCTGTTAGATGAAAACACAACACTTAACCACTGATGCGAAAGGTTCCAACTTTTACCACTTTAAAGCTTATCTGCTAAGACAATGGACTTTACCATATTTCTGGGGCAAGTGGCCAAAGCTGCTGGCCAAAAGTGAACTCTTCTCCTTTCTTGCTCCTTTGGTTCCGCAGCCATTACATACTGGGAGGGAGACAGGTGCAGCCTGGGCATTTGGAAGAGGAATATTTGGCCATATTTTAGCTGCATCAACCAAACTCTCTCTGGTTTGCTGTTGGGAAAATGTACAAGATTGCTTAGTGCATTCATACACATGAAGAAAAAGAGAGCATGTTATTGATCAAACCACATTCTCCCTGGACTAGAAGAGCTCCTCTGGTTGAAGGGGGCTATTTAGGTTGAGTGCCCACTTTTTTGGCCTTGAGTTGGCATTTTTGAAATAATATGGAGCTTCCCACCTTCAGGAGGTGGAATAAGATGCTCCATTCTGCTTCTGTAGCAGCCTCCTGGCAAAAAGAGCAGAGTGTACAGCAGAGAGGATATGCGCACCAAGGCCAAAGAACATAATTACTTTATTGGATGCAGACCAATGTTCTTCCAGCCTGCCCTCTGTTACCGACAGGCCAGAGAAGTGCAGAAAGAGCCACATATTAAGAAAATACTCTCAAACTGCTTTCTCTGCGGTGGCACCCCACTTATGGAATCTGCTCCCCAGAGAGGCTCGCCTGGCGCCGTCATTTGCTTTTCGGCGCCAGGTGAAGACCTTTTTATTTAAGAAATATTTTAATTGTTAATTTATTTATTAATTAATTTTATTAATTTATTAGTTTGTTGGTGAATTTTAGTTTTTGTTAAGTTTTAATTGGGACTATGAGATGGGCCAATTTTAGTCTTTAACTTGTAATCGGTAGGTCGATTTGTGTTTTAATTTTATGTTGTATTTTGTTTTGTACGGACCTGCTGTGAGCCGCCCCGAGGCTAGTTGGCAAGGGGCAGCATAGAAATTTTTCAAATAAATAAATGAATGGTGCTGTAAATAGAATTCTATGTAAAAGACAGCCTCTCATTTTAATGGACACTTAATACCAAGATCATAGGCCGCAAGTAACCTATTCCTAATGTTTGTTCTAGGGTAGTGGAGCCTGGAGAGTAAAGGAAGCAACGTACTGTGAGCCTTCCCTTCTAAAGTGCTTAGTTTTCCAGAGGGCCCAAGAAACCAATGCTGATTGTCTTTGTCTTTTGATGCCATCCAGGCAATGGGAGAGTAGTTTAAAGCATTTAAGAGTTATTCTCAAGTCTATGAATCTACCGTATTTCTTCAGCCTGTAACATCCCATACATGCTTAGACAGGGGAAAAAAAAAATCCTACAACGTCCCATTTTTCAGCCAAACATGCTGATTGGAAATTGCAGGACCTTTTTTCTGTCTAAGCATGCAGAGAAGCATTTGTTCCAGACAATCAATTTCACTTACTCTCCCACTCCTTTTTCAGTCTACTGTTACTAATCCCTGTGATGGCCCAAACAATAATATACCCAGCAAAAAAAATCCCAGAAATACCTTTGATTCAGTGATGTTAGGAGGGTAAAAGCAAACAAAACCACTTTAAGAAAAATGCACATCTCTGAGTAATCTTTTGTTTTGAATTTGTCACTTAAAATCAAAACGTGGTATGGCTCCAGATATATTGGGGTTCAAAAAGCATCTTCCCCTAAAGCTGTCAGCAGAGAGATGTTACTCCTCCGTGAACCGCAGGACTTAAGGAGCAGACTCAGCGGAAGCCTGCTGCCTCACAGAGAGCCTGACCACCCAACCTGGATCCACAGAGGGCTTGCGCTACTGCTGACCCTGACATAATTGCAGAGCTGCAGGATGAAAACCGCACACCATCAAACTCTGCCTCCTTCCCGTCAACATCCCACTGAAAGTTCCATGAAACACATTATAAATATGCGGAGGTACAAACCTTACTTAAACACTCAGTGCAGTAGTGAGAGCCCTTTAAACAAACGGAAGGTGCTATTTTCAGGTGCGAGTTGGTGCAAACACAAGACGCTCGCTCGGATTGTGAGAGGTGTTCCTCCAGAAGCCCTGCAGCCCCACTTCTGCATTCAGAACAGGAGAAGTAGCCCGATGTTGTGCAGCTCTGATGTGCTGGGAACTGTTGCAGTTTGTGCATGGTACTATGACAGGACTGGAAGTGGAGCTTCCCACAGCATGGGAAGTGTGGGCAGGAAGAGAGACTATTTTCCAGGCATGCTCCAGACAAGTCACTGGCAACGTTGCTTCGAGCTGGAACATTCTTGAGTGAGGATGTGGACTGATAAGTAAAACCCGACCCTATTTGACAAGTGATCGTGTCAGTGCCTTGCGAGTCTAATACTGTGCCAGTGTGAATCAAGCTACCACCACCGCTGCCACCGCCACCGAAATGCAGCTGAGGAACACGAGTGGAAGAGTCGGGGCCATGAGGACAGCAGCTTACTTTAGTACCAGAGGAAAGTGGCATTTGCTTTTGCTGAAGAGAGTGAACATCAGAAAGGGGGAGAGCTGCAAAGGGTTTCGAAGCAGCATGGTGAGGGGATGGAATAGCCTTCAACTCCACAGCAGGTTTCTTCTTCTCCATGGACTCGTTCTGAGGAGTAAAGAGTCAGCACAACGATCAGTGCCATGTAATACCAAACACCTCATCAAGTTACAGCTGTGATAGATTAATCTGATGGAGTACAATGCAACTTCGCCACGGGGCAAATACAAGAGGAATGCAATTTTGTCTGTGTGTTAGGCAGAACAAGGGCCTAAAGCCATCACTGACTGGGGCACACTGGGCTGCGTTTTCAAGGGTCCCTGATGCCAAATGCGGTAATAATCTCAGTCCCTTGCAGATATTTGCTTTCTTGACTTGGGTTTCTCTTTTTGGGATTTTTAAGCAAGGCAAGAGGAGAAACAGGATGCAGCCTGGATTACAGTGGCTAGCAGCACAGACGGCAAATGCTGCAGAATTCAGGGAAGCTCTGTGCAGCCTTGCTCTGCCCTTCTCCATGGTCTCATCTAGTCATCTAGTTAGACACTTACTTGCTTGCTTACTTAATTTATTTAGAGTATTTGTATGCCGTCCTTTCACATAACCTCAGGATGGCTTACATAAATAAGGATGACAGGACCTTCTTTTGACAGGACTGCTCTTGCTAGAATTTCACACCAGGGAAGGCAAAGGTTTCTCTAGTAAACAAGACATTAGTTAGAGTAAGAGAATAGACAGCCAAGAGTAATCTTGTCTGCTCCTTCACGATACAGAAAGCTGTTTCAGAGTTCAGTAAAGGCATTTTAGCTTACAATTTGGCAGCCAATTACAACCATCTGGCTCTCTCATCAAGGGAGCAGTAGAAGTTGTATGTAAATAAACCAACTCTACTACATTTCCAGTTTTCAGCTTTACTTGACCCGGAATCAAAGAACATATTAATCAAGTTTATCGAACAACCTTTCTCTCTGTGAGTATTTGCTGGATGCCTTATCAGGAAAATAGTAGGGTGGTTTGGCACATCAGCCCTTCTAAAATTGAAATAAGGGTACTCTGCAAACAGGGAGGAAAAACTAAGCAGGTTGAAGTCTGGACCATGAAATTTGGTGCAAACAGAATTATACCAGAGACACAATGGAATTAATATGATGCTATCTCACTGGACTATGCCAACAACTACAGGGACAGAGACTACCAAAATTATTGATTAGAGCTAGTAATGAATAAGACATGAGAAATCAGAGCTATATCAAGCAAGGGAAGTATATATGGGGATCTTCATGCAGCAGTTTTTGGGGATGGAACAATGCTAAACAACTTTAAATACACTGTGCTTCCCCTTTTAGATAATATGAACAAGATCACTTATTACCCTAAGCATTCCAGGTAGCATTCCATTTAGAAAATGTTTGTGCAAATCCTACCGTTTTTGGACTGAGAGGACAAGTCTGTTCAGTACCCGAAAAACAATTAGAGAATTTCCAGAGCCATGGTTTAGCATCATTATCTTGTCTCTGAAGCCATCCAAGCGATCTAGTACAAACATCCTCTGTTATGTTTCCTTCCATTATACAACCAAACAGAGGTCAACATTCTTATACCTTCCCTTTCTTTCATTCTTTCTACCTGTGAAAGAGATGCACATTTTAAGCAAATTAGCTAAATATAAAATTTAGAAATACATGTAGATAAGGTAAAAATGATTAAGACATGAACAGGCTAGTTAACTTTCCATTGCAAATGCTAAATATTGAGTGTGGAACTAAGTCTACAAGCTCATACAATATTTTATTCTGTTTGTTAAAGTAACCTCCACTGTCTTCTCTAACTTAGCCCAAATGCCCAAAAGCATAAAACAAAGCAGTCTGACCCCGTGGGAACACTGCTTAGACTTTGCATACATCCTGCGACTATTTGCCTAGGAGTCTGTTAGGTAAAGAAATAACAGATAACCACTGCTGCTTGTAAAGCAAGCACTAAGTTGGGAAAATATCTTACTGTCAATATGTATTATAAATGAGTAAGCTTTGCTTCTTTCTTCATAAGATACAATGACACTAGACAATATGTCCTCCAGTGTGCAGCAAGTTAGAAACGAAAGTAAATAAAAAACACAGGCTTCTTGTCTTCTGATGATTTGCAGCAGTTCCCTGTTAGAACTATGTCCTAAAAATTCATTTGGTTAAGGTTGTGCTAATTAATTCTGTTTGCTACTAATTCATATGTCTGCTGCAGAGAGCAAACTCTTCTTAATATCATTCACCTTGAAAGGTTTATAGCTTTTAAACTTTAAAAAAGCTCTTGCATAAAGCAACATAATAAAAGCTATATTTGAATCTCTTCCCTGTTAGAAAAGCAAGTTTACACAAAACAGTTTAAGCATAGCTTTTTTCAACATTCCTACACAATTCCTTGATCTCTCTTTATCATATTAGCATTCTTCTGTGGGCTCTCAGTAAAATTTCAGATGTCCCACTGGCTATCACAGGGTCAAACATTTCTATATAACTTATGCTTTGAATATATGCCTCCACTTCACAAGAAAGACTACGAGAAGGAAAAGTCCATATTAAAGGCATTGTTAATAGACACAAATGCTATCGAACCAGTTTGCAATTATGAACTGCCTAGAAAGCATTAGCAGAAAGGTAGCTTACATGTGGAGCTAACAAGTCACTCTTTTTGTTTTAAATAAAAAGGGGGAAATCTACTAGAGTCTTTCCTTTGGGCCCTAGAATCTTCTGTAAGGAAAGAAGACTCCCCCATATGCTGGGAAGTGAGAAAACAGAAGAGGGAGGCCATGAGGGCTACAAGAGTATTAGCAGGAAGGAGAGGACAACCTGCAGGAGGGGCTCCATGGGATAGTGAGGAGTTAATGACAACAGTAAGGAGGGGACTATAGGTCAAAAAGGTGGCTACCATGCAATTATGAAGGGAATTGGAGGCATTAAGGGAGAAACATGTTTTTATTTGTCTTCAGACTCTCAATGGTGTTTATATTTTCAATGTATATGTCTTGCTTCCTTGCTACTTCTGTGCTATATACAGCTGCTCAATCTAGCTTACAGAAATCACAACCACCAATTAAAAAAAATAACACATCACATATAAAATGTATTTGTGTATTTAACACCCCACCCCCACACACACTCTTACTGTTAGCAACCATTGTTCCAAACTTTTCTTGCAAGCCACTCTGGGCAACTCAGTCTCTGGAAAATCTGCTAATAGTCTAACTATCAATACCTCAAAAGATTCTTAAAGTTTACACATAGAGAAGAAATAAATCAGTAATGCTGAAGAGAGGAGCAAGGAGAGGAGAAAGCACAGAAGGGCGGGCTACCCCTTCCTCCACATCCCTCCCTTCAGGCAAGACACAAACTGGGGAAAACGCTCTAGTAAAGATGTCCTCTGTGCAACCTCTCCAGGTGACACATCACCCCATACGTTGCAACCCACTGGGTGCAAGAAGTACATCCGTTCTGCGAAAAAGGCTTGGCTGATTTGGGCGGAGGAAGTAACAGAAGGGTTCCTAAGCACATACAGAATAAACTACTCTCTTCGCAAACCCTCCAGGCAGCACACCACGTATTTACCAGTACACACGAGTGTACGCGAATGGACACTGGCAGAGGGGCTCGGCTGACCGGGCAGTAGGTACAGAAGAAAACATAGAAAGGGTCCCTGAGCATAGGAAGACCAAAAATGTAAGTGAAGAACTTCCCCAGGAGAAAAGGCACTGTCTGTATTCCAGTGCCTGCGAAAAGGTCATCCTTACTGAGAAGACAACTGGGCTGACGGAATGGGCGGGGGGGGTGGAGAAGAACAGAAAGGGTTCCTGAACATGTACAGAACAACTTAGCAACCCCTCCAGGGGACACAACACAACGTGCATCCCCACACACGTATGAAGGGAATACTGACCGAGAAAAGGGAGGGGAAGCGGGGCAGGGGTCCCTGAGCCTGTGCAGAAAGCGCCCCCAGCTCTCGTCTCCCACACGCCTGCGGGTGGTTTTCTCCCCCGTGGGGCGCCAGAGGGAGGGGCAGCTCGCCCCCTCAGAGCCCCGCCACGCTCCGGAAAGGACCCCCTCTTAGTCAGCCCGGCCGACCGCCGCTTACCTCCCCTCCTGGCCACCGCCTCACATTCCGCGCCCGCCGCGCCCCGCCGCCGCCTCTTTGTTTTGCTCCCCCTTCCGCTTCCCCGCGCCTCCTTCCGCTACGCTCCTTCCGCCACGCAGAGCCGTCAAGCAGGGCGCGCGCGCCGTCGTAAAAGCGCGCGGCCGCGGTCGCAAACGCCGCCCGCCCACCCTTGGCCTCGTCGCGCTCGCGAGACTTCGCCCAGGCGCGCGTGAGGTCGGGGCCGCGGCCCGCCCGGGTGGCTCGCGAGGAAGCGCGCAGGCGCACTAGGCGGGGCGGTTGCGGACGCTGGAGGCGCCCCTCGGCCCCTGAACTCGAGTCTGGCCCAGTTTATTTTGGGGGCGGGGGACGCTGCACAGATATTAAAAGATCCCCTCGCCATGTGCAAAGCAGCCGTGGCTCTAAATCCGCGTGTCTAGGAGCCCTGCTTCCTGTTTACTCTAGTGTAGGGGCAGGGTCCCCATTTTGAAAGCCTAGCCCAGAGAGCTTCGGCTATGGGGCAGTATAGAAATGAAATAAACCTCAACAACAACTAGCAAAAAAATAAAAAATGAGCATTTCAGAGCTTCCTGTGCTTCCACTGTAGCAAGAAAGCGTTTCAGTGGCTGGATGAACACAGCGGCCTGGTTTATGTGAGCGCAGCAACTTAAGCCAATCGCCATGGCTTGTCTACTTCCATTACCCTAATGATCCCTTCAGCTGTGACTTGTTGCCTTGTCCAAACCTGGGTGGAATGGACTGTTTGAGGGGAAAAGTATTCTCAAAAGCTGTGGTTGCTTAAGCTGTAGGGATCATGTGGACCAGGTTCTTGAGATGTCAGGAAGTACTTTTATCATTTATTTAAATAATTGCCTACTTAAAAAAAAGCTTTCCTTCAGTAAATTTTAATTCTCTTTGCTGGAGATGTTAGCTAAGAATTTTAACCCTTTAAAAGAAACCAAGATGATTTGTATTGAACCTTATTTTGCTCTTTTGTTTGGGGTATAAAAGTACCCCACTGAACTATTCTTAAGGAGATTCTGTGAGCCTTTTATACAAGTTTGCCCCCCGGGGGGGGGGGCAGATTTCCTCTCTATCTTTCCATATGTTCCTGTATGTCCTATTATATAGCACAAGGTGGCACTGTGTGGTCAAGTAGAATTTAGAGTTCATGTAAAGCTTCCATAGCAAATCATGGTGCCATCCAGGAAAATTCTGCATTATCCTTGCTCTTAAAAAACTCATGAAGATGACTGGAAAATACAGGAAAGGCTCTGGGAGGGGGAGGAGGAGGACATATTGAGGACCTATAACCCTTTGTCGACCTCTGAGGTAGTCTGTTCCACTCAGGCAGGTGGACTCAGACAAAATGGGTGCTGCTGCAAAGGACTCTGGGATACATGGGTTACAGCCGGAGGACTGAGGGGGCAGCAGGCCATGCTGGGCCTGATGGTCTGTCTGGTGTGCCAGGGGTTGGTCAGTGACAAGCGGAGCATTTTCAAGCTGACTTTCAACATGCTGGGGCTATGGAGCAAATTATTATAGAAGCATAGAATAGTAGATGTATTTCAGGGATGTTTTCCTTTTCCAGGTGTAGAAGTGATTGCTCTGGGTGGGCAGGGAGCCACCTTTAAAATATGCCCACAATTCCCTTGATGGCATCTGTTGGAAGAGTGCTGGTGTTGGGTAAGCAACCCAAAGTGGCCCACGGCATATGAACGGTCTACCTGCAGGTACTCTACCGATTCATGCCTGACATAGGTAGAAGGGGAGCAGCAGACGCTGTCCCCACCCTTCATTATCTGAGGAGATCTGTTCAGCTGTCAGAACAAATCAGCATATGGACACTGTAATACTTCTCCTACCTTCTCTTCAGGGGTGGTTCTAGCTGCCAAGCCCAAAGGAACAAATCCAAAGTACATATTTGCATGTTCCAATGTACATACACTCTAAAGTCTGTGTACACACTGGCACCGGAGGTCAGCCCTGTTTTTAAAAGGGGGTGCATGGTCTGGGGAAGAAGGCATTTGATTTCAGAAGAACAGCCAAGCAGGAGGATGTTGGTGTGGGAGAGGCAGCAGGAGGTGAAAGGTGGGCCAAAAGCCAGCTGATCCAGGGGATGCACAAATCAATAGGCAGAACTTTCATAGGTAAAATCAGTGACACATAACCAGGCCTGAGAAAAACCCTCTTGTCTAGAAATCGGCATGAATGCATTTTGAAATGTAGCTGACACTGACCCCACGCACCGCATGCCGATGTAACTTTTTACTTCTGTAACCTGCTGGAAAGATTTAACTGTTGCGTGTATCCCTCAAATAATCCATGTATAAAAGGCCCACCTGGAATGATTCATTGGTAGCTGCTTATTCTTGAGAGTAAATCCTTTAAAAAAAACCTTTCCCCTGTTATGTATTTTGGTCATAGCACACAAGGACATGGACCTTTTGGTCAAAATGGGAATCTGATGCAACAGTTGGGACTCCTGTGTGTTTATTCCAGCAAGTGCCCATGGGCAGCAGGAGGCTGGCAAATGGTTTCCCAAGAGACCAGGAGCTGCAAGTGATGGATTTGGCATCACTATAGTGAGCCATGCCCAATGCCGCTTCTGCTTCTCTCATCTTCGTTCCCATATCAGATATTGTCTGGAAACAGTACATTTGACCATCACCAGAGTAGATGGAAAAGGGAATGTGGCTGTACAGTCTTCTGCTCTAGGGCAGTCCACTGATAATCCTTGGATCATCCATTTTTAGCTGAATGGTTTTGACATGAACGGCTGGACCATAAAATGAAAGAAACTATCTGCAACTGGAAAAAGAGAAGGTTGATTTAAACCTTTTCAAGAATACAAAGAATGACCTTGTATCAGCTCCATCTTGGGCAATTTTACTCTCACACTTGTTCATAAGCCAGAATGGAAAAAAAAGTTGTCTCTCTGATGATAGTGTTGTGAGTAAGTCAGCCCGATCATGGTTAAAAAAAGAAATAAAAAACAATTGGGGAATGTCACACCTTGGAGGGAAAGCACTCATTAACCGGGTTTAGACATGATAATTGATGGCCAATGATTCTATACTGGTTGAGTGTGGGTTGTCCCTGGACCCATGTGTGGGTCATGGCTGGTTGTTGAAATGTAGGTTATTGCATTGTCTGAACTCAGCAGCACTAATAAACCATTGTTTGCTAACCACAAACAATCTGAAGAGAATCCCATTTGTTGTTGGGTTGTGAACCATGGTTTGTTAGCACAGCTGGGTTCAGACAGCACAAGAAACCATGGTTCACTGACAACCCATACTCAGACCGGCAGTGAGAGTTATGTTGGCTGAACATGACAACTTAGTATGCAGAAGGTCCCAGACAGATTAAATTCCAGGTGTTACTGAGTATATGGATGAAGGTGGCAGGAGAGAGGAAAGACCTCTTTCCTGAGGAACCTGGACAGCCGCCAGTACCAGGCTACACTGGGGCTGATGAACCTCTTTCAGCTCAAGGGCTGTACTCCATTCTAAAGAAGAAGCTCTTGGGAGCTGCTTTCCAATGCTGGCTTGGGCCAAAATACGCAAAATGCTGGCATGTTTTAGAGTAAAGCTCTTAGTGCTGGTACCAGAGCCTCAAAGTGTGGAATTGTGCAACAGCCACGAGAGGGTGGGCCATGGGGGGAGGAGGAATTTTGGTGGGTCAGATTGTGATCCCAGCGGGGCTTGGACCGACCTCTGGGCTAGGCGGACAAATGGCCTGACCAGGTATAATGCAGCCGCTTCTCTAAACATGTTCCCTTTTGCAAGGCAGCTGCCATCAAACATTCCACAAATATTTGCCATGTCATCAGTGAATACAGGTGACACAATAGAAGCTGAGCTGGCTGCTCCAGGACCATGCGCAAATCCTATGAATTGATTCTGATTCCACAAAGAACAAGGACACCTAACTAAATGGACATCCTTTTGGCTTGCGAGCCTTTGTCGGTTTATTAGAAATGCTACTTTGCCTGCTGCTGCTTTTTGAGCACAAAAGCATCAGAAAAAAGACAGTGGCCACGCAGAAGCAAATTGTGATGAGAAGGAGATGGAGCCAGTCTTAACTATTCCCCAGATCTCTTCACTAAAGCAACATGGAGGAAGGGGAACACACCATATTAAGTAAATCAAGACCCAGTGTGCAGTCCGCTCATTAGAGAGCTGACTTTCACGTGTGGGAGATCTGTGCTGGAGTCTCCTTTCTACCATGGACTCTGTGTGTGGTCTTAGGCCAAGCTGCGATCTCCCAGCCTCGGTGTCCCATCTGTAAAGTCAAAATGAAGCAATCATGAATAAGACATTGCAAGGTCAAATGCAAAATAATATGGTACAGTCAGGCTGGAACAGCCCCAAGTTGCAAACATCTCGTTGGAGATCGTTGGTCGTCAAATCAAGACTTCTCCAGCATTCTCTGGTCAACGTCTTTGGATTTTTATTTCGGCTGCTGCCAAAGCTCACCAGATCTCCATCTGGACCAGGTAGCAGGGGGTCTTTTTCTGCCCAAGGGCTGGATTATCACCCAGGAAACCCTGGGAATGCATTGCAAGAGCCCAGAGTCAGTGTGGCGATCCTGCTTTCTCGCTCATGCACAATTGCATGTTTCACTCAATATTACTATTAAAAGTTTCTGGGAAACAGTTATGGCAAAGCACCTAATGGCAAGCAAATTGGTTCATTATCCTGATGAATAAATATGGAAAGGAATACCAACAAAGGTTCTCTACCACTGAGCAGCCCCATTCCCTTTGTTGTCAAAGATGGGGGCATGCCAAAGCAGATTTTCTGTTGATTTTCCCATAGACTCCCCACCCATGATTAAAAGGGCAATTTAGATGGAAACAGTTCACCTCGAAGATTGAGGGAGAAGGAAGCAATGCACCAAACAGCACTCTACTTCCGGGCATAGCTGCCACTTTAAATTCCCACAACTTTCCTGATGTTGTGTCTTTCTGTACCATTGTGAGAAATTTAAATGACAGCTATTCTCAGCCTCCCAGTGGTGATCAGGGCACCTGAGGAAAATTTAATGGGGAGGTTATTCTACGTATCAACAGTCCAAGGATGCCAAGTCTTCTGGCAGTAGTCCCGCACGGAAACAAGAGTTTGTATGTGCTTGGGTTGTCCTGCCTAGGAGATCTCTACTCTAACCCCCACCCCCACCCCACCGCAAAACACATACGCAACCTACCACATTGAAGTGGCATCTGTAGAGGAACAAAATTTCGGTTGCACAAGTGCACAAACGCTGCAGCCAGGGAGCAGGCTTCCTTTATGCTGCGCGGTTCACACATGTCAGCTGTGCAGAGTTCATAGAATGGTTCAGGATCCACCTTGACAAGAAAGATGAGAACTGGATGGAGCTTGGTTTGGTAATTGTAAAAATTTTGTCCTCATGCGGGCTCATTTTTCACTACAGCGCAGAATGATCACAGAAAGAAGGCAACAAGTTACTTAATGTTCCTTGGACGCAGCCCTCATTGCCTGCACACTGTGTGAGCTAGTGGTGGCAGAACTAGACAAGGGCCCTTTAAGGAGAAGACAGCTTCTTCGAGGTTGTAGGAGGTCACAACAGGTCCAGGCCTAGTGGACTTCACAAGGCCTCTGCATGTTGCTGAGGCAACAGCTATTCCTGAGCAGGTTCCAGCTAGTATAGATCTGTCCAGGGTTCTGAAAAGCTTTGGCATGGCTTTCTGGCATGGTCAGTCTTGACTCTGCCTTGCCTTTCTAGGAAGTGCAGCTTCTTCAGATGCCGAAGACTCATTGGGAACTTTGAACTGAGCTAGTCACGACCGTTTCAAGCAAAGGCTCGAAACACGACTGTCAGTAAAAACAGACAATACTGAACTGCATGAATAAATAGGCTAACTTAGCATCAATTTGCTTCCTAATCTTTGCAGAGTTACCTCTAGATAAGGAAGACCTTTCCTTTCCTTTCCTTTCCTTTCCTTTCCTTTCCTTTCCTTTCCTTTCCTTTCCTTTCCTTTCCTTTCCTTTCCTTTTCACTGTCCTATACTACAGTGCAACTTTCTTTAGCAGTCTTCTGCAGAGATCTGGCCACATTGGCAACCCAGTGCCCAAACAGCAGCAAATTCATAATGTGTATCATGCCACTTACCACTTTGAAGCAGTTCCTAAAGAGGGAGCCAGGGTCTTGGAAAAAGGCCTTGCAGGTGTGGGAGCCTGGTATATGGAGACACGGCTTGTCAGTTCTTGTCACTTGGCTGCAGGTGTTGCTCACCTGGAACAATGAAGCAAACGCATGGTGCCACTGTTCACATGCAGGATCTTTGTCTTTGCATCCTGTGTGGTCCTCACAGCTTGTGCATCTGATCTGTACTACTTTGGAAAACAACAGGAATCTACAGAGATACTTTGCTGTTACGAACAGTTCATTAAATTGTTTTCATTTCCCAAAGCAATGCAGATAGGAAGCCCCTCCTCTCCCTGCCTCTCCTCAATGCCTTCTTCCTCAGTAACGTTTCCCATGTTGTTGTTCTTGTTACGTTGCATTCATATCCCTCCTTTTATCTTGCAAGGAACCCAAGGCAGCTCACACAGTTCCCTTCCACTCCATTTTTACAGGGTTTTAAAAAATGAACAATGGATTTATTAGATTTATATCCCACCTGTTTTTCTTAGACAGAACTCAGAGCTTACATAATGCCCCTTCTCCTTCTCTCAATCTTCTCCCTCACAACACCCCTGTGAGGTAGGCTGGACTGAGAGTCTGTGGCCGGCCCAAAGTCACCCAGTTGGCTCCTTGGCAGATTTTGTGAGGATAAAATGGAGCTATGTAACACAAATGCCGTATTTCTGCGTTTCCTTTCTATACCTACAGCCGAAGCTCCCTGGGCAGTTTGCAACAGTGAAATAAAATGAAGGCGTCATGAACAGTAACAAAGAATGACTCCAGTAAAAGCCTGGGAGGGGCAATTCCTTCAAGCCCCTGGTGTCCAAGGCCTTCAAAGGCTTCGGCTGCCTTAACCTGATGCAGATACTAGGCAGGATATAAATGCAATGCAGGGGTAGCAATAAGGACAATATGCCCCGTTCTTTAGCGAAGGGTTCGCCAGTTCAGCTGGGCCATGCCCACTCGCCTCCTTGCCTGTCAGCTGACAACTGAGTGTTTTTTACGAGGCAGAGAGGTGTCTATAACACTCATAACAACGCTGGCTAGAACGGACGTCCTTCTTGAGAGGAAGAGTGCACCAGCATCCAGGTCACCCAGCACCCCCAGAGTGACCGCCATCGTACAAGGAAGTCCCGTGCTTTGAAGGGACACATATGTGAACCTCGCTTTGTTCACCAGTTGCTAATCTGCTTCTGCGTGTCATTGAAATAATCATTGCCGGCAAAGCATTGACCATCCGTAGCACAAGCAGCTTTGCTTCTTCCTAAGTATCTTCAAATCTCAAGCACGGTGCCTTGGTTGGAGCAGTCCTCTGGGGTTAATTCAGCCATCCCTCGGGGTTCCTACTTAGTTTAGCTGCAATGCTTTCCATGGTGTGTGTGTGTGTGTGTGTGTGTGTGTGTGTATTTTATCCAAGCAACAATATATTGCTGATTGTAATGCAAAGTATTTTAGGGTGGTTTGAACTAAAGTAGTCAACTAGGACTCATCCACTTTACAAAAGAGCTCTTCCTGGTGGAAAGGAAAAGTTCTAGGACTTGCTGGTTGATATAGTTTGCCCACATTTTGATCTCTCCCTGAGGATGCGGCTACAGTGGCTATCGGGATGAGGGCCTTCCGCACACCCCTAGCTTAAGGAGGGCGTCGCTTTCGCATTCGACAGCTGATCCGCAGCGGTCCCCCCACAGAGCACTGATGCCGCTGGCGTACCTGCCATGCGCCTATGAATTCCTGCAAGCTGTCAGCATTTGAACGATCTGGCAGCATCCATTCGTTGCCACCTTCATTGTCATTGGTACCCAGAAGGCCAGCAGAAGCTCCTAAAACGAGACCAGGAAGGACAACTCTTAGCACCTGGCAGGGCAACTGGGCCAGAACTATGAGATGCCCCATGATGCCTTTTGCAGGGGATGGGCTACCTCCTTAGAGGCATTTGAAGAGGACCCCTTAAGCAGTGCTGCAAGCCTGAGCTGCCGACGGTAAAGTGGAGATGCACAACCTCAAGGTCTGGAGAGCAAATGTGGCCCTCCCCATCCATCCCCGTGGGCTTTCCTTAATGGGTTTGGGAAATCTGGCCCTTTCTTTGACCCGCCATCACTTGGTGGCTTCCCAGCTTTTGGGCAGTCCAAGGATTCCAGGTGCTGATGCAACCCCAAGTAAGTGGCTGGAAAGCCCAAATGTTGACGAACCGTGAAGCCGTCCATCCAAGGTAAGAGTGCAGAGTTCATAACAGAGGTCACACGAAAACAGGGCCCCTTTGCTTGTGACAGACACTTCTGTGTGATCTGACTCTCTTTGAGCGGCAATGCCATCTTCTCTGAGTGGAACACCAATGTGCTGGCAGCTGTCCTCCAACAGGGAATAGTTGTACTTCTTGTAGATCTATTTTAAAGCAGGAGGGAACCGGAGTTCAGATTACACAGAGGGAGACTTCAAGAATTCCATGCAATGGGGGAAACACAAAGGCATCCACACCATGTTGATGGCTTGGCTTAGCTTTCCCCAGCCTGTGCTGGCCCATCACCCCAGCTGCTCTGGTTCCAGGCTGTCACCCAAAGCACACCTGGCTGACACCACATTCTAGAAAGCTGAGTTCAAGGTCCTGTTTTTAGCATCTTCCTGCCAAAATGTCACCTATAAGAACCCATTTCCTGGAAGCCCTTGGGACAGGTCCCTTGTTCCCTTGCCCTGTTGCAACCTTCTCCAATCTGGTGTCCTGCAGATGGTTTGGACAGCAGCTTCCCATCGGCCCCAACCAGCGTTTGTGGTACGAAGACATGCCTTCGTGTGCCTGCTCTTACCTTCTCTTCCGGGTGGATAATGACAGCTGTTCCATTCATCTCGACATGCAGCACCTGCTCACCACCTCTGTTCACGTTTAAGATCACAGTAAATGCATCATGGAGAAAGTCCTTGGCCAGCAGCGCACTGCATTTGGAGCTCAGCCTGTACATTTTCCCATCAAACGTCCGCAGATGCTTGTTTCCGATCAACAGGGCATGATCTGGAAGGGTGGAAAAGGAAGTGCCGCTCGTTCACCCGGGATGTAGTTCCTCAATCGGGTGTCCACAGGTGGCCACAGCCTTTTCCCCTGCTCCCCCTTCCCCATTCTAAATCCCCCACGCCACATGTTTTCAAGCGGGATTTTTCCAAATCATTTCTATTTCTATTTGCTGACGAACGGAAAGAAAGGTGCGCTCTGGTCTGCGGGGAAAACAGCCTCAAGCTGGAGCACGTTTGCAGATTTCTTTGTGCAGCGTTTCCGTTTGTGCAGTGCTAGGTACCAAAAGACTCTAGGGCTCAGGCCCACACATTTGCATGAGTTCTGAAGGCTCTGGCTCGAAAGGACCCCAAGGAAACCCCCACTGTGGAAAGGGATGACGGGACAGGGGAAAGGGCGGCTTTTGATTTCAGAAAAATCCTCAAGAGGAACAGTTCAGAGGTGTGGGCAGCAGGCAGTGAAGTGTCTGCAGCCCAAAACTCAGCACATCCCGTGGGGTCCAACATTATGGGGATGATCAGGGCACTGGTTCCCTTATTTTATTCCGCAAGTGCCCATGGAGAGCAGGGCGGTGGGGCACATAGCCCCCCAGAGATGCAGGGCTCCAGGTGGGCTGACCCCAACCCTGCTTGTTGAAATGCCTCTCCCAGGGCTTAGTTACAGGCAGCTGGAGCATTAAGATTTGCTGGCCCTTCGCGAGGCCAGATCTGGGATGGGGCCAGTAGCACGGCCTCTCTCTCTGGTACATGCAGGAAGCACCCTTTATATGCTTCCAGGGTGAAGAGGGGCAGGGATGGTTCTGTTCCTGCAGCAACGCTTTTGCTCTGACGGCACTGACATTAAGGCTGGAAGCTGCAGGGACACTGGAAGGTAGTGGAAACTTCCAGTCAGTTCCTCCCAGTCTGTTCTCTAGCCTGGCTTTCTTGATCTAGGAAGGGCCTTGAGATGCCCTAATCCGGCCCTTGGTAATTCTGTATTCTCACGGGGAGCTGTCTATGAACATCCAGACCGTCTGGTGCCCCGAGGGTCTCAAGCAAGCTCCGTTCCATCCTTTTTCAAACTGGGAGTGTTTAGGATTGGACCTGCGAATCTCAGCAGACGGAACGCAGCATTTTGTCGTGAGGCCATAACTCACGTCTCCAATGAACTCACACAGCAGCCGGCAATAAAACCAAAGACGGTTATTGCTATTTGCCGCAAGATTTACGATGCAACAGAGCAGCTCTGGCGAGGAGCTCCTTGCAGCTCAGTTGCTCCCTCCTTTCTGGACCCTATAGGAAAGGTCACATGGATTTCAATCTTCTCTCTCGTCTTTCTGCGCATGGGTGGGACAAACGTCTCTCTCATCGTCTCAATTGGTCTAAGCGACGCAATTTCCTCCTGAGCTGGGCGTCCCCTAAATCACCTGCCACGTCTTCCTGTCTCCAGCACTCCACCCGGCAGCTTCAGAGTCAGCTGGAGCCACTTGCTCAAACACCTCCGAGTCAAGAGGAAGGGAAGCTGCACCCTGCTCAAAAAACTCGGAGCCAGGATGTGGGGAAGCTACTCGCTCGGAAGCCTCGGAGTCGGGCGGCAGGGGGGCCGTTTGAGCCCTGGGCACCAAGTATAAATCCCCCTTTCCAACGCCCGACTCTCACTGTGCGCTTCTGGCCCTCCCTCGCGTGCCAACGCCTCTGCCGAGCCGTTGGGCACGACACATTTCATTTCTGCTTGCAAAACATGGGAGCAGCCCTGTTTGTAATCCTGGACATGAGCACATGAAGATGTCCACCCAAACTGCTTGCACATTCTCAGAGATGCTGTCATCTTTGCAAAGTCCCCCAATTTGGTAGTGCATAAATTTCATCCAGGAGCAAATTTTACCATCGCCAACACAGTAGCTTTTCTCAAGGTGGATGTTTCCAAGTTGACCCACCGCTGACATTAGTGCAAGCAGAAAGAGCTTCACACTTTAGCCTGGAGGTAATACTGGCTTGACTTCTGAATTTGTGCAAATTTGGGGAACTTTTGCAGACTGCTTCCGTTTGTGCAAAATGAGCAGTGTTTGCTTCTTGATTTGCACGGACATTCACAATAAGCAGCGTGCTCGTGTTCAAAGGATCTTGGCGAGCTCCAACACTGCTCAATCCCCCAACTCTAGATTGAGATACAGATCTGGGCTGCGGCAGTACGAACGAAGGATCCAACCACTACACCATGAATGGATAGCTTCTGGACTTCTTAGAATAACTCTTTTTTACTAGCTCCCCAGTGTGACATACTGGTTAGTATGTTGGACTGGGATTCTGGGGATCCAGGTTCTAGTCCCCACTTGGCCATGAAGCTCACTAGGTAACTTTGATTCAGCCACTGACTCTCGACCTAGCCCGCCTTACAGGGTTGTTGTGTACATAAAAATAGGAGGAGGAAAATCATGTAAGCCAACTTGGTTTCCTTGCAAGAGAAAAAAAGTGGGATATAACTAACTAGGTTTCCTTGCAAGAGGAACGTAACTAACGTTAGATATATGTAACTAATTAACTAGGATTCTCTTTTATACCCATTCAGACCATTCATCTGTCTAAGCCGGGACTGTTGATGTGGACTAGCATCAGTTCTCTAGGGTTCTGCCATATGAATAAATTATGCAAATAAAGCACATATGCATAGCATGCCCATTCCAAAGCCTCCTAGGATTGGACCCTCCATCCTTCCTTCTGGGAACTCAACAAGAAATGGGAAAAATGGGAAGATCGGGGTGTTTTGGAGGACTTACGCTCAAACGGGCTCTCCACCATGCTTCGCTTGAACCTGTAGTATTCTGCAGCCAAGGCGATGTGATGAAGGCTCCGGAGAGGCTTTAGCAGTTTCTCTCCAATGAGATAGTTCGTCAGGTTGGTCCCGCGCAACGTGGGCTCCCCTTGGGGCATCGCTGGCAATCTCACCACCACAGAGCAGTTTCTGCAAAGGTATCCAGACTGGATCACCTACAAGGATGTAGGCTATAAGATGGCCTTTCAAAGTGGCCCTCAAAAACCAACTGTGCCGGAGAATCATTACTAGCCTGCTGGGTGTTACCTGGCTGAAAAATGGTACAGGTTTGATAAAGACTTCTGGAGCTTCCTCACCGCTCTGGAAAACTTGGCTTCTGCCCAGTTGAGCATCTGCTGCGTTGCCTATTTGCAGGTTGAATGAAAGATGGAGGGGGGGGGAGGCTGAATCGACCACCTAGCCTACCAACAAGCGCTCTGAAATACTGGCAGTGCTGATGGGCAGCGGCTTTTGGGGTGTGTTCCAGCCCAGCTTCGAGATCCTGGGGGTGGAACCCCTGGACCTTCTGCGTGGAAAGCCCCCCGTCTGAGGCACGCTCCCACCCCTCTTTTGAAGCCCCAGAAGGTGCCTGCAAAGGGGCAGCTTTTAAATACCAACCATGTCTAAGGCCATTTTCAGTGCTCTTAAGGAAACCTGAACCGGCTCCATCAGCCACGTGTCCTTCACGACCGTGGGCACGAAAGCCTGGAGTTTCTGCAGATGCTCCTCTGTCTTCTGCTGCCACACTTCGTCAAAGCGTTTCAAAGTCACATCATAATAGGCGTCCTTCAGTGTTGTTAATGGCTCTTGCAAAGAGAAAAAAGACAAAATGTATCAAGAAACCAGATGGAAAAAAAATCCAGCTTGTCACTGGGCTGCTTCCATTTTGGTACTGATCACGGATTCTCCTGTGGTCCAGATCTGGCCCACGTCTGTTCTCCAAGTGTCCACGCCCCTTCCCCCAACCACCGATCATTTGGGGGTTTCTTGGTTCGTCGCTGTCCCCCTACCCCACCATTCTAATAGCTGCAAACGCCTCTCTTATGCATCATTACCAGCACAAAGAGGTTTAATATGCTGGTATCGTTTTTTAGTTTTGGCCTCACCCACTTCAGCACCACCCACCAAAGAAATGTGGCTACCGAGTCTTTGAATCGGAATCAGCGAAACACTTTCCACCTCTTGCTTTGGTGCAGAGTTAAAAAAAAGTTTTGAGACTCCCAATTTCCTCGTCATCCTCCAACAGCAGACCCAATTTAGAAGCAAGGAGAGACGCTGAAGGAGTCTTTCCCACTGCAGTTTGGAGGGTCTCCAAAGTGCCAGTGGGCACCTTTTTCCATACCTGCCAGGCTCTCTGCTCATCCTGACATTTACTAATTTTTTATGATTCTTAAACTCCGGACATCAGTATGCTGTAAAGAAAGGTGCTGCCAAATTTAAACATTAAATTAGGGTTTGTGTTTAGGGTCTTGGCTCCTTGGCAAGTTACTTTTTTTGAGTCTCACTGGCAGTCATTTTGTGGATGGACAGATTTCTTCTGACAGCATTTGTGTAAAGGACCCCTTAACGGCCCCTCAAAATGCCAAAGGTGCCCACTCCCCAAAAGTTTGGTGGGGGTTCCCTGACTTCATTTCCTCACACTAACATCATTTTCAGAAGCCATCCAGAAAAGGGGAAGAGGAGGAGATGAGGGGAAGGGATGAGGCCTAGCCAAACATCTTTTGTGGCCTGAGGTGAAGGACTAAGCGGAAAACATTTCCTTGCCCTTCCACGTGAGGAAGTCAACTAGAGTGGTGGTTGACATCTGAAAATGGCAGGGGCATTGTCCGCTCAGCTCTGTCCTTCACCCTCAGTTTTTGGAGCCTGATGTGGTCACTGCACTCTGCCTCATGGCTGGGCCAGCCTGTGAGAAAATTTACCTCAGGCAGAGACCAGAAAATCTGGACTCGGCATGGTGGAAAAGGGGCAGCTGGAGCATGGGGGAGCATAGGTTTCATTCTGAGTCAACTGCAAATTTAAGTGATGCTGGCTCAGGTGGTAAAAAGCCAAAGCACTGTCTTCAACTAACACTCCACTGGGGCTTGACATACGAGTCCAGAGTTGTGGTCTTGGGAAGAATCCAAGAAAAAAAATAAACCTATTTTATATGGATGGGGATCTCACTGGTCCTTCCAGCCGGAGGGCTGAGTACCATTTCTGAGAAGCGCTTGAGGGCCACATTGCAGGGCAAACATGGTGGACCCTAAAAGACCAGCCTCCCTTATTTTAGAGCTCTTTCTGCTGGGAACCAAAGCTTAGGGAAGAGATTTCAAACATTTAAACTGAGAAGGGGAAAGAATCATGTGAAATCTAAGAAAGCACTGAACCATCGGTGGTTGAGAGGAACAAGATGTTGTGTGGCCCTCTGTAGGCCAGACTTGGTCCCCCACCCGGTTATATTTGGCCCCCGGGCCTGAGGTTCTGCACTCCTGGCCTAGCCTAAGTCCCATGCCGTCATTTCAGTCATCCTATCCAGCCCTGCTTACTTTGCAGTTCCATCTGCACCTGCTGCATGACGTCTTGAAGCCTGCCCAGGTAGAGCGGGAGGTAGTCCTGTAGCAGCCGCTTGACCCCGCTCTCCTTCCACACCTGGGTGATCTCCCTCATCCGGCTTTGCAGGCTTGCCACCACTTCCTGGGAAGCCTTTATGGGCCACCCGACGGCGGTGTGGAGGAAGTCAATGTGTTGCACCTGCAGGCAGCACCAAGCAAGAAGTGGGGTTGGCTGGTCGGCTTTAAAATCTGAGACATTCAAAATGAAGAGGAGGAGCAGCGGGGGAAGTTACAGCCGATGTGGCATAATGGACAAAGGAGGGCTGTCGACACACTTTTAGGGGAAGGGTCCGATTTCATCTCCCATGGTCAGCAGGGCTGAAAGCAAAACCGGGAGGGTCAAAATGGGAAAAGGGGCAGGGCAAAAGACCAACAAGCAACACATTTATCTTGGCGGCAGCCATGAAGACTCAAGAAAGACATTTCAGTCTTTTGGAAAGGGAGGAAAATCTGCACAAAAGCCCCCGCGTGACGGGGAAGGGTCCTCCGCAGCATTCTGGATGGCTGGACTGGGGCCCTAGGCAGGCTGGACTTGGCTTCCAGGCCTGAGCTTCTCCTTCACTCCTGGGCTGGAGTATCTGATGAAGACGGTGGAGAACCAGTCTTGGATCTCCACTCAGCCATGAAGCTAATTAGGTGGCCTTCAAGCAGCTGCCACCTTCTACCCTAATGTAAAAGCTAGGATGTAGACACTTTGGCCCACCGGGTATTGTTGGACTAGAAGTCCCATCATCTCTGACGATTGGCTATACTGGCTGGGGCTGGTGGGAGTTGGTGTCCAGAAGGCCAGAGGTTCCCCAGCTCTGCTTTAGAGGAAAAGTGGGGACTGGACTGTGAAGAGAAGACTGAAAAAGCATCGCCAACAATAGGATGTTTGATCGTCACAGCCAAGCAAGGTGGGCTTTAGCATCAGGCGTATTGCTGTGGCAGGAGATAGTGATGGGCAGGAAGAGGGAGTGGAGTGATGGAGGTCAGAGCTGCTTGGGCTCCACCTGAGCCCTGAGGCTTCCTGGCAGGTGGACCACATCCCATTATCCCCGTGGAGTAAGACTCAACTGCCCATCCAGCTGGCATCCGTCCATGGAATAGGGAGGGGCACCATCCTCCTCCACGCGCAACCAGATGCTGCAGGCTGGTCCCGCTAGCAAGACATGCTACGCTGCCCTTTCTCTTTTTTGGGCGGAACGAAAAGCATGCGCTGGGGAACCTCCCCTGAGGCTTGGATGTGATAGGCCTGGGCCCATGCAGTGTGGAGGAGCTTTGTTCATTGATTCATTTCATTTTTATGCTGCCCCACAGCCTGGGGGCTCTCTGGGTCTCTGGAAACTCTAAAAGCAGACGCTTCTCACAATACAATGATAGAAACAGAAATGCTGAAATCATTGCTACGGCAAGCTCACCACTGCCATAGTTAAATGGGAACACAGGCACGTCATTAATATAACATACAATGTTAAAATTGCAATTTTAACTATTAAAATGCCTGGAAAAGAAAAAGGGTTTTGCCTGGCGCCAGAATGAAAAAAGGGTAGATGCCAGGGCTCCCTCTTTGGTGAGCTGATTCCATACCTGGGTGCCACAATTGAGAAGGCCCTTCTTCTAGTTGCCACCCTCCTTACCTCTGATGGAGGGGGCTCCTTAAGGAGGACCCCAAAAGATGATCTTAGGCCTGGGCAGCCATATATGGGAAGAGGTGTTTCTTCAAAATGCTAAATGACTATTTTGCCTCTGTGTTCTCCCCAAAGCAGGACGGGGGATATCCGTATAGGAGATTGGATGAGGCTGGGGACTTAGGGGCAGAGATTAGAGTCACCCCCCTTGAAGTCGAGGGGCTCCTCAGGGCATTGGGCATTACAAAGGCGCCAGGCCCTGACGAGTTACACCCGAGAGTACTTAGAGAGTTGGCAGGGGTTCTCTCACGCCCGCTGGCCTCCATTTTTGAGGCCTCGTGGAGAACGGGTGAAGTTCCAGAGGACTGGAGGGTGGCATCGGTGGTCCCAATTTTCAAAAAGGGTAGTAGGAAGGACATGGGGAATTATAGACCGATTAGCCTTACATCCATTGTAGGAAAAACAATGGAAAGGCTCATAATAGAGAGAGATCTAGTGATGCTAGATAGGGAAGGGAGGCTGACAGCCACACAACACGGCTTCCGCAGAAACAGGTCCTGCCAGACAAACCTTGTGGAATTCTATGACAAGGTTTCAAGATGGCTAGATGGAGGGGATGCAGTGGATGTGGTATACCTGGATTTCAGCAAGGCCTTTGACAAAGTGCCCCATGATATCCTGGTGGAGAAACTGAGGAGTTTTGGGATACACCAAAGCACTGTCCGGTGGATTAGGGCATGGCTGACTGACCGAAAGCAGAAGGTAACCATTAGCGGGGAATCGTCGGGATGGCAGCCAGTGACAAGCGGGGTCCCCCAGGGCTCTGTCCTGGGGCCGATCCTGTTTAATCTTTTCATTAACGACATGGAAGAAGGGGTGAACAGTCTGCTGATCAAATTCGCAGACGACACTAAAACTGGAGCAGTGGCCACAACTGAGAAGCAGGTACTCCAGATCCAAAAGGATCTGGACAGACTATGGAAGTGGGCAGGAGACAACAGGATGGCGTTCAATGTGGAGAAGTGCAAGGTCTTGCACTTGGGGCATAGGAATAGCTGTCATAAGTACAGGTTAGGGGACAAGTGGCTGGAGAGCAGCACTTGTGAAAGGGACCTCGGGGTACTGGTTGACTGCAGGCTAAACATGAGTCAGCAGTGTGATGCGGTGGTCAAGAGGGCGAATGCCACCCTTGGTTGCATAGCCAGAAGTGTGGCTTCTAGATCAAGAGAGGTATTACTTCCACTCTACATGACTCTGGTGCGCCCGCAACTGGAGTATTGTGTTCAGTTTTGGGCCCCTCATTACAGAAAGGATATAGCCAGGTTGGAGTCAGTGCAGCGTAGGGCCACAAGGATGGTGGCTGGTTTGCAGGGGATGGGGTATGAGGCGAGACTGAGGGAACTGGGTCTCTTCAGCCTGGAGAAGAGGAGACTCAGAGGGGATATGTTGGCAACATACAGGTATGTGAGGGGGTGTCACATGGAGATGGGGAGAGGCCTGTTCTCCCCTGCAGAGGAAGGCAGGACGCGCTCCAATGGAGCAAAGCTCAGGGAGCCAAGGTTCAATTTGGATGCCAGGAAGCACTTCCTGACAGTTAGGACCCCGAGGGCGTGGAATGGGCTTCCACGGGAGGTCGTTGAGGCCCCATCGGTGAGGGTGTTCAAAGACAGGCTGGACATGCACATGGTGGGCATGTCATGAGCGGAGCCGGCTGGTGCCGGAGGTCAGACTAGATGGCCCAGGAGGCCCCTTCTGACTCGCTCTGTTTCTATGTTTCTATGTTTCAGATAACCAGGCCCTAAGCTGTCAAGGGCTTCCAATGTCACTCCTAGCACTTTGACTCAGTTGGACTAAAGGAGAAGTGGATTTATTTCAGTCTTTCCCTAGAACTCTTGTGTTGGACTCCCTGGAAGGTTGACCTCCAGAATCACTCAGCCCCCTGCTGTGGATGGCGAGCCACAGAGGCTGCAAGGGGGGAACCGAGTCCTCTGGATGTTGTGGAGCTCCTGACAGAGCCAAGAGCCATGTGATGTCTGAAGACCCCAACATGAAGCTTTTGCCCCCTGATGTGTTGCAGGTAAAAGTGTATCACTAACTTGGCATGCTCAGAACATTGGGGGGGGGGGCGCTTGAAGGGGAGGGCATCGCAAAGGGTGACTGCGTGGTGGTACCTCTGCTCAGTGTGGCATCGGGGACTTTCACACGGTCAAGAAACCAGAGCATTCCTCTGCAATCAGTGTGCACATGCATCATGCCACCTGCTTACCGATTTGCGGAAACCCTCGAGGCGATCTTCCAGCTTGTTAAATTTTGCCACCAGTCTTCGCTGGAGATCAGACGCAATCTCTGCCAGTTTTGACTGCAAAAACCAGAAACAAGGCTTGCAAACTGCGGGCCCCAGAGAAGCTCCCAAATGTGTATGCACTTTTTCTGTTTCGGTGCAAATACACAGGCATGAAGCGCAGCTGCTAGGAGTCTTGTATAATTTTCAGTGCGGTTTGGCTCCGCTGCCTTCACATTTGCCCCATTCTCTCTTTGGTGCCCTGCCCTGCCACAAAATTTGCATATTCTTAGCAGGGCTTTTTTTGGAAGGAAAAAGGTGCCGGAACTCATGAAATTATTTACCCTTTGTACTTAGTCAATCACTGCACACACACACACACACACGTCAGTTGTGTAACGAAACATAACGGTCGCCGCCCGCAGTAAGCACTCAGCGCGCGACCACACGACCAAGCACAAGCCGAGCAGCGCCATCACAACCAGCGCGGACAAAGTGCGAATGCATCGGACTCGACACACAAGCAGCCCACATGCACCGTTTTAATGATTTTGCCGCCGACCTGCTACGCTCGACAGGGCGATTCAAATCCACGTGGACCAAACATCAAATTTTCAAAAGTTACTTTTAAAACTTGGAAAATCTGTGGAAAAAAGGTGTCGGAACTCCATGCCGGTGTGTTCTATGACAAAAAATAGCACTGATTCTTAGTAATCTGCCTCACTTGTCTGTCTTGGAATTTGCCTGATCGAAAACTGCTGTGTATCCCTCATGCGGATCTGGCAACTCACAAATCGCAAGCACGGAAGTGGGACGGGGTTTGGTGAGCTAAAAATGGCTGGTTGCTCTAGGAGGGAAGGAACGGGACTTGAGGGGCAGCTGATCCCACTTCTGCAGAACAGACGCCGTCGTGAGGCTGTGGCAAAGGACAGCATAACAATGTTTTAATAAAATAATAAAATGAACAAACATGAAGCAGCCTTTGAAAAGGCTGAGCAATAGCAAGGGAAGCCTGAATGTGGATGATGAAGCGGTCAAGGGCACTGACAAGAAGGGGGCAGTGCCATGGCTGGCCAATATTTATTATTTATTTTGTTTATTAAAACATTTATATGCCGCCCCATCAATAGTGAGCAGAAAAATGCCAGAGGAAAAAATGTGAGCGCATTTCTATATTCTTAAGAGCTCAGAAAATGATTTCTTCTTTGCATTCTGACGCAGGAGTTTCCTTCTGGGAGTGCTGGAGGATAAAATTGACAGGAGAAGAATATTTCTACTTTGAGCTCAACAGCAGACAGGTGGCCTTGTGGTCCTGCACACTTACGCAAACAAAACAAAACAAAACAACGCAACACAACACAACACAACAATAATTTTTTTTGTGATCTCATGCAGGAATGGGGAGAATTTTCCTTCAGGAGCCGGCAACCCCTGCTGAGCAATTGCAGAAAAGGTGCTGATAGAGGGAGTGAGGAAGCCAGAATGAGGGGCTGGAAAGCCGGACCCCATCCTGGGGGAAGGAGGGAGAAACTAGCCACGGCAAGCCACTAAGTGGGTGACAGACTCCTGGGAGCTACAGACAAGCCACCCCTGCCGGCTTTTTCTCAGCCAGCTCAGCCTTCCAAAAGGCACGTTTTTGGAAAGTGTCTCACCTCGGTCTGAAGAACTGGGCTGCCGCAGCCGTGGGCCTTCAAGGCCACGCTCTGGTTGGAGGCCTCCAGGGACAAGTGCCCGACTTCGTCACGCCTTTCCCCATCCGCAAGGAGGTGGACACGGAGAGCAGCGTGCTGCCGGCTCTCCACGCAAAGGGCGGCCTCCAAGCCCTCCTCAGAATTCCCTGCAGGGAAAGAAGAAGCACAAAGGGTGCTTTTTCCCGCCACTCGCTTTCTGCAGACATTTCAGCCCCGTGGAAGGGATCCTGCAACATCCACAAAAGGCAGAGTTTGCTCTACGGCACTGGATTGGGGACCTGGGAGATCCATTCTGGTCCCCCATCAGCCATCAAGCTCACTGGGCTTGGCCACTCATGCTCAGCCTAGCCTACCTCACAGGGTTGTTGTTGGGAAAGTAAAATGCAGAGGAGGAGGGCGACGTAAGCTGCCTGGGATTCTTGCAAGCAGAAAAGCACGGCAGCTTCAGCGCCTTCTAAGTATGCCGTGTTATCTAGGACTCACCTTTCAGGTACCCCATGTAGTAACGGAGACATCCCTTTCCTTTGGAAGCCGCTACTCTTACTTTCTCTTGGGGGTCCATCTTTCCCTCCACCAGGATTTGGCTTTGAGCGGTTGAGGAGACCACCCTCCCCATTACATCCAGCCAAAGAACATCGGATGCTTTTAGCTGTGGGGAGAAAAGAGAAAGGGTCAGAGAGAGGGAACTAGAGGGAGGCATACAAGGAAGGAAGAAAATCAACATATGGGGAAGAGTTTTGCCAGCAATTCGGCTGATGATCAATCCTGAATCTTAGTTCCAGATTCTCAAAATGTGTTTTTTCCCCTTCAGGTTACTTCTACAGGGCAAGGGGAGAGAAGAGATTGTATTTCCCCACCGCTGTTGCTTCCATCTTTTCCTTTACCAGGAAAAATAATGGGAAAGAAGGAAAGGCTGAACAGCTGCGTTTGGAAATTCTCTGTCAGCTTTCCCAGACTGAGCGCCCCCCAGAGGCATAGCAGGTAAACTCATGCAGCTCCCAGCCGGCATGCTTCAGGGCCATATTGGCTGGGAGTAATAGGATCTGGAGTCACCAATTGTGAAAAACCCACCTAAACCCATTCTCCAGTTTTTTAATGCAATACATAATTATGCACATCAGCAACTTGGCCACTAGGTGGCAGTGTGCCCACACCAACATTTTCTAGCAGTCTCTGGGTGTAAGAGATATTTGTTTCTGCTACCAAAACATGCAAGCATGACCCGTACTCAATCCCCAAAATGAGCAGGAGGATGTGTCCATCTAATATGTTTGCAAATTCTCAAATGTGTGTTCATGTACAATGTGTGCAACTTGTCCTTTTGTCCACATGTATTTTCATCCTTGAGTTGAGGGACAAATCAAGGCTTAAATGGGATCGAAAGAGATTTCACAGCTGAGAAGGGAACGGTTGGCCTTCTTTTTAAATACATGGCAGCTTTGAATGCATTCCTGATAGAGAGAAACAAGACATACTTGGTCCAAACAAACAAAGATGGCTCTTTCTCATTAGCTTCCCACTGCCACTCACTGAAATTTCCGTTGAATAGTTCTGCACTTTGGCTTGGCTCTGATTCCTTAAAGACACCACAATCAACGCCTCATCACCAGCAAGGGTCAGTCTGCCTTCTGATTGCAAGAGAACGTCTCCCTTGTTCAGCTGATGTTTTCCAGAGAGGGCGATGGCCTGGATGGGAAGGAAATAGAGAGAGACGTTTGGACGTATCTGGGAAGAGCGTTGCTGATGAGACCAAAGGCTGTCTAGGCCTGTTTGGGTGCCCACAAGCCCCAGTGGGCAGTCCGCCGCCAAGATACAAGCACAGCTCCTGTGCTTTCCTGCTCGTGTGTTCTGCAGCAGGTGTATTTAGAAACACGCTCCTTCTGACACTGGCAAGCATAAGCACGGACTGGGATTCGTAGCCCTTGTACTCCACACTTTGGTCTATTTGCCTCTTAACGCCGTCGCCACAACGGGAGAAGCAGCGCCATTTCTCATGCCAGCCAGTTCAATAGCTCGATCCTGCTCTGCGGGATGGAATACTCCCTTGTATCTTTCTGACTCCTCCAGCCTGGGCTATTCTGGCCAGCTCTTCCACATTCTCCTTAACTTGCCTTTTCTCCTAAGCCAAATGGCTTCAGATGTTGTGATTTTTCCTGGTGGGGGAATCCGTCCAGCCCCTTGATCAAAAGGACATTCCAGACAAGAAAATTGGCACGGACAATGATTCTTCTTCCATATTCCCTAGGAGTTTCTGAATACAGTGCAAACCTATGTATGTCTACTCAGAAATAAGTTGCACCCAGTTCAGTGAGACTTACTCCCAGGAAAGGGTGCAGCAGATTATCCCTGGCTGGGAAGGGTGCCTGAACAGACACCGATAGGACTGTGCCAATGTCACCCAGTGAGCTTCACCGTGACTGGGACCCAGCGTTCTTCGGCCCCATTCTAAGCACTAAGCAGCACTGCCATCCCGCTCCCATTTTCGTCTCACAACAGCCCTGCGAGGTAGATAAGGCTGAGAGCCAGGGGCTGGCATGGACTTACTCAGTGAGCTTTCGTGGGCCAGTGAGGACTCCCAAGCCCTAATCCGACCCCTTAACCATTAGCCTTTCTGCTCACATGTATTTCAGGACCACGACAGAGAGCTTACACCTGGAAGGCCGCAGAAGCTGAGGCTCATGTCATGAAGCAGCCAAGCTGAGTAGTCTGTTTCGACTCTTCCAAGAATACGCTGCCCGGCACATGAAGGCACGACGGCGTTGTCCAGGATGACTTCTACCCGAATTTTATCCAGTCGTGACGGCTGGCCTTTCTGCATGAAAACAAGGTGGCAGGGGAAAAGAATGGGGAACATGGGACGAGAAAACAAAATGGATGATTAATGACTTCGGAAACAGGCAAGCACTTTGGCTACTGAGAGCCCGTAAACTGGGCAAGATGCAGGAGACAGAAGACGTAGGATGCTGAGAAGAGTTGCTCACCCACAGAAGTGAAATAGCTCACCCAGCGGTTGCACGGAGAGAGAGAGCGCGCAAGCGAGCGAGTGAGCGAGCGAGGGAACTCAGTGCTGGAGAACCTTCTTCTGCATGCAGAAGGTCTCAGATTCATTCCGGGATTTCGGAGCCGGCTGGAGCCGGGGATCAGACTAGATGGCCTGGGAGACCCCTTCTGACGCGCTCTGTTTCTGTGTTTCCAGTTAAGGAACCAGAAGGGCTGGGAAAGATCTCTGCCCTAAAGAGCTGTTCCTGGTCACAACAGACAAAGGCCTGGTTTGCCCAGCATGTGAGTGAAGGGCCTTTTTGCGTTTAACGCCGTACTTTGTTTCCAGATCCAGGGTTTGTCTGACAGAAGGTCGAACAAACCATGGCTTGTTTTCTCCGTCTCTGGCTTGTTTGCTTCCCCCCTGCTTTGCCTGCTTCCTCCAGGTGTTCCAAATGCCTATGAGGTACTGTAATGCACCCATCCAAAATTTTGCCCTTTGGTAAAGCAGGGAGGAAAATAAGTCAATGGCTTCCTGGACTTCAGGTATTTACCAGACAACATGTGCAATTTTACTTTAGACACTTGACCCTAATAGCCTGTGTGGTGCAACCAGAATATTGTTGCCTTGAATTTACCTCCTGCCATTTTTTCCCTCGGGAGGAATCCAAGGTGGCTTGCATAGCTCCATTTTTATCTTCACAACAACCCTGTGAGGTAGGTTGGTGTGAGAGTCTGTGCCTGGCCTAAAGACACCCAGTGGGCTTGATGGCCAAGTGGGGACCAGCGCCCAGATCTCCTGGGTCCCCAGTCCAACACTCCCCAGCAAACCTCACTGGGTCTCAATGTGAATAAAAGCTAAAAACAAATCAGACATGATACTAAGGTTCCCCCCTCCCCATAATCGATGGGATTAGTACAAGTAGTAGATAAGTCTCGCTGGCAGCAATTGCTACTAGCAGCAATTCGGACTAGTAGCAGCAACCCAGGTGGCCTGAGTGAGTCACGAATACAATGAAAATTAGATAAAGGTTTGGGTATTTTCTGCCATGCCCTGTGATGCTCCGGAAAGTCCAATTCTCCTTTTGCAGGAAGAGCGCCAAAAGGTTTACTGATCGCCGGAGATTCCCTTTACCTCGTAAGTCAGATTCTGTGCGATTTTCCTTCCGTCCCACTTCAGATCGAGGTGTTGGTGAGACACGGTTGCCGTCTGCTCAAGGGAGCCGCAGGCCTGGAGGCTCGTCGCAGGGAGAATGTTCTTAAGCTGTGAACAGTTAGTATATGGAGCAGCAGTTACTTTGGGGGGTGCTGCCCCAAGGAAGCAAAGAGCCCCCATCAATTTGATCTGCCCCCTTAAGGACTGCAGGAAGGACACCCCGAAAAGGCACTCTTTGTATCAGCGCAAAATAGGGTTCCTCCCCACAGATCAAGCACAAGCTTCAGGAGACGTGGCGTTCCTTGGGACCACGGCAAGGGAGGAGGCTGCTTACGTTCCCTCTCCGTGCCTGCTAAGATCCCGCTGATGATCAGCTGCTCTCCATGGTTTTTAAAGACATTTAGCCTCACATGCCTAGCTTAACCTGGGGGGTGCAGAATCCATGCCACCGATCTGGCTCTCCATGGTTCTCAAATGGGCCTCTTTCCCCCCTGGAATCTCCAGGCAGTGGCTTCCTTCCTGGCTACTGCATGTTTCCTCTGTACTGCAAAAGGTGGAAACGCTTCTTGCAAGGTGCAGTTGATGTGGGGAGCCTGAAGTGCCCGATGCTGCCTGACCTTGGAAGCTAAGCAGGATCAGGCCTGGTTAGAATCTGGATGGGTGACCTGAGTGTATGATTCTATGATTATTGCTGTAATCAGCCAAGAGAGAGCAGCATGTGGAAGGACCCACCCTGAAGGCAGGGCGTGAGCTGGGAGCCCAGCTGGCCCTCCCAGGGAGGGCTGCAGAAATCTGGGACTAAAGACATGTCAACTTTTGTCTATGAACACACAGGAAGCAGTGATGGCCACTAGTCTGGCTGGCTTCAAAAGGGGACTGGACAGATTCGTGCTGGAGGGAGGAGGTTTCCTGCAGCTGCTAGCCTTGTGGGCTAGTAGCTATGGGCTTGCTTTGCTATCAGAGGCGGTATGTCAGCGTTCACCAGTTGCTGAGGAGCTTGGGCAGGAGGTTGTCTTGCACCCGTCCTGCTTGAGGGACCCCGTGGGCAGCTGGTTTGGACTGGACGGCCCTTTGGTCTGATCTTACGTTCTTATTTCCTGCACTGGCTTTGATCCGTTGTTTGTGTGTGGACGTGCATCTGCAGCCTGAAGCGATGCCTGTTTGTTTGCAGCTCCTGCAGAACAACAGCTAATCGACAGGAACTACAACTGACTAGCCTGTCTAACAAGGAGGAGCATCTGGCAGGTAGGAAGAGCCTGAAGCTCATCCATGCGGGTATTTTGGCTCTTTGCCTCTGCCCCATTTCGCCTTTAGGCCCATCCTGTTGATAACTTGGCTCTGCTCAAACCATCGCTGCAATACGGATCCCAAGAGCACCTCCAGAAAGGCACTCTGTGCTTGTGCGGAAAGCATCGTTGCTTCAGGCCCAGGCACTGCCTCTGGTTGTTTGGATCTTTGCGCACCTGTTCTGGATGGGACCCTAGCTGGGCCCACTTGTATGTGGCCAGTGCCTGAGATCAGGAAGCAGGCCGCCCTCTCCAGTGTCCATACCTGGCACGAAGATGCTGCGATACAAGCATCCCAAAGAGTGATGTTGGTCTTGGACTTGTCCCCAAAACTGTATTTCAGATGGGCTGGCTCTCCATCATTCCATGCAAGCTGCATCTAATAGTGAGCAACACAGTAAGTTTGAGCCAGAACATTCAAAAGAGAACTTCATAAAAGCGGTCCTTGGACCGAGGGTCTCCAGGTCCCAGCATGTAGCTTCCATGGGGAGGACAGTGCCCCAGGGAAGTGCGGATCCATGATGCAGCCAGAGACAGAGAGACAGGATGGCACAGAAAGGGATGGGGCAGGAGGTGAGGTGCAGACAGTGCCTGCCCTTACTTCCATGATGTAAAAGTCATGTCACAAAAGGAAAAGTGGGTTGGGGAGGGAAGAGAAAAATAAGCACACTCAGACATAGGTTCTCAAAGGTAGTGTTCTTTTGATGTTCAGTTTCTATGGAATTAGCTCTGCGAGAAAAGGAGAGAATGGCGATCGCTTCTGCTGTCTCCTTTCTTCCTCTGCTGCACTTAGGATGCAATATACTTTCTACATTTGTATTCCACACTGACATTTACAAATTCCTATTTGGTGCCCTGAGGGATCGTTTCCTGTAATTTTGCAGCCCATATTTCATGTATAGCAATCTATTTCCACTGACTGTGTTAACGAGGGCATGCCGGAGTGCGTGTCCTTGTTTTTATTGAACGCTATGTCTGTGGCAGCTTTCACGCAACCCTATTCACATGGAAAGTTCCATCTTCTGTTTTCAGGAGTTTAAGGCAGCTTGGTTTCCTGGGAGCAAGCCCCTTTGAACTCAATGGGACTTAATTTGGAGTAGGTATGCCTCAGAGTGTCTTGCTTTTTGCTGGTTGGTAGCCCCTTCGAGGCTAGTTGGCAAGGGGGCGGCATAGAAATCTGTCAAATAAATAAAAAATAAATAAACTTACCTGCTGCTTGTAGGTGCCGCTCCTTTGCTCAGTCAGGGAACTAACCTCCACGTGTTTCACTGTGAAGTTGAAAGGGTGTGCCACAGAGGCGTTGTAACTGATATGGTCCTTTCCAAGCTTGAGAGAAGAGGAGACTGACACCTGCCATGATCATCACAGAGAGATGTCACCCAAGGGAACAACCCCCCCCCCCAACACCACTCCGACAAATAATATTCACAAATACATAAGTAGATTATTTCACAAGATTGAATGGAACTGGCTTTGCATGGGCTTGAGCAGCCCTTCGTTTGATGCACAGGGAAGCCTTCAAGCAAAAGTACACAGCTGTCAAAAGGGGTCACAGTACACCTGCCCCACCTGTGTGACACCCCAAGGCACCCCCATTTTATGCTGGTGCTTACAGCAGTCTCGAAGACTTCCAAATGTGTCCAAGGGTCTAAATGGTTTGGGACCTCTGGCTAGACGTGTATAGGGTGGAACTCTAGCTCTCATTTCTGCCTGCATCCGGTGTTACCTGTTCCTTGTTGTTCCAGCTGACAACAATTTCATCCCTGTGGGTATGTGCGGAATGCTTCGCGTGCATGCTGAACGCGGAATGCTGAGGGAAAGGGATCAGGAAAGGGTGGCAGATCTCCACTGGGAAATAAAACAAGTGATGTTTCTGATTAAGCATTCTGGCCCACATGTCCAAGAAGTAGGAGGCTGTCTTAACTGGCAGCACGTCTTCAGATCCAGATCCAGATCTGGCCAGATTGAGCACCTACTGGGGTCCTCAAAGCTAGACCCAGTTCCCTGTTCTTTTAAGATGTACTATGAACAGCATTGTACTAGAGCTAGAGCTTGTACAGTCAAAAGTAATTTGGGGTACTTTATTCCTCAGCCAGCTTTCTAAAGGCCTCTGTGCCCTGCTGAGACAACTGCCCCTTTTGAGAGAGTTCTGACCAGCACCCACCAGACTGATTTGCCACAGGCCTTGCCTTTAAAAAAAAAATCATCTTCATAACTTGACTCAACTCTCTTCCACTGGATATGGCCTGATCCTTCCAAGAACTGCCACTTTTCCAGCTCAGCCTTCCATGTAAACTGGGAGTCAGACTATGCATATCAAAAAAGCCCGTGCAAGTAACAGGGCCTGCGGTAGATCAATGTGGTGGGTTCTGGCTGAAACTCACTCAAAGGGGGTTGTTGTCTCAGCAATATGCAGAGGCCTTCTGAAATCTCACTGGTCTGGACCTGCCATTAACCCAGTTCTTTAGCCAGTGGCTGCTACAATGTGCGGTAACTGAGGACTGCCCTTTGAGTCTGAAGACCCTAGTAAAGCTACATCTTCTGGCTTGGAAGATCTTGGAGTGGTGGTCCACTAGGTGATGCATTTCCCCTTTCTGAGTCCTCCTCTGAGCCAGAGGGAGAAGTGAGGTTGGAGAACTTGAAAGCCTGTCCCCTTTGGTTTACCATTTCCTCTGCAGTGGCCAGTAAACATTCTATTCCTACTGTACTGGGCTATATTTCAGGGCAGGGGGTTTCTAAAGAATGTTTCTCCTTCTGCAAACATTGCTGATGCTTCCACCTGTGGCTGAGTGGTCTCATTCTTCCCTAGCTTGGAACAGATCTGTGCTTGTACTAATGGCCCCTTCACCCTGATAGCAAATACACAGTCCTGGTATTGGGGGAGTGGAACCCCAACCACATGTTTAGGGAACCCATTGTAGTTGAGAACCTACTATCTTTATCCTTCAGTGAGGCCTACAATGCTGAATTTGAAGCCAGGTTTCTGAGCATCGGCTCTTCCTATCACGGGATGCTTGCAAGAGAGTTTTAGAAACTTACCCTTTATGTTGTGGCTTCCCAACATTTTTGGGAAGAGCCCAGTATAGATGCCTGTGGCTGTGGCCTCTTGGCCATCCCACAATGCATTGCAACTCCATCCTTGGATCCTCCTGCTCTTTTGGTAGGCTGTTGTGAGAATAAATTGCCTTGGAAGAATTGTGAACTAAGGAAAGAGCAAGAGAGACAGGACATCCTTTGGCATGCTGAGGCTTTTGAGTGGTACACCCCGCTCTGGTTCACACATGATCCAAAGCTAGGATTTGAGCTTCGCACACATGAGCGTGTGTGAACCTCAGTGTGGTCTTCAGCTTGGTGCTACCTCCTCCTCCTCCTGCAGGATAGGAAGAGGGATAAACTATGGTTTATTTCCCCCGATTCCTGGCTTGTTGTTATGTATGAACTAGAAATCATGGTTTCAAAGATTGTCTGTTTTAAGAAGGTTCCGTTTTGCATGGAGGTGGAGAGTGGCCTCGCTTGAGAACGCTCACTCATCATTCAGCATGCCAGGCTCTTCCCAGTGCTGGCTGAGTCGCTCCACTGCTTGCTTCACCACTCTTACCCCCAGCCTGTAATTGGAAATAACAGCTGGGATTCCCTCGCTCATCACTTACCCGCGTGGGACGCTGGGACACAGAATGGGAACATGGAGTCTGGCGATGACAGCGGGGAGGACAGTCCCCAGCTCCTGGGGGATTTCAGAGACCCTCTCCAGGCTCGGTGGAGAACCTCTGCAGGCAGGCTAAACCAGGGTCACAGCTGCCCCGGGGCTTCTCCCCGCCTTGCCGAATTCGGGGAAGGGATGGCTGCACTTCCAAGGCAAGGAGGAAGGTTTGCCACTGCCACGCCTGGTGTCCCTTGCCAGCCGTTTAGCTTCAGCCCCAGGGAGGCGGCACTGACACGACCCCGTGGCTCCAGCCTCTTCCCCCACTTCCCTTCTTTTTCCTGCTCTGAGGCCAGCTGTGGCTTTGGAGGGGCAGCCTGGGCAGATCTTTCCAGCCCAGCAGTGGGAATGCAGAGCAGAGGTAGCTCTGGTCTCATGGGACTCAGAAGTGGGACTCTCAGGAGCCTGATGGGCTCCCAGGTGACCTCACGGTTTGCGTAATATTGAGCTGGAGATGAAGGGCCACTCGCCCCACTGGGTTATTTTGCTCTTCGTACTTCTTCTGCAGCACCTTCTTGCTTTCAGAGGAATGATGCGTGGGTAACTTTGCCCCGCCTGCACTTCCTTGTTTGCATGGATAAACATGCTCTAAATAGAGTATTCGAAACATATGATACCAACCTGGGGTATAGTGTGGCTCAGCTGAAGAACGTGTGTTTGGTTGGTCCCAGTGAATGTTAGTTTTGTCCAGACCTGGAGATCCTGGTTTTCCATCTGAACAGAAAATTTCCCTTCTCCTTCTTTGGTAGCATAATTTACCTGAAGGGGTTACAGGATCACGAAGTTCTATATAAATGCAAAGTCTTAATTTGATCTACACTACTTGGACTTACTCTGGAGTAACATGCCAGTTCTGGGACCTGCACTTTAAAGATATTGACGAATTGCAGTGTTTTTGGATTCTGGATTTTTCCAAAGTTTGGAAAAATCAAGCTCAAGGAGGCAAGGCAAGGAGGGATAAATAATAAGGTTAAATGTTTTATTGTATTTTAATATGTTGTAAGCTGCCCCGAGGCTTTGTTGCGATGGGGCGGCATATAAATGTTTTAATAAATAAATAAATAAGGCTGAAGGAACTGGGTGCAATTTTGATATTTATTTATTTATAACCTGCCCTTTTGCTTGTCAAGGAACTCAAGGCAGCTTATATAATTCTTTCAATCTTATCCCCACCACAACAACCCTGTGAGGTAGGTGGGGCTGAGAGTCTGTGGCTGGCCCAAAGTCCCCCAGTTGGCTCCATGGCTGAACGGGGACTCGAACCCGGATCGCCGGAGTCCCAGGCCCACATCCTTAACCACTGCACCACACTGGCTCTTAGCCTGGAGAAGAGAAGGCCAAGGGGGATCTCACTTTCAAATGCTCAAAGGGTTTCCACACAGAGAATGAGCATGACTGATCCTCTGCAGCTCCAGGGACCGAGCAGCACATAAATCAGCTAAGCCTGCAACTCTGCACATGTTTGCTTGAGTTGTGGCACCATTAAAATTGGAAGAGCATGAGAGTTCTTGATGCGAAACACAGAAGGTTCTCTTTTAAGAAATCCAAAACATGGATTGAAGTATTCCCCAAACTGTAGGATGCATTATAGCGTCCCACACTGCCTTTTAACTTCCCACATTTAACTTCCCGTACAGACTGTGCATGTATTTTTCTGATGCTAGAAGTCTCCCACCCCTTCTCTTATTTTCAGTTATAGCTGGCCTAGGATAGCTCTTCCCTTACACAATCAGGCCACTATTCACAGCCTTGAGAAATAAAGCGAGCTTAGCAAACATTGCAAGGAAAATAACTGGTGCGTATTGTGAGCGCTCACCTTTGAGGCAACCTCAGCCACGGTGGGGAAATACGGTAGGAGAAATGGCAGATTCTGGAGACACTGGATATGCCATGCTTCTCTAGGGAAAAGAGAAAGATTTCTGCTCGTCAGTCATTCCTTTTGTTTCCATGCTGAGGCTGTGAATGCAGCCTCAGCAAAATGGTTCCAAAATGGTACCAGCCAAAATGGTTCCAAAATGGTACCAGCCATGCGGAGAACAAAGCTTGGGGGAACTCCAGCATTTGGAAAAATACAGGCTTTTTTCCCTGAAGAAAACCCTCTAAAAGATGAAGGATAATTCCTGAACAGAATGTCAGATGACTAAATATTGATTGACTGGGAGAACAGAGGACAGAAAACAAGGGGTGTAAAGTAGCCGGCATTCTGCAGCTCAACAGTTTTTGCAGGTCCTCTTTGCAATATTTCAAAATATTGCAAAACCCATTATAAATGCACAGAATTATATCAAAGTTTCAAATTCAGGATGCATTGGTTCGCTCTCTTGTGAACGACTCACTCTGCCTCCCCAATTTGATAGTGTTGATTCACACACAGGACCTAACCAAACCTCCAAGGTGCCCCGGACTTCCCTCTTCCCTCTGAGCTTTGCTTCAGTCCTCACAGTAGTACTTTCTCTGTCTGTCTCTCTCTCTCTCCCCCACCCACTTTCTCTCCGTCTCTCCCTGTGTGTGTGTGTGATTTTTTTGGGAACAATATATAGTTGTGAGCTTTCCCTGGTGCGATGCAAAATATTTGGGAATGGTTGAGTCTAAACATAGGCAATTAACTTCCAGCAATATTACAAAGTAGCTTCTGAGAGATGAAAGTTTCAAGAGTATGTTTGTTCATGTGGATTAATACAGTGGCCTGGGTTTTTTTACTCTCCTTGGGGGCGTGGCCTAGCGGAGTACCATGATTTTAATGCACATCAAAATTTACCACTTTACTGCTTGATTGGCCAGAAACTGAGGATGCTGCTCAAGGAGGATTCTGCCAGTGGAACTGGGACGGACAGCAGAGCCCTCTTGAGTCGGCCGCCCCAGTTCTGCTTGCGCATCCCGAGGTGAACGATGCGAGCCAGACATCTGCTCCCAGCCTTGCGGGACAGAACATGAACAGGATTGGGACTTCTGAGTATCTCTCACCCTTCCTGGGGCTTTGAGGTTCAGATGGAAAGTCCGAGGGCTCTCCCCAGTTCATCTGAAGTGGGGAATAAGCCTGCATCCCTTCTTCTCTAGCTCTGCACTCATCAGCACCAGGCAGGGATTGGGGAGAGATCTGCCTGGCTTGTGTTTTCACAACATCGTACCAAATGTTGCCATTTCAAACTTGCAGGTGATTAAAAACTTAATTGTCCCTTGATATTTGCACGTCATGGAATTTTTCAGCAGAGAGTGCCAATCCAAAATAAGCACGCCGAAGTTACCATGTTAAGGAAAAGTCATCCAAAATGCATTGTAGTTTCCAAATTTTCCAAATGCATTGTAAAATACCTTGTAAAAACGTGTGTACTGGGGAAAAATCCAAAATGATGCACGTGATAGCAGAAACGTGCACAAAAGCTCTGATAAAATTCTTGCAGACTTTTTTTGAACAACTTTAAGATTTGGGAGGGAGAGAACTAAAAATGGGGCACATGCTCAGAGGAGCCCAACTATGGTGCTTATTTTTCACGTAAAAAGCAAAGCACAGCGTGTGTGTTTGATAGGACATTTACCAGAGGTGTTTACCCTGCGCATTCCTACCTTTGCGATTTACTTTTGGCAGTGATGTTGAATAAGACATTTAGGTTTGGCTCACAAGACAGTTTCAGGGAGGCTTCCATCTTGTTTGCGGAAAGAATCTCACGAAGTGTCAGCTGAAGGAATAAACAAGAAGGAATCAGCCAGAAAAAGAGCAAGACTTGGAAAATGCATTGTAAGGTCTTTCTACCCTTCATTTCATTACTGCCCAATAGCCAAAGGGTGCCTGAGTGGTTCAAACAGCTGCTCATTTATTTATTTATTTATTAGATTTATAGCCTGCCTTTTTCTTTTTTAAAAAACTCAAAGCGGCTTGCATCATCCTCTTCCTCCTGTTCTCAATCTTATCCCCACAACAACAACCCTGTGAGGTAGGCTGGGCTGAGAGTCTGTGACTGGCCCCAAGCCACCCAGTTGGAACCAAGGCTGAGCGGGGACTCAAACCTGGAACTCCTGAGTCCCAGTCTCGCGCTCTTAACCACTACGCCACACTGGTGTTGTTTCCCTATGTGCCTTCCCAGCGCGCCCTTTCAAGATGAGATTAGCTAAATTCACGGAGGATGGCTCCATTGGCACGGCCATGCTTGGGAGCCACTGGGGACGATAGCTTCATGGCCTCCATGCCTCCATTCGAGCTTCCAGAGACATGGCCATCTTGCTGGCTGCCGGGGCCTGACCCAAACAAGCTCTTTTTATAAACACACATCTTTCCTAAAATTGTCCGTCTCCTGCCTTCTCTCCTCTGGTAACCAGGTTGGTAACACCTGCATCCCCAAAACTCAAGTTGCTGCAACGGGCTTTGGGTGTCTGGCTATGAGCCACATCCTGCCAGAGAGGTGTGGCATCTCAGGTGTGTGTGGTCTCGTGGGAGGGGCCACACCTGTTCCCCTTCCGTGGTGTTCCCAGGTCTGCACACCACCCTCCCGTTCTAATGGTGGAAATGCCTTCCTCAGAGCCAGCTCCTGGCAGGAAGAGCTTTAAGTGACAAGGCGCTGGTGCAGGGGGCATGTGGACCCCAACCATTTAGCCATCAGCCGCTGGGGCTTCCTGGGGTCTTGACAACATGCAGCCCACCATGGGCCTGACGGGAGGTGGCCTCCCCCCGAATCCTGACGGGTCCTGTGTCTGGAAGGGGCTGCACACGCCTGCCTCCACGGGCTGCCCGCCCAGATTTACGGGGGCAGATACAGCCCCGGAAGGACATGCCCTTCCTCACCTTGAGGGTAAAGGGGAGCCCGAGTCGCTCAAGGGGATGCAAGGAATGCTTGGCTTCCGCCACGAGTTCAAGGGGTCGATACAATCCAGAGCCAGCAAAGGCGTCCGTGGACAATGCTGCACTTTTGCTATTCTGGCCTCGAAATGCAGCTTCGTTCTCTGGCGGGGAACAAAAAGAACACATTTTCCAGAGGCCAGGTGCCATCCATTATTCAGTTCTCATTTGATCGAGAAAAGGGTTATTTTACTGTGGCTATTCTGTCCTCCGTGAGCTTAGGTGGACTCCGGGGGACAGTGGAGGACAGGAAGGCCTGGAGGAAGGTTGTCCATGGGGTCGCGGTGGGTCGGACGCGACTAGCGACATTCTGTCCTCATTGGGCTGTTTTGCCTGATTTTCCCCAACTTAAAGTATCCGCCCAAAGATTTCTTGGACTTCTGGAAACGTCGGGGTTCCCCCCAAGCCTGGCAGCATGTCCCTCTTTATGGCTGAGCGAAGGTAAGAACCCAGGTGTTATTGCTATATGAACAGCATAGGTCCTACCTAATTTTCGTAGGGAGAAGCTCAAATTGATCGCATTAGGGTAGCTAGATGCTGGCACTGCTGTATCATTATGCAGACTGCAGCAGAACATGTCATGTCGCCGGTCCTCAGGGACAGAATGAGCAGTATATGCGATCCATGTTTGTCCACTCACAGCCTGCACCCATCTCTGTAGAGTGATGTTACTTTCCAGGGACATCTTCATCTAAGAGACAGTGTGCATCAGGAAATATGTCCTCAAAGACACCCGTGGGATAAATTTTCCTTTTAATTCTTGTGATGTTATTCTTTGCACAATGTTATGTATGCATCCCACCTTTCTTAACAGTGGCAAGGTGGCTGATCAAAGTGGGGAAAATGCAAACAAAATACGGAACCAATACAAAGGCACAAAACCGAGGTACTGTTGACAACCTCTGGCCTGCGGAGATTCTCACGGGGGCTTCTGTCCCCCATCCTCTCACCTCTACCAGTGCTGTCCCCTCTGCAAACCTCTCCTCTGACGGGACTTAGAGAACAAATGGGGAGCGGAACGCACACAGCCGTCTCCGATCTGCCAGCAGCGCGTACTCCTTTGGCTACTGCAATTCCCAGTGCGATGAGGGATGTTCTCATGGGGATGCAAAGCTGACTGGGCCAGCCTGGCTTGGCTCGCCCTGCATCCCTCCGAACTGGCAGCGGTGCAGTGCAGGCAAAGCTGCTTCCGGGCCGGGGGGCCTCGGGTCGGATGCGGCTTTCATGCTCTTACTGTTGTGCCTTTAGCGGAGTTTTAACACATTTGCTTTCTTATTGTTTCGGCCCAGTTTTATTTATCGTAATAAGCTTCCTCAAGTGCCATTTTGCACTAGGAAGGCCAGCTACGAATCATATCGATGGAGAAGACAATCCTGCTAGGGAAAGTCGAAGGTGGAAGAAGGGCAAGACCAGCTCCGGGATGGATCGGCTTCATCAAGAAAGCCACAGCCTTGAGCGTATCAGAGCTGAGAAGCTGCCAAGGACAGAGCAATCCGGAGAGCCGCCATAAGTCAGAGATGACTTTACAGCACACAACAACAAATCAATCAATAATGTTAAAGTAAAATTGACAGCAAAAATTCTCTCCTTCCTTCCTCTCTCTCTCTCTCTCTCTTGCACACCTGCACACACACCCTTACCTGGATGGCTTCTGGGATGTCAGATTTGAGCATCCACGCCCATTTGTGGCGCAGGTCCCCTGTGAAATCTAGTCCTTTGCCAGTCTTTTGCATTTGCCCTCTGAAAAGGACCCAGCACGAGCCATACTGGAACTTCGCCGTTAGGTTCTTCACGGGCAGCAACGCAGCAATAGCCTGGTTGTGATAGGATAAGTTCATTATTTTATTGTATTTTTAATAATGTTGTGAGCTGCCCCGAGGCTTCGTTGCGATGGGGCGGCATATAAATGTTTTAATAAATAAATAAATAATTTATTTTGCATGGACTGATCAAGTACCGTATTTTTTGCTCTATAAGACTCACTTTCCCCCCCTCAAAAGTAAGGGGAAATGTCTGTGTGTCTTATAGAGCGAATATGTGTGTGCAGTAAGTCTGTCAGATGTGCAGCCCATGGGGAAGCGTTGGGGAATGTCCCTGTGATGATGTGCCCATTTGATTCAGAATATTTTTTTTTCTTGTTTTCCTCCTCTAAAAACTAGGTGCATCTTATGGTCAGGTGCGTCTTATAGAGCGAAAAATACGGTATATTTTCAATCTGCCCAAGGACCCACATCCTCCAGGTGGATTGCAAACAGGCAACGGACAGCCAGCGCAGCCCCATGATTCCTAGGCAGCTTTTGGGAAGACACGGGGTAATAGTGGATCTTGCGAGGGTCAGACGTTAGTCACCAGTTCTTAGGCCTGGAAAGCAGCTTTATCTGCCCCACACTGGGCAAGCAATGGGGGCATGATCTCCACTTTCCCCATTGCAAGATGAGCCCTTGTAGATGCGCTGATCTGGTGATGCTCTGGTCTCATGGAATCACAGAACAGCAGAGCTGGAAGTGGCCTCGAGGGTCAGTGGTCCAACCCTCTGCTCTTGTAGGACACCAGTTAATACCATCGAACTCAGAGGGCTGTCCAGTTTCACCCTGAATGCCTTTAGTGTGGAAGAGCAACTGGTTCCACTGTCATATTGCTCTGATAGTGAGGAAACTTCTCTTGATATCTAGCCTGGATCTGGGCTGACAGCATCTGATCGTTCTGTGTCTTACACTCTGGTATCAGCAAGGAGAGATCTTGACCTTCCTCTTTCTGACAGCCTTTGAGGTACTTCTAGAGGGATACCATGTCCCTGCTCAGTCTTCTCTTCTCAAGGCTGAACATGCCCTGTTCTCTCAGTCTCTCCTCATACATCAGTGTTTCCAAACCCTGGATCATTTTTGCTGCCCTCCTCTGGACCCTTTCTAATTCCCCTGCATCTATCTTAAATCTTAGTGCCCAGAACTGGACGCAGTACTCCAGATGAGGTCTGACTAGTGAGGAGTATAGGGGGAGGCAGAGAAAATTTATGGTGCCCCGTCCCAGCTATAAGCCTGGCAACAAGTCAGGCTTAGCCCTTTTTTATCTTCAGTAGGGACCTGTTTTTGCTAAAGAGAATGCATTCCATGTGCCTGTTCAGGACTGAGCCACTGCAAGAGACTTGGCATTGCAGCAGTAAATAACATACTGCTGTGGAAAAACAATCCCCCCCCTCTGTCCCTGCCCTTGTCCCCGTGAAGACTGCAGCTGTGCTCAAAGGGAAGCAAGAATTCCGGGCAGATGGAAGTCAGAGTAGCAGGATCAATAGCTGGCGAAGGGTTTGCACAATCAGTTCCCCGTGTCTGACGCAGGCCTTCAGTGCAGCCATAAAAGCACCAAGCAGAGCTCCGGCTATTGGGTGGTATAAAAATGTAACGGATAAAACGGTTGATTCAGTGACTGCAAGAAAACTGCAGAGCCCCTGCGATAAGACTGCGGATGCAACCCCTTTTGTGTCTCTTCTTCTGGCAGCTTTTATCACCTTCTTGAATTTGGGGAAACATCGATAAAATCTATATAAATTACCGTATTTTTCGCTCTATAAGACGCGCCTGACCATAAGACACACCTAGTTTTTAGAGGAGGAAAACAAGAAAAAAAATATTCTGACTCAAATGGGCACATAATCACAGGCACATTCCCCATCACTTCCCCATGGGCTGCACATCTGACAGACTTACTGCACACACATATTCGCTCTATAAGACGCACAGACATTTTCCCTTACTTTTGAGGGGGGAAAAAGTGAGTCTTATAGAGCAAAAAATACGGTAGTCATTTTTGGCTTGAGATTTGGTAGATTAGTATCCAAGCAACTCAGAGCTCCAGAGCAACGCTCAACGCTTAGGAAGCCCTGGAACCAGAAGGATGTGTGAAGAGTCATGCCTGTGGTGGGAGTCCCTCCGATTTCTTCTGCCTGGCTCCTTGGACTCTGTCCCACAAACCTCAGTCTGCCTTGTGTTGCGTGTTTGTGTGGGCACACAGCAGGATGTGCGCGTTCAAGCCGAATTCTGCTCTGGCACACGTGACTCGTGGGCTTGGTATATTTTGCACAAGGATTTTGCATGCTGTGTGCAAAGAAGCCGCTAGCATTCCTGAGTGTTCATGGACTAGATCTCAACTTGGCTTGCCACCTGGGCAGGGATGGGCATGGGAAAGCAGCCTGGTGAGCACAGGAGAGCCAGCGTGGAGTAGCGGTTAAGAGTAGCGGTTAAGTAGCGGACTGGGACCCAGGCAATCCGGGTTCGAGTCCCCACTCAGCCCTGGAGCCAGCCGGGTAACTTAGGGCCAGTCGCAGATCTCAGCCCAGCCTACCTCACAGGGCTGATGTTGTGGGGACAAGATGGAAAGGGGAATGATGTAAGCCACTTTGAGACCGTTGTAAGAAAAAGCAGGATATAACTCTAGTAAATAAACAAATACATACCTACGTAACCCAGCCAGATTTCAGCATGATCTTTGCACCCCTAGTTTAAGCTTCCCTTCATCTGTGAATGAAGGACCTGCGGCCGTTTTCTAATTTTGCATTCAACAAACTTATGTTATTTTTCACCCAAGCTGTTTTGTTCCTCCTAAGTATCCTTGAAACCAGAGTGAGGTGGCTTTGGCAGGACTACCACCCGCCTCCCAAAATAATGCAGCTGGCTAATGAAGAGATACTAGCCCTGTGCCCTTGAGAGCCCTGGCTTCGAGGGCCTGATTCTGAAAGAGCGCATCCAAGCATAAAATGCATACCTGCAGCTCAACCCGGTCTTGTATCCACAGGGCCTGCAGAGTCTCTAAGTTGTGCAAGAGTCTGTAGTCAAGAGAGATGCGATCTGACTCCTGTGTAAAGTTCAGCTCCTCTGCGATCTGTGGGAGGGCAAGCAGGAGTGGGGGGAAGAAACGGATTAATTTGAGTCTGCTGAAAGGAGAAGTTTGCTAGGAGAGGAAATAGTTCTCCGTTGCAAAGTCTGAATTGCTTACAGGCACCAGGGCAAGGAACACCAGAGGGAGTGAGGTGGGGTGTGGGGCAGGTATCTCCCCTGGAATCGTCTGGCTTGATTTTAGATGATTTAACTGGATTTTATGATTTTAAATGAGAATGATTTTTAACGAAAAAGCAGGGAAATCTATGCAGAAGGTACACACAGTTCTTCCTTGCGCACCATAGTTTACCTATGGAATTCTCTTCTACAAGATGACCATGACTCTGGACGGCTTTAAGGGCAGATTGGACTAATTCATGGTTCCTAGCCCTCATGGCTCTTTCCTACTCTCAGTATTAGAGATAGTGTATTTTGGGAAGTATGTCGGAAAAAATGGACAATTGAGAGAAAAAGCAGTTTGGGCTGAAATAATTAACAATTATATCTTATAATAATTCTTTGTTTTTGCCCATATTATTATCAGATCAAAAACCGATCTAAGCATTTGCTTTCTTGTAGCACATCGGAAAAACAATAGTTCAGTTCTTGGTGGGATTTTTGGCGTACGCTAATATCAAGCCATTGGTGTCATAAAAGCCCAGCCTCGTTGCATTTGGATATGGGTGCAATTATTTATGACTGTGGACCCAGAAGTTTACTTGTGTCATCGGTGCCCCCAAGACCACCCCTCACTCTTCCTCTGAAGTCACACTTCCAGTCTTGAAGGAAGCTTATTGGTTCTCTCCATGCTGGCTGCCACGTGGGAGGGTCTGTGGGCAGCCTCAGATCTAGGAATATGAAGAACCCTATGCCAACCCAGGTGCTGTCTGGGGGAGGGGGGGTGGGCATAGGATCGCTCTTTTTACTATGCATGCATGGATAGGAAAAAACAGTGCTGGCTGGGGCATGCTGGGAGTTGCAAGCCTTTTTTTCTGCCCAAGTCCAAACGTGGATAAAACCACATCCTTAATTGCATTAAATCAAATCATTTCTGCTGATTATCGATCCCTGATTGCCAAAATGATTACGAAGTGCTAAACCTCTCAGTAAAAAGTATTCTAAAATATGTCTTCACCAGGAATCGATTAATTGAACTATTTATTTTGGTTATCCGAACATAAGAAGCAAATATATAAAATACAAATATATATGACTATGGTGTAGTGATTCGGTATTAGATCAATTAAAGCCAGAGAGGATATTATGCGATGAAAATTCCAAAGCAAACTTCACTGTTTGCACTGAAATAAAATCCACAGTCAACTGAAAGTCAAGAGAAGGAAAACTGTACACAAGTAAAATCCATGGTCATCCATCAACCAAACTGTGTTCTTTTAACTTATCTCAGCTTTACCCGTTGGAATCTAGTTTTGATGGGCACAGCTAGAAATCTAGCTGCCTTCATGGAGCCTGCAGATTAAAACATCTGCCAGCAGAATCAAAGCATACAACTGGACAGTCTTTTAAGGAAATAAAATGGGGACTCCATTCTCCATAATATTCACAGTGCAGTAAAACCAGTTCAGAGGGGGATGCGGTTACCTGTTTTTCATCCACACTGAATTGAAGCAGCCTTTTACAACTGGTAGCATCCCTTTCCAGAATTAAATCCACCACTGTCCTTCCAGGAATGCCAAGCAGGGCGGCTCCTTGGATATTGTGGCCCAGCTGTGCGTGAAAATCCTGAGTCCTCTGTGAGGAACGAGATCAAAGTAAGTTGGGGAAGGCCCTCAGAAAAAGCCACCTTGCTCGCAGCAGAGCCAAGCTGCTCAGATGTCCTTGGAGCCCAGTTCCTATCAGCCACAATGAACTAGCCAGGCACAGTCAAATGAGGCCTGAAGGGCCATGGATCCCCCAGCCTGGCTCCTCATCTAAGGTGCAGAATGTCTGCCAGTGCAAATCCAAGTAGGATGTGCAACATGTTGCACTACAAGAACATTATTTTACTTATATAGTCGGTTTCTGAGCACGTGTTCTCAAGCTACCAGTTAAAAAGCTAATATGCCATTTGAAGACACAGTTAAAGGAGTAAAACACAAAACAAATATGTAGAAAGAATGAAAGATGATATACCGTATTTTTTGCTCTATAAGACGCACTTTTTTTCCCCTCAAAAGTCAGGGGAAATGTCTGTGTGTCTTATAGAGCGAATCTGTGTGTGCAGTAAGTCTGTCAGATGTGCAGCCCATGGGGAAGTGATGGGGAAGGTGCCTGTGATGATGTGCCCATTTGATTCGGAATATTTTTTTTCTTGTTTTCCTCCTCTAAAAACTGGGTGCGTCTTATGGTCAGGCGCGTCTTATAGAGGGAAAAATATGATAATAGAAAATAATACACAACACAGAAATTGATCAAACAGTCTAATCACCTGGGACTACATCTCTGTTTAGCTAAACACGGATCCCGTTTTGGAGAATGACTTTGCTGCTGGTGCCGAACCGGCCCCAAACTGATGCCCGCCAGGTGTTCTGGACTATCACTCTCCCAGTCGGCACAGGGGAAGACTGGTGCACAGGTACGTGATGAAACCCACGTACAAGAGGGGCGAGTTGCTAACACTGCCCCAGGAGGCGCACTGGGAGAAATTAAAGCTACACATTCCCAGTACAAAGCAGGCAAGCCACAAGACCATGCGGTAATGGAAAGCAGTCCAAGCATTCCTTCGGAGAGGAGAGAAAATGAGGAGCAGCACGCGGGAAGAAATCTCTCTTCGCGGAGAAGCTGTTGATGGGGCCAGATGGATTTCTCTTGGCCTGCTGTCCATGCTTGATTTTTTCCTCGTTTTAGCCTTTGAATCTGTATTCAAGACGCGCTCAGCCAGCGATGGTACAAACTCATTTTCCAGGCTTTTTTTGTTTTTTTCTGGGGAGGAGCCATAGGCAGGGAGGCAGGTGTCCCATTTTCTGGGGAGAATCCTCTGTTTGAAGAGCTGGGATCAAGAGTGGGCGTAATTGACCCCCTGCCAAGGCCCCGAACTTCAGCAGGGCCCATCAGCAAAAGCCCTCCGCAGTGGGTCCTCGTCTGCGTCTTTGCAGCGGCTCGCTCGCTGCCCCTTGCGCTGCCCAGACCTCAGTGGAGGTGGGCAGCGAAAGGCCTGTCCTGTCCAGGGAGCCAGTGGCACCCGTGGCAAGAACGAGGAGGCGGGGTGAGGACAGTGGTGAGCAGGGTGGCCTGGAGGGCGACTCCTGGAGCGAGAAGACCCATCGGGAGGGTCCTTCCCAGAAGCCCTCCAAAGCCACTGGCTGTCAGGGAGGGCAACCCTGCATCTGGAGGCTGCTCAGGCCTGGCCTGGTGGAGAGATCAGGGAGGCAGCAGAAGAGCCAGACCTGAAGACACACTGCACACGCGAGCATGGTTTCTTACATTTGTGACTTTCAGCAGGAGGAGTCCATGCAGAGTCTTTTCACCCAAGGTAAGCGTCACCTGGCAGTCCAGGTGCATTTTACTCATGGAAACGTGTCCTGATGCATCTAGTCTAGTTGGGACTCCAAGCTCCTGTGATAAAAGAAGAAATCCAAGACACCATCATGAAACATCCACTTCTGCACACTGCCAAACCTGGCACACCGCTCGTTCTGGGCTCACGGGGTTGTTCTGCTAGATGAGGGGGGTTCATGTCACCTCCCGATGTCCAAATAGCCTGGAACCCAAGTAGGGAAGCAGGAGCCATCCTGACAACCATTCCAGTGACATTTCACAGATTGTCAGACGGCCTCTGTCCAGTCGTCTGCGCAAAGATGGACTTCGATCTGGCACAAATGTGATTTGCACACATTTACACTGCCCCCCCCCCCCCACACACACCACCCAGTGTGTTTTTCCATGCTTGAACCACGGGGGACTTTGGTATCTTTCATCTGTGCCTTTTTAAAAATGTCCCATATTTTCCTTTGGCTGAATTTCTATACTCTGTTGGGAGATCCTGACGGGTCCGAAGTAGCCCAGTAGCCTCATCGTTTTAGCCCGGGCCTTCCTTTTCTAGCCAACACTTTAACCCAGGACCTGACCTAAGAAAGGAGGGTCGAAAGTGAGGGTGACTTGCTAAAGGGCCCTCAAAAAACAGGAGATGTGCTTGATCGGTTTCCAGATGGGCCGAACGTTGTCCCTCCGTTCAGTTGCTAAAGTCGCCTTTGCCTGGCGCTTGGCCCTCATGTCCTCGTGGAAGCCTCAGCCTTTTCTAGCTGAGCATTGAGGGTTCTACTTGGCAGCTGTCCTTCTGAACTGATCCAGCCCACTGTGAATGACCAGGGCTGCCGGGGGCTTTGTGGGAGACACAGAACCCATTGTTCAGTCTGTAAACCCATTTCAGGACAACTCAGTTCCTCCTCCCCTGTCCCTGGAACTTCTCAAAGAGCAGGATGATTGTATTTGAATCACCGTGGTAAAATGAGAGGCGACAGAGGCTATAGCCCCGTTTCTCAAGAATGCTGGCCGAAGGGTTGTGGTGTGGAAGGTCTGGGGACAGATCTCATCACTCATGCCTCTCAAGGGGCACCGTGCCTGGAAGATCCGCACTGTGCTGTGCGGTGCCCCAGAGCAGCAGGCTTTCCTGGAAGATGATGCCCACCAACCTACCCACTCCTGGGTGAGAGATGGTGATGCCGGCTGCACTGGAGGACACACAGATGAGGCCCATTCCATCTCGGACCACCCTGGAGGTGGGACTGCAGCATCCCTGGACCCTATTTCCAGGGTCTGCAGCCAAGGAAGGAAGGAAGGAAGGAAGGAAGGAAGGAAGGAAGGAAGGAAGGAAAACAAGCAAGCAAGGACACAGTGACCTGCAAAGCTGTACAATCTGTTTCCATTTCCAGTGTCCATTCCAGTCTGCCTTGGGGTTGGATTTCTCCCCGAGCCACCAGGTTGCAGCTTCCCACATCTAGCGACAGAAGTCCTCCAAGGATGGAGCTGTCATTGGTCACAGAGAGGGCCACTGAGTTTTTGGGAGGTAGCCCTAAGTCATGGAGGCGGGAGACAGAGTGAGTCAGCGTCCCTCGCAAGGTGTATTTCTCTACGGAAGACATCTCCAGCTGCACATCAGCTGCTTGGCCATCACTCCGGAAGTACGAGGTTAAAGTGGCATTGCCGTTGTTCTGGAGGAAGGATCCGCCAGAGTCTAGATTCGGCGGTATCTTTACGTTCTAGAAGACCAGAGAGAAAGAGCGGAAAGTTTGCCTTGAAAAAGAATCTGCTCTCATCTTGAGTTTATTTCACAGAATCACTTCCCCAGCCGACTACTTGAGACTAACTTAACAACTCGGTACCCATTAGACTTTCTGGAATTAAAGTCTCCTCTCATCCCGGCCAGCATGGCCAATGGTTAGGAATGCTGCAAAGTGAGGTTCAGACCATTCAGAGAACACCAGGCTGGGGAAGCCGGCCTTAGAAGACAGACGGAAAGAATCACCTCCAAAAGGTCACATTTATTCAGAAGAATAACTCTCCATCCCACAGCTGTGGCTTCACCCATCGGACTCAGTTCTCCATTGCCTGTGAACATGCATCCCCCAAGCGCAACTTCCATAAGGCCTTTGTACGCCTCTCCTTCCACAGCAGATAATTTCATCCAGTTCTCTTGGGCAAGGCCCAAAGACGCGAGGTAAGGCCATGCATGGCTAAGGCGGATCTCCGCTGTATGCCTGGGGCTGCAGGCTCGGGGGAGATGGGACTGGGCAGAAATGCCCTCCTCGCTTGTGTGGGATGTGCAGTTGCTAGAAAACACGGATCCATTCAGCAAAATTCTTGCTGGTGCCTAAAGAAACAGAGAAAAGTCAGGCTGTCAGCCTGGCTGATGCTGTGGATTGCATGTTGGCCTAAAAGGGTGCCGCTATTTGTTTGCTATGGGCATCCATAGCCATTGGCAGGTGCCCAAAGCAAGCAGTGGCCTATTGATTATGGTAATGGTGTAGAAGCTGCAGTCCGGGGACCACGCCTAGCCCACTCGGAGGCCCCAGAGGGCCGCATCTTCCTCCCTCCCCATCACCAATCATTCAGTGTTTCTCTGAAGTCTGTGTAGTCCCCCCCCCCCCCACTATTCTGAAGTGCTTCTTCGAAGGCTTGGACACTGGCAGCAATACTTCAAGCTGAAATACGATGGCCTTTCCAGAGATTCTGGCCTCGCACCTTTAGTTTTCAGCATTGCCCACCATGGGAGAACTTGTCAGGAACCGAATTCAGCGTTTGGGCTGGAAGAGGTCCCTCACCGGTGCTCTAGAGGCATGCGCAAAGTGAGTGTCATGAAGCGTCAATCTCATTGCTCTCAGATGCCCAGAAGGAGCCTGGGGATCCCTACCATTCTTGGAGCTTAAGGGCTGCAGCCATGAGAACATGAGGCTGGCCATTGGTGGATTGCGAAAACAGGAGAGGTCCTTTCAGGGGCAAAGCCTCAGGGCAGGGACAACAATCACTGAACAACCACCTCTTACTTAAGGCTCAGTCTGGCTCTGCTTCTTGTTGGAGCAAGGCACAGGCCGGCATGTGTCCGGCAGCGTGAGATATCGAGCAAGCAAATGCCTGAATGTCTGCACATGCAGACCAGGAAATTCATCCCAGCTCTGTGCTTAAAACATCGGCCAAGATGTAGAATTTCTCCATGATATTTATTTATTTATTTGTTTGTTTGGAACACTTGTATGCCGCCCCATTCGCAAAAGCCTCGGGGCGGCTTCCGATACAAATAAATAACTATACAAATACATAAAAATACATAAACATCTGGAGACATCCCGGCATAAATATAAAATCAATAAATAAATGCAACAATTAAAATGACGTTTAAATAAAAAGGTCTTGGCCTGGCGCCAAAAAACAAATAACGACGGCGCCAGGCGGACCTCTCTGGGGAGCGCATTCCATAGATTGGGCACCACTGCAGAGAAGGCCCTCCTCTGGGTACTCACCCTCCTAATATCTTTCACGGAGGGCTCCTGGAGCAGGACCTTCACCTCAGATCTCAAGGGGCGGGTGGGCACATAGGAGGCGCTCCTTCAGGTCCCAAGCCGTTAAGGGCTTTATAAGTAATAACTAGCACCTTGAATTGGGCCCGGACTTCAATGGGAAGCCAGTGAAGCTGATGGAGGACTGGGGTTATATGAGAACAACACCCAGTCCCTGTCAGCAACCTGGCAGCTCCATTCTGCACCAACTGAAGTATCCAGACCATCTTCAAGGGCAACCCCACATAGAGCGCATTTCAGAAGGCTAGCAAAACCTTGAAATGGCAAATTGCTGCCAGCCAAGCTTAGAAAAAGAAACGTGTACCTCCAAGAAGTGGCTTTTAGCTTCTGCGCTACAGTGGCCAGACAGCTGACGAGATGCAGCTTCACCACCACAGCAGACCTGCAGAAGATCAATAAATACAAAAACAAAAAGATGGCTTTCATGTGAGAAACAATTCATGTCTTGGTGTGTGATGAATAATTGACAGCCATTTCTTGGGTGGCTGGTTATTTCTCTTTCTGCCCATATCCCATCCACCCACCCCAGTTGCTGCAGGAAGTGGTCAAGGTTTAGTATTAATTGTTTATGTTTATAGCCAGCATTACTTGATCGACTCAAGATGGCATGCATGCGTCTTCCTATCATTTTATCCTCAAACAACCCCGTGAGGCAGACGAGTCTGTGAATGCAAGTGTGTGGACATATAACAGTGAGGTTCTTGGCTGAGTGGGGAATTTGAACCTGGCCCTCCCTAGTCCTAGGATAACACCTGTAGGGTTCCAGGTTTGATCCCGGCCTCCTCCAGGTAGGGCTGGGAAAAACACCCGGAGAAGCGCTGGCTCTCAGTGCACATAATGCTGAATTAGAAGGTGCGATGGTCTTACTCTGCTTAAGGTGACTTCCTGGACAAATAACTCAGCAAAGGAGTTTCCACTGACCTGTATTATTGGTGGGATGATCTGAAGGAGTCCCATGTTGTGATGGAAGAACAGGGAAAACCCAGCTGCACTGTTGTTGCCTCGATGCTCCAGCTCAACCCCAAACTCTTCTTCACCAGCCTGGATCATCACCCCCACTGCAAGCTTCTGGCTGAAATTCTAACCAGGGAGAAAGGGTATGATGCAGAAAGACACTGGCTGGACAGGTGTCATGAACCAAGGCCCTGGAGTCTTGTCCTCAGAGGACCCTGCCTCCTTGTCTCAAAAGGCACTCCAGAGGCATCAACCTCATGGGAAGACATGCTCATGAAGACTCAACCGCATTGGGCCCATTTCTCCAGGAAGATCTCGGGGTCCTTGCCATTCTTGGGCGGTTGGTTATCTGGGCGAAAGTGTTCAATTCAAGCACACTAGCCTGATCTAGCCACTCCCACGTCACTGAGAGTTTACTTGAACAGAACTGGCCACTTTAACAGGTCACGTCTCAGCCTAGAGGCAGGGCCAACAATTCTAAAGCAACCGCATTCTAATTTAAGGCTCAGGCTGGCTTGGCTCCTTGTTGGAGCAGCTCATGGCCAGCCACAGCATCACATGGAGCTTCCCTGTTTCCATCAGGCTTCCACATGGACCCTGATTGACCCATATTCCTGCGCAAGGCTGGATCCATACCAGAATTGTGCAAGCCAGGCTTCAGTAAAGCTCAGTGATGTGATGTCCTTACCAGCACTGGCAGTGCCTGGCCGAATGGGCCTCTTTGTCTGAAATGGAAAGAGCAGGCAGAATCCATCCTACAAACTGTCTTTGATCTCTACATATTCACATGCCCCCAAGTCATCACAGAACAGATGCATCCAAAGAAGCACAGAAACGCATCACATCACAAGAAGGCAAAGCTCCCTGGAGAAGACAATCACGCGAGGGGAAGTTGAAAGGTAGAAAAGGAAGACCAAATGTGAGATGGGTGGGACTCCATAAGCGAAGCCATAGCCTTGGATTTAGAAGATCTGAGCAGAACTGCCACGGATATGGCATTTTGGAGGGCTTTCATTCAGGGGCTTGCCATAAGTCAGATATGACTTGATAGCACACGACAACAAAAAACATACAGAGCCCTGAAATGGGGAGAGCCTGAAACTCTGGGGTGGAAATGGGCAGATCTTGACAACTCTGCTGGGGAAAGGAACTGAGAAGCCCATCAACAACATTTCGCTCAATATATCAAAGCGAGACAGACAGCGATGGGCAGGATTTTCTGTTTCTAAAGCTCCCTTAGCCTCTGGGCAATTGAAATGGTCACAGGGGACACACAGACCTTCTGGTTTGGCTATCTGAAGTAGCGTATTGCTCACCAAATGTGCTGCACTCGCCAACGGGGGCACTCAGTCCCTGGTGGCTGCATCCCCTCCCCCAGCCAGATCATCTCTTTCCCAGACCAATGGGGTCATGATGGCCAGCTGGAACAACCAGCATGTCCCTCGTGTCACAGCCTGGCCAGCCACTCCTAAGCCACCGCATCCATCCTCTCAACCAGATACTCCTGCCAAAAATAATTTTAAAATGATGACCCTCTTTCAGTGGTCCCAGAGCACCTTCAGTTCTCTTTACTCTGGAGGAGGCATTTACTGTATTTTTTGCTGTATAAGACTCACTTTTCCCCCCCTCAAAAGTAAGGGGAAATGTCTGTGCATCTTATAGAGCGAATATGTGTGTTGCAGTAAGTCTGTCAGACATGCAGCCCATGGGGAAGTGATGGGGAAGGTGCCTGCGATTATGTGCCCATTTGATTCAGAATATTTTTTTTCTTGTTTTCCTCCTCTAAAAACTAGGTGCATCTTATGGTCAGGTGCGTCTTATAGAGCGAAAAATACAGTAGTTTTCTGCTGAAGGAGAGGAGGAATTTAGGTTTTTTGTCCCTCTGCAAGCCTTGGGCATCCCCTGATCATACGGTTCTCTCTCCGTATTTGGTTTGCAGAAGAGCAAAACTCCAGGCTGTGCGCGCTCCAATCATTAGCCCATGGAGACACCAAAAGCCTCGAGAACGGGCTGCTGCCTTAACTATGCTCCATTTATTTGTTGGTGTTCTGTATCTCTTGTGCGAGGATTTGACATTCTGGAGCCTCCTGAAGTGCCGCCTCAGAAAGGAGGCTTGCTGTCCGTGCGTTACTGGCTCTCCTTACTCGGTAGTAGCACGTGCCTCCGGCGCTGAAAGGCATCCCACGTTGCTTGAGCTCTGCGAGGTTGTGAGTGAGGCTCGTGGCGAGCTGGGCTTGGAAGGGCGAGGGGAGCGTCTCAGCCCTGAATGTGGCCGTGAGCCTTTTGCCGCCTCCCTGAAGTTCGAGGGTGACAGTGCGGTTGCTCTCCCTGTGGCCATACGTGGCTGCGATCCTATTTTCTGTAGGGAGTCCTACAGAGGGAGGGAGGGAGCAAAAGGAAAGTGTGCGCATGGGTGTAATTGCAGGCATTTCCCCCAGTGTAACCAGAACCTTCAGAGGATCGCAGCAAGGGGAGGAAAGGCTCGGCCCCCTTGCTCACACCTGCCGAAATCCCAGGAATGGCCAACCCACATGGTTTACGCTCTTTGCAAGACTGAAAACAGTCCGTGCTGAATGCCCAGGTGCCTTCCAGCAGACGCCCAGAGGGAGGGCATTCCGAATTCATCCACCAGGGCGGTGCTGCTGCCCTGAGGGCTCGTCTGGATGCTGGAACTAGAGCAGAACTTGCTGAGTGCAGCTGTTCGCGGGGGCTCCTCCCTCACTGCACTGGCTGCCGACGTGCTTCCCGGGCAGAGCAGAGGTTCTGGAAGTGGCGTACAAGGCAATTCACCACCTGGGGCCAGCCAGGGTATCCCAGAAAGCCCCCTCTCCCGTACTGATCTGCCCAGAGGTCATCAGAGGACCACTTGGTGGTTCCATGTGGTCCTATGGTCTGGACCTATGAGAGTCCAAGCGAGAGAGGGGCCTGCAAGTGGGGCAGCCCCCTTTCTGGGGATCTTCTTGCCCCTGGAAGTCAGGCAACACCAGTGCTTCAAAACCTCAGGAAGCATCTTTGTTTCAGGAAGCCTGTCTGGATGGACCAATCACAATTTTTAGTTGGCATTCTGTTGGCTTGGCTTTTATCTCTTAATCTGGTGTTTTATTCTTATTTATTTATCTATTGCATTTGTGTGCTGCCCCATAGCCAGAGGCTCTCTTTGTTATTCTCTACTGTGGAATGTTTCAATGTGAAGTGGCAATATAAATTTGTAAATATAAGGGGTCTTTAAAAAGTTTCCGCACTTTCATATTTTATAAATATATTTCATATATTTTTTGCTGATGGCATTAAAAAGTTGGTATGGTGCTGGGAAAAATGCATTGCAAAGGAAAGTGACTATGTACAAAAGTGATGTAATTTGTTTTTGAGATTCTTAGTACATAAAGTTTTAGAAAGTCCAGAAACTTTTTGAAGAACTCTCACACATACATCAAGCAAGGACATGAAGCTTTGCATCTCAGAAGCAAATCCCTGCTCCCACTTTTAACAATCCTTTCATTTTAGAGCAAAGACAGGCAAAAGCAGATCTTGATAACATTGGATTTCAGCTCTCAGCCTTCCTGATCATTGGCCAAGTTGGCAGAAGTTGCCGACAGAAGTGCATGTAGTCAAGGCCATGGTTTTCCCAGCTGCTATGTATGGCTGTGAAAGCTGGACCATAAGGAAGGCTGAGTGCTGAAGGATTGAGGCCTTTGAATTGTGGTGCTGGCGGAGACTCCTGCGAGTCCCTTGGACTGCAAGGCGATCAAACCGGTCAGTCCTAGAGGAGATCAACCCTGACTGCTCTTTAGAAGGCCAGATCCTGAAGATGAAACTCAAATACTTTGGCCACCTAATGAGAAGGAAGGACTCCCTGGAGAAGAGCCTGATGCTGGGAACAATAGATGGCAAAAGAAGAAGGGGCCAGCAGAGGATGAGGTGGCTGGATGGAGTCACTGAGGCAGTTGGTGTGAGCGTAGGTGGACTCCGGGGGATGATGGAGGACAGGAGAGCTTGAAGGAATGTTGTCCATGGGGTCGTGATGGGTTGGACACGACTTCGGCGGATAACATAACATAATGGGAGCTAAAGTTCAAAACAACCGGAGATCTGTTTTCTGTTTATCCCTGTTCCCCTGTCTTGGGCTACAGCTTGTTATTCTCCAGCACGCATGGCCATGGGCACTCCAATCCACTCCCCATTGCTCACGAGCGTCAGATGAGGGGAGTTGTGGTAAAAAACATCTGGAGAGCACCAGGCTGGGGAAGACTATTCCAGAATATCTTCCAGATGTTTCCAAAGGAGGCTTGTAAGCCCACTCCTCTTGAAAGTACCTGGCAAGGAATAAAATGTTCATTTGTATTGAGTGGTAGCCTTTTTGCTAGTAGAAAAGTAGAGCAGCCTTTTGAAGGTAAAGTTTACTTGCAGCTGGAACTGAAAATATCCCTCCTGGTTTGAGCCAACTTTGAACTATTATTTCCACTCCGCTTTGATGTTGGCTTCTTAAAAACATCATTGAGTTGGCTGTGAACCAAGTAAAACAATTGCTGACTTTAAGAGACTTCGACTGATTTAAAATGCACTCTCAAAAATATGGCCGAGATCAAAGCAAAGGCACAGTCTGAAAAGCAGGCATTGTGGGAATATATAACATAAAATATAAATGGGAACCATCCTTGTTGCCTGTATGGAGAATAAAGCTAGATGGAGAGACCCAAGGGCCCTAACTGAAGATTCAAGCAAAGTGAGTGAAGCAAATGGAAGAGTTTGGAGTTGTGAGCAGCCATGCCTTCTTCCAGTGGGCCATCCCAACCCAGGGCCGTCTTAACAGCATGATGGGCCCCAGGCAAAGCGGTGTCCTGGGGCCCCTACGACAACTACGACTACTGTTAATTTTGCAAGTCTTCCAGTTTTCCAAGGGTTAACATGCACAGATTAGTATGGGGCCCAGGGCAAGTGCCCATCAGGCCCACGCACTAAGACGGCCCTGTCCCAGCCCTTCCTCTACCTTTTTTTGCATGTGGGGCATATGGAATCCTCACTAGGTTTGCCTTTCTAAGGAGGTTTTTCCTGTACTTCTGAAAGTGTTGGGGCTTCCAGGAACATGCTGGTCACCCCATCCTGTTTCTCGACAGCTCCATTTCAGCACCCGTGGAGTTCGCGGTATCTGGAGTTTGCAATTGGAAGGCACATGGCCAGTGAATGACAAGAAACAGAGAAACAGAGCGAGTCAGAAGGAGCTTCCTGGGCCATCTAGTCTGACCCCTGGCTCCAGCTGCCTCCACTCATGACACTGGACCAAGTGCACGTCCAGAAACCTGGCTCTGCACAAGCAAGGCAGATGGCACGGCAAAGACACAGAAGGTGGCCTGCTCTGGGAAGCCCAAGTAGCCCTGATAGGAGAGTCTGGCTGCCACTTGAGGACAAAAGACCAGACCTTCCAAAATGGCATTTTGTTCTTAAAAACAGCCACGCTTTCTGTACCTGCCCTGGATAAAGTGCTGATGTTGTGCACGACCGAGCCCGTGACACCCATCTGCTCCGGAAGGATGAGGTTTGAGATATCCACGCAGAGAGCTCCGGTGTCCGTCCGAACGCTGACTGCACATTTTTGGAGGCCTCTCTGGAGCTCCAGCTGCCCTCTGATCTTTGCCTCTTTCAGGAAAGCCTGGCTGACATTCTGTGTCATGCCCACAGCGATGTTGTGGAAGCTTGCATTCCCAAAGGCATTTCGGGTCCGGATGTGTATCCCAAACGCGGACTGGTTAACCATCACTCTCAGAATGCCTGTTAAATGCCAGAAAGACAGTCCCAAAAAAACTGTTGTTTTCAACTGGAAAACACCTCAACGTTCCCCAGCTAACTGCTTTTTCTGTCTAAACAGAAGGCCGGTGTGGTGAGATTGTTTGACTGGGGGATTGGGAGATCTGGGTTCTAGTTCCCACTCAGCCATGCAGCTTACTGGGTGACTTAGGGCCAGTCACTCACTCTCAGCCTGTCCTACCTCACAGGGCTGTTGTGAGGATCAGATGGAGAGGAGGAGGAGGAGGTTTATGTAAGCTGTCCAGAGTTCTTTGAAGGAAAAAAGGAGGCATATACATATCATAAATAAATAAAATGAACCAACATGTTTGGACCACCAATCGTTCGGCAGTTCTGTGGCTTCCCCCATTCTAAAAGGCTGAGAAGCTACTTCTTGTGAGGGTAGTACACACTTTAAGCTAGAACATGTGGGTATCCCCCATCATCATCATCATCATCATCATCATCATCATCTTGGCTGTTGCTGAGGTCCTTTTTGCCTTCAATCCCACCCCCAGTGGAACATGGTCCCAAGAGCATCTCTGAGCTGAATTCAGCCCACCGGCTCAAGAGGTTTCCCACCCCTGGAATCACGCGCTACCTTCGTGAAGGTTGTTCTTGCGCTTGAGAGAGCCATCCAGGGAAAGCTCCTGGGGCACCAAGCGCGTCACCCCGTCCAGGTTGTGCTGGATGCTGCCGTGGAGGGTGAGCACCGGCCCCCCTTTCTGCTCCTTTGACCCCGCAATGCCCAGGCGAAAGGACTGCTCGTTCAGCTTCACTGCAGAAGACAGCGTAACCCTGGGGGCGAGAGGGAAGCAGATGCGGGCGGACAAGGGCAGTTGCCTTTGGAATAAGCAGCCACCTTCATGGCCAGCACGGCCATTTCACAAGGAGAATCAGTATGGCACAGTGGTTAGAGCACTGGTCTAGGACATAGGACATCTGGGTTCTAGCCCCATTTGGCTGTGAAGTTCACTGGTGGCACTGGGCCAACCACAGTGCTCAGCTTAAGAGAGTCACTGTGGAGCAGTGGTCAGGATATGGGTGGGACCTGGGAAATCCCAGTTCCGTCCTTCGCTGAGCCACAAAGCTCCCTGGAGCCTCTCAGCCTCACCCACCTCTCAGGGCTGTTGAACGCAGAAGACTCAGGTGCAGAGGATTAGGAAGGCCCCCTTGGGCTCCTCACAGGAAAAACAAGGCAAATCGCCTGCAGACATATAAGCCTCATTGGCCTGAGCATGTGAGGGCCTAACATGGGTACACAGTGTGTGTGTGTGTGGGGGGGGGGAACACTGTTTCTGGGCACCCCACCCCTGCCCAGCTCAGTTCGCCCTTGGGCATGTTGCATCAGCCAAGGTCTGGAAGGGGGTCCTGCCGGTTTTCTTCTCCCTTATCTGGAAGGGAGTTCAATGCACAGTCAAGTGCGCAGCACAGAAGCCAAACGAGCGCATGCAGGCACAGCCTCTAGTTCCCCTGCCCACAGCGAACATGGTCCTTGGAGTCAAAATGGGTTGCATCCAGCTCTGCACTCATGGCTTCTTTTACCTTGCTGGCGAGCTCTTTCCTATGAACTGGAGCCATAAACATTCCGGCTGGGTTAGGATGGCCTGCTTTAGGAGAGTGCTCGCTTGGAGAGTTTGGGTGTTCTTCCTCATCTCACGGCCAAAGTCAGCTTCCAGCACGATTAGATCTTTCCCCCCGGAATGAAGGTAGAAGGATCCATTGTGGTTGTGTCCACCATATCGACTTGTGGCAGCATGGACCTAGCCACAGGGGAGAAAGGAAGCAAGGACCTTCTTGAATTACAGAGTAGGGCAGTCCTTGCTAAGGACCCTTGACTCTTCTGGATCGGGGACAGCAGAGACAAGCAGGCTGGCTTGGTCCTTCTCCAACACTGGCTTGGTTGCCCTCCATGAACTGGAGGGTGACTGTGCCCAGAAGGTCACTCTGCTTCGCCGGATCAGATCAAGGTTCGATGAGTCCAGCCAGCCGCCCTCATTGGAAATCTACCAGCAGGATACGTGACCAACACCCCCTTCCCCCCTAGTCATGTTCTCCAAAAACTGGTGTACACAGACAAATACTGGAGGTAGCACATAGCCATCAGAGTGAGCTGAGCCGGCTGGAGCTGGGGGTCAGACTAGATGGCCCGGGAGGCCCCTGCTGACTTGCTCTGTTTCTCTGTTTCTGGTTAGCTGTTGAGAACCTTCTCCTCCATGCAATTGTCCACTCCTGTTTTAAAGCCATCAAAGTGGTGGCCATCACCACATCTTGGGGGAACGAAATCCATTGCTTAACTATGCGTGGTGTGAAGAAGTCCTAAATCTCCCACCAGTTCACTTTATGGGATGACCCCAAATTCTGGTATTATGAATGCTTGTATTAGTCCTGGAATTATGACTACCAGCATCTTAGTTTTTCCCTACTTCATGCATAAGTTTGTATGCCTGCCATGGCTCTCCTTTTACTCACCCTTTTTCTGAGCCAAACAGTCCCAGATTTTGCAAACATTTCCAGCCCCTTGATCATGTTAGTTGCCCTTTCCTGTACTTTTTCCAGCTCTCCAATATCCCTTTTTGGGTGTGATATCCAGACTTGCACACAGCATTCCAAGTGATCTGAGTAGCTGTATTTTCAATACCTTCCCTAATTATGCCTAACATGGAATTTGTCCTTTCCACATTGGCTGCATTGAGCTATCCCACCATTACTCCAAGATAGATAGATAGATAGATAGATAGATAGATAGATAGAAACAGAGTGAGTCAGAAGGGGTCTCCTGGGCCATCTAGTCTGACCCCCGACTCCAGCCAGCTCCGCTCACAACATGCCCACCATGTGCATGTCCAGCCTGTCCTTGAGCACCCTCCCCGATGGGGCCTCAACGACCTCTTGTAGAAGCCCATTCCACACCCTCGGGGACCTAACTGTCAGGAAGTGCTTCCTGGCATCCAAATTGAACCTGAGTTCCCTGAGCTTGGCTCTCTTGGAGCGTGTCCTGCCCTCCTCTGCAGGGGAGAACAGGTAGATAGTGGAGGAATCTTATAAACCTCAGTACCTTAAAACTTGGAGCAAAATTTGACTGATTCAGGTGAAGAAGCTGGGAGGAGATTCCAAATCCAGCATCCGATCCATTCAGCCAGGCACTGAACTGTTGGCACAAAGATGTTGAAAAGAAGTAAAGTCTCAGATTGTGCAAAACATTGACGAACTATACTGTACAGAAGAAGGGTAGGTTGGAAGTGACCAACATTTACCGGATGATGATTTGGGGAAAGTGAATGAACAGAGATCGTTCTAGTGTAAGGAGGTGTGCTCTTTTCAGACCCTCTCCTCCTAACTGTGTAAGGAAACAGTGAGACACATGGTTGGGACTCTGTTTAAATAGAAAGCAGGAAGCATCGGGCCTTTCCCAGTTCTGAAATTCCATCACGGTAGAAAATCAGTATGAAACATTGCAGTCCTGAGATTGATCTAAGGTAGGAGAAACACAAACTGGCACTTGGACCAGGTGTTCAAAAAGGAGTGCAGGTGTGGAGCAGCAGTGTTGCTCCAAGTTCAGGGACTGCTGGCACAGTCCCGCTTGGGGATAGTGGTGGGGGAAAGAGTTTGGACATGTTTGCCCCTTGAAGCAATGAACAGAAGGGGACAGGCTTCTTCGTGAAGAGCCTTCCAGTTCTGGGCTGACTCTACCCACCCAGGATGTCCACTGGGTGCTTCTGAGTAGGAAGGAGTATAACAGGACTTCTTGTTTCAGGTGACCCTTGTCTGAGCAACGGGTTCTCTCCCAGAGCTCTGCTGTGTTCCAGGTCTGCCTCAGCTTTGTCCTTAGAGCTGACTTTTGGCCTGTTCTCCAACCCTGCCTCCTGCGTTGTGCTCTGACTCCAGCTAATTCTTTGACTCTCGATTCTGGCTTGTTTCACTGCTCCTGTTTCCCTGCTCATCCCTCGGCCTATGGCCCAGCTAAGATTAATTTGGTAATGTCTCCACACTGCATCGCATGAGTTAGCAACATGAAACACGATACCTGACCTGTGAAATGCCTTGTTGGTTGATTGTAGTTTTTACAGCCACCCCCCAGGCAAAATTGGCCGGCTTACTTTCCCTTGAGAAGAGCTTTCCATTCACAGCAAGTGACTGTGGAAACTTGAGCTAGTAAGGAGAGAGAAGCCAGAAATGCACTTTAGAGATTTCCTTTTCCACAGCTTAATGAAAGGCTTTCTGGTTCATTTTGTCCAACTTGGACAGGCCCTGCGTAAGAAAATGGTTAGGCAGTAAAGCCGCCCCGAGGCTTTGTTGCGATGGAGGCGGCATACAAATGTTTTAAATAAATAAAATAAATAAAGGTGAAACTAGCAGGCGGGCTTCTGCACAACAAGCAAACGAAACATTGCTGGATTTGTGTTTACATCTACTCAGGGTAAAGGGAAATGGAGATATTGCTGAGAACAATTTTAGCTCGTTCATCTCAAGAGCAAAACACCAAATTTTGCGGCACGTTCATATGATAACTCAATAGTTCCCATTTTCAGGAGCTTCTATCATGGGACCTGAAAATTGTCAAGAGTATTGAGATTTTGCTGCCAAGATCTTTTGTCATTTCATAGGAATTCATACATTGACCATGATAAGATTGTAGATTAGAAGATTTCAGGAAAAGCATTTAACTCTTCACGTGAAAGAAAATTGATGCAATGTAATTAAGGGAAAGAACTCTAAATGATTTGACAAACCCCTCATAAATCCAGACAGCAAGACAGAAACAACAAGAGAAGATGCAGCCTCTTCCGCAAGTTTGATACAAGTACCTGGAAGGAATGGGCCATATTCATCTGTACAAGGTGTTGGGAATCAGCTGCTCCAGATTTGTTTTGGTACTTCCCCAGGAAGCTGAGTATCTCTTCCCCATTGGTTTTCAGGTTCGCTTCAACCTCTCTTTTAGCCTGTGGGTTGACATGTTGAGCTTTTAAGGGGCATCTCCATTCGAATATGAAGAGGCGACATGGAGCTAAGGTGTGATCTGAATGGAAGTGTGGGGAATTGAGCAGCCCTGGGCATTTGCCAAGCCCTGGTTCCCTGCCAGCCCGAGGAACCTCCTGCTTAGGTGGCCAAGTGTCCTCCTTTGCAGAGCACCCTGCACATAATAGTGAATCGGCTCTTCCTCATCAGAGAAACTCACCTGGCTGAGAGTTCGGGCCGCAGTGCATAATTCAATGGTTTGGGGGAAGACCTGGCTGTTGTATGGATGAGCCAATCTAGCACAAATCTGGAAACAGAGGGTGGGGGAAAGGTACAAAGATGAGTTATATGCAACTCTTTCTTTCTGGTCTACATTATGACTGAAACTTTCAGGATGCTGGTTTTGACCAATAAAGTCCTACACAGCTTGGGACCACAATACCTGGCAGAATGCCTCTCCCAGCCTGTATTTGCCTGGACACTATGATCAAGTTCTGGGGCCTTTCTCTGGCTGCCACCTCTGAGGGAGGCTTGGATGGTGGCAAGAAGGAAAAGAGCCTTTTTAGTGGTGCTCTCCCCCCTGCCCCCGGCCCCATTTATGGAATGAACTCCCCATTGAGGCCCACCTGGCACCAACTTTACTATATTTTTGGTGCCAAGGAAAGACTGTACTCCTACTGCAGGGCATTTAATTAGTTAATAGAGCCTCTTGGTTCTTGGACAGGGTCTAACTGGGTCTTTTGAATGTATAATTTTTGTTTTTCTGTTTGTTATTTGATTTAAAATTTGGTATTGCCAACTTGCCAAATTATTAATTTCTAAATTAATATGTTTAATTGGCATATTCTATATTGTTTTTAAATATGTTGGCTGTGAACCACCCAGAGACTTTTGGTTGTTGGATAGTATAGGCATGAATTAATTAATTAAAAATAAAACCTGTAAGATATATCCACTCACATAGGGGTGTTCTGCTTGATAACCAAGCGTGAGAGTCTGGACCGACTCTTCCACTCCATTTATCAGCACTTTGGTTTCCAAGCAGTAATGCTTCTCCTTTTTATTCACAGTAAAGGTTTCCTGGATAAGGAAGCTTCCTGGAATGGGCAGCTTAAATGGATGCCTAAGTTGTGAAGAAAAGAAAGCAGGATCTTGGGTCAAAGCAGAGAGGTGGCGGGGGGTGGGGGGGGTGGGGGATTGCTGAAGGATTGAGGCCTTTGAGTTGTGGTGCTGGAGGAGACTCCTGTGAGTCCCTTGGACTGCAAGGCGATCAAACCGGTCAGTCCTAGAGGAGATCAACTCTGACTGCTCTTCAGAAGGCCAGATATTGAAGATGAAACTCAAATACTTTGGCCACCTAATGAGAAGGAAGGACTCCCTGGAGAAGAGCCTAATGCTGGGAACAATAGATGACAAAAGAAGAAGGGGATGGCAGAGGATGAGGTGGCTGGATGGGGTCAGTGGGGCGGTTGGTCTGAGCTTAAGCGGACTCCGGGAGATGGTGGATGACAGAAAGGCCTGGAGGAATGGTGTCCATGGGGTCGCAATGGGTCGGACACGACTTTGCAACTAACAACAACAACAACTTGCCTTTGGTCCAGGACTACTATGACACCAGTCTTCCCCAACTTGGATCCCTCCAAATGTGCTGGGTTGCAAGTGCCATCATCCCCAGCCACTGTAACCAATGGCTAGGATGGCAGGGAAAGTTGGAAGTTGCCGTTAAGCAGGCTGAGGAACATTGTACGACAATGTGACACGTATTTTCATCAGGTGATACTGAGAATTCAGCCCTAAAGGCTTCACACTCAAATCTTTTGAAAAGGAAGCCATTTTAGATGCCTCTAAGTCAGCGTGAGGTGCTGGGACCCCTTCTGCCATCCCCAGTCGGTCCTGCCCCAGCTCCCCCGTGGGCTCGCTAGCCTTCATTAAAATGTCCAGCAAACCCCAGTACGGCACAGTGTTGAGCACTCTAGGGCACCGTGGGACATTAAATGGCACCTTCCAGCCAACTTCCTGTTGACTAGGAAATGACTAGGAAAGCCTGAGGGGGTGGACTGATATAAGAGAGAGACCAGCGGAAGATGTGTCGCCCATGCCCAGCCCTGGCTGCATCCACAGCATCCCTTTCAGCTTTGCTTCTTTGCTTTTGACCACTCGCTTCTAGTTATCTTCTTTTACTGTCTGGAGAAAAAGAGATGGCTACATTGGAGGATATGCCATTTCGGTCATGGGTTCGGATGATGTCCTGTGAGGGAGATCTGGGTTTGCAGATTCTGCGAGGGAGTAGATCTGGTGCAAGGGTCGGGATGCTCAGGACGTAGGTGGGGCAAAGATCAGCACCACGGAAAGCTCCGAGTGGTGTTGGGGCCGGAAGCCGGACTGGGTTGTCGGTATGTGGGTCCAACAAGGATCGGAGGCAGACTGAGGTTTAAATAGAAATGTTGCTGGATTTCGGCTGGCCCTGCTTTCATATTGACTGAGGCTTTGTCTTTTAAAGGGGCCTGGCCTGTTTTAGCAATCTCAGACTGAAATGACCTGAGAGCAGTCGGGTCATACAAGTGCTCTCATGGCTACTCGGAAACTGAAGATACTAGTGCAGCTTTCTTTGGAGGCAGGGGATCTGGCCCCAGTGGGTCTTCCTGAAGAACGGAGTCCCAGGGAGGTCACAGCCCCATGATGCTTTTCTCTGAGACCTGATGTCAGGATCAGGACCTGAGTGGCCCTGCAAGGGCTCGTTTGTGGGCGCTTCCAAGGAACACTTGTGGAGCAATTATGCAGTGCAGCTGGAGCCCCTGGTGACCAGCATAAAAGGCTTCCCTGCATGGCCGCTCTTTGCTACAGCAATGCAAGTAGTCTCTAGGCCTCTCTTGTGCTCTGGCCTCTGCATCTCCATGCCTCAAACCTTGCTCCAGTTTGTTCCTGCCTTGCTCCAGCCCTGCTCCACTTGCTCCAGTTGTTCTTGCCTTGCTCCAGACTGTTCCTGCCTTGCTCCTGTTTGCTCCTGGTCTGCCCTTGCCCTGCTCCTGTGTGTCTTGCTTGCTCCAGTTGTTCTTGCTCTGCTCCAGCCTGCTTTTGTCTGGACCACCCTTACATGTCTGTTTCCCTGGCATCAGACCACTGGACTATTTCTGGACTGTGCTCTCTCTCTCTCTCTATATATATATATATATATATAATATTGGACTGCCTGCTGCCTTGGCCCTGACCCTGGACTGTTGACCACACCACCTGCCTCTAGCCCTACGAAGCTGCAGGACCTGGCTTCCCACCAGGGCCTGGCTTCCCACCTGGTCCCACAGCCCTGTCTGTCCCAGCTGCCGCCCATGTCCTGGCCCTTACACCTGAACCATTAATTCTGGAGCGTCTTCCTCTGAAGACAAGGGCTTGGAAGAAGGCTGCGGTTCAAGAGCATGTGAGTAATGTTGTCATAACTGGCCACATAGATCATATTGGCCCTACTTGCACATCTGGAGAAAAGGTAGGGGTGGAAGGAATGGGACTGAATTCACCTGAGCTGGACAGTTCCACGTTTCTGGTAGAACATTTTTTCCCTCCTCACTTCTTCAATCTGAGCCTCAAGCTGCAGCAGAAGTGCTCGGCTCTTGTGATCCATCCACACGCCCCGTACGGACACGTTGGTCTTTTGTGGCTGCAGACAAGAAATCACCATCAGGATACTCGTGCTATATTGCAGACACGGAGGAGAAGGGAAGGGTGCGGGATGTACAGAAACTCAGACAGAGAGCAGCATGATGCATCCAGGTGTATGATTCCATTAGTGCTGAAGATGTTGCGGGAGAGGAACCCTACAGAAGCCAGCTGTGCACGAGCAGGGCTGTCCAATGCAGGCGCACTCCACTGTCTAGCTGCTTGCACATTAGCTGTTCACAACTGAAAGATTCGGTAGCACTCTGCTAATGCTTTTTGAGACTGCAGAATAACACACATGGAGCGAGGAGGAGGGGATAAAAAATACAAGGCTGCGGCCACCCAAGAGAGCAAAACAAACTGGTCTCAGCAGAAGAGCAGTTCTGCAAAATACATTGAAACCTTCTCCTATCAGGTTTGACCGGTCTAGGGAAGCCATTCACAACTTCTTGTGCTTCAGATGTGTTGGAAGACATCAGGTTAGGGAAGGTCCATCTATGGATTTATCTTCAGTAATAGTGATTTTTCCGCATAGCTTGAAGTGCCTCATCCTGCCTAATCTTGGAAGCTAAGCAGTGTCAGGCCTGGTTAGAATCGGGATGGGAGACTTGAGTTCTGCACCGAGCAAGTGATTGGACTCGATGGCATTCTAGGCCCCTTCTAACTCTATGATTCCATGATGTGTTTTCTCCATTAGGGTTCACAAGGTAGTTTATTCATTTTTTTATGTAATCTTAAAAATAGTAGGCAAAATGCTAACCTGGCAACATCAGGGACAAATTATTATTATTATTATTATTATTATTAACAACAATAACAACAACAACAATAATTTTGAGTGATGGAATAACTCAAACCGCAAAATGAGTCATCTAAGTACAGAAGCCACACTGAGAGAAGGGCTCTCTCTCTTCATTTCTCTTGGAAAGAATGAAGAGACTCAGAGTAAAGGAGTTCCAAAGCAGAGGTGCCAACACACAAAAGCCCCTGCCTCTTTTCTGGGGGAGGGGTGCATACACTTGCTTAATATCGATCTAGCTGCCTCTCTCACAGCTTTCTCTTGGCTACACTGGCTGGGGATTTTATTTATTTATTTAAAACTTTTCTAGACCGTCTCATTACCGAAGTCTCAGGACAGTTTAACAATACAAAATGCAAAAAATGTAAAGTGATGGTGGGAGTTGTGGGCCAAGATATCCTGAGGATCCAGCCTGAGGAAGCTGCTCTATCTGCTCCCTTCTGAATCACCTTTACACCCTAAACTCGAAAGCGTGAATCGGCATAGCCCTCCAGCGGTCTCACCCTCTCCAGGTGGAAGTAAGCTGCTGTCATGTTGATTTCTTGCTTTGCGGACTTGATTGTGAAGTGGAAAACCTTGGCCTGGTCGTTGTTCTCCAGGTGGATCTCATTCTTTATGGGCTGGGTCCACAGAGACCCCACTTCACTCTGGCTGTGCAGAAAACCCTTCTTGAAGCGATTGATGGTGGACGCCTGGAAAACAGAACGAGCTCTTAGGTTTGGGTGACGTCCACCAGTTCTTTCTGCTGCAGAAGAAACAGCAGATCTGAATTGGAGGCCACATGAAAGTGGAGGATGGGCAAAATGGATTAAAACACCGTAAGTATCAGCACCATTTGATATCCATCTGCAGCTGGCAGTAACTAAGGTTTAGGAGAGACCTTTTAGAATGGGTGGGGGGATCTTCACAAAAGCTGGGAGACCCCCAAACAGCTGGTGGTCAGGGAAAGGGGGGGCAGTGCCCAAGGAAGAGTGCAGGGCCACCTGGAGACCCTTGAGGTCCAGACTGTAACCGCCGGTGGGCCAGATTTGGCATGTGGAGCTGGGGTTCTTCATTTCTGATCTACACTGTACTTTCCATGGTGCTGAGGGCAGTACTTGCCCTCCGGTCTTGTCCAGCTCTTCATGTGGACAACCCAAAGGCGAATCCTACGGGGTGGAACCCCTATCCCATGCACATGGGTCAAGTTATACCTGTCTAAATGGACTGATTAATTCTCTCTCCCTGACTAGGTTCAGACAACGTGAATGGGTTAAGTGGGGGTTATTGTTGGACCATGGGCTATCATGTTGTCTATGCCCAACAGAGATAACCAACCATGCTGAACAACCCTCAAGTTCACCAGAACCCAACCACAAACCCTCAGGACAAACCAACCACAAACCATGAGTTCTCTCAATGAGTCATTTGCAGTAATAAGCCGCAGCTTGAAAGCGCAGTGGGGTTCAGGCAACACGATGGTCCACACTTCAGCAGCAACAGCTCAGGGGCTTCAAGCCGTGTGCAGCCCTTGGGTGTGGGCTGTGGTGCTGTCTGAACACACACACGCTCTCTTGCTTACGAACACAAACCTCTCTCTCCCGAGTTCTCTGCTCCTTTTCTACATGTCCAACACTCACGCTCATCATTCACAGATGCAGAGGCTGAAAAGGCAAGAGAGAAGGGACAAGCTGACCTGCAGGTAAGTCGTCGTCGGTGAGTAGATCCGGATCCGCCCTTCCTGTTCCCCGTCTCTGTCTCTGCAGAAGAGCTCCACTGCCAGGCCCTTGAGGACAAAAGCTTTCCCAGCTGCTAAGTCCAGGGTGGCCACGTAAGCTGAACGCTGGGGTTGGTGTAGCTTGTGAGCTGCATACAGATACAGCCAGGGCGTGTCCATGTTGAACGTTCCTAACAAAGAAGGGAAACCGGTGTCTACCTGGAAGCGTCTGTTCTCCATAATTGTGCCTACTCGCTGTTTACTGCACATAAAAACTTCCTTAGGAATGTAAGCACTGAAGGCAGAATAGAAGTTCATTGATGAATTGATGGATGTCTTTGTGCCTCTCTCAAAACAAGCAAAGGTGCTTAAAAGCAGAGCATGACTTTGGGTGTAAGCCACCTGTTATTGTCCAGGAGACCACAGCATTGGTCAGGGTCGCAGCAGCTGCGAGATTCTGCGATCCTGCCCGGCCCTGCTGCAGCCGGTATGGGCAGCTGGATGTGGGCAGCCCCACTTCTGAGGGTGCAATTCAGCCTTGGGGCGGGGAGGGTAAGACGTTGGGGCTGCAGCCCTGCGCCAATTCCGAGTAGCACCAGGCTTCCCTCCCTCCCAGGTAAATCTGGATGTCTGGAAATGGCCAGGTAGAGAAAATGCCCAGTGCAGAGCTTGCCACTGCCCGGCCCCAGAGGATGCGCATAAGCCTCCGAGTCGCAAAAGCCTCGGGCAAATCCCTGGAGGAGCATCTCCGGCTACTGGTCCTGAGGGTTCTGGGCTGCCTCCAGGATCAGGGCAGCACGCCTACGTCCACCAGTTGCTGGGGAACATGGGTAGGTGGCTGCTGTTGCACTCCGGTTTGCCTGATGGCTTCCCATGGGGGCTGGTTGGCCACGGGGTGAAGGGAAAGCTCGACGGATGCTCTCACCTTCCCATTTCTTCAGAGGAAGCCTCGACGCGTCTTTCCACTGCAGCCCAGCCACGAAGGGCATGCGGTCGTTGTAATGCACTTTCAGGCTGGTGCTGCTTTCGGGGTAGTTCTGGCTGGCATGGGAGTGCTGCAGCTGGGTTCTGTAGTCCACTCGCTTCTCCGGCACTTGGACTGAGAACTGGGGGGAAAGGGGTTGCGTTTCGTGTACAGCAGCCTTCCCAGGTCTTGGAGCCCAAGGACACCCCATCAGGGATCCCGGTGGGACCACAGCTGGGAACGCTCCTTTCTATCTGACCCATCACCAGAGCCACCTTTGCATACAAAAGAGCTGCTGTCTGAAGCGGTACGGTCCTGAAAGAGGGGTGCCATGCACACCTTGGTGCATTCTGAAGTGACGATCTGGAAACGAGACCCGGGGAGGAATGATCCACTGCTACCAGTCCGTGACAGCTCAGATCTCAGCAGCTGCTTGGGGGGTTTTAAGTCATCAGCTCAGGTTTGGTGACGGTGCTCCCCGCTTTCCAGAAAAGGCCCCATTTGAGATTCCAAGGCATAAGGGACGACTTACAAAAGTTTTAAACAAAATAAATAATAATAAATAAATTCGCCCACCAGTTTCTCTTACCTCCATGAAATAGCTGGTCAAAGCTGGGTAAGAGTTATTTCTAAATATCTGGCTGATCGTCACCCTTTTCCTATTGCTGATTTCATCCCAGTGTTTTCCATAGTTCACCTCCAGCTGGGACTGCAGCTGAGATGCAGTTTCTTCGTGATGCAAACGAACCTGCACAACGGCATCTTAATTTTTTATGCAATTTTTTACACACCAGTACTGTTGTGACTGGGAGGCAGAGGTGTGATGTTTTGCCAAACAGCGCTGGGGCTGCCATCACCAGCCCTTCCACTCCTGCGATGTTTTGCCACCCACAAAGAGGATCCCACTGCTGTTGTGCTAGTTGCTACCGATCTCGACAGGTGGGACCTGTGACAAAATGTCACACAACCAGGGCCTTCTGTTACAGGTCCCAGCTGCTGCATTCAACAATCGAACCTTTCTTCACATCTCTTTGAGCATTAAAAATAACAGTGAGGATGCAGGTCCTCCGGACAGTCTCCTTTCAGCAAAACCGAGCCCATTAAAAAGCAGCCTGGGACTTCCTACCACTTGGAGGAATGGGGAACATGCAATGGTGTGATGAAGGAGCAATTCATATTGGGTGCAATTCATAAATCCAGTAAATAAATAACAATAAATTAATTAAAGCATGCCCTGGAGTGTCCATGGCAAAGCCCTGGATCCTGTGCCCTTCACTGGGTTTCCCCAGCACAGGCCCATACCTTGTGGTTGTAGGTGAGAATTTGAGTGCAGTGGAGTTCGTGTTCCAGATCCAGTCTGTAGGCCTCCTGCAAGCGGTTCTCCACTTTTAACTTCTGGCCCATGTTACACTCATGTTGAAGGTGTTTCGCCTTGCCTGCTCCCGACACATGTTCACACAGAGGGGGAAAAGCCAGCCTTACAACAGGGAATGCTCCCCTTTCCCAGCATTCAGGTAGAACAAATGTGAACACGGAATGCTCAGCTCGCGTCTCATGGGAAGCAGCTCGCGTCTCATGGGAAGCTCTGCATGGTCACACCAAAGCTTTCTGCAACACGGCGCCCTCCAGATGTTTTGGATTACAGCTCCCGTCCAGTGTCATGTCCAAGAGTCAGGAATGGTGGGAGTTGTAGTCAGAAGCATCTGTGAGGCACCTGGTTGGGAGAGTCTGGCCACTCTATTCGGTCTGACTGGGCAGCACTTGAAACAGAAGAAGAGTTCAGGTAGAGGACTGTCCTTGGCAGACCTTCAAGTTCAAATAAAGGACTGACATCTGTAAAATAGAACACACGGCCACCCCAAGTAGAACTGAGACGCCTGATGCCATGGGGTGTCACTCCGAGTAGACCTCAACTATACCCCTGAACAAGACAAGCCTCAGAGTTTGCACTGAGTTCCCGTGTACTAAACACTCCAAACAAAAAGCTTACTACAGCCCAGAGCATCAAGGGCATCGACAGGTCCCCCCTTTCCTTCTGGCCGCGTGTGGAAAACTGCAGGTACTCATTGGACATGCACATGGTGGGCCTGTCGTGAGCGGAGCTGGCTGGTGCCGGAGGTCAGACTAGATGGCCCAGGAGGCCCCTTCTGACTCGCTCTGTTTCTATGTCTATCATCTGGGTGGGATGGTGTGACGTGGTGTCCTGCAACAGCAGGGGGTTGGACCTGAGGGCCTGCACGGCCCCTTCCCACTCCACTATTCCATGATCCTATGATCTTTGGGATCACAGCTCTTGGTCTGAAATATCCTTCCAGTCTTTGAATCTTTGAATTATCCTTGAATTATCCTGGAAATATCCTCCCAGTCTTTGAATTGCCCACACCGGACATCGAGTGGGCAAAAGAAATAAAGCACAACAATGTGTGTTTGGGGTGTGTGTGTGTTTTAATACAGTAAAATGATGAAGTACCGAACAATCCATATTTAATTCTCAGGGCACTGGACCAAACTTGCCCTCGTTGCTGCAGAAGAGCAATGATGTGGGAGCCAAGAACCCCGGGAAGGTGGCCTTCTCCTTCCAAAGAAAACTGCTTCAGGTTGTCGTCTGCCTTTTTCTCCAAACACACTGAAGGAAACAAGAGAAACAGTGGATACATGGAATCTGTGAAGGGCTGCTGGTGAAGGGCATCAGGTGGAGGGAGGGAACAAATCCGGCAGGTGAGTTTTTGAGGGGGTCAAGGAGGCCACATTTACTTTGCAGGACTAATAGGCTGTTACAGGGACCTTAAAAACAATACTCCGTGTGGCTAATGGAGGAGAATATCTAGTTGCACTTCAGCAGGGGAGCAGGGGAGCAGCTAGCAGAGAGACCTACTCTGCCCTGTACGTAATGACCCATTTATGTCCCTCCTTGCAAGTTCTTACTTGCAAGAAAAGCAGTGTCCTTCAGCAGGTTCATCAAGGATGCTGAAAATGCCATCTTCTTGCCGGCTTGCTTTGTCACATTTCCTGAGAAGATGATGGGGCTTCCGTGTTTTAGCAGCTTTGCTTCCAGGTGGATTGCGTACCTCTGCTCTCCAGGCACGGCTTGCAGATCTGACCTTCCCTGCAGGAGGAGGAGCAGGAGGTCAATCTCTCAGACTGACATTGTTTCTCATTTTCCACAACTGAATATGTACGCATTTTGTGCTCATTTCTTCCAATATACACATCATTGTATGCCCTTTCATAAAGTATTTATTTATTTATTTTACAAATTTATATGCCGCCCCCTTGCAAGCAAGCCTCGGGGCGGCTAACAACATATAAAAATACAATATAAAACAATACACAATCTAAAACTGGCCCATCTCATAGTCTAAAAGTAAAAATATATAAATATCACCAATAAATAACAATAAATAATTAACAGTATAGAATTAATAATTAACAATTAAAATATTTCTTAAATAAAGAGGTCTTCTCCTGGCGCCGAAAAACAAATAATGATGGCGCCAGGCGAGCCTCTCTGGGGAGCGCATTCCATAAGTAGCAAGGATTCTGCCTCCACTTGGAAAAAGGTACATTAAAAACAATACAATTCTATATTAATTTATACTGTTTTATAAAGTACTTTAATTATCTGTAGTTAGCCACCTTGTTTTATAAAGTATTTTAATTATCTGTTGTTAGCCACCTAGAGATGCCATGGTGAAATAGGTGGCATATAAAAGTTTAAATAAATAAACAAACACATTTCCCTTAATCTATGGCATTTTGTGTGTATTTCCCCCAAATAGACACATATTTGTGTGCATATTTCTTTCATACATGGATTTATGAGCACATTTCTTGGATTACTAAGTGGGCCCCAAAATTCTGAAAAGTAGGGTTTGGCATGCAATGACTTCCACTCTGTGTATAAGTTTGGGAAGTGTGCACGGGGCATATTTGCATAAAACAAAGTTTTCATTCTGTAGGGTACTCCTTTTTATTTAAGCAATATTTTAAATGTTAATTTATTTTAAATCTTATTGTATTATATTGTATTTGTCTGTTTTTAATTCGGACCTGGAGATGGGCCAGTTTTAAGGTTTTAATATTCTGTAGGCTTTTTAATTGTTGTATTGTGTTCTGCCTACAAGGTTTTCGAGGTTGTGAGCCGCCCTGAGGCTTGTGGCAAGGGGCGGCCTATAAATCTGTAAATAAATAAATACATACATACATACATACATACTCAATGTTTTTCCAGTAGGACTCGTATTGTTTTTTCTAACAATAGTTATGGGATGCATTATGGATCTTCTGACATGGAATGATCAGGAAACACAAGATGTGCATTTATCAATCTGCCTCTATGTGCCATATATCTTTGACTTTGTGCTATATTTTGAGTGCACCTACCTTGACATAATAGATACTGTCATCATCTAGTATTAGTTCCAGATGCCCAGCACGGGAGTTCCTGGAGGCTTCGATTTTTCCTGGTTGGAATAGGAACAAACTTAGTTAGAATTGCCAGTTTGCCCATTGGCAGCTGAGAACCAGAATAATCTACATGCAAGGGAGACTAGCGCAACTCTAGGTGCAAGCTGCTTTTGTGAGAGAGAGTTATGGTCTGGCACTGGTTAGAGAAAACACCATTTCTCAACCATAAGACAAGCCCTGCTGGATCAGACCAGGCTCCGTCCAGGCCAGCGTTCTGTCCACACAACCCTGGGCAGGAACTCACACGCAGGACATGAGTACAGCAAGTTCCCCACCAAATAATAGACCAAGATTTCATAGTTTTCAACATATTCTGCAGAACATTTATACTGACAGTTCAGCAGATATCACCATGTTGGCAAAAGAAACATATCTCATGCAAAACAGAGAGACAGTGTGGTGTAGTGGTTAAGAGCATGGGACTGGGACTCCGGCGATCTGGGTTCTAGTCCCTGCTCAGCCATGGAGCCAACTGGGTGGCTTTGGGCCCATCACAGACTCTCAGCCCAACCTCCCTCACAGGGCTGTTGTTCTGGGGATAAGACTGAGAGCAAGAGGAGGAGAATGATGTGAGTCACTTTGAGTTCTTGGTGGCATAGAAATCCAGTCAACAAACAAACAAATAAAACTTAGGCAAGCAGAGAATAAGGTATGTTGTAAGCCACCCCGAGGCTTTTTGCGAATGGGGCGGCATAGAAATGGTTTAAATAAATAAATAAATAACTCTTTTTATGGGAGAACATGGCCTTGAGTTCTACATCTGAAAGGAAAGGGGCGTTGTCTAAGCCCGGCCGCATGATGATTGTGCATTATGCGTAGACAGTGAGCTGCACAAGCTGAACCTTAAAGGCAGGTTGCGACTTTACGGGGAGGAAAAGGATGCCCGAGCAAGTGCGCCCACCTTTCCTGAGAGGTCAGAGGTAGAACCACGATCTCTGCCCGCTAATGCCGGCTTCTGCGGCCAGTTGTGTCTGACCATAAGGCTCAGTATCCCCAGCCAGGCAGCTGTGGCAACGCAGTGGAATTTGTTCCACCTGGAGAGAAACCATCAGCCTCTCACTTCAGGGGCCTTTAACCCGAAACGCAAAACCTCTTGGCAAAACTCCTTACCGTTCATTCTTAATTTTCTCTTTGGATGGATAAATTCAATTCCAAATTTCTTCTGGGGGAGGCTGGCATGGATGTGGATGGCCACATCCCTTTGCAGCTCTGCTTTTGGAGTCCCCATAAAGAAATGCAGGCCAGCTTCGTTTGGGATCCAGGAACCCCTCTGTGCAAGATAAATGGGAGAAGGGGGACTGGCGTGTGTTTCAGAAGGTCGACTGCTGCATTTCGGGGGAAAACGACTCTGTTTGCCCAGAGCAGGGGAGCTTAACTTAATCACCCAAGGGCAGGTGGGTGTCAGCGGATGGGGATATGCCTTCCATGACACCCATTACCCCCACCTTTCATCAGGTACCAGCTTTGCTTGCCTCACATCTCCCCTGCCCACATTGGAGAGGACATGGATGGACAAAGATGCCCCCAGCTGAGGTCATATGTGTTAATGGGCTTCAGAGCTTCGACCTCTTCTCTTCGTGTTCTTGGAGTCTTGCATGAATTACTTGCCTTTGACTCCAAGGCAGCCACCTGACGAGCCACACCCTCTGCAGGACCCATCTTGTGGTGGCCCCACAGCAGTTTCTAAAATCTGCAAACATGCCCATGGGTCCAATAAGGTCAGAGATCCTGCTGTTCTACAGAAAATTACTGCCACTGTTTTAAAATATTGCCATTCCAAGGATGCTACACTGTGTGTGTGTGTGTGTGTGTGTGTGTGTGTGTGTGGTTAGTTGCCCCGTTTTCCAGAACTGGAAGAAGCACAGAGGTGAAGACTATTGATAGGTTGAGAGAACGAATGGATGAATCTTTGGATCAACCCTTTCCCCACAGAAACATCTAGACATATAATACAAATACAGACGGAATAACAGGATCCCAACCTGAGCATTATAACTGTAGGCAGCTTTCAGTAAGTATTGGTGTAGGTTTCTGTCCTGCTTCTTTAATGTTACAGCAGCTTTTGCTGGTCTGAAGAATGGGAAGAGGAAGCTACTGGTCTCACCGGCCGGGTAAGAAAACTCTGAGCACAGTTGCCAGCCGAGTGCCTTGGACACTGGGTGCAAAAGCAGAGGGAAGCCAGAAAAGAGATGGTTTGGTTGGGCTAATCCAAGAGAGCATGGTGCCTATTTGCAAGCAAGATGTCATGGAGCAGACGATCCAGAAAATCCCCAAGGGCAGGTGGCGCTCAGAAGCATCCCCTTACCAGCATGGCCAAAAGCAGAACTGAGCACCTTTCAGAGATCTGAGGGGCATTTAGGCCCCTAGACCCCCCAGTGACCCACACCTTCTTTGCACAGCATCAGGCTATATCTAACAGAAAAAGGAAATTGGGAGTTGCTCTTGGGTACCAAAAGAGCCAACATTTGCTTGGTTTTCTAGCTAAAGTTGACTGCTTGGTGCTCTGTAGTAGTTAGGCAATATGAAAAGCTTCAGGAAATGGAGAAGTTTCAGCTATGGAGATGTTGTAACCCACCCCAGGAGCTGTGTGGCTAATGGGGAAGGTGAGAAATCCACTAACTAACTAACTAACTAACTAACTAACATCTCTCTTCTTTCTCAGGGTCTATGGAGTTGATGGGATGCACCATAGCCAACTCTGCCCAAGCTCTGGGATTCTCCTGGTTTTCTGGCATGAGCTGTCCCTTGATGCCTTTCTCCTCTGAGATTCCTCCAGTGGGGCTTGGCATTATAAAACATATCAAGCAGGCAATTCAGTTCAGCGATTCAGGATGGAGGGTACAATTCTTCGCTTCACTTTTTAAGGTGCACATACCTCACCTGCACTTCCAGAATCAGTATGTGAACTGAAGCAGATCAGTATGTATCCTTTGGCATTTACACGTTGGGATTTTGTGACTCAATTTGCTGATCAAAAATGCATGCAAAACTGTAGAAGTCGACATACACCCACAAACACACACATGCATATATGGGTGAACATATCCTAGAATGAAACACACTTAAGGATGGAAAAATGAAAAAAAAAAAAAAAAAAAACAACAGCAAAACTGAAACTGATAGGCATTAATCTGAGCAAGAACCACTGGACTGTTTAATTTCTATCAGAACTATGCAGAATGTTCAATTGCATAATTACTGTGCCAGCAAATTTGAGTTAGGATTATTGGGCTGTGAGGGGAGGGGGTTATGCCCTAAATCAGTTTCAGTTCAGTTCTGTTTTTCTTCTTTTGCTGTAAAACACAGCTTCATATGCAGAATTTCTATTTTCTGCATGCACTAAACATCATAAAAAACTTGCTCTCGACCATGTTTAAGAACAACTCGAAAATGGCTCTAATATATTGGAAATGCATCGCTGCAGTCTCCTTACCATCCTCGTGTGTGCAAGATTTAGTTTCGATGTGGTCTGAGAAACGTTCCACAGTTTCCGTTTCCTCTGCTGCTCTTAAAAATAATTTAGAGCTGCAGTAAAGAAGGAAAGACGATACTCAAAATTGGCATTCCCTTTCCCCCACCTTTCTAACCAGTGCTTAGTGAAGAGGCCATTGGTAAATTTGAGAGGCCGAAGGTCCCAGAGTAGCAACGACTGCAGGACGCAGTGCAGGAGGCAGAGTATCCCCTCCGAGGTCCAGCCTGAACTTACAGGAGCAAGCTGCAGCGCAGAGCCTATACTGAGGGCAGGCTTCAGCACAGTGGACAGCTCCCTATACGTGCAACTTGCAATATTAGCAGTCTGGGGAAAGGGGCATGGCCATCTGGCAGGCCAGTATCCAGCCTAAAGCTCTGGGCAGATGTAGCCCATGCAGGTCTTCCATTTGGGGGGCGGAGGCCTCAGCAGAGCCAATGGACGAAGGCCAGCCTCCTAACATGGGCACCAGTGGATGGGCAGGGCTTTGCTGCCAGAGATGATCACAAAGCCTGCATTCCAGCACCTAACTATGGGGTGCCTGTGGGAATAATCTGCCCGCCTTTCCTCTAAGCCTGATTATCAGTAGGTTGCCTAGCTAGAGCTGGACTCGTTAGGGTGAGGTACTTCCATGTTGGTTTTGCTAGAGCTAGGCTGCAAGTCTTTGTGGCATTAGCAGCGAAAAGAGAATAACGAGGGGCTTGGCTTCGGGACTAGAACTCAGGTCTCCTCGGCCCCCAGTGCAACAATTGAATCACCAGAGACAACATGAGCATTGAGTAGCTCAGGGGTGGGGACCCCACAGCCCACCAGATTCCGTTCGCTTCCTTCCTGGTCATTAGCTGCATTCGTTGGGGCTGATGAGATATGGAGGGCATGGACTGGGGAGGGTGGTGGCTCCAAAGCCAATGGGGATCTTCATCCATCAAAGCCTTTCTTTTCAGCTTCACGGGAGCTATCCATGGTACTGAATCTAACCTGGACACGGTGTTCAGCACCATGGATCGCTCTCATGCAGCTGGAAAGAGAAGCTGCTATGGAGGAGGGCCCCCAGGGACACTGGAGTCCGCTGTCATGACATCCCTTGGTGAACAATGCAGATGTTTTTACCTGAAATCAACGATTTCCATGGATTCTTCAGGAGTATTCAAAAACACTTTAAGTTCTTTCCCCTTCTTCACCTGGATCCCTCCATCAAGGCTAGTGGATGACCTCAGTCCCATTGACCAGCTCAGACCAGTTTTCCCCAGAGCTCCCACTGTTCCCATCTGAGCAGATAATTGAAAGACAGCACTGCAAAAAGGCACAAAGGAATGTAGACAAGTGTGAAAACCCCATTCTTTTTCTTTTAAAAGACAATTAAAGAATTCCTCTGAACAGACAGTTTTGACTGATGAAGGAAGAGAGAAGTCAGCACAAAGAAAGGACTTTTGAAATGAATTCAAATACTAGGGGATCATCATAAAAACAAGACAAATTAATTTTAACTGAATTTAGACAATTAAGAAATGGACTAGACGTGTTAGAGACAGAGGAGATACAAAAGAAGTTGTGATTTTTAAATTGAAACATTTTGAACATGCAAACTAATGTGGGAGATATTTAGCGTATTGTCTTAAGAAGGAAGTGGAAAGAAGATCCATAACAGGAGTGGAGAAAGATAATGCAATAAATCATTTCTTTTGATAAAAATGAAGTCTCTGTTCTATGTTGAACTCATTAAGTTCATGATTCTGCAAACCTTCTTTACTGTCAGGGGTGATTTCACTGGTCTGAATGTGATTATGTTTCTAACTCTTCATTATTATTATTTGTATTATGAAAAATAAAAAATTAGCAACAGTGCATACCAAGTTAAATACACTTGCTATCGTTTGGTTAATATGGAGTAGACCTATTATATATGATAAATTAGTTTTAAAATGTATTTTAAATTTGCACACAAACTCTAATATACTCTATACCTTTCCGAGAGCCTTATAGAGCTATGGCAGTGGTTTATAATTCAGATAGATATAGATATAACTGTAATAATTCCACGTGAGCCCAACCAGCCGCAACTCCTGGACCAGATCCGTAGCAGAGTTTCTATAATCCCAATCATCTGCTGCTCTCTGATATGAGATCCGTTCTGTAATTAGCTGACATGGAGCAAGAAGTACAAAGAATCCTTTAGAAATAAAACCTGGGAAGAACCTCCAAAAAGGTCCAGTGAGGATTGTGGCTGCTCAAAGGGCTCACAATGTTAACTGAGTATTATCGGGTGCCATCAATCTTGGTAGAAAGCGGTTTACAAAAGCAATTGATTGGCTGATCAATATGATAAAATAAAAAGTGGCAGGATATCCAGATAACAGGAGTACTGTACATTGCAACAAAATGTTGTGGGCTCTGTAACGAGATGGATAAATAACCCCTGAAAATGAATAGTGTGTTACACAGAAACGTCTGTGTTCTTCTGTGAAATGCTGGAGAGATTACTGGCACACGTCTACTGCTTGCCCCTGTTGATATGTGAGAACGTGCAATCGTTTCGGTGTAGATCAAACTTTTATTTCTTCTTTGCAATAGAGCTTGGTTGAACAGCCCTGCTTCCAGCATTCCCTGCATTTAAATGGCACACCCTGCCCCACTCAAAAGCCGAACTCGACCTTGGCTTGATATAGCCGTTGACAAAGAAATGGTTCCGTGGCTTGAAGTCCAGAATGCCCTTCATCGTCACGTTGACTGCCGCCGAGGCATTCAGGGCAAGCAGGACCGGCAAACCAGAGAGGGATGGAAACTGAAGCACCTCTGTTGCCAAACTCATCCTTTTGTTAAACTGGATGTCTTGTCCCTGTTGGAAGGTCAGAACGGGAAGGCAGGAAAAACATACGAGAACATGAAGTCACAATGCAAGAACAGTTTTCCATGAGAAGTGTGACAGAGGTTGCTGGCTAACGGGCATTGATAGCTGGAGGGTTTGAAGGGCGAGACAAGGATGGTGTCCCACCATCACCCGGTCGAATTAGGAAGCCATCCTGGTCCCCTTCAGATGTGTTGGACTGCAATTGCAGGAATTCTCGGCCAGTCCATAGCCAAGAGCAGCTGAAAATGCTGCGACGGCTTGGTGAGGCTGAGAGAGGGTGGTTGGCCCAAAGCTGGGGCTTTGACAACACTGGAAAACGCCTTGGACTTAGTTCCCATCATCCCTGCCGGCAATGCCGGAACTGACGAGCCCAAAACGTCGCGTGGGGAAGGCTGTTGGACCCATTCCGGATTTCCTTACCTTCAGTAGCTTCACCATGAGTTCTGCCAGGTTCACGTAGTGGTGTTTGGCTTGACTTCTGAGATCGCCACAGTCCAGAATGGTGAGCTCATTTCCAAAGATTCTCATGCTCAGAGCACATCTGGGCTTCTTCTTGCCCATTCGTTTGGTAACCTGAAGCACAGGGGCAGAACGTGAGCGGGCTGGGATGCCAACTCAGCTGGAAAGCCAGTGTCAGACAGTAATGCCTTCACTTCTTGGGTTGCTTGGTGAGGAAGCACTTATCCCCGGGATGTGAGGGGGCAAGGACCTCGAGCATCTGCATCAAGGATGAACATGCACTGCTCTCCAGGGGAAGCTAAGGCCATGCCAGGAACTTGGGCCTGGTGGATAAAACCACTGAATCTGATTCAGCCGCCTTTGCAGGCTGTCTAACAGGAGGAGTGGGCCCAACCTCCACACTGGCAGCCATCGACGCCTCCCCTCCTCCTCCCAGAATTTGTTCAGTCCACTTGCAAATCCATCTGTGTTGATGGCCATTCACAGTGTCTAGAGCTGGAACCTGCTGGAACTGGGCTCCTTGAAGGGCACAGCAGCTCAACAGAACAGGTCATGTACAGGCGTCATACTGGATACCGGACTTTGGCATTGCCTCCTTGCCCGGCCTCACTCAAATAACCGCCGGGGGTATTGGAAGAAGAGCAGAGAGGGATGCCTGCTTCCCTTGTCCTAAGACCTCTCCTTCCTACTGCACTGATACATTTATGGGGGCATCCTGAGCATGTCTGTCTCGATAGAATCAGGTGCCAGGCTTTCTTGTTCCAATGGGCCCCTCTTCATAAACATTTCAAAAATGTTGTGTTATAGACTTTGCTTGAGATCCCCTGAAACTGGGACAGGGCAAGTATGGGACAAAAGACCCACAGGACAATTCCAATGTGCTCTTTCTGCTAACAGAGAATTTCCAATAGTATTAGACAGTTCTAGATGAAAAATACATCACATATTAAGTTACCTGTTTCACTAACTCACTCATCTTATTGTACTGCTCCCTGGGACAGTTCTCCTCCTTTCTTAGCCTGGGCTTGTGTTCTTTGGGAGGGAGGTCACCGGGGTGGCTGAATCTCTTGGGTCTTGGCTTATTGGGATGAGTTTGGTGTATGGTCTCATCGGAGAAGCTTTCTTTGGCATTCTGAACTGGCTGGAAGCCAAAGAATTTCTGCACCGTGTCCTCCACATTCTCCAGCCTTACTCCAACCTAGGAAATTATGCAGAGTGTTCGGAAGGCTGCAGGGCTGGCGCAGGAAATTTGAGCCAGCCCCATTTAATTGATCAGATATGCACACCTGCAGAACTTCAACCAGTAGGATCTCCACTAGCAGAGAACACAAAACAGCTTTTTCTAATGAACATACAATAAGATAGCACACAATGATAAAGTATGACAGAAAGGAGAACAAAGTACTCCGTCGCTCAGGGAGTAAAAACTGCAGGAGTCGGATCATGCCAACATCTCTGAAAGAGGGAAGAGCAATGTGCAGTCTTCCCCGAGCTCCTGGAGAAGCAGAGGAGTGCCAAGCACTGGCTGGAGGCCTGTCCCTTGAAGGGCTTCCACTTGGCAGGAAGGGGCAGAGGTGGCGCCTGCATTGATGCACAGAAGGCTTCAGTGTGGACTCAGACCTTTTTGGAGCCAGGTGCTCATTCGGAGCTCTCTCTGGTGCTCCAGCCAGATGCGTTGAGCCCTGTGGATGCTGGAGCCGGGCATCTCTGAAAGAGCTCAGAAGACTCCAGCTTCCAGCCCCGAGGGACTGCTGCTTGTCAGGGCACAGCTAGAAGGATCCGGCCAGCTGGCTTGGGATAAGGCCATTTCCAGGGCTCCAGCGAAGAGATATCCTGCATTCCTATGCATCGAAATCAGATTTGGACACCCTGCCCTTGGGATGCGATTAGCAAAATGATTTGGAGAACTTGCCTCTAGGAGATTGACTGCCCGTCCCAGGAGATGGATGGTCAGGTTGGTTGCTAGCGAACGAGGGATGAAAGAGGAGGGTGAAAAGACGATCCTGGTCTCGGCATTTGCGCCTGCTTCCGTTCCTGCTCCAATATAAAATGGCAACATTTTGGTCAGTTAAGAGATGCCTAACTCTTGCCAAGGCAACCTGCTGTGCCACCCCGGCTGCATGCGCCTGCACATGCACGCGCGCAATGGAATGATGCTGTGTAGCTAAGCATTCTCTGCATGTAGAACACTAGGTGGGAACTCCTCTCCCTGATATCCTTGCTTGCCAAGGGGAAGGATTTCTTTTGAAATTCCAAGAACACATTCGAAGTCATAACAACACCTATTCAAATATGGGCTGTGCGAATCAAGCAAAGCATGAACCTGTCAGAGTTCTCTCGATTCCCCTTCTGACTCGCTCTAGGCCCCTTCTGACTCGCTCTGTTTCTATGTTTCTATTAGGCTGGACATGCACATGGTGGGCATGTCATGAGCGGAGCTGGCTGGTGCTGGAGGTCAGACTAGATGGCCCAGGAGGCCCCTTCTGACTCGCTCTGTTTCTATGTTTCTATGTTTCTATGATTGCCTCAAGAAGGTCGTTTGCACTCAGGTCTGAATCAGATGGTGAGCTTCATTCCTTTCTGCATTAAATCTCGGTGCATCTTCACACCAGATGGAATGATTCCGTAAAGGAAGCCCCAGCCTTGAGTTGACAAGGGCTGAGCAGTGCTCAGGCCATTTTGAAAGACATTCGTTCATTCATTAGTCACAGATGGCTTGTCCGATTTGAAGGAACTTCATGATTTCAGAGCCAGACAGGGCAAAATACCTGGATTAATCTGTGACCCATTTTACACACCCCTGACCAATTTCCAGCAAAGTGCCTCGTACTTGCTTGGTGTTGACAACCATCCCTTCCCCCACTGCAATACCAATAGTGCAGAATGGTAGCACAACTTTGGATGCTACCTATTTGTCAGAAAAAGCTTGCAGGAATCAAAGATTTGATGACCGTTCAACGTCAATCTTAGCAGGAGGATCTAACTGGATCATATGTTCATTGTGAAGTCTGTAAGATGCACCCCTTCATTTTCAAACCTACCTGAATGGATGGTAGCATCTGAATATGAGGAATACTTCCATGTCTCCCCATCAAAGTCCTTGTCAAGGATGTCATCAGGAAGGGAATTCCTAAGATGCTGTTTCAGTGGATCATCTGTTCCCAGGAGTTCAGAAAGATGACTCCAGACGAAGGAACCCACTGAATTTGAAATAAGGGGCAAGTACAGACCAGAGAACGATTCCATTTTTGGAAGATAAAAGCATTCCAACCTTCTAATAAGGGGCAGAGAATCCATGCATAAGCTTGAAAACCACCAAGGGATCAGGGGTTAAGGAAAGAGGATGTGGGCAGGGAAATGGGACATGGCCCACCTTGCATCTTGAGCACCTCGGAGTGCCATGTGGAGACCCCCGGATGGCTGGATTTGTCTCACATACCCAAGGTTCTTCACCCCAGGAGTGAAGAATGGTTGTGTCTCACCTTGGCTGGATTTCTCCTCCTGCAGAGTCCTTTTCACTTGGTGAAATAACTCTTCACTTGGACATTTCATGGACATGAGATAAGAAGCAATTCTTATCTCGACATTCTCATCGTAGTTTTGATACAGATGGAGTAAGGCAGCACGCTGCAACGCACAAACAGGGCAATGCAATCACTGCAGGAGGCCGAGGTGGCCCCAACCAACCTTTCGGAGCAAGGCCTGGGGACCAGCCTCTCCGTGCCCTGAAGGCCAACGGGAAATGCCGTCGAGCGCCTTACTCCAGAGCAGGAATAGGAGCGCTGCTTTCGCAGCAGGGTGGCCATGTGTCCGATTTGGCAGGGAACAGTCCTCTATTGGGAGAGCTATCCCTTCATTTTGAAAGGCCGTCCAGTCCTTGCTAGAAAGGGGCCTCGACACTGCCCTGAGCACCTGGGCAACAGGTAGAGCAGCCGGGCCCGCCGGGCCCCTGGACAAGGTCCCCCATTATGGTAAGACATGTGGCGATTCTATTTAAATGCCCATCATTATTTCTAAATTTGCACTGACACATGCAAAGTAGTTGAAGCCCTCTCCTTTGAGGATGCCGTTCTTTTCTGGCCAGGTATAAATGACCTTCGGTATTCCCCATACTTTATTTAAAACATTTCCGGATTGCTTTTCAAGGCAGAAGGCAGTATGTACATAAAATACATAAGAAAATTGATCTGGTCTGAAATAGCAATATAAATTGCAATATGAATGGCAGCAGCAGGAAATCTACCAGGTGAAGGCCAACATGGGATGCTCTCAGGGTTTTCTTGAAAAACTGCAGTGACGAAGCCCTGCAGAACCCAATGATGTCTTGGGTGTGGGGCCACTGTGGAGAAGGCCATCACTTGGCCATCCACCTAACCGCCCTCAATGGGGGTATACGAGAAGAGCCGGTCTGTAAAGTGCTGGCAGGCTGACACGGTGAAGACCCTAAGCCTCGCTGCTCCCTCCACCGGACCAACCTACTTCTTTGCCTATCTCACACACATCCTCTGTTCAACACAGTACAGATGCCAAAATAGCACCAGTACGTCAACGGCCGGCTACCTACCTCACTCGCACAAGGAATGCGTCGGAAGGCCTCTACGGCAGCCAGCCGGATTTCTGTAGGGTTGCTCTTAAGCATCGCGCAGGATGTCAAGACAGGAGCAAGAGGGGCTGCAGCTAGTCCCGCATTTCCAATTGCTTTCAAAACAAGCTCCATCTGGAAATCAAGAGTAAAGCTGAATTAGATGCCTTTGAGTTGTACCTTTCTCTATCACAAGAATGGGCTTTCTAGAGAGTAGCTCTTTGGCTGGAGATAGGTCTACACAGCATCTTAGAAATAAAACAGGTAGATCAGGGTTAGTTGAACCTAAGAACTTGATCTCTGCTCCACAACCAGATCACTATTCCACAAAGGCTTGAACTGTAGTGATTGTCTTAATCCTAGCTGATTTTGCGGTGACGAATGTAGTTACTCTTCGGGAAATGGAACGTTTCGGTACGAGCCTTTCCATTACCCAGAGATTTTTCCCATAAGGAAATGTAACCAAAGAGGTCAACACCCAAAGAGGTTCCTCACGCTGAACCAGCAGGCAGACTTACCTGTCCAATTCCCCTGGAATCATGCAAGGTACATTTCCTTCCCAGCCGCCCTTCCAGAATCTTCATAATGCCTCTCACGGCAGGTTCCTGGCCGCAGTCATTCCTCATGGAGCAGAAGTGATTCACCAGGGCTGATATTCCCAAAAATGCACTCTGTCTTTCTTTTGGTAACTTCAGCAGAGTCTGGGGAATGAAGAAAGAAATGCATCGACACATGCAAATCTACGAAGTACAATGCACGGAAGACTGGGTGAGAGGGCACCTCCATCACCTGACTGTGATCTCTCCAAGTTCAAGCTTATATTGTTCACCCTAGAAGCCAAAGTGATGAAACTGAAGCAGTCCTACTTTGGGCACAGCACGAGAAGGCAAGTCTCAGTGGAGAAGCAATCACGTTAAGGAAAACTGAAGGCAGAAGATGAAAGGGAAGGCCAATTTAGAGATGGATTGACTCCACAAAGGAAGGCTCAGCCTTGAGTTGGCAAGAGCTGAGCAGGGCTTTTCATGGAGGACCCCATCCATATGATTGCCACAAGTTGGAGATGACCTGACCAAGTTAAAAGAGATCTAAGCCAGCAGCCTCCTCTTGACAGTGAATTTCATAGAGCAGGAGTGTTGGCAAAATTATCCACATCTTTGGATTAAACCTCTTATGGCCAATGGCTAATTATTGACGAGGCATGTCAACTTTTTAGGATGAAGAAAACATGCACAAAAGCCAGGAACCCATAAAATGTCCCATGGTTCGGGAAAGAGAAAGGCGACTTTATTTTGGGTGTTATGGTGCGCGTGTGCCCTGGTAGAGTCCCAGGTGTGCATGAGAAGCTGACCGTCTTGGTGGAACTGGCAGCTCAGAGTCTGAGGCTGAACCAGACGAGGCTCAGAGCTCAAACGCTGATAGCAGAGTTGTTGTTGCAACGGACAGGCCTGCACCTGCAGGCCCAGGTTCTCAGTACCAGTCTGAGCCCGCTCTGGAAGAAAGTAGTTCAAGGACACCCACAGGGGCTAGTCTCCCAGCCTGTGGGAATAAAGGAGAAGATCGACACAAACATGCAGCGGGGGGAGATTTTGGAACTGGATAGTCTCTTGGAAGGAGAACGCCTGCCTCCGGAGGAACTGGACCCAAGGGCCCATCATTACAGCCACAGGCTGGCCTGATTAGTGCAGAATACAGGCACCCCCCCCCCCGCCTCTAGAGACAGACCCCGAAGGGTTTATAAGCAAAGCTTTGGGTAAGGGGGTGCAGAGAGAGTTCAACCTTTCTCCTTGTTTATGCTCAGCCTTCTACGTAGAATAAAGATGCTCACAAGAAGTGCTGGAGAGTCTGCCTTGTTGGGGAGGGAATACCCAGCTCGCGACAGGTGGGGACCCCCGGCCGAGCTTGGTTTGCTCCACAGAACTGTGGTTTTGCAGCCACGGCCCAAGAGTCTAGCCAACCACACACGTTGCACCCTGTGTGTACGCAATATGATCTTTCCACCCAAGCCTAATCTCATGCCGGGATGATCAGCTGGGTCTGCTTACAGCTAGTGCCTCGATCATGCCTGTGGTGGGTTTGGGCAGGAAGGCGAGTGACCGAAGGAAAGGTTCCACTTTGTCCTCTTCTACTTCTTCCGAAACAATGACCTCTTTCATCACGACGACACAGGCTTCGGTGGCGCAGGAGGGGAGAGCATCCGTGAGAGGTTTCCTGAAAGGAGCATGAGGGAGAACGACCATCCTCTTTGAGCCAGGAGGGTGGCAGGCTGTCAGGAGACAGTCTCCATAAAGCTTGTGTGGCTGGAGAGGAAACAAGCCTCTATGGAACATTTGTCTGGTGCAGATAGCCTAAATCCTTGGATCTTAGCTTGTTGCTAATAAAAGCAACAGTTGACCTTTCTCCCCTTTGCGAGTTGTGCAGGCCAAGAACCACTGCTTAATGGAAGCAATTATAGGCAATTCAGTGGCCACTGCAAATGAGGAGCCCCACATCCAGTATCTGTTTGGTTAGCTAACCGCACTGCAAGTTCAGAGTTTCTATGGATGAAAAATCATTCCGATTAGTGCAGGGGCACGGCCAAGGTGGAAAGAAATGCAACGTTTTGGACTCCCTGTTTTTGTTGCAGCCAGTGTTTCTGTCTCTGGCTTCTTCCTGTTTATTCTCTTTTCATGCATTGATTTTTGGATTGTGGATTTCATTAAAACAAAACAAATGTGTAGGAGTCAAAATAAGATAAAACTACAGTTTTCTTATAGGAAATCTGAATAAATCAATTGCAAATGACATGCGTGAAACATGCACCCCTTTATATTCTACACAGAGTGGTATTTATTTCTGTTTATAAGTCTAGCTATGCATAGGCCAAATGTTATTTATTTATTTATTAACATATTTGTATGCCGCCCCCTTGCAAACAAGCCTCGGGGCAGCTAACAACAGTAGAAAAATACAATTAAAAAACAATACACTATTTAAAACTGGCCCATCTCAGAGTCTAAATATAAAAATAGAAATATATAAATAAATATAACAATATATAAATATAACAATATAAAATTGATAACTAACAATTAAAATGTTTGTTAAATAAAAAGGTCTTCGCCTGGTGCCGAAAAACAAATAACGACGGTGCCAGGCAGACCTCTCTGGGGAGCGCATTCCATAGATTGGGTGCCACCGCAGAGAAGGCCCTCCTCCGGGTACTCACCCTCCTAATGTCCTTCACAGAGGGTTCCCGGAGGAGGGCATCAGCTGCAGATCATAGGGGACGGGAGGGCATATATGTTATCATCATATTACATTTATATCCGAATGTTTTAACCCTTGTGAGGAACCCAAGGAGGGTTAGAAGGCAGGACTTCCTCCCAAGTATGTGTTTTGCCAGAAGGCCTGCAATGCATGGCGGCTTCAAGGGGGTGGAGACAGACCCCTTTCCACCCCTCCTCTCGATCTTCCTCTCCCCTGGATTGCTGCAGGGCAGGGCAAGGCAGATCGATCTTGCCAAAGGTCTGAAGGGGTCACTTGCACAAGACTTCCTGGAATTAAGCTGCGGGGTAGCAGGTTGTCCACCCAGTGGGCTCTTTTTGACATGTGCAAGCGGGCAGAGATGACCACGGAGTGGGCCGCCGCCCCTCCTAAGCCACAAAATTCCTCACAACTGCCTTGGGGTGGTCCACGTGTGTGTGCTCCACCAGCCCTCTGGTTTCGCTGCCTTACCAGCCGCCTCGACACTTGGATGAGGCTCTCCTCCATAGGCTCAACAGGGCATCTGCAGAGAGGGACCGAAGCTCGAACACCAGCGCCACGAACAGATCTGCAGACTAGAAGGAACATGGGGAGGTCAAGCCCAGGTGACCCGGTCTGTAATGAAAGCCCAATAACTCAAGTAACTTGGCTGGTTGCCCTTCAGGGCTTTGAGGATTCTTGGGCAAGACAACTCCATGCCCTCTGCCAGCCTGCAAGTGGCTGCCCTGGAGAGGCAGTGGGCCAGGAGAAGTAGAGCAGCTGGTGGCATCTCTCTGGGCCAGGAGAAGTGGCAGCTCTGCCTACTGCCCTGCTGTCCAGGGCACTTCCTGAAAGAAAGCTACAGGGTCCCTAAGCATCTGACCCCCTTGGATGAGCTGGCTTTGTGTCCACAGGGCTGGTTCCCCTGGGCCACCCCTGGAATCTTTCCGCCTGAGGTTCCTTTCTGAATCAAAATTCCCTCTTCTGTCCTGTCCATACACCCCTTTTTATAAATAAGGATGTCCTGGGGAGGAACTATCCCTTACAGACGCATCCTCATGCTGGGCGCATGGAGACTAACGCATGCAAATGTATGCACGTTCTTTTTGAGCTGTGGATCTTTTCGGTCCCATGCACCGCCCTGTCTCAAAACCTGGGGCTGGCACAGCTTCTGCCTCCCCCTTTTCTTACGAGAACTGTCTGCTCCTCTCCCTCCCTCAGCCCCTTTGCATCTCTCTCTCTCTCTCTCACTCTCTGAAGAAAAGCCTTCTTGGCACAGCACGAACTGCAAATCGCAGCCACATTTGTTGTTCTTGGAAGCCGTTCCTGAGCCCTCCTTTTCCACAAACACTGAACAGTCTGTAAGCAAGCGGGGCATTTGCTGAAGAGGCTGGCCTTCAGTAGGAACATGCTTGGCATACACTCGGGGTCAGAGCAGAATTTGAGAGTTCCTGGCATCAGGAACTCCACACTGCCTTCCCATTCAAATTAGGGCCTCAACATGTTGCTGATCACAGGCAACTTTTAAAATAAGTTTTAAAATGTATGTACTTATTCTTCTGGCATCTATGCCTCAGTTTTCAAGGAGGAAAAGAAAATCTTGTGAAAACACATCAAGAAAGCCCCTGTGTAGAAACCCATCAGGTGTGCTTTCTCCCACATGCTTCCCATCTCAAGTTCTTCCTGTCCCCAATATGAGGGCATTTTTGAATTTTGGAAGATTGTTTTCAGCAGAACAATTGAAACACAGCTCTCTTTTATTCCTAGTGTAATGCGGGCAGTCATCAGATCTACCAATGCCCTTTCATGCTCTGAACAATTTTTCTCCTGTACATGGCCTGAACATTTGTGGTAGGTCTGTAGACTAATGTAGTCCAATTTGGGCAATAATTCAGTAGTGGGGAAGTCGGCTCCTATCGCTTTTTGAAATGGGCATTTTTATTTAAGGTGGTGTTAGCTTTCTGTGGGTTGCAGATTTGAATGTTTTTACCCACCTTGAGCCTGTAAGCATAGGAGCCATTGGCTGGCTTGAGACGTCGCTAAATTAAGAACGCCACCATCCGAACTTGGCCACACAGGGGGGATTAATTCTCTGGATCTGCCAGCCCATCAGATAATCCATCCCCAGAAGGGATTCTGCCCACGTCCCGCCCAGCTCCACCCCATCTTTCTTTAGACAGCTCCCCCTCTCCTGCCCTGTCTAACATTTTTGCTCACTTACTGGCCCATTACTTCATTTGCATTTAAATTCAATCTGTCCACACAAAGGCATTTGAGCAGCCTTGAAGCAGCATCCTGGTGAGTGACATGGTGTTTCCGTCATGCTTTCAATAGGAATCTGGGAGGGCTTCACCCACCCTGTTGATGCTTGTTTTTGTGGCTTGAATGAAGTGCATAATCGGGCGCCATTCAAAGGCAAAACAATGCGAAGGAGAGAAATGGAACTATGCATGGCTAGTAAAGAGGCCCTTTCCCAGGCAATGTTGTGGACAGTTCCCATCAGCCTCTTCCTGGACCAGAGGGCGTTTTTGTTTCAGGCTGGGGAGGTGGAGATAGGAAGGAAGGGGTGGCTGGGTCAGTGCTGAGAATATAATTCAGGTTTAGAAAATGTTGACAGAAAGTATATGGAAAACAGCAGAAAGTCTGTTTGGACCAAAACAGTCCTATTATGAATAATTAGGGATGGGCAAATGATGGGCCCTCTTCTCTTGGGCCCGATTAACGTTCCCATTTGCCATCTCTGCTCACTTTGCAATGGGAGGTTTGTGCAAAGAGGCTGGAGTGGGGCTGATTCAGTCTACCGAGGAGAAAGATGCTGCTCATTTGCAAATTAAGAGAGTTGTGCAAGCTGCGCAATCAGGCCCAGCACAAGCATGTGTCACACAGAAAAACAAACTTGGCCACCCATAATTTAAACAGAAAAGCAATACAGATCCCACCAATGTTATTAGACGGATTGCACACCACTTCCATCAGCCTCATCCAGGTGGGTGAGGATGATGGGAGTTGGAGTACAATATGTCTGGAGGCCCACGAGTTTCCCAGCTCTGATTAAAATGGAAAAAGAATTCATCCTTGTTGTTACAGTACATTTATACCTCACCTGGCTTCCTCTTGCAAGGAGCCCAAGGAGGTTTACAAGATTCTCCTCCTCTCCATTTTATCCTCAGAACAACAACCCTGTGAGGTAGGTCAGGCCGAGAGGCAGGGACTGGCTCAAAGTCACTCAAAGAGCTTCATGGCTGAGATGAACCCAGATATTCCGAGTCCCATTCCGAGAATGCCACAGCAGCAATCCGTCTCATCAGAGATGGACTGATGGTGTCGGTGCTCTTCTCTGTCACCTGCCCAGGTCTTACCCATGGACGGACGGATGGGCTGAAGGCTCCACCTGATTTCCTTTCTTACGGCTCCCTGTCTTTAGACGGTTGCACCTGCTAGTTTTGCTTTCTCCCGCATTTGATTAAAAACCCAGGCAAGACCAACTCTGGTCCTTCCCATCCTCTCTTTGAAGAACTTGCACATTTCTGGAAGTTCTTCTAAACCAGTAAACGAAACTCCCATCCCTCCCAACTTGAAACCAGACTTACACTGGACAGTATATCAAAGAAAGGACCCTCCCTTGTGAAGCAAAGCACGTGGCCACTCCATGCGCAGCGTGTATCAGGGGTGCTGGAGAGGCATAGGCTGAGTTTATGTTTGTGCTATTTTAGTTCTTTCCAGTCGTTTTTGCTGCTGCACAGAACCCACGCTGGCTCGTGTGGTCCTCCTCTCTATTTTATCCTCACAACAACCCTGTGAGGTAGACTGGGCTGAGAGTCTGGGTGCCTGGCCCAAAGCCACCCAGTGGGCTGCAGAGCTGAGTGGGAGCTAGCACCCAGCTCTCCTGCATCCCAGTCCAGCACTCCGACCCCCACACCTCAGTGCTCCCCCTTGGGAGTTCTGCTAGAGGACATCAACCTGGTCTGGATCGTACCATTTCTGAGGGCCAGGAGGGGAGCTCTCCCTGGTGCAAAACAGTGAATGAACGGTTTTAACGACACCTAAGTGGAAGTACGTCTATAGGAAAAGTTACCTCTGCATCCACAGCTGGTTTCACGCAGAGCTTCTGCAGTGTAGCGGCCACTTCTTCCTCTGTGGACAACGCAGTCAGTTTTTCCTTTTCAAACAGCAAGCTGCTTTCATAGTTTTCCTTGGGGTCTCCTGGAGAAACCAAACCAGCCCTACATTATGGATCATGGGAAACAACCAGCAATTTCAGTGGACCAGAGGTGGCCTTCGGCACAGCACTGTCTCCTAGGGTTGCCGGTTGCATGTGGCTAGCAGAGGAGAGCCAGTGCCAAAATGGGAGGACATCAGAATGCATAAATGCGCATGGGTGAATTTGGATATGGAGGCGCACATTTGGATCGAATGATTATTATTTAGATAGAAATGCAGTGTGGAAAGCAGTGACCAGGTGACTCATGGGTATCTACCCCATCTGTTGCCCAGTTATGGGAAACGATCACTGGGTGACATCACATCACCTTCTTCGGGTTCTTCATCTCCGAGGTCTCCATCCTTCTTCAAACAGCAGTCTAGCCTCTGATAGCTCTGCCGCTAAAGGACTGCCCTATGTAAGGCTGGCCACATGACCACCCTAGGATCATGCATGGTGCGCCTGGTCTCTACATGCAGCACGATGAGAGTTCTGAGGGGTCAACTGGGCCACAGATCTTTGGGACAGCAGGTTGCTGGGCAGCAGGTGTGGGGAAAGATCCTGTGTGTGAACATCCCTTTGCATGCAGCGAGCGAGCACGGTGAGCAGCGACCGTGGCCTGGAATGGTTCTTCCTAGGGCTGTTTGTTTAACATGGAGTAAGGACTCTGGGGGCACCTCCAGAAGGAGGAACTCCAATTGCTCTCTGCAGCAGTACAATCCATGGAGAATTCTGTCATCCCAGTCTGTGGCAAGTGGTAGACAAGACCTTTTTTCCATGCAACAGCAAGAGAGGAGCTCATATCTCCAGCATAAAAGAAGTTCCCTTCCACACACCAAAAGGCAACTCAAAGGCCCAGAATGGCCCAAGACAATTTGCAACCCAGGCACAGCAGCAAATGCTGCTCCCACCTGTATTCTCCAGACAGTCTCCACTGCTCATAAAGTCATGCTTGCACTTGAGGTGAAAAATTCCACACATTCCTCTTCTGCTTTAAGTTCAAATACAGGAATAAGCACTAGAACGGATGACTGGCTGCTCTTTTCATGCCCCCGGTGCCTGAGGAACCCTCCCCACTGTGCTGAAGGAGAGCGCGGACCCTGCCAAAGGCGTTCCATGCATCTCTCCTCGCTGGGAGACATCCGCCCACCTTGTTCCTGTGCCAAGATGTCAGCTTCTGTCCGGAACAGCTTCAGTGAAGTTTGTGTCTGGGTCATCACTCCACTGCCTGCCCTTCCAGGAGGTGTGATGAGATGGGAGTCGGTACACTTGGCTTCCAGCAGGATCCCTTCCTCCAATCTCTGGATGCATTCAAGGTTGGAGGACAGAAGCTGCTCCTGCAGTGAATCACAGAGACGTGGTCTTTTGCAGCAGCCATGTTGCTTGTAGACTTGGGCGGGGGGGGGGGGCGCAGTGCTTGCTGTCGCAGTGAGCCTCAAGGGTCGGCATTGCCGGGCAAGTGCGGAGGCTCACCCCTCCGCAGGGGCCCCACTGCCCACCCATGCTGGCTCCAGCTGTTCGAGGCCCCTTGGAGAAGGCACCTCCCATGTTGTCTCCCCAGCCCCAGTTACGGAACAAGCACCTCCTGAGGCCCGCCTGGCTCCAGCTTCAGTATCCTCTCCTATCGCAGGGCATTCAGTTAGTTGTCTGGGGGCTTTGTTAGCTGCTTAAACAGGCTGTTTGATCCATTCATATGGGCTATTGCCATTTTTTAAATGTGATTTAATGTGCTTTGACATTTCAATGATGTTTGGAATGTAGTTTGCATTTTCGTATTGCATTTTTCCATGGTTGTAAACCTCCCAGCGAGCTCTGGGCTGCTGGGAGGTACAGAGAACAAACTAACTCACCCACTGATAGACCTTTGCGTCACCCTGATCACCACTGTCCAGGCTCCTTCTCCTCCTCCTTGCCAGGGCTGCCACTGGCTTGCTGGACAGGCAGAGACCCAGGGGTATGGCGGCCAGGCATCTCTTCCTCCTCCTCACCTCCATCGTGGTCTGAGCCAGAGCAAGAACCGGGGGGGGAGGAGCTCTTCTCAGGGGACCCTCCTTCAGGGATGTGGGCCGCTGCTGGATGCCCAGCCATGCCTACCCTTTGGGGTGTTGGGGCCCATGGCAGGGCACCCTTCGCAGACCCCCCTGTGCAGTGGGGCTACCTCTGCTGCCAGCTGCTCTTGCTGCTCTCTTCTTACTAGCCGTGGCGACCACTTGCTTGTTCTACAGGCAGAGGGCTGGTTCCCCCTGTGACATGGCTTAGGCTGAGAGCTGATGACTGGCCAAGGTCACCCAGGGAGTCAGGATGGGGACCGGAACCCGGATCTCCCAGGTTGACAGCCCAACATTCTAACTGATCTAGCCATCATGCCACACTGGCCGGACAGTAGCAACACCCTGTTTACCATGCGGCCGTATGCCCCCTCCACCAGTAAATTGCCCCCTCCCCCGGAAAATGGCCATTGGCATCTTTGTAATCCCTCATGCCCTCAAGCACTACCACAGCTTGCACTGAGAGAGAGAGAGAGCGAGAGAGAGGAGGAGAGGGACTGGCATACGTACTGGAGCACTTGGCAGGGCCACGGACCTTAGAGAAGTGGATCCAGAAAAGCGGTGGGAACACAGGTTCAGACGTTTTGTTTTCCAAAGGAGAGCTCCTCTCTGCTGATACTCCGTGGGGCATTTCCCCATGATATCCACCTAGTTGCAGTCACAAGGCAGCACAATGAGGATTTGGCCCCGGAATACTGAACCAAAAAACAATTAAACACACTAAGTTCAAACCCACAACCTAGGAGAAATCAAATGTAGCTTTGAAATAATATTGCATACACTGACTCTCTTACCACTATGCCGCACTGCCTAAGCATGAGTCTTCCCATAAGAAGGGGCCCAGTCCAGGCTCCAGGGAATGAATTGTGAACTGCTACAAAACCTACCTGTGTTCTCCGATGAAGGCCACTCACCTCTTCCACACTGCTGTTCACGGCTGCTCCCGGCAGCGTCTGAAAAACACTGAGGATGGCCCGTTTGAGGTTGAGGGCCCAGGTCGGCTCATGGTCCTGAGGGAAGATCTTCAGAATCTTCCCATCATGAAAGCAAAACCAGAGTGGATGCCTCTCCAAGATTTCCCTGCGAAATGGAGGAAAGTGGACCGTTGTTTGGCTTTTCTAATTCCCAAGGGAGCGTCCTCTCACTCACTGCGTATGGGGAAGTCAACGCACTACCGCAGTGTAAAGAAAGATGCTCTGGAGGGAAAACCAGTTCTGTGCAGGCCACCACACTGATCTGAGCGGAGGCATGTGAAAAGCCCTTTCAAAGGCATCTGGCAGAATCTTGTGGCATCTTGGACTAACGAGCCTAAACAGTTTGGGGGCGAGTTGCATGTAGGATCATCAGCACCAGTGAGACTCTCCCTAAAGCCTCCTCAGAAGCCCATCCTGGAGATGCATCAGATGGGGAGACAGCACAGACAGGGCCTACTGGGTGGCGTCCCCCCTAGTTGTGGCATCACTTCCCTAGAGAGATCCTGTAGCCTCCACTTATAAACACCGGCCCTCAAACCTTCTAATTTCAAGCTGCATTATGTTAACATGCACGCTGGTTCTCTCTATTATTTTAATGCTCTGTTTGCTTTTAGTTTGGATTGCATTTTATTTGCCATATGATAAATTCTGCAAGATGGTTTGGACATTATTTTAATTTGAGCTGCCTTGGTGAGGTTTGGCATACAGAGGACAGGAATGGCAGGTCTGGATGACCTTACAGTGGCCCCTCCCCCCATGGTGGTTGCTTACCAGCTTCTTAGGAATTAATGGTGCCATTAGGTACTATGAGGCTGGGTCAAATACGATCCATTTAGGAAGATGACCCTATGGGAGAAATGGCTGCTAACAGTCACTCCAATGAGGTTGTCGGTTGTTGTGAGCAGAGCTTCCTCCCTTAGCACATTCAAAGCCACAGACCTTTCTTGCAAAACTTAAGTGTTTCCAGATGTGCAAACACCCAGAAGGAATCTCTGAGCATGCACAAAGTGGTTTGTTGGAACCTCATCTTGCATTCACCTCCAGGAACTCTCCTTATGAGCATGCCTGGGCCTCAGCCCTTCAGGAAGGGCCTTCTGGAAATGATCACACCTCCTTGTTCCACTCTGACCCTCCAATTAGGCCTCCCTCCTCTGCCAACATCATGTCATGAGGTCAAGAGCTGTGCCACCCCCCTGCTCCAAGCCCCCTCCCACCAACTGTACATCTTGGCGATTCCCAGAGGCTGCCTTCCCACCTGGGGAGCATGGCCCCGAGATGAGCAGCGCTGCTTCTTCCATCTCAGTGTCAGGGCATGGTGGTCCTCCTTTTCTCTTCCTCCTGGAGACCAGCCAGCAGCCCTTGGGAATGTATACCCAAAGAAGCCACATTTCGCATTCCCAACACCAGTAACTTTCCATACTTGGAGGATTATGGGCATCTCATGTCTGCTCTGCCGGGTAAAGGTAGCCTTCCTACTCTGCTCACCATGCAGAACACATAGATAGCTGATGTTAGCCATCACAGGGTGGCATCTCAGAGCAAGGAGGGGGAGGCTCGGGGGCCACTGAGATACCAGTGACTGGATTGGTCAGTTTCAGCTTCTCCCACTTTTTAAAATCTCAGGTTCTCTCCATCCCAGATATGAAGGAATTTCTGACCCTGGTTCAACAACCCAAGCATGGCTGGAGACACAGCAATTCGAAGCTAGGCTTGAAGAGCTAAGCCCTCCAAGCGCTCTGCCTGGATGGACAAATCTATCCATTTCTCTTTCTCCCAGATTTATTTTGTTTTAAATCCTATTTTTTCTGTCTTGCAGATAAAGGATTTTTCAGATATCGTGAAATTATTTTAAAACAAGCAAGCAAGAAGCAAGTCAGATCTCAAGAGAATCTTCCACCGTCTTCTTTCTTGCTCCATTTAAAACAAAACAGATCATTGAATTGGGTAAACAAGAAATGTGAGAAGAGATGCCGCTGCCCCATCGATTGTCTTGAGGGGGTCTCAATGAGACACTTCGAAATTCAAGACACTGCATCCAAATCTCTGATCCCAACCCCAGGAGAGAAAAACTCTCGTTGCTGCTTATTCTTCCAGACCTTCTGTACTGCTAATGAGCTTTGCTGAAGAGGAGCTGACACAGGCACTGGCTGAGGGGCCGGGAATGTGAGCACTGGGGCAATGCGAGGGGATTTCATCGGGAACAAACAATAGAGACGCTATTGAGGAGGTGGGAGACAGGCTGTTGAATGACTCTCTGGAGAGAGCAGGTGCTCCTGGAGCTTGGAAGACATCGAAGGAATGGCTGCCTGGAATCGATAGAAGAGGCTGTGTTACTTGAGCTTTTCTTCTCTGGCTTCACAGGCAAGGGGGAGACCCACATGATACACAGCGGAAAACCCGAAAGAGAAACAACAGGGGTGGCTCTGAGAACACTTCATGTCAGGGTGATCAGGGCAGCCTTCCCCAACTTGGCGGCCTTCAGCTATGTTGGATCACAGCTCCCATCATAGGCAGCCAGCATGGCCAATGCTACTTCGTGAAATCTGGATCTTCCTCCACGTTAGGCTCAGCTCGGACTTTAAGGAAATAAGCTTGACTTGATCTTCACTGGTAAGCTAGTTCCAAGAATGGGTACCCCTTCACTTGCAAGGCATTTGGCTTCATAAGCAAGGATGTGTTTTGGACTCAAAGGTACTTTACCTTAAATTGTTATTTTCCATGTGCAGCCTCTCCCTTGATTCAAAGATTGTCTTGATTTGTACATCCTGCAACTAGGAGCAAGGACAACAACAACATTGGCCAAAAGGCTTCTTGAAATTATATGGCTCAATACCAAACAAGATAGAGGAAAGTTTAGGGTTTTGGATACAGTCCAGGCGATGTAGCCTGGAGACCAGATTCAATCAATCCATTCATCAATCTGCACACCATCCAATATTCAAAGCTCTCTGGGCCATTCATAGCATTTCTGTGCTGAAGAGGGATTTTGAACATTCGTAAAGAAAAGATGATTAAGCAAATAAATATGTGAATGAATATCATGATCGATTAACCATTCCTCCTCTGGATCACAGGAAGATTCAGAGTGGAAAGAAGATAAATCCAGTAATACTATGACACCTTCCAGGCCTGAGAACACGCCTTTAACCAGACTTCCTGGACTCTGAGGACACTCCGGCAATACCGTCCTCAGTGCTTGACTATTCTTGAACCTCGGCTGTTGGCAGCAGAACCAGACAATGACGCATGAAGAAGGGGACAGATTTTCAGCCTTTCAACCGGCTTCAGAAGGACTCGACATTGCACTGAGATCATGGCTCTTCCTGAGTTGCAGCCAGCATAGATCTGTCCAGGGTCCTCAGAGGGCTCCCTATCCTACCCTCCATGACTGACCTTCACTCTGCTTCACCTTTCTAATAAATACAAATGCGACAGGTTAGCTTCCCTGAGAATCTGGAGCTCAGCAAGACAGGATACAAACTCCCTTTCTGTTTGCAGAGAGGTCTTACAAAGAAAGTTTACAAAATATGAATGGATAAGACACATCCTTTCCCCTACCAACCACCATCACCAGAAACAAAGAAATCTTTGTCGGCTTAGAAAGTATGGCTTACCAGGGACCTTTGCAATCCTCTTTTTAACTGGAAATGAAGTTCCTGAGCATGCTCAGAAATAATACTTCCTGCTAGGAAGTACATCCATTGAGTGCACCTTCTTGGATTTTAGCTGTCTTTCCCTTGGAAGCAGCGGAACAATAATTCCATGTTTCCCGGTAGGCACATAATGAAACTTCTGAGATGCTCATTTCAATCCCTCCTGCCCAAGGCCCAGTCTCCCCACCCTGGCACTTTCCAGATATTTTGGGCTATGGTTCCCAGCATTGCTGACCACTGGCCATGCTGGCTGGGGCTTGCTGCTAGAGCTAGTGGTCTTCTTCCTCCTCAAATAGAAGAACACCTGTCGCGGGGACCAGCCTGTTGTGAGCCAGGCCTGCAGGTGACCATTTTCAAACACCTCCCATTCATGCTTGGTTCCTGCCACTAGTGAAGGCATCCAAAGTCCCTTCTACCCTCAGGGGCTTTGCGCCTTGACTCACTTTTAAAACCCGGTGGCATTTTGCCAGCACTTCAACGACGACGGTGCTCTCCAGCGAGAGGCTTCCGCGCTTGTAGGCCCTTCCTTGAAGGAAAGTGTCCGTGGAGGTAGAATAGTGATAGCTGAGCCTGGATCCTGATGGGAAAACCGCCGTGCCACATCCTAGGAAAACACAGGGACATTTTGAGAAGGTGCCCTGGTATCTGGGGACAGTCTTCGTACCACTGCAGAGGAGCTCTACCATGGACTATTTATTTATTTAGACAACTTATATGCCGCCCCCTTCGCATAAGCCTCGGGGCGGCTTCCAATCAGAAATAAATTCCATCATACAAATGCATGAAATAGTGGAGACATCCTGGCGAAATTTTAAAATCAATAAAATCAATAAATAAAATTAACAATTAAAATGACGCTTAACTAAAAAGGTCTTGGCCTGGCGCCAAAAAGCAAATAACGACGGCGCCAGGCGGACCTCTCTGGGGAGCGCATTCCGTAAGTTGGGCGCCACCGCAGAGAGAGCCCTCTTTCACGGGGCTAATATCTTTCACGGAGGGTTCCCGGAGAAGGGCCTCTGCTGCCGATCTCAAAGGGCAGGAGGGCATATATGGACGCAATATTTATTTTTATTTATTTATTTTTTGATTTATACCCTGCCTTTTTCCTACGAAGGGCTCAAGGCAGCTAACATCAGTCTCCTCCTCCATCTTATCCCCACAACAACAACCCTGTGAGGTAGGTTGGGCTGAAAGTCTGTGACTGGCCAAGAGTCACCCAGTTGGCTCCATGGCCGAGCGGGGACTCGAACCCGGATCACCTGAGTCCCAATCCCATGCTCTTAACCACTATGCCACACTGGCAATATGGAAGCAAAGAGGCCGCTGCTCTGCACACAATTTATATATGTTGATGTATGTGTACAGATAAAGGTAAAGGTTTCCCTTTGACGTTACGTCCAGTCATGCCTGACTCTAGCGGGCGGTGCTCATCTCCGTTTCCTGGCCGAGGGAGCCAGCGTTTGTCTGCAGACAGTCTCCGTGCTCATGTGGCCAGCATGACTAAACACCAAAGTGCACTGAGCGCTGTTACCTGCCCACCGAAGTGGTACCTTTTTATCTACTTGCATTTGCATGCTTTCGAACTGCAAGGTTGGCAGGAGCTGGGACGGCGCACGGGAGCTCACCCCATTGTGCAGATTCGAACCGGCGACCCTTCAATCTACCAGCCCAGCAGCACAGCGGTTTAACCCACTGCGCCACCTGCAGTCCTTATGTGTACAGATACACATTTGGAAATCATGGCCATCATTTAAATGGAAACACATCCAATCTCGGGAGCTGGAAGAATCCACTGGATTCCTGGGGCTTCTCTCCTTGGACTCTCGCCTGCTTTGCAGAAGCTCCAAGGCTGACGTCCTGGCAAGCATCCAGCATGTGTGGAGGGCTTGCCAGCGATCAAGCACCACAAGCTGTGCCGGCAGCGTCCCTCTTCCAGGCTGGGGAGACCTTCTAGCACCCCTGAATGGATGCTGGAGAAGCTGCTGCATTAACGGAGGGGGCCGGGTCTTTCTTTGAGGAACTTGGCTGGTACATAATGGGGGCTTGTGCCCACTTTGGAGGTATACTCCCTGCGGTATGTTCCAACGCACAACCATCTTCTTCAGGCCAAGATCAGAGGAAACCAAATTTTCCTGGCCGTAGCCATGTGCAGCTGATCCGTTGGTTCCTGCCCTAGCCCTAACCTGCCTTCTTCTCCAGAGCAGTTTTTCACCTTGTTAGAACTTGACTGTGTGTGAGTTTTCAAACACTGGTTTGATCAAACTTTTTAAAAAATAATAATTAAAAAAAAAGATTATGGAATGCGCTTCCTGGAGAGGCACGCCTGGTGCTGAGTTTATATTCTTTTCAGTGCCAGGTTAAAACCTTTTTATTTAATCGCTATTTGAAAAACTAAAAATTTATCGTTAACAGTCGCTCTTTTTGTTTTCGGTTTTTTGCTTTTATATAATCTTTTATTGAATTTGTTATTTATAAAGATTATTTATTTTTTATAAAGATCATTTGGTGGTTTTTTGCCAAAAATGGGCTGCATGGATCCAGATTTTGCCATGTGGGTCCACTGAAATCGATGGGGCTTAAGCTAGCAATGGCCAGCATAAACCCCACTGATCTCTATGGCTCCAAGAATAACAGAGGGCACAGCCTAATGCCTTGGGCTCTTCCTTCTGTCTGAGGCTCATTTCTCATCTTGGAGAGGCAGCTAGCTTTGTTCTTTCCATGCTTGGCATTCAGAGTTCCATCTCTATAGCCACAGGAGCTCAGTGGGGGCTCTGAATAAGCCTACCCCCCCGCCCCACACACAACAATGTTGGGCACCCATAGATTGTGTCTAAATTTGTATCCAAGCCAAATAACCACACACTTTAAGACATTTCAAAACTCCCAAGAACTGTGTTCCAATTTTTGGAAAAGGCTAAAATCCAGAGGATAACGAAGTCAGGAGTTTTGCAGTAGATCGGCCTAGGATGAGAGTTTCGTCTCTTAAACTAGGGTGCTGGAAAGATCACTCAACGAAAAACCAGGGACTCTACTCAAGGTTTGCCTGCCTTTGGTTCCTTTAATTGCAATGGATCTTCTTCAGGTAGGATTCCTAGTGGATACGACTCCAGGAGTGGATGTTTGCATGAAAGGACTTGTGTGGCTCTGGAACTGATCTAAACTTTAGAGGCCGGGCATATGCTCCAAACATGCCGCTGCTTATTCTGAGCATATGTCCACCCCCCGCCCCACCCACACCCTTAAGCCACGACGTCCCGACTTCAGCTCAGAGTTCCACCAGGGCTGCTGTGAGGCACTTAGATGATTTGGGGCCCAGTCCAAGAGGACACAGATCCACATAAAATTTGCACCTGTCAGTTTATATGTGTATATGCACATGCAGAACTAATCACTGGAGTTTGTTTAAATTTCGCAGCAGGCGCATCCAGCTCATTGGTTTCTCACTGAAATAATCACAGACGAGACCCTGTTCCAAGCAGCCCAATCAGTGGCAAATGTGTCGCTTCCCAAGCTTACTTAATATGCGGAGGTGGGAGGGGTCCAAAATGAGAAGAGCGAGCCCTTCCATTTCTACCTGCAGTCCTCTCTGTAAATTGTTCTCTTTGCAGCAATTAAACCGGGGGTGGGGGTGGGGATGGCTTTCCCTTGGTATTAATGGGCACTCGGGTCTCTGGGTGACTAGGTTCAGCAATACCTCTGGTTCATTCATTCATTCAGATTTTTTTATCCTTTAAGACTAATGTCTCCTCCTTCCAGTATTTACAAGCATATCTGAATCCATCCTAAAACTCATTCACCAAATTCACTGTATTTCTTCTAAACCTTTTGCGGCCGAGATGAAGAATCCAAGGTTTTTGTCACTGTTTTGTCACAGTTCCAAGAGGTTCATGTGCCTAACCCTGGGGTATGGGCAGACTATTTTGTCATGGCTAGGAATAACATTTCTCAGTTCTAGCTCTCAGATTCCAGAGGTATTGGTAAATTTCTAAACTGTATTTAAAATGTGCACAGCTTGCAAATATGCCAGAGACAGAAAAACTACAGGTTTGAAAAGCATGAGTTTCCAATCCCATCATTCACCAGCACAGATTTATATATTTTAGCCCCTAGAGACAATGGGGCTAGTTGTCTAATGAAAATTATTCTGACTGTTAGAAGACCCTGCCTGAAGTTTGCCCATTCCTGAGCTGACCAATGCATCCACCCGAAGAGACATTGCAGAAATCCCCAAAGATCAGATCCCTCGAGCAGTTTGCACAACGGAGGGTGGGCAACGCAGTGCCTGATTCAGCTGGCGCATCTTTCGAGTCGAGTCGGCTGGCAGGAGAGCAGCCACTACCTGCCTGCCTTACCCTTTTTTATTTTCCTCTGAGTGGTACCTTGAAAATAAGTTAAAGATGAACTCTTGAGTAGCCTCAACATAAGCAGATGCCTGGCAAATGAGGTCATACCATGCAAGACATACTTGACAGAAAAGGGGTGGGGGGGAGACAGACCCACAGAGACAGAAAAGAAGAAAGAGTCGCACAGTTTCTGAGAGATGCAGCACGATTGTTTGGTCCTACTTACGCTGCACTATGCTGACTGCAAGAACGGAAAAGAAAATGACCCTGCGTAGCAGTTCCATGGCCTTGCGGCGCGACACGGTTTTTGCAAAAATCACACCCGACGCTCCCCTGCAGGGCCGCTCCGGAGGACGGTGGTGAGAGAGAGCTTGCCTTCACAAAGCGGGTCTTGAGTGTTTCGGCTCTTCTCCCGAAGCTGGAGGAGGGGCTCAGGAGGGTGTGGGTCTGGTGGGGCAGGGGGCACCCCAGCCACTCGGGGCTCTTTGAGGGCTCTGTTTTGGCACACGACTCCCACAGCGCCAAAGTGGGGATAGACAAGAAATTCATTCCAGCTCATTTCGATTTGTCCTCTCCTGATCAAACTGCAACTTGGATCCAATTTGTGGACAAAGACTGTACATTGCTGAGCTTGAAGTGCAATTGGTAGACCAAGGCATGTTTTTTTGATTGACAGCAGGGGTGCCTTTGAAAAGGGCACGCAAATATACTTCCATCAACGGGAGACAAAGGCATGTTTCAGAGACGAGCACAACTGAGGAGTACACGCGGGGAAATGTGCACAGAAAGACACAGATCTTCACAAGAAAGAAAAACAATACAAAGCTTGGAATCCGATATGGACTCAAACGAAAGAGCTAGAAGAGAGAACGTGGAGAAGTTTGGTGACCTCAGACTTCGCATGGCTGTACAGTTGCTGCTGTGACTTCTGACAGAGGAGTCCGTGGGCAGGCGAAGGCAATCTTAGAGCAGCATCCTGCTGGTTTCGTAAATACCAGTAGCACCCTGGCCCCCGATATTTTGGAGCGCTATTCTGAAATGTGAACCCCACATTTCACACTGAATTCCGCTCAGTGTAGAATTTAGTGGCCAAGCTGCCCTGCATCAGAGGGAAACCTGGTTCAAATCCTCAGCAAAATGCAATATGGGTAAAACAGACCATTATGGCTTTATTTTGGGGAAAAAGTAAACCTGTCTCTTAAAGAGTTCTCAGTGAGCCCATCAAGACATGCATTTCTGAGTTTTTGGTCCAATGCCTTCGCACTAAAAGCGAGTGACAGCAATCTTTTGGATGGTTAGCGACAGGAATCTGCCTTTGGCCACATTAGAGTATTATGGCCGCCTAGTCCAGGGTCGTGCATGGAGCCCGACACACCTGCTGCTACCTGACCAGAGATTCCAGTGACTGAGCCTGGGATCCTGGACAGGCCAGGCAGGCGCTCCATCGATGCGCTACGGCCCATTTCTGAGAAGGGTACCACATTCCATGGATGAAGGAAGTATGTTGGCTTTGTGATGACAGGCAGGCAGTGGGGAGAGAGGCAAATGATAGGAGGAGGAAAGGAAGAGCAATGGAAGGAAAATGTAAAAAAGAGAGCAGCGGGAAAGAGAGAGAGACACACACACAAATGAAAAAAGGCAGGGAGAGAGACTGCAATAGGAAGGAAGGTGGGATGGAGCAAGGAAGGAAAAGAAAAGAGGAGGAGAAATAAAAGGAAGACGGGAAGGAAGGAAAACAGAATCGATTAGAAAAGTAACAAAGGCAATATTATCAGTGAACATTAGAAGCACATTGTTTACTGCAGGGGTCCTCAAACTTTTTAAACAAGGGACCAGTTCACTATCCCTCAGACTGTTGGGGACTGGACTACAGTTTGAAAAAAAATGAATAAATTCCTATGCACACTGCACATTAAAAATAATTAAAATTAAAATGCATTAAAATTTAAAATACATTTAAGAATCAATTAAAATTAAAATATTTAAAAATTAATTACAATTAAAATACATTTAAAAATAATTAAAATACATTTAAAAATACATTAAAATTAAAGTAAATTAAAAAATGTTTGCTCCGCTCACTTGGGCCGTGGCAGAATCCCAAGATGACGCAGTGCCACCTGCTGAAAGGGGGAGCACGACACGAGGGGGAGCCAGGAGGGTGCGCTCGCCTCGGCTGAGGCCTTCCTGGCTCCTTGCCGCCACCCTGCTTCTGAGCCGGAGGAAGGTCCCCTGACAGGCGCTCGCCTGGCTTCGGGAGGGGGAGGCCGGGAGGGGGCCGTGAGGAGGGAGGTAATGGCTGCTTTTCGAAGTGAGAGGAGGCGAGGGACACGGCCTTGGCTGGCCAAGGGGGCGCCTCCTGCCTCTCCCCGCCCTGGGGGGGAAGAAGCATGGCAGCTGCTTGATTGCCCAGAGAAGGCTGTGGCTGAGGCGCGGGAGCCACGGCCCCACTCAGTGAGGCGGCCGCGGCTTGGCCTGCAGCCCAGGGACGTGGCTCACATAAAAATAGATTTAAAAAGTTATATTTTTCTTACCTTCTATCAATTTTTAGGGTCTTCAGTCTCTCTCTCTTTTCCCACCGCCCTCCTCGCTTCTGTATTCCCGCTCTGTATTCAGAGCCAACGCATGGATGCAATGGGGGAAGAGACGGCGCACGTGCAGTTGAAGGGAGCTGTTACAATTTGGCGTGTGCACCGGCTCTCTGCTAGTCTCTGAAAATGAAAGAGTTTCAGAGAACGCCTGTGCCAGCTCAGAGCTTTCGGACTCATTCAGAGATTGTTTTCTCCGAGCGAGTCCAAAAGCTCTGAGGTGGGCCAGGGAAAGGACCGTGGCAGACCATATCCGGCCCGTGGGCCGTAGTTTGAGGACCCATGGTTTACAGACTCATTGTAAGAACCTGCTGATAGTGAACCGGACACACACGTGTTGTTAAACAGACAATTTAATGTTGTTCTGTTGGAGAATTATTGCCAGGCACAAGAGAAGCAAATGAAGGGGCACCAAGGTCACTAAGAGATTTACAACAGATCGAGAAATCCCTGTTTGAAAACAGTGGCCCTGCCACAAACCCACTAGGACACCTTAGATAAGGCATGTGTGGCCTCAGCATCTCTCCCATCTATGGCTGGAGATCAAACTGCCCTGCCTTACAGGGTTGTTGTGATTATTACAACAACAATGTGCATGGAACCTTCCAAAGCACCCCCGCTTTAAGCTGTTATGTGATGTGCAAAGTGCCTTAATGAGGCTTTTTGCCCCAGGGAGAGGTAGATGTTGTCTTTCTCGTTCGAGGAGCACCTCAGCCTGCCCCTTGAGCTCCATCCTCATACCAACCCAGACTCCTCAGCCATCCTGTAGAAGAGCCCTTTCTGGGCCAGTAATGCTTCCGGGACACCAAACTCTGCCACCAGGCCATTTTCCATCACCAAGATCCTGCAAACGTAAGACAAGAAGAACAAGGATGTGAGGATGGGTTGCTGGCCACATCCAGGGCCTGGACAGTAGCTGAAGGTGCTGCTGTGCAATGAAAGAGGTGAACTGGACAAGATAATTTCCCTAAGCGGCAGCAGACTGGTCAACCCGAACACCCGTTGCTGCCTGAAACCTGCTGATTCTCTGTGCTAAGAACTCAAAGTCGGCAAATCACACATGCAGAAGCCGAGCTCTGCTTGCCAGGTGGGCATGCGGGAGGCATGTGCACAAGCCGGCTTCACGGACTAACTTAGACTTCCTGTTGGACATCCCACGTTTGGCTCAGGGCAGACTTCGGATTGAGAGGAAGCCAGCTGGGACCCAGGGGGCTGAGTCGAGGAAATCCAATGGATTTCCACCTTCAAATTGGATTTCTGACACGTCCCCGGGAGTCATTAAAGCCAAAAGCTGCTGGTTTCAGCTTGGATGATGGAGAGGCCCTGCTTCACTTCTCTCCCCTGTTGCAGAGCCATGGATTGGCTGTTGCCAGGCAACCCTTGATGGATGAAGGACCTCGGTGGAGCTGGCCTCTCAGCTGAGCTGATGCAACAGCCCTTTTGCTCCTTGGCTGTGGCCTGTTTGGCATTTTGTGCTCCTCATTGCTACTTTAAAGATCTGTTTCCATTATGCCATGACTTTCCACGTATCAAAGCGCAAGGGGGATGTCTCTCGCTTTATTAACAGCTCTGGACTTTGATTGCTCTTCTTGCTGTCTATCGATTTGCTTGATCTGAGATTCTATTACACACCTTTTATTTGCCTTCCTAACTGCTGCAGAGGATGCTTTCGGGGCCTTTGGCCACAAAAGGTAAATACTTAGCACAATCTAAAGCATAGTTTTCCCCAGCCCAGCACGCTCCACCTGCATCATGCTGGCCAGGGATGATGGACGTTGCAGTTCCAGAGGGTGCCAGCTTGGGGAAAAGGAGCGCAACACACCCACCATTGAGGAAATATCCAGGAATCCTTACTTGTCGCAGTCCATAATGGTGCTTAAACGGTGGGCTAAGGTCAAAACGGTGCAGTTGCCGAACTGGGCCCTGAGGGTGGACTGGATCTGGAGGTCTGTTTCAAGGTCCACAGCGGCAGTGGCCTCATCCAGGACGAGGATCCTGGCTTTCCGAAGCAGAGCTCGAGCCAGGCAGAGGAGCTGCCGCTGGCCAACGCTGCGGAGAGGACAATCAGACCCATCCATGCCTTACCTGCTAGGATCAAGATTTGAGGCAGGCTTCCTGCTTTTTATTTGCATTTGGATAGCAAAGATTTAATAGACTCGCCCAAGACTATTCCCAATATTCCATCAAGCCCAAATCAATGGCCACATAGGCTGTGGGCGTGTTTGGGAGCTGCTTCTCTTTGGGTTACAGTTATTCCCAGAATCAATCTTGTACTGGAACACTCTTTGATATTCACCGATGTGGTTAGTCCGAAAGAGTACATCCCTCCTCCTTCGAGATGAACGAACAGTCCATGCAAAGGGAATCCTGGAACCCTTTGGACAGCTCTAAGACTGATATTGCAAGACTGGACGGGGACATGCTCAGCTCGTATAAGGTTTTGGACCTTACAATGCTTTCAGTACCGGAATGGATGCTGCACAGACACCACCTTCAAATGCATCCCTCGACTGCTGGAAAGCTGCATTTGCAAATGTATACATTTCACGGCTACCCACTGATATGGCCAAATCCTCACCTCCCACCCTTTCCTCGCCTTTCATTTTATAATTCGTTGCTGTCTTGGAATTTCATGGCACAAATGAATTCAGAAGCCAACACCCAAATGGCCGCGATAAAACAGCACGGGGCAACAGTGCCGCTAGCAAAGGCAAGCTTGGGCACTTGCATATATGAGAACATTTACAGCGGGATATCACAGCCTTTTTGAGCCTGTGGACGCCTCTGGGGATGTGAGAAATTTCTGTGCAAGCACAGAACGGCCCCAAGGTGCCTCTGGCAGCCACACGGGGACTGCCATGGGGACCCGGCTACTCAAGAGGTGTGTGCGCAGAGACTGGGAGAGAGAAGTAGTGGGGGTGGGAGTGGGGGTGGGAGGGGGGGTGGAGGGGGGCTGAAAAGCTCCTTCCATCCCCACTGAACTTTCCCCCTTGCTCTCTCCCGCCACTCCCAGCCTCTAGGCCTCTCTCCCCTGGCTCTTGCCCTGCTGTCTCTCCCCGCACCCCATGACTTTCCTGTCTCGCCCTTCCTAGCCCCTGATCTCAGGTCTGTCTCCCCCATGCAGCCCATTAGACTGCAGCTTCTCCTCCTTCCTAGCCTCTGACCTCTCCCCTCTGCCTTGCCTTCTCCTCTTGCAGGCTCTGGGAAAGGAAGGACTACCTAGCAGCTGAACAGGGATCCTTTTTTTATTCTGAAGTTTTGTTTCAAGGGAGCGTGGAATGGAGAGCCCTCTGGACACAGCTGAGGCTGCTTCTGGGACCCTCCTGTGGACCGAATCCACCAAGATGCGATGAGTGAGTCGGTGGAGGTCCATCATTCCAGGAACTCTTCTGCTGCCCTCTTTCGCAGGTGAGCTTCGTCAGGAAGCGTTCCGCTAAGGAGAAGTCCACTAAGCTGTCCCCAGGGGTCTTCAGAAGGCACCCTTTACAGCAACTTTGGTGGGGGGTGCGATGCACTTCCCTTAGAAGCTACAGGGTCTGCACCCCGGCCCCCCCCCCCCAACTGCTGTGAATATCCCACCCAGCTGTGTGCGGAGGCTTCCAGGTGTGCGACCTGGTTTGGAAAAATGGAGCATGCCCCGGTGCCACATTTCCTTGCAAACGTCCCACTTCTTCTCTTTGCCACCGCCCTCATCGCAGTACCGCTTTCAGGGGGAGGGAAACAGCCGCACAAGTCAAGGGCAGGCTCAGGGCCGCATGTCGTCCTAACCGGCCTTCAAGGGGGAAGCAGCGGCGCAAGTCAAGCCAGGCTGAGGAACGCAGACCCACGAGGAGCATTCTGGTGCCTGCAGCAGCTCAGGAGCAAAGCACCGGGGTCATCTGTATCCTGGGTTTTTTTTTGGGGGGGGGTACCTGAAATTCCCGCCTCCCTCACTGCATTCGCAGGCCAGCTGATCGGGCAGGTCCTGAACGAAGCTCTTGAGCCGTGTCAGTTCCAAAGCCATCCAGATGTCGTCATCCGAGTGCTCATCCAACGGGTCGAGGTTCATTCGTAGTGACCCCGAAAACAAAACTGGATCCTGAGCAAACACGAAAGGGACTCTGCGGTTTGTTTTCTCTGCAGGGCCAACGGCAGTTGGCATGGTGCCATTTCAGACGGCAGAGGGAATTGCCCGTTTGAAAGCTCTACACTGGATTGTTTCCTTTTAAAAGTGTTTAGATGACCGGCTGCCAGGGAGAAGTTGTCTGGCTAGAGACGCGCAGGGATCCTATTTCCCATGAGCAGACCTAGCGGCACCTCCGGCATCCTGACTAATGGGCGATTTAGAACATCACCATCGTTCAAATGCCATCTTTCTCCAAGCCCTGCGACTTTTGTAGTTTTCCGCTCAAAGCAGAATGTAGTGAAACAGGTTTTATAATATGCTTAAGGGTAAAATGTGTGGTGTATTTATTTTTATTTTGTGCTAGTACTGGTCAATCTCAGCGGTTGCTGGAGTTGCTGACGGAACGTGTGGATTGAATTGCATCTGCTTTGCTCGGCGCTGGGAGCCGCTCTCAGCACCCCGGCCTGGCCAGATTCAGGGAGGCAGCTCTCCTTGGGGTGCATGTTCCAGGAGTGGGGGTGCTGGAGGCAAAGGGGGAAGGGCAAAATACCCGCATCCTATCACTTGAAGGGATTATTGTTCGCCTTTAAGCCGTAATAGGACAGGGGCCCACAGATTTGGGGGAAGTTGAAGGCATAAGGGAAGGGGTGAGGAACCCCAGAAAGCGGGACTGAGAACTCTGGGGGTTAGACCCCCTAACCCTAGCCCTGAGCTCCCCATCCGATTTGGATCCCAGGATATCCTTTTAGGGGACTGGGCATTGAAATACACTTGTTGCTATGCAAATTGGCACAATTATCTGCCTAAAATCACATATTATGCACCCTAGAATTTCACATTATGTTGGAAACAGGGCAGCGTCTACTTTATAGGTAAATGCAGGCAAAATGGGAGGTCCATCCGTTGCTTGTTCTGACCTAGCTTTCCTCTGGGTTTAATGTGCGTGGGACTGGTTTGTATGGAAAAGCATTCCAGGTTGAGAGCCTAGACGAGGGGCTTTGTGGGGCATCAGGTGTCTCTTGTTTCAGTATCTGCTTGTTGACAGAACAGGGCTTTAAAAAAAACAAAACCAGAATTTTCTTCGCCTTATGTTAATAAGAATTAGCACAAATGCCGAGTAGCACAAATATCCTCACTGCTACCACAAAACGAAAAACCACAAAACAAAAGCTTGCAGAGTCCGCATGAGTCAGAAAAGGTATCCTGTTCCAAACTCCGCATTATTATTACAAATACTTAGATAATATATTAACACATTAATTCATTTCTCAGATTCTAGCAATTGATAAACAAAAAACCCCTAGATGATCTTAGCTATTCCACTCTCACCCAAATTTGTAACTTCTGCATGGGAGTAGTAATTCTGACCTGCCTTACAAGGTTGTTGTACAAATTACAGAATGCAAAGCTCTTTCAACACACTAAGTGGGTGTGCTGATACTTTTAAAAAGTTGAAGTCTATCCCTCTTTCACCTGTACTGGCCAGCTTCCTTGAGCTAACCTGAATTTTCAACCTATGAAAAAATACCCTTTACCTTAACACAAATGTGGGGTCTGGAGACTTTGGGAAAATCCCAAGAGGAAATGGAGCAAATTTGCTCATCTCTAAACATAATTAACATAATGCTCTCTAGTTTGGACGTACAACTTCTGCAAAGCACTATTTATGTAGCTGAAACAGTACCAGCCATCTAAAATAGGGAGGTATCCACAGGCTTGAGAAAAACCCAAGGATTTGCAGAAATACCCAAAAATTTGGAGCAGGGTGGAAAAGAAAACTGAACTGGAGGAAGGAAAACACATCTACCTGACTGGGAAAATGAAAAGAAGCACTTCACGCTGCAACATTTTGGTGCAGATCACCTCCGTAGAACGACTGCTGGTAGAAATGTAGCATGTTACCTGTGGAATAATAGTAATCTTCCGTCTCAGATCGTGCAGGCCTATTTGGGCAATGTTGGTCCCGTCGATCACAATCTCCCCCTCAGCAGCTTCCACTAGCCTGAGAAGTCCTGTAGCGAGAGAAGATTTTCCGGCACCGGTTCTTCCCACTATGCCGACCTAAGAGAGCCAAGAGCCTTGAGAATGCCAGGTCAGCCCAAGCGTCGGGACGCATGCCTTGCTTTTGTCAACTCTGCTTATTTATTTATTTATTTAAATATTTTTATGCCGCCCCTTGCAGCAGCCTCGGGGCGGCTCACAACACTAAACTAATATATTATCAAAAACATATACCATATTTAAAAAACTGGCCCATCTCAGGTTATCATATAAAAACATACAACAAAATATAAATAAGAAATTTAAATTAATACATAAATTAAACATAAATTAAACCAGACATTAACTATTAAAATATTGTCTAAATAAAAAGGTCTTCGCCTGGCGCCGAAAAGCAAATAACGACGGCGCCAGGCGAGCCTCTCTGGGGAGCGCATTCCATAGATGGGGCGCCACCGCCGAGAAGGCCCTCCTCCGGGTACTCACCCTCCTAACCTCATGCACGGAGGGTTCCCGGAGGAGAGCCTCTGCCGCTGATCGTAGGGGGCGGGAGGGCTTAGAAGATGAGAGCTCCTTGAATGTGTACGAGAGAACCTGAAGACTTCCCTTCGCCCTCTGGACACATTGGTTAGCTTACAGGGTACCACGAGGCTGCCACTTTCGTTCCAATGGGCCGAGGCTGTCCCCATTAAGAAAAAAATCAGAATGGGGTGCCACATGAGCTCCAGGGTCGCTCAAGAACTAAGCCCCTCCTTGCCTCTTTCCAGTAAGGAGAGCATTTTTTCAGCTCAGCTACAAAATGGCATCACGTCTTGTAAAGCTCCCTTCATTTTCACTGGTAAACTCATCGCGACCTCCGCCCTTGTTATCCTGGCTCACCAGTTCCTTCCTTCCCTCCGTTTGGATAGCAGCGACCCTGGTACCCTGTGCAAGATGCTTGGGCTTGAACCAGGGACCTTTGGTTCTGCATGGCCTGCCCCGTGGGAGGGCGGCAACAGAATGGCATCATCCGGCATCTCTCCGGGAGTGAAACCTCCTCAGCCTCCAAGCAGGCTCTGCCAGCCCAGGCTGATCGTTTGGCCTTCCCTGTTTAAAAGCCTCCTGGTTTAGGCTAGGATCCTGTTGCCAGTTTGGGTCTCCCCCCTCAGCCAAAGGGCTTCATCTGACCAGAACAGGCAGGAACAGGCCAGCCGCTCGCAAATTGCCAAAAAGAAGAAATGCATCACAACCAAGATAGCTGTTTGCATACATGTTGCATACACCAATGAATATGTATGCATGGGTGCCGATTTAAAATGATTATAATTTAAGTAGAAACACAGTACAAGGTGCCAAAGAGAGTGACCAGACAGAGGCTTAACCAAACTGCTTTCGTGTGTCTTTAACTTTGAACAGGCCAGTCCTGCAGCAGTCCTTCCAACAGAAGACTGTCCTCTGTAAAAGTGGACACATGGCCTCCTAGGCATGGCGTCTGCTGTGCCTCCAGGTTCAAACTCTGAAGTCTTCGGTTTGGAAGGATCTCAAAGTGCAGTGCTTAAGAGAGCAAATTCGTGTTGCATTTCCTGTTATAACATCCTGCGATCTTGTATAATAGGACGGCACACAAAAGCTTTTAGTAAATAAAATAAATAAAAATAACATGATACAAACACTCTTCGGAAAGCAGAAGGTTTTTGCTTAAGTGGTGTTTGCGGAATACCTGGCTACGTCGGAGAGCTCCAACCTCGGAGCCAGGGACTGAGCTTCGGCACCCGTCTCCCTCCGCTGATCTGGACAGGGCTGCACTGACGGCCTCCCCGAGGTTGGGAAATCAACCTCAGAGAGGGGTCGAGAGGGTGTTTTGGAGGGTGTGGACGGGAGAAGATTGTGGCCACGAGGACGTGAGCTATCTTGAGGGTGCTCCAGCCTCTGCTGAAGACCAGGCTAGAACGCCATTCGTGTTGCAGGTCATGAGCCTCGGGGGTGCAATTCATAGGACAGCACGCAAGGCACTGGAAGGAACTAAAACGGTAGGTGTTCCACCACGAGCTTGTATGGCAAAGGCTTTCCAAATGATGGGCTTGAAAGGAGATTGTCCTAAATCATGGAGACATGGTTCCTGGTCATGCTGCCTCTGACTCCCACTTGCTGCAGAACCACCATGGGGAGGATTCATTTGTCTTGGTCAGGGCTTCCCAAGAAGCACCTGGTTGCCCACTATCAGAAGCAGGATGCCGGACTGGGGAAACCTTAGGTCTAACTCAGCAGAGCAATCCTGCTATTCTGGTCATACCCTACCTTTTCTTGCCCGCTGATCCGTATGTTGATCTTCTTCAGAGCAAGCTCCAAGTCCGGCCTGTATCGCATGCTGTACCCTCTGAATTCAACTGTCCCTTCACGAGGCCAGTTCTCACACACGGTATTATTGTCCAAAGTCCAAGGAGCCTGGAGAGAGATACAACAGCAACTCATGCACAAAATGGCAATCCCAGAACCAGATCGATGAGCCAAAGCACTACTGAAATGATTAGGCACTGGGGGAAGAAGTCACTAGAGCAAGAGATGGGAAAGTAACTAACTAGGGTTGGACAATTGGCAGGAAAGGAAGCCACGGTGGGCTCCTTTGCCCACCTCAACGCGTGTTGGTCACACACGCCAACTTTGGCCTAATTTGCCTGTACAGGGTGCAGCTTCCGGTACCTATCAAAGCCAGGAAAGTACACAAAGGGGGTGGCTTCAAAGCCACCCCAGAAACCATGGCTTGTTCTACGGTTCTGAGGTGGTTCTAAAACCATTTCCCACCACACAGGCTGCTGAGTCCAGATGACGCATCTCAAGGATGATTAGGAAAACCAGGCAGGCATGGAGGGACCCGACATGCTGAAGTAGGCGAGCATTGTTTTTCTTGTCTTTGAATGCCCTCTTGTGGTGAAGGGTGGAAATGCCATAAACTCAAAACTCCAATAGTTGGCTAGCTCATTCACAATATTTGCTTGTTGGGGGTGATGGGAATTGGAGTCCAAAGCACCTGGGAGACACCAGGTGGGGAAGGTTGGTGTGACCTTGACATTGGTCCTTATAACAGCAAATTACACACTTGGTAGCAATACATGTTCCTTAAGCCTGCAGGCTCATCTTGTTTTCATGAAAACGCTCGACATGATCGCCGAGAGAGGACTGATGCTTACTTCTTTGACCGTGCTTGAGTAATCTCTGGCTCTTTCTACAGATACAATATTGTTATCCATTTCTGCTAAGGCTCGCACCATCCAGTTCAAAACCCCCGTTATCTGGCCAAGAGAGAAAATAAGAGCATTCTGGTCAAAGCAGTAGCTGGTTCTCGCACACGTTACAGCGTCCCCCACAGGGAATCTGAAAAGGCAGACCCAGACCTGGTGAGAACATATTGCAGTTACCTGCAGAGCGCACGAGATGGAAAATCCAACCAGCCCTGGACTGAGGTATGGTCTGTTGATCACAGCAAGTACAGCTGCAACCAGGACAATGCTATTGCCCAGGAACTCTATGTTGGTGGCAAGCCACCTGGAACGAAGAGAGAGTGGGTATCATGTACCAAGAGCCCAAGCCTGCGTCCTCAGAGAGCACTGACCCCTTGCCCCCACAAAAAGAGGCTCTGGAAGGACCAGTTGAAGGATGCTTATTCATGGAAAGGCATCAGGAAGCTCTCCCACCCCAGAAATACCCCAGGGTTCGGCTCCCCTGCATCCAGCAGAGCTTCCTTCTCTTTGGCACCAAAAAGTCCAAAGTGGAGCTTCCTTCTCTTCCAGAGTCCAAAGATGGCAGCTGCCATAGCTATTTCCACATCCCTGCAGCCTGAGGCTGCCAAAACAGGTCAGAGCAGTTAAGCGATGAAGCCTTAGCTGGCATTCAAGTGCAGCTTCGACACCGGCGCACTCTTACTTAATGTTCAGTCTGGATCAGCTTCGTGTTGGAGCATCACGGAGACACCCTGGGTGGCTTCCAGGCCCACTTGGAGCTTTCCATGGTGCTGATCTGTTCCCACCTGGCCTCCGTGTAAAGAACTCTCCAACCCACGCTAATGACCAGCAGCGCAAAATCCACACCACCACTGAGGCCACGCTGGGCCCAGGCACCAACTTTGGCCCAAACTGGTACAGGGGAGTGCTGTAGGGTCATGCTACAGCACTGCTCATTTTGTACTAAAAAGCTCGTAATGGGGAGGTTATTGACGTGTGTCTGCTGGTCTGCCTGCACCCTTGCGCATTTATTCAGCTGCACTCCGGAAGAACTGCCAACTTGGGCTGGAGTGCAGGGAAGAGCCCACGTTCTCTGCCAAGAAAAAGGGTGAAGGATTTACAGAGGCCAGTGCAGTGCCCTCTACACTGTTACCCTTCGTGCAGGCTTCCCAGATACAACTGACAGGTGACAACAGGAACCTGGATGCTGGATGTGATGGAGGTCGCAGGGCTCTTTATATTTATGTTCTTAGTTTTGCTCGAACCCTGAAAAGATGCCTTCCCCTAGGAAGGCTTTCTTTCACTGCATGAACTTTATCTCAGGCTCAGGTGTCACCCCACATGGGTGCCTTGTGCCAGAAGGTCTGAAAAGCCAGCAATTTTTGTGGGCCCAGAAATCAGCGCACTGAGCCAAGAGAAAGGCCGTCTTGGCCTGACCTTGACCAACCCCTTCCAAAATTGGTGCAAAGGGGTGCCAGTCCCTCCAAAGCTGGCCTCAGTATCACACCTGTCAGCCACCAGGGCAGGGAAAGAAGCCCTCTGGTTTTCATCCAGTCTGTAGTCATTCTGGGAAATGAAGCGCTGCTGGGCCTTGTATGCACGGATGCTGCTGCTCCCGTGAAAGGTCTCCGAAAGGTTGGAAAAGATGGGGGACCGGCTTGCGGTTTCAAGGCGCCGTAGTTGGCAGGAGGTGGTGACGAAGAAGCTCTGAGAACAAGAGGGCAGACAAACGTCACTCAGGACTGGCGAGCTGAACCTCCTGCCCACAGACCAAATCCGCCCCACTTGGATTTCACGCGTGTGGTCTGGGGGCTGCACGCAAGGGAGGATGGCACCTCTGCAGTTGGTGGCGGTCTCATCCAGTGCAGCAGGTTTTGAACTACATCTATGGAACAGGTTCACTGGCATGAAAGGCCATGGATGGCTCTCAGAGCTCAAAATAAAAGCTGCAATGGATGAGTAGCCCCAGTGGCATTGGATGGGTGGATGTACATGATTCCTTCCTTGAAGTTTTATTATTTCATTGCTCATACTTTCCATGGCTGGGGGATGTGTGTCTTTGTGCATCTATTTTCATTCAGATTCTACAAGTTTTTCCTATTGACAGGATGCTTCAGTAATGTAAATTTTGCTATTTTAAACTTCATTTTGAGTTACCCAACCCATGGCTTTATAGCCAATGCTCACACCAGACTCTTAGCCTAGACTACCTGGCAGGGCTGTTGTGAGGATAAGTGCAGTGGAGGAGGAAGAGGATTAGGTAAACTGTCTTGGGTTCCTGGCAGAGAAAAAATGTGGGATATACATGGAATAATAAAAATGCATACTTTTTAAAAAATAACATACTGAGATGGTGCAAATTTCACAGAAAGACACACTCTGCAAAGCTGTCTCCGAGAAGGCATGGATCGGATCGAAAGGGTTCAAAAAACAAGTCTGCCTTTTCATGCAGACTTTAAATGATTGCAAACTGTTTCAGAAATGGGACAAAATGAACTCCAGGTTGGAAAATTAATGAATTTTGTATAATATTAATGCTGTTGTAAGCCACCCCGAGGCTTTATTGTGATGGGGTGGCATAAAAATGCTTCAAATAAATAAATAAAAGCTGGGAAACTGAAACAGAGATTTGTCCTCCCTTACCTGGAACATGGCGTACAAGACGGTCAGAGGGACAATGGCTACCACAGCGACAGGGGTGGCCACCATGATGGCGATGTAGATCTCCAGCAGTTGAAAAAAAAAACCCAGCAGGGACTTCAGCTTGTCGGGGATGATGGAATCAATGGCGTCCATTTCTTTGGAGAAGCGGTTCAGCAGGTTGCCGCTGGGCGTCTGCTCAAAGAAGGCCATTGGAGATCGGATGACATCCCAGAGCAACTGCAGGAAGAGCTTGCGCGAGGCCAGAGTCCCAGCCAAGAACACGGCAGCGACTGACCCGAACTTTCCAATAGCTGCAACGCCAGGAGAGAGAAAGATTCCCTTTGACCCGGAGAATCCCATTCCTTTCACTCTCCTTGCAGAGACCCCTGTACGACTCACTAAAAGTGCACTTAAAGATGTCATCGAATAGCAAAGAAAATAGATGTGCTAATCTATCTGTACAGATGCACATTTTGAAATATAATTTAAAGGGAAGGGTAAGACTGCCCACAGGCCTTTCCTGGGCAGAGCGAGCCTAACTCAAGATGCCAAAACCTGGAAAGCACAGAAGAAAACCAGGGAAAGCAAACAAGCCATTTCCCAAAAGTTTTTCTGAAAAATAACTTTTAAGCTTTTTCAGAAAAAAGATTCCAACTTTTCCCCCTGTTTTCTCCTGGGTCTCCACATCTCTCAACCCAAGCTCCCTGGCCCTTGTATGCGCCGATGGTTCTAATGCAATTCCGGTTGGGATCCCCTCGCTCTTGGCCTGGAAGTGGCAGTGGGTGCAGAATGTCAGGCTGTGGAGTGGGGTGCCTGGGCATGTGCAGATCACAACAGTGTTGGTCCAGAATAGTCTCGCCAGGTTGTTAACAGGGACCAGCAGGCATGAACATATAATGCAGGTTCCTTTCCACGAGCCACCAGTTGAAGCCTGGGCCCAAATTAAGGTTCTGGTGATGACCTAGAAAGCCCTAAATGGCTCAGGACCTGGTTATCTGAATAAGCATCTCCTTCCCTATGTGCCTGCCCACCCCTTAAGATCTGGGGCAGACGCAAGGGCTCTGGGTGTCGTCCCTGAAGATTAGGAGGGTGCCTGCCTGGAGAAGGGCCTTCTCTGTGGTGGCACCCCCATTGTGGTATGCGCGCCCCAGAGAGGTTCGCCTGGTGCCATCATTTTATTCTTTTCAGCACCAGGCTAAACCCTTATTTTCCCAATGTTTTAAGATCTGATTGTTTTAACTGGAGTTTTATTGTTAGTTGAATTTTCAGGACACTGGGTTTTATCTTACATCCTGTATTGTTAAACCGTCCTGAGACTTCGGTAATGGGACAGTCTAGAAAAGTTTTACATAAATCAGTCAAGCAAGCAAGCAAGGGCACAGGCTCCTGAGCGACGCACGGGGTCTTGATCTTAAGCTCCAAGAAACCCTCTCTGTAGAGAAGGCAGGAACAGTCACCCAAACGAAGAGGAGGAGAGGGAGAAGCAGGGCGAGATCGAGGTGGACTGGCAGGTGGGGCAAACCTTGAGCGCATCCCAGGAAAAAGAAGACGCCAACGCGGAGCGCCGTGTGCGGCTGCACTCCGTTGTGCAGGGGGTCGCTGGCCCACAGGCTAAGCCAGTAGCCCCGGCAGAACGAGGCCACTTGCTGGCAGGTGAACAAAAGCAGAATGTAGGCCCAGATGAGAGGCCCAGCCACTCCCAGGTAGCTGCAATAGACCGACATCTTAGCCTAGACGAAGGAAACAAACTTCCCATCAGTACGCAGATGTCTGCGGAAGCCGAGAGGAGCTGCGAGTGGAAGGGGGTTACCTGTCCGATGCTGCTTTATCCGACGTCCACCCCAGCCCCTTCCGGACCCAAACACTGGTGGCCTTTGAAAATCAACAAGTGGAGTTGTTCTGAATGGGGTAAGGGCAGCTGCTGCCTGCTACCCTGGTGAGCATCTCGTGACATGCATTTCCCTTGTTCTCACAACCCCGAACAAACTTATTCAGCAAGTTCTCTCTATGGGTAGAGAGTCTCCGCAGCTGCAGAATGGCACGGATTGGTTCCAGCCAAGACGGCATACCAGGCCTTCCCCAAACAGGTTCTGGGGTGCATGTGCTTTGCTTAATGCTTTACCAAGGAAAAACAGGGGTTTTTTTGAGAGTCAGTGTGGAGCAGTGGTTAAGAGCACAGGACTGGGACTCAGGCAACCTGGGTTGTAGTCCCCACTCAGCTGGTGGCTTTGGAGCAGTCACAAACCCTCAGCCCAACCTACCTCACAGGGTTGTTGTGTGGGTGAGATTGAGAGCAGCAGGAGAATGAGGTAAGTTGCTCTGAGTGCTTTGTAAGAAAAAAGCGGGGTATAAATCTAACAAATAAATATAAATATGAACTCCCACCATCCCCAGTCATCATGGAAACAGGCACCCTGGGGTGAGGCTGAGCGGAGTTGCAATGAAAACATCTGAAGGGTGCCAAGTTGGGGAATGCAACGGGCTTGTGATGGCTTGCAACGTGACACCATCTTGTCACTGCTTCCGGCCGTTGCCTTGTTTGTTCAGGGCTCTGACATTACCCTCCCAGTGAGCTGTTTCTCTCCACTTGTAATACATTCTTCCCGTTCTGTATCCACAGGCCTGTAGCCAGTTTGCTCTGCCGGGGATTTAGATGACCTGTTATGGAAAGATTTGTTATTATGACTACGATTCCATCTCTAATCCTCGGCAGTAGCTAAAGGAGTCTGGGCAGTTCACAACCGTACATAAAAACTATACAATAAAAATGCCAGAAAAGTAGCATAAAATCAAAACAGCTAGAAACATACAGTGAAGAATAGCCCTCTAAAAGAAAAATACTTGGATGGTTAATATCCCAAAGTCCCTAGATAACCTAGTATTTCTGTAGAACTCTCAGCATAAAGAGCTGTCTTAACCTGGTGCTGGAAAAAAAGAAACTTTTCTCCATGCACCTGTGCTGGGTAACTCACTCCCTAGATGGTAGCTTCAATGTCAGCGAGGCTGAATAGTTCAAACTAAAGCCAATCCATGCTGGGCTTTAGTCTGAACTATTTAAGGAGCTATCCATGGTGCTTAATCCCAAACTAGTTCCAGAAACGTGAAGAGCATCTTAAAAATTCAGAATATAACATGCAATAGATACACTGCCCCACTGACATTGGAACCATCAGCCTCCAGCATCTAAAAGGGTATGACAGGAAAGGAAAACAGATGAGGAGGGCAGAGGAAAAAGCAAGTGCTCTATTCCATGCAATGCGTGCTCTCAGTATGGATTAGGGCTGGTTACACTCTCTGCATCTCCTCTTGCCCTCCACAGACAGGACCCAGCTCAGGCCCTGTTCCATGCATACTATAGAGGAAGCCCTCCTTAGAACCAGCAGAAATGAGTTTTCTTCCATTCCTTCTAAATTAAAATATCATAAGTGGGAATGCCTCCTGTTGAGTTTAAGGAGCATGCAGGCACAACCTTACTTTGGAGATCAAATGCAGTTCCTACTACTTACTCGCCAAGTTTTCCCTGGTGGGTCATACATCCTGCAGGGACAACCCCAACAGTTCCTGCACCTGTGGAGTTGAAAAGTTCCAAATCTGATACATGACAAGCGTCATTATCAGAAAGGTAATATGCAACTCCGCTTCAGAGAAGATGCACAAGCTCCAGATGTTTGCATCTCCCCTCCCAAATCACAGAGCTGACTAAACTTTCCCATAGGTCCCGTCACCTGAAGTCTGATTCTGCGATCTAAAAAGATCCGTGGGTCTAATTTCATGCAATTCTCAGCATTCAGCAGCTCCCTGGATGCTGCAGGCCACCTCATGCAGTCCCAGCAAGTTTTCATCTTTACATTTTCCTTTCTCATTCACACATGCTCACACACACAAAGCAGGAATTTAAGTAATCCTGTAATGCTGCAGACGCCGCCCTCCAACAACTCTGAATCCACTCACCACAGACTGTAGCCCCAGTGGGCTTTTCCCAAAGGCGGATTTTTCCAGAGATCCAAGGGAAAAGGCTGCTCACCGATGCTATTCCCATCCCTAGGACTAAAATGTGGAGGAGGGTCGTGACCTGTTCTTCCCTGCAGTGGAGGGCAGGACGTGTTCCAGTGGGACAAAGCGCAAGGAACCAGGCTTCAGGTTGGTTAGGACCCCTGGGATATGGAGTGGGCTTCGAAGGGAGGCGGTTGAGGCCCCATCAGTGAGGCTGTTCAAGGAAAGACTGGGCAGCCACATGCTGGGGATTACATGAGTGGTGCCAGCTGGAGCCAGGGGTCAGACTAGATGGCCCGGGAGGCCCCTTCTGACTTGCTTTGTTTCTAAACTGAATTCTATGAGTGTTCTGCCTAGTTGTGTACAGCATTGTACCCTTAGATAATTAATTACATTCAATTGACAAAATCTGAGTATTTAGATATCAGATTATTTTTTCTCACCTTGCCTACTCTACTTCTGATAGTTCTATACTGCTTAACATACTAAAATCTGCAAACCTGGACAGGGTGTTAAGGTAGTGTAGGGAAAAATGAAGAGTGTGTGTGTGAGGGTGGGTGTGCAAGGGAGGAAACTTGCTTGTTTTCAGGTGATGTGTTTGTTTCAGGAATGGTGCTGGGGTACGGAGAGAGCCAGGAATGGATTTGTGCAGGAAGAACTTGCGAGCTGGCTCTGGGAAGGATCAAAGCTTCCTGAGCGGAACATCTGCTCCAAAGCAGCCTGCTCCTTCCCTTTTAGCAAATAAGCACCCGCTAGAACTATTATTTAGCAGTCCTGCCATCAGAGCTGCTAAGCCAGAAATTTTTCCCGCCCTGGCGACGATCCCTGGGATGCAGGGGAGGCTGGGGACTGCAGCCTGCATGCATCTCCCAGCTGCACCCAGAATGTCTAAGGAGCTGTCCAAAGTCCTGAAACCAGCCTGGGTTTGGCTGAGCACCATGGGCAGGTCTTTCGAAACTCAGGGTGAAATATGGGCTTGGATAAGTAGCCTCACCAAGCTTGCCCAGCTAGATCGAGGCGATGCCCCAGTGGGCACGCTCCATTCTGGGGGGAAATGGTGGCTGATTAGGGCTACTCAGGAGTTTGCACATCAGGACTTTTCTGCAGCCCAGACGTAGCCTGGGAAACGGCTCCAGTGTGAACTGCAGCAGGGGGCTGGTCCGTGCAGTGCCTATTTCACTGGGCACGGGCTGCGTCTCAAGAGACCTGGACAAAGAAAGGCCTAGCCGCACCTGGCAAACCCTGACCTTTTTCTCCTCCGCTGTGAGACATCAGGAAATCTGCAAGGGCCCCCTGACGCTGCACGAGCTCCTGCCACGAGCCAGCCTCGGAGATCTCCCCATCCCTCATTACAATAATATGATCCACTCTGGGCAAAATGTGAACTGCATTGGTCACCAGAACACGAGTCTGGAAAGGAAGGAAACAGCCTGTGGTTAACTCAGCAGCTGCAGGATGCCCATCGGAACATCTGCTATAGCAGTGTGAAGTAGTGGTTAGAGTGTCAGGCTGGGATCCGTGCTTCCGTCTCCATTTGAGGGACTTGAGTACTCACTGAGCCTTGGTCTGAGCTACCTCACAGGGCTGTGATGAGGATAAAGTGAGAGGGGGACACCAGGAAAGCCAACTCAGGTTCCTCCAAGGGGAAAATGGGGTAGAAATGTAAAACGAAACACCAAGGCTGTTGAGACTCTTTAGCACCAAGCCTGCATTCAGATTTGGAAGAGCAGAACAATGTAATAGCCACACCACATGCTCCTCTTTCTGAAATCTGAGCCCGGCCTCCTCCAACCTGCTCTAGTCCCAAACATGGAGGGCAACTACTTTTAACTGTTGCCGTTAACCATGCCACTTAGAGCTAATTTTTTAGCACAGCAGACTCCTTCCAAGTCACCAAAGACAAGGCACCCACTCCAGGACCCATCAGCCCCAGCCAGTCTGGAATGGATGAGGGACAGCAGAGGGCTGCAGGTTGAGCATTTCAGTACCTTGTCCTTCAGTAAGCCTTTGGGTCCTAGAACCTGCTCAAAAATGTGCTGGCCGACCAGGGCATCCACCGCGGAAAGCGGGTCATCGAGAAGGTAAATGGACGCGTTCCTGTAGACGGCCCGAGCCAGGCTGAGCCGCTGCTTCTCTCCTCCAGAAATATCTATGCCCTGTTTTGGCGTAAATTGGGAGGTTCTTCATCCTCCGTGCTCTCATTCGCTCTCACACACAATCACAGTCTCACACAGGAGCGGAAACACCTTTCCATCAGACACTCTTGTAAGGAGGCTTTGCATTGGTTTGCCTGCCCATTTCAAAAAACCAGAGGGTGCAGGAGCCCTCAAGTCACTCAGACAATCCTGGGCACCAGGACAGTCCATCCCCACGGAAGCTGCCAGCCATGGCTTGCCCCAGCTTGGCACCGTCTAGGTGCGTTGGGTGCCACGGAGGTCCGAGGGCCTGTGGATTCTTCTGTAACACATCTGGGCGATGATCCACCACCGCTGGCAGCAGCTTCCAACAAGAGACCTTCCGAACCCCACCCAGACACATCCGGACCTGAACTGGGGTCCCCCGCTTTCCTCGAGGTGAAGGATGCAGAGCCAAGGGATGCGCTGGAACATTCCTTCTGCTCAGACGCTTTCTAGCCACAAATTTGGGAGCGCCTGAATGGAGCTCAGGTCAGAGCATCGGTTCGCCTCGCTCAGTGGTCTGCTGTTGTTGCTCTAGCTACAATTTACATGCATCTACAATGACTTATTTTATCATTCACCTATTTATCTGAGCAGATCGCATCCCTTTATATAAAAAAAGGTAACCCAAAGCAGCTCACGGAATAATAAGAAAAAAGAATTGTATTTGGGACCATTTAGAGTGGGTGTCCCCAAAACCTGTGGCCCACCCAAAATTCCCCTACCCACAAAATATCTCAGCCAGACAGAAACGACCCAAGCACCTTCTCTCCTATTTTGGTCTGACTTCCATCAGGAAAGCCGTCCAGGTCTGGCTGCAACGCACAGGCGGCAACGACCCGGTCGTACCACCTGAGATCCAGCTCTTCTCCAAACGTGATGTTCTCTTCCACGGAGGCATTCTGCGTCCAGGATTCCTGGGGAACAAAGGCTACCGTGCCCTGGAAAACGGAAAGCAGGGAGGATCTGCCGACTGAACGCAAGCGATGCTCGCATGCTGAAGGGACATGGATTCCGACGGGATGCTTCCCTTGCTTTTTCATTAAAGGATACATTAAAACAGATAAGCTAAATTTGTCCTTTCCAACCTGGAGCCTTCAGGAAGGTTTGGACTGCAGCCACCATCATCCCCAAGGAGAGACTGGAATTGCAGTCCCACACATGGCCCAAGAGCCATTTGCGTTCGATGGGTGCTATGCAGCACGGCACCCTTGGATGATGCCCAAGGGCATCCCTCCTCTGGCACTGGTTCAATGCGGGTTCAGGTGAAGACAATTACAGGAACTAATTTATTACTTGTTTTATTAATGTAGCTTTTATCTTATTGCATTTTATTAAAAACCAGCCAGAGAGCAGTTTACAATAAACACACAAATTAATTTCAAGTGAACTGAATCTAAGCAAAAAGCTTGTCAAACACTAAGGCGCCAGGTTAAAACCTTTTTATTTAATTGTTATTTTTAAAAATTAGTATTTTTACCGTTTTACAGTCACTTTTGTTATATTTGGTTTTGATTGGATTTATTTGTTCAGGCTTTGTTAATTTTATTGTATCGTTCCATTCTATCGATTGTTTTATGGTTTTGCTTTTAATCATGTAAGCCGTCCTGAGATGCGATTGTGAAGGACAGCATAAAAATGTTTTAAATAAATAAGGGTTTACCTTCATCACAACAGACCCTTCGGATCTTCGCAGCTCACCAAGTAATGCCGAGAAGAGAGAGGATTTCCCGGCACCCACCTGGCCAACCACAGCACACAGGCAGCCCCGGGGGATGGTGAGGTTTATCCTGCAAAGATGGCAATGAATATATCAGCGACCTTCTGGAGCACGTGGCCTGCAGAAAGGTGGATTGGGCCATTGCAATCACAGGGGAATGGGGGGCTGGGGGGCTCCTAAAAGGTAAAGGTAAAGGTTTCCCCTTGACGTTACGTCCAGTCATGCCTGACTCTAGGGGGCGGTGCTCATCTCCGTTTCCTAGCCGAGGGAGCCAGCGTTTGTCCGCAGACAGTCTCCGTGGTCATGTGGCTGGCATGACTAAACACCGAAGTGCACAGAACGCTGTTACCTGCCCACTGAAGTGGTACCTTTTTATCTATTTGCATTTGCATGCTTTCGAACTGCAAGGTTGGCAGGAGCTGGGACGGAGCACGAGAGCTCACCCCGTGTGCAGATTCGAACCGGTGACCTTTTGATCAACCAGCCCAGCAGCACAGCGGTTTAAACCACTGCGCCACCTGCAGTCCCGGGGGGCTCCTAGGCCCCCCATAACCAATCTCCAACATGGGACCAATCCGAATTTCCATTGGTTGGGTTTCAACTAGGATGGACCCAAGTTTGCAGTGCCCAGACTGATCCCAAACGAGGAGGCAATCCGTGACCGGAGTCTGTGGATCCCCGAGCTTGTGGTTGTGATCAATAGCATCCATTTGCCTGAAGCCCATGCACGAAAAAACCTGTACCTCTGAAAGTGTACAGAATTCCACTGTCCCCAGTGCAAAAATAATGCACAATTTCAAAGATGTGAACAGCTGGATTCTCAGTGGTGCCTGGTCTCTGGCCTGCCCGTGACCCTCGCTCAGGAGCTCTGGTCTCTGGCCCTTTTGCTTTTGACACCTATTATTTATTTGGAAATTGGTTTACTTAGATATTTTACCCCACTCTGTTGCCAAACTAGGTATTCAGGCTGGCCTGCAAAAATTCAGCAGTAAGACAGACCCTCCCTTCCATCTTACCATGTAGAAGACACAGCACTAAAGGACAGGGGATTGGGAGGGAGAAGGAAGAAGTAAGCTCGGTTGCTTGCTGCTGTTTCACTGCATATTAGAAGTACAAGAAAACTCCAGGCAACCTTTATCAGCATCATTCCCAACCTAGAAAATTGGGAGAATGATTACGTCTTAAAACAAATGAAGACCCAAACTATCCTCAAGCAGTTACCTTTTCAGGCATGGGGGGCTCTCTTTGGACCAGCTGAAAGTTCCATTTCTAACAAGAATGCAATCCTGTGCTAAGAGACAAAAGGCATATAAAGTAGTGAGGATTGTTGGATGCAGTTTGGCATAATTGTTGGCTTCCTACACCATCCAAACCAAAAAACAGCAAGCTTGTCCTAAAAATAACACCTTAGACTGCCTTAGAAAGAATGAAGGGGGTTGGAGTTAAACTAAAAAGAATTATGGTCCTTCCACACCATTTTAGTAAAAAGCCAAACAGCTGGATTTTCTTGTATTTACTTGAGATACTCCAGTCCCACCTTTTCTCCAAGAGGCTTAGAGCAGCTGTTTTGTCTCAACTCCTCTGTAAAACAGGCCAGGTGTATTATTTTTTATTTATTTGGAACACTTGTATGCCGTCCCATTTGCAAAAGCCTCGGGGCAGCTTCCAATACAAATAAATAGGTATACAAATACATAAAAATCTGGAGACATCCCGGCATAAGTATAAAATCAATAAATAAATTCAACAATTAAAATAACGATTAAATAAAAAGGTCTTGGCCTGGTGCCGAAAAACAAATAACGACAGCGCCAGGTGGACCTCTCTGGGGAGCACATTCCATAAGAGGGGCAACTTGGCGCGTTTTTCTCCAGGTGGGCTCCAGTTGTGTCCGAGCGCCACATAGAGGATCATGGCCCTTTGAGGACCTCGATGCAAATGTAGTAGCTTTATTCATTTATTTCATTTTATACCACTTAAAAGCTGAGGCTCACTGGGCGGTTTTGAGGAGAAAAATAGAAGCATCCCAGGCACAAGAGGAAACTGCTCCCAAGTGGATACTCACTGCTGCCCAACGAACCCATGTCCGGTTCGGTCAGGTCCAACTCTTCGAGACAGAGAAAGGCAGCCAAACGCTTTATAGAAACTTTTGCCTGGAAAAACGCGAAGGCAGGCAACTGAGTTCAACTGAGGGATGGGGCAGAGGAAATCCGCAGCAACCCAGAGTGCTTCCTGCACCTTTGGATGGGGCCCCTCCAGCATCCGGCGCTGCTGCATCGAGAATTAAATAGTCTGCGCGCATCTGCTGGGAGTGCCATGCTAGGCTGGACGTTCGTTGCTTTTATTTTCATTTTGCATTCCTAGCTGACTGGGACTGGTCCGTCCCTGCTGCCCCTTTTTGTAATGAAGTGTTGGGGCTGATTATGTTCAAGTTGTGATTTTATTTTTATATATATATAATTCATAAAAATATAAAAATTCATATATCCAGTCAGTCCTAGAGGAGATCAACTGACTGCTCTTTAGAAGGCCAGATCCTGAAGATAAAACTCAGATACTTTGGCCACCTAATGAGAAGGAAGGACTCCCTGGAGAAGAGCCTAATGCTGGGAACAACAGATGGCAAAAGAAGAAGGGGACAGCAGAGGATGAGGTGGCTGGATGGGGTCAGTGGGGCAGTCGGCATGAACTTAAGTGGACTCCGGGGGATGGTGGAGGACAGGGAGGCCTGGAGGAAGGTTGTCCATGGGGTCGCGATGGGTCGGATGTGACTTTACGACTAGCACAGCATAGCCATGAAGGCAGAACCAGGTTCCCCTGGGGTTAATCAGCCAGGGTGGTGTGCCACAGTGAATGGGTCAGACTAAAGCAAGCAATGAGTGGAAAACTCCTTTGCTCTTTTTCTGAAACCCCTTCCCTCTCTCTTTCTCTCTCACTCCCTGATACCCCCTTCTCTCTCTCTGTTCTCTTTCTGATAACCCTATTTCTCATTCTGATATCCCCGTCTCTCTTTATGACCCCCTTTCTCTTTCTCATTCAATCTGTCACTCCTTTCCCTCTCTCGCTCTCCCTTCTCTCCAACCAGCAAGCTGCCAGGAAGCAGAACATGGACTTTTGCCAGAGACTTGAACCTCGAAATATCTTAAATCCACTAAATAAAATACAAGCGGGTTTGCGTCATTGCTTGGCTTTGCCCACTGCTGATGCCCAGAAGCGCCTCGCTCCACCTCCTCCTGTCTTTGTGCTCCCCAGGCAAATGATGGGAGACACGAGATGAGAGGAGCAGCCGCTGCAGCCCCAGAGCAGAGCAGCAAACTGGACAGTCCATGCCGGGAAGAGGCCAATGAGGGGCTCAGAACGTGCCCGATCCCACAGCGCCCTTCCTTCGCAAGCCAGGCCCAGGAGGGTTCATAAGCAAAGCTGTGGGTAAAGCGGGGCAGAGAGGGGTCAACATCTCACTTTGTGTGTGTGCAGAGTCTCGCGTATGCTTAGAGACTTCTTTATTCTACAAAGACACCTACAAAAGTGCTGGAGAGTCTATCTTGCTGGGGAGGGAAAAGCTAGTTTTGAAAGGCATCCTGCCTGAGCCTTCCACATGCCCGGGAGCTGACCCGACTGCATAAAGATGGGTTGGGGTATGAAGACTCCGCACGACATACGGCAGGCGCAACAGGCAGCAGGTCGCTGAGCAACAGCTGTTGGGAGCAACAAGCACGGCCCATTGTCGCGACGCCATGCGGCCGAGCCAAAGCCAACCTGCCTCTCACCTGCACGACTGCGTTGATGGAAAAGGGGAGGAAGGAGTGAGCCGTGTTGAGTATGTGGACCAGAGACAGGGAGACGAAGGCCTTCTGCGCAGTCAAGACATTCCGCGCATCTGCTAAGGTGTAGACTGCGAATACGATGAAGGAGATCTGGCGAGAAGAAAGCGGGGAAATGCTAGAGAGGGCAGACACTACGGGGTGCTTTGCGGGAGGCCGGAGAAAAGCACTCACCAGAAATGTCGATGACTGGAAAGACGCAAGGGAGGCAGAGAAGAGAAACTGGGAAGTCCGGAGGGCTCGGAGCTCTTGGCTTCGGGCAGCCAGCACTCTGCCCATGAAGTTCTCCTCCCATCCGTAGAGTTTGAGCATCTTGATGTTGCCAAGAATGGTGCTGGTGAGTTTTGCACGGCTATCTTTATGCTTCATTTGCGCTTCCTGAAAGACAGGGCCCCAATTCACATCACTGCTGTTACGAGCAGGAAAAATCTCTTGCCCGGACAGAGAAACTCTGAAGCAGCCATTGGCTGGGCCAGTGCCTGGGGTGGGCATGGTGGCCGTGGGCGGAGGGACCTCCTGAGAAGGCTGTCACTGGTGCCCCCGTGACAACATTCTAGGCAGCAGCAAGAACGTCACAGCTGGTGTGCCACCACTGAAAAGGCCCTGCCACGCGTGGCAGCCCCATTCTGCACCCCGTGCTTCGCACTTTAGTAGACTCCCATGCTTCACACGTGGAAGGGCCCAGATTCGTTCCTCATGCTCCGCAGTTGAGAAAGCACTGGGGAAGGACTGCAGTTCAGCCACAGGGGCCAACCATCCCCCTCACCCCCAACCCTGGTGCCTTCCCAATGTTCTGGTTTACAACTTCCAACATATCTGGCTGTCCCTGCTGGCTGAGGATGATGGGAGTCATAGTCCCAAACATCCAGAGGAGTTGGAAGGCGGCTCATGCAGGCCCTCAGAAGCTGGATAGACCAGTGGTCTGAATCGAGGATGCCTCTCATGGAGCACCTCTTTAGATGGCCACACGTACGACATCCATAGTGTGGCCTAGTGGTTAGAGTGTTGGACTGAGATTCTAGAGCTCTCAGTCTCTTTGCCATGAAGCTTGCTGGGTCACTTTGAACCGGTTGCAGGCTCTCAGGCTAGCCCACTCCCATGGGGCAGTCGGTACAATAAAATGGAGAGAAAGAGGTGAGGATGAGATCAGCCTCCTTGGACTCCCTGCAGGGAAAAAGGCCAGGCATATACATCTAAAATATCCCCTTGGTTGCGATTCATACCTGGAACTGGCCTCTCTTCTTGGCGATTGCAAAGTTCAGCGGCAAGAGAACTACGAACACTAGAACAGCAGATAAAGCGGACGGTCCCAGCAGCTGCTTGGACGTAAAAATGGAAAGCAACGCATGAGTGAAGGTGACACGGTGAGAACAATTTCCAGCACGCACCTGTTCACCATGGACCTGACGGTCAGAAAGTGGGATCAAAGTCGAACTATTAATGGTCTCCGTTAATACAGCTGCATTTAAAGGGCCCTGTTCTCCCGCTTCGCAATTGTGCTAAATGGCCTTTTTCACCCTTCCAGCAACATCATTTCTGAGAGGGAGGGGAGGATAAATTGCACCCTGGCCTCGCAGGCCTCCCCCACCTCCTGAAATGCCCCTCTGCCCCCTCTTCTCCAAGCTCACTTTTCCAGCCTCGGAGAGCCACCTGCAATTGAGGAGTGGAGCTCCGATTCCCAGCTCTGGGGTCCCAGCACTAGCTCTGAGCTCAGACTGGGCACATGAAACAACCCAGGCTCCCACGATGCTCTCTTGCCTGGCTGTGTCTCCTACCGGAGTCTCCTAGTTGGCAGTTGAGAAGGGCCTTCTCTGCAGTGGCACCCTGCCTCTGGGATTTGCTTCCTAGAGACCCCTGCCTGGCGTCTTCACTTTCCCCTTTTCATTGCCAATTGAAAACTTGTCTGTTCTACAGTTGTTTTGGTGACTAGCTGGGCTTTAATAGGTCTATTGGCTTTTGAGAATTTTAGCTGCCAGACTATATTTACAGAAAACTATAAATGTGCCCCCCAGAGAGATCCGCCTGGCGCCATCATTATACGCTTTTCAGCGCCAGGTTAAGACCTTTTTATTTAATCAGTATTTTAATACGTATGTTTTAATATTGAATTTTACTGCTGTATTTTTATTAACTTGGGGCCAGAGTGGGTTGTCAATTTATTTATGCTGTAAGCCACCCAGAGATGCGAGTAATTGGATGGCATACAAATTTAATTTAAATTAAAATTAAATTTAAAAAACTTCTTTAATATTGCTTATTAATTAAATCTTGATCTGACTGTTTACGATTTTCTTTGAAAGTTCCTATTTCCATTTTTTATTGTCTTACTGTTTTAACTGAATTTTATCTTTTAATTGGTGTTTTATTACTTACTATAAGCTGCCCAGAGAGCCTTTCTGGCTATAGGTGCACCAAATAAATGTAAATAATGAACATATTACACTTCTAGTATATTTACCTCGGGGAAGCTCAGACCATTCACTATGGTGTAAAAGGACAGCAGTTGCTGAGAGAGGATCCCAGGGCCCATAGGGTAGTTCAGATACCCCAAAGACATTCCTGTGACTTTGGAGGGAAATTGACCTCGGCTCCCTTCCCCCAGCACATCCCCCCCCCCCGCCCTCCCAGGCACTGGGGAAAGAACCCACATGCTTCTGCTTTACAAGGTCACAACACTGAACTTGGGGGCCCACACAGAACTCAAAACTGGCGTGTCCGGCTGGGTGGGGAAGTGGGGGGGGGGTGTTCAACATGATTCTGTCTATTTTGTTTTTACTGTTTATATTGTTTTAGGGCTGCTTTAAGTTTGGTGCTTCTATAGATTTACTACTCTAGCTATTTAATACTTTTAGCCTATGTTGATTTCTATTAATGTTTTAATCACTTAGATTTCTAAATCTTGATTCCCAGTAATGGGAATAACAGCACCATCGCAGACTTCCAGGGCCTCTCCCTTCCCACCTCCACCTACATGGGAACTAGATGGGTTCACAGGCTATCCAGATGGGTTTTTTGGAAAGCGAGGAGGAAGAATGGGAAGCTAAAACCAATCTATTTGTTTAGGACTGGATATTGTATTTGGGGTTTTAATGTTTGCAAACCACCCAGAGAGCCATCTGGGCTATTGGGGTGGTATATGAATGCAATAGATAATAATAATAAAAAATAAAGTTTCTCTATTCTCCTCGCCCTGCTACCTGCCCTGGACTCTTGGAAGCCTCTGGTCCAACAGGCAGAACTCCCCTAGGACTGCATCCTACATCCTAAATCGTGTTAATATCTGCTGGCATCCATCCTTGAAAGCCTTCTCAGCATTCTAGCTGTCAACACACAAAGGGAATCGGGTGGACGGGAGGAACACACAAGATCGCAAAGGCTTCTTGGAATTAAACCCACCGAAGGACCTGCTTTTAACACCTGGCCCCTTTGAAGAGGAGCCCAATTGCTTCTCCTTTACCTGCCAAAGGAAGATGAAGCAGATGAGGATACGGATGGGGGCGAGCCAAGTCCCGTTAAAATAGATAACGAGATCCATCAGCTTTTGCACGTCGACGGACACCAAGTTGATAATTTCACCCACTGTGGTTGCTTTCTTGCCTGCAGCTGAGAGCACTAAGACCTACAGGAGATACAATTGGACCAAGCGGTTCCTGCATTTTCTGTGCTTAGAAAAAGAGGCATCAGAGCCTGAACAGAGGGTGAGCCTGAATACATAAGGCTTCCAATGCCTTTGCTTAGAACAGGTAGACTGCCTGCAGCCTTCTCATACCTGCTTATGGTAGCAGATGAGAGGGGAGGGGGGGGAGGGAGAGGGAGAGGGAGAGAGAGAGAGAGAAGGGGGGAGGGGGGAGGGGGGAGGGGGGGAGAGAGAGATCAGGCAACTGCACGGTGTACCTTTCGATAAACAAGACCCATGATGGCCGTCCTCAATCTCATCCCCAGGACTACACACATATACATGTACTGCTGCTCAAACAGGGTCTGCAGGCAAGCCAAGGAGAACATCACGGTGGCGCAGAGGTAGCCTTGCCATGGGGGAGCTGCAGCATCGGTGATGAAATCCAGGAAGAGGCTACAAAAGGAGCGGGAGAGAGCGGGTTGCAATCCGGAGCAAAGCAGCTGCCTCGGCCATCCCCTGCCAAAGGCGGCGGACAGAGGACGCCGCGCCTTTTGGGGTACGGGCTAGTGTGCCCCTCTGGGTGACTCCATTTTCCAGTCCCAAGGCTGGTTTTCTGAACAATGGGACTTGTTAAAAAATAAAATTCAAATTTTTTTTTAAAAAAAATAAAATTTTAATTTTTTAAAATTAAAAATGTGCATGGAATTTCTCTAGCATTTTGTGCTCATTTCTCCTAATACATGCATTTTTGTATGCACTTTAAAATATACATGCCTGGGGAAGCAATTTTATGTCTATCACTTATTTTTATTTATTTAGATTACTTTTCTCCCCCACTTTTCTCCCTTGTATAAGGAACGCGAGCTGGCTGCCTTGGTCCTCCCCCTCCTTATTCTCACACCAGCCCTGTGAGGGAGGTTGGGCAGTGACTGGCCTGAAGTCACACAGGGAACATCATAGCCTGTGTGGGAACTAGAACTCCGATCTTCCGTGTCCCAGACTCTAACCATTACTCCATTTCAATGTTATTTTTCGTAGGATATGCTTGGCTTCGGCTCAACATTTGGAGATGCTTCCTAGCGGCAACAGCTCTCTGTCGGTAGAATCGACCCCTGTGAGGACCGGTGGGCCCCCTTTCACTGGATGGGTTGAAGCAGAGAAGGCGGCCACCTCTTGGGATGTGATCCCTGAAGATTCCCCCACGGAAGGCCCTGCGGTGATGAGTGGGGTGGAGCAGATCACCGCCAACCGCATGAGCTCTGCATGGTGCTGCACAGCATCCCCAGACGAGGTCTCCCGCCAAGGCCCAGCACGGAGGACTTCCACAAAGCTGGAAATGGGTGCTGCAGAGGCTGCGGACCCCCCGACACCCTGTTTCCAGGTCTGCGTTGGACCCCACGCATACACAGCAAGTGGAGACTCGGTAGATTTCCTCTGAGGCTGCTGTTTTTAGATGTCCACATACCTCAGTGTCTTGGGGATCAGAAACAAGAAGACATCACAGGTGACTAAACTGAGTGTCCCCAGAAGAAAGTAAGTTCCAAAGACGCTCCAGAAGGCTTTCAGCAGGGGCTTGGTGCTGCCCTTCTCTGGCTGGAGCAGGACGGTGGTCTCATCTGCCTCTTCCTCACTGGCTCGCTCCCTCCGCAGTTTCATCGGTTCCACCATTCTGGTCAGTGAAAATACGAACAGACTGCTTTGTTTTTCCTTGATTTGACGGTACTTTCAGATTCGCCCCTCCCTCCCCCCCCCCAAGGAGCTTCACAAAAAATGGTGGAAAGAATTAGGATGTAAAATACAAATGCAGCGGCGGCAGCTGAAAGCCACAGAACAGTCAAAGGAACATCAGAGGGTCAGCGGAAGGACGGCTGACTTGCTCTGCCCAGTGCACTGCCTGGACTGCAGCATGGCTGTCCCCACAGCCACGCCTGCCGTGCCCTGAGCATCCCATGGGGACCGGGCCTCCTTGCACAGATCTATCCCTCTGAGACGGCAGCTGCTTCCTGGGAAAGCCTCAGTTACCCGCAGAACGGGATAGGGACAGTCCTCTGTGCAGATACACCTGGGTAGGGAAGGGGCTCTTTTCAAGGCATTGTGCGAAATGCACAGCCATGGGGGTCATGGCTGCACGGCTGTGTTGACGCGCTGGATGTGGGTGAGCGGCATGGCCCTGCTTCCTGAATGCGCGAGGAAATGCTTCCAGAATGGGCTTGAGCACGCACTAGGCTTCGAACCAGTGCATGGACGGGTGTCCTTCAGGAAGCATCCCGGTGGAGGGCTGTCCAGAGGCACAGTGTACTTATTCTGCCTTCCTTCTTAACAGATCGTTTTTCTCATCAGAGAATTCTGTCATGTCAGAAAGCACATCACAGAACTCCGCTTCAGAAGATGGGAAGATGACCCAGTGCATCCTATCGATTTTCTCCGCCCGCCCTCCCGCTTTCTTTTTTTGTGTGCCGTTGCTACTGCAGCAAAGAACCACCTTGCTGGATCAGACCAACAGCTCATCAAGCTCAGCGTCCTCTTTGCAGCCAAGGGCCCACAGAAGACATCTGCAAACAATAAGGACTAGCTGCTTGCTGACTTCCATACAGTTGCTCTCATGTGCAAATACACCCACTGTGCAGTTCTTTCACGATTCTTTCTCCAGGCTTCCTCAATCTTGGTCATGATCTCATTGGAGGAGTTCTCTTTTGCTAGTGACCATAGGTCTTTTGTCTGCAGAGGTTTCCGATAGCCTTTCCAGACCAGCCTGTGAAATAGAGGCGTCAACTGAGAGGAGAGGCGAGTTAACTAGATTTTAAAACCGAAGCTAAATGAGTCAGTATAATCACACAAGAAAGCACCCTCAGCCAAAATCAAGACCCCAAAAGCTAAGGCAGCTACGCGAAGTGGCCCCGACTGACTGCAGAATTTAGCCCCATTTCATTCCTTCTTGGAATAATGTCATGCAAAGCCCTCTCCAATTCTTTCTTGGCATGCATGAGCCACATTTTCTGGTAGCTATATTTAAAAGAAGTCCCTAAACAAATCTGAATTGATTAAGCCAACTGAAATTATGGGCTCCATAAGAACAAGATGCAAGACTATTTCTCTTCTTACCCAACAAACCACCAGAATGTGATTTTGGAAACAAAAGAGGCCCTGGATTCGGGACACAGGTTCTGCAAGTTTAAAGAATAGAACAGCTCTCAGGTTCACCTATATTAGGGAAATGTATGCACATAAGACCTCATTGGTAGATTATTGGCATGCAGTTGATCAGCAAGGGATTCTGATTCTGAATTGCTGCACAAAAGCAACAAAAAGGCTCCCCATTCATCTTTCTCTCTCCCCCCAGGAAAAGACAGCAAGTTTTTTCCCCTCAAAAACAACAAGGACTAGAAACTTGAAAAAGAGAAATGGAAGCTAGACTCATGAAGAGAATGGTACACTCCCTCAGTGAAAAACAGATGACCAAATGCTTACAGTGTCATTGAGCACTTTGGAGAAGAAGGGAGGTTGATCTACAAAGCAGCACAGTACCAGTTCCAGCAAGACCAAAGCGAAATAAACATATGTGATAATATGTTGGGATGGATCTTCTCTGAAGCCCTGCAAAGAATCGCAGATTATTAGAGATCCCTCCAGAAAAATATTCCCTTCAGATTAGAAACTGGTGTTGCAGATCCAATCTGAAACGAATTAATCACAAAGTCTCTTTAGGGTCAGTTTGGAGAGCCATGTTTACATTATTGAACATCTAAGAAAATGCAGAAGTTAGTAATTTTAACATTTGAAAAATCTAAGTGGAGTGAAATGCAGGGTTAGAAATGTTACAGATACAACCACATATAATAATGGCTATTTAGCATCAGTTGAATGACTTAAAAATGCATTGATCTGTCCTTGGAGACTATTTTTACAGAATTTGTTTATGACCATATCTATATCCTGCCTCTAGCTTCCCTTCAAGGAACTCGAGGCAGCTTACACAGTCCCCCTTTCCTCTTAGTATTATCTGTACAACAACCCTGTGAGGTAGGCTAGGGTACAAGTCAGTGACTGGCCCAAAGTCACCCAGTGAGCTTTGTGGCTGAATGAGGACTAGAAACTGGTTCTCCCAGATCTCAGCCCAACACTGGATTGGCTCTCCCGAGAACCGAGTTCCCTGGCAAGAACGCATGACAGCTGAACCGGCTCACGCTGATAGCAAAGGGTTATCCAAATCTGCCTCGACCCTTCTGTTTGCTGACCTGCTACCTACAACTAAGGATGTGTGTTCTATTTTCATTTCGTGGAGTGCCAGGGATCGTTCCTTCTGGTGTCTTTTACTAGATTTTCTTTCTAGGGAAGCAAAGGATTTTGGTCCATTTTGCACCTGTGCATTCCTGCCACCGTGCATTAGTACAAGTGCAAATTCACACACAATTTGCCCCTCTTGTCCCTGCCAAAGAAAACAGTCTGCAGAATCCGCACATCTCGGATAAAGCTGGCCCACTGCAAAATCTGCAGGTTCGGTTCACACAAAATCAAACGCATTCTGTATTATTCCAATAGCCCGATTTAGGATGTAATTAATCCCATGGACTTACACCTTCCAGGGCATGTTGGATTTTAGAGCTAAAGGAGACCATGGCAGAGAAGAAAGTGAGTAACCAAAACACCAGCAAAATGCCAGAAGACCGGATGCCCTTCCGTCGTTCCACCTGGGTTAGAAACACCACCAGGATCTAAGAAAGAGAAGGCAAAGAGAGCGATGCTCATCCCATAATATAAGTCTAAAACCTGTTGGCACAATATAGGTTCATATCTGTAAAATGAGGCCACTCTCAGACAGAGGGAAAAAGAATCACAATCAAGTTTTGAAGACGGGGACCTGTGTTGCATTCCCATCGCAGCAACAAAACTGTACACAGGGAGGCAAGCCCTCAGACAGCTGCTGGGAGGGAGGTCCTGGCACAGACCACCCCTCCAAAAAGAAAAACTAGCAGCCTGCGGAGTCATGCACAGCTGTGCTGCAGCTGGAGCAGCCATGGGCATCCGTGAAGGGAAAGAAGGGGAGCTAACCAGACCCCATCAAGTGGCAAATGGTCTCTTCTATCCCCTCCTGTCCTCCCCACCCCCCAAGTCCCCCGAGGGGTCCTTATTCCCTCCAGGACACTCTTGGAACTCAGAAATTAGCTCCTTCCATTTCCAGTCTCCCAAGCCTGAATTATTCCACACAGAAGGTTCTGAACTCAGTATGGAGGTTTCCTTGAAAGCTCGAGACACAGAAATGAAGTTTATTTCTACAAGGGAAGGGAAAGTATACAAAGATCAGAGAACCTGTCGGAGCAATGTGGGTGTCTCGATGTGCCATCAAGTTGTCTCCAGACTGTGCTGACCCCGTGAATGAATGCGCTCCAAAATTCCCTCCTCCTTGGAACAAAGCTCCAGGCAGTAATCCCAAAGCCCTGCCTGACTCTGTCCCAGGCATGATCTAAGGATGCATATGGCAAAGCACGGGGCCCATTCCAGATCCAGGGGCCCAGAGGCAAGTTGACACAGGCAGAGGAAAGTAAGGAAGGCCGTCACATGCCCTCACTTGGCCTCAGGGGAGCCTGATTCTCCAAGGCCATGGAGGTGGCGCAGCCATTCCAGGTCTGGCTGCTGTCCGTGGTGCTGAAGGGTCAGCACCATGGAGAGCACCTCAAAGGCTCTTGGAACTCGGGGAGGATTGGGTGCGTTCACAGTGGCAGGTCAACTCGCACAGAATTCCCAAACTTTGCAGGGAAGGGCAGGGTTCCTACAGGGACACCAGTGGGATCATTCAGCCCAATTAACTGCATCTTAGTCCGGCTTTGATAGTTCACGCTATCGCTGTCTCAAGATAACAGCTGCTCCAGTAGTCAGGTAGTTTCTCCATAGCCACTCCATTTTGACTCAGTGAAACAGCAAGAAAGAAAATTAGGTTCTTCATCAAAAACACAGAGCAACAATTCTGCATTTGATCAATATTCCAATTCCTCTTCCTTTGTTCCTGTCCTCCTTTGGGACCAAGTGATCTGTAATGCAGGACATCTGTAATTAAAATACCCAGATTTTGAAAAAAGGAATTAGCTGTCCCATGTGCGTTAGTTAACGATGGGGAGCTGTTGCTGCAGTGGTGCTAAGCTGAGCACACGCCCATCCCTTCCAAGTCCTTTCATGATCTACATTCTGCCCCCTCCAAAGCTGGGAAAACTTGCACGGTTTCTCCTGCAGAAAGCACACTAGCTTCAATGCTGGGAGAAATCTTGGTCAGGGAGTTGGGACAGGGAAAGAAAGGTTAACCCCCAAACTTCCTCAAATCCCCAAAGCAGCCACTGCTAATGAGTAGGAAAAACAAGAAATCAAACCTTGAAAAATGCTGGCAACAGATTGCTGCTTAGAGACTTCCAATGAACATGTCATCCCTCCAAGTACTTGATTTCTTTGTTGAACTGCTCTCAGTGCCAGGAAATTACTCTTAATGTTCAGCTGAAATCTCTTCCTCTATCTCTTACACCCATTAGATATGGTCTAACACTCCAGAGCGGGAAGGAATAAATCGTCCTCCGCTTCCGTGTGTCAACCCATCAGGTGTTATCTCACAGGCACACCTGGCTGCCCAGGCCTTCTCGTCTCTATATTAAAAATTCCCCATTCTTTCATATGCTCGCTGCATCTAAAGAGGGCCTGAAGCAAAAAATCAGGACATAACATGAAAGAGGTGGACAAAAGAGTCAGAATTACCATTGTAACGACCAGCATGGCAGGAGTCAGGATGTGCCCCGGTGTCCGTGGAATCCCTCGGCTTACTTCCCAAAGGAGGTAGCATGTATTTATGAAGCACAGCAGTATCAAGGTAAAGGCAAGGACCTGGGGAAAAGGTGAATGTCATGATCAGAGGAGCATGTTAACAGCAAGACTGGAAAAATGCCAAAGGTGGCACAGGCTCTTTGGTGTTGGTTTTTTGAGCGTGCTGCAGAGAAAACAGGGGGGCCATTCTCCGCTTTGGTTGTATTCAGGCAGCTGGGCTCCAGCCTCACCATTTTTGCTTTGAAGATAGCCGACATCCTGATGTATCCTCTGGAGCTTTTCCGCAGGTACAGGTAATACCAAGGAAGAGAGGCCCAAAGGTAAATGCAAGGAATCCAAATCAACACGGTGTTCTGGAAACATGGTGTAAAACTTGGGGTGTCGGCATGCCATGTCTGGTTCCAGTTCTGCAATGACAAGAACTCAGGTTGTTATGATGGAAGAACCTGTATAGCAATGGGAGATATTTAAGCCATCTGCTTTTAACCATTTTATTACATATTGGATTAGTGTTATTTTATTGATAAAACTAACAAATCCTATTCATTTAAACAGTTCTACTCTGAAACTCTAAATAGCATTAATGTTGCATACAGCCTATGAAGTGAAAGATCTTATACAACTACTCCAAGAAAATGCTGGAATTTCTTGTATGGGTATTTGTACATATTTTGGATATCTTTCAGGGTAAAACTTAAGCACCACTTTTTTCTCTGCCAATTGCATTTATATCCCACCTTTTTATTTTGCAAGGGACTTAAGCCAGATTACATTGTTCTACTTGCAGCAACAACCCGTTGAAGTAGGAGAGGCTGAAAGCCCACGAATGGCCCAAAGTCACCCAGCTGAGGGTGGACAAGAACCCACATCTCCAAAGTGCCACCGCTGTAACCCCTCTAGCTGTAGTCGCTATTTTCAAACATGACGCCCCATACAATCCTGACGTAGAAGCATTTCCGTTACAGCCAAGAGCAGATCCAAAGTTATTTATTTTTAAAAGTCCAAAGTTTCTTGGCTCGCTCACACTCATCGGTCAACAGTGGAAGGTTTAGGAGGGCCCTTCACTAGAGCAAAGAAGCCAGGGGGTTGGCCTCCAGGGGTTTTGTTTAGTTTAGTTTTGAAGAGGAAGCCCAAAATATGCTGAGCCTGTATTTTGCTGGGTTTGCTTGGGTGTGCATTGCTTAGCCGTGCAAGAGCAGTGACTACAACAAGAGGAACATGCTCCCACACAGGGGAAAAAGTCCTACGGCTCCCAGCATTCCCCAGTCAGCTTTCTCCTGTCTAAACATTGCACTTACGCACGTGTGAGCAGCTCAAAAGATACTAGTAGCTGCAGGGACTTCGTACGACTTTTTTCGTCTCCAAATGCACAGGAGGAAGGCGGCGCCAGCTACGGAAAAGACCCTGGCTTGGGGCACAGAAATGCACGAGCGACTTTGAAGCACCCCTGCTAAGGAAACCCGATCTGCAAAAAGGGATCTGGGCACAGGGCAAGAGGGAGCCTTTTGATTTCCGGAGGGGGGGGGGGTGGATAACTCAGCCTGAAAGACCCAAGGCGCGGGCAGCAGGGGGGAAGCCCACATGGAGCGACGGCCAGCTCGCCCAGGGGCCAGCTCGGGGGCAGGAGAGCTCGCCCAGGCCTTCCTTCAGCACTGGCGGCTGGGGGCGCGTGGCCTGCCAGAAAATCGGGGCTCCACGTGAAAGATCCGGGGGCCCAGCCCGCGGGTTCGCGCCCCACGCGCAGGAAGCCCGCTGCGGCAAAGCAGCGGAGAGGGCAACCCTCCCCGCGCCCAGCAAAGCCAGCGCCCCTTCGCCACGACCGGGGGCCGCCGCCCGGAGCAAGCCCCGCGGCCGCCTCCTCGCGAGGAAGGCGCCCACTCACCCACAGCGCCGCGGACGGACCGCGGCGGGAGCTGCACAGCCAGCTCGCCCCGCTCATGGCCCGGCTGCCCGCCTGCGGCGCTGCGCTCCGGCGCCGTCGCTTGCCCAGGGCGGGGACTGGCGACGCGGCCGCCCCCCGCCCCGCTCCGCTCCGCTCGCCCTCCCTCCAAACTCCGAGCAGCGCCGAGGACAGAACCGAGCTTGATTTTGCAGATGCAGGATTTTTAAAGTGGGGGGGGGGGTAGTTTCTGTGCGCGCTACTGAAGAAAGGGGCACTTGACCTGGGGAAGGAGGGCTGCTTCGGATGTTTTGCTTTTTGCTTCGCTGCCCGGAGCAAAGGGTGCCCCGGGATCCACCCCAAGACAAGGTCCAAAGTAGCCCGAGAGAGCCTAGTCGATTTTTGCCCCGGTGACAAATAAACAAACCGCAAGGGCATCTCCTCCCACCTGTGGCAAATGTGCGCGATGAGCTCATTTGACAAAATGAAAGGAGGACACAGTCAGGGTGCATTTCTGGGGCCGCTGGGAGTAAGACCACAGGATTCAGTGGGATTTGCTTTTGAGTAGACATGGCTAGGAGTGCACTGCAAAGGCCTGTGAACTATTTGCTGCCCTTTGGAGGCGCCCCAGATCCGATGGCTCTGCCTGGTGGGGTCAGACCCAAGTCCAGAACGGCCTCGCTACAATTTCTCCCAACACACATTAATCACGGTTTAGGGCTAGCTGACTTTCGGGCAACAGCATGCAAAGTTTAGAGAACATTCCTTAGACATTTTGCACTAACAAAAGAACAGCTACTGGTGAGAAGGTGTAATGGCACACTTGATCTCTCTCCCTGAACAACACATACTGATCCAGCCAGCTGACACCAGCAATGATTTGGGGATCCACAAATCCCACGCCTAAAACCCCATAATTAATTCCCAGCACCTGTCAACTGGTCTCATAATCATTGCTTCAATAAGCCCTCTGCAGACTGTTCTCCCTAATTGTAGTGCCTTCTGATTCAACTACAGCCTCAATATGGGGATGATGGGAACAGTAGTTCAACGCACCCAGAGGGTACCAGGCAAGGAAAAGCTGTCTTCGGATAGGGATGGATAGAAGAGCACCAGATGATTTGGGCTTTAACTCCCAGCATTCCTGGTCTTCGGCTATACTGGCAAAGGCTTCTGGGAGTTGAAGTCCTAAACCAGTGGCATTCAAACCTTCTTTCCAAACCCCGCAGAACTCTCATAATGGGTTGGCTATATGTCAAACAAACTACTGTCACTGACATCCACAGTCACTTCACAAAAGTGTTAGGTATATTCCAATAGACCACGTTCTCCTTAAATTACAAGCTCTACAAGTTTATACTTTCCATGGTAAACAGGAAATGTGCATGAAGCAGCAATCATGAACTTTGGCAAGCTGCAGGGAAAGGATTTGTAAGGTTATTGTGATTATAAAGTCCAATGGGCATCAGTTTCATCATCAAATGACTGAACAAACTGCGCTAGTAAATGATTCTCCAGGCTGAGCAGCACCTCAAAAGGTAAGCAAAGAGCTACACAGCTGTTCAGCACCGTGCGGGTTTATCCAGTTAAGCACTCTGTCTTGGAAAAGTCACCACCATCTCTGGCCCCTTTTGAAACACCAAAGGACAGGAAATACACCACCAGAAAGAAAGAAAAAAAAAGGAGAACAGTGCTTAAGGGTAACAGTTTAAGATTGGCTTGAGACCTTGAATGGGCCATATGCAAGAATATAAACATTGAGAAATCATCAAAGACATCAGGAAAGCATGACACATCTAGAGATTGAGTAGCAGATTAAAAACCCATCAGAAATTACAGAATTTAACATGTTTCCATGTTTGCTTTTCGCAGTCAGAGGTAGAAAATTCCTTTGAGTAGTGAGAGAGCTGGCCCAGTATTTATTTGGATATTCAAACTAGTTCCATAGTATCATCTCCCTGCCTGTGCTCTCCATTTGAGAGCAATTTGGGGGCTAGGTCTCCTTTTCCCATGGAAGGAACCTGAACAGAAAAAAACTCTGCAGATTGGGAGGGGCGGGAAGGGAAACAGGCAGAGCTCTCTATACTCCAAAATATGAAACTTATGACTTTAAATTTACATACCCGCTAGAGATGCCACTAGTGGACAAGGACAAGTTATTTAAACAAATAAATAACTTTCATTAGGGCATGAATTAATGCACATATAACAATTTAGAAATAATATCCATTCAAAAGAAACACAGTGCATCTTACCAAGGATGGAAGACACTAACCAAATGGCCTACATTTCTTCCTTCATCAGTCTGCTGTTCAGATCTCCAATATTTGTTTTTAAATCAGTCTTGGACCAGTCAGCCTTTCTAATAGAAGGCAATCCTCCATAAGAGAAGATATATGGCCATCCTAAATCTTTAGCCAGTTTGCTCTGCAGTTAAGTCCTACAATATTCAGTTCAGCCCAATTTAGGATACAGAAGACTAGTGGAGCTTTGCAGCTTGGGCCCAGGCAAGAAAGTTTCACTTCCTGCACTGAAGTTTTGACGTGAAGTCCTATTCCAGGGGATGTGTGCATGCAAATGGACTAATAGCTAAATCCCATATCTGCAACAGGGCACCAGCTTCTGCTACACTTGAAAACGGAGCATACACAAGCTGCTCTTTGGGCTTTCAAACCATGTAGCTCATCTCCACACCCAGACTGCTGCTTCACTCAGCCTAGTCGAAACAACCGGCCCCCTTTTAAGCGCCATCCTAATTGGGTTCCTAATTGGGAGCAAGCAGTGGATGCAAATATAAATTGGGTACAGGTGCTCATGACTTTCTCAGTAGCCACATGCTCAAGGAGGGTCCAAAACCGCAGGGAGCTGTGCGGATTCCTACCAAAACATCCCTCAGCTGCAAGATTTTTAGTCTTTCCCAGGAACTGGCCTTTTACGACGCTACAGAAATCTTTTGCCACAGCCTTCAGAATGGCACGTTCCCTCTGAACTTAGTTGAAATCCTCACAGCTGCTAGGACAAGGTGATGAATTTTCCACCAGCGATGCATCATTCAGTGCTGTGGTGTAATGTGGGGGTGGCGATGAGTTCCGTTAAGACCCATGAGCACGACAAATTGCTTTCTGTAGATGCAGCCATCAAAAAATGGTTTGCGAACATGGATCCGCACAGCTGCCTGCACTTTCAGATTCTTGAGAGAGTGGCTTGGCAGGCTGCCAAGGAGAGTGTCTGCAAAATTCAGTATTACGCAACTGGGGCTGCTCTGCTTAAACTGAGACCGGAGGCAAAAGCTAGCATGCTTGTTTCCCTCATGCGTTCCTTCCTTTGCAGCTCCCTTTGCATGCAGGAAGCCAGCATTCCAGGGAGCAAGGGAGAGAGAAGCACGCACGCGCAAAGCGAACGGCTGTCTCGCACCGCGTTCTCACGTGCAGGCGACCCCGCTCGAGGGCAACCGCGAGCCGCCGCGACCCGCGGGGATCCGCGGCCTCCGCGCCAGCAGGGGGCAGCAGCCCGCGCGCCTCGCCCTCCGGGGGCGGCCGCTCTGCAGCAGCAGCAGCAGCAGTGGCGCGCGCGCATGCGCCCTGCGGCTCCCTGACTCAGCGCTGACCTTTCCGCGGCGGCTCCGCGTGGGGCGGCCGGGGCGAAGCAGGCGCGATGCCGCGCGGCGGGTGGGCGCCGCTGGCGCTGTGCTGCTGGGGGGCCCTGTGGGCCGCGGCGCGCGGCTCCGAGGACATCGTGGTGGGCTGCGGGGGCTTCGTCAAGTCCGACGTGGAGATCAACTACTCGCTGATCGAGGTGAGCGCCGCGCCCTGCTAGGTAGGCAGCCGGCGGCGGGATCGCCCGCTGTCGTGCGGTGCCGTCCCGCGTGGTGCGCGCAGGCTGGCGAGCGGCGGCAAGGAAGACGCGCCCGTTGATGCAATGGCCAGGCAGCGTTTCCTCTCTGCATTGGGTCGCTGGGAGGGACTGCAAAGAGACACGTAGGAGTGGAGTCAAGCGTAGAGGACGTGTGACCGCGGCTCTCGGACTGAACACCCTTTCCTGGGCTGGGCATGTGGTCAGAGGCATCCTGGTGCTCAGTCCCTGGGCCTGACTCTGGTTGCTCGGTGTCAGTGTTTCGGGGAGAAACGAACCCAAGCCATAAGTTAGAGCAGCCTTCCCCAAACTGGTGTCCTCCAGAAGTTTTCAGTGGCATTCCTGAGCATTGGTCATACCGGCTGGTGCTGATGGGAACCGAAGTCCAAGAACCCTTGGTGCCAGGGTGGGGAGCGCTTATGGGACCTGCTTTGCTTGCACACGGAAATCCTGGAGTCTTATCAGCTGGAGGAACTGGAAACTCGGAGCTGAGGAAGGTGGAGGTTGATTTAAAGAAGAGACTGCCTTAGTGCATGCTTAGCCCAGGAGTTGGTTCTTGGGAACAAAACTGGACTGCGCTCTCACTCTGACACACATTCTTTCAGAACTTCCTGTTTTCTCCCCAAGTGTCTTGCCTAACTGAGGAGTGAACAGCTAAATGGTTAGGAGCTGGATCCTCTGGCCAGCCTGTTGCAAATCTCTCGTCTTTCACCTGCTCCCAGGCAAGAGTGGTGAGATAAAGCAGGTTCATCCAGTTCTTCTCACATGTTTGCCTCTTCCAAGCTGACACTCTTGTTGCATTGCAAGCCCTCAGTTGCATGTTCAGTTCCCCGGGGCTCCTCCTTCCATCGCCCAGATGGCGCTTCTCCCTTCTCATCTCCCACCCCACCAAGAGGGTGGAAGCAACATAGGGGACTGCTAAGGTTTGCTGATGGGCCCCCCCCACAATTTTAAGGGGAACCCCCCAATTCAAGAAAATGCAAAAACACCCACTGAGAATTGAGCTTGCTAAGCGTCTGTGGAATGCTTGGTGTCTTTTGGAATCGGAGGCAGCACCACCCAAGAAAATGAAGGAAAGGAAAAATGGCATGAAGTCTCCAAGAAGAAGTCATGGCTGGCCGGCACTTGCACTATGCAGGAGCTCCTGCTTTTTTGCTGGCTTAAAAATAAGCCAGAGAGAAAAATACACCATCGATCAATTGCCAGTTTGCACCTAGGAAGCCAAAATTGCCCATGCCTTTGTTTCAAGCCAGCAGCGGGTTTTCGTATGTGGGTGGCAGCCTGTTGCCCTCCAGATGCTTCAGGCTAGAATCCCCATCCGCCCCAGCCAGCCGGAGCAGCGGTCAGGGATGCTGGGTGTGGTGCAGACCATTTGGAGAGTGAGATGTGTACTTCTGGACTGGTTAGATTGCTCCACTCCTGGTACTTCTGGGTTTTTTTTAATGCCACCCCACTCTACCTTTATCCCCTTTGGATGTTTTGGGCTGCAGTTTCTGGATTCCTGATGGCTGGTCATGCTGCCCGGGCCTGATAAGAGTTGCAGGCCAAAACAGCTGGAGGGCACTGGCTCAGGAGGGCCGCTGGTGGCCTGTTTGACTTCATGTTGTCCAACTGTATAGCAGAATGATCATGTCCCCGTTTTCCTTCCTGATAGATCAAGCTGTACACGAAGCACGGGACCCTGAAGTACCAAACGGACTGTGCGCCAAATAACGGTTACTTCATGATCCCTCTGTATGATAAGGTAAGCAGCCGCTCGGAATCTGTAATGAGAGAAGGCATACAACTTCTCCTGCTCTGCTTCTCACATGTTTCCTTCTGCTATCAGGAACTAGCTCTGGTGAGACCAGAGCTCAGAACGCACCACATAACCAGCAGGGAAAACAGCGTGCCCTGGACCGCGTCTTGTCCTTGTAAGGAAGCCCACGGATGCCTTCCTGGCCTGCTTGCTCGGTGGAGCAAGCATTTGTGGGCGAAAAGAAGGAGCCGACGGAGAGGAAGACTTTTAGAAGGGCGGCCATGTTAGCTTGCAGTGTTAAACCCACCCCAGTAATGCAGCCTGGAGGGAATGATGGGCCTTGCAGTCCAACATATCTGGAAGGCACCTGCTTGGGGGGGACTGCACTAGATAGACTTTGAGCACCTGAGCGAAGAATGCTTTCACTTGCAGCAAAGGTTGTGTGGCCTAACGTGGCTGCTTGCCCCCATATTTGCATGGCGGCAGTTTGGCTGCTGCAGCCCAGTGGAAGGGCTTCATCCACCATGGACTCGAGCAGCCTGATGCCCTCCAGATGTTTGGAGCTGGGCCGCCCATCATTTCTGACCATTTGCCACGCCGGCTGAGACTGACAGCGGTGAGAGTGTGAACCATCCAGAGCACACCAAGGATGGAAAAGGCTGGACCAGAGTCTGGGGTATTGGGTGGCACTCATGGAAGGTCCCAGGTCATTCCTCTCCATCTCCAGGTCGGCCTGGGAAAATTCTCCTGCCCAAAATGCTGGACAGCTGCGACTAGTAGACAGGATTGAGCTAGACGGGTGGGTGGCTGGAGAAGGAGGACTCCTGTGTTTCCATAACTTAATTAAAAATAAATAAAGCCCTCCTAACCAAAGCTGTCTTAGCAGGTTAACAAGTCCTTTCTAGGCCTAAACTGGTAGGAAGTTGAAACATAGACACATGGAGACAGAGTGAGTCAGAAGGGACCTCCTGGGCCATCTAGTCTGACCCCTGGCTCCGCTCATGACATGCCTACCATGTGCATGTCCTGCCTTTCCTCAGTGGAAGTTGAGGCACAGGCCTTCCCCTCGTTTCCAGTTCCTTTACCTGGGCAGCTAATCTTGAATACCGCCTTTCCCAACTTGGTGCCCTCAGCTGTGTTGGGATGCAGCTCCCAGTGTGCCCAACCAGCATGGCGTCCTCCACAACCACCAGAGAAATGTGAACAGGTGGTGGAGGATGGACGGATGGATGGATGGATGGATGGAGTAGTCTGTACCTGTCCTTCCCAGCCAGCTTTTTCAATCTCCTGCACAGCATTCCGTGTGGTCTGTGGTGACCAGGTGGGCGCAAACACAGGGCTGGAATATTCACATGTATGATTGGATTCTGAGCTGGACAGTTGGACTGCTGAGCATGCTGCACCCTGCCTTGAGATGTTCTTCAGCATCTCTCAGGGGGTCCTTTCCCAGCTGCCTGCCTCTTAGAGCTCCAATCCAACAGGAGTGGTTGCAAGCTGAACCTGGGAGCATTGTCGTCTCTGTGCCCATGCCTAGGCTTTTGCAAGCCCGTTCATTTCGACTTGTGTCCTATAACATCTGTGCCTTAAAAAAAGGATGCAAATTTATTAATTGAATTTATATTCCACTCTCCGTAACACATTGCAAAGCTGCAAGTTACTTTCCCCCCAAGGTGGCTTTCATGCTCATTGCAAAAAATGCCTGTGCTTTCTCTTTTAGGGGGATTTTGTCCTCAAAATTGAACCTCCGCAAGGGTGGACGTTTGGTACGTACCTGTCTGTGTACAAATGGTTCCAGCTGCTTTTAGATCAGAAGGACTTGCTTTTCGTCATAGCCGAGGCATCTCCCCCAAGCGAAGGTGCTGGTTTGGGTGTCATGCTGAATCAGGCCAGGACAACCTGTTGCCTGCTGGATGTTTTGGACTGCAGCTCTCATAACCCCCAGTCAGCAGGCCCAGTGGTTGGAGCTGATCAAAGCGACAGTCCAGAATTCCGGGAGAGCACCAGTTCCCTGCCTCTACTAGCTAAGCCATTGGTAGGAGCAAGAAAGGCTGCCTGTTATACTGACTTGGAATGTAGCTTTGCTTACGTGGGCACTGTCTGCCCCTGGGTGGTTGCGGGAGTCCCTCTCGTCACCTTGCCAGGCTCCCCGCCCTCCCCACCCCAAACCATTCTGCTGCTTCAGCTTTTCAACGCGACCTGCTTTGCTTTCTGAGACAAGGAGTATTTTGGGACTAGCCACACCCACCGAGGGAAGCCCCTTTAGGAATGTGGACTCACGTCCCCCTCCACCTGAAAGCGGCCACTGAGTGCCCACGACGCACTCGCCAAACACTGCATGTGCTTGCTGATCCAACGAGTCGCGGGGCTCAGATCTGCTGTGGCTGGCACTGGGTCTCCAGGGCGTCCAGCTGGTGCCTTCTCGAATCCAGGGACTGACCCTGAGGGCCGTGTGTGTGGCATATGGCCTTCGCTGTATATGTGCTGCATACGGAGAGTAGGTGCTTTTATGCCAATGTAATAAATAAATTCTAAGGGTACAATAGGCTCTTCACGGACCTGCCACCCTTCCCTAATTGTATGGAGGACCTAGCTTGTCCCCTTCCTTCCCCCTTCATGTAGCATTCCTGAAAGGAGGAGTTAGGAGCTGGAGTTGCAGCTGAGCTTGGCCTCCAGATTCAGGCCGTCACTGGCGAAGCGTAACTCTTAATGCAGCATAAAAAATGGTGGGTAGCAAGCGGCATCCGAGAGGCCGTCTGACACCCTCCAGATGTTTTGGGCCACAGCTTCCCAAACCTTTGGCCAGCATGGCCAATAACCAGGGACTGTTCTCTGAGACTGGCCCTGGAGAAGTGCTCACCCAAACAGTCCCTTTAAAAAATGTGGTTCTTGAAAGCTCAAAAGGGGAAAGTTGGCTAGAACTCTGAGTTCTTTAGTCTGGGTGCCACCACTGAAAAGGCCCTTTCTTGGTGATTTAGCACTGATTGAACTGAGTAGATTTAGGGACTGAGTAAGACCTCCTTTGAAGACGAAAGCATGGATGCATTTTTGTACATACATAAAATCAAAGAGTTTGTTTCCCCTCTGACACAACCTTCTGTCCCCTTTTTATACATGTGCAAAATCTGTGCCGATTGATTGGATTGTATCAGATGCTTTGAATCCAGTGCTAGTGTAACTTGGGCCCCATTCTTTTCAGTAGGTCTACTCTGAGTTGAACTAACATTGTCAACAATAGATCAGCAGAGTAAAAATATAATGGAGTAACTAAGGCCGCAATCTCAATGCAAGTACTTGGGAGTAACTCCCAGGTATTTGAGCAACTGTACGTGGATGATATTGTAAACCAGGTGGCAGCTTCTGTTTTCTCATTGCCCAAGGCCTCAATCCCCTTCGCTTTAACCTGAGTTCAGTGGGACTTACTTCCAAGGAGACACGTACAGGATTGGCCTCTTAAGTGACCCAGTACAGAAATGGTTCTGCAAGAAATGAAATGGGATTCTCTGGTGAAATTTGGCCAGGGGCTTTGCAAACGTTGCCCATCTTCCTGAGAAAGAAAATGCATTTCCTTCCCTCCGTCGTTCTCAACATTTACCCTCTCATTTTTCTTCCTAGAGCCAACAAGTGTGGATCTCCACGTGGACGGTATTAACGACATTTGCACGAAAGGAGGCGACATCAACTTCGTTTTTACCGGCTTTTCTGTCAGCGGGAAGGTGAGGGGCTGTCTCGCTTCTAGAGGGTCACAAACGTGGGGATGTGTCTGTGGGGACTCCAGCCCTAGGCCCCAGCCTTCCCTGCGGGTCATGCTGCCACACCTGAAATGTGGGAGGCTTTGGGGCGGACTCCCAGGATCTTGCCGTTGCTTCCCTGTAGTGATGGAGTTAACTTCTCCGCCTTGTAGGTTGAACAGTTGCCGCTGTTTCAGCCAGCGCCCGTTTCTGTTGCAAAATCAAGTTCCCTTTCTGTCTTCAGCATAGTGAAGTCATTCCAAGAAACAAGATCAGACTGGATACAGTGTATTGCTGCAAGGGCTTCATTTCCCTCTTCCTTTCTTAATATAAAAGAGGGGTTTTGGTTTTTATTTTCCCCCCTTGGGTGGGGAGAGGTCTCCGTGTCTTCTATTTTCCCCCAGAATAAACTTCTTGGAGACATCTTCAGGTTCTTAGGTGGAATGACAAAGGGAGGAAGAGGAGGGTGTTAAAGTAACCTAACCTGGATTTATCCTTGACGTGTGTCAACATGGCGGCTCTCCTGCTCCTAGAGAGGCTTAAACTGTGAATTCCCTCTTTGAATATCTTACATGATTTTTCTTTGTGTGTGAGCTGCCTTGGCAGGACTTGAGCCCTGACCGGCGGTACAGAAATGCTTATAATAATTGAATGGACAGGGCGATGGATTGCCAGGGGTGTTGTTTTTCCCCTGCAAGCTGAAATGCCGCGATACAATCTTCATGCAGGTGCTCAGCAAAGGCCAGGCACTGGGCCCGGCTGGAGTACTCGTGGCCCTGCGGAATCCTCGGTCAGAGGTGAACATACAAACCACATCCACTCAGCCTGGAGGAAAGTGAGTTGAACTGTGTCCCTGTGGACTACAAACTTCAGCCTCTTAAACAAGCTTTAAATCTTCCTTCCTTGCTTTTAAATCTTCCATGGGTGTCCTTGCTTAAATACCCATGGGTAACTTTTGCCTTTTGTTGATTTTTCTTTTGTTCAACGCAGACTTCTCCAAAATAGTGCTGGCTGGGAATGATGGAAGTTGTAGTTTGACACATGGCAGGGCACCAGGTTGGGAGAAGTCTGATTAGGCGAGCTGGTAGAAATCTCTCAAAAGGCTCCTCCGGTTTCTGAAACATTCCCCTTTCCACAGGTATGCCTTTTCTAAAGTGCTCCCTGGAGAATACGAGATCTTTGCTTCTCATCCCACTTGGGTGCTGAAACAAGTAAGCGCTGCTATAAATTTTTAGTGTTAGGAAGACAGCTTGCTTCTCTCCTCCCACCCAGTAGATGCACACCTATATAAAGAAAGCATCCCAAATCTTTTCAAAGAATAGAAGAGAGGACGGTTTAATCGCTAGCACAGTTTTATATGTGCAATTACGAGATGATAACCAAAATATAGTTAACTGTTACTATGAAGGAATAAAAGGACCATTAAAAATGTGATAGATTATAATTTTGAACAAAGTTAAACGAGTTGCCTACACATTCACCAATCTGTGTTCGCTGCCCGGTCCTTCTCTCTGCTGTCCTTGGGTTGTGGGGCTCGGGGGCTGTGTCCATCCTGAGGGTGTCGGAAGGACTCTGTGTGTGAGTTGACATATTTGTATGGAGCAGGAGTGCCGAGCCTCAGGCCTGGGGCCAAAATGGGCCCTCCGAGGACCGCAGTCGGTCCCTCTGGTGCTCTGCAGAAGGCCACACCCCTTTCCCCGGTCCCATCGCTTTTCCTTCCAATCACCAGCCATTTCGAAGTTTCACGACGGCTGTGCAGTCTCCCCAGCACAGTCGAAAACTTGCATGGTCTTCAGGGAGGCTGAGCTACCTGCAAGAAGAACCGTAAGCTTCAGTGGCTGGTAATCGTGTCATTTTGGTTCTCTGCACTGCTGACAAGTGACCCACAATATCTTCTCTGGGGTGGAGTTTGGTCCCCAGTTAAAAGATTCTACAGGGCACAGAATTTCTGCCAGGGAGGGAGCTGGTGTATATAAGGCCTTTGTCAGAATGCACTGGGGGGCTCGGCTGCACGGACCTCGGACCCCCTTTATGTGTCCTTCTGACGTGCAAGAGGGAGTCATCTGGAACCCGCATATCCCATCGATCTCTGCCGTCTTCTGTCTGCCAGGTCAGCACGACGGTTCGAGTGACCAACTCCAACGCTCTCGCCTCCAGCCCTCTGGTGGTGGCCGGTTACAACGTCTCCGGATCCGTCCGAAGCGACGGGGAGCCCATGAAAGGCGTCCTGTTTCTCCTTTTCTCCTCTTCGGTGAACAAAGAGGTCAGCTGTTGCATACAGAAAAGTGCCGTTTGACAGTTGCGGAAAAGCGGGAATGTCCCCACGCCTGTTTTCTCTTGGGCGTGAACACGATTGACAGAAATGAGAGGGCGCAAAGGATCGGGCTGAGGAAACAGGAGAACGGACTGTACCGTTTCAACGTACTGATGGGGGAAGTCAGAGTTCTGGGTGCTCATCTCTCTCTCTCTGCCCCTGCATGTGTCAAGTTAGCACCCCAGAATGAGAGACAGAGACAGTTTGGAATGGAGAGGGAGTGACATGCTTGGCAGCATTCAAAAATGGCACCCCGTCCTGTTCGGCAGTTTGCTTATTTATTTATTTAATATTTATACACATATTTATGGGCTGCCTATAACTGGTAAGGCCTTTCTAGGTAGCTTACAATACATTAAGCATATTGAAACATAATAAAGCACCTTAGAAACCCTATTAAAACACCTAGAATAACAGTATAAAAAAGGGCCACAGCTTTCAGGGGCTGTTAACAATTTTTCTAACAAGGTATGTCTTTACCTGGCACCGGAAAGAAAGAAAAGATGATGCCAGGCAAATTTCCCTAGGGAGGGAGTTCCGGAGATGGGGAGCAGCAGCGGAAAAGGCCCTTTGCCTGGTTGCTCCCCCCTCCCTCCCAATTTCCTGAGGGGTGGCTCTTGTAGGAGGGCCCCCTGAGGGGGTGGGTAGGCATAGAAACATAGAAACATAGAAACAGAGCGAGTCAGAAGGGGCCTCCTGGGCCATCTAGTCTGACCTCCGGCACCAGCCGGCTCCGCTCATGACATGCCCACCATGTGCATGTCCAGCCTATCTTTGAACACCCTCACCGATGGGGCCTCAACGACCTCCCGTGGAAGCCCATTCCACGCCCTCGGGGTCCTAACTGTCAGGAAGTGCTTCCTGGCATCCAAATTGAACCTTGGCTCCCTGAGCTTTGCTCCATTGGAGCGCGTCCTGCCTTCCTCTGCAGGGGAGAACAGGCCTCTCCCCATCTCCATGTGACACCCCCCCACATACCTGTATGTTGCCAACATATCCCCTCTGAGTCTCCTCTTCTCCAAGCTGAAGAGACCCAGTTCCCTCAGTCTTGCCTCATACGGCATCCCCTGCAAACCAGCCACCATCCTTGTGGCCCTACGCTGCACTGACTCAGCCCTGTCGATAGCTGGGCCCCAAGCCGCTGAGGGCTTCATATGTCAATACCAGCCCCTTGAAGTGGGCCCGGGCCACAGCCGGCAACCAGTGACGTTCTTCCAGCACTGGTGACCTATGGGCTGGTCTGGCAGGACCAGTTACCAACCAAGCAGCCCCGGTTCTGCACCAGCTGCAATTGCCGGACTGTCTTCAAGGGCAGCCCCACATAGGGTGCATTACAGTAATCTATTCTGAAGCTACCAGAGCAACTTTGAAGGGGTACCGTCTGGTGACTTTGAAGGGGTACCGTCTTTTCTGCCTCCTCATTATGCTCCATGCAGGAAACAAAGGGGCTGCAGGCGCGAATGTCAGACCAAAGCAAGGGGGAAACGGCTGCTCACGTTTGTGTTGGAATCGGGTGTTGGGGCCGATGCTGCGGTGGAACCTCTGTTCTCGCTTCGGGGCACTTTGCTTTTTGCACGAGCTCCACACTGTGGTAGCAACGCCAGCAAACCTCTTACCTTGCACGTCGTGTGACACAAGTGAGATCTGCAACAAAATGTTGCGGCATGGAAGGCCCTTGGAGCCCTTTGCAGTCTCCTCCAACTTTGGGCCGCTCCAGTTCTAGCCACGCCTGCGGCTGGAACACAGAAGCCCCCCGTTCCCCTAACCGGTTTCGACTTGGGTGATGCGGAACGTGATTGGAAAAAAGGCTTTCCTCTCGGACTCGAAGAGGGAAGCTCCCTGCTTCCGTTCCTTCGCGTGCACTCGAGCTGCTTCCCCCGTGTGGATGCATGGAGCAGCTTTGGGGGTCGCCGGGCCCTCGGGGATCCCTGTCTGTAACGAGGATTGTCTGTTGCTGTCTGAACAGGACATCATGGGTTGCAACGCCTCTCCAGTGGACGGCTTTGCAGCAAAGGACGACTCGCTCGCCTACCTCTGCAGCGTGATTTCCAAAGAGGACGGCTCGTTTACGTTTCTGTCCTTGCCCAGCGGGAAGTACACTGTGGTGAGTCAAGGCGGAGAAGCCCTTTGCTTTGGGAAAAGAGGGTCTCCTCCCAGTGGAAGCCACAAGAGGGGCCATCTTCCAGGGTTCCATGGAGGATTCTCCCTGGGGATGAAGGAGAGGGGCTTGCATCCAAGACCAAGCTCCTCCTCCAATTTATGAGCTCTCATGCTCTGCTCCCCCTGTATCCAACGTAGCATCTCCAGTGGAGATCCGCACCTGCAGAGGTGCCTCACCTGCTGCAGAACTGTGTCTGCAGGGCTGGATACTGCATAGGAGCCTCGTGGATGGGGGCCCCCAGCTGCATTGCAGAGGGGATGGTTAAAGCACAGTACCTGCTGGAGTACAACCGAATGCAGAGTATCCTCTGATATATTTGGGCGTGGGGTCTGTTAACTGTGCAGCCTGGCCAGATTGTCTCCTTTGGAGGAATGTATTTCAGCACCTGGGGTTCTGTGTTCTCCTTTCAGGTACCCTTTTACAGGGGAGAGCGAATTACATTTGATGTCGCTCCGTCTCGATTGGATTTTATCGTGGAGCATGACAGCTTGAAGATTGAGGTGAGTTCTGATCTACCTTCAGAAGTATTTTTGTGTGTTGGATAAACTTGGGAGGCGTTAGCATCAGAGGTCCTGGTCTCTGGTTGCTGGGCTCAGAGCTGTTAGGCTGGTGGGTACTGGCAGCAGGGCCTTCTCAGTGGTGTCTCCCTACATTTGGAGCTTCCTTCTCCTTTAAAAAGAAACAACCCAACTCCCAGCCGTTTAGCTCAGTATTCACTTGGTGCTTGAAAATAATGTTTTTCTGCTAGTGCTAGAAAGAATGTGTTTGGTTGTAATTTTATATTTTTATTCTCAATACTATTTATCTACTGCTTCTCATTTGGAATTGAGCCCGAAGCAGTGTACAGAAGAATAAAAACAAAGGAGGTGCTAACTATGGCACACAATCATGTCCCGAGGCTGGTTGAAAGAGCGCTCAGGGCTGAGCAAAAGCCAAAACAATGAACACGTTTTCAATGATTGGGTAGCCCATGCTAGTATTCCGAGGGGAGATTGTTCCAGAGGGTGGGGCCACCGTAGAGAAGGCCCATCCGCGTGCTCTGCCCAGCTGCAACGACAGTATGAGCGATAACCTCACAGGGGCTCATGACCTGGTAATGGAAACTGTTTATTTTCCCATTATTTTAAATGGTAATAGTGTTTTAAGTTTGCATTTTATTCGTTGTGATTTTTGATGCTCTGTCTCGTTTCTTTTATTGCATCGCCACCCTGAGACATTGTGAAGGGCGGGATATAAAAGCTTTAAATGAGAAAATAAACCAAAAGCTACTTTGTGGGCTTAAAATCTTCTAAATAAATACTCCGTTCATATCTTTTGAAAAGGGAAAGGTTGTTTTCCTTTTGGCTTAGTCCTTTGGCTTTCTTTCATGTTGGCATACTTCAAGAAACTGGTTGCAGAAAAGGAGAAAGGAAAAGCAAACCGATTCTGCAGTGCCCCGGATTCTAATTCTGCTCTCTCACCTCGGTTCTAGCCGGTCTTCCATGTCATGGGCTTCTCGGTCACTGGCCGGGTTCTGAGCAGTCCTGAAGGTGAGGGTGTTGCAGACGCCACCGTCCTGCTGAATAGCCAAATTAAAGGTATGCGGTGCTTGTTTTAGCCCGGATGGTATTGGAGTGTGAGTTTAAAAAGGAGAATGTCTGATTGGCTGAACTAGATCCTTGCCCCTACTTTATGCTGCAGTTACCACAAAATCCGATGGCTCCTTCCGCCTGGAAAATATCACCACTGGCACCTACACCATTCATGCCCAGAAGGAGCATCTCTTCTTTGAGACCATCACGGTGAAGATCGCCCCAAACACACCCCAGCTGGCTGACATCATCGCAATGGAGTGAGTGTCCCATGGGAAGAGGGGGCAGGGGGCACTGCCAGAATGCACCAAGAGCCAGCTGTAACCGTCAGAGCTGTGTGCTCTTTGGGGTGGAAGCCAGCTTGTACCAGCGCAGGCAGAGGGTTGATCCAACCTAGAACTTCCTGGCAGTCCCTTGCCTGCAGCTGCAACTTGGCTGAATCTGGGCCTGCAACACACAGCATAAGGACTCTGTCACTTAGCTGTGTTTGTGGAAGGAAGAGCGTCAAGATGGCATATTTTGGAATGTTTTGCATTTCTAGTATTTTAGCGTTTTGCCTCCAGCCGTAGCTACCACTGGAATGTTGAGCTTGCCCTTTGGGCCAGAAGATACTCAGCATCCTTGAAACAAATAGGAGATGAGTGCATTAAGGAGCGTGCAGAAAGAAATTTCACGTGCAGGTATTTTTGTCCCGATACGTGGAGGAGCATTTGGTCATGTGAGCCCCTGCCTGTGGTTCAGTGTGGTGAAACCCAGCCATAGACTCTGGGGATAGAAGATGCAACCCCCGAAGTACAGATGTGGGAAGAGACAGGCAGACCTGTCTGCCCCATCTTCTCAAGCACAAGCCCCACTTGTTCATCAGTCTGAATAACAGTCTGCACATGGTTATTTCTAAATGAATACATAAACAAAAAACCACATGGCAGCATGTATGCATTTCCATGCATTTGACAAGTTGTACAGATGAAACTCAGAAACTCAAAGACTTTGGCCACCTAACGAGAAGGAACAACTCACTGGGGGAGACCCTGATGCTGGGAACGATTGACGGCAAAAGAAGTGGGGGAGGGCAGAGGTTGAGGTGGCTGGATGGGGTCACTGGGGCAGTGGGTGTGGGCTTGGGTGGACCCTGAGGGATGGCGGAGGACAGGAGAGCCTGGAGGAATGTTGTCCATGGGGTCGTGATGGGTCGGGCATGACTTTGCGACTAAACAAATGACAGATGTGTCACTTTTCAGTTGGAAAGTTGTGCTCCAGGTTGTGTATTCTTTTGTTGTTGTTGTTAGTCGTGAAGTCGCATCCGACCCATCGCGGCCCCATGGACAACATTCCTCCAGGCCCTCCTGTCCTCCACCATCCCCTGGAGTCCACTCAAGCTCACGCCAACTGCTTCAGTGACTCCATCCAGCCACCTCATCCTCTGCCGTCCCCTTCTTTTGCCATCTATTGTTCCCAGCATTAGGCTCTTCTCCAGGGAGTCCTTCCTTCTCATTAGGTGGCCAAAGTATTTGAGTTTCATCTTCAGTATCTGGCCTTCTTTAGAAAGTGCAAATTAAGTTGGTTTGTATTGAAATATGGATCAGATGAATTTCACAATGATTTGTGGTTGCGTATGCTTCTCCATGTGAATGCCCCACCCTTCAATATTTTTTTAATAGGTTCAGCGTCTGTGGCCAGATCGCAATAACTCGCTTCCCCGACTCCGTGAAGCAGTTCGGCAAGTACAAAGTGACCATGTGGCCGCAGGACAAGGACAGGGCGCAGTTGCTTACAACTGAGACTGATGCTCGCGGGACCTTCTGCTTCAGGGCAAAATCTGGTGCATACATCATTCAGGTACAGAGAACGTGGAGGCCCATATCCTGCTCATTGATTTACAGAGCTTGTTCTTCAAGAGTTTTCTGCTAGTATGGAACAGCTGGAAAGCACTGGCATGCTCCAGTGGATAAACGCACACATAAATAGTGGGGATCACATTGGTTTGCTCACCAAGAACGTGTGTACTAGGTTAAACATTGTACAAAAATTATGGGAAGAGGCATACCGTAAAATGTGTATGAATATTGCTGCAAACTTCAAAAAATTCAAAGTTCAGGATGAATTGAATGTAAGAGTGTGAGAGAAACAGAGTCAGATGGATTTGCCCTTTCTGAAAAGGAGGGCACAGTTTTCATTTGAAGATCCTGAACCACCAAAGAAAATGTGAGCAAAATTGAATGTACGATTTTGTAATTTTTCCTTGATGCGCCTTGTGTTATGTTTCCAGCTGCTCTCCTGCTGGTGGTTGGTGAACGGGGACACCATGGTCAGCCCTATCCGTGGCATCCGCTTTGTCTAGAACTAGTTCTTGATGCCATTCTGCTTGTTGGTAGGGAATCGTTCCAGAGGTAGAAGCCAGAGCAGGGCTTGCTTTGAAGCCCAAAACGTTTCCTGTGACTGTAGCTTCCAAGCCGGTGCTGGATGTGATCTTCTCCCAATTCCTGGCCTCAGTTTCGGGGAAAATTACTTGCCTGGGTGAGTTGTCATGTTGGGTTCTGTTGGACGTACCTGTGACTAATTTGAAAATATAAGTCCCAGGACCTTGCAGAGTAGCATCTTCTAGTGCTCCACTGAAGGTTTTAATGTATGGGTAGCTGCACACAGAGACCGGTAGCCCTTTGAGTGAGCTGGATCTAAGCTCTGAGGAGCTCAAAGGGTCAAAAGCAGTACTCTGAACTGGATCCAGAAGTGGACTGGGAGCCAGGCCAGCTGGCATAGCATTCCTTATATTATCCTGTTCCGAGCAATGGGCCCAGGCAAGACCTGAGCAGGGGCATTCTGCATGCATTGAAACCCAGGAGCGGTTTTCGGAGGAGGCCCCACATCAAGCATGTCACAGCTGAGATGCCGCTGTTTTGCGTAGGACCACGGCCAGGTGTGACCGTGGCAGGAATAAGGAGTATCCAGTCCAGGCACAGCTGGAAATGGCAGCAGGTACTGTTGGCGCTGTCACAAAATGGCTGCCACAGCGGGGCTTGCCCATTCATAACAAGGCTGCCGTAGTGGGTACGGCAGGTCACAGAATGGCTGTTTCCCGGGGAAGCAAAGCCAGGTAACTTGCCTTAGAACCTGAGAACGAGGCAAAGGTGGGATCTGCCCACGGAGCTGGTCTTCGGAGGTCCAGTGAAAGTGGTGTGTAAGGGCAGCCTGTCGGCAACCTATTTTTTAAGTGCAATCTGTTCAGAACACCTTAAGGAATAAGAATCGGGAGGCGCCTGATGGGCTGCAAGGCTGTATGTTGGCTCCAGTTGGAGCACCGGGTGGGAGACCCCCAGCCTCCAGGCTGTCCCATGGGAGCGCCACCAGCAAGGTATGTGGACAGGTATGCTGCTCACGGAGCTGCAGGTGGCTCCGTTCTTCTGGGGTGCCTCCTCAAGGTGGCAGGATCGCATTGCACTGGGGCCATGGCGCGGACGTGTCCCGGAGCCAGACCGAGCGAGCCCTGTGTCGCCATGCAGAAGCAAGGGATAGTACAAAACAAGGCTAGGGGAACTCAAACCCAACTGCTTTATGGCTTCTGGATGTGCATTCATGCAAGTGTGTTTTTCCTTAGGAGGCTGGAGTGAGCGGGGGGCTGAACGTGCACAGGCCAAAACCGGCCCTCTGGTTTTCCCTGGATGGGGTTCCCTTTTCCCCTTCCCTGTGATCGGTGGTTTCCTGGGACTTGCAAGTCTTTTTTCCTAAAAGGGGGAATCGTATTTCTTTAAGCTGAACCACGAAGATAGTTTGGTGTGATCCGCAGAGTCTTAGCCCGGCCTGCCAGGGGAGAGCGGTCTCTCTGAACTGCTCTGGAATGAGTCTCCCTTGGGCCCAAAGAGGTTTGATACGCCAGGTTTTGGAGGATCTCTGACCCCAAATACCTCAAGGAGGTTGCCACATCCAGCTTTTCAGCTTAGTCTCCCCCACCCCAATCCCCTTTCCCTGCTTTGTGTGTCTTCCCCAGATGCGTGTGGCGAACTGACAGTGGCTCTTCAGTCCTTGAACCGGCAGGGAGAAAAGCGCAGCCTCCAACTTGCGTCAAAGTCGAACTCTCTGACTTTCATGTTTGAGAACGTGTTGCCGGGCAAATACAAAAGTGAGGATAAAGCGGAGCTTTTTTGTTTTTTGTTTTGGCGTGGCCAGCTCTCTGAAGCCCCGAATGTCTAATTTTACTTCTTAGTAAAATGTGACCTTTGTTTGATTGGATGATGGATTAGTATTATCATCATCGTCATCATTAAGTTCATTTCTGCGTCACTTAATAGTTGAAGCTTTCTGGGCAGCTCACAACCATTTAAAAACACTTTTAGTCAACTGATACAAACGCTTGTGAGAAGATACTATGCAGATAGGTAAGCACCATTTCAAAAAGAGGTAATTTCTTCCCCATCTTGGAGCTGTCCAGATATCTCGGCCTGCAACTTCCATCTACCCCGGGCTGATGCTTATGCTGGATGGGGATGGTGGGAGTTGTCAACCAGCACACAAGTTTAGGTCAGGCTCTTCTGAGTCCATGAAGGGTTGATTTGCTCCGAGCTGCCAGTTCTTTTGCACTGATGCGCCGTGTGTTTGGTTGTTTTAGTGAGCATCATCCGTGAAGACTGGTGCTGGAAGAATAAATCCATGGAGCTTGAGGTTTCCGAAGAAGATGTCTCTGGGATAGAGTTCCGTCAGACGGGATATATGCTGCGCTGCTCCCTTTCCCATGCCATTACCCTGGTAGGAACTGGCACCTGGCTCAGGTGTCGTCTCCTTGCTTCAGTTCCAGTGGCATCATAGTGAACAGAATGATAAAACTGGAAGGGATGCGTGTCATGTTGAAGCTGAGATTCTTGAGGTGCTAAGCTAAGGCCCTTCGTAGGGAGGCATCCCTTGGGGAGGTGGGGGGGGGTGAGATCCTGGCACGAAGAACGGCCCTCTTGCCGGTTGCACACCACCGTTGGAATAGGTTTTCCAGAGAGGTGCGCTTGGCGCTGACTCTCTTAGCAATTCTGTACCAGCTAAAGGGCCACCTTCTCTCCAGTTATTTTAACCATGGGTTTTAACAGCGACCTGATTGTAAAAATCACCCCATGTTGCTTTTAGTTGATTTTAGGTTAAATTGTTTTATTGAATGTTTTATATTCTATTTTGATCAATTATCTTCATATTTGGATTGCACTGTTAATATGTTTTGAATAAGATGATTTAACGCTGTTGATTTAAAATGTTATGTTTTATATTGTGAGCCATGTAGAGAGCCCGGATTTGGGCTCCTGTGATGGCTTATACATCAGTTAAATGAATAAACAAGGCCTGTGTGACAGTGGCCAGGTCAGCCATCTCGAGGAGCAGGGGTGCTGGCACACTAGCCTCACCTGGGCAAACGCCCTCCTGGCCACCACCAGATTGGGGATCCAGGACTACTAATGATCACCCCCTCCCCATGAGCTTGAGTCTCCAGGGGCAGGTGACCCCCCCCCCCGCAGATTGTGGGACAGGTTGGATCCCTGTTCCCCATATACAGTATTTTTCGCTCTATAAGACACACCTGACCATAAGACGCACCTAGTTTTTAGAGGAGGAAAACAAGAAAAAATTCTGAATCAAATGGTTTACTAAACTATTTAATAAACTATAACAGAATACAGTAATACCGTATTTCAACCTTGTAAAGTGAACAGCAGTCAACAGTGGCATTAAGAACCATCATCGCTGTCATTAAGAAAAGAGGGACTTTAACAATTGGACATACTGTTCCTTTCTGTTCCGCATGCCAGCATAACTAGCAAGGTGATCGCCATTCAGACAGAACACGCAACATCCACTGCTGCGAGAGAAAGATACATTTGCTCACTAAGCTGATCTAAATTATATTGTGCACACAGAGCAGCGGTCACAGGGGAAACTGATTTAACAAGGAATAATTCCTCCCCTTGTCCAAAGTTACTGTTTTAACTACTGCCATTTGAAAACACACACCGAACTGTGATTAACAGCTCTCACCTGTGCCGGAGGAGGGGGGCGGAGCAGGGCACGCCGAGTGTGTGCCGGCCAGGTGGTGCCACGTGGTGCAGGCCGGCAGCGTGCTGGCGATGGTCTTCTGGGCAGTGCGGCGGCAGCTCTTCCCGGTCTCCCCGGTCTCCGTCTCTCCGTGCGGCCGGCGGGTTAAAGGCCGCGGCCGCTCTTCCTCCGCACGCCTCCCCTTGAGCGGCACAGCTCTCACCTGCGCCGGAGGAGGGAGGCTGAGCAGTCGGGCACACACACATTCGCTCTATAAGATGCACAGACATTTCCCCTTACTTTTGAGGGGGAAAATGTGTCTTACAGAGCGAAAAATACAGTACCTTGATCCAAGCATTTGAGCGGGCCAGGGCCCTCGAGGCGGCTGTAAATGGTGGACCATTGACTTAAATTTCCCTACGCCAGCGCTGTGTGTTGATGCCTTTTTCTTCTGTGTTTTTATACCCCCAGGAGTTCTACCAGGATGGAAATGGGCCTGAGAATGTGGGAATTTATAACCTGTCCAAAGGAGTGAACAGATTTTGTCTATCAAAGCCTGGTGAGCTGTCATCATCATTTGTAATAGCTTTTCTGTACCACCAACAGCAGAAACAGTTTTCTGGGCAACTCACAACCAGATATAAAAGCAATCAAGTACATGCAAATATAGAATTGTGGGTTGTTTAGGGGTTGTTTTGCCAGGCTTCTGTGGTGGTAAGCAAGAGAAGCGTCTCCTTTTTTAAGTCTGTCCTGCAGTGCCACACAGGCCGTTGGAACACCCACGGGGAGTGGGGAAGAAGCAACCCGAAGTCTGAGACAACAAACTGGTTTGTTCTATTGTCTGCCAGACCAATCCTCCGTAAGGCAAGAAGCCATATTATACGCAAGCCAGGCGTTTTGCTAACCCTCATTTAAGGAAGCTTAAGTATTTTTTTTGTCTGGGACCAAAGTTGACAAACCATGGTTTGTGATCAGCTGGGCAGTCGGGATAGGAAAACATGGTTTGCAGCTTTCAACCTATGCCTTGCTTTGATGTCTGGGTGGATCAAATATTTTCAGTCATGCTCCACCTCCAGAAATCCCTGTGTTAGATAGAAAGGGGCACTGCCAAGTGTGGTTTGCCTTTGCGTTTCAAAGCACAAACCATGGTTTGTTTCTAAACTAGGCTTAGAGCAAACCATGGTTTGGGGTCATTGAAACTGAGCTGGAGGCCTGGCAAGTTGGGGTCTTTGGTCAGGCCAGGGCGCTTAACCAGGCAAAAAAAATTCAGGCAAGGTAGTTTGGAGAGTGGCAGGAAGGTTTGCACGCTGTTGGTGTCTGTCCATGCATTGCTGAAGTGTCCTAAACCCCATCATACGAGAATTGAGCTGCAGCGCTGTTTTGGCTTTGCCGTTCCAGGTGTATACGAGGTAACCCCCCGTTCCTGCCATCGCTTCGAACACGAATACTACACCTACGACACGTAAGTGTGCAGAGCGGCTGATAACACACGAAACCTTTCTGGCAGCGCCTGGAGTTTGTGGTGGCTTTGGGGCATTACAGAAGTGGCGTAGGAGTGGCCTTCCAATGGTCCCTCTCATAGGACGGCTGCCATTTTTACAGGCCAAGAATGCCTCTTGGCATCGGTCCTCACTGCCTGGTTGCCTTCAGATACGAGGGGAAATTCAAATTTGGCTGAAGGTTTTCCCTTCCTTCCTTCCTTTTTTGACCAGCAGGGGGAGTACATTACAAGCACTTTCGTAAAAGTTCTTCAAGCCTTTGTCAAAAAAGCTTGCTCATGGGCTGACTTGGGCCTTTGTGGAAAAGCAAACTAAAAATGTTCCGTTTATAGCCTTGACAAATAGGCCCTGTCATATTTTCATATCTGACTGGTTGATTTCTCTGTGGTAATGGACTGTAGAAGATCTAACAAGGCATACATATAAGACATTGAAACGATAGGCCCCTGAGGAGATTTTTTAATTGATTAATTATTTATTTTTGATTTTGATTTTGATTTTATTTATTTATTTTTTGATTTATATCCTGCCTTTTTCTACAAAGGGCTCAAGGCAGCTTACATCCCCTCCTCCATCTTATCCCCACAACAACAACCCTGTGAGGTAGGCTGGGCTGAGAGTCTGTGACTGGCCCAGAGTCACCCAGTTGGCTCCATGGCCGAGTGGGAACTAGAACCCAGGTCACCTGTGTCCCAGTCCTGCGCTCTTAACGACTACGCCACACTGTCTCCAATTTGAACTAATATCAGAAGGCCTCTACCACCATGAGCTGGTGGTGATCCACACCGACTGCCCACCTTTTCTCTCCACGAATCGCTCCACTGTTGTCCCATTTAGGCTCCGTTCAGGCATCACGTCAACCATGCAGGGCATCTGAAGCAGGCACTGAATGTCTGGAAAGAGATCAGGCGTAGTTCGTGCGCACTGCTCCCCTGCAAGGCACTGCAGGACCAGAGATGGAGGGCGAAGAATTAAAACGGATAAGATGCTTCCAACCATGGTTTGCCTGTTCTATGTCAGACCGTGGCTTGGGTTGTAAAAAGTAGCTAGGATAAGCTGTGTCTGCACATGTGCAGGTTGCCTTTTTCACAGGTATGGAGTTGCGCAAAAGCCTTGCTTTTTTAGATTTTCCACCAGTTTTTTAAACTGGTCTCTGGGCTTTATAAATGTGCACCAGGATGTGCTGGAAGTTCCCAGACCACTACTTCAGAATCCATAAATCCATCTGAATTGCACCCTGGAGCTTAATTGGAATGTAATGAAAATGCGAAGATGGCTAATTGGGAGCGGTTTTAAGTGCTCCGTTTTGGTTTTCATTTCCAGGTCAGCTCCAAGTATCCTGACATTGACTGCGATTCGGCACCACGTCCTTGGAACAATTACAGCAGATAAATTGATGGATGTGATGGTTACCATTAAGTAAGAATGTACCGAATTCTTTCAGGGGTGTTTCTCTTGAAAAGCGGCTTGCAAAGACCGAAGTGTCCTAAAGCTTTTGTGTCTGGCCATGCGCTGGTTCCCCTGTGCCGCTGATCTTGGGATCCTACTGAAAAATAGATCCTGCAGCCCCAGTGCTTGTTCTCCTTGCAGATTTGGGCAAGATCCAGCTGTGACATTCCATTAGTGCAAATGGTGTTGTGCTAGTGGAAATTTGGTTCCAAATTATATACAGGAGGAGACTTTAATTTATCTAAAGGAACGTCTGCGCCCATATATGCCCTCCTGCCCCTTACGATCGGCAGCAGATGCCCTTCTCTGGGAGCCCTCCATGAGGGAGATAAGGAGGGTGAGTACCCAGAGGAGGGCTTTCTGTGCGGTGGCGCCCCACTTATGGAATGTGCTCCCCAGAGAGGCTTGCCTGGCGCCGTCATTATTTGCTTTTCGGCGCCAGGCGAAGACCTTTTTATTTAAAAGTTATTTTAATTGTTAAGTTATAAATTGTATTCATAGTATTTTAGCTTGTAATCCAAGACGGGCCAGTTTTAAATAGTTTTAAATGGTTAATGTTTCTGTGTTTGTTTATGCTGTGAGCCGCCCCGAGGCTTTGTTGCAATGGGGGCGGCATACAGATGTTTTAAATAAATAAATGAATAAATACATACATACATACTGTTAAATTTGCTCCAGTGCAGCCACACGAGCTGTTGCTTCTGCAACCCATTGCACAACTGCTTGTGCCACTGCTTGTGCAACAGCTTGCACTTGTGCAATGGGCGTGAGCTTGCGCAGTGGAAGATTTGGTGGGGCTCTGCTAGCGGGACTTGACTTTGTGCAACACTAAGGTTGGATACTGCCCTAAGAGGGCATAGACTGCAATGCTTCCGTGCCGTTCTTGGGCTTTCTCTGTGCCTGGTTCTGCATGAATGAGACACGGCCCCGCTCGGTTTGTTTCCTCAGATCTTCGATCGACAGCGAACCGGACTTGGTGCTTGGCCCACTGAAATCGCAGCAGGAGCTGCGTCGGGAGCAGCAGCTGGCTGAAATCGAGGCCCGCAGGCAGGAGAGGGAGAAGAAGGGACCCGAGGAGGAAGGCTCCAAGCCGCCAGTGCAGGAGATGGTCGAGGAACTGCAGGGGCCATTCCACTACGATTTTTCCTACTGGGCCAGGTGCGTTGGCCTTTCTATGCGTTTCCTTGCCTTTCATGGAGGTTTTCAGGAAAACCTTCGATCTGGGGCTCTCATCAAGCTTTAGCATGATTCTGTCTTAGAACAGCAGCTTAAAGTTAAAGCTTCTGATCTTTTAATTTATTTTTAATGTGAGTATGCTTTCAGATCCTTACAAGGCTGCTGGCTTTTGATTTGCTTTCTCCTCTACTTTGGTTTTGTTTTAGCAATTTTTAATTTTTTAATGTGGTTTGTTAGGAGCCAGAGTATTTTATGGCTTTGCATTTTGGCTTGTGAACCTTTCAGAGAGCTTTGATTATGGGACAGGATCCAAATGGAATGAAGGAATGGCTTTAAAAAAAAAAAAAAATCAAACCAGGATTCCCCAGTCCCAAATCAGGGTTGTCACTTGTGAGGCCTTCAAGGAGAGGATGCAGAAGTTGATCCAGAGAGCAGCTAATTCAGTAACAGTGGACAGTGCCCTGCCTCACATCAGCCGATTGTGTCATTCCTTTTAAATCAGAGTGGGATGTTTAATTTTAATTTAATTAATTAAATTTAATTTAAACATTTATATGCCGTCCTTTGCAGCAGCCTCAGGGTGGCTTACAAAAATAAAAATTCCAATATAAATAACAATATAATATTATAAATAGCATAAAAATGTTCCACAATAAAACAATTAACCTCAATATATCCTCTCTTAATTAAAGAAAAGAGAGAAAAAATAAAAAGACATGACTGTATGCAATTAATGATATTATTAAAATGATATTAGTTATTAAAATGATGGTTAAATAAAAAGGCCTTTACCTGGCGCCGGAAGGAGTAGAGGGTCGGTGCCAGGCAGACCTCTCTGGGGAGCTTGTTCCACAGTCCGGGTGCCACCACAGAGAAGGCCCTCCTCTGCGTGGATACCCTCCGTACCTCCCTCCAAGAGGGTTCCCGAAGCAAGGAGCTGAACCGCTTCCAGCCGGAGGGCCAGCTTCCTTCCCGGGGCTTCCTTTCAGTTGTGTGTGGGGCAGATACAAAGCAGGGATGGGGCACACAGCCTCTGGAGAGGCATTTTCACCTTTTAGAACGGGGCAAAGCCTGCAAAAGCCAGAAGCCACTCTGGTGGGGAAGGGGCTGGCCATTTGGAGAGCCTGAAGGCGTGGACTGGGACCCCGGCTCCTGGGGTGCTGCACCCTGAGCTGGAAGCCTCAGGTTAGGAAGGGATGGTCTCCAACCTCTGTCCTGGTTTTTATTCCAGGTCTGGGGAGAAAATCACAGTCACGCCGTCCTCCAAGGAGCTCCTGTTTTACCCGCCCTCCATAGAAACGGTTGTCAGTGGAGGTACGTTTTCTCCATTGGGCTGCAGAGAGGGACGTTCCTGACGATCCTGGAAACGAAAAGCTGCCAGCCTCTGTCTGTGCCGTTTCCTTTTTGTTCCTGCCTCGGCGGTCCCCGAGTTGGGTTTCCTGGTTTTGCCGGTCCCCAGCTGTGGAAAGGTTGAAAGCAACCCTTCTGAATTAGTCTGCAGAAAGACAGACAGGCAGACAGACAGGGGGTGCACCAGTGGAGAGCTGGACCAGGCGATGTTGCGGCTTGCGGGCCGCACATAGATGGGGAGAAACATGGAAAGCACACAAAAGCCGTTGTCCCAGAATGTGGAGGACATGCCGAAACAGTGGCACGTTCAAAGGGGCTTTGTGGGGAATTAGAATGAGAACTCGCCACCTCCTGGAGGAAGGAGCCTGGGTGGTGGCAGTCGCAGCTACGATGGCATCTGTGAATGGATGCTTTCCCCAGCGTGCGTTTCTGTGCGAAAGGACTGAGAGCCGAGTTCTGATATCCAAAGCGGAATGCTATTCCTGAGCGGCCCCTCCAAGCCCCTCCCTTGCAGCTGAAACCATTTGGTGGGCCTGGAGCAGTGATGGCGACCCTTGTAGAGGCCAAGTGCCCAACCTGCAACCCCAAACCCACTTATTTATCGCAAAGTGCCAATACTGCAGTAAAACCTGAAAATTGACATTTTAGTTTAGAAAAAACAACTCTCAGCCAGTCCAAGCAAATATATATATATATATATATATATATATATATATATATATCTCCTTGGCAGCGCACTGACCAGCCATGCAAAGCTCGGACGAGTTGTGACTAATGAGTCGTGGCTCGTGACATCATTGCCTGGCACCGCTAAGCAGTGCGCTTTCTGAGCATGCACATGACCCCTATGCGCGCTGTTCTCCGATGCTTGGCTGCTGGGGCGATGCTGGGGCGACTCGGCTCGCATGCTGACAGAGAGGGCTCTGCGTGTCCACTGTGGCATGTGTGCCACAGGTTTGCCACCACTGGTCTAGAGGGTACAGTACAGCAGAGAAAGAAAGTAGAACCAGAGGGCCTGGATCCTGCCCACCCCGCTATAGGCCAACAGTGCTTCCATCACTTTTTAACCCCCATTAGAACCCGCTCTCTTTTTTTCTCCCCCCACTTCCTCTCCAATCAAGAGAGCTGTCCTGGGAAGCTGATAGAAATACATGGAAAAGCGGGCTTGTTTCTGGAAGGGACAATTCATCCCGAACTGGAGGGGGTTGAGATCATCATTGGCGAGAAAGGAGCCCCGTCTCCGCTCATCACTGTTTTCACAGACGACAGAGGTTCCTACAGGTAAGGTGTCGTGGTCCGTTCCTGTGGACTGGGTCGGAAGGGACCAGAGCGGTTGTAACGTTACGCACAAAGGGGATGGTGGGTCACTGGGATTTGCCCCTGAACGAGACACTGGGGGGTGGATGGGGGACCAGCGATGATATCTGAGCAGGCCAAGATGCAGAAGAGTGCTGGGGCTGACGTCTGTGACCCTCAGGCTTTTTGAGGCATCAGGTGCTGTTGTAGGAATGGCAGTGTGTTCCCATGTAGCAAATTTTCAGCTGGGTTCGGTGCTTGAATGTTAAATGCCGTGCAGTTACTCGCTGGCGAGGGCTGCAGAAGGATGCCTTTGAGCTGGCAGTGAATGCTGTTTCTCGTGTTTTTTCCGGAAGTGTGGGGCCACTGCACAGTGATCTTGAGTACACCGTCACTGCCCAAAAGGAAGGCTTTGTTTTGAGTGCCGTGGAAGGGACGATCGGGGACTTCAAAGCTTTTGCCCTTGCTGGAGTCACTTTTGAGGTAACCTTTCCCCTCGTTCTCCTTCGTGCTTTTCCTCTAGAGCGTTCAGGGCGAACGTTAATACGAGAGAGAGAGTGGACAGCAGAGCTTTCGGTCAGGAAGCTCAAAGGACAGACACTGCCATTAATTACTCTCGAGGAAGGGCATGGGTTTTCCTGCTGCCTCCCAAGGCGTGAATCCGCCTCTGGCCTTGGTGGATCTTTACTTGTCTGAAGACAACACGGGCGCACTCCCTGTGTGGCGTCGCCACTTGCCGTACGCCTCGCACAAGCAAGTCAAGTAGTCCATGCTAATGAAGTGGCTGAAACGGGGTGTCTTGGTGCCAGACCATCCGAGCCATGATCTGCTAAACCCCAGGGAAGTAGGGCTGCTGTCCGGCTCTAAGAAAGGGGACCTTGGACCCCGTATTTATTTAATTTCTAACCTGCCCCACTAGCCACATGGCTCCCTGGATGGGTTACAAGAGTGAAACCACACCTAACAGTATAAAACAATACAATGAAAACATCTCAAACATAAACATGACAATAAAACAACGATAGACGCGTGCGTGTGTGTGTGTATATATATATAGCATTTCTGTGCTGCACCCATCGCCGAAGCCTCGGGGCAGCTTACAAGAGTAATTTATATAATATTACAATTATTTTGGAGTTTTCTTGGCAGATGTACAAGCAAAAATAAAAACCCCCATCAACAATTAAAATATCGTTTAAATAAAAAGGTCTTGGCATGGTGCCGAAAAACAAATAACGACGGTGCCAGGCAGACCTCTCTGGGGAGCGCATTCCATAAGTGGGGCGCCACCGCAGAGAAAGCCCTCCTCCGGGTGCTTTGCCTCCTGATGTCTCTCCCGGAGGAGGAAGCAGAGTGCATAAAATGCTGATCCTCTTCTATTAAAGTAGCATTAAAACCAGTTTAACAATTAATATACTGGTGGAATAAAACATGGAAACATAGAGACAGAACGAGTTAGAACGGGCCTCCTGGGCCATCTAGTCTGACCCTGGCTCCAGTGGACTCCACTCATGACATGCCTTTGACATGACATGACATGTCTTCCGTGCCAAAAGGAATGCAAAGAGGGTGCCTGGTGAGCCTCTCTTGGGAGCTCATTCCGCAGTCGGGGTACCATTTCCTAACAGGCCCTCCTCCTCGTAGCCACTCTCCTTGTCTCCAACAAGGGGGCTCCCTCAGAAGGGCCCCAGAAGCAGGCGTAAGGGGCCAGGTAGGGTCATAGGGAAGAGGCGCTCCTTTAGCAAAGTGCCTGGAGACCACTCAGCCAGCACTGCTCTCCTTCGGCTCTCGGTCCCTGAAGGAGCTGCCAACCGCTGGAAACAGCTTTAGACCATCAAGAAAGCCAGAAGCAGTGGCTGAGCAGTTGGAGCTCCCCGGATGGTTCTCTGGACCAGGTACGAAACCCTGGCAGTTGCCCCAGGCTAGTGGTGGAGCAGCGGCTCTTGCAGTGGTGCAGGAATGCTGGCCATGGTGCTGAACCGAAGCCGAGCTGCCTGTAGTGCAGTCCAGGGCCCTGAACGTTCTCCGCTTTGGGCGAGCACTGATTGGCCATTGTAGTCTGTGCCCTCTGTCCCAAGCTGTGGTAGACTCCCCGATGGAGCACGATGTTTTTATTTTCATTTTAAATCCAAACTAGCGCGTAATTTGGCCGTTGAAACTTTAGCAGGCAGCATGAAGTTCTTCCCTGTTGCAGGAATCCGGTTTTTGCTCCCCTGCACGGGCAAGTCAGTCCATAGGATCGTAGAGTCAGAAGGTACCTTGGAGGGCCGTCCTTTGGTTCGTTCCCCTGCCCAAGGCAGGACAATCAGAGCTGGGGCTTCCAGCACGAGGTCAGTCTCCCCCTCTGCCTGAAGCCCTCCAGTGACGGAAGAGCCCACCAGGATTGCAATCCTGGTTGCCAGAGTAAAACAAAAAATTAATTTGAGCGGAAGTTGCCCAGTTGCTGCCCGGTGTCTGTGAACTATTTGCTGGTCACTGCAGTTGTTGCCAGAAATGTTGGACTGGGTAGAACCTTGCTTTGAGATGCTGCATTACATGGAACCCATGTTGCTTTCTCGGTTGGCTCGATTAAAGTGCCTGGCACACTGGATGGTGATACATTGCTCTTCACTTTAAACAGATTAAATCCGAAGATGGCCACCCCCTTGCAGGGGTCCTCCTCTCCCTGAGTGGAGGGGTGTTCCGCTCCAACCTCCTGACTCAGGACAACGGCATGCTGACGTTCTCCAACCTGGTATGGTGCCTGGCATAGATCGGAGCCTGCCCTTGGGGGCAGGTCTGGGGGCGGGAGGGGGAATTACTGGGGAGCAGCGGCTTGTCAGAACTGACTGGGATGGGCAGAAGGTCGATGGGAGTCTGCTGGAAGACCCCTGCATGATTTGAAATGCTCTCTCTCCCATTCGTTTGGAAAACAGCGACAAAATGATTCTTCTGCCCCAGTTTCTGCAGCTAAAAAATAAATTCCCAGTGGGGTTGTCATGTTAAGAGAGTTTTGACAAAAACATGGATGAGTTTTGTGGCACCTGAAAGACTTAGCAGATCCATTATGCCATAAGTGTTAGTTCGCTTGATTAGATGCATGAAATGTTTCTCCTCAAGGGTCACCCACACCAGAATGTACAGAAGCAAGTGAGAGGGAGAGGCAAGTCTTTCTGTTGGCCCTGCTGAAGCACTCGCTAATTTTTTCTCCCTTCTCTTCCTTTTTCCTTTTTGTGTTGTGCTTTTTTAGATTGTAAGCCTCTGGGTAGGGATTTTCTTGTTTTACTGATTGCATGTAAGCTGCTCCTGGGAATATTTTTGGCAGGGAAGTGGAATCACTAAGGCTTTGAAGAAAGAGTAGATGGATACATATAGAATCCCGAGGTCCATGTGTTTCCCTGGCTGGGCCCAGTGTATACTTGTAAACATCATTGGGTAGCTGTTTTGTGCAAGATCCCTGTTGAAGTAATTATCGCCGTCTGTACTTGCTCCTCTTCAGTTCCTCCGTCCTGAGTGTTTAGCCCCTTCCATCTTCCCAACCGTGTCTGTAACTGCACGGAACTCAGGAACGCATTTCATGGATCCGATGAAATTGGCTGTAGGCCATGAAAGTTGGTGCCGTGATAAACCTGCTCGTCTTTAAGGTGCCACAGGACTCTCACTCTTTTTGGCTGGAGTGAAGAATGCTTGGCACAATCAGGAGTGGCTTCTCATGTCATAGGACTGGGAAGTTTGCTGAGCTTAGGTGCTCACGGCAGATTCCCGGGCTCAGAATCTGCTTAATTCTGGGAGTGTGAGTGTGTGCATGCTTACACAGTTGGTGAGTGGATTTGGGGGTTCTAGGAAAAAGCTGAAGCTCAAAGACTTTGGCCACCTAATGAAAAGGAAGGACTCCCTGGAGAAGAGCCTGATGCTGGGAACAATAGATGGCAAAAGAAGAAGGGGACGGCAGAGGATGAGGTGGCTGGATGGAGTCACTGAAGCAGCCGGCGTGAGCTTAGGTGGACTCCGGGGATGGTGGAGGACAGGAAGGCCTGGAGGAGTGTTGTCCATGGGGTCGTGAAGGGTTGGGCATGACTTTGCAATTGAACAAGAACAGGGAAAAAAGCAAACCAACTGGCATTCTGTGAGTCCAAAACGTCCTCACCCCGCAGCAAAGACAGTACTAGGTGCATTAGAGCCATGTTTGACTGCCATATAAAGCAACTTCGGAGGTCAAATCTAACTCTGCAGCACATGTAGCGCATTTCTGTCCCACCTCTCTTCCACTGTGGAATGGAGGGTGGCCAGGTGTGGTTCCAGGCTGGTTGCCCCTCCAAGCGTTAACTGGAGCCAGACCTGCTTAGCTGCAGCGAGCCAGCTGCCTCACTTGCCCTCAGACCGTCCCTGGGAGACTGCCCAGCCCTCTCCAGTGGAGCGAGTGAAAGGGCTCTCTCAGTCTCAGACCCTAGAGAAAGGCTGCCGCCCGAGTAGGCAAAATTTAGCAAGGTGGGTGACTCTGTTGGTTGGGTTGCAGCCCCAGACAGCACGACTGGGTCTAGGGAAGAGGGGAGTTCTCATCCCAAGCATCCCAATTGCCTGCCCCAAGTCATGGTGGATGGCAGGGGAGCTGGCACTGTGTATCCTTCTGGAAAGGGGCCTTTGGGAGTCCATAAGGAACCTTCCTGCTTGTGCAACCCTGGCAGAAAGTGTTGGGGGAAGCATTTCCTCTTCGCAGAATGCAGGAAGGAATTGGGCAAAAGATGGGGAGCTGCCAGATCCTCCAGGGTTGGGGAAAGGGATTCGGATGAGGAGAAGAGCCGTAGCCATCTGGGGCCAGTCCCTGGAAGAGCTGAACGTCTCCCCCAGGGCCGAATGTCTGCAGCCCCTGGCACGACGCCTGCGGTGACGATTTCGTTTTGGACTGGTAGACTGTCTAGCCCAGGACTGCGGGCTTTAAACGGCAGCGGTGCTCCAGGCTTGGGGTCTTTCCCAGTTCCTCTTGGCTGGGGCTGCTAATATGGATTTAATGGGGCAAGACGGGAAGGTGCCCTTCTGTGCAGGACACGGGGCCCATGGCTCGGCTGTGGCCCTTCCAACTCCTGAGCAAGCACGGTGGGCGTGAGGAAGCAGAGTTCAAGTAATGCAGCTTCACTTGTCTGGTGCTGCTTCACAGAGCCCAGGGCAGTATTACTTCAAGCCCATGATGAAGGAGTTTCGCTTCGAACCCTCGTCCCAAATGATCGAAGTGCAGGAAGGACAGAATCTGAAAATCACCATCGCTGGTTACAGGACAGCTTACAGGTCAGTCAATGTGCGGTTGGCTCTCTTTAAAGAAAGGTGGCAGGCACCCGAGAATGTACGCTTTTGTTGAAAACGTCTTCGTCTGGCTCCTTGGAGATGAAGTCTCTGGGAGCAGCTTGCGTGCTTAAAAACGAATCTGTTGAAAATCTGAACAGGACTCTGCACAAAAGGAAGAAGGGATGGGGAGGGAAGAGGAAAATAAAGCCAGTGGTCGTTCGTCAAGGTGGGTGGAATGGCTCTGCATCTCGTCCTCATCCCCCTCTGCCCCCTGCTGGAATGAGCTGAAGGGCATTCAGTGAGTGCTCTCTCGCTCCTTTTTCCAGCTGCTACGGAACCGTTTCTTCTCTGAACGGCGAACCTGAGCAAGGCGTTTCGGTGGAAGCCGTGGGACAAGGCGAATGCAGCATTTATGGCGAAGACACCGTCACCGACGAAGAGGGCAAGTTCAGGCTGCGCGGGCTGCTGGTGAGGACCTGAAGGCCAGTGGTGGGCTTTGTGTGGGAGTGCCTGCCTGGAACGGGGAAATCATGCAGCGGAGGTGGGCTGAGCGGGAGGCTCTGGACCGCTTTCAGCCCAAGGAACATGTCCCGTTTTGGAGAAACCCCTGGGGTGGAGATGCTGGAGTCGGAGGCTTCCAGGCCAGAAATGGCAGTGCCGTTTCGCTTCAAGCTCTGGCTGCAAGTTGCTACTGGCGGCGTTTCCACCTGTTCGAAACAGGCAGTGGGGACGCCTCCACGTGCACCCGGCTCATGGCCAGCCCTGGAAGCCGTGCTTCTCTGCCTTTATTCAGCAAGTGCCCGTGGACAGCAGGCTGGTGGGGCAGAGCGTGCCTCACAGGCCCAGGTCTCCAGCGGGAGGAGGCAGGTTCCAGCCCCGATGAGCCGGTCCCTCGCATTGCCTCTGCCCTGACGAGGGAGGACTGGAGCCCTGCATCCAGACAGGCGGCCCTTCCTCGCTCTCCTACCTGAGAGGTGCTGGGGGAGTGAACTCCTGGAAGTGTGGAGGGACTCTGCTTTGTGGATGAGCTCATGTGACATGCAGAATGGATCGCTGAAGGTGCCTTGTTGCTCATGGAATCATCGAACAGGAGAGTTGGAAGGGGCCGTGAAGGCCATCGGGTCCAACCCCTGCTGTGGCAGGACATCAAGTCACACCGTCCCACTCAGAGGGCTGTCCGGTTTCTTTTTGAATGTCTCTAGTGTGGGAGAGCCCATGGCCTCTCTAGGCAACCAGTTCCACTGTTGATCGCCAATAAGCATTTCAAACCAAGTTATCTTTAATATGCATTGTGTAAATTAACTCTCCATGTTCTGCATTGTGTAAATTAATTCCCCATGTTCTTTTTTTTTTAAGCCTTCCTGTGTGTATCATGTCCAGCTGAAACCTGAAGGCAATGCTCATATCGAGAGAGCCCTTCCTCAGCATTCGGCAATTAAGGTAGACCTTTCTCTGAATTAAATGCCTGATTTACTAGGTTGCGAATGCCTGCTAAAGGGGATGCCCTGACTTGGAGAACACCCCAGAGGGAAAACCAATTAGCTCAGGATTTTGTTGCACTTTTGCAAATAAAAGCTATCAGAGGGTTTAAATAACGAGTTAACCGAGTTCCCAGGCCTTGTTTTAAATGCAGCTATTACTAGTCCTTGCCCAGGGTAATTAAGTAATGATGGTTAATGTTATTAATCACTGATTAATGCTCAGAACTTGTATGTATCAACAAAATAATGTGGGAGGCGGCCAGTTGTTGGAGGAACTGCCTGCTCAAAGGAGTCGGGCTTTTCCTTACAAAATGCTGTATGTAAAAGTGGTGTTGAGGCTCTTTTGGACTGAGGATGCTGGCTGTGATCCAGAGAGCTATTTTAGGGGCACTCGAGCATTTCCGTGCTTGATGGCATTTTGGTCTCTGCATGTGGGTGTCCTCTCAAGTCTCTCTCAGCTGCCTCCCTGCTGGATAACAAGTGTTTGTTTTTTAAACACATTTTATTTTTATTTATTTAAAACATTTCCATGCCGCCCCATTCGCAAAGAGCCTTGGGGCAGCCTACAGAACAGACACAATACACACAATTAACCTTAAGAATTTGGAGACATCTTGGCACAATATAAAACCCAATAAATAGTCAAATTAACAATTAAAATAACTTTTAAATAAAAAGGTCTTGGCCTGGTGCCGAAAAACAAATAACGACGGCGCCAGGTGGACCTCTCTGGGGAGCGCATTCCATAGGCGGGGCACCACCGCAGAGAAAGCCCTCCTCCTGGTGCTTTGCCTCCTGTTGTCTCTCCCGGAGGAGGGCCTCTGCTGCTGATCTCAGGGGGCAGGAGGGCAGATACGGACGCAAGTGCTCCTTTAGATAACCAGGTCCCAAGCCGTTGAGGGCTTTATAGGTGATTTGGAAAGCGCTTTGCCATGCACCTGGTAGGGAAAACGACAATGGGAATCCCATGTTTTAGGTCCGTGCTACCACCATGTTTACGGGCTTGGCATGAGATGGTCAGGAAGAGGCTAAGAAACGCCCCGGCAGGACCCATCCAAGATCTGTCCAATTGAGCCGTGACTGATGGGATGCCTCACCTGCATTTCAGAGGAATAGCGAGCATCTCAGAAGATGGGTGTAGCTGTTCAGATGTTCTTAAAGGAATGGAAAACTGAACTGCAACCAACAAGTGGGGCAGTCTGCCTTTCGAATGGGCCCCCGTTATTTGTTCTGCTCTGGTCAGACCCCATCTAGAGTGCGGCGTTCTGGCTGGAGCGCTGGCCTCTAAGGAGAATTTCGGTGCATTGGAAGGGGCTGAGCCTGCAGTGGCTCGGAGGAGCGGGAAGATCAGTGTTGGGAGGGAAGGGTGAAGGCCTGGCTGACCGCCTGAGGTGGTGGAGCGGCTGGAGTGTGGGACCGGGATGTGGGAGATGCGGGTTCTAGTCCTCCCTCAGCCCTGAAGCTCAGTGGGGAACTCGGGATGAGCCACTCTCAGCCTAGCCTCCTCCTCAGGGTTGTTGTGAGGATGAAATGGAACAGAGGCAGTGCAAGGGAGCTGCCTTGGCATCCCTGCCGGTGGGGAATAAAGGTGATGAACTTAGCCTGGGGAAAAGCGTGTGCATAGGACTTGCGGGAACTGCTGTGCCCCCTTTTGTGCCCTGCTTCCCCCTTTAGGCATTCCTCGCCTTCTGTGCCCTCTCCTAAACCCTTTAGCCTCTCCAGCCACAGACGGTGACCCAGCCTGTGAACATGTTGGCTGCCCCTTTCCACCCCGTTTGCTTCTGTGCGGGCCTCCTGACCGGCCATGATCAGCGGCCCTTTCCCTCCTCTTCATGGCCCGACAGCCTTGCATTAAGCCCAGTGGAGCATGGAACTTCTCCAGGGCAGGGTCGTGCGCTTGTGTTTGCTCATCTCCTCAGCCTGATCAAGCATTTCCAGCCTGTGGAACGCGTCGGGAGCTGGAACAGGCCGTTCCCTTCTGCAGAAGCTGCCCTTTTCCCCTCGGCTTTTGGCACCGGTTTCTGAATCTTGGGCCAGCACACTCCATAAACAGGGTTTATGGCCACAGTTCCATAAACGCTGGAAGAGGCTTTAGTCCACTGCAGAGAAAGGAGGGCCGGGCCTGCAGTGCCCTCCATGAATCTTGAATTACAAGCCCCATAATCCCCACTCAGCATAGTCGGTGGTAAGGGCATTTGTAGTCCAAGGCATGCGGCGGGGGGGGGGGTGTCTCCCACCTGCCCACTGCACACAGTAGATTGTCTTTGCTTCCCAAAGGAGAAATTGGTTCTTATTCGCCCCTCCTTTTTAATGTTTTTTAAATACAGAAAAAAACCATGAATACAAACATCACAATATTAATAATATAGCACACAAAAGCCCAACTAATGAATGAAAGAGGAAATACTGCAGTGCCCCCACCACCCAGGAGTCCAATAATGCCTCCATTTTAGTTCATACATTATAACAATAATATATAATATCCTTATAAATGGCGACAGGGACGCATCTTATATGCTGTGCAGCCGGGGCAAATGGGCTGCCGGCCAATTCTTCACCTTCCCATTCCTTCCACCAGGAATTCCAAGGAAGCCTAGGCCCTGCTTCCCCAGCCTTGTGCCTTCCAGAGGTTTTCTGCTTCTAGTCTTTGACCCTGGCCCAGTCCAACCGGGGATGACAGAGCTTGGAGTCCCGGGGGGGCGGGTAGGCAGACTTTCTTCCCTCTCACGGTTCACATGCCCTGACCTGGAATGCCTGGGGGGGGTCTGCATTCCAGCAGAAGGGGGGGGCAGCACGGAGAGCGAAGGAGGGCACCCCCATGGCGTTATTGCCGAGGAAGCCGGCCTGAATAGCATCCTCCACCTGCCCAGCATTGAGGCCCTGCATTTTGCCATCTTGTAGGTTAGCAGCAGTGACATTGAAGGTGTGAATATCATCGCATTCCGACAAATTAACCAGTTTGACTTAAGCGGCAACGTGTTCACTTCCTCGGAGTATATCCCTACCCTGTGGGTAAGTATGCGCAATTTCAGTCCTTCCCAGGTCTCCTCCCCTATCAAGGTCTGTGTGTGTGTGGGGATTTCATTGGAGAAATTGAGTTCATTGAGCGGTTGGGTGCCTGTAGTGCTGTTACAGTGGATGGTTGCTCGGCTTGAGACCCGTGGCAGAGATGGGCATTGCATGACCTTCACGACGTTCCTGGATCACAATCCCATCAGCCCTTAGTTGCCTAACAGGGTCTGGAGGGCTGCAAGCGGGCCCCTAGTGTTACAGCAGGCTCAGGCAGCGCTTGGCTCTGTGGGATCCATGTTTGCTCACCAGAACCTGCTGCAGTGGCATGCAAGGGTAGAGGGAAGACAGCTCTGAATGGAAGATTTCCTTCTGAGTTCCAGAAGACGCTGAGCTCACTGTTCTTTGTCCCCGAAGTCCACTTTCTTTCCTCGTGGAGCATTCTAATTCTTCTGGGGAAGTCATGCCCTGGGACACTTTGTCCCGTAGAAAGGTTGGAGGCAGGAGTTCTTGAAGACCCATATCAAATCATCAGGAGATCTCCCGGGAGATGCAGATACCCCATCTGGCCACCCTGCCTTGTAGAATGGACTTACAGGCCAGTGGCATCTGTAGCCCTGCACCCAGTTCTGGGCACCAAGATTTAAGAAAGATGCGGAAAAATGGGAAAGGGCCCAGAGGAGGGCAAGAAAAAGTGATCCAGGGATTGGAACACACTGCCCTCGAGGAGAGACTGAGAGAACTGGGCATGTTCAGCCTTGAGAAGAGAAGACGTGATATCCCTCCATAAGTGCCTCAAAAGCTGTCACAAAGAGGATGTGCAAGATCTCTCCTTGCTGATACTAGAGTGTAGGACACGGAATAATCAGTTCAAGTTGCGGCAACCCAGATTCAGGCTCGATATTAGGAAAAGTTTTCCTCACTGTCAGAACAATATGACAGTGGACCCAGCTGGCTAGAGAGATGCTGGGCTCTCCCACAGTAGAGACATTCAAGGTGAAACTGGACAGCCCTCTGAGTGGGATGGTGTAAATTGGTGTCCTGCAACAGCAGGGGGTTGGACTAGATGGTCTCTATGGCCCCTTCCAACTCCACTGTTCTGTGATTCTGTGCGACATCCAGAAGGAATGTATGCCGAGCCTGCTGCTCTCAGGCCCGTGACAAGCCTGCCATGTGTGTCTACACACTTCACGGAATACACAAACATGAAGCACAACGGGGGAGTGGGAAACCCTTGCTGGAAACTGGAAGACGTCAGCTTAGGTTGCTTGGGTGTTGTCTGTAAGCAAAGTTGCAAATGATTGCCTGAGATCTTGACTTTTGCATGGAAGGCGAGCTCTGTAGGAAAGGGGAGGAATTTGATCCCTGTGGCTGCAACATCCAGCCCCTGGAGGTAATTAAGCCTTGAAGAGATGTGCCAGGATATAAGAATTTAGCACTGGGGAGAAGGAGAGGCTGGGATGCTTGAGCTGCCTCCCGTCTTTTGGAGTTGTCACTAGATTCCCCGTTGTATGGCCCACCTCACAAAGGGGCCAGGCTTGTGGGAGACCCAGGGCGGGGCCTTTCCTGTGGTGTCACCCTCCATCTCCAGGGGAAATCTCCAAATGTATCATTGCATTTGTGCAAATGGTCAGTGGAAACCAAATTGTGCAAGAGGAGACTCCAGCTAAATTATTATTCCTTTTCCTATTATTTCATTTCTATGTTCTCCTTGTGTCAACAAAGTAAAGATTTGCTGACACATGAGATAGCGCATTTTGCTTGTCCAGCCAGTTGTGTAAAGGCTTGTGTATTACATCTTGGCAACCCATTGTGCAGCTCCGGGTGTGGAACGTATGTGCCAACTGTGGTGCATTGTGTATGCACAGCCGAAGATAACCGTTCTTTGTGTTTCATGCTGCTCTGGTTTTCATTTTAACCTTATGGAACAGAAAGTTTCTTCTTTGCTCCTCTAAATTTGTGGCGTTTTGAGTGTGACTGTTTTTAACCTGATTTCTTTATCATCTCAAGCACCAGAAAGTTGACTTATGAACGTGTGACACAAATAAAAGGCTCAGAGGACACAAGGCACAAGGGGTGGATGAGTTTTGGCGGGGTGTACACAAGGGGAGAGCCAGGCATGGCATGGGAGGTGGAAGCGCTCCGCACCCGTGTCTGAAGCTTCGCTGTAGCTCCTGCAAAATGAACGACAAGAGCACCACAATTTGCAACATGGCCTTTCTCTTCCCAGCTTCATTCCCCTTTCCTCTGGGAAAGAGTAGACGGAGGAGGGAGCAGGAGATTACAGCTCTGTTCTGCCTCTGTTAACCATACTGGAGGTCTGGTTTGTTTCTGCGCTTTTTCCCCTTGCAGGCGAAGCTTTACAAAAGCGAAAACCTTGACAACCCGGTTCACACCGTCTCCTTAGGCCAGTCTTCCTTCTTCCATTTCCCTCCGCTGCCGCGGGACGGAGAGGTATGCGCTGCTTCCCTCCATGTGTGCTGGCTCTGGCAGTTTTGGAAACACAAAAGGGGCTTTGGGAACATAACCTCAGTCATCTCCTCGCTCTCTCCCACACCCCTGGCTCGTCCCCTCCTCCCTGGAACAGTCCACGGGAGCAGAGGGCCACGGAGGGTGGGCAGGAATGCTCATCCGCCTCCCTCGTCTTGGCACCGCTTGCATGCCAGGACACGCCATGCCGGACAGGCTGCAAGAGCGAACCGGGAGCACCATGCCAGGAAGGCCCTCTCAGGCGCCTGGCGATACTGCCCCACACCCAACCCTGAAAGGAAACTCCTGCAGAACAGTTGTTCTTAATCGCGATAGAAGACCAATGCTGGGAAGGCCAGACTGGGCCCAGTAGGAGCGTGTGGGCAATGGTATGACCAGCTGGAGCCGGACCTGAAGTCTTTGCTGACCACTGGTCACCACCAGCCAGCAGGGAATTCGGACGGTCGATTTTTCGCCCTCTATCCGCATAGCAGCAGATTGACCAGAACTGGAATTGACAGACGAGGATGCGCTATTACAGTGCAAGATGAGCAGTGCAGCTTTCGTGCCTTGCCTGCTGGGTTGAGGCTGAGCAAGGCAAGCCCACCTCCTCCTCTGCCTTCTGCGGCAGCTGCAAGAGGCCAGCCTGCCCGTTTTTGTTTTCCCCCTTCAGCTTTTTACTAGCCAGAGGAGGATTGGCTCTTCCCTTGCTTTCAAGTCTGGCCATGGAAGAAGAGTGGGAGGACCTGTCCCAGTTGCACTAGCCCTCTGGCCACTGGCCTGAAAGTCCCTCCTTGCCAGCTGGGCCAGTTACGATGTACTAGCGCATCCTGTCAGGGCTGGTTTGGCAGTGCAGGGGTGCCTGGTGCCGGTGTGGGCAGGCCGTGTTGGCCTTCTGTAACCAAAGACTGGGTGAGCCACGCAGTCCGGGAGGGAGCAGCCTTGGTTGGGTCTACTTTGTGTAGCATCTTCTTGCATCCCACAAGCTTCGTGTCCTTTTCCTGGCAGAATTACGTGGTGCTTTTGGACTCCACTCTCTCCAAATCCCAGTATGACTACACTCCGCCTCAAGTTTTGTTCTCCACCGTCGGGTACCAGAAACACATTGTGTTGTTTTTCCAGCCTACGGTGAGCCCACCCTCTGGGAACGGCCAGGAAATCCATCTGGGGACTCTTGCTTCTGCGTCCGTTTTTCTCGCTTGCTCGACTGAGCCTCACTTATGGAAGACCCTCCACTGCTTGGGCGCCACTCTGGGAATGCTTTTACTGCTGTGCCTTCAGTGGCCACTCGCAGTGCCTGGAGCGTGTCCCCCTCTTGTGCTCTGTCTACTTTCTCACATGCATGGAGAGAGTAAGAGGGGCTGCGCCACCTTTCACTTCAAGGTGGACTGGAAGCGACACGTGTGGAGGCGGCTGGTACGGCCCCCCCCCGCTCACTGGCCATGCGAGGGCCCTTGGTGGGAAGGGGGCTCCCATCTCTCGCTCACTGGGCACAGAACACTGGCTGCCCATTCAGGGCGGCATGCGAAAACGAGACCGAGAAGCGGACTGAGACGAGGTGGCGGATTCCGGCACTGCCCCATCGCAGGCCGCAACGCTCTGCTGCCATCGCAGCTTGTGGTGTCATGGTAGTAGAAACACCTCCAGCCCTTCTTCCTGCCCCAGTGCCCTCACTGCGTTGTTGCCCTACCAGCTGTGGGGCCAGGCTGCTGCCGCCCGTTCCCAGTGGGGGAAATACCTGGATTTAAAATGGTGCGCCACTGTGGTTGTCTGTAGGGGTGCAGGATTCCGCCCCCCCCCCACCAGCTGCATCACGCCCTCCGTCAGCTGCTTCCACTGCTGGCTGGGGGGAAGCAGATCAAGGGCTTAAGGGGGCAGAGGAGGGAGTGAGCGAACGGCTCCGTTTCCCTGCTTTTCTTTCCCAAAGCTTTTACCGAGGCTGCCGGGCACGTCAGAGCCAGCAGCCCAGACAAGCTGTGCAAAATATTTTTAGGGAAAGGGGGAAATGGAAGCCACCCCGCAACTCCCCCGCTGCCTTTACTGTGGCTGCTTGATAAACTAGCAAAGCAAGTCACCAGGATGGAGGGGGGAGAAGTGGCAGAGAGAGCAGCTGGGGGGAGGCAGGCAGTGGGCATTTGTCCAGGACCATTCCGCCGGGGGGGGGCCCCCCCCACCAGGACCACTGGCAGCATCCTGCTCCCACACCCCCGTTCTTTGTCTTCCCTGAGCAGGCCTTGAGCGGCCTCTCTGCAATCGCGCGGAGGGCTTGCCCGGGTACCGGTGGGGCAGCAGAGCCAAGCGGTGTCTTCTCCTGGCTGTTTTGCAGAGAAAAATGACCGAACAGGATATCGCTCAGGGATCTTACATCGCCTTGCCGTTGACGCTGCTGCTTCTCCTGGCTGGCTACAATCACGATAAAGTAATGCCATCTCTGTTTTCCCACCCTCACGTGTGTCCCGCAACAGTCGGGGGCTGTTTTGCTGAAGTACAGCCGGGCATTCCAGTGCGGCCACAGGGAGAGCAGATAAAGTGCAGATAAAGGGGACCTGGAGTGCATCCAGTGCATTCTCCGATTGAACGGTGGTGAGAATGCCGGGAATGGATGCAGCCAGGCCTGGGTTCGAGTCCCCGCTCGGCCATGGAGCCAACTGGGTGACTTTGGGCCAGTCACGGACTCTCCGCCCAGCCTGCCTTACAGGGGTGTTGTTGTGGGAATAAGGCTGAGAACAGGAGGAGGAGAATGTCGCAAGCTGCTTTGAGTTCTTTGTAAGAAAAAAGGCGGGATAGGAATCTAATGGACAAGTAGAAATAGCTAGATCCAAGGTCTGGCTTGGCGTTGTCAGACGATGGGGACAGGGTGAGATGGGGTGTGAGCGGAGGAGAGAAGCGGTCCCCAGAATGTAGTGCCGGGTAGCTGACCTTCGCCCCCACTCCACCCCTTTGCTACTTTGAGGAGTGTCCTTCTGCCCCACTGACCTCCGTGCGACTCTCTGCTTCCCCAGCTGATCCCCTTGCTGCTGCAGCTGACCAGCCGCCTCCAGGGGGTGCGTGCACTCGGGCAGGCAGGCTCTGACGGGGGTGGCCCCGAGGACGTGAAGAGGCAAGCCAAGAAACAGAAGATGAGGCGGACGTGAGGCACGGAGAGGGCTGCCGACAGTGCCGAGTCGTGGCCTTTTTGACTGGCAGAGCAGCTGGGCAGAACTGACTCCTGGAACTGCGCGAAGGCACCTGTCCGTCTTGGAGCCCCTTACGCGGGAGCAGCTCCCCCCGGGCATGAATTTGATGTGGGGTCGCAGGAGTGCCACTGCCGTTTTACGGGACTGACCCAACCGGGCCTCGCCCTGAACAGCTTCTGTTCGGTGAGCCTTTTTGTTGGAGGATCGTCTTACATTGTTGCTCCTTTCGGTTTTGCAAGAGCACAAATCAATAAAATTTGATTTTTCCTCCCAGCCTGTGTAATTGGGTTTTCAATTTTTAGCTGTGAACTTTGCTGCTCTTGGTGTCATTCCGCTTAATGGGCTTTCCTTTCCACAAAAGCCCCTTATGAAGGAATGCCAGGTGCCAGGAGGAAAAAAAAAAATCTTTTCGCCTTCTCCCTAAGATGTTACTCCATTGGAAGCAGGAATTGTTTTGTGAACCCCCCTTTTATATATAATGGAGCATTCCATTGTGTGGACCTCTGAGCCATAATCAGAAGTGGTACAGTCTGGCCCAGGCTCATCACTGAAATGGCAAAACTTGACCAAAAACACAACACACGGTTTGATTGTTTGTTTGTAAAGTTTGCACCTGTAAGTGAAGATCTACTCTTGTTGAGCTGGTGACATAGACGTCTTGTCACGTCTGATAAGCACATTTGTTTGTTGGCCGTGTAAGACATGGTATCGTTGGATATTAATTTTGTTGTTTTTTAAGACCTTTATTGTGCAAATGATGGCAGATCGGAATACCATCGTTACTTAGCAACCTGAACTGTGCTGCGCAGAGCAATGTAGGACTTAATTTTTTAAAAATACCACTTGATCTGTCATCCATCTCATAAGGAGGACAATGCCATGCATCAAGCATGAGTTTCCCCCCGGAACGGGCTTGGAAGCGTTCCATTTTAATGGTCCTTTTCAGTCTTAAACGAGCATGTCCTGAAACTGCCTGAACACATGTGCCGAAGATGCAGTCCTCAGTTTGCACTCACACAAGCGAGGGGAGAGAGGAGTGTCGGGTCCTGGTGTGGCCTCTGGGAGCAGCTGGGCCTGGGCACCGTCTTGGGGGTGCAGGAGAGGCATGGAATCCCGCTCTGCAGGCTGCATTTGGGGCAACAAACCCTCACCTGGGGCAGCCTGGCGCGTGCACCCTGGGTCCAGTTCCACGGATTCCGTTCCTGGTTCAAACGGACCCTGGAAAGCCAACGTGAACTGGCCAGCGGGCTGTGCAGCCGGTGCAGGCGCATGGGGATGTAACGGGCAGGAGGAGACCCCTGCTCTGCCGCAGGGAGCAGGGCTGGCTCCGGACCTTTGGAAGTCAAGGGCATGACCTGGACTGTTAGAAGCAAGCTGCTCTGCGCGGCCCAGAGGGTCTGGCGCTGTGAAGGTGTTCCCAGAATCTGAACTCCTTGGGATCCATCAGGTGTCTGTGCCGTCATCCTGCACCGCTTTACGTGTCGAGCCACCTTTGCTGCGTGGAAAGGCCTGGGCCTGCCGCCCGATGGGTGGCCACGTGGGGGAGCAGGACAGGCCCAGGCTCCCACCCTTCCAGGCCCCTTCCAACTTGCGGTGCATTGCATGCCAGGCGTGCGGCTGGGCGGGGAGCGGAGTGCAGCTCTTCCTCACGGAGGCAGTAGTGCTCGCCCCAGGCTTCCTGGCTTGGGTCCCTTGCAAGCCCCCCGTGCCGTGCCCAGACTGGCTCGGCGGTCCCGCTTCAGGGGAAGTGAAGGATGGTGCAGGCGAAGTGAGCGCATGCTAGTCTGTGAGAGGGGAGGCAGCACAGAGTCTGCATGAAACTTGGTGGCTGGGCAGCGGTGGGAGGAAGCGTGTGGGCCGCCTGCACGAATATTCTCCCCGTTCCTGCATGCCCAGTTAGCAGGTTAGTTAAGGTTGCGTCTCAAGCCACTGTCCTACCAGCAGAAGGCCTTCCGCCAGTGCCTACAATGTGCTGCTTCCTTGCAGCCCAAGTGGACTCCTGTGTATTAAAAGGACTGGGGAGGGAGAAGAAGCCATTCATGGAGCACCCTTTGCCGGCATTAAACCTGCAATGCAATTTGCCTTCTTCGGGAGCCCTCCCGAGCCGAACGAGAGCATTCAGCTGCGCGGAAGCTAGACGTTCAGGAGAGCAAAGCGGGCCTTCCACTTCGGCCTCCCCCGTCCTGCCGCAGTTCAAACATTTACCTGTCTTGAGGCCGCAGTCCTATGCCCACTGACCTGGGGATTCAGCGGGTCTTACTTTGAGGAGACGTGGTTGGGCAAATGCTTGCCATGAAGCGGCATTGCTGCCCGTGCCCGGCAGGCCTAAGAAAGCTGGGGTAAGTTTTGTTTTAACGCTGCACCAGGGGAGAGGGTTGAAATGCACCCAAGCCTTGCCGGGCAAGAGGACCAGAGCATCAGCTGGAGAGAAGAGGACAAGGGGGAGGTGACTCGCCTGAGTGAAATATGACCAGTGGAGGGACCAGCTGCAGGGGGTGCAGGCTGGGTTTTTCCAGCAGCTCATCCGTGGTGGCACCGTATATGTAAACCTTGCCATCTTTCTGTTAGGTTTTATATCCCATCTTCTGTCCTCCTGCAAAGACCCCAAGACAACTTGCATGCCCCCCACCCATTGCACGCTCACAACGACCCTGAGAGGTAGGTCAAGCTGAGTGTCAGACACTGGCCCAAAGCTTCATGACTGGATGGGAACTAGAACCTGGATCCCCCAAGCCCCGATCCCACCCTGCAGTCACTGCCCCGTGGCTTCTTCGTACAGACACATCCGTGTGCATCTGTCTATTTACAGCCCACTCGGAGTGACATGTAAGCTTGGCTGAACGGATCTTATTTCTGGCTGGTGCCGCTTCTGCATTTGTCCTCTCCTTCCCACTCTTCTGTTCCAGTTCTGCATTCATCTGTAATTTGGGGGGTGGGGGGGGGGAATCAACCCTCCATCACATCTAAATGCTTTTAAATTCAAAGTGACACATCACTTCAGCATTTAAAGAGTTGATGAGCCACTTTTCCCAAGGTGGATGAAGAATAATTGAGCTCCCAGTAATAACAATATTTTAATTCCCAATAAGAATGACATATTCCCAAATAATAACGGATAGGCAAGAAGGAAGGCTGTGCTTCTAGAGGGGCTACATGCAGGGCAGGCAAGCTCCGGTCACGCTTTTCGTTTTGCATTGCACCAAGGAAAGGGCAACGTTTTTCAAGACAATAGTAGCCTGCAGCTTTGCAGTTACATCTGGCACCTGTCTTAAAATGGGCCTGGAAGCTCAGCCCACCTTGCTCCCCGGGCTTCCCCTCTGGGATCTGCTCTATTCCCTTCCCATTATCCCCCGAGCACCACCGAGTGGTTTCATGCAATCCCTCCCTTCCAAAATGTTGGAACGCTTCACCTCAAGTGTAGTTATCGGCAGTGAGAGGGTCACGCAATGCTTGAAAGCTTTCACGGGAGATTCTATGTAAATCCTCGTGCAATGCCCTGAGCCAGCTTCCACAGTTCTTCTTTCTATGCTATCCTCAGAACAACAAGCCTGTGAGGCAGAGAGTCGGGGACTGGTCTGAAGAGCCCCTCATGGCTGAGTAGGGACGTGAATGTGGGTCTCTTGAGTCTCAGTCCAGTGCTGTTGCCTCCACACCGTAGCAGCTCACAGAACAAGCTCGTGCTTTGCCCCCCGCCCCCCGCTTGGCCTTCCGCTCCAATGCACTTGGAATGCGGCCCCCAGGGAGCCTTCAAAACTGGGTCCAGTCCTTGGGCTGCAAGAGGTGCCTGAGATGCAGGCCTGAGCTGCAGGCAGCAGGCATCTGTGGCTGGAGCTCCACGGCCGGGGATGGTGGAAGGCTTGGCACTGAGGCCGCAGGGGCAAAGGCAGGAACAAGCAAGGTCGGAAGCCGGCGAGGCAGGGCAGCTCCAGGAGCAGCAGCAGGGCAGGGCAGGGCAGGGCAAAGCCAGTCCAGAAGCCAGGTAGACGCAGGGGCAGGAGGAGTCAAGACAAAACTAGAGGCAAGACCAGAAACGTACCCCAGCCAAGTTGGGGTACCCAACTTACCCCAAGAGGCAAGACCAGAAACGTACCCCAGCCAGCCCAAAGCAGCCCTGCATCGCTGTGGTCGAACATGGATGTGGGGAAGCCTCTTCCAGAGCTCCAGCTGCACCTCCTGATCACATAGGCTCCCGTCCCTGCAAGCAGTAAGGGTGCTTCTGCTCTGGCGTGCTCTTTGGGGGGGGGGGGGGTGCCATGCTGCCCTTTTTGACCACGTCACCAGGGGGCGCTGTGTTGCTGCCTCAGATCCTAACAGGTCTGCACCCAGAAGCTGCTTCCAGGAAACATTCCCGGTCCTGTCTAGAGAGGCTGGGATCCAATCCTGGCCCTTTTGCGAGCAGCCGCTGCAGCCTTTCGTTGCATCTGTCCCTCGTGAAAAAAGGTCCCGCACGCATCTGTATGAAGATGGGATGTTAATTCCCCCTTGGAAGAGCTTTCTGTGTGGAATTTTGCAGATGGCAAACCATGTGCCTTGAGCAGAAAGCCAAATTGACCTGGCAAATCTGAGAAACGCGGCTGAGCAAGGCTTAGATGTTGGCAGCAAGGGATTTCCACAAAAAACGCACCAGCAGTTTCTGAACAGCTTGGCTCCATCCCTTCTGCCGCTCCAGGAAGGCAGAGCCCAGGCGCATCTCTCATGTGGAACTGGACTCGGGGCTGGAAAGGGTTTGGCACCCCTGTTTAAGATGATGGCACCAGAGTGGCCTGGGCGGGTTCGAGAAGTGGGGCATAGCTAAGGGCTATATTCCCACACACATTGATCTATATCAGCCTTGCTAGCTCAGTCGGTGGAGCGGGAGACTCTTAATCTCAGGGTCGTGGGTTCAAGCCCCACATCGGGCGGCAGGTTCATTCTATGTTTCTATATGGAATGGGCTTCCCCGGGAGGTGGTTGAGGCCCCATTGGTGAGGGTGTTCAAGGATAGGCTGGGCATGCACATGGTGGGCATGTCATGAGAAGAGCCGGCTGGAGCCGGGGGTCAGACTAGATGGTCTAGACTAGATGCTCTGTTTCTATGTTTTGCAACACCCAACACAGAGGGACTCACTTCTGAGTAAACACATCCCAGGTTGTACAACTCCTACTGAAATCAAGTCCCATCGATTTCGATCGGTCTGCTTTCTGTAAGACCATGTGTGAATCCAGCCACATTTACTCAACTAGGGAAACCTTCATTGTGATGTTAGTAATAACAAACTGGAAAGGAAACACACAATAATGGACATGATCCAAATATGTGATATCTCAAGGAAGGGAAAGGCTAATGAGACACTGGAACAAGGAGATGTGATCTCAGTTTACTTTTCTTTCTGGAAAAATATAATAAAACTTCACATGCCTTGCGTTACAGCAAGAAGTCCATTATCAGTGCATAGCAAATTAAAATTAGACTCCTTCACTGGCTTGGAATGGGAGCAAGATGTGCTTTCAATCAATTCACACGTCTTTTCTCCTGGGAAGGAAACCAACTCTTCTCTGTTCTGGAGGGGGATCGAGTTGACAACCGTGGAAAGTGGCAGACTTTGCTCTTTGCGATACAGACGGAGGACTTAGGTGGCAGTGACAGCTATTTAGGGAGTCCTTGCTTTTCTGGCCACAGCCGGGGCGTGCATCTGTAGATGCTCCTCCTGTGTATGAAACAGATAGCAGATGGACGGCCGATGGCGGGATATCTGTGGTACGGAGCACGGCCTGGACCAGCGAGTCGGAGCGTGGGAGCAGTTGCAACTGCTTGCACTTCCTGGGATTGGTGGCACGGAAACATCTTAGTGCTTAAACTAGCACCATCCGCTTCATTATCAGGAGAGCCATGATATTTCTATCCAGTCCTTTTTTCCTGCGCGGAAGCCAAGGCGACCGGCCTTTTGTCCTTGTGACAAGCCTGCGAGGCGCTTTAGCCAGCAATGTGGAGGCTGGCCTCTCATCTCCCCCTGAACTGCAGGGCCAAGAAGCGGGAGAGAACTCGGGCCTTCCAAGAGCCCGATCAGCACTCTTAATCTTGTGTTTATTTCATTTTGTTCTCACGCTCGCCTCTGTGCCGCACCGGCTTTGCCAAGGCACATGCCACTCCCGGTCCCACTTGTTCCTTCTTGCAAATCAGCTGTTTCTCATGAGGCCATGTAGGCTGGGGGTCCTTTTTGCATGAACGGCATTAGGGTTAAACATAGGCTGGCTATGCTCCGACCCCAAGAGGAAAGTCCTTGAGCTGACTTGACTTGCCCCGCAGAGACGTGGTGACAAGGTGAGCTGATAAGCCAGAATCGAGGAGCCTGAATTGGGAGAATCCATCCAATTTTCATTTTCCCATCGGATTCCTTTTTTTAAAATAATAAGTTTTATTTGAGAAATTATACTCCTACAAAAACAAAAAGAAAACTACAAGCAACATCCATCATCAAGAAACATCGAGCCCACTGGGTCAGCCCCCACATGCTTCTTTTTCCATCTATGATAACTTAAAAACATATTTAAATCTATGCAAAGTCCCATTTCTCTAGCCAATAATAAAAAGATTCCCAAGTTTGACAGAAGTCAGTATCTTCCTTCTCCTTCAATGATAAATTCAGTATATCCGTTTCTGCACAGTCCAGGATCTTTAAATCAATTCATCGGTGGGTTCATCGAATTCCTCATGCATTCTGATTTCGGATTTCCCATATCAGTTCCAGTTCTGTTAATGTGTGCTCATTTTATTGAATGGTATGTTCCACCTGACATCCAGCAGCACACCTAAGCTCCTACCAATTACTTCCTGGCCTTCTGATTCCCCACTGCAAGCGGTGGGTCCCATTGTGCAAATAGGACGTACTACTCCCACAAGGTACTACTCCCAAAAGAAGAATTAAGAAGCCCCAGGTGAGCAGAAATGCTTCTTTCTGGAAGGAAGCAGGTTGCCAGAAACCCTAACCAGTCTTTCCATTCCCTTTCAAGCCAATTTTCCATTGTTAGCACCAAACCTGCCTTCCACCAGCTGGTACCTTCCAGGTATTTTTGACTTCAGTTCCCATCAGCTCCAGGAAGCCTGGCCAGTTGGCAAGAGTGCCAAGAGTTGTAGTCCAAAACATCTGGAAGGCATCAGGTTTGGGAAACCTGGCCTAAACTATTTTTCCATTTTTTGGTCTTGCAATTTCAGTCCATGCTGTTATAAATAAATTATTAACCAACACTCTAGCACCATTTAGATTTCTCTGGGCTCATGCCCACAGGACAAACAGCGTGTCTAAATTTGCATATGCTTATTTATGCACACACTAAAAAGGATCTTGTCTCCCAAGATCACCTGTATTAGTACGACGGATGAATGGGCCGGGATGCTTAAGCAAGTGCCACAGATTTCGGGGTGGTGGGACGGAAAGTTTTGGGGGTGCATCGCTAGTGGGTTACCCAGTGATATGGCCTCTGCAGGGCACCACGTTGGTTCAGTCAGATATGAGCTAGAGTCCATCAACATTGGGAGGGCTACAGGCGTCCATCCCTGCTTTCAAACATTTTCTGCAGTATAAGAGTCTGGAGATGTTAACTAAAATTAACACAGTGAGTGACACAATTTTTTAAAAAAATCCTCTGTTTTCTTAAAAAACAAGGTTGGATACAAGCAACCTGCAAGTTCCACTAGTTTTTCTGATCCTTACAAGGTATTTTTATTTAAACCTTTTTATTTAAACATCATTTTAATTGTTAATATTATTTATTGATTTTACATCTTTGGCCAGGACATCTCCAATTATATTGCTTTTGTATTGTTATTATGTTATTTATTGTTGTGAGCCGCCCTGAGGCTTTGGCGAATGGGGCGGCATATAAGCTTTCTAAATAAAATAATAAAATAATATTTTCACTTTTGCGAATGATTGCTTTTTTGGAGACAGTAAATCTCACAACCAGTGGAAAGAGACAAATTTTCCCTCCACAGGTGGTATCCATGAGATTCTCCCAGGCCTTGTTTCATCCCACTTCTGATGAAATATATCGCTTGGATTTCTCCAGCAAAGCATACGGAGTGTTCCGTTGTTGTCTGAATTGCCTGCTTCGCCCCATGATTGAGTCTGGAGGGAGAAATTTTGTATCCATAATGCAACAGGTAGCCAACTTATTAAAATGCTTTCCGATATGGTGCCAATTATTTTATCACCCGTAGATGAGCTGCAATACTAGAGGCTGTTAAATTGATAAGCCTGTCGGAAGCAGGCTGCTGCTGTTTGAACTCGCTTTTATATTTTGCAGGGGTTCCATTGACTGAGCAACGAAAGCATGTACGGCAAGACGAGGACTTTTCAAACCAAAGATACCCAATAGCAGCAGTGAACTGGCGGGATTCACTCCTGTTCTTCAGCTGCAAGATAAGTCTTGCAGAGACCCAAACATATGTTCAAACTCGATGTGGGGTCTGTGTTTGAGATGTAACAGACAGGGATGAGAAAGCCAGAGAGATGTTCTCTGAACTCGACAGCGCAGCTCAGTTGCTTTCACTCCCCTTCCATTTGTGACCGGCTTTTCTACTCATTTCAAAGGGAAACGTGTGCATTGTCTTCCCCATTTTTCAAAACCATGCGCTGCCCTCACTGACTAAAGCACAAACATGCACATTTCCCACTACATCTCTTTCAAAACACACAATTTTCCAGTGTGATTGTATATGTAGGAATTCACCCCCCACCCCAAGCTCTCTATTCACATTTGCATTCACCCGAGATTGTGAGCAGGGCCTGTTCGAATGATTTGTGAACAGAAAGGAAAGTCTCATCCATCCCAACAGAGGCCTTGTTTTCAGATTTCCGTTGTGTTTGGTCCCCAAGCAAAACTGTGATATCCATAAGCCTGATTGCATTCCTGAAGCGAAACGAGAGAGACAGAGTGAAATGAGCGCTCCCACTGCTGCGAAGGCAAACGTTGCCGTGCAGAAATTGACGTGGAATTTAGCCCGTCCAGAAGGGATGCTCTCCGATGACCCATGTACCGTATTTTTCGCTCTATAAGACGCGCCTGACCATAAGACGCACCCAGTTTCTGGAGGAGGAAAACAAGAAAAAAAATATTCTGAATCAAATGGGCACATAATCGCAGGCACATTCCCCATCACTTCCCCATGGGCTGCACATCTGACAGACTCACTGCACACACATATTCGCTCTATAAGATGCACAGACATTTCCCCTTACTTTTGAGGGGGGAAAAAGTGAGTCTGATAGAGCAAAAAATACGGTACTTCCCTCGAAACAAACGCACATAGTGTTTTGCCCGTGGTGAAGATCAAGACTTCATTTTTGGTGGCTGCATTTCAGGGCCCTGTGAGGATGATGGAGATACTTTGGTTAGGCCTGAGCGGCTGAACAGACGACTGGTGCACAGAGGCATATGGGCTTTATTAAATCCATTCCATCTGTGCTTTGCTGACTGTCAGGTGTTCCTGTTCCACCGTCCGCTCATGGATGGAATTGGATTTTTCAAGACCAGCATCTCATCCTACTTGTGATAATTCGCATCAGCGCACCCGTGCACATAATCCAGTGCACCTTAGCTGGGGTGAATTGGCACAAATCTCACCCACCCCAAAAGTGAGAAGTTGGTTCAGGGAATTGGTGTGACTCGGAAAACAAAAGCCGGTTTGATGTGGGTTCCTCAGGATGCAGAGAACCTTGTGGAGCCCTCCAGAAGCTCTAGCTGCAGGTTACGCATCCCTGGATGAAAGTCTGAGCAGTACGGACCGAGGCGCGTGAGGCAGGATGGCTGTGAAGAGCAGGAGAGTGGCCCTAGAAGCTGGTGGCCCCGAATGCGCGGGAAATGCATCCGTTCTGGACGGGAGACTGAGCTTGTAAGGAGCTGTCCATGCAGCCGTGAAGCAGTTTTGGAAACGGAGCTAGGACGCATCCCCATGCACAGCTCCTTTACGACTCAGACTCACACGCAGGGTGGACACTGCATCCCATGGAGGTTGCAGTTAGCAGCCTCCACTGGGGACCAGCAGCCCTGCTGTGCAGAGCAACAGTCGCAGGGTGCAGATTTGCATCCACAGAGGACCTTGCCAGCATTGGGCAGAATTCAATTCTGAAAGGATGAGCATATTGTCATCCCAGGGGTGTTCAGTCTCCTTCAGCCCAAGAGACAAAATCTCTCTCAGAGAAGCTCCCACAAGCCTTATTCCAGCTGTGGGCAGGCCAAAGGACTCTGGCATAGCTGAGTTCAAAGCTCTTGTTGCTGTAACTGAGCCGTACAAGAGGCATTCAACCTTTTAGAATGGGATAACTATCGGGGAAAAGCCACGAAACCACCCGATGATTGGTGGCTGGGGAAGGGAAAAGGGTGTAGCTATCCAGGGGAGCCATTTGGCACACCTGTCTGCACCCCAGTCCAGGCACAGAGATGCAGGATTCTGCAGCTCCCCTGTCCTAAATGGCAGCTGGGAGAGGGAACGGGAGAGAAAGCTTGCTCGGCAGAATGGCAAACGGAAGAGGTAGCGCTCTCCTGCTGTCCCTGTCTGTGATCCAGCCCGCAGTGCCAGTTCTGGCTTTTGGTGGCCCTCTGAGGTCCTCCACCTTCTTCTGCAAAGTCACTTCCCAGGTCACCAGCGGTTCCTGCCCTTTGTCCTAGTCCTCAGCACGGATGCCACTTGCTGGCTGGAAGGCAGAAACCTGGCAGCAAGCAGGCCATGGAATCTCCTGCACCTTCTTCTCACCACCACTTTTGTGGTCTGGCCAAAGCAAGACAGGGGAGCAAATGGGCTGCAAGGGTGAGGTGGGAGAGCAACTCCAGAGAGGACTTTTAGAGAGGCCTTTCAGGGCAACAGGGCCTTGGCAGGTGTCAGACCATTCCTACCTGTTGGAGGTGGGAAGGACAGTTGCTCTTGGTGCTCGTTCTCAAGGCTTGCTGATTGGAATTCGGAGAAGGAGCCAGAGGTGGCCTTGGAATGAGGCCAGTTCCAGATGTGGAGATGAGAGAAGTGGAGTCACCCGTCTCAAGGCTGGACTCCCCGGGTGCTTCCGTGGCCTCTGAGAATAAGCCAGTGGGAGTGGGCTTGGAACAGGGGAATTTCTTGGAGACAGACAAGGCAGGTACGGCTCTTGATCCCGTGACGTGATGTCAGTAGACGAGGGCACTCCAAGTAGAAGATCGGAATTGGTGTGCAAATCCTCTTTTCCAGAAGAGGCCTCCAGAAAGGATGCTCCTCAGCAATACTCCTAAGGAGAGTTCCTAGAAGTAAACAATAGATTGGCTGCGATGAACCGCTCTGCATGCTCAGCGATTCCTTTTGGGTGTCTGTGTTTCTGGACAATGCTTTCGTCGATAGAGAACGTTTTGCAAGAAGGGTGTGTGAAGGAAGGAAGTCTAGCTCACAACATGGCCGTTGACACCAGCGCCTGCGCATCTGTACCAGTGTCCACAAAAGAAATGGAAAACATGTGGAGAAAATTATGTAAAAATGCCCTTTTTCTAGGGCAGTGAGAACAATGAATCAGTGCAGTGTTTATACTGGGCTTGGCACTCGCCTGCTTGTCGCATCCTAATGTTGTGTACACTGCTCTGCAAAACAATCCTTGTTGGATGAAAAGTGGATCATAAATATTAGAAGCAAAATCAACACATAAAAGGAAGGAACCTTCCCAGAATATTTGCCAGAAAATGCCTTCTGAGAAAGCATGGCTCAGCTTTTTCTGAAGCAGTCTGAGAAGCAGCATTTCGGTTTGGTGCTCCATGGGTTTGAGCGGCTGCCTGGACCGAAGCATCTGAATATGAACTTCAGTGAATATTCTTTCAGCCCTGTTAGATTTAAGTTGATGTGTTAACTGTCTCCTATCAAAAATACTTTGCCAAATCAGGGCATTAATCTCTCTCTCTCTCTCTCCTGTTTGCAGTTTAATCTGTCTGCAGATTAATCTTCCTGCTCTGACATCACTTTCCTGCTGTCTTGGTTTAATGAAAATAAATGAATTCATATATCCTTTTCAGTTCACATCCTCTTGTGGAGCAGGCAGCATTAATCTTATCTGCTCTCAATACAGAGGCTTGTTACAAACAAATAAAGCAGATTGGGATGGGGGGCATGGGAAGTCTTGGGGAGGAAAAATGCCCGCAAAAGAACTTCTTTTGCATGTGTCAAAAGAACAAGGATGCAAGACTGGCTTCAGCCATGGGAGTGCATTAGGAAAAAGGCACTCCCTTGGGACCTCTCCCTCTCCCCTGTTGTTCGTTCCTCTGCCTGCCTGCCTGCCTGCCTGCCTGCCTGCCTGCCTGCCTGCCTGCCTGCCTGCCTGCCTTCCTTCCTTCCTTCCTTCCTTCCTTCCTTCCTTCCTTCCTTCCTTCCTTCCTTCTCTTTTATCCCAACTTTTTTTTCCTTTCAAGGACCTTGGGTGACCTAGATCATTCTTCTCCTCTCAATTTTATCCTCAAAACTATGACCCTGTAAGGTAGGCTGGACTGAGTGTCTGTGGCTGCTCCAAAGTCACCCAGTGAGTTCCCAGATTTCCTGAGCACCAGTCCCTCACTTTTAACCACTATACCACAGTGACTCTTTATATAAATGCATAAATCTTACATGTATACCTCATATTTCTTCCTTTTGCAAGGAATGGGATGTGACTTAGAAACATAGAAACAGAGTGAGTCAGAAGGGGCCTCCCGGGTCATCTAGTCTGACCCCCGGCTCCAGCCGGCTCCACTCACGACAGGCCCACCATGTGCATGAGTGGGGGCTTACACAGTCTTACACCCCATTTTATCCTCACAACAACAGTCCTGTAAGGCGGGTGAGGCTGAGAGTGAGTGACAGGCCCTGAGTCACCCAGTGAGCTTCCTGGCTGAGTGGGGACTAGAACCTGGATCTCCTGGCTTCCTGGCCCAGTGCTTTTAGGCTGCATTCACACACAATGAAAATCCATGGCGGAAATGGCTTGTTGTTACGTGTGAGTGCCAGAAGCATGGTGCTTTGCATCACATTTGATCTCTGTGAATCTCCGTGCAGAAGCAACGGGCTGCCCTAAAGTCTCCGCATTTCAGCACTGGTTCTTGTTATGTGTGAAACTGCCTCAGAGGGGGCATGCGAGGATGGAAGACTGTGGGGGGGGGGCAGCTGTGCTACTCTCATGAGTAGACAGGCTCCGCAGAGCAGTGGGGACTAGTGGTCGGCTGAGCACACGCCCAAGGGAGCATGTGAGCCTGTAGGGGTGAGGCCGGTCATGCAGGCAGGGCTGTGCTAGGATAGGTTCCCAGCCATGGGGCTGATGGGGTGCGTGCTGCCCTTTGGAGTGACGATGGATGCATGTTGAGACTCCTCACGAGAAGTTGCCTCATGAACATGAGTGTTATGGCCCGGCAGGCTGGCTTGGCCCCTTGGCAGGATGCGACACTAGGTGGCCCACCGTTACCGCGTTCCTTTCCCACCATCCTCTAGAGCGGCAGCAGAGCATTGTGGGAAATAAAATCGACATCTCGTTGTCTGCTGGTGCCAAGTATCTTTTGCAAAGGGAGGGGAAGAAGCAAGCAGCATCACAATGCTACTAGTGATATGGATTTTTAGTGGAGCTGCATTAGAATGGGACATGGAATCACTGAACATTGCAGGAGCAGGACTAGCTAAAAGCGGCGCGTCTCGTGGTTTGATGGCATGACGCTTGGCCTGCAGGGTTCAGTCCCAAGGAGATAATACTGTGGAAAGAAGCCTTTTTAAAATGTCAGGAGTGTGCAAGTTGCAGCAGCCGGGGCAAGAGATAACGGAGTGCTTGGTGGCTTCTGGCTCTGTTTTGAATTGCTGCCTTTTATTTATAGATTATCTAGCTCTGAATTTTCTTTAAGAAAAGATGGAAGGAAGGAAGGAAGGAAGGAAGGAAGGAAGGAAGGAAGGAAGGAAGGAAGGAGAGAGAGGCATCTTAAGGATGCAGTATGTGACACTAAAAGGCAGACAGATCAGGTTAGTTTATTTCTGCCTGACATCTGGAAGCATTAAATGTTAGCACCACTTTATGGGCACCCCTTTGCTATGTCGGTTGATAACGTGGTTGTTTTGGAATGTGGAAGAGGAACAGCCGAACGCCGTACGCTCCTCTCGGATTGGGGCATGCACAGACTCCACCTTGGTCTCTAACTGAGTTGGATGGATGACACCATTTGCACCCACGGTGCTTTTTTAAGCATCTGGCCTGCTGGGGAATCTGCAGGTTGGATGAACAAAACTCTGTTGAGATCCTTTGTGGATTTCCCTGATATCCCAAGTCCCACCAAGCTTGCCTTGTAGCAGTGGATCGTCGGACGTTGAATAGTAGAGTTGGAAGGGGCCATGAAGGCCATCAAGTCCAACCCCCTGCTGTTGCAGGACACCAGTATGGCTGTCCAGTTTCTTCTTGCATGTCTCTAGTGTGGGAGAGCCCACCACCTCTCCAGGCAGCTGGTTCCACTGTCATACTGCTCTGAAAGAAGGTCTGAAGGTGGAGGCTACTTGATCTACGTAATTTGCCCATGATGGAGAACCTTGCATGGCCAAGAGTCTCAATTGCCGTAGGGACTGGCTTTCTTCAGCTGCAGAAGAGCCTTTAGGGATGTGGGAACAGATTCCAAGTCAGAGGAGAGGCTGGACTGCATAGCAAGATGCCAAGGCCAATGGCCTCAGGGCTGCAGTTGAGAGTCAGTTGGTCGCAGGGACCATGAGTGAGCATCCTGATGGAGAGAGGTGGAGAGCAGCTACAATCTCTCCAGCCTCAGGGCTCATGTCTGCCACGAAGGACCAGGCACTGCAAGCCGCTGGCACTGAGGCAGGACGAACTGGGTAAGCTGAGTTTGGAGGGAGGAGAGAATCAACTTCTTGCCAATGCATTGTGTTTCCTTAACGGTTAACATTCTAATGATGCTTATTTCTTTTGCGATTGACTCCTGCAGTCCACTTCGTTTGTGCATTTAATCCGGTCTGACTGGCTTGCATTAACATCAACAAGTGCTCTCAGAAACCCATTATCCAGGACTGCTTGGAAGGAGGCAGAGAATTGCCGTCTCAACAATTACGTATGCATTAATTAAAATGATTGTTGTACTGCTTTTCAACATATGATACCCGTGCAGGGTGTTATGGAAAGTGCAATTTCGTTATTTTGTTTAGTAAATTCTATCACTGTGCTATTAATGTGTTATGCAGTGCAATCAATGAAACAACATTGAACACGGCAATACACTTGAACTACTTGAAGCCCAGAGGTAGATTCAGGTCCCGAGAAGGTCTCACCCACCACTCCAATGGTGGGTGGAACTGGGGGTGTCAGAGAAATCCACAATGGATTCAAAAGAGTTTGAATTCCTAAGAATCGAGCTCACACATTCTGTGGCAGACCAGTTTCCCCAGGTTGCTCAAACTAGTCTGTGGACTAGTATTTTAGCTTTCTGTAATTTCTACACCAACGTAGTTACAGCAAATTTGTTTTAAAAACCCATTGGCCTTACATGTGCATTTCCCCCACTGGCTAAATTGTGAAAATATGAAATTTGGTGGGATCTGTTTATAGTTGGGGAAGGTGGTTCACTGATCCTGCCAAAGGATGGATGTTGGAACAAAATTTCTGGCAAAAAAATTCCTGAAAAATGAAAACAGAACAGTTTTTACAATGTCTATACACCCCTAAATAAGGCAAAAAGAGGGAGGAAGGTCAAAAGATTTTAGCTTAAAGTTTCTCTGAAACCTTGGAAAGAGTTTAATCTCTAAGAATGGGGAGGAAATTGCCAAAGTGAAGAAATGACTGAACAATTGATGGTTGGAGGAAATTCCCTGGATAGATGAGGAAGGGGATATGGCCAGCTGGGCAATCCTTGGTAAGAGCTGATTCTAGAGATGCGAGGCCACCACCAAAAAGCCCCCGTGTCTTGTTCTCAGCAGGCTGCCCCCCTTTGCTGATGACCTCAATGCAGGTTGTTACCAGAGAAGGTGGCCCTTCAAGCAATCTTTTGGGTCTGGATAATTTTCATGGCATTAGGAAGTTGGCACTTTTATGGTTTGGTTGAAGGGGGAATGGAGATACAGTGATAAAGGCAGTGTTTCGCATCAAGGCTTTGGATGAAGAACAGCCCAAGGCAAGATAACGTCCCTTTGGATCCTTCCCCCACCCCATTCCCATATGGAATTTTCCTTCCCAATGGCGCGAGTGCCTCCCTCCCACTGCAGTGTGCAGAGGGATGGAAGGAACGCCTTGCCAACTTGCATTATCTTGGGATGGAGCTTGATCGCGGTGTGCTGACCTTCTAGCAAGGATGGCAGAAATGCAAAGGGTGAAGAGCAGCAATTTATATGTGCAAGGACAACGCACAATATACAAATCATGTTGGAGATACAGTGTGCTTCAGCTGTGTGACGACAGTGCTTTTCCGGCACCTCCAGTGTGATCACAAGACACCATGTGTCATGCATCACATGCTGAAGGATGCATCCAAACAAGGCCTGGGTTAAGCAACCACAGGGCAGAGGAGGAATTAATTTTGCCACGGGGGTGATTCTGCTTTCAGTTCATAGGCGGCAGGAGAGAAGATAGTGAGCACAGCATTTCGGCAGCTGCGTTGGCAGATTGGGCACCCGACCAGCGTACCAGCGCTTTGTGGTGCTGACAGCCGGAAGTGATCAAGGGGCCCCTCTCCCCCGCTTTGCTCCTCCGCAGCGATAAGGAAAGAGTGGCATAGGAATTGCTTGCAACCGGTGCTCGGATACTGAGCCTGGGGAAGGGGAAAGGGAGCACCGCTGAGCTGGGAGGTGGCCGGAGGTGAAGGGATGCCCAGCTGCAGTGGAGGCAGTGCAGCAATTCTGGTGGTCCCGGAGTCCCAACTTGGCCATCCGGCTTTCTCATGTGGCTTCCCTCTTTCCCTGGCCACAAATCGTTTGGTAGCTTCTCAGCTGTGCTATGGTTTTGGTTCCTCAATTCTGCAAGAAAGAGGCACTTTTCCTAAGGCCTAGATAGTGTCAGTAGGAGATTTCAGCTAAGCTAAACCATGCTCATATTTTAGGCTTGTCTTATGGACTTACCACCTTGCTCCCATGTAATGTGGTCCCAGAGAACTTATCAGAAATGAAACCCACACATCTAGAAAAATACATGGATGTGTGAACTCAGTTTTTCTTTGGATTCTCCATTTCTCCATGGTTCACTGTGAACTTCTCAGCCCAAAGTATGTGCACAAAACTGCCCCATTAGGAGAAATTCAGTGGGAAAATGAAGATGGTTTAGTTATTAAAATAACAGGCTGGTTCAGCAATTGAATGCAATGAACATGCAAAATATATTTCACTTTGCATATTGAAATATCAATGACCTGGTGGGAGTTTGGAAATTAGGATTTGGGAATATGGTAAATTCTTCAAGATAACACTCTTCGGAAATGGTCTAACCGCGCTAAATCTTTTTTTCCAGCTTGAAGTTGACCTAAAGCTAGCAGGCTCGAGACAGAGGTTGCTGCTTTTCTCAACTCTGGGCCTACCTTTGATAGCCCCACTGAAGCCCTGTTTCTTGTCCAGCTTCAGGCAGGACTCCTCAACTTCTCCTGCAACTCGTTTCCTCCTGGCCCAGGGTGCTTTCCCCTTCATGTTTGGCCTCTCACAGTGTATCTGACCCCTTGTCTTTCTTTCAGGCCCTCACTGGTCCTGGAGCTGAAGCGTTCTTTCTTTCTGGGTAATGACATGCGGGGATTTGTGCCCCCAAATGATGTGGTCTATGCCTTGTTTTGCTCTCTCTGCTCCAGCACATCCCTGGACTGAACATATTCCATGCCCCTTAATATTCAGGAGTGTTTACTTTGGAACACTTCCTAATTGGCAGTATTTGCATTGACTTGTTTATCTTTAAAGTGCAGAATTTGCAATGAACCTCTAATTTCTATCTTTTCTTTATCAGTTATTTGCAAAATGGGCAATTTAGCAGGATGGATACTTGCTTCACATTTTAAAGACAAACAAAACAAACCAGCAACAAAAAGCAGTATCACATTCTGGTAATCTTGGAGTCCTGATTTCCCTCGCCACCCTCCTATTGACAAATCTTTATTGCACTGGATAACTCTGGTTCTTGGAGCAGGGGAAAGAAGTTAATAGAAGAAGAACACATGCTCTCCTTGAGTGGGTCATTAGCATATCTCAACTGGAATGCGCCGTTTGGATGATGCACACGTGGTATTGTACTCTGGTTATTGCTGCTCGCTTGAATTGCTCTGTAATGAAAACAAAGTAACCTGCAAGAGGATTAATCAATTATGGTTTAGGGATATACAGGCGGGCACAAGGAAGTGTTTGTTTTGAGTTCCTCTTGATGCGCTGAACCCAATCGAATTTGTGCCGTGAAATGATGTAGTGGAACCGGAACTCACAGGGCTGACGTGCTGGGAAGGGTTGATTAGCATCATCTGCCAGTTGCTTTAGTTGGGAGCTCGTGGGAAAAAGGGACTCTCCCAGCAGCTATAGGCTGTTGTGAGCAATCCCTGTTGAAATTCCAGGGATAGCCTCCTGTGCAAAGCCACTGCTAATGGGAATTCTGCGGCCCTGGAAAACTCGACCTCCAGTGCAATGGCAAAAGTGGGGAAGGCGCCGTCCTGGAGAGGATTTGTGCCAGGATAAAGTCATGGCCTGATGTATTTTGGGATGGCTTGGGCTGGATGAATAATGACAGAAGAGGAAAATGTTTTCAAAAGAGGGGCAAAAGGTATGTGCAAGAGACACGCAGATGGCTCAACCCAGTGGCTTGCAGTCCTGAGTCTGCTTGGGAGTGTGGCCATGGGAACTGTCGTTGTCAAGACATGGGTCCTCCTCTGTGTTTCAGCAGCCTGTAAAGTTGAGTTTCACGAGGCCGGACCTGTGCGTTCCCGCGAGGCCCTCTCTGTGGGTGCCCTTGAGGGATTCAGCCATACAGCGGGGCTCTTTCTGACTGGGTCGAACATGTTCAGCTGCGTGTCTGCAGGAACTTCTGCCCTCCACTCAAAAAGGCTTAGTTAGTTGGTGATTGGCTAATAAAACTTTCTTTAGCTTCGCTACTGATTTTGGAGGGTGCTGCTTCTTGTCTCCATCTATTGTTTTGACTTCTCTTCCTCTTCTTTATAAAATTTGTATGCTGTCCAATGACTTGCATCTCTGGATGGCTTACAACATAGGTAATTTGACAACCCACTCTGGCTGCAAGTTAATAACATGCAACAAAAAAATCAAGATTAAAACATATTAAAATATTGATTAAATAAAAAAGTCTTAGCCTGGCACCAAAAAACAAATAACGATGGTGCCAGGCGGACCTCTCTGGGGAGCGCATTCCATAGTCGGGGCGCCACCGCAGAGAAGGCCCTCCTCCGGTCTCCTAACGTCTTTCACAGAGGGTTCCCGGAGGAGGGCTTCTGTTGCCGATCTCAGGGGGTGGGAGGGCAAATAGGGAAAAAGGCGTTCCTTTAGGTCTCGTGGTCCCAAGCTGTTTAGGCTTTTCTGTCTCTCTGTTTAGTTCTGTCCTGTTGCTTTGTTAGGTCTGGGTAGTTTAGCCATTGTTGTTATTTGATCTTTTAAGTTCTGTCTTCCCCACTATTTGGCTTTCCTTTCCCTTTTTTATACATAAACTTGATTTTGTTGATCTGTGCCATCGAGTCATCTGATGAACACAGTTCTCCAAGAAGATCCAGAAGAGGCATCTTTGAACACTAAAGATAGAAGCAGAGCCCTGTCAGATTATTCAGTGGCATATAAATTTAAAAATAAACAAACAAATACTGGATTTTCTTGGAGAACTGGGCCCTGTGGAGTTGGAATCCATGAATGCTTTTCCATGACATAATTCCTGCCCTTCTGTCTGAACCATTAACTCTTGGGGCTCCATTTTCCAAAGACAATTGGTTTGGGCTCCCTGAGGATGATGGTCCAGGGTCCTGACCCATGACAGATTTAGTCTCTTGGTGCTTCTCCCAGTAGCTACCAAGGAGCAAATGATGAGGTGGAGTCCAGGACAGGCATGAGAGATGAGCCCTGGCAGGGTTGGGGACTCTGGCAGTGGCCCAAGGATACCAGGTACAGATGCCAACCTTGGTTGGTAGAAGATTTCGCTAGCTCAGTAAGGTGGACCCTTCTGGAATGTTGCAAGGGGGGTAGAAAGGGGTTGAGTTTTTTTATTTCAAGCTCAAGCAGAAGACCTAATTAAAACCAGTGTCCTTATATTGCTGGGTAGTATTAACGAGGCTGTGATTCCGAACAGGTGTAACAAATGAGTAACCGTAAAAACAAATCGCAGCGAGTGAGTTCATATATTGCCTCTGCAAAGCTGGCTTTGGGGTAAGATAGAATGCATGAGAAATATCAATAAAATGCATTAATGGAACTTGACAGCAGGGAGTCGTTGAAATGAAATTAGCCTAACCAACTCTGAATGAGCAATAAATAATCAACATTTCTCTGCCCCTGAGGCTCGTTTTCCTTAAGCCAAAACTCTCTGTAGCCCTTGTGCAATGCCTCTTTCTTTAGCATGGTTTGGACAGACTGCAGCAAAAGTACTGTCCTGCAGCGTCAAGGGATGGGAAGGCATGGCAGGGCACGCTCCGTGGCGTTCATCCCTTGCAGAGTCCCGCTTGTGTGTTATAGCAACCTTCCAGGAACTGTCCGTGGTGCTGAACTCCATCCTCCAAAATAGGCTCACCACCATGGAGCCATTGCAAGTTCAAATAAAGCTGAAGAGGAGGAGGAAGGACCATTCTCCCATGAGATATGGCTAATGAGGTCGTTCGTCAATGGCCAGTGATGCTTCACTGAGGCATCCTGAACACGATCAATGGCATCAGGTAACAGGTGTTTAAAGCATTGCTAGAAGGCGGCAAGCCCTCGGTCTGGGACAGAAATAGAGGGGGGAAAGAGCTCAAGGAAGTTGCAGAAATCTCATTTTTGGGGCTGATTGAAGGATGGAGCCATGCAACATTCCGGCTGGCTCACAGAGAGCAGTTTAGCACCAGTCTATCATTTTATAATCTCGCGGACCTGTTGCTGAGACGATGCAGTAGCTGTAGCCGAGCCGCTCAGTCCGAAACAACGGCTTGATGGAACTCCAAGAGCACTTCCAGGTGCGACTGTAAGCCAGGTGAACAGTCCCCCTTCCCAGCCTCCAGAGTTAAATAAAATAAATAAATAAAAGCTAGTTCAAAACTCATATCATACTGTCTTAAATGGAGCAGTTATCCATCAAAACACAATGCAGAAGTAGCTGAGAACAGTTCTCTTTAAAACCAGCAATGATGGCATCGCGTGCTTGTCCTGGAGGAGGGCATTCCAGAACTCCAGGGGCTTCTGCGGAAAAGGCTGTGCAGAGCATCATATGCTGGGCCTGTGCAACCTTTCTCCCACCTGTGCATCTTTCAGGATCTCCATTTCTCCTTTGTGAAAAAGGAGAAGTAATTGGCTCTTTGCTTAGCTCTCTTACCAAGTTTTGAAATGTTGTGTTAAAACAAATCTCTGATTTCTGGACACTCACCATTTATCTGTCCATCTACCCATCTCTAATCTCTCACCATCTATGAATGGTCTCTGGGGTATAGCAGAAAATTGATTCTGCACTCTGAACAGGTTGTTAATTAACAATTAATTCCCCAAAGCCTGAATTCTGCTGACCCTTGATTAAGAGCCGTATTGATCTAGATTAGGTGTGGGCAACTTAATGTTCTCCTAATAGTTTGGCCTACAACTCCCACCATTATTCCTAGGGATAATGGGAAAAGTGTACCTTTGGATGTTTCAGTCTATCCTACCGCAGATCACAGGTACAGAATCTCAGGGCCACGTGCCCAAGTGTGGGTCAAGTTGGGTCTCACTTTGGCTCATTGGAGTTCTCTGGATGGCCACCCCCTTTCAACAACTGCTGATCAATTGGTCATTCCTGGCTTCTGTGTAGTTCTGTCCTCTATTCTAAGCTGTTGCATTGTCTCTTCTAAGACATAGCCTCTGGTGGAAAACCTTTAAGCCACAATATGCCTGCATTTTTGGTCTCAACTCTTTGGCCTTCATCTCCACCTACCACTGACAGCATCTCCAGAGTTTGAATTTGTCTGAAAAAGATTTGACATCTTACATTTCCTTTGAGCTGGGATGGTCATCTCTCCCCCCGACTCACCCCACTGCCCACTGCGTAAATTGCCATTGCCTGAGTTATCCAAGAAAAGGGTTTTTGTCATCCTTAAAAACAGAAGCTGTGAATGCAGAAAGGGAGAGTGAAAACAAAGCAATTAATAACACCAAGAATAGATATTGTTCCTGTGATGTGGGAGTGTGAATGGAACACGCAGGTTCTGGGTATATTTTCTTTTGAAATAGATTTGAATAACATCATAGGCAAGTTTTGGTGGAAATCAACAGATTTCTAAAAGTGGAGATTTTTTTGGAAAAAAAAGTTTTATTTATAGAGAGTTAATAAGGGAGTGGAGTGGGCTGTATATGAAATATCAGCTCTCAAAGGGATGAAGCAAATGCTTATCAGAGAGTTGCACTAAGCAAACGCCCTTTGCTTGTGATCCAATTCAATGGTCCATCCACTTGAAGCAACGTGTTTGAAAACAGCACCGCATTTCAATATAAACTAACCACCTGAGGCTCCAATCTGGCCAGCCCTTTCCTCCCTCCCTCCCTCCCTCCCTCCCTCCCTCCCTGGATGACTGAAAACAGTGGATTAAATAAATAAATATTTATCGGATGCAGTGTATTATGTGTGGTTTGTTGTATATGGTTGCTTTGTCTTTGTCTTGTTTTGGTAAGCTGTTCAGAGACTTTTAGCATTGGGGCAGCTTCCACTGGGGACATAACTCCAGTCCTCTATCTGCTCCATTGGCTTCCTGTTGAAGTCTGGGCCCAATTTAAGGTGCTGGTTATTACCTATAAAGCCCTAAATGGCTTGGGACCAGAATCCCTGAAGGAACGCCTTTTTCCCTATGTGCCCTCCTGCCCCCTGAGATCGGCAGCAGAGGCCCTCCTCCGGGAACCCTCCGGGAGAGACATCAGGAGGCAAAGCACCCGGAGGAGGGCCTTCTCCTTTGGTCTGGGAGCAAAAGCATCCCCCTTCAACTAAACTGCTGGGCTTTGAGGAGGACGTTGCGTCTGGTTCCGACAAAGGGGGCACGATCCAACCCAGCAGGGCTTTCCGTTGGTTCCTAGTGCTCTTGACTCTGGCCTTGCCGTGTTGCTCGAGGGAGGCCCACGTACATCGGGGCCTTGCAGGCGGCAAATGGCAAATGCCCTCCGGACGGGCCGCCTCTTGGCTTCGGACCTGCCGATCCCCAGGTGAAGGGCTGCTGTGGGTTCTCTGAGGGGGTGGAAAAGAGCCCGTTTCCTCGGTGTCTGTGCAGCCACCCATGTGCACACGCCCAGGAGCGGAGGCCCGAATGAACTGGTGAGCCACTGGGACTGCCTTCATCATCTTTATGTCGGCAGAGTTCATCCTTCCTCCATTTTTATTTACGGCTTTCCCAATTACCTAGACAAGATGAATTTGCGTCTCCTATTGGGTGTGACAGATTGGCATTAAGCTGTCTGTAATTCATGAGTAATGCGGAGTGAAATTTATGTGGAGGATGAAGCCTATAAACCCTCTATCTTGAGAAACCTTTCAGCAATAAAAAATGGAATCCCTTTGCTGTACTTTATTAATGCAATATAGCAAAGTGAGGCTCCCTCATCCCCTTTGCCAGCATCCATTACCGAAGAATTAATGCCCGACACTGGATTATTTGGAAAAAGGGGGCCGTGAGAGGACAGAAGAGAATTTACTCTGCCTGCGTGCTGCGGTCCCCCTCTTCGCTCTGGTCTCTCTCTTGATGCTCTCCAAGGCTACCCAAACATTTACAGGCCTGGCGTTTGAAAGATTTCAGTCTTTAAAGAAAATTTATAGTGAGAGAATGGTGCCTAAATGCTGGAAAGGAAAGATGAAATGCTCTATATATGTCAAAGGGTTATAACAAGAAGGCTGCTCCCAAGTGATTTCTCTCAGCCCCCTCCCCAGGCTCGTTCTTCGTGACTGCGTCTCAGGGTGGACCAAAAAGGTAATTTTCTGTCGTTGCTTTAACAGTGCAGACTTTCCCCTGGCAAAACGCACTGTCTCTCATTAAATAATGCCATGCTTTGATATGCTTGCTCTAGCAATATATACCGTATTTTTTACTCTATAAGACTCGCTTTTCCCCCGCTCAAAAGTAAGGGGAAATGTCTGTGCATCTTATAGAGCAAATATGTGTGTGCATTAAGTCTGTCAGATGTGCAGCCCATGGGGAAGTGATGGGGAATGTGCCTGTGATGATGTGCCCATTTGATTCGGAATATTTTTTTTCTTGCTTTCCTCCTCTAAAAACTAGGCAGGTCTTATGGTCAGGCGCGTCCTATAGAGCGAAAAATACGGTATATTTCAGTGCCTTTCCTCCTATCCTATCCAGATTCAGAGAACTCTCCAGCACTCCTGTTTTGGGTAAGACATTTCCTGAGCAGGTATCTTCAATTTCTGTTGTCATTTTTCAACATGGCACTAGCAAGCGATCCAGTTCGTTCCCAGCTGATGCCCTCAGACGGCCAGGTGCTCTCCAAAAGCAACGCACAAGGCCGTTTCCCCTTTGAGGAGGCCCTTGGATGAGATGAGGAAAGAACAAGAATTTGGTAAGACTCTGAAGAAGGAAAATGGGCAGTAGTCAGAGGCACAACTGAACCGTTACGTGTTGGAGAAACTGGAGAAGTGCAGGAATTTGGCTTCAATTTGCAAATCAGTGGTACATGCCCCTTGCAGCCTCAGAGAGGAAGTTTGAAAAAGACACGCACTTCTATGAATTCAAGATCATGCTTGAAAAAACATATTTTTCCTTGAATGTGCAGTTGAAGATGCACACTTTAAAATGCATTTAATGCTTTAAGTCAATGGCTAGAAGTATGCACTTTTGGGAAACTGGCTTAGAAAATTCGTATTGGGATGAAAAGGAAAACAGATCACAAGCAAAAAGGGAGGTAAGCTAAACTAAACTCCAAATTGTTGGGAGAATCTCAAGGAACAGAAGCATCTTTGGTTCTGCCATGCCTGGGAGAGACCTGCTTTCTGCACTGAAGATGCAGGATTGTATTTGAAGAGGAGACCCTAACATGAATTTTATTTTATGCCTAGCTAATAATTAGAGGAATAAGCCTTTGATACTGGACATTGATTGAGATTCACAAATATATATTGAAAGTGACTTTATACCAGGTTAGATTACTGACAAGGACTTATTCCTACCAGCACCTGGTACCTGTTTCTAGTTAGTTAGTTAGTTAGTTAGTTAGTTAGTTATTTAGTGGACTTATATGCTGCCCCATTCGCCTAAGCCTTGGGGCTGCTTACAAATAAATAAATAAATAAATAAATAAATATCATTAATACAATAAAATGCAGTTGGAGACATCCTGGCCAAAGATGTTAAAATCAATAAATAAAATCAACAATTAAAATGCCATTTAAATAAAAAGGTCTTGGCCTGGGGCCAAAAAGCAAATAACGACGGCGCCAGGCAGACCTCTCTGGGGAGCGCATTCCACAGATGGGGCGCCACCACAGAGAAGGCCCTCCTCCAGGTACTCACCCTCCTAATTTCCTTCACGGAGGGTTCTCGGAGAAGGGCCTCTGCCACCGATCTCAAGGGGCGGGAGGGCACATATGGACATAAGCACTTCTTTAGGTAACCAGGACCCAAGCCATTAAGGGCTTTATAGGTAATAACCAGCACCTTGAATTGGGCCCGGACTTCAATAGGAAGCCAGTGAAGCTGACGGAGGACTGGGGTTATATGAGAACAACGCCCAGACCCCGTCAGCAACCTGGCAGCTCTATTTTGCACCAATTGAAGTATCCGGACTGTCTTCAAGGGCAGACCCACATAGAGCGTGTTACAGAAGTCTAGTCAGGAAGTTACCAATGCGTGAGTCACTGTCGCCAGGCAGTCGTTCTCCAGGTAGGGACGCAGCTGATGCATCAGCCAAAGCTGATTTACTTGGAGATGTCAAAGATCAGGAAGGATATACATAGCCAGGTTAGAGTCAGTGCAGTGCAGGACCTCAAGGTTGGTGGCCAATTTGCAGGGAAAGCCGTACGAGGCGAGACTGAGGGAACTGGGCCTTTTCAATATGGAGAAGAGGAGACTCAGAGGGGATCTGTTGGCGACATACAGGTATGCGAGGGGGTGTCACACGGAGGCGGTAGAGACCTGTTCTTTCCTGCAGAGGAAGGCAGGATGCGCTCCAATGGAGCAAAGCTCAGGGAACCCAGGTTCAATTTGGAGGCCAGGAAGTGCTTCCAGACAGTTAGGACCTCGAGGGTATGGAATGGGCTTCCATGGGAGGTGGTTGTGGCACATGGTGGGCATATCATGAGTGGAGCCAGCTGGAGCCGGGGGTCAGACTAGATGGCCCGGGAGACCCCTTCTGACTCGCTCTGTTTCTATGACTTTGTGATGGCAAAGGAGGAACTACCTCTTCTGACTGTCAGTTGTTACTTGGTCCTTTGTACTTGTGGCTGCTGAAGCACACAGCTAGTCACTTTTAGGATGAACCTAGCTGGTTAGAAACTCCTGAATATATAATGAGTCTGGGCTTCGAACCAACTTATATTAATATTGTTGTCATTCCACTTGTTGACAAATTAATTGCTGTTTTCTGTACCTGCATGGGCTGCATTGCTAAACACTAAACTCTGCCCTTTTTATATATATTAGACATTAATGTATTCTTTGAAGGAGTAATCCCATGCATGGCAGACAGGCAAAAAGGCCTATGGCAGACAACATATCCCAGCTAGGTGGCCAGGGCATGCTGGGCATTGTAGGCCTCTCCACACCCCTGGTCTAAACATGAAAAGGATTGTATCCTGACGGTACTTTTAAACCTTCCAATAAACAAATTTTGGTGGTATGCAATACATTAATAATGTTAAAACAAACATGCAAGCCTTGCAGAATGAATCCAGTACTAAGGAATAAAACATTACAGTGTCTTAAAGCCAAATTAACACCAGCAGCAGGCTAGAGTCGCACCAAAAACAGTTCTCAAAAGGCTTGAGAGAGAGTGGAAATGGCCTCCGTTGGCACCACTGAGAGCACAATGCAGACCAGGATGGGCAACACGGACGAAATGGACTTGCTTCCCCTGGGGGGACTAGTGGCCGTCAGCATGTTTGGCACTTACAGACCCAGGAGCAAGAAAGAGGATATGACGGGGAAGAGCAGCCTCCTGGAGACTCCGCGTCAGAGGAAGCCTCGTCCAGGGAGCCATCATATGCTACCCTGAAAGCTTCCAGGCCAGAGAAAGTGGCTTTACTGGACTCATTAGACTCAAGAGCACTCTTCCCCAGCGTAGCCCACTGCATCCCAACACTGCAACGTGCATCAGCTGCATAACAAAGCGGGCCTTTTAAGAGGCACACAGAACCTCCGAGGAGCTGGGAGTAGCAGCCAGTCCAGAGCAGGCAGCCTTCCCAAAGTTTTCAAAGGCCCCTGCGCACGAGTGGCGAAGAAAGCAGCTCTTTCCGAGGGATTTCCAGCCACTGGAGGCCTGTCCAGGGTCCTGAAAGTGAGCCTGTATAATGGGAGAGAAGTGTATGGAAACGCATACAGTTTTCCATGCAGTGGTTAAAAATGGGACCAAAGGGCAAACTGAGGTGGAATTGGGACAAAAAAAGCGGGGTTTAGGAAAAGAGGCAGCTGTGCAAAACCTGAAACATGCATGTTTGCCAGGCCCTAATTACATTTCTAGATGGGGGCCCGATCCATATGCCATCCACACGTACATGGAGAAGGAGGTGCTAAACGGCTACACAAGCCTTGCCGGAGATGCGGAGCGCCACTGCAGTGCTGCTACACCTGTGTGCTTGTCCATGGTGATTTTGCTCAAGATTTACCCAGCTTTAGCCCTTCCGACCAAAGACAGATGCCACCAGTGGTCAAAGTCTTCATGCAGCCAACCCAGCAACATGAGAGCCAGTGTGGCGTAGCGGTTCAGAGCGTGGGACTGGGACTCAGGCGATCTGGGTTCTCATTCCTGCTCAGCCATGGAGCCAACTGCGTGCCTTTCTGCCAGTTACAGTCTACCTCACAGGGTTGTTGTTGTGGGGTTAAGATTGCGAGCAGCAGCAGGAGAATGGTGGAAGCTGCTCTGGGTGCTTTCCAAGATCTAAGGTGGGATACAAATTGAATACATAAATAAATAAATACACCCCGCAGCTGCAGTGAGGTGAATGAGTAACCATGCAGAATGAAACCGGCTCCAGGTTGCATGCCCTCCCCCTGTCAATTTGTGGTAAACATCTGCATGAATAACACATGATTTCAGCTCAGTTTATTGCCCCCTGGGCTGCGTGTGAAAACGGTGCCCCATGCCACAAAATTCCACCTCCTTCTCTGGTGCTACAAGAAAGCCAGGCCATAAGTTCTAGCACGATGGGCCTTCCTCAAGTCAGACCATGTGGAAATTTATGGCGAGCAATGCATAATCAATGGAACATTTTCTGCATGCGTCAACCTGTCATGTTTCATTTCGGCTGGCAGCCCTTGATGGGGATGGGCAGGAGTTAACTTTGCTCTGTCTTCCTGTAGAGCAGAAATGGGCGAAGGCAATGCTTTCCCGTCTCAGGCCTGAGATACGACATGGGATTGCAACCCTTGCCAGGATGGCCTCTCCTCTAGAGTTAAAGGTTTTCTGCTGCTAATCACAGTTATGGATACCTGCACCCTTGAATGGATGCTCAAATGCAGTGGACTTTTAAAAAATCGTATTTTCTTCTTCATCTAATGCATTCCAGAACAGCAAATATAAGGCGTTTACAAAATATACAGCCTCACATGACTTGGGACTGCCGAGCGTATCAGAATGCCTCTCCCAAGTGCAATCTAGCTGGATGACACAGTCTCTATAGCCTTCCTCTGAGTGCCAAGCCCGGGTGAGGTTCAGAGGGTAGCAACAAGAGGGAGGGCTTCCTCTGTGGTGGCCCCACATCTGTGGAACAACCTGAGTGTGCCAACCTTGCCAATTTTTGGTGCCAGGTCAAGACAGCCCTTTATGCTGAGGCCTCTAACATTTACTTGGTTACTCCGACTGCTAAGGTAATTCTCCTTTGCAGGGTCATCTCTTACTGTCAGTTGTTTAGCAGTGCGACACTGATTTTAAATTCGTTTTGCTTTGATACTTATCTTGGATTTTATCATTTGCTTATGCACTTTTGTCAACCGCTCAGAGCGCTTTGGTCAAGGTGGCAGCCTTTGGAAGAAGAGGCATGGGTTTGCTGGGGGTGGGCCGGTGGAAGGAGAGAGGAGAGGCAGTGCAATGCAGAGCGAGCGAGTGAGAGAAGGCCAGGGGTCCTTCCAAGGGTGCTCACAGTGTGGGAGAATCAAAGGGCCCCTGTTGGTCCTCCCACCCTTTGGGCGAGACCCCACCAGGCCCTAAGAAGGAGGGCGGTGCTGCAGTTCTGCTCTTAGAATTGATCTCAAGCAACCAGAAAACATGCCAAGCAGGTATCAATGCAGGTATCAAAAGAGGCAGCAGGTAAAATAAGCAGCTAGTGGAGGCCTTTCTGAGATGAAAATGCCTGGAAAATAACTGAAATAATGCCTTAGGCTGGTACCAGAAGAAAAAGTCATGAGACAAATGCCAGGCAAAGAAGGCATTCCCCAAGCAGGGAGCTGCCACTAACAAGGCCCTGCCCTTGACCGTAATCAGCATGCATGGATAAGGAAGGCCCTCCTGCAAGGGGAGAAGGTGTTCTGGGGAGACGAGGGCTGAGGGCGCCCTCTCGTTGCCGAGGTGGAGTTTCCCAGTGCCCAAGTTGCATTCCTGTCCTGCTTGTGGGTTTCCCCTGGGCACCTGGTTGTGTGAATAGAACGCTGAACTGGAAGGGCCTGGGCTGCTCCAGGAGGGCTCTTCTAAGGTTCTTCTGAGCTGAAGATTTCAAAGTGTGTTTTGTGTTTTTTGTAAGCTACCCAGAGACTTTAGTATTGGACAGCATATGAAAACTTTAAATAAAAATTAAAAAATAAAGCACAGCTGGTGCAGGAACACCCCGTGGGATAGGAAGGCCTGAAAGGCACGGGCTGGACATGATGGGGCCTGTAGTCTGCATGTTTCCTGCTTCTGATCTATTCAGTTCGTCTCTGGACCTTTAAACCCCTAGTTATGCATCATTGGTGCTTTAAAATAAACTTTAAAACAGCAAATCCCCCACCTTCCTGTTAAAAAAGGAACAGAATAGAAGCAGTGGCAAAGCTAATTGGAGACTAAACAGGAGGAAGCTGCACAAGCACAAGCACAGGCATATTTATTTATTTTTTCAGACAAATGCGGCGTTTTGAAGGTTTTGTTGCTATTGGAACAGAAGTACCTCTTGATAAATCGGCAGGGGGCTAGGGCCGCACTTCTAAAAAGAAACGAACCGCACGTCTGGTGAATCACCACGGAGCTTCTGTTTTATTTAGAGCCTGGCAATGGTTTGATCAGTTTGTCAAAAGCTTGAGCACAAATAGGAGCTTGCACTGGATGCACAAAAGAAAAGGCAAAGGGAAGTGCAGAATTTGGGAAGAGCCAGACTGCCAGGCCACTTGTGGGTTAGAATCACAAAAACCCAAACATTGCCATCCATGGCAGATTTCTCCCAAAACTCGAACTGCGCCTATAGAAGGTCAGGAGGGCAATTAGTAACTAATTGATATTTTCTAGCCAGAGATAAAGGGGTCTTATTTTCTGTAGATTGTCCTGGCAACTGTGTAACTTGCAAGGAGCTGATGCCCAGTATATATTGCTGCAAAGACTTTCCAAGGCTTTGCTGAAACTGATGGAGCTGCATCTAAGTCACACACAGCGATGTATCCATGGATATGTCAAAACCTGGTGAACGTACATTGCTGGACTAATCCTTCCTTCCAGTGTATCCATTAAAAGATGCGGAGCACTTGCCAGGTTGTTGACTGTGGTTTTCTTTGCTTGATTTTCTGACTTAGATGCTAATGCTTGCTGAAGAGTCAGAGATTAAATGGGATGCTCTGCCATAATCCAGCGGGATACGGATGGTGAAGATGCAATTGCTTCTACAGGAGCCTGTCCAAATGGTCCCCCAAGGAAAACGGAGGAGCATTTTAATCTTGTCAGGTGCTCTTTGTTTGCAAGATCGCTCCATTATCTCAGGTGCGCAACTGGTTCCCAGCTGTGTTTTTCTCAGACGTAAACTCCAGGCAGTTAAGTGGGGCTCCCCCCCAAATAGGTTTAGAAAGGGTTGCAGTTGTAGCATTGCAATGTGTGTGTGTACTTTCAGGTTGGGTGGCTGTTGGGCTGTTACCGTAAAACTCCTCCTTCATGAGAAGTGTATATGTGTGTGGGTGAATACGCACTAACACAAACAAAAAGCCACTTAAAGAAAGTGGTCCTGAATGTTCATATTAGGTAAGTCTTGAGAAGGACTTGAATTGTTTTCAGCTTGTGCTGGAATGAAGATTGTGGAAAGAGAAAGAGAATGGGGAAAAGTGAAATTGACACAAAGGGATTGCTGAAGAAAAGGGAGGCAGAAAGAGAGAGAGCTGGTCCAAAGAGAAGAGAGGGAGAGAGGGAGGGAGGAGGTGCCTGCTTCTAGGTTTAAAAGTAAAATACTACCACCTACAAAAATGGAGCAATTTCTGTTTCATTTTAATGGTCCACCCCGAACTGCATAGGTCCCATTGATTTTGATCAGATTTATGCCAAGTGCAATATAATTAGCACTGCAGCCTTAGTTAAAAAAGCAATTTAAGATGCGATTCAGTTCTTAATTTAGTTGCTGGGATTTAGTAATACTCTCTGGGTGGTGCTAAAAATGTACATTTGGTGGCACTGCATTAATACATTATTCATCGGACGCCTAAAATAAATGTTTATCCATGCAATCCCATTGACTCCGCAAGCAGACATCTGCCTGGTGTGATGCCGAAAGGCTGTTGTGAAGTCTCGTCTGGTGTGCGATGCTGCCCGAGGATGCAGGGGATGTAGCAAGACCCGAGGCAGTGCCCAGGCTGAGGGAGCCGTGCCTGTGGGGGTCCTCCATGATGTTAGTGCCCGTTCCCTTGGTGGCCAAGAGGCTGGGCTGAGGCTGGGAACCTGGCCTTTAACATTCCCCTTTGCCCAAGGCTGTATCCCTACGCACAAGGAGGAAGCCCAGTGAGTGCAAAAGAAACAGCACTGGTGAAACATCCTGTGGGTGAAGCTAAGAGCAGCCACAGAGCTTTTGCTGCTTTGCGGGGGAAGATGACGGCTCCCCTCCCATTCCATACACAGAGCAGACTGGATCGGCATTCATCAGTCTTCAAGGCCGGCACTGCTGCTAGCATCCTCTCTTATGCCTGAAGGCCGCAGGATCATTTAGGGCACCAGACAGGGCCATGTGGCTCATGGGATCTTCTGCTAGAAGCAGCTGCCTCGCCCTGCTGGACGGTCCAGCCAGTCCTGGGCGAAAGGCTTTAAAGGGGCAATGCTCTGGCCTGGAGCCCACAATGCTGTTTCTTCTGAGCCAGCTCATGCCTTGTGTGTTCCTCAGGGGAACATGGCATGAGGGCCCCGTGAAAATGCCATTCCCATTCACAGCTCCAACAGCAAATGTGAGCAGGAGTGTCATTCCGTGGCATTCTCCTTTCCGCCCTCTCATGAGCTTGTGTCCAACAACCTGCACCTTCACAAGCTTCAGAAGGGGAAGGAAAGAGCACTTCTCTCTTCCTAAACCATACGCTCCTGTTTTGCCGACGAAGGACAAGTGCGTATTTAAGGCAATGTACTTGGGAAAGTGTATGCCTTGTGTCTGAAAAAATCTGCTTGCATTTGGGAGTGAGAACAAGGTGAGAGATACATCGAGTAGACCATGCAGAACCTCACTGAAGTTCACTCACGTTCTCACCTCTGCCTGGCACAGGGGGAAACCATTCATTCCCGCGGGTGTTCAGAACCAGGGTCGTCCCTGTCGAAGGACTCTTAGCTGATAGAGTCTGAGGGACTCACTGTCAGGGGCAGAGCTTGGAAGTAGCACCGCGACAGGCACTACTGCTGCTTGCCTTGCTCCTGTCTGGTCCCTTCCCCTCCCGTTCAAAATGCCACCTGCTGTTCAGGGTCGTGGCAATGCGTACATCCAGATCAACGTGATGGAGAATTGGTGCTTTTGGATTCTAGCTCCCATCATCTCAAACAGCCGACAGTCAAGGATGATAGGCACTGTGCTCCAACAGCACCAGGAGGGTGACGTCTTCTGCATCCTGCTGCATGAATCGCAACCACAACTGTGCTGCTTGTGCAGAGCATGGTGGCAACCTTGTGTCTCTTCAGGTGTTGCTGGATTCAGTAAATCTAGTCCTGTGTTCTGATCACACAGAGGCTAACCAGCTGGCCAAAGGAAACTTGCAAGCAGGGCACCCTCCTGCCCATGTTCCCCAGCAACTGGTGTACATAGGCAGACTGCCTCTGATACTGGAGTAAAGCATAGAAGCACCAGGACTAGCAGCCACTGAAAGCTTAATCCTACTGAGTTGGTCCCATCCCATCCCAAGTCTTCCAGGGTGTTGGCCATTGGCCATGGTGGTGGAGCTGGTGGGAGCTGGCCTGCCATAGCACCAGGGAGTCCACTGGCTCCCCACCTCGTTCTTGCCATCAGCACCATTTCAAATTCGATGGGATTTCTCTCTGTGGTGTGTGGCTTCTGACCTCCACAGCCACATGCAGAGCTACCTTTCCCAGGTGATACCTGGCAGGTGACTCATCCATGAATCAGGCCCAGAAGGAATATCCTCATCTGTAAAGCTTGCTTTGTAAAAGACAGACAGAATCAGACCCAAGGCCTCTCTAGTCCATCCCTCGTCTCCATGGGGACCAACCGGATGTTCTCGGGAAGCCCCAAAACAGGAGAGGCATGCAACGGGGTCCTGCCCTGCACACGCTTCGAAATACACACCCAGGCAGCACATACCCGGTGCTGCCTCTGTTCTTAGTTTGTAAGCATCCCTCAGCACAGATCCCCTCCCACATTCCGCAAAGTAGGAAATCTCGGAGAATAGACCAATAAATTATTAACAGTGCTCTTTATTTTTTTTACTGTCCATTGGAGGGGGAGATGTAGACCAAACTCTACTGGCAATTTAACGAAACATTGCACAAGGGAAATATTAAAAGTTGAGGTTGGCTGATTATGTAGAGAAGTGAAACCATCCAATATCGAGAATAAGAGCATTTCTATTTGTCTTATAAATGGAGGCGCTCTAACGAAGATGAATTCCTCCACCAAGTTTGTTGCTCTCCAGAAATCTTTACCCATTAATCCTGGTGTGGCTTCCCAAATGCCACGAGGGCTTAGCCTGAATCGGATCAATTTACTGCTATTGTCTCTTTGCAAAATAAAAAATTAAAAGAATATACTCTATTCAGTATGCAGATTTACTTATGGTCTTGGCTGGCTGCCCTAGCAAAATAACATTTACATTAATTTATGATCCAAGCTGGTAGTGTAAAAGATGACACAACTCTCCTCTCATGAATAGTAGGAGGCGGGGAGATACGGGCCTCACTGAAACATGCCAAAAACCTGCCATGAGACAAGAGAAAAGAACTTGGGAGGAAGGTCAGTTGGCAGTGGAAGCTGCTGGATTTGGATTTCCCTCTGAACTTCCAAGGATCTGGCTGTGAGGATTAACCTTACCACCCCAACGGCCTGTGTACCATGGACAGCTCCTTGAAAGTTCAGAGTAAAAGCCAGAGTGGTTAAGTAGCCCTGGCTGTCAACTGGTATCAGTTGGTACCAATCCGCTGTCAGATCCACAAGGGTTTCTGACTTGTAGTTGTTTAAAAATGGGAACAACAAAAATACACTCTGACTTAAGTTGTTGGAGTCTTTGCCTTGGATCCAATTTTAGTCACAGAATGGACCCACCAGAGTCCATGGGACTTGAATTATTCATAGCTGGATCATCTACTTCAAGAGCTGGGGAGAAATATATTCTGTCTGCATCTTAATGTGAACTCACTTGATTTTGCACTTCCAATCTACTTTATGAACCAAAACACAGGTATCCTTCAAAGTTTGCATTTCTCCAATTTTTTCAGTGGAAATTGCTGGTCCAGAAATTTGTACCAAAACGCATATACTAGGAAAACTAAGATTACCCTCGATTATATTAGGATAAATCTTTGCAAAACTATGCATATTAGGAAAAATGCAAAGAGAAAACCACATGCAATAGCAGATGCAGGCATAAAAATGCTTATTAACTTTAATGCACAAATTAAAAAATCTCCAAGTTCAGGATGAAGCAAGCTTAGCCTGGAAAAATGAGAAGCAGAGAAATCTAAGAATGACCAAGCCTGGATCTAGCATCCTGATCTGTAGTAACCGGCATGTGGAGAGTGTCAGAAGTACCACCGACCTTCAGGATTCCTTTCCTCTTCACAGCCTGCATGGGAATGATTGTACTGGTCAGTCTCCAAGGTTGGGCAAACAGGTATTTTGGAGGGCAGAAATGGGTGGGGTCTGGAGAGGCCAGGACATGAGTTGTCCCGGACTGCTTCCATATAGCCTGAAGTGCCTGTTCCTCCCTAATTTTGGAAGCTAAGCAGGGTCAGGCCTGGTGGAAAACTGGAGGGGCAACCTGAGTCCTGCATTGGGCAGGCGGTTGGACCCGATGGCCTGCGAGGCCCCTTCCAACTGTATGCTTCTATGATTCTGTATCCCGAGGACTGCATAATTCTTCCCCTCCTCTCTTGAAACACTGTCACTTAGAAGGGCAGCAAAGCTCACTCAGCAGAAATGGTGTGCAGGAAGATAGGAATGCCAGGTTCACTCTTGCCATTCCTCCTGCCCTGTACAAGATCAGCATTAGCCTCTGAGCTTGGGGGCTTCCGATCGTCACAACGGGATTCCAACCGTAGCCCCTCTTTTGCACTTGGCCTCTCTGGATGGCCTTTGTGTTGCCCTATTTTCTCAGAGCTCAGGCATGTGGAACCTCTTGCAGCCCAGTCCTATTTCAAAGAAACCCGCAAGGGATGCATTGCAGGGGTGGATGGATGTGAAAAGTCTCACCAATCGCATCTTTTCATTCCAAGCTTTTGCTGCTAGTAAATTATCCTTAGGAGAGAGGCAGTTCAGCCATTCAGAAGGCAGGGAAAGGATAAACCCCACATGAATACCAAATGATGTGAGGTTGGAGGAAAGGAGTCGGGCCCATATTGGGACTGCAGGCAGGCTAGATTTGGCCCATGTGCCTGAGGTGCAACCCCTCTGATCTGTTATGTACCCATTCTGCAAGCTGTCTGGCTTGCTGAGTTGACCTTTGGTAGGCAGCCAAGCATCACCAATGTCAGTAGCTGCCCTGGCATTTGGTCTGAACTTGGAAGAAGCCATCCATGGTGATGAATAGGGTCATGAAAAATGCAGACTTGGCCTGTCTTTGACAGCGAGCTGAGCCAAGAGGAAGTCTGCGGAAACTCACAGGAAGAAGGCTTGGAAACAAAGGCAGCTGAGCACGAGACAGAAGGGAGACGCTCTCTGCACAGCAGTCGTTCAGGCTTGATCCGATTCCTGGAGAGGGCCACACAAAGACTGCGTGTGCTTGCCAGGAACTTGGATCCAGAGCCACAACAAAGTGGGGTGGAGTCTGGGGAACCAAGGCCAGCAAATCCAATGGATTCCTGCCCCCAAAATGGATCCTTCGCGCAGTCCTAGTGTTGAGCTGTTTCCCAGTGGGGTTCAGCAACCTGGATAGCCCTGGAAGAGGTTCAGAGTTCAAGCTGGAATGAATATACCACCCAAGGGTTCCTGAATGCCCAGGCTGGTCATCGGTACCTTCTGAGCAAGAAGGAGCACGAAAGAGGCAAGTTCGGGCTGGAACTTTGCCCTGGAACACTCTTCATTTGCACGGCGATTGCCTAGAAGGATAGAACCTTTTGGGCATTCTGCGTACAAATGCACCCGAGAACAGTAGTGTAGGAAACACTTGCCTTATGGATGAGATTATCTGGTAATTAAAAAGTCAACCAATTTGAGTTAAGGGTGTGGATTAATTAGATAGAACGCCAGGAAACCCAATTTACCCAGTAATTTATTTTTAATCCGAGCTGAGCAGATATTATCAGTGTTTCTCTAAAGCTCGTACCAACTAAGTCACATTTAATTATCCTCCAGTGTAATGACCCAAATCTCTCTGGTTTCTTGTTGTAATTTATTTTATTTATAAACAGATTAATGTCTTTACATTTAGGAGTTAGAGAATTAGTGACATTTCAAATAGTACTTTTGCAGTATTAGTATTTCTGAAAGAGCAAAGACCCCCCTGACACACACATGGTTAGAAGATGGATATTTAGAGTCCTTTACAGCTCTATTCTGTTAACATTTACTCAGAAGGAATGGCTCTTACCCTCATGTAATTGCCCAAAGGACCACAGCCTCACACACGCAAGGCTCAGGCCGTGAGGTGGCCCATTTTGCATGCAAGGAATATGGACAGAGAGGCCGAGTCTTGCCAGCGACCTCATCCTCTGTGGTTCCTTATGCCACGAAGGGAGAACCTGTTCCCACCTGAGGGGGAAGTCCCACTGGTGAGAGGCTCCCGGGCTGGATGAGGCCGAAAGCACGAGGAGTTCAGATGGCTGGGAAAGGACCCAGTGATTGGTGCTTGGTGGAAAAGTGGGTGGAGCCATCTGGGGAGCTGCTGGCAGGTCTGAAGCACCCCTTTCGCAGAGGAGACAGGACAACTTTGGACTGGAAGACTAAGCCAGGGGTGCTCCATTCATTCATTCATTTATTTATTTATCGATTTATATCCTGCCTTTTTCCTGCAAAGGGCTCAAGGCAGCTTACATCAATCTCCTCCTCTGTCTTATCCCCACAACAACAACCCTGTGAGGTAGGTTGGGCTGAGAGTCTGTGACTGGCCCACCCAGTTGGTTCCATGGCCGAGTGGGGACTCGAACCCGGATCACCTGAGTCCCAGTCCTGCGCTCTTAACCACTGCACCACACTGGCTCTCAGTCCCATGCTCTTACCCACTGCACCACACTGGCTTATGTCCCACCACATATGGGACATAAGACTGGATGATTTATTTATTCAAGTATTTATATGTGTCTTGCAGTGCTCCTTCCCCTTGTCCTGGCTGCTGTAAAATGGTGCCTGTAGGAACCTGTCCTGTGACTCACCAAGCTCCTTTCCCCTCCTGATTTTAATTTTATTTCCTAAAATAGGATATCAATTTTAGCTGTGTGCTGTCCTGCAGTTCAGAAGAGTGTCCGGGGGTTCTGTTTGGGGCTCAGGTCCCCTCTCTGCCATACACCTCAATTCTTGGGAAGGGCCCTTTTCTTATAGGCTTCCCTTCTGGAAAGTAGATGCTTTGTGACCGGCCAGGCACAGCTTTTTCTGCAGCTCAGTTCTGTGAAGAGTTGCTAGCCTGTTGCTTCCACTGGCGTTCACCGCAGATTTTGCAGGTTAACAAAGCTCTGGGTCAACCATTTTCTCTGAGGAATATCTGAAAAATTCCTGGCTGTAAGGAAGAAATTGATTGATTGACTGACTGAATTTATATCCTACCTCCTTTCCTTTCAAGGAACTCAAGGTGGCTTGGCTCCCCTCCTTTCAATCTTATCCTAACAACAACAACCCAGTTGGCTCCATGGCTGAATGGGGACTAGAACCAGATCGCCTGTGACCCCGTCCTGCATTTGTAACCACAACACCGCAATAGATCTGAGCTACCAAAATGCAAAATTGTGTCTCAGAAGTACTCTATGTTCTCCACCAGTGGACCATACAATCTAAGGATGGGAGGAAATTTTGGTTTGCATTTCAACAGGAATTAACCCAGTTATTCATGTCTGAACTATCAAAGAAACCAAAATCCAGGAATCCTTGAAATTCAATCTTCTCCAAATGTTGCAATGGAGTTCTTCAACTACAAAATACATACATACATACATACGTGTGTGTGTGTTAGGGAATGGTGGGTTGCATGCTTCAAAATGCAATATATTTGGAAAAATGCATGCCCAAATATGCGATATTAGGCAAAACTGCATCAAAATGCATGTATTATGAGACATGTACAGAAAATGGTTATGTATTTGTATGGAAACTTTTTGCAAAACAAACTAAAAAGCAAACAAACCTCAAAGTTTGGGTTGAACTGAATTCAACATTGGAAAAATGGAATTGAGAGAGAAAGAGAATGGTGGGTTTTCTATCCCTAGTCCACACTTTAGAATTCCTTGTTTGTTTATACAGGGATTCCTGAATTTGGAAAGCTGCCTGGAATTAGAGTACCTGAAAGGATCTTGTATTTCTCCGACAGTATAAAAAAGTCTGAAAACCGTTACATTGTGATGATACCCTTTGAAGTGTATGAAGTCCTGCACTAACGATTCAGAACAGTTTGGCTCTTCATCTGTGCCATTCTCATCTGAGAGATGATTTTGGACGGACGCCTGTAATTGAAATTTGATGTTGTTTGCTCAGGCTACAATAGAGATGATATGCAAAGTGACGTGAGCATACTGTATTTGGAGCTGCAAACTGTTCCTATAAAATAGATGATGATGAATATTAATGAAGGAGGCTTTCGACGAGCTGGTTTCTGGAAATATAACATTTTGGAGGCAGCTGCGTTGGAAAGGGCAAAGGGTGGAGAGGCTGAAAATAAACAAACCCTTTCCATCAGCTGCCTATTAAAAATTCACCCACCCCTTGAAACAAAGGGGCCGAGCTGTTGAAAAGAGGTGGCATTTAGTGGAACTAGTATTGGACGATGCCTTTTTTTTGGCTTTTATTTCACTGGGGTTATGTGCTGGAGAGCGTTGGTTCCAAAGTAAACAGGGCCATCCTGGGGTTTAGGAGCTATCCATGGTGCTGAACAGACATGGGGGATACGGGTCAGCCACCAGCCCAGTAAACACACCTGTGAGCAAAGATGAAAAGGCTTTATTAGCAGGCTATAGAAAGAGAGAATAACGTGAGGCAGTTACCTAGCAGAGTGCTCACATTCCGCTTGTTAAGAGGAGACCCTGAAGGAAAAGACAGCAGACAGACCCCTGACTGGACTAACTTCTGCAGCTGGGTCTGTTTTGGGGTCCTCCTCTTAGGATAATTCCCACCCTTATTTACATTTTTGTGGGGTTTACCATAAGTACAGGGACTGCAGGTGGCACAGTGGTTTAAACCGCTGTGCTGCTGGGCTGGTTGATCGAAAGGTCGTTGGTTTGAATCTGCACAACGGGGTGAGTTCCTGTTGCTCCGTCCCAGCTCCTGCCAACCTTGCAGTTCGAAAGGTGCCACTTCGGTGGGCAGGTAACAGCTCTCCGTGCACCTCGGTGTTTAGTCACGCCGGCCACATGACCACGGAGACTGTCTGCGGACAAATGCTGGCTCCCTCGGTCAGGAAACGTAGAGGAGCACCATCCCCTAGAGTCAGGCATGACTGGACTTAATGTCAAGGGGAAACCTTTACCTTTTTTTACCATAAGTACACTTCCATTCACCTAGACAAAATTAACCTGTTCTGCTCATAACTACATGAGGAGGGAACTTAAAGCATGGGCTCAAGTCACAGGAAGCCAGCCAGGTTCCAGCTGAACGTTAGGAAGAACTTCTTGGCTGTTAGGGCAATACGACAATGGGACCACTGGTCTAGGCAGGTTGTGGGCATTCCCACATGAGGGGCTTTCAAGATGCAACTGGGCAGACATCTGAGAGGGATGGTTTGATGCCCTAGAATTGTGGAATGGTAGAGTTGGAAGGGGCCAGGGGACCACTGGGTACAACCCCGTGCTCAGGGCAGGATTCATCTGGGGGTAAACAACACTTTAAAGTTGGTCAAGGTCCTGTCGAAAGACTCCAGCTTCCCAGGTGATTTATTTATTTACATGAATTTATAGGCTGCCTATGATTGTCAAGGCTTTCCTAGGTGGCTTACAATGCATAAAATATATTAGCAGAGTAAAAACACATTAAAAACCAATTGAAGCAAAATGAATTAAACCTCTATAAAAACAATTCAAAAGGGCCACAGCATGCAGGCTAAATGTTAAAAAATTTCCTAAAAAGATGTCTTTGCCTGGCACCGAAAGGAAAATAGAGACGGCACCTGGAGGATTTCCCGGGGGGCGGATTCCCGAGATGGGGAGCAGCAGCAGCAAAGGCCCTTCGCCTGGTTGCCACTCCTCTCATGTCCCCAAGGGGTGGTCCTCCTGGGCTGATCTAAGGGGGCAGGTAGGTATATATGGGTGTAGATGGTCCTTTAGATATCTAGCTCAGGCTCACCAGGACAATGTGTAACACCCATCCGAGCAACCAAAGTACAGCCAATAGATAGCTGAGTGACTTCTCAGGTCCCAGCTGGTCCTAGACTATCCCAAACCAAAATTAATTAACAAGCTTTTTTTCTGGGAAATTCTGAAAACCCTGATCATATTGCTACGAGACACCAGACAGTAAACCCACTGATGGGAAGGAGAGAAAAGCAGGAATGGTTATACAGCAAAGGCCTAAAAACAAAAATAGGAAGGGCACACTCTATTCTCCTCCCCTACTGCACCCCCTGAATCTGCCCTAGGGGGTCCCCAATCCTTCAAATCTGGGGAGCTTGGGGGGAAAGGGGAAGGCAAAAGCCATTCCTTGGGTAGAATGATACCATTGGAAGCACCCCTGAACATAAGCCCTGACCTGGAAGTTACTGGAACAAGAATATTTGGCTTAAAAATGGAAGTGGGGAGTGCTTTGGAGATTGCTTTGGGGCGTGACCAAAGTGGAAATGGGGTTGGTGAGATTCGGAAGAGGTTCAGGTGACTGCCCATGCCTGCCGGAGGCTGGACCTCCCTCCCTCCACCTCCCATGAGAAGACACTGAAATGCCCCCTTTCACGTTTGCTGCCCTGACTGCAAGGTGGATAATGGATAAATCCATCCATTTCTTCCACACCCAAATGTGTTTCCATCTCAATTTCTTTCTTTTGAATACGAAGAACTGTGCAAAGGTTGGTAGATTTTTATCAAAGCCAAAAGGTGGCTCCTTTTTACTCATCCGGTGCAGCCAGGTTCAGTGAGTACCTCTCCTCCTAACCCAGCCCAACCCTAAGCCCAGCCTGGAGAGGACCATGCACACCTCCTGAAAGAGCCAACAACCCTGGCTGAATGCACTGGGATTCAAGTCAGCCCTGAAAGGTCTCTCTTCCATATAGTCTGGAGGGCCTGATCCTGCCCACTCTTGGAAGCTAAGCAGGGCTGAGCCTGGTGGAAACCTGGGTGGGTGACTTAAAGTTTTGATCCGGACAGAGAGCTTCAGCTATGGGTGATTCAGAAATAATAATATTAAGTCACTTCCTGTTGTACATTTTATTCTTACATTCCATTTATATCCCACATTTTCCCTCTTGTGAGGAACGCAGGGCAGCTTCTGTAACTCCATTCTATTCTCACAACAACAACGACTCTGTGTTGGGCTGAGAGTCCGTGAAGGGCCGAAAAAGCACCCAGAGCATTTCATGGCTGAGCAGGGACTAGAACCTGGATCTCCGTCCAGCACTCCAACGACCAGGTTGAGGACGGGTGGCCTTGCGTTGTGTGTCACGAGCCAGGGGTTCCTCCTCTATTTTCCTTGCAAAGGGTTCTTTCTTGACCAAAAAGCACAAAACAACCAGGATGGATCTCTGAGCATGTACAGAGCTGTTTGCTGAGCCCAGTGTAGTATTTACCTCCAGGAACACTCCTGAGCATGCCTGCTCCCCCTGTCCCTGTGGGATGAGACTTCTGAGAAGGAGTGGCGTCCTCTTCACACGCCAGCAGGAAGAGATGGACCATGTTGAGCATATCCCATGCTGCATCACCTCTCAGACAGAACCCCCCCCCCCTTTTCTGGTGGGTTTTGAGCTGTGTGAAGCCAGAAGTGCTTAAAGAATCAATGGAGTCAGAGTGGGTAAGTGATGTTTGGAAATTATTAGCAGACAAATGTTGTTTAATCAGCTGCACAATGGGGAATGCAGAGAAGAGTTAATCAGTCTGGAGAGGAGAGATGCTGGTGGTACTCATCCAGCTTCAAAGGGAGTCGCAGTTGTTTTACGAGAAGGTTGATAATAAAATCAAAAGCCTTCCATTCTGTGTAATTCATTCAGTTTAGTGTGCTCTTTATCCAATTTGCCATATGCTGGGAGATATAAATTTCCTGTGTATATTCTGTTTTCCTTATATGATAACCAGATGCTTACACACAAACACAGGGCGACAAAGTACATTAAGCACATCACCCAATGTGGCTGCACAGCGAGCATGGAGGGCATCTGCTCGAGGCAAGAGGCGAGCGGAGGCGAACGTCCCCTCCCCGCTTCTCCTGCCTTGCAAAGGGTCCTGGGGGAGGGATATGGTGCTGCCAGAATACCCCCCCGCCATCCTGACCCTTCCCTCCTCACCTTCCTGCCCCTGGAATGCCCCCCCCCCCCGGCATTCACTGGCTCCACAGGTGCAATGAGCGGGGAAGGAACTGTGCTGGCAACGAGGGAGGGGTGGGTGCGCCAAGGCAGGGTCCCTGCTATGACCTTGGATGCCCCTGAAGTAGGAGAGGGGGGACTTAAGTCCTCCTATGGCTGCAAGGTAGCCCTGGAAGCTGAGGATCGCGCTGGCTCGGTGGGGCTGCTCGCAAGGATGCAGTCCAACTGGTCGGAGCTGCAATTCTTGCCTGTACAAGCTTTCCTTTGATTTTTTTTTCAAACTGAAGAGTCTAAAACAGCCAAATAGCGTGCAAAGGATGAAATACGCAAACAGATTTGAAATGGGGGAGAACATTGGTGCCATTGCTGACCAGCTATACCAGGGCACAAAAGTCATTTCCCAAAAATTGCAAGTTGAAAATGTTTACAGAGAATCTTACTGGGAAATCTCCAAGAACAAAGGAAGCTTGTGCATATCACCGGGAAGACAAGAATTCATTTCTTTCCTGATCGATAAAATTGATATATGGTGACCAAGTAAGTTCAAAGGTATCAACATCGACATGATCTTTCAGAAACTGGTTGGGGCTGGAGTGACTCCATTTCGTTTTCCGTTACCGAAAGTGAGTGCTAAGCCAATCCTAATCCCATCCCCATGATTATGGAAATAAAATGAGAAGACTTGCATAGGGGCTGGTAGGGATGGCAGAGAAAGTGACTTAATATCTAATTTCACTCTTTTAAATGGATGCAGAAACTAAACCTCACTTATCCTTTGAAATATGCAGTTTTCTGAATTTTACAATTAATTTGTCCAGTCATAAAATAAGAACAAGCATGCAGACATTGGGGGACAAGTGCACACAAAGGCATGTGGATCAGTGAAATTGCTTTGGAAAGTGGGGAATTGTGTAATATTGCTCCCCTTATAATCAGATTATAGTTACATGGTGCCCTCCTTCCTCTTACAAGGACTCCAAGGCATTCTAGAAGGTTCTCCTCTCTGCTTTATCTTCAGAACACCCCTGTGAAGTAGGTTAGGCTGAGAGTCCATGGCTGGCCCCAAAGCACCCACTGAGCTTCTGGTGAAGTGGGGTCTGGAACTTCGATTTCCTGAGTCCCCATCCTGCATTCTAACCACTACACTGCACTGCCTCTTTTTAGATTGCTCTTTTGGCCAAGTCCTCCCAGAGCTGTTTGGTACTCTGGCCTCTATCAAATGAAGAAAAGAAGCCATGATCCGGCAAAAGGTGATCCGGGAACTGGTTCCTTATTTATGAGCAGAATCTCACCCTGGTGTGGGGGTATGTGGCAGGGTTTCCTGGGTCCTGATCCTCTCCCAAAAAAGCGTAAAGGTAAAGGTTTCCCCTTGACGTTACGTCCAGTCATGCCTGACTCTCGGGGGCGGTGCTCATCTCTGTTTCCTAGCAAGGGAGCCAGCGTTTGTCCGCAGACAGTCTCCGTGGTCGTGTGGCCGGCATGACTAAACACCGAAGTGCACGGAACGCCGTTACCTGGCCACCGAAGTGGTACCTTTACATCTACTTGCATTTGCATGCTTTCGAACTGCAAGGTCGGCAGGAGCTGGGACGGAGCAACGGGAACTCACCCCATTGTGCAGATTCGAACCAGCGACCTTTCGATCAACCAGTCCAGCAGCACAGCGGTTTAAACCACTGCGCCACCTGCAGTCCCAAAAAAGCATACCCGCATTTTAAATTTGTCTTCAAAGGGCACTCTGCTGTGGCTGTCACTGTAGCAGGAGATTGATGGCGATGGCAGACAGCCGTCCTGCACAAGCGAGCACATGTGCCCCGTTGGCATCCTGGAAGTTTGATTGCTTTGTAATATGCATGGGACTGGATTCAAGTGTGCTTGTCCTTAGAGTTGGCCCACAGAGATCAATTGGGACTTAATTTAGTGATGACTGGCTTGAGCTCCACTAATTTTATTGAGTCTTCTCGAAGTGCAATTATATTTGGATGCAGCTCATGCACAAAACTGGAATAAATGTTGGATCCTGCAATAGGATTGAATGTCACGTTGCATTCAGACATGTTAAAAGAGAGCCTGATGGATGTATTTTTCTCGTCTTTCTATCATGCTTTTTGGGAGTCTGGGTGGGCGGGGGGCAGTCTGAAAATATACGCATTTGGAAATGGCTAAACTGCTCAAAGCCAATAACCTGGGTTTGTTTCCTAAGAGCAACAAAATATTTGCCAAGAGGGGGACAATAAAATGATGGGCTCAGAGAGAAAATACTAAGGACAAAAATGTAAAATATGAAAGAACAAAGCCCTGCCGTTAAATTAAATATCCAATTAAGCTATCTTCTTGGCTGCAAAATATCTTTTTGACAGACAATTAGTTCTGGGCAAGTCAAAACACTTCATTTCTGCATTCACATGAGGCAATTAAAGAAAGTAATTTATATTTGATGCAAGCAAGTTGTGGATTAATTGGAAAGTTTTATGGTTAGTATGTTAGTCCAAACGAATGCTGCTTCCCTGAGCGGCAGTGGATTGGTTGGGGGAGAGCAGCTGACTTCCTTGATGGGATAAACCATTAAAGAGAGCAAAATTGATTTAGGCCATTATGAGTTTCTGGTTACTGATGCTTTCAGTAAATAAAAATGACCATGTAGTAAAAATCCAAGCCTTTGTATTTAGATAGTTTGCTCTCTAGACAATTTGGAAAGGGGCAAGATGTATACTCCGACTTGCTGCAATCCCATCTCCTTCCACCCAAGCTTCTCCCTACTCACTATTAAAATGCTCCCCTCCCAGTTCCCAACCTCATTCTCCTGCATCCCACAAGGCCACATTCAAATGCCAAAACTAAAATGAAAAATAAATCGCTTAAACCACCGCTTCCTTCCCTCTTGTGGAAATGGCAAATGACCATTAAGTGGAATCGTGCTAGCAGATGATGCGATCATAAATTGTTTTGACTTTTTGAAATGGTGACATAAAAAGCACATTTAGTTTTTAGAGTGCAATTAGCTCATTATTCTGCTAAATGAATTTTGTTTTATTACATGTTTTCCTCAAATAAAATTTGTATTACAACTGCAAGTGCGTTAGGCCAGAACTGAGCCCCGTGCTGCAAAACGAGGCAGCTGCAAGCAAGTGCCCCACGCACGAGCGCCGGAAAAGGGCTGACCTACGGTGAGCTTTTCACCTCTCCTCCGGTCACAGTTTAATAGTTTTTGCATAACTTGGTGCAAAAAGCTGCACACCATTATCCTATCTGGGGCCTATAATGCTCCTCAGTGTTGGTGCACTGAGTCCTGAGTCCTGGATTTTTCTGAGTGCTGAGACTTTCACAATCTTGAGTCTTTAGCTATCATCAGAAGCCCACTCTACAGATCCGGAAGTTCTTTTGTTAACTGCCCAGACAGCCTCTGGCTGTTGGGTGGCATAGAAATGAAATAAACGAGTTCATCAGAGCTCCTGTGATCCTTGCATTGGTTTGTGATGTTTCGTTGTCTGAGTAGAAGGATAAGGTTTGCCTCTGCCCACTCCATGGACAGACAGTTGGCCAGCTGAATCCAACCATACCCGGACAATGGTTGTTGCAAAGTTCAACAAGCATGGCTGAACAAGCCAGGAGTCAGGAAACTGGGGGACAATGCCGAGGGGAGCAGGTCCCTGAGAGCTGGAGCAGGAGCAGGAGTACGCAAGGCCTGGGAAGCCGGGCAGGGTCCAGGAAGAAGCCCAAGAGTCCAGCGAACGAGGAGCACTTCAGCAACTGAGAAGGCCTTCATTGCTGAGGCAGCTTCTGGAGGGCCTGCCCACCTCTTAAGATCCGGGGCAGAGGCCCTTCTCGGGGCGGCCTCCCTGGAGAAGTTTAGGAGGGTGACTACACGGAGAAGGGCCTTCTCTGCAGTGGCACCCCAATTGTGGAATTTGCTCATCTCTTTAAGAGGAGTATATGAGGTCTCTCTACCACTTCTCCACATGAGCAGAGATGATTTATATAAGCAATTCCCTGGAAACATCCACACAACACAACAGTGGGAATTACGTTGAACCTGGTTTTTGAGAAATTTATCCACTATTTGGGGACAGTCAAATTTTCAAGATACTTTTCCTTGTTCTGAGTGTTGAAAGTCAACTCTGAGTAAATTGGGGAACGACAGATAAGGAATACTGAAGATCAATATTAGAAGTTTCTGTTTGTGTCCATTGGGATATCCTACTTCTTCCAATTGTTGTTTTTTTAAATTAAAATAACTCTTACTGGCGATTGATATTGCTTCTCAGCAAAGTAAGCAGTGCAAAGCCTTGTGTGTCATTTCCCAAGAATTCTTCTGTCCTTTGAAAGAAACACAGCTGGTCTGCAGGAGCCATTTTAGGGTTGCGCTCACTTTCTCACCAGGCCAGAAGTACCTTCCTGTTCCAAAAGCGGCCTGCTTAAAAGTTCACTCAATGTTTTATCAGGCTCTGGGTCAAGTCTACAAGGGTAGAAGAGGAGAGGGCATATGGGCTAGAGTGCAAACGGAAGGCCAAGGGAATAAGGAGATGTCAGAAGTGATCGTTTTCACCGTCCAAAGGGTCACGCTGCCCAAAGGATCCTCAGAGTTGCCAGACACGCTTTGGTTTGGTTTTGCACACATGCATGCAAAGACCCCAGAGAGGGCTTGCGGGCAAAATCGAGCCCTCCTGCTTGGTCAGAATCACCCGCACCGGCTGGCCATTGAGGCAGGAAAACAGTTGTTCCAGAGGAAGACTGAAGATGAGAGAGAGAGATTTGAAAAGGCAGAAGGAAATAAGACAGGGGTGAAAAAATAAAGCACAAGAAAGCGAAGGACACTGATAGCAAAATACTGCTGAGAGCAACTTGGGAAATTGGGACACAGCATGGTCAAGTTTAGCTGGATGCCTTGATCCTGGTTATTTTTTTACCCTTTTTATTCTTAATATTTCTCATTAAAGGTTGTAACCTCTGATTAGTTACAGTACACACACATAAAACAAAATTATAGTGGTCATTTTTCATCAGAGTTTCAAAATACTATTTAAACTTCATGGTTTATTCCCTTTGGGCTAATTTAACCCGTACTTAAAAGCCAAACTCTACACTCTCTAAGAGTATAAACAGGGGAACTAGAAGACTGGAAGGCTGTTTGTTGGAGGCAGCCAGGCAAACCGAGGGTTCCCTCTAGGGACAGTGGAAAGTTAACTGTAAGGGAAGGGCAAGCTGGATTGGAATGGATTGTCTCCTCTGGTCTCCTTTCCATACACTGATTTGGGCTTGTCTGATCCTGCGACACCCACAAACTATAGGATCAGAAAGTGGCGGCAGCTTCTCCTTGTATCTCTCAGTTGCAGACCATATTTCAAAAAGCAGTGATTAAAAAGGGGTGATGTTGGTGTATACACAAGAGCAAGATTATATGGGCGAGATACTTTTTCAAAATTCCATCAGCTTCTACCCTAAGCATATCTTGGCACATTTTGAAATCCCAGTATGAGTTGAGTATGCAAACAAAGGCTCTGTTAGCATTTGCCCCATAATTTATTCAGCTGGCTATAAATAATTCTGAATTATGAATTGAACTTCTCACTTTATGCCATTCTCTTCGACTTGTTAAGCTGTACAGGGTTTGCTGGCCAGGAAATGATCGTGATGAAACTTGTTCTTTAAAATGCAATGTCCTCATCGCCATGAAATTTGCAACAGCGCGGGCGTGAAGCAGTGGGTGGAAATCCATATTAAACAGTGCAGAAACACCCCCTGTTCTGCAAAATTCATGGCTTGGAGGCTCCTAGTAGAACTTCATCTATAAACTATCCAAAGAAGCTAGTGCACTGTAGCAGTGACAAAGCAAAGCAAGCATGTCTAGACAGAAAAAGTCCTATGGTTCCTTGCTTGCATAAGATTGCACCCAAAAATGCCCTTCCATTCCCACATGGCAGTCCAGGGCTTTTTAAACTCCATTTGAAAATGTACCTGTGACCCCAATCTGAACATTCATTTGTTCCCGTTCCCAGTTGCAATGTATGGCTGTGAAAGCTGGATCATAAGGAAGGCTGAGCGCTGAAGAATTGAGGCCTTTGAGTTGTGGTGCTGGCGGAGACTCCTGCGAGTCCCTTGGACCGCAAGGCCAGTCAGTCTTAGAGGAGATCAACCCTGACTGCTCTTTAGAAGGCCAGATACTGAAGATGGAACTCAAATACTTTGGCCGCTTAATGAGAAGAAAGGACTCCCTGGAGAAGAGTCTAATGCTGCGAACAATAGATGGCAAAAGAAGAAGGGGACAGCAGAGGATGAGGTGGCTGGATGGAGTCACTGAGGCAGTTGGTATGAGCTTGGGTGGACTCCAGGGGATGGTGGAGGACAGGAAGGCCTGGAGGAATGTTGTCCATGGGGTCGCGATGGGTCGGACACGACTTTGCGACTAACAGCAACAACAATACATGCATTACCTGCACCCCATTCAGCATCCATCAGCAATTGAGCACCTGGCCAGCAGAGTGAAGAGGAAGGCACATGGGTCACCTGGTGAGAGATGTCTCACCTGGGGGAGGCACCCTTCGTCACATGTCTCCCCCAGTATGGTGTGATGTAGGGAGACATACGGTTCTGGTCAAATCTGTTTTATTTGTTTTTGTGGATTGTTGGGCACCTTTTATTCCGCTGTCAGCTCCCTGAAGGATTTCTTTTTAAGAGTTTTCTGCATATATGCAAATGTGCAGCTGTACAAAAATCCCCACCCATGTCAAAAAGCATCTGTGAGGCTCGGGAAAAGCCAGTCCACTGTGAAATCAGTAGGCTGAGTTAATGGACATTCCAACTCATTTGACTCCACGGTGGATTGCTCACGCCTCCATATTCAGATGCATTGCATTTCTGTTTAAATTAAGACTGATCTTTCCAAATTTGCATCTTTGCATATATTAGTTCCTGGGCGAACTTCAGGCAAATCCGCATGCTTCTTTGTTCCGTGTTTTGGTGGTACATTTCTCTTGGCTGGGGATTTGTATGCGGCCACCCTTCCTCCAGATCTCAGCTGGGCCTGTGATGGCCTCCATCTCAGGCCTTCACTGCTGCTTCTGTGCTCTCACACTCTTCCTCCTCAAGCCCACCCCTCTTTTCTTCTCTGATCCACTCTTCCCATATAAGCTGCACCCCCAGACTCCACCCTCGCTTCTGGCTTTTGCTCCTTTGCTATTTCTTACTAATTCCTGCCTGTGTTCCCCGGGACCCCATGCTCCTTGCCTCAGTTTCCCCTTCCACCTCTTTGTCTGCAGAAAGCAGACCTCTGGCAGCATCTTTCATGGATGATTCTGGCAGTGTAAATGATTCCCCCCATTCCCTCCCTGATACCACCTCACATTTGCAAAATCTGATGGACGACGGGGGTGAAATTGGACTGCTTTTAATGGCTCAGTCCCCTGAATTCTGGGCTGTTGGCCTCACACTTGTGCCAGTGTAGAATGAACTGTGATTGGCTCACTTCTTGCAAAACATGCCACTTACCTTATTTGGGCAAACGGAATGGCCCCAAAATTACAGTTCTAGCAGAAATGGCCTGAATCAAATTAGAACTATGCGTTTGATGGCTTCAGAGTTGTGCAACCTGTGCAAATTGTACAAGTTTCTTTAGTGGGTGTAATCTGTGTGCAAACTACGTCTGCAGCGGGAAGGAAGCCCAAGTCCACCCACTTGTGGTCATCCTATCAGAGGTAAGCAGGACCTCTTGAGCTCCGACAAGCTGTACTTCCTGGAACAGCCGCATCCTTGGGTGCTTCCAAAGGTTTTGATGAATAGGTTGCTTTTGATACAGCCGCACGCCGACGTTTGCAAGAAGCCACCTTAAAAAGCCCATGCGTTATTCATGAGCAAGTATTGACTTGTGCACAACTTCTTATGTGCTCTGCCTTCAGTTTTGAAAGCTTTCATTTATCTTCCTCATTCCGTGACATTTTCTAAATCTCCCCGGGTTCTGCAGTTTGCAGGTTGCTTTTCCTCATTGGAATTTCACTGCACATTTGACCTTGCAGGTGAGCCTGGCTGTTTTTATCAGGAAGACTGGGCAGCAAAGTGGTAATCTCTAAAAGCTGTCCTCTAATGATTAATGCCATGGAAGGAAAAAAATATTGAGGGGGGGGCAGGGTTGCGTAGGCTTCTGGGGAATTGCTAGAGTGGAGCCTAATTTTCTCTGCTATTTTTTTCTGAGAGAGTTTCCTTTCTTCCCCTTCACCCCATGCCCCTGCCAAAGAAAATACTTCTCCTTTCCTCCCTTCCACATTGGACATTAGAGTCACCTCTATGTGAGAGCATTGTAGCCTAGCCTTTCTCCACGCATTTCCCTGGGGTATTGGAAGGCCTCTCCTGGGAGAATGATGAAGAGATTATTCAAGTCCAACAGGTAGCATAGAAAACCTTCCCAGCAGAAGCATAGAATCATTGAATAGAAGAGTTGGAAGGGGCCATGGAAGCCATCGAGTCCAACCCCCTGCTGTTGCAGGGCACCAACTGAGACCATCCCACTCAGAAGGCTGCCCAGTTTCTTCTTGAATGCCTCCAGTGTGGAAGAGCCTCCCACCTCTCCAGGTAGCTGCTCCTCTGTCCTATTGCTCTGACAGTGAGGAAGCTTTTCCTGATATCTAGCCTGAACCTGGATTGTCACAACTTGAATCAATTTTTCCACGTCGTACACTCTGGTATCAGTGAGAAGAGATCTTGACCTTCCTCTTCACGACAGCCTTTGAGGTACTTCTAGAGGGATATCATCTCCCACCTCAGTCTTCTCTTCTCAAGGCTGAACATGCCCGGTTGTCTCTCCTCATAGGGCCGTGTTTCCAAACCCTGGATCATTTTTGTCACCCTCCTCTGGACCCTTTCTAGTAACCAAAAGCCAGGCTAGTCCCTTGGAGCCCTGAAAGGTTTTCTGGCATTCTGCCTCTTAGGAATAACACCAGGGATAATTGGCTTGATGCCACCTTCCCCAGCCAATCTGTAGATAAGGGCTGCTTTTCTTGGAGAAGGAAACTGTCTACCCTTCCAAAGCAACTTTGCACCCCTGTCCCCCAGGCAGGGCAGTGGGAGGCTGTGTGTATAGGCAGACCCAGGAACAGTGGGAGCGGAGGCCTTCATACAACCCATGGCAAGTGTTCGCAGCCTGAGGGAGGAATCGTTGCAACATCTCCTGAGCTAGTCAGGGAAACGGCAGACATGGAGCCAAATCAGTCCCTCTGAGGAACAGAAGGGAGACTTCTGCATGCTTGGGGAAACCTCCAAGTTTGCAGAAGTGCACAAGTACTTTAGCAAAGCCCCACACACCAAAGGAGGGGCTTGGCCAAGGGTCACTGGCTGGCCAAAAGTTGCTCAGTGAGCTTCACGGCCAAGCGAGGAGGAAAACCACGACCTCCAGGGTTCCAGTCCAGCACTTGGCCATGATGCCACCTTGGCTCTCGAATGTCAATGACAAGTAAGTGAGCAAGAGTCCGATGAAATGATAAGAACCGCAAAGCAGGCAGGGGCAAAATTGGCATGGAAATGCCTTGTGCAATCGTAATATCATTCTAATAATGTGTTTCAAGCTGATGCTGAAAAGATGGTGACTTTAGCACCTGGGGGAGGTAGATGTCATCTTCATGGTCGAGCACGCTGGGATGCGCTCCCCAGAGAGGTCCGCCTGGCGCCGTCATTGCATGTTTTTCGGAGCCAGGTTAAGGCCTTTTAATTTAATCAATATTTTAATATGTTTTAATATTGAATTTTAATATTATATTTGCAGCCAGAGTGGGTCGTTAATTTATTTATGCTGCTAGCTGTCCAGAGACACTGGTAATTGGATGGCATGCAAATTTCGTAAATAAATAAATAATAATAAATAGAGAGCTGGGGCTTTGAAGGTTACCTTTTGCACCTGGGCAGCAAACCAAACAGGCACACGAAGGTCATCTGATCTCAGCTTCCTCTGCTACAGGGAAACATATTTGCATTTCTATTTAAGGAATATCTGTCCCTGTGAAAACACCATACGGAAACGGTATGCTATTTGCTCACTTTTGGGCGGGTGCTTTCCCTCCTTGGTGAAGTGTGGGGTGCTGCCCCAGCATGGAAAGGGTCAGGCAGTAGGTGACTGGAAAGAGACGGGTCGCCAGGTTCTCTAACGCAATATCCTGCGTTAGAGCATGAACCCCAGGCTAGGCGAGTGACGGGCTAGAATTTTGCGCTTACAAGTCCTCTTCCTATGTGAGTCATCGATATTCTGAAATGGACAGCTCTCTGAATTTGGCCATTCAAATTCTCCAGTCAAAATTCTCCACCCAAATGCATATAAAAGGGAGCATGATTTTCAAAAAGATGATGGTGATATAAAAAGGATGAAGTTAGAAAGATGTCTTTAAAAAGGTACATATTAGGGGAAAAGGCTTGCATGAGGAGAAGGATGCATAGAAATCCGTATTAATTCTCATGCAACCTTAAAATGTTGAAAGTTTGAGATGAAATGAACTGATGCAGTTAATGCATTTTCAGAGTTGATGAACTTCTGATGAATTTCAGAGTTTCAGGTCCATCTTTGCCGTGTGTTTCTGAGGTCAGAACTGGGACTCTGAGCCCCTCCTCCTCCTCTTCCTCTTCCTCCTCTTAATTGAATCTGTTTGAGAGCTCTGTGGGTGATGATTATAATCAATACCAATAAAATCACATTGGATAAAATGATACAGTTAAAATATCGTAATAATTAAAACAAGTTCTAGTCACAGTATACATAAATAAACACCAAAACATAAATATATGTAAACCAGTGCAATTGACCTAAATAGGTGTGCTGAAAAAGAAAGGTTTTTGTTAGGCACCTGAAACTCAACAAGTGCTTGGCAGATCTCAGGTGGTAGAACATTTCAGAATTGTGGTGCCACCACAGAAAAGGCCCTTCTTCTTGAAGCTTCCCCCTTGACCTCCTTGGGTCGAGGGACTCATAGGAGGGTCCCTGTTGATGAATTTAAGCAATGGGCAGGAATGGAGTAAGGTGCTCCTTAGGCCATCTCACCTCTGTATCGTGGTCATAAGATTGTGCCTTGCTCGGTTTATAGGTTAGATGAATAGACAGGATAACTCAATAATGGGACAACTTCCGGCCTAAAGCAGAGAATCCCTGTTTTCCGCTACATGATGCCAAAGGCTGTGAAATCTGGCTGGCCCTTTCACAGTGGCTCCAGGCCCAAAGGACTGTCCCAGAGCAAACGAGGTGGAGCTGGTGCTTTCGTTGCCCCCGGATGGAGCGAAACCTCACACACGCCTCAGCATCCAAGCCCACTGCCCGATCTTGCAAAACGGTATTTGTCAAGACGACGAGCGCTGGGCTGTTTTGCAAACCCACGTTACATTTGTATTCTACTGTCTTATCACTGATACATTTTCCCTGCGGCTTATCAGGGCAATTTAAATATATGCAAACTGCAGCAAGTTTTGATGAGAAAGTGAAAGCGGGGTGAAGGAAGTGAACAAAGAGGGGCGGATGCGAGGAAAGACAAGCTCTTGAATAATTCAACCCCCGGTGCTGGAATCAACTCCCAGGGAGTGTCATTTTTCATTCCAGCGTTATGAGTGACTGCCTGGGTGCCTTCGATCCTAGTCTCATAGGCTGACCTTCCTGTAGCGACAGAGAGATTCCTTTCTCAACCGACAGTCACCTTTCCAAAACAGTCCTTTCGGCACCATACAAAATTAATGGACTCCCCATGAATTATCGATGTTTTCCTAAGCAGAAGCGTGGATAAATTTAGACTGCTGGATCCCTCCAGAGGAGGAAGCTTGTTCGCTGTTGCTCAAGGGGCCCACTGCGGGTTTTGTGGCCACCCTGTAAATTTTCCCACAATGCCGCTGTGTACACCATGTAGTGCAGACTGGGGGGTTCAGTGGGCCCTGACGGGCAATGGCTCTGGGTGTGGAGGGGAGGCCGACAGAGGTGGAGGGTCATCCCAGGTACTGAAAATTCAGTTCTGCTGTCTCTGCTGTCAGATAAAGATGCGTGCACTTAGAGTAGGAATCCTGGAGTAATTTCAAACAAAGTTATAAGTAATTCTATTATCTCCCTTTTGTGCATCAGGACACAAAGAAAGGTGCTTTTCTATAGCTTCAGATGGGGTTTTAGGCACAGTAATAATCAAAATTTGCTTCCACTGAGGCATTCTATTTGGAAAGAAAAAGGTACATTCTTTGCTTTGCATCTCAGTTAAATATGGGTCCTCCGTTAGTTTGACTTCTCTGTAATCAACCATCCCTGAAATGAATATGAGTGTTGACAGGATAACTAGCATATTTATTTTACCAATGAACAAAATGTCTCTCCTGTGGATTTTTTTCTATGAAATGTATTTGAGCTCCTGATTGTAACGGTTTTTGGAAGTGTTTACTTGTTCTCTTTCTCTTCCCTGTCTCCTTGTTTCTGTCAAAAAGAGGCTTCATTTTGAGCAGGGTAAAAGTGGAAAGAACTCGTAAGTATGAATGACCTGGTCTTGTGAAATGGTGCAGCATTCAGTTTTCTTCTGGAGGCAGGTGTAAACGCATCCAAACCGGTTTAGATGTGCTAAGGCGGTTTAACAGGACCTCTCCCTTGCTAGAGAATTCCCCAGCTTAGACTAAGTTCCCCAAATGACATGAGGCATTTTCACCTGTGCTAAATTCCCAAGATTATTTAGGAAAAAGTTATGGTATTCACAGAAAGTCATGAGGAGCATGGAGAAGATAAGATGAAGGGAAAACATTTTTCTGGGGAAAAAGGAATCCAGCTTTTCCTAACATCTCATTTGTTCAAAATACCGAAGCCAAAAGCTGCCCTGCAAACTCTGGAAAAGTTTGCAACCTGATCGATTTCTGCAGCGTAAAAAACCCCCCAAAAAACCTCAGGCCCACTCCAAGGTTTCAAGATTCCTCAGAAGTCTGTACCTTCTCAAGTTCCTTTTGCACTGAATAAGGAGAACTTATTCAGAAAAGCAGTTTCTGGCGAATGCTTTTCCAAAGGTGAACTTAATAGAATTTGCCCATCCCCAGGTCCAACAAGGTCATCCCCGTGCTGCTTAATTGAGCAGCAGCAGCAGGCAGGAAGGACTGAGGTTTGTGTGTTGAGAAGAACTGACCAAAATCTGTAGGTGTTCTCATTTGCCATCCAGCCATCTCTGATTTATGGCATCCCTTTGGATCAAACCGAGGGGAACCCAGGTTCCATTTGGATGCCAGGAAGCGCTTCCTGACAGTTAGGACCCCAAGGGTGTGGAAGGGGCTTCCACGGGAGGAGGTTGAGGCCCCATCGGTGCGGGTGTTCAAGGATAGGCTGGGCGTGCACATGATGGGCATGTTGTGAGCAGAGCCAGCTGGAGCTGGGGGTCAGACTAGATGGCCCGGGAGACCCCTTCTGACTCGCTCTGCTTCTATGTTTCTAAAGCCCTCCAAAATGTCCTCTCCATGACAGTCCTGTTCAGCTCTTTTAAGTTCAAGGCTGTGGTTGTTCTCATGGATTCAGTCCATCTCCGATTGGGTCTTCCCTTTTGACTTCTGCCTCCAACTTTCCCTGGCATGATGGACCCCTCCAGTGCATTCTGCCTTCCCATGACGTGTTCAAAGCATGGCAGCCTCATTTCTGTCATTTTTGTGTCCAAGAAAAGCTCTGGCTTGATCTGGCTGAGGATGCACTTGTCTCCTGCAGACCAACATCTGCAGATGTCCTACAGGGAACTTCCCACCCTCTGTTCTGACCAAAACAAGGGGCACACCCATGTGTGTAAAGGCTTTGGTCTTTCCAGAAATAAGGAAAAGTCTGCATCCCTATTGAAGATCCTCTGGCCCCTTGAAATGGCCTGGGAGATCATAGGATTTTTTGGTGTCGCAGCTCCAAGAGCCTTTAATATAGAATCAGAATTTTTATACTATATTGCATGTCATGCAAAGTAAACTGGAAAATGATAAAAGAAACTTTTAACATCTAACCTACAAAGTGCATTTGTTAGTTTATTTGATTCAGCTCCAAGATCTTGCAGCCTCAGAGGAGGGACTGTGGAAGAGTCTTTTCCCCGTTCTCCTTGAGCTTACATGAAAAGAACGAGGCTGGCTTTCCTCCACCCCTTGCTGCAGGTCGCGAGTGGGCTGGTGGGCGGAGAACTGCGCGTTTTGTGGGGAGGGGATTGGGCCCATTCACTTGTGCTGATTTTCATCCGCATCTCAGCTCCTTTGCTTCCCATCCCTGGCATTTCATTTGTGGAAAACAGCCAGTGGAAAAGGGCCATCTAGATAAACCACATCAGGTATGAGGAACAGCAGGGGCAGAAATTGGCACTTCTGAGTGTAAGTGAATTAGGAGAATGGCTACTTGGTGAAGGGCCTTTCCAGTGCTGGCGCCCCAACTGTGGAACACGCTCCCCAGGGAGGTTCGCCTGGTGCTGTCACATTATTCTTTGGGGTCAGGTGAAGACCTTTTTATTTTCCCAATATTTTAACAGTTAATTAGTTTTATCCTTGATTTTATCATTATTTATCAGATGTAGTGTGTTGTGTCTGGGTTGTTGTATCTAGTTGCTTTGTTTTTTGTTTTGTGTAAGCTGTCCAGAGACTTTTTGGTATCGGATGGCATATAAAAACTTCAAATAAATACATACATACATAAGATGGGCATCGAATGCTCATAAGCCTTGGAGCCTGGAGGCTGACATGCATCAAATGGGATTTTGCCCTAATGGTACAACATACCTTGTGCATACCTTGGAAGAAGAAACACTAATTGAATTCAATGGGTTTTAGCCCCAAGAAACCGGATGTAGGCAGTAGTCTGAGTTGCTCTGCAATGGATCCAATGCTTGAGACAAACTCACTTCCTTGGGCAGAGGTAACTATAAGAAAATGGATTTTTATAAATAAGGTCTCACTAATAAACCAAGATGATCCAAGATAGATTTATGAGCTGTCAGAACACAAGTCTATCTGTGGGCATCAAGGATTCATTCCAGTCTCGGTCTGACAGTACGATCCACCACTCTCTGCATCATGACTTGCCAATAAATGGCTTTTTGCTAGTTTTGGATGCATCATCAATGCAAGTCACAAGCAGGTCTGTTCCTAAATATTTGTGATAACATCTCTGTAGCAGGTTGGTGCATGTGTGTCTTTGTTTTTTCCTTTGCTCTCTATGCCTTGACGTTGTTTGTCTTCAGGGGTATATTGGATGCATTTTGATGAACAATGCCTGAAATGACGGATTTTGGCTTTAAATGAAATTGTGCACCATAAACTGTGAAACAAAGATTCATATCTCATCCTCAGCGCCACACGTTTCAGCGAAAATTATCTTTCATGCTTTGATCTACACTGTATCATTTTACTGAGGGTCCTCATGCACAGAATCAATCAAATCTGCAGACGGCACTGGAGGAAGCTCATTGGAAAGCTGAGAATACACATCTGCTGAGGAGAACGGAATGTGCGCCAGGAGTCACACGCTCGATCTTCCCCAGTCGCAGCTGAAATATTCCTGGGAAAACTCTAGAGAGAAGGATTCCGATCCTTCTCACCTCCATTTTTCAATTGCATGTGTTGCACCCACCCCTGAACCCCAAAGAAAAACCCCCTTCAGAAATCCGACAAGTAGGACCGACCTCTTGCTTTATTAGGACACACCTAATAAAGAAATATTCTAGTTTTGTTTGTTCTGCTTTGCATTGAGGTCCCAAGTCCATACAGCTGAAAAGAAAGGCGATATGGGGTCGCTAGCCTCCCGGGCCTCCCTATGATTATGAGTCAACAATCCAGCAGTGCCCGACATCTGTAGTACTTAAGGAGCATCCCCCTTCCTTTTGTTGGATAAAACATTGAGAAGAGACCGAATGGAACATGTCTTTGAATGTGTCAGGCACTAGCCGGTCCTTTCCATGTGATGGGCGGTGTCACTACCTTGGGAATCTTGATGCTCTTTCAACTCCAGTTTGGAGAACCTTTTGTGTTCTGTATTCTGGTGGAGGGAGGGGTTGAAGGCCAATGAGATGTTGCCAAAATAGCAAAGATACCAACATATTTGAGTTTAAAATGCCAAAGAATTATGACTAAGCTTTCATTTAGGATTTTCAGTCTTTTAGAAGGGTGGGGGAACCTGCAAAGGTTGCTAGCCCTATCCCTACCCCTTCCCCCAGTGCTTCTTTTGTCACAGAATGCACTGGAATGGAGTTCCGGCACCTTTTTTCAACAGATTTTCCAAGTTTTAAAAGTAACTTTTGAAAATTTGATGTTTGGTCCATGTGGATTCGAATCACCCTGTCGAGCGTAGCAGGTTGGCGGCAAAATCATTAAAACGGTGCATGCGGGCTGCTTGTGTGTCGAATCCGATGCATGCACACTTCGTCCGCGCTGGTTGTGATGGCGCTGCTCAGCTTGTGGCGGTGCTCGGCTTGTGATTGGTCGCACGCTGAGTGCTTACTGAGGGTGGCGACCGTTATGTTTCGTTACACAACTGACATGTGTGGGTGTGTGTACAGTGATTGACTATGTGTGAAAGGTAAATAATTTCATGAGTTCCGGCACCTTTTTTCTTACAAAAAAAGCACTGCCTACCCCTATCCCTGGCACTGCCCCTAGCCCACCGAAGGTTGGAGTTCTGGCAGAAGGGGAGGATGACCAAGGGCTGGAACCCCAGGGGTTGACACTGCCCATCAAAGAGAAGGACTGAGAAGGCATGTAGTAACCGGGTCATGGTCTTCTCCATTAGGGGGAGATGTATTCTACTTGTATTAGAATTGTAGTTATTACTTCTCAATGGGTGTCAATACTTGTAAATCAGCACATGCAAAGCTTATGCAGAAGTGTGTCTGGATTTGTTCTCCTTTGGGGGTCATGCATTTCCTTATGCATTTCTTCTTTGACGATTCAGAAGTGGCAATTCTATGCCCAGGTGGACTATTACCTCTTTCCAGGCAAGGGTGGTAAGTGGGCTTTACAGGGGAACTTAAACCGAGCACCAAGCCTTTGAGTAACGAGGTCTACGTACCTGAGCCATGGTGTGTCCTATGGTTCCAGTCTTGCCCTTCAGTCTTGATTCAAGGCTCGTTTTTCCAGCCCTGCCATCTGGTTCACCCTGTGATCCTGGCTGCTCCTCAGTCTTTACTTCTGGTTCCCAGATCCTGTTCTCCAGACGGCTGCCCAAAGGCAAGGCAATGTGGAGGGCTCTCCTGGTATGGCCAGGAAACATCCATAATTCAGAACTGCCTGAAAAACATTGTGGTTCAGCTTTTATTTTTGTTAGGTCCACACCCCACCTCCAATCTTGTGAAGAAATCAGTGGCAAAGTTAGTGTCTCCTTTCAGATCTGCAAGAGTTAGTCCAGGTCACTTTCTGTGTTTTAACTGGGCTGCGGTGAATTGGTTCAGGTGGTCTAAACAAAGCATCGGAGGGAGTCCTGAAGAACAAAGGGCCCTTTCTACTCGTGCTTCAAAAAGACTGTAGCCCAGGAGGAGTGACTCAGGCATCTCTCTGCACAAATCTACCAGATAAGTCATTCAGGGCTAAATTGTGCAAATATTTGCAGCCTCATTGAATTTTAATTGCTCTAGCTGCCACATTAGGTCCATGTGACTCATCTGGGTAGCTATGAGAATAAGAGTTCTCGCGCGCATGGAAATTGCTCTGTGCATTGTTCATACAATCAAAGTAAGGGGTATGTTTCCATAAGTGCTGTTAGCTCATCTCAAAGTTGAAATAACCTGATGTCTGGAGTGAGCAGTGGAGCAGACCCAACTGTCTAGGGTGGTTCAAGGTAAGCAGGACCCTGCGAAAGTTCGGAAAGGATCTCTAGGAGAATAGTAATTGGAATCGTCACTTGTGACTGTTTACATGCATTCTGGCAGCGTGCGTCATGTTTTAAAATTGTAAAATGCTGTAAACTATTGTGAGAGTCATTGACTAAATAGGAAAGGCATAAAAAGCCACAAACAAGCAAACAAGAACAGCAAATGGGGTCCAACAGAAGGAAGTCTAAAGTGATGGAGGCAGAATGGCCTGGCGCACCGCATATGCTGACGGAGCTGGAGGACTTCGATCCGATAAGGGGGCTGATTGGGGTAGCAGCTGTCCTCAACCGAGATCATACCAGCTGTTCTTGGCAGCATCCCACTTGAGGAGATACAATGTGGGCAGCAGGAGAAAGGATCCAGGGCTGAGATCGCTCCCAACCTGGAGTTGATTGCAGGACCACGGACAGCATCCTCGGAGGTGGGTGCTGGGAAATTCATCCAGCACTGACTCGAAGCAACTGCACCATCAGGCCAGGAAGTCTCTCTGGAAGTGTCTCTTCCAGACAGACTCAGGTGCTATGCCTGGCTGATAAAGGCCAGCAGCCTTTGCGGGGGGGGGGGGGGGCTTTGGTATCTCCTGGTATCTCTGGGGACCTCCTTTCACTAAGGAGTTACCGTATTTTTTGCTCTATAAGACACACTTCCCCCCCCCTCAAAAGTAAGGGGAAATGTCTGTGCGTCTTATAGAGCGAATATGTGTGTGCAGTAAGTCTGTCAGATGTGCAACCCATGGGGAAGTGATGGGGAATGTGCCTGTGATGATGTGCCCATTGGATTCAGAATATTTTTTTTCTTGCTTTCCTCCTCTAAAAACTAGGTGCATCTTATGGTCAGGCGCATCTTATAGAGCAAAAAACACGGTAAGTTTCACTCTTCCAAGTCAGGGGACAGTGGTGCCTCCTGAGGGACTGGAAGGCATAGATAGGATGGATTTTATGGAATTGGTATTGTTTTATTGTTTTTAATTGTACATTTGTGAGCTGTCCCGAGATGTTGAGGCATGTGGCGACGGCATATAAAAGTTCTAAATAAATAAAAATAAAATGACACCTGTGGGTCCCAGTTCAGAAAACCGAGTGGGCATTTCCAGAGCCTTGGGAGAGTCTCTGTCTTGGAAGTTTTATTCTCCAAGGGGCTCCGATGGAAATAATCCGATGGTGCAGGCAAACCGATGTGCAACACCAATTCTCTGCTCGGTTCATTAGGAAAGGAATCCTAAATTAAACTGTCAATATTAATAATACTTTATTATTTTTCTAATTGCCGCCAGTTAAATGATGTGAACTGCTATGGGTGGTCTAGAACTGTAATGTGATCATCCTCATCCTCATGCATTATACTGGCCTGTGACATTTCCACTTTTGGAACACGGATTGCTGCACCTCAGACAATATTCTGGAGGAGGAGGAAGTGTAGCAAAGGAGAACCAAAATAAGCAAGGGGCTGCAGCAATCTCTCCGGGAGGAAAGGTTGAATATTTTGGGCTCTTCAGCCTAGGAAAAAGCAAGAGGGATGAAAGAAGTGTTTAAAATGAGACAGGTTATGGAGAGCACACGTGCTGGAACCCAAAGCCAATGCAGTAGAACCTTCTGCCATCCGATGACACTGAATGGCAGTAGAGTCAGGACAAAATTAAGCGCTGTCATTTAAGCAGACCTTGTAACAATGGCCACAACTCAACAGGATTTTAAAGACAGATTAGGCCAACTTGGAGAGGAAAAGACTATCGAAGGCTCCTGGTCCTGATGGAGTTGTGCTTCCTCCTGTATCAGAAGCACACCAGTTGCTGGGGACTAGCATAAGACAGTTGTGTGCTTGTGTCTTATTTCCCATGGGCAGTTGGTTGACCTCTGGGGGAACAGAACGCAAGAGGGGCCTTTGGCCTGATCTGGCAAGCTCTTATGCTCTTGTGCTTGATCTTGGGCCTTCAGGCCCTGATGCCATGAACAAGGAAACATCAACCGGCAGTGTGAATTCATCTTGCAAGAAATCAATGCAGGGCATTCAGTCAGTTTCTGACCACCGGGAGATGAATGGTGCATGTAATGGAAAGGTGCAAAGAGGGTGTGGAAAATGAGCGTGATGGAGAAGACAGCATGTTTTCGGTGATCGTGGAGCTTTGTTCTGGTGCAGAGATGCATTCGGCCATCGGTGCCCCTCATGTCGTCTCTGCTTTAGCCCGGGGGCAAGTGCATCCCCTCAGTGGGAATTCACTGGCAGGAATTCTTCTCCCGTCTCGGTTCTGCAAAGGCCACACGGGCCCCCAACGGGCACACCAGTCACTTCCCATAACGATCACGCTGCAGTGCAAGGCAAGGAACCATTTGCTGTAATGGCATGTCAAGAAGACAGAGTTAAACTCTGCTCCAGAAAATAGCCAATGCAGAAAACAGGCGCTGACGGATTCACAGCGTGATCAAAACCAACATCGTTTCTGCTCAAGTGGACAATTTTGATTTAGAGGCATATCTGCCAGTGGTTTGCTTTTTCACCAGCTGTCAATCAAGGGAGACAAAGGGCTCCTGAGAACCCGCTGCAGTCCATTAGATATCACCTTTTCGACAGACAGCTCTGTCTGTTCCGTTTGCCTCCATCTCTCCAAAACGTCCTGTGGGAGAATTGCTAGAGAGGCTTTAAGAAAACTTTTGCAGTCTTACTCAAGGAGAACAGCAGCCTTTTCCTGACGAGTCTGTTCGGAGGGAATTCGGTTCTCCTCTTGGATCGCAGGGTGAAGGTGATTGCTATGTTCTTTGTGCATTCATGAGTGGCAGTCCAACTGAAGTCCGAAGTTGGTGCTGCAGAGAGTCGGTGTGGTGGTTGGAATGCCGAACGGGGGATCTGGGAGGTGTGGGTCCAAGGCCTCGTTTGGCCATGAAGGTCACTGGTTGACTTGGGGCCAGCTAAGTGCTCTGAGCCTAGCCCATTGCACAGGGTTGTGCTAGCAGGACATGGTGCAAGCTGCCTAGCCTTCCTCAGGAGAGGGCATAAAAGTGGGGTATGAATGCGGTGCAACAGAAGAATTGCCTCTGATTTCAAACACAGTGAGCCTGTACCAGTTGATGTATAGGATCCATACATAGCAGAAATTCCAGCATATTGGAGGAGCCCCTGAGTATGCCAAAACCCTAAAACACAAACTTAGAGAGCCTCAAAAGTATGGGGAAAACCAAACATATTTCAGGTCACTCTATATCTGAACCCACCTCTATAGTCTTCGTTTTGACCCACTGGAGAAGACAATCATGCTGGGGAAAGTCAAAGGCAGAAGAAGAGGAAGAGCAAAGAGGAGGTGGGTTTGAGCCAACAAGAGACAAGTAGGGCTGTGAGGGAAGGGTGGCCGGAAGCCAGGAAGGGCTTGGCAGGGCATTGCAACAGCAAATAGGGCATCCTTCAGCTCGAAGGCCTCCTCTGCTTCAGGGTTTGGCAATATGGCGCTAGCAGGCACCAATGTACCCAGGATGCCTCCCTTGATACCCACAGAGACAACCCATTCCTCCCATTTTTAGGTACATGAGGAGGAGGTACGTGTCACACGGAGGTGGGCAGAGACCTGTTTGTTCTCCCCTGCAGAGGAAGGCAGGACGTGCTCCAATGGAGCAAACCTCAGGGAGCCAAGGTCCATTTGGATGCCAGGAAGCACTTCCTGACAGTCAGGACCCTGAGGGCATGGAATGGGCTTCCACGGGAGGTCATTGAGGTCCCGTCGGGGAGGGTGTTCAAAGACAGCCTGGGCATGCACATGGGAAGCATGTCGTGAGTGGAGCTGGCTGGACACAGGGGTCAGACTAGATGGCCTGGGAGGCCCCTTCTGGCTTGCTCTGTTTCTATGTTTCTATGATTCATTTAAAGAACTGGCAACTGAGTGCTTCAAAGCCAAGTGGTCTAGATGCTGTGGTCTAGCTTTCTCTCCTGTGCTTCTTTGCCCACCCAAGGCAGCTGCCATCTTCCAGTTGCATGCAGGAGACCTTCTTGACTGTCCGGATGTGCTCAGAGGACTGAGACAGGGCTTGTGCCTGCTCGGTTTGATGGGCTGCTCCCTTTCGTCTGTTTGAAAGGCCGATAATCCTAACATGCAAGAGCCGAGACCCTGAAGCTCCCCCTGGACTGGCACCTGGACTGTTAGCATCTGGCTGATGACAGAGGGCATCCCTCCCCCTGCCCTTCGCAACACCGGGGGGAGATCTCTGGAGCTTCTATTGAAGCGGCAACGATTCTCTCTAAATCTGCATTTATAGATACACATCAGCACCTGCCCTTTCGATTTCTGGATGGCTGGTCTTTAGGCCTCATTTACAAATCGAGGCATACATGGATATGTGGGCTGCCTCTGCATCGCACTGCCTAAGAATAGCTGCATATTTTGCTATGCATAATATAGAGGGATGCACACTGTGTATGCATCCATCGTAATGGCTGCACTCAAATTTCATGGAAGAAAGCCACGGCTCTGTTTTTGTGAGCTCTGGCTGAAGTCCGTGTTGCTTTTCGAAGCCTGGGCTTTTGTAAAATCAAAGCAAATCAGCCTCTCCTGCTTCCCCTCTGTTCTTCTGGCAGGGGCACCGTTCTTCTCCAGTGGGGCAGTGCGCATGGTCCCCTTGCTGCGAAGGGATTACGTGGCCTCACTTCTGAATGGCGAGGTTGGACCTCTGTGTGCCCATCTCTGGAGGAGGAAGCAGGAGGGAGGAAAGGAGGAGAAGGGCCAGATTAGTGCCAGGTTTCTGGGGCCCTGGGGCAAGAGGCCCCCCTCCCCCCTTCCTTAGTCTACCCCCGGACTGTCAGGAATGCCAGGGGAGGCTATTCTTGGTAGATGTTCCAAGGGCAGCAGGTATGGACTCGTCAGATGTTGAAATGGGAGAAACAGAGGGGCTTATCTCAAGGACACCTGTCCAGGTATTCCGGAGGACGTGGAGAGCAGTCGCGAGTTGCAACTGCAGGGAGGGAGCATGGTAGAAGAGCTCCTGCAGCCAGCCGAGCCTGGCATGACTCGTGACCCCATGATGCAGCTTTGGGAGAGGTGGGCCCAGCAGCTCGAGGGGTGATGGACAGAGAAGAGGCGGACTGTCTCCATAAAGGCGCCCCCAGAGGCAGTCAAAAGGAGGGTTCTTGGATGTAGTCGCTAGATTGGGTTCAATGAACCACACCGTGCATGCTCAGAGACGCTTTCTTTGTCGGCTGTGCTTACTGGAAGTGCATTGGAGAATACAAAGCTTTTGCCAAAGAACAGCCTGTGTGTGTGTGTGTGTCTGTGTGTGTGTGGAGGGCAGATCTGGCTCATGACACTCCCCACCTCTCTCAATAGCTTCTATTGCTCCGCACCTTCTTTCCCATCATGGCTACCACATGCCGCTGTGGCAGCAGGCAGGCAGGCAGGCAGGGTGCAATTCAGCAAGGCGTCTCATGTTCAGCCTCACCCTCAACTTTGTCTGGGCCAGAGCAAGAGTCTGGTGGACAAGCCATTGTGGACAAGCAGTGAAAGGCAGAGCAATTCCAGGCAGCTCTCGTCAGTGGGCCCACTGCTGGAGGGTGGGTCTCGGGCAGGTGCCCACCCATGCCTACCCTTGGCACCGGCTCTGTGTGAGAACCTGAAAGGGCAAGGGAGGAGACGGGAGAAAGCAGCTGGGGCAGCAGAAGGTGGCCATGCAAGCAGCCAGGCACAGCAGGAGAAACAGAGCGGATTGTGTGGGTGGCCTAGCCGAGGCTGGACGAGGAGGCAGAGATGCCTCCAATGGGTTCTTTGGAGGGGGTGGCACTGCTGGAAGCAGCCACGGCCCAGCTTCTCCCTCCGCACCCCACCCAGTGCCAGGCAGTCACACCACGTGGCCGCAGCTGTCTCGGCAGCTGGGTGTGGGTTGTCTTCCTCATGATGCCCTGGGGCTGGTTTGTTCCAGGGCATGATGGAAAAAAAATGGCAGCCACCCCAGCTCCTTAGTAGTGAGAGGAAATTTTTCACTGAGGGGTTCTTTTTGTAGGGGAGAGGTAGACAGAGAGTGGGGAAACATATTTTCTCAGGACATTGCCAGCTCTTGCTGCGGCACTTTCAGAAGCACCGGGGGCCCAGGTAGCTGCTTTGTGTGGATGAGAGCGATGCCTGGAGGGACCATCCTGTGTGCATGTACACAGGAAGTCCCTGTGGCTCCCAGCGCGCTGCAGCCAGCCCCCTGGGGGCCCCAGGACATTCTTTTGCAGCTTAAGCATGCAGAGCTTTGCGTCTTCCCTAGCAAGAGCACTTGCCTGGCTCTGCCTAAACAGCCTGCTCTTCTCACTCCCATCTGTGATGAACCTGTTGTTTCTCCATCCCAATGACCTTGCTAACAGCCCTAGCATTACAGCTCCCTAGAACATCTCATTAGCAGTGATTATCTAATTGCTGCTGCGAGATTCTTTTGGAGATGTAAATTATTTAAAGGATGAAGGGCACAAGATCAACTCAGCAGGGCAGCCCAGCTAAGCCCTCAGATTGGGCACTGAGTGGGCAAAGTTCAGGATCAGATCGACAGCCTAATCAGACCTTCCGGGGCGTATTTAGGTTCTGGCTCTGCTCTACATCTTTGCGATAAGCCTGGTTGTTGTGCTGGTCTTTCCTATCCCCATGGAACCAGTGCAGTAACAGTGATGCTGAGAATGGCAGTTGTTTGTCCTGTGTCTGCTTTTGCCTTCGGACCCGCCAGGCCTCCCTTGCTCTCCTTCTGGTCCTGCTATGCTTTGAGGTTAACTGACCCCTGCTTGTTCCTGACTGCCTTTGCCTCTGGCCCTGTAGCATCGTGCTCAGATCTCCATCCCCCTCCATCCCCTCTGGTCCTGATGCTGCAGCCATAGGCACCTGCTGTCTCCTTCCCAGGGTAGAGAAGAGATGCTTGTGCGGTTTTCTTCCTTGAATACCCAAGTAACTTTACTGCCCTTGGTCTACTGTGCACCTTGACTTGGGCAATGGAGAGACACTAAGTGCTCATAGCTGGGGAATCTGCGAGGGGGGTGTGCGTGGCGAACATATTGCCAAGGGCCATCAGCTGATTGAAGGAAGGTGTTCCTCTGATCTTCCGAGCTCTTATACTCTCCCCGAAGATCAAGGGGATGTTCTGCTTTGGGCACGAGTCTGTTGGAGCAACAGTGCCCTTTGTGACACGCTCTTCCCTGCCTTCTCCTGGGCTGGTCCTAGGTCTGAGGGATCCTCGGACCAAGTACTATCTGGTGGGCTTCCTTCTCTCACCTGATGGTGGCCATGGAGGATGGACAGTTCCAGGTGGCCAAGACTAGCCTCCTTTTCCCAGCTTCCCTCAATGCACCTAAAGCAGCATTGGCCTGGAGCACTGTGGGATGATGACCGCCCAGTGTGGCTCAGGGTGCCGGGCCAGGGGTGGAGTGGGATTAAAGGGTAAAGGGATGTTGGTCCCGTGGCAGAGTCAGCACCCTGGTAGGCGCCCAGGGTGGCAAGCACTGGCCCTGTTGTCAACATCCCGGAGTTGTCCTTCTGTTTCTGGCGTTCCCATGGTCACTTCGGAAGGGCACTCGCCTGCAAGATGCACATAATTGCTCTGTTCCTTTTAACACAGTCCCCTTTGAATGGGTAATGTAAGCACTGACATCAGTGCGGAATCATTGCGTGCAGCCCAGTCTGGGCGGCCAAGCATGGATGCTCTGATGTGCATATGTCAGAAGTAAAATATACAAACCCCCTTCCAGTTGTTGTTTGTTTTTGAATGCGTTTCGCGTTCTCTTGCTGAGAGATGCTTGCTAATCAAAGGAGCCATCTCGGGCCTCTGGCTCAGTCTCCAGTTTGCATCTGGTTTGATATCCAGTTCCTCCTCATCTCTCTATTACTCATGTTCGAGAGTGCCTCTGAAGGCTCCATCAGGGTTTCAGAGAAATTCCATTTCCTCCAGATGCAGCGTACCATAACAGGCCACAATCAATCACATTAGCAGCTGTAGCCAGGATAATAACATCGTACCTGCCAGCTGCTTTATGTATGAGATCGTGCCAACCAAATTACCAAATGTTTATCAAAAGGACTGTGAAGGAATGAAAACAACAATGCAAAAATTGATCTGTCATTCATAGAGCAGAGCCACGGAGCGGGACGCCTTGTTCTCAGGGAGGCCTAGAGGTGATAGGGCTACCAAGCCAACCATGCACGGTGAGTCGTCTGGTATTCCAGGGTGGTGGTGGCGGCCCAGCACACACATCAGATGCCCAAATCTGCTGCTCCGATCCAGATTTCAGCTTTCTATAACCAGAGCTTTCTATAACCAGAGCGGGTCCAACAGTCTCTATCTAGATGGAGATCCATTCAAAGTAGCCAAGTCTAGTTGCCATTTTAATTTTTCTCACTGTTTCCCTAAAGAAGTATTACGCTAGGGCATTTGGGGAAATCATAATTTTGGTTCTTCGGGCTGCGGGGCTAGACATGCCTTCTGTTCCTCAGATAAACTCTTCAGACCTGGATGAGCTTTGAAGGCCTAACTCCCCTGCCAGGTTGGGCGTGAGAACTGAGCTTGACCATCTGGTTGACCATCTGTCCGTCCATCCGTCCATCCATCCATCCATCCATCCATCCATCCATCCATCCCAACTCAGTAAGACAGGGTCCAAAGTCAACCAGGGAGCTTCATGCCAGAATGATACTAGAAAGGGATCCTCCTCAGCACCAGTTCACCATGGTAGCCACTACACCATACTCTATGCCCCTTCCCTGCAGTCACTGGTCTGTCCCTCCTTCCTCCCTCTCCATCTTCTCCAAAGGTCACAAGACTTGTCAGAGAGGGTGCTGTCACAGAGTGCTCAGTGGCAGCTGTGGGTGGGAGGAGGACCTCCCCCATCAGATCCTCTCCACTGTGGCTGTGGAGGAGGAGATCTGAGGCATCCTATCGGGGCAGCTCAAGAGACGTTTCTGCTTAAGGCAAAGCAGCACTTGGTGCCTCTCCGCTGCCCGAGCCAAGGTGCACAGTAGACCAAGGGCAGTAAAGTTACTGGGGCATTCAAGGAAGAAAACCGCACAAGCATCTCTTCTCTACCCTGGGAAGGAGACAGCAGGTGCCTATGGCTGCAGCATCAGGACCAGAGGGGATGGAGGGGGATGGAGATCTGGGCACGATGCTACAGGGCCAGAGGCAAAGGCAGTCAGGAACAAGCAGGGGTCAGTTAACCTCAAAGCACAGCAGGACCAGAAGGAAAACAAAGGATGGTAGGATACCCAGTAAGGCCTGGCAAGTCCAAAGGTCAGGAATAAGCAAGCTCAGATATCCACAAGCTACAGAAGGAGCAAAGTGCAAGGCAGAGGCGGGAACAGGGAAGGGCCAAGTACCAACAAGGCATGAAAGAACCAGTGGCAAATGCAAGGTTGGTGGCAGGCAAGGAGCCGATCCCTGGCAAGGGGAGGTAGAACCTGAGCCAAGGTGGAATCTAGACAAGACTGAAAGCAGGATCGGAAATACAAGGCGGTGGCCACAAAGACCACATTGCTGTGTCCATGCAGAGTCTTCCAGACCGCCCAGGTGCACTGCACGATTGGCAAGGCTCCAGCCCCTACAAGCGTCTCCACGGTCCGGTCCAGTCCAGTCCTGGTCCTGCAGATACCAAGCTGCTCTTCACCATCTCACCACCAGGGGGAGCTCCACCAAGGCTTCAGGTCCTAGCCATCAAAACCAAACAAAACCCAGCTACCTTTTAAATAATGGACCATTTAAGGCCCTTTCAGGGCAGCCCAAATCTGCTGCCTGGGGGAGTCGCCCCACTTTTCTAGGGTAGGGCTGCCTAGGGGCTCTGGGGCTGCCTAGTGCTTGTAATTCAGGAGCGATTTCCCTGCTCACACCATCATCCTTCGCACGACTGGCACGCACTGCTTTTCATACAAGACGCTCCTTCTGAGGTTTCTGTCCCCAGGTGGAAAAAGGCTTGAGTCTACTGCAGCAAAAAATATTGGCATATGGACCCTGAAATACTGAGAGAAGACAAGCATAATGAATTCAGGCTTCTTGTTGATAGCTTTCCAATCTTGAGGGTTTTCCCCTTTCTTTTTCGTGTTTTTGCAAAGGGCAGTTTGCAAAGGGAGAGATCTTTCAAAAATCAAAAACAAAAGCAGGAAGGTTGGTAATGAAATGTTGTGGGCTGCCCAGGTGTCTTGCACTGAACAATGGGGTTGGAGCTTTAAAATACAGCTGAGCAGGAATTCCTCCACATGTCTGCTACCCACATTCAGATGGCAATGTGGGGCAAAGGAAGAAAGCTGATGGCATCACTGGAATGTTTAACCCCCAGCCCCGCAAACACCAGGTGTTTCCTTGAAGAAGGAAAGGGTTGGTGCAAGGTTTAATCCTTCCCTCTGGGTTCATAGTGGTGCCAGTTTGAACTGGGCCCTGTATGCTTACATTAGGGGAAAAACAAGGCTAAGCCTGAAGTAAAGATGTTTGAAAAATTAGTTTATCTTATTTTTGTCTGGATTTTCCCCAGTTCATTCTTTCTAGATCAAACACAGTCAGTATCAGTGGTGGAAGCCTGTATATTTCCAAGCTTGGAAGGTGAGTCATAGACCACCAAAGCTGTGTTTGACAGCATGCATTTATTTCAAAAATGTACATGGAAAAATAGCATTTTCCCACAAATAAGCTTAAATCAATGGGAAAGTAATGTGTGCATTTTGCATTTTAAAGATGTATATAATTGATACACACATTGGAAGAGTACACACTAATGCATCTTTTCATGAGATAGAGGAAAAAATTGAAATCTGTTATAAGCTTGAAGTGAAATGAGATTTGAGATGGAATTTAAAGGACTCTGGCAAGGTTGAGCTGTGCTGGTTCACACATTCTTACCTTCAGCCACAGACCACATGATCAGCATAACTTACAGCCTGGCTTTCTGGGGCATCCACATATCATATTTGTCTGTGAATTCCCACCACTATTCTCATAAAAGAATTTTTTAAAAATGATCAAGGAACACCCTGGACTGCCAGAAGGACCAGCAGGAGGGTCTTAGATCAAGTCAAGCCAACAGAAAGTGCACACGACAAAACCGAAGCTGGTGCACATCATGCAAGACCCCCTGGAGAAGACAACCATATGAGGGAAAATCAAGGGTGGAAGAAGAAGAGGAGCACCAAATATGGGATAGATCGATGCCATAAAGTTGGTCACAGCCTTGAGTCGACTGAAGCTGAGCAGAGCTGCCAAGCACGGGACATTTTGGAGGCGTGCACTGATAGGGTCCCCCTAAGTTGAAGACAACTTGCCGGCACGTGGCAACAGCCTCCTCTCTCTCGTGAAACAGGAATCGCAGGAATTGCAGGTGCTGCCAAGAAGCATCGCTCTGCCGTTCCACCTCAGCAGCTCTTCACAGGGTGGGCTGCCGGGGCCCTTCTGTTTATCAGTTGACCTGTTCTGAGGAGCAGGTGGGAGTCAGGTGGGGCCATCATATCCTGGGAGAACTCAGTTGGTCCGTCAGCAAATTTGTTAAATTAAACCAAGTACGCTAGGATGCCACGAATGTTCTGAGAACTTGCAGAACGCGGATTGATGGCGTGCTGTTGGGGAAGCTTTCCGTGGTCATAAAGGGGGGACACTTGCTCCTTATGATGTTGGATCGGCCCAGAAGCTAAACTCTTAGGACCATTTGGTGCAATGGACCCTCTGCCCTAAAGACGATATTATGCCATAAAGGAAAGGAAGTCAGAAATACTGGCCATATATGACCCTCCAACCAGTCACGCAAGGCTAGTCCGACAATCCATTCCTTGCTTATGTGTGAAGGGGGCTTTTTGAAATTCTCCTCATGGCAACATTATTACCGTATGCTGTAAATTGTGTCCTACAAAGCACCTGCAGGAGCCACTGAACGCACTTTTTAAAACAGCCAGGCAATCCCAAAGAGGAGCCGGAGCTGTAATAACAATATAGAGCGGAATGGTTTATTGGAGATGCCACGGCCTTTGCAAATCAAACACGAGACCGTAAAGGATTTGGCGAGGTGCCAGTTCTGCAGACCAAGTTAGCACGGCAATTGCAACTTGGAACTATTAGTACCATTCAGTTTTGGCTCCAAATCTAAATGGATGGAAGAGGCTCGTTTTGATGGGAGAAATAAAGATAAAAGCAGGTTGTGATGGGACTCAAAGCACACGCACGACCAGCGTGAAACCCAGGGGTGAATCAGAGCACTTGGCAAGGGGTCCTTGACTGTATGAACTAGCAGAGCTCATTGGAAGTTGCTTGAAAGCAGGCAGAGCAGCGATGACAGTGGGGCAGCTGATGGGGTGCCTGCCTGGTCAGGGGTCCAGCGACAACCCATTGGACTTGGCTCTCCTCTTCACCATTGCAATGTGCCTCTCATTCTGGTGGAGGTAACAGAGGTCAGAAGAACCTTCGTCCACAGATGCTCTGTCTGTCAAGCATGCAATTGGAGAAGAAAGAGAACGAGGAGAAACAGCCAGTGGTGAAAATGTTCACCAGGAGGTAGGGATGGAAGGTGGACTCACCGAGGGTAGACTTGGTTGTGGGTGTTTGGCCAAAGGTCGTCCAAATCCCAAACTCAGTACCGGCTGAACAGAATCACCACCTTCACAATTCATCCTGAAATGAGTGCAAAATGTCATCCCGCCATACCGCCAAGAACACCCACAGTAAATGTTCCAACCATGTACTCGGCTAAAGAACGCCTCCCGGGCTCTGCGTGGAATGTTATGGACGCTTTTAATTGGGAAGGACTTCATTAAATGGCAAAACTGTCCACCCACTTTTCTTAATTAAGAGGGGAAAAAATCCAATTACCACTGCCAAGTGTAAGTTATACAGCCCCTAAACACTCTCCATCAGTCTTTATGATTTGGTACCCTCAGCATTCATTTCCACGGGCCATCTGTACGGTGATGGAGTCGTTAAAATGACTTATCGGCTGACATACTGGCTTGCTGGAGCTGCTGGTTGCCAAAGAGTTGAAGGAAAAATGCTGCAACCCAAGAGAGTGAATAATGCATCCGCTAGAGGTGATGGGCACGCATCCATTCATTTCCGCCGGGCTACATCCTTTCTCTAAAAACCACTAAGAGCTGCCAGTGGACGGATGCACACAAAAATGCACCCACACATTCCCTCCACACACTGGCTTAGTTCGGACGTGATTCCAAGCCATGGTTTGTGGCATCCATGGGTTTGGACTGTCACCATAGCTCGGGAAAGAGATGGTGAGCTTGCAGCAACTCACCTTAGATTGGCTTGGAGTCAAGAATTTCCCCACAAGTTCTTCCTGTGGGGAAAATTGAAATATCTCCAGCTTTTTTTTGAAGTTAAGTTGAAGGAAGGAGGACTAGCTGGCCAGTGATGAGAAAAGTGTATTAGAGATAGCAGAGATCTTGATGGTGTCAGTTTAGCTGGACCTGTTGTGCTCAGGAGCATCATTTTCTGATGGGGAAGATGGGAGTTGTTGCTCACTTTGCCTCCTGAATGCAATCAGGAGGCAGAGAGAAAGCCAGAATGCTTAAGGGTATTGTGGCCGCTTATGAATGGCCAAAGAAGACGAGTGAGCTCCATGGAGTGTATTGTGTTCTGCATAACTTGTTAGACATTTTGTGAGGAAGGGTAGAATGGAAATCAGAGAAGAGACTGATGCTAGATGGCACATGCAGGGGATTCTGGGACTTTGCTCCTGTCTAAGGCATGCAAAGGATCGCATCCTAAATAAACAAACATTCTTGCATCCAAATCAGCACAAAGGCTAATGAAACAAGCAATATTTTTAATAGGATTAGGGTTAGGGTTGATTTCAATTTTTTAGACTTTTTTCCTGTTGAACCAGGCATCCTTAAGTTTTGCTTTTAAGGACTGAAAATAGAAGCCAACTTCTGTGGATTGGGGGGCAGTGATACATTAGGAATTCACAGCATTCTGAAGTCAGCTGAATCTCCATCCTCTTGCCATTCCGCTCTCAACCATCTTTAGACACCTGTTTTCCACTAGCGCAAGCAGAATGACATTGCTGGACAGAGGCCCTCACATTTACCATGTTTGTCTACCTCCCTCCTTAATATAAGTCCCGGAGTAGATAAATGCAAACACAAACCTCTCAGTGGTGCCTTATTTTCAAGGAAGGCATTGCTCCTTTGGACGCTTGGAAGGAAGTGTCTACCCCACAACATGTTTCAACCTCCAGCAGGGTTAAAACAGAGATGGGACGTGAAGGCTGTGCTCCCATCATGCCCAGATCTGCGGTCAGGGGTGAGTGGAGTTGCAATCCAGTGGGAAATGCATAGCCCCGGGCTCTCTCGGGCTTGCTTTCTAGTGGATCTGTCACTGCGTCTGCTGGAGCAGAGACAATTCCATGAAAGTTGCTCCAAAATGAAATACATTCAGTGATGATGCTGGTGGAGAGGTGTCCTGGTGTGATCCATGAAAAGGGGGCGGCTTTCAATTGTCTCCCTTGTGTGTGGACCATTTATGTCAATTTCGTCATCACCTTGGCTTTGAACAGCCGTCACTGACCAGTTATGAATTCTTGGGTGTTGTCATGGAAACGCGTGCTTTTCCTCAAGCTCACAGAACAGCTCACACTTTGGTCAGGAAATGCTTGTGTCACCTTCTCCCACCTCAGTTCTGGATCTAGTCTTGCCAAAGTACAGACAATTATTATTATTACATTACATTTCTAAACCAACTGTAGCCAAAGCCTTCTGGCAGGTTCACAACATTTTAAGGCACCCATCCAGATTTCAACCAGTCCCGACCTTGCTTAGCTTCTAAGGTTAGGCAGGATCTGGCACTGCAGGTGATACAGAAGCTGTGAAGATGGCAGAGGGTCTCGGACTAAGTCTCAATGGTTTTCACAGTTGAAGAAGTTTCTCCTAAACAATATGGCTGAAATGAGTTGGGTTGACCAGGGATGGATTTCTGTGTGGAAGGGCAACACTTTTTTCAGTGTTGCTACTCAAAATAAATTCATAGTCTTGGGATACTTTAATCCTTTGTTTTGTGTCAGGTTCCGTGTGGTGGACCACTGGGCTTTTGTAAAGACAAGCAAGTAAACTGGAAGCAGCAACAAGAAATCCACCCTAAGTTCATCTTGAGGTTTTCCTCATTCTGGTCTAAGGTGTGAAGACGTTTGACAAGGAAGGAAGAAGGTAGATGGTGATGGAAATGAAGTCCTAGGAGGAATGTCTGGAAGGAGCTGGCTATGTTTATCCTGGAGAGCAGTTGATAAAAAGGGAGGTAAGTGGCCACCTTCAGATATTTGAAGGACTATGTCTTGCAGATGATGGAGCAGCTTAAGAGAGCAGACTTGGAGCCAATTCACCAAAAGTGCAAGAGAGCAGCGGCCATCAAAATGTGAGGGGGGACTTCCGAACCGTAGGAACTGCTCGACAGAAGAACAGACTCTCTGAGGAGGAGGTGCCTCCCCTTCACTATTTAAAGAAAGGCTATTCTGAGGCAACATTTCTCAGATGTTTTCCTGAAAGAATTTCTACGTGTGCTTTCCCTCAGCATCCCCACCCTAGAAAAAAAGAAGGCGACTTCACATAATCGTCTCCCAAAACCCTCGACAATTGTGTGTGGAAGCCTCCATTTTCTCCCCCAACCATGGCAAAATGCCCCATAATTGCACTAGGTTCAGGGCACTGTGAAGGGTTCAAAATAGTGGCCAGGCTGCTAAAACACCCTTCAGGTTGCTCCGGAAGACCAGGAAAAGCAGACCCGGCAATGTGCATACAATCTTCTCTCAGCCTTTTTTTGGGTTAACAGCTTGATAGGAGCTTTCTGGAACTCTCCGTGGTGCTGCATGGTGGAGAGCTGATTTGGGGGATGGGGTTCAGCAGCATGGATGGCTCTGTCAGAGCTCAGGAGAAAAGCTGCAATGGATAAGGAGCTCCATCATCCGAAGAGATACTAGTGCCTCCCAAGAACCAGGCACGCTTGAGCACCATGATGTGCGGGCCACCTGATCTGCAGGTGGGAATCCATCACATTTCCTCGGCTTGGCTCCTCAGGCTCTAGGCTGCTTTCTCAGCGCCCTAAGTATGGAAGTGAGCCCAAGCGAGCCCTCAAGACCGCCTTGCACACCTGCCACCTGCTGCCCATGCACCTGCTGTGCAAGCCTGCGCACCTGCTGTGTGGTTCTGCTTGCACACATGACTGACTAGCCTTGTGTACATTGCACACTTTCTCCAAAGAACAGTGAACTCTGCACACTTGGCACAAAGAGGAAGCCTGCCTGCATTCTCAAACATGTCTGGACTTGATCTTGGCCTGGCCTGCTTCCTGCCTGTGGCTGAGCCTGGGAAAGAAGCCTGACAAGAGCACGAAAGATGGACTGTGGCTGGCATTGGTGAGCACCTCTAGACCACATGCTCTTCCCTGCACATCTGGGGCTGAACTGAAACTAAGTTCGCATGCCTCTCTGAGCATTATACAAGAGAGGAACAGCTTAGATGGGCTAACACACATGCAAAGTAATGAGGTGTTGGTGGATTCTCCTCTGTTGGTGCTTGGACCCCCCGATTTAAGCACAAGGAAGCTTTCTGTTGCTTTTTTATTCCCTTCCCCAGTTGTTTTCTCCCCCAGCCTCAGTGCATTGATCCAGAGACCTTTATTCAGTGATCGGAGTGCGCCTAGAAGTTGGGCTACAAGGCAACAACCTCCCTTGTTGGAAACATCATGGCTGCACATGAAAGGGATGCTTTGCCAAGTCCATCTCAAATTACCATATTTTTTGCTCTATAAGACTCACTTTTCCCCCCCTCAAAAGTAAGGGGAAATGTCTGTGCATCTTATAGAGAGAATATGTGTGTGCAGCAAGTCTGTCAGATGTGCAGCCCATGGGGAAGTGATGGGGAATGTGCCTGTGATTATGTGCCCATTTGATTCAGAGTATTTTTTTTCTTGTTTTCCTCCTCTAAAAACTAGGTGCGTCTTATGGTCAGGTGCGTCTCATACAGCGAAAAATAAGGTACTTCCTGCCCAAGTCTAATCTGTTTGGAAGCTGCTAAGAATGTTTTAATTCCCTTTGAAAATTATGGGTGAAGCTGCTCTGGCTGCCCAGAGCCATCACATTGCAGACACGCCTGTGGAAAGCAGATGTAGAGACTGTGGTTCTGTAAACAATACACTGTCATTTTGTTGCAGGAACGGGAAAATACGCAATTGCATTTCAGAGCTTAAAGAACGTATGGCAATGCTTGCCTTGGAGATGCCCTGGGTGCCTCTGGCATCTGCGAGAAAGCTGCATCAGGATCTTTAAGTGTGGTGGCGCCAAAAGAACTTCAAGTCAGGACTGGCTTAGGACTTGGACATCTGAAAGAGCATCTCCTGCCCTCTGTGCCTGCCTGTCCCTTAAGATCTGGAGTGGAGGTTCTTCTTCGGGAGCCCTCCTTGAAGATTAGGAGGGTGGCTACCTGGAGAAGGGCCTTCTCTGTGGTGGCACCCCGGTTATGGAACTTGCTCCCCAGAGAGATGTACCTGGTGCTGACACTCCATTCTTTTCATTTTCATCCTTTTTATTTTCCCAATATTTTGCGATGCTGCCCTTTTTCCTGTAGGACCATCCTGAGACTTTCTGCAATAAGCCAGGATAGGAAAGCTGTAAATAAAAGAAACAAACAAACAATACTTTGTCCATGCGGGTGGAGAAAGACTCTCAGCATTTGCTTAGCCCTAGAAGATGCCAGGTCCAGAAGGTGGAGGAACTGAGACATGGAATGGCTTGGAGGCCTCAAGACCTGCAACGGAGCAACTAGGAATAAAGGGTGGAGAACGTCTGGAGAGTGTTTGGGCAAAGTAGCACTTTTGTAGTTTGTGTCAGGACAGGGCAGGTTCGTGTGCTCCTATGTAGAACTGACTAAGGGTGGCTTTATTTTTCAGGCACAGCACCCTTGGGACTATTTTAGAGCAACAGGTGATCTGAGAGTTGGGCTCCTTCAGAAACAACAGATAGACTTGGAAATGAATGAATAAACCAATCAAGGAATAAATAAGTAAGACACCTACAGAGTCATCATCAGAAGTAAAGAAAAAAGCCAAGCTTAATTTCCATGGCAACTGAACATTCTTCTATATTCTTTTTTCGGTAGAAGAATTGCATTGGGGAATTTCAGGCACTTGGACTGACATCTTGACAAACAATTAGGAAATGCAGAAGGACCGACTGAGGCCTCAGAGAGGGAATCTGGAGATCCAGCTTTGTCCTTATAGGTCTCTGGTATCCGCTCACTTTGTCATCTCTTTGGCACCAAGTTAAGATAGCATTTTAAGCCAAGGCTTTTAAAGATTTACTTGGTTATCCAGCGGCTTGAGGAGATTACTCACCACAGGCATTGTTTCTTTTTGTAGGGTTACATTTACTGCATGTTTTGGTTGTTTTCAATTTCTAATACTGCTCTGATTTTATGGAATGTGCACTGCATTTTACTGTTTTGCTTTTGTGGGTTGTTGTTGTAGACGGCTCAGAGAGCTTCGGCAGAGAAATGAAACAAAAGGAAGAGCAATAGTCATTTGTACCAGGTGTGGTTGGGGGATCCTGAGGTCCAAGGAAGGGAAACCAAAGCAGATCCAACAAGCCCACCTTTGGCATGTGACATTTTATGAATGCACCAATCTTCAATCCCATCATTATGCAGAACGTGTGAGTAAAATGCCACTCCAAATTTCAGTATTTTGTATAATAGGGGTGGAGGCAGAGACCGGTAGCCCTCCAGGTGTTTAGGCATACAATTCCCATGATGCATCACTATAAAATATGCCATCTAGGGCTGACGGAATGTGTAGGAAGACATCTAAAGAACCACATGTTGCTGTAGAAGATCCATCCAAATGATCTTCCAAAGCATTTTGGGTCTCTGTCTGTTTTGTTTCTTAAGCTTTTGAAGACTAGAAAAAAAAAATCAGAAATGAGAAACAACCAGTCAGCTTACATGCTCCTTCTCCCCGTCCTCTTCACTGTTCCTTTATCCTCTAAACATACATTCAGTTTGCAGTTTAGTGCCTGAATTGGAAGGCTATGGTTAGAATCTGTCCCCTTACCCCTGTAACAGGAAACCATGATTTCAAGTGAGTTTCCAGTTTGGGCTTGGAGGGTAAGCAGTGCTAAGAATAGCCTGCCAATTCTCTTGTCTTGGTAAACTATGGTTAGCACTAAACAGGCAAGCAAAGGTGATCTCAGGCATATCATGAGCTTCCTGAGATTTCTGACTCACGTGCATCTCAGAGTGTGACCTCTGCTCCCCCTGCCCCTTTTTGCACCCAAACAAATGTGTGCATGTTTCCTCCATAGGTCCTCATGCACATTCCTCAAAAGAACATACCTTTCAGGTGCCATTTTGAAATGTGCATCTCCTTCACCTGCTTCTGTTCCATTCAGCACATTGCAGCACAAGGTGGATAACTACCTGGAGTTTGGTGGAGGCTTGCGCTTGGATCCAAGAAGCGTGACCTGAGCTGTGTAAATTCTGGTCGAGACAAACGGGCACGGAGTTTTTAGACAGCCCTAGAATTCCTGGAAAGCATGGTGTGAAAGATCATCTTCACAGAGTCCTTTCTTTCCCTCCCTCTGGAATTCTGCTCACAGGGATGTGCCCAAATGGAATGCAATTGTGAGTTTGACTTTCCCAAGATGGGTAGCGGTGATTTTACTGCTGCTAAAAGTACTGTTCCTACACACGGATTTAATGGCTCCTAATTAGGCATGCATGAGAAGTCATTTGTTAGAGAACAAGGGTGAAAAATAGAGCAGGATATCCTTGCTGTTCTCTCCCAATTTTCTCAAGTGACACAGCTAATATCCTGGAAGACAGAAAGAAGATTCAAGGTGATCTGGACAGGTTGGGTTGCTGGGCTGAAAACAGCATAAAGGAATTCGGGGGGGGGGGGTGCAATGCCACATTCTGTGTCAGTATAAGATGCGGAATACTTGGCTCTGCAATATTGCATGTGAGAAGCATCTTGGAGCTGCAGATCTCAAGCAGGATGGGAGTCAACAAGCTGATGTGCCTGCAAAAAGGGCAAATGCTATTTTAGGCTGCATTATTAAAGGTAACACTCCCAAATCATCTTCCCCTCCACTCAGCACTGGTTGGGCTCCGTCAGGAGCAATGGGTTAGGCCGACCTGCCGATTTTGGCTGGTTTCAGGGCGGCGGCCTTTGGGTGGCCGCCATGGGGCGCTTTTCAGCGCGTTCCGCCGACTTCCAGTGCACCATCAAAAGCCCCGATGCACCACGGGTCTTGGGGGCCTCCCCTAGCAAACGCTGCGGATTTCGAAGAACCGTTCTCATCCGAGGCTGAAGTTTCACGCTGCTGCTGAGCAGTCCCATTGCTGTCGCTGTCCGTCTGCTCCTTATTCACAAGTAACTTCAGGTCCAGGGAAGATAAAGAGGAGATGCTTTTCCAAGAATACCCTTTCCATCCATCCGATCCTTCACAAGATTTCTGCAAACGCCGAACAGGTATTGAGAGCCCTGGCCTCTTGCAGAGAATGAGCTCTGTGCTGGGCTCCCTCCACGCGGACACAGATGCCTCTGGGATTGGTGGGGGGAAAGCGGGTGGGTGAATTTTCCATCCTGGCTGGAGGGCTCAGAGGTGCGATGCTGACCCACATCTGGGTCTACAGCTCCATGCAGCTGTACAGAGCTCAGTTCCGTTCGAGAGCACATGCTGGGACGTGCCGGACGCTCTCCCAACCCATTTCTGATCTATGTTGGCCCCCTGCTTCTCCTGTTCGCCTTCCTGGGGATGGTTAGTTCAGCTGCTGGAATGACAACGACATTTCCCTCTCAGTGGGGCAGCACGGGAGCTTTGCAGGCGGTGAGGAATTTGGGTTTCTCATTTTTCCCCTCTTGATTGCATCCCATGCCATTTCCACATCCATTAGCCACGTCCCCAAGAATTTTGAAGCATTGCATGCATTGACTCCTAACAGATGCATTTGCTTTTGCTAGGGATGCTCAAGTCAGCAGAACCGAGTTTGCCAAAATTTTCTTGATCCCATTTCAAAGCTCTGATTGGGAGCCTCACTTTCTGTTTGCATACAAATCTGGGCATATTTCCCTGAGTATTTTGTCGAATGCATGCATCAGTTGTCTGCATCTTTGAAATGGACACATTCTTCTCCCATTGACACAGGCATTTTTCTGCATGCCTTTCAAAAGCACATTTTTCCAAATGTTTGTGTGCTCACACCTTTTCCGGAACTCTGTGTTGCAGAGTTGGAAATACCTTGGAAATACATGGAAATACATGGACTTCAGCTACAGATCGTGTCCAAGTCCATGTACAGCTCAGAAGCTGGGAAGTGGATGAATTCTGATCAAACCTGAAGTGCAATAAATTTGCTTTTATCCCTTGTACTTCTATGCACGTATTTTCCTAAAGCATCTTTTCCTTATCTCAGGGGTACAACACATGTGGCCACTCAAATGTTCTCGAACCACTGCCCCATCATTCTTTAAGACAGACTATTCTGGCTATGAATGATGGGACATGTAGTCTGGCAACATCCACAGCACCAAACATTCCTTATTACTGAAGGATAAGCTGCATCACACGCCATCTATTTAACTAGGAAGCGCAACTTTGTCAAGATTGTACTAAAATGTGACCTGAAGGAACTCCTTGCTCCTCCCTGGATGTTTTCTGAAGATGCGATTCATTCCTTTGGGGTCCCGCAAGGTTCCATCTTGTCCCTGCGCTGTCCCTTTCTACATACAAAGAAGCCATGCAGTATGAACCTTCCCACACACTACAATCCACATCTGTGAGCCTCCTCCAAGAACCTACTCAGAGGTTGCTGAAGAGCATGGAGAAAGGGGCTTTTCAGGGGGACCCCCGAGATCATGGGGCCTTGTCATCTTTTTTTGTGCAAAGTGAAGACATTCACCTTCCCACAGACATTTGGTGACCTGAGATGGAGATTTGAGAGAGCTCCACTTAGCGAGTCCTGCTAGGACTATCGACTAGCAGAATATAAATTTAGTAACAAACAAACAAACAAACAAACATCAGTTATTTTATCAGGCCCCAAGATTATATCTGCCAGTTCTCTCTGTGTGTGTGTGTTTCATCTCATGCTGTTCTTAAGGCAGGCAGGTGTTACATGATGTTTGCACCATCCTGTATTTGCGCTTTGTAACTCTTGCGAACTACTCTGAGGACTCTGCCTATTGCGTGGCGTGGAAATGACGATGACGGCGACAGACAGGGCTATCGAGCAAGGCCATTTGGGGTTTGGGATGCATTATCAATGCTCAGCTGACAACACGCCACTCCAGTTCTCCTTCTCTTCCAGGCTAGCTGAGGCTGTGGGAGGGATGGAGCGGGTCTTGGCCACAGTCTTGTGGAATGATCTAGAGGAGATCTCACCAAGTGACTCTCAAGCCAGGCAAGGAAGAAGAGAGAAGATGCACTTAAAAGTATAGAAACAGCGTGAGTTAGAAGGGGCCTCCCAGGGCATCTAGTCTGACCCCCGGCTCCAACTTATGTTCAAGATCTTTGGTTCTGCAGACGAAATCCAGAGTTTGGGCAGAAGGGTAGCACACCCAAACTATTCTGCATTTAATCATTAAGAAAGAAGATGCTTCTGTCTAGGCCATTACCTGATAAGGCATGGTGGGAAGCAGGAGAAAATCAAGCCCTGGCGGGGAAAGGGTGGGGAGAGAGCGACAACAGAAGTGGAAACACGTTGGATGTGGGGGAAGTGCTTGTGGCTGAAGGAGCAAAGAGAGAGGTGGGGGAAGGCGAACCTTGAGATGCAGGGTGTGTGTGTGTCAGTGGGAGTTTGCAGGACTGGAGGGCCCCTTCAATTCTGGAGGGCCCCTTGCACCAGACCCCTTCAATTCTGGCAGTGCTGCTGCTGAAGCATGGCGTACACGCGATGCTCTCGCTTCTCTGAGATTGACTGGAACCCTGCGGAGGCAGCTTATTTCCATCTAATGGCACCAGCAGGACTCATTCGCTCGGGAGCAAAAGACAGACAGGAGCCAGAGCAAAAAAGTGAAATTGTACAGCCCGTGCCGTGTCTCTCACACCCAAACCAGGAAAACAACAAATCTTTAAGTCAATGGAGAGCTTTTTCCCCTTTGCCATTTTTCAAGTAGTTCTGGTAACATCTAGTCCCTCATTTTCATCTTAAATAAATTGCTTTTGGCAGTCAGGGTTATTTATGACACAGGGTGCAGTTATTTTATTTTATTTTATTTTTCCTTTTAGCGTTGCAGAGCTGGCAATCATTTAGAAAGAATTTGCGGCGTGCTTTCAGATTCTCTGTTCCGTCACTTATCGTTTTGCTTGATCTTACTGGATAGGAAGTGGACCCAGAAGTGGGGACTTGCTTGCTTGTGGTGTCCAAGGTCAACAGAACTTTGATTGTTCTAACGTAATTTGATCTAATCCATCCCATCTGACAGTTGGGAATGAAGTCTGGATGTTATGCTCTTATTGTAGTAATTTGTTTTTCCTTTCCTCACCATTTTTCTTTACCAAATAAACCCAAAACAGCATACAATTGATGAAACATCAAACACGAAATGCAAGTCAAGATTAAGAAATATTGGAGTCATCAGGAAAATGTGCAGCCAACTAGAACAGGTTTAATCTGCATCAAACCAGCTTTTCCCAAGTCACATAGATTCTGCTAACTTGTGGACTGTGTGTTTTAGCTTCTGTAATATTACACAAATTTAGTATAGAAAAAGACAGAAAGCAATAAAAATCTTTGTGAAGATGCATATTTCATTAAGCTAAAGTAGGTAGATACAAGTTGTGGGTGGCTTTGCCCATGTTGAGAGACATGGCACACTTTTGAGAGTATCCGTGGTACAGCAAATTTGCACAAACGTGTAGGCTGCATTTGTGCAAAATCTGTTTGTGGCAATGAATGGGCCAGGCAACACAAAGGGTTGAACCATCTGTGAGTCTTGGAACAGAGCTCTCAACACCTGTATGTCCCTAGGGGACATATAAAAGCTGTGAAAGACAGAGTGGTCTAGTGGTCACAGTGTCAAACAGGGACTTGGGCGGTCCATGCTTTTGTCTTCATTCAGTCATGGAGCTCACTGAGTAACTCGGGGCCAATTCCTGACTCACAGCTTAGCCTACCTCACAAGGTTGTTGTGAGAGCCAGCGTGGTGTATTATTGGTTAGATTGTTAACTGGGACTCCAGACTTCTGGGTTCAAGTGCTCACTTGGCCATGAAACTCACTGGGAGACTTTGGACCAGTCCCTGACTCTCAGCCTAACCTACCTTACAGGGCTGTTGCTGTGCAGATAAAGCGGAGCTATGGAAACCACCCGTTTTTCTTGTGGTAAGAAAATGGAGTCTTTTCAGTGTGATTCTTAGAGCCTGGACATCAAAAATGCAGCCTCTGTAATGTGGGAGTTATTGTACCGTATAGCCAGACCTCCTCACCTCCGTCCACACATTCCCTTCATGCCTCTTGTTTTCTCTTCCTCCTATTGACCTCAGTCCCCTGGGAACAATGCGCTTCACACCGCCATCCACGCTCCCTTGAAGCACAGAGCAAAAGGCCCAGAACTGCACCGTTTCAGTCCTGCATCCTCATTTATGCAAAATGACAACAAGTTCAGCTCGAAAAATGGGGCCGTGCGCCAACCGGGCCGAGGCTCGTTAATTTTTAATCAACCTTTATTTGCCATGGCTTTGGAAATGAACTGTTACTAATGGCCAGTCATATGTCAGTCTAATGAATGGGATACAGGCTTCCATTAAAATAATGAAATTACCTTGTTTGGAATTTCGTTACATTCCCATGGCACATGGCTCCAAGCCATTATAGTACAACACTTGCTTGCTTGCCTTCAAGCTCTTTTTATTTATTTCGGGTCTTTAAGGCAAGGCAATTTGGCATAATTCATGTCATCTCTTAGCTACCCCTTCCCCTTTTTTCGGAATGCATCTGGATGAAATGGCCATCTAGCAATTTTATTAAAAAAAAAGAGATTGATATTTAGAGTTAATTTGCAGTGGAGGGTAGACATGTGCTCAGGATACCCACAAGTATTCTATAGCAGAAAGTAACCACACGTGACTGCAGAAAGCTTCAGTTATGGGGCACTATAGAAATAAAATAACATGGGGATATGTCCTTAACTGCCTAGGCTTGGCCTCTGAAGTAAGGTCCAGTGTGAACAAATTGCCAGGACAGACCCTTTCTGGGAATTAATAGCCATAAAATCAAATCTGAACATTTATTTTATCATTTATTCATTCATTTAAAGTTTTTCTAGACCGTCCATCTACTGGCGTCTCGGGACGGTTTACAACAAGCCACAGATAAAATGGCACATAAAATGGAACAGTAGCCAGTAATTCAATAATATAAAACCACCTTAAAACCGATTAAACATTAAAAGAATGGGAAAATAACAAGGGTTTAGCCTGGCGCTGAAAAGAAAAAAGGATTGGTGCCAGGCAAATATCTCAGGGGAGCGAGTTCCATAACTGGGGTGCCACCACAGAGAAGGCCATCCATCCTCCAGGGAGCCACCCACCTGATCTCTTTCAAGGAGGGCTCCTATAGAAGGACCTCCGCCTCTGATCTCAAGGGGCAGGAGGGCGTATGGGGAAGGATTCTTGGCTCCCTGCTCTGTGGTCTTGCTGGTCCCCAGCTTTTGGCTTGTTCATGACCTGCCCTTGGCTTGCTTGGATGCATCGTCCTGGTCCCTGACTTGGGCCCGCCCTTGACTGCCACCCTGCCTCTGGCATCGCTACTGCCTTTGGACTGTGGTCTGGACCCTGAGAGGCCGCAACGGGCACACAGGCCCCTGGAGATGCTCAGCCATGCCAGCCCTCACGCTTGTGCTTCAGGAACGGTGCTCTTGTGTCCAGTACCAGCGGCAGCAGAAAACTCGGGCCCAGCTCTTATAGCAGGGGGTCGTAGGACCCAGCTAAAGCAGGCCTTGCATATATTAAAACATTCACAGCCGTATATAATTCATACTTATATTTATGCACTTTATGATAAAAAAAACCCTCTACAGGATGAGGCAATCCAACACAGAAAGCAAAGAAAATTGCAGCAAGCAGAAGAAGAACAGCATTCTGGCAAGATTTATAAGACCACAATGGCTTTTGCAATAAGTAATAAAACCCTTCATATATCCTGCTGTATTAATTATATCTGAGTTTCCTGTGCTTCTCTGTATAGACAGGATGAATGCACATCTGCATCTAATTACTGTTGCTATTAATTTAATCCCTGCACACCCCATCCATAGTGGGAGCACAGCAAAAGGAGCAGGGCTTACCTTGCCCCCTGCTCTGGTCCCAAGCTTGCCTCCGCCCCATGCCCTGGATTTCTTTTCCAAAAGGAGGTCCATTCATACAATGCCATGGAAATTGCAAACACAGAGCCCCTGCTCTGGACCGTGAGCACAAGAGGGGGGAAAGCCCACTTCGCTCCCCGCTTAGACACCCACCTCCAACAAGAGCAGAACTGTTCAGATCCAGCCCCCGTTGTTTTGCCCCTATATGGAGCAAAGGGAATCACCAGTTACGTTTTTCAGGTGGAACTGGGATGCCTTGGTGAGCTCCAACGCTTCAGACTCTGAATGCAGCTGTGTGTTCAGGCAGTGTTCCTTCTGGCCTACCGTCTAGCACAAGGGTGCAAAACCTCTTCCTCGAGGGCCACCTTCCAGCTGAAGGCAGGGATGGCCAGATACTGACAACACCAGCATGTCTTGCCTTGCAGAACTTCAGGCCTGGGAGCCAAATGCAGCAACCGGGGTTCCCACTTTGGCTCTCTGGAGTTCCCCAAAAAACTCTCTGGGCCCACTGTCTTCCCTCTCCTCCAGTCTTCCACCGTGTGGTGCTTTTCTGGCATTTGTGAATGTTCCCCTCCGCTTTAAAAAGTTGAAATGTCTCCCTTAAGGTTTAGTTACTCAGATCCTTCTTTTAACCGGCATTTTTGTTGCTTCGGTCCTCACTTTCTTTTAGCCTTGTCTCATTTACCCAAGAAAGTGTCTCTTCTAAGATGCATTACCTCATTGCATTAAAAAACATGCGATACTTTTTAGAAATGACTCTTTGCCGTCTGATTAATCAGAAGGTCCTGATCAAAATGTGCTTAATCTAGCTAATAAATGGACTAAATAGTTCAGCTGCACTCCTTCAATCTTTACCCCAGCTAGATCTTACAGCTACGCCAGATTTCCTCTTACGGCTAGATTGAGCCGTGTTCTGAAACCATTATGTTTGCTTGTTTAATTAGGGAGTGAAGTTTAGCCAGGTCTTGCAGCAGATGTTGTCATGTGTAATGCCATAAACCAGAGTCTTTATGAGACCCAACAGGCGCCCTGAACTTTCTGTTAGCAGATGGAGAAAGATTAAAGTGACAGGGCGGTGATTTAGCTGAGTAACTCCTCCAGACCTTGACCAGGTAGCACAGAAAGATGAATCGTCTGCGCGTAGGAACTTGTCAGGGGGCTTCTGTGTGCTTTTAAGTACAGTGCATAGTTCAAACAAAGGGTTAGATCTGCCAAGGGCTGCGTGAGGAATCTCTTCTGGGGGTAAGAATCCATCAGTTTCCCTTGGCTCAGCTCCCTGGATGCCAGCCAGACTTCCCAAGGCCCTGACTCTGACCTGGAGCTGAGCATGCCGGGCGTTCGCTCAGTCACCCACCAGGCCCACATGGATGTTGCGCAAGCAGGTCTGCACACACGACTCACAACTTTCTTTGTGCTGCATGCGCTCAGGAAGGAGGTTTCCAGGGTGCAAAAAGGGAGCTCATTTATTTATTTAAAGTTTTCATATGCCATCCCAATGCTAAAAGTCTCTGGATGGCTTACAAAAAGTGAAAAAAATCAAAGCAAAAATATACAACATCCAACACACAACGCACTGCATCCGATAAATGATGATAAAAACAAGGATGAAGCCAATTAACTGTTAAAATGTTGGGAAAATAAAAAGGGTTTTGCCTGATGCTGAAAAGAATAAAGCAATGGCACCGGGCCAACCTCCCTGGGGAGCCTGTTCCACAGTCAGGGTGCCACCGCTGAGAAGGCCCTTCTCCAAGTAGCTACCCTCCCGATTTCCTTCAAAGAGGGCTCCCGGAGAAGGACCTCTGCCTCAGATCCCAAGGGGTGGGCCGGCACATAGGCAAGAAGGTGCTCCTTCAGGTTTCCAGGACCAGCCGTTTAGGGCCTTACAGGTCATTAAAATGTTCTGTGAGCACTTGTGGGCTTCCTCTCAGCTTGGTTCACTTGCTGAACCAGGACCAAGCAAAAGAAGACATTGGATGACCAGAAGACGGCTGGAGTCCAGGGGGACCATCACAGCTCTAACCCGGACTGATAATAATCTCCATCCTTTTTTCTCATCATGGTTACCACCGGCCAGGCCATCCAGCCATGATCTCTCCTGATTTTGCTCCTTACAACTGCAATTTCCTGGGCCAGAGGGAAGGCAGTTGAGCTGGCAGGTTGCTGCAGTGAAGGGGAAGCTCAGTTCCCGTCGGCCTCTCCTAGAGAGTGAAGCCTTTGCAGGGCTCTGGCTGTAGCTCCCCTTGTGGTCGACCCTGCCTACAATAAGATGTTGCCATGCAGAAGGCTCCAGATAAGACTTCCTCCAGCCATGCCCTTTCACAGAAGACTCCATTGCATTCTCTTCTTCTCCAGCAATCTAATCCCCACACCGCCTCTCCGACAGCCCCTCAGCGTTCCATGCTCAGTCCTCTTCAGGATGTGTTGTGCGTGCGTTCTTTACTGCCTTTCCCCAAATATGGCAATACCTTCTGAGTCCTTGGGATTTCCTCTAAACTGGCTGATCTCTCTCTCTCGCACATAGTTGGTGCCACATTGGCCACAAAAGGAATAACGCCCAGAGAATAAGTTAGCTGCTGGGACTCTTTTCCTTACAGAATGCCACTTTTGAAAAAGTTTCACTGAAGTCAACTTGGGCTAGGTGACCATTTTGGAACGACTAACCTATCCAGTGGTATATCCTAGCATTGCAACATAATTCAGCAGTAAGGAAAGATTCAACTTGCAATAGGGCAAGTTGCTATTTTGGTAAAAGCATTTAACTGGAAAAAAACCTGCTTAAAGACCTCCAGTTCTTTGAGCAATGAACCACATCCTTTAAGTAAAGAGGTCTACCCTGGAGAAAATCTCTGACCTGGATTTCTGAAGTCCTGAAGAGAGGCAGGAGGGAGCTGATAAAGTTGAAAAGTGGAGGGCAAATGAATGCAATCATATCTGTAAAACTTTGCTGCATTCCGCAGAAAAGTTCCAATGGGCAAATAATGGACCTCTCCTCTTTGGCTGGGAATACTTCCCAGAGTCTGTTGTACAGCTAGGTAATTCATGAGCTTGGACCTGATGGGCTTGTAAAGCCCTTTCTTTAGGTGGTACTGAATATGACTTTTCTTCAAAATATAGAAAGGCGATCCTATTTTATGAGAGGAAGAGCCCTGCTCATTCTTAGTCCTGGGCTTCTGTTTCGAGGCTTACCCCAGAATGACAAATGTGTAAACAGCTAATTACTTAAACATCCATTATTCAATCACAGGCATCCCTTTTTGACTGTGGTATCGTCTTTCTTCTTCTTTCTTCCACTCCTGCTAAACTTGTTAACTGAGCCATTGAAACAGTCTCACAACTGTTCAGCTCATTCACTAACTGTGGCAAATTTTTGTGGTCTCCATAACTTTATTTATTTATTTATAAATTTGTATGCTGCTTGCTAATCCAGATGAATTGTTTAGGAGGCTTGTCACCATAACTGTGTCTGTTATTGATTTTCAATCTTTAAAATGCACTTTGGGTGAGCTCCGTGTCAATGTTAGATCGATCTCTAACCCACCATTGGCTCCATTTAAAGCCTTAGCTTCCAACAATGTAAGTATAATTTAGAGCTGTGAATAACTTCATTTGTGAAACAGGGAACTAATATTTCTTTTCCCATTTCCCCCAACTATTTCACACTAGCACTGCCTCTACATTCTTGAAATTTTAGAAAAGCAAATCTGTTTGCCATCCCTGATTTTTTGACACTCTTGGCCTGTGCAATTTTGTATGTTAAACTCACTTAAATTATTATAATTTTTATTATTACAGTGCATTTCTATAGTGCCCATAGCAAAGCAGCAGCATGACTATTGGAATACAATTGCATCAGTTTCAACGTGAGTGGGGTGAACAACATCATGAGAGCGAAAGGGGCTTTGGATCTGAGGTGACAGCCTCTAAAAGCACCTGGCCTGCTACCTTGTGTGTGTGTGTGTGTGTGTGTGTGTGTGTGTGTGTGGTGTGTGTGTGTGTGTGGGGGTAATCTAGCCCTGATCCAAACATCGTTGTAACCCCTGCTGTCACCTTTTAAAGCATTTGGTCAAGAAAAGGCTTCTATCAGAAAGTGTTTGATACAGTTGAGTGGGACAGGGCTAGGAAGCATGTTTCCCCCTTAAACTTCTTCAACTGCAGGTCCCATCAGCCCCAGCCAGCCTGTCCAATAGTGAAAGATGGTGGGAGCTATAGTTCAACAACTTACAGATAGAATGGAGTTGGGTTCTGTTCTCATCCTCTGGCCAGTCATGGTGGGATATCGGATCACAGAGCCTTGGGACTTGGTCACAGGGTCCAGTCCTGATTAGCAGGGGCAGAAGTACAGCCGATTCCTTTCTTCTTTCCAGCTTTGTTTTTGGTCCCTGCCAGGAAGTGGCAACTGTGCAAGCATACTGGCTGCCATTCTGTTGCCCCCCTCCCACAGTGTCCTTGACCTCACCTCTTTGCAGGGCATTGTGGAAGGGGGGCAACATTGACGGGCTCATGGAGTCACCACCAAGCTAGGCACAGATGATTTCAGGGCAGATTCTGAAAAGTGCACTGTTTCTCTGAGTGAGAACAATGAAAATCCGAGGGTTGCTTTCTCAGAAAAGAAAGCGCTGAGAAATCTCAGTGCCCAACTGAGGCGGAGACTTCGACGCTTAGACCAATTGGAACAGAGAAGGAGAGAAAGAGGTTTGTCCAACCCCCGTGGAGAGGGACATATGAGGAGGTCCACGTGACGAATCTCAGAAAGGAGGGGGCACCTGTGCTGCTTGGCGCTCTCTGCAGTAGCTCCTGCACTATCTGTCATAAGCATAAATCTTGCAGTCGTTTGGAATAAAGACCTTTAGTTTTTATTGCCTGCGTCAGTGCGAGTAATTGGGGATGTGAGTTACGACCTCACAACAATCCCCCATGCAGCCATTTAGCCCCACTGAATGGAGGACTGGGGAGAAGAGGACATGGAGGGATGGAGGGTGGGGGGCTCCATGGTTTCCTCCTGGGCTGATTTGATCCCTTAAGGGTGGGGAAGGGGCTATGGCTGGGTTGTCAACCTTCTATTGGCCCAAGGGCAAATATTTTGATACCACCCGAATGGTGAAGATTTTGACACTCCAAAACTGCAAGGTGGAATTGATTGTCAACCATTTGGAGAGCCCTTTGGCTAATGTGGACAGTATATAAAAGCTTTAAATAAATAAATAAATAAATAAATAAAAATTAACTTCCTACGATGCAATGGATTGAGGACTTAATAACGTTTTGACTCTTTGAATGCATGGCATACAGAAGTCACTCTCTTCAAAAGAAGAAGGGAAGAATGCATATGATTAGATAATATTTTTCCGTTTCTGTTTCTCTTTCCCTTCCCCTGTTACATTAGATTTTGTTTTGCTTTGTTTCAGGGAAAATTTCAGAATATCCAGGTTTTTTTTTTTTTTTTAAGCTTATCGATTCTTAGCTTCTTTGAAGTGAAGTGGAACTGTTGTTCTTCATGAGGATACAAACCTTAACTAAGCAGAAAACATAGAAAGGCAGTCATCGAAGCATGAGTCTGCATTTGCTTCCTTAGAAGAAAAATGAGGAATTTGTTAGCGACAAGCAAACCTAGGCAATGGGATCAGTTGGGCAGATCCTGTGCATACAAATGCAATGAAAATACTGAAAAAAATGAAAATGTGCATTTGGTGCAAATGAACACTGTTCTCCAAAAACACAGTGGCTGGCAAGATTATCCATTAGCTAGGTTGGTCCTTTTGCTCTCCCCACTGCAAGACGAACAGAGCAGAACTTGCATGGGGTGAGACAAGGCATCATGGCCCAGGAGCTGGTAACAGCAGTTGTGCTCCATTTATCTGTAGGACTTTGCTTTAAATCCTCGCACAGATGAATTTGATGATTAGCATTTTATTGTTGTTGCTAGTCGCGAAGTCGTGTCTGACCCATCACAACCCCATGGACAACCTTCCTCCAAGCCTTCCTGTCCTCCACCATCTCCCGGAGTCCTCTTGAGTTCACGCCAACTGCTTCAGTGACTCCATCCAGGCACCTCATCCTCTGCCGTCCCCTTCTTCTTTTGCCAACTATTGTGCCCAGCATTAGACTCTTCGCCAGGGAGTCCTTCCTTCTCATTAGGTGGCCAAAGTATGAGTTTCATCTTCAGGATCTGGCCTTCTAAAGAGCAGTCAGCGTTGATCTCCTCTAGGACTGACCGGTTTGATCGCCTTGCAGTCCAAGGGACTCGCAGGAGTCTCCTCCAGCACCACAATTAGTCCAAATCTAAAACACATCCCGTGAATGGTTAAGTGAGCTCAGTTGTGCTGGTCTTTCCTTTGTTTTGCAAATTGTTGGTCAAGAGTCCAGAATGGTCTCAATATTTAGGGGAACATGGGTCCAGGGCATCTACACATGAGTTCATGCACTTCATATGAACAGTAAGGATAGAGTCCTGTGTATACCTAGATGTCAAAAAAAGATCGGACAATTCATTTCCTGCAATTTCCAGCACTCCCCGGCCAGCATAGATGTTTTTCGGTCCTGCCTTGCATAGGCTTGCAACTGAGGTCACCGAAGAGCTCACAGTCTTCCGTTCTACACAGCACAGTTACCCAAAGTTCAAAAATGGTGCACATGTGGTACAAAAATGGTTCAAGAGCCGTGATGTTGAGGCTGATCACCCTGGTTGGTCGAAGAGATTTTGCTTCCTAAGCTGAAGAAGCAAGGTGGTGCCTCATTCCATGGAAAGAGGGAACTGGACGTGCGGCTCCTTCGTTGGAATCTGGGCTGACAGTTGAATCACAGTGTAAAACTGCATGCTGTCCCTCACTGCACCTTTTATTTATTTATTTATTTATTTCCCAATTTATAAATAAATTTTTCCAACAAAGGGCTCAAGGCAGCTTACATCATTCTCCTCCTCCATCTTTATCCCCACAACAGCAACGCTGTGAGGTGGGTTGGGCTGAGAGTCTGTGGCTGGCCCAAAGCCACCCAGTTGGCTCCATGGCTGAGCGGGGACTCGAACCCAGACCATCTGAGTCCCAGTCCCGTGCTCTTCACCACTGCACCATGCTGGCTCTCAGTCCCATGCTCTTCACCACTGCACCACGCTGGCTCTCAGTCCCATGCTCTTCACCACTGCACCACCCTGGCACCTGACGGCAGCAGAGGAACCCAGGGGCTGAGCGGCACTCTGTCCTCCAGCAGGTCACTGCCACCCAGCGCCTGCCACCTGAGGCAGCGATTTCACCCTCCCTGGTGACCACATGTTCCTTGAACCAAAGGCTTCGGCGATGAGTGCAGCATAGAAATGTTATAAATAAATAAAATAAATAAATAAATAAGAGCCCCTTCCTGGCTTGCACACCAGGGGAGGGCAGGCAATGCAGGGCAAGCAGCCCGGTGCTCTCCAGAAGTTTTGGGCTACATCTCCTGCGGCCCACATCCATTGGCCAGTAGCCTCAGTGTATAGGCAGGGAATTGGAGCTGAGATGCAGCAGCTTGACCCATTGCGTCCTTCCCTCCCTCTGACTGGACTTGAGTGTAGCTGAAGCAAGATGCCCACATTCATTTTGCCAACAGTTTTACCAGTGACTCAGGAATTAGAAGCGCGCACTGATGAAACAGAGAGATCACTGTGAGTAGAACCATCAAATTTGTCCCACTGGTAGGACCACGGATAATTTAGCAACCTGGGCACTAATAGGAATGCTGCCTTGACATGCAATTTGAATGTATAAAAGCTAGAATTCCAACTCACACAAGTCGCCACATAAATAAGAGATGCGGGTGACGCTGCTGTTGCTTTTTAAAGCCCTTTGCTCCTTTCCTGCACGCTCGTCATTTTCCCATAAGGACTGCAATCCTTCACGGGCTTCCGCTCTGTGACACCGCTGCCCTTTCAATCCATCCTTACACGCTATAAACCACTCGCCACCTTGTTCCAGGTGCACTGCTGCATATTGAGGGTTTTCCGGAAGGCCCTGATGGAAAAGGGAGGGGGGGGATTTGTCACTATGCGAGTCATGCACAAGTTGTAGAAGTGCTGGGGTGGCAGTCAGCATTTCTCCCTGTCATGCCAAGAATCACGACTGGGCCCGAGAAAGGGGATGGGGCTGTTGCTGACAGTGTCAGGCACTGCCAGATGTGCTTGTGTTGCAAAGCCTTCTTGGAACGGGGGAAGCCATGCGCTTCGAAGGAGCGATCCTCCTTTGTGCACGGCAAGGATCTCACAGTGGGGTTGCTCCCGTCTCCGAGTCGAGCGCAGAAGGTCAGTTACATGCCAGCAGGGACTTTGTTCCCAGCATGCTATTATTTTGTTCTGTACTTTTTGACTCCCCCAGTGGTGCCTGGCGGGGGTGCTGGTGCTTAGTACAAGAGGCACCTGATGTGAAAGCAGCAGATGCCCTTTGAGGAGGAAGAAGAACTCGGGAGGGGAGACTTTGGATCAGCTGTACAGATAAGCAGGTTTTGCATCTCAATCTTCCTTCCTTCCTTCCTTCCTTCCTTCCTTCCTTCCTTCCTTCCTTCCTTCCTTCCTTCCTGGCTTACCTGGACCTTTGGGGTTCCATTTCTCTTGATTTCTGCTTTATAGCAATGGCAGGAATTTTAGGGAAAACTGGCAAAGAACCTCCACTAGACGTGCCATCCCTCCCTTATAACTTCCATGCTTGAGCTTAGCAGTTAGGGCTTGCACATTTGTGGTGATCGCTGTCCCTGTTCTGCTTTGTACTCTGTATGGATTTCTTGCGTCTGAACGGCTGGATATTGTTTTGGCATTTGCTTAATGCAATTATCGAGCTGAATCTCAACTGGAGACTTGAGAACCAGCAGACAAATATGTTGTGCTTCAAATTGTCGAGGATGGATGAATTGTCGGTGTCATGCAGATGCATCATCTCGTTTCTTTGTCATAATAATTAGGGCTGAGCATACTTCTCCCATTCTTCTCTTCATTGCTCTGTCTTCTTTCATTCCTCCTGAAGTTCAGCTCGGCACAACTATGGTGAGAGAGATGAGAGGCGGAAGCAGGCCTGTCCTGACCCCCAGTCCTGCTAAAACTCACCCCCCCACCAGCCCTTTTCACCATCGGGCCCCCACATCTCCTTTTGCTTGTGGGTCAGGCCTTTCGTCCTGCACGCATGGGGGAAGGGGCCAGTTTAGTTTGCTGATTATTTGCAAGGGGCCCCGGATATTTTTCTGGCTGAGGAGTGTCATCCAAGTCTTTAAATAAAAGGAGTCTTTTCTTAAATTTGGAATATAAGGAGTGTTGGGAATGAAAGAGGCAGTTGCTCCTGGTGAGCTTCCCAGGGCCAGGGTGTCCCTGACTCTTTGGATGAGGACTGTGCAGCCTGGGAAGTGAGGCCAGCGTAGATGGAGATGGCAGAGGAGGGAGAGGTCACCTTAAGGCTGCTGTCTCCTGGCATTCAGGCAAGCCCTGGGAACTGGCAGGGTTCAGAAGTGCCGGGGGAAGACCATTTTTCAGTGGTGGGAGGGGTCAAGTCAAGGGGGTGTGGCCAAGGCAAAAGGGGTGGGGCCAAGGTAACAGGGGTGGGAGGAAAGGCAAAAGTGGGAGGGTTACGTTCTGAGGCAGAGGCCCTTCCTGTGAGCATTGGCCTATCCTTGGGAGCTGCTGCCTGCTCAACGTGGCTCTGGACTGGAGGGGCATCAGGCTTGGCCTGGAGAAATGCTCTGGGCATCTGAGCTCTCTTCTCATTCCTTCCTCTTCCTCATGTCCCTTTTGTCTGTGAGGGAACATGAATGGGGAGGCAGCACCATTGCCCTCGTGCTCTGCCTGTGGACCTTCCAGGAGAAGGATGCGTGAGAAGGCCGTTTCTCCGCACGTCATGCAAGCACAACTTGTTCACGAGCCCTGCAGATGAATGCAATTCTCAGCACATGTCCCCCATTTCCCACTCTCAGGTTTGTGTTTGAAAGTGCACACTTGTGCAAACCCCCACTTGTGGAAATCTCCCCTAAATTTGCACTTCCACACTCTAGCCTTACGGTCTGCCAACATTAAAAAAAGGATATTTTCCCAGTCAGGAAAAATTGCCCACAAAAAAAAAATGCTAATGTTCTCAATTAAAAAAATTCACATTTTCTCCACTTATCATAGTGCAAGCTGTGCTTACATTCAAGAGCCCCTGTGAAGCAAAATGAGCTTTCAGGAAGAATTCGGAGAAGCTCAGCCGAGTCGGATGTTGCATGTCCCCTCTCTAAGAGGATGGCCGTTGGGTTGGCCACTGTGAGAACAACACGCAGGGCAAGCGAGACCTTTGCTGAGAGCCAGCACGGCTCTCCTTGTGTTCCAAAGATTTCCATAATGATTCAAAGGAGGCAGCAAAACTCTTGCGGTTCTGTGGAAACAGAGCGAGTGAGTTGAAACCTGACCTTCCAGCCATCTCAGTGAGAAGGAAGTAAATGGGCCCATCCATCCCCAGGCATGTCCAAGTTGCACGAAGCACAGTCTGGGTTTTCTGCAGAGCCGCTCCTGATGGGTTTTACTCCTCTCTCCACCAAGGTTGGTATGCGAGGGGTCAGTGGCAGCTGCCGGAACATGATGGAAGGTGGCAGAGAGCTCCATCGCTCCTTCTACCTCCTTTGGCCTGCAGGTACAGAGCAGGCAAGGAGGGGGCAATGAGCGGATGGGAATTTCATGCATATTTTGGTTCCATCTGCTTCTTGAAATGAGTAAAATTGGATTTTCCAGCCTGGAGGGACAACAAGTATCAGTCGCGGGGCTGGTAAATGAATTGTTGCTCGGAAGTCTGTGCTGAAATGAGGGCTATGCAATTCTGAATGTAGAGGCACTCGCCTGGCACTGCCCTGCAGGGATCCATCCTCTGCAATTGCTATTCCACCACACCACCCGCCCGGCGAATGGCGCACGGAACGAGTGGAGAGATACCTCACGCCCAGCTGCGCCTCTGCCCTCCCGGCTGCATGCCTGGAGAAGCGCACCCAGGCTCCCTCTCCTATCGGGGACCCCGTTCCCACCCCGTCAAAACCACCTGGGTGCCGAGGAGATGAGTCGCGGCACAAGTGGCGCTCTGGGGAACTTGGTTCCTGTGGCTTCGCCTTGGCTGAGTGCGAGAGGAGGAGCGGAACAGACAGAAGGAGGGTTCTGAGCAAATGGCGCTTGGAAATTCACCCCTGGGTTTTTGTGGCAAAATGGCAAGGAGGCATTTCACAGAATTGCTCCAAAAGAAGGTGACTCTCTCTCTCTCATTCTCTCTCCCCCCACACACACAAACACACAACCTCCACATCTTTCCCCAAACCATTGGTGGCGTTGTAAGTAGGGATGAGCAGGTCTGGTTTGCCTTTTAATATGAAGATAGCCAATTTCTCATTCTTGAACTAGTATGTGAACTGAAATTCAGGGGCTTTTCTACACAAAGCTGCTCATCTGCTTTCCCTTTCCTTGCAGAGTTGAGATCCAAACTCTGCAGGGATGGAAATTGCTGAGATTCCTTTGCTGAAATTCCACCGCATAACCTCTAGGTGGCACTGTGGTGGAACAGAGCAGCACAAATACACACAAGGGTTTTTCGCTTTCACTTTCAGAAATAAAAGCACATGTTCCCTGCTCAGAAAAAGGAAAACGTTTAACCCATCTTTCCAGAAAAGCTTTTGCCAACAGATGTTTTTCGATGTCTATGGTGAATAGCCAGGGATGCTTAGAGTGGTCACCCACAACATCTGGAGAGCATCAGGTTGGGAAAGCTGCTTGAGGCTACTTTTGCCGCACTGCAAAGAGAGAAGACACGGTCTGGCAAAAGAAAGGAGTCATAAGGTACCCCAGGGTCCCCGTGGCTTTATTGTTACATTGACAACTGCAAGAAGGGCTGTAGCTCACTGGCAGAGCTTTGGCTCTGTATGCAGGAGGTCCATGCTCCGGTGTTAGCATCTCTTGCAAGAGCTAGGAAAAAATCCTACCGAAAACTGTAGAGAGCCCCTGTCAATCACATTGGATGGGACTGGGCTCGACAGGCCAAGGTCTGGCCCATTATAAGGCTGTAACCCTATAGTAGGCATGTCATGAGCGGACCCGGCTGGAGTCGGGGTCAGACTAGATGGCCCAAGAGGACCCTTCTGACTCATTCTGTTTCTATGATAAGGAAAGCAAACCAGGACAGGTACGGTGGGTTCTGCAGGAAAGCTTGGACATCCCACCATTGTTCCCAGAAAGGGATGTGTGAGGAATTCCTCCTGAGAGCGGGAATCAGTGGGCATCCCGGGGCTCAGCTCCTGGACTCCAGCCCACTTTGTCACACGTTTGCAGGCGCTTTCCAGGAATCAAGCCTCATGTGCTGTACGAGCAGCATCCCTCTTCCGTTTGCGCCACTGACCCGGATGAGGAAGAAGGTTGCCGTTGGGGCAACCTTTCCTCAGCCAGCATCGGCCGCTTCCTCCCAGCTCCGGTTGCTTTCCAAGACTGCCCCAAACAAGAGGGGAAGCCCACACATGCTGGAGGGGCATGTTTGGTTTAGCTTCATGCCAGCCCTAGTCCCAAAAAATCTTTATCAGATTGTAAGATTGCATATGTGTGTTCGGCTCCATCAGATATGTGTAATCCATATTGCTTGTGCACTGAGCACTGTCCTTCATATATCTCTGTCATTTTCCTGCAGTAATTTCCCAAAGCATAGTCAGAAACTATTTGCAAGGGGTACACAAGAAAGGAGCATTGTGTAGGGCTGGGATTTGTGTATGTGTGTGTGATTCTGAATTTTGCCTAACCAGATGATGACAGACCAAGTTTTATTGGATCCCCTGCAATCTCAGAATAAAAATAAAAATGCCCTTTTAACATTTTCGTTATGAGAAATAGATCTTCATTATTTCATGTTCCCTGCAGAAATGTTGGGCTGCCTGCGTCATATTGCATTGATCTAAATGCCAAGTATTCACAGCGGTTAAAATACCGTTTGATTGTGTTCGGTTGCCTGGATTGGTTCTCCCCCTTGCTTTCTTTCTGGTTCACAGCACAGCGGATCACAAGTGACGTCGCCCTTCCACCCTGGCACTGCACATGCTCTGGATTCCAACTCCCATCAGCCCAAGCCTGCATGGTCAGTGATCAGGAATGCTGGGAGGAGGCCAGGTTGGAGGAGGCTGCATGACACCGCCGCGCATTCACACGCATCCTGAAACATCCCTCTCAGCCAATCAGCCTTGCAGTCCTCCCATTAAGCTCATTCCCATTGATTGCACAAGGCAACAGCCTTCCTCTTGTTGTTATTATTATGCTGGCTTTATATCCTGCTTTATTTTCCTTACTTGAAGAACCCAGAGTGCTGACATAGTTCTCCTGCAGTCCTTTTTGAAGCTCACAACAACCCTGCGAGCCTGTGACTGGCCCAAAGTCGCCCGTGAGCTTTGTGGCTGAGGGGGGATGAGCCCCCCCCCACCCTGGCTCTTTCCCCTGTGGCCATTCAAAAGGAGAAGGCGACGCCATTTTGCAGTGGCAAGGATGAGCTCCGCCAGACTCTGCTGTACCCCAGAGCAGTCCAGAGCAGCCCCGTGTGCCAAACCACTGGGCCTTTCCAGTAAAGAAGCTGCGGGCCCTGGGTGGGCTCAGCCCACCTTGGATGCCACTGGATGCTCCTGGACAGGGAGGAGCAACAAGGACCCCCAAGTGTCAGTGCATCCTCGTGTCCTTGGTGGTTCTTCCACTCACCTGGTTGGTCCTCTGGCTCTGGCTTGATTTTCTGGTCTGATCTCGGCTTTTCCCTTTCCTGTGGGTCCTGGCCCTCCTCAGGTAGCCAGCCATGGCCCAGTACTGAGACCCCAAGACTTAAACGCTAAAGCTCAGTTTGCCCTCAGAAGAGCCATGTCGGTTGAGATCACCTCCGCCAGCCTTACTTCTGTTCTGACTTGGGCAGATTAGAAGGGCAGTGGTGCAGAGCGGGGCCTTTTTGGTAGTGGCTCCTAGTGCTCTGCCTGGGAAGCCCACCTCCTGACGAGGGCTTGAATCAAGGGCAAATCCATTTCCACCAAGTCTAGGGAGTTCCAGCTGCAGGCTGTGGAGGACCCCGGCACAAGACACCCTCCGTGGCCCTCGCCGGCACCTTCCTCCTCCTCACCCTCCCATTTCCGTCAGCTGCTTTTGCCACCGCCCTCATTATGGATCCCACTTGCTGGCTGGGCAGGCAGAGAGCTGATGAGACGTCCCCACCTGCTCTGCTCCTCGTCGACACCCTTCCCTGAGCCACAGCAAAGGCAGGTATGTATTTCCAGGAGTATTTTTCCCAACACCCACATCACTTGAGCACATGTTTGAAATGCACACGCTCTTCTCATCAGGGATCCAAGCTCAGGGAGCAAAGCTCGGGGAACCCAGGTTCCATCTGGATGCCAGGAAGCACTTCCTGACGGTCAGGACCCCGAGGGCATGGAATGGGCTTCCATGGGAGGTGGTTGAGGCCCCATCGGTGAGGGTGTTCAAAGACAGGCTGGACATGCACATGGTGGGCATGTCGTGAGCGGAGCCGGCTGGAGCCGGGGGTCAGACTAGATGGCCTGGGAGGCCCCTTCTGACCCTCTCTGTTTCTATGTTTCTTGTGTCGCTTCATGTGCCTCTGTGCAGTTGTCAAAGGCATGCACTTTTTCTGACTTGCTTCTTCAAATGCCTGCTTGTCATTGAACACATCTTGTTTGGGTCCACATTGCAAGCTCAGAAACTGATGGCCAACTGCAAATCGCAATTGAATCTGTTCTCAGTACAGAAAGAACGAAATGGATTAATCCTGATCGAATGCAAACTGAAAAGCATTTCTTTGGCGTTCCTAAACCGCGCCCTCCTCTACTGTCAGAGGTTATGCATCTCCTGTGTAATCCAGAGAGGAGGAAGACCGAACCCCCTTCCATCGCCAGCAATTTAAACAGGCCTTTAAAAAGTTTTCAGTTACCTATTTGCTCCTCGTTCTTCCTTACTCCTTGTGTGTCATGCCTTAAATTCCGATTGTAAGGCTGTGAGTGGCAATAGCCATGCTACTTAACTTTCCAAGGACGCAATCCCATGCATTTTAAACAGAAAAGAGACCGGCTAGCAGAGGGACCTTGAGATTTTAGGACTTTTTCTGTCTAAACACGCCCAGAAGTGTCCCTTCAGCCACACTGGGAGCTTTTCTGGCTAAAAGAGAAGACACCTGTGCTGGAAATAAATCACGAACGATGAAAATGCTTCCAGCCCAACCTGCTTTGGATCTGAAAGACTCGAGGAGCTAAAAGGCAGCAGAGAGAGAAGGAGAGAGCAGCGCTCTTCCCAGCGGCAGTGAGCCTGCGTCTAGGTGGCAGTCTGACAACACTCGCCGGGAAGCGCAGGCGGAATCTGATTTCTGCAGGATCTGAAGGGGGAAAGAGGACGACTTCTCAGGTTCCGTCAAGCAGTTCACGCTACAGAAGGGCTGGTTACAGCGGCAACACTTCTCTGCCTGGTCTTCTGGATTCTCTAGCAGTTGCTGACATCCAAGCAGGGCCGTCTGAACGCACGGGCCTCATGGGCACTTGCCCGTGGGCCCCAGACTAATCTGTGTATGTCAACCCTTGGAAAATGGGAAAACGTCCGAAATTAACAGTAGTCGTAGTTGTCGTAGGGGCCCCGGGACACTGTTTTGCCCAGGGCCCATCATGCTGTTAAGACGGCCCTGCATCCAAGAACGCAACCAGTTTCTCAAACGTGATGGCTGTTCCTGGACAGATTTTCCCATGTATTGGAAGGGAGAGATGACAGGAGGTAGAAATGAAAGGGAACCTTGGAATCGTGATGGGACCTCCCCAGAAAGGGGGTGTAGGCAGAAGACGCATAAAAGACATGTGTAGGTCAGAGATCGTTCGCCATTTTTAAATGACGCATCTGTTTGTGTCATTTGCAGCGGGGTTGGGGAGTCCGGTGCCAGTGGTGCTCCCGATCCATTCCAGCTTTTCTTTGCAGCTGTCTAGGGAACTGTCGTTTTCCAGTGGTGCCAACCTCTGTTAGCGATGGAGCTCTGCAAAGGCTGCTCGCCTTGCATTCTTGGCTTCAACAGTTCTCTGTCCTCATAAGATGGCGGAAGAAATACTTCCTGTGCTGTTTGTGCAAAGAGAAGTTGTGGGGTATTTCCCCACAATTTCTCTAAGGAAGAGATAAACCAACAGTTTCTTACTGGTAGGGCTTGCCATTAACAAAAGCTGTAGCTTGCCTGCTTGCTTTTCATTCCTTCTTTCCATCTTCCTTCCTTCCTGCTTTGCTTGCTTGCTTCCCTCTTTTTTCTAAGGTTTTTGCTTGCTTGTTTTTGCATTGCCGCTGCACGTGGCAACAGCACCAGCCTGGTCCCCGTTTGCGTGCTCCTCACTGCCCTTGGCCAGCATCATGGCACGAGATGTTAGGCATGACATCATCACGTGAGCCAGAGTGGCCTGGTGGTGAGAAAGGCAGACTGAGGACCTGTGAGATCTGGGTTCGAGTCCCCCCTCTGCCAGGAAGCTCCCTAGGTGACTCTGCGCCAGTCACCCACTCTCAGCCTAACCTGCCTCGCAGGGTTCTTGTTGTGGGGATCAAATGGAGCCACGTAACTTGCCCTGGTTCCTCACTGGAGGAAAAGAGGTGGGATATAACCGCACCGTGAAGATGAAGCATTTATATCATGATGGTGATGGTGCTGATGAGGAGGAGGACGGTAATAATAATGGAATGAAAATGAGTATTGATGTGGGGGACATGACTACTATGAATGAAGAGTACTGATGTCACTTTGGAGAAAGCTCTGCATTTAGAGAGATAAGGCCCACATAAGTCTCTGGACTTACTGAGAGGAAAAATATCTTCTGTGGAAGTTTGGCCCAGCCGTGCTGGCCTCCTCCAGGGCTCAGCGCTTTGCCACGTCTTCCCATTGCTCCAGACCTGTGGGGTGACTGTGGACACATCTTGCCCCAGGAACTCCACTCCTGTCCTGCAAGGCCTGGCATGGACGTGTGGGAGGCAGGACTGGTCGCATCCTGCTCTGGGAAGAGGTGGAGCTGGAGCAGTGCCGAAATCCAACCTCCGGTTTGCTGGCGGTTACCCTCTCGCTTGAGAGAGGCTTCCTCTTCTCTGCCTCATTATTGGAACATATTGTATTGTCCAGGTGCTGTTCGGGGATCTGCCTAACCTCTGTATGTGCACAGCTTTTCTTCCTGTTCTGTCCTCAAGAGAAACAACCCCATGGGATGGAGGACCTCATGAAGCCAAGGCAGTGAGAGCTGCACACAGCTGCAGATACTGCAGAAGGAAAAACGGGACAATCACACACACACACACACACACCCCTCTGCCACTTCATGGGTAAGGAGCATACACGGGCCCTGAACCAAACCCCAAACCCATGAGAATTTCTTTGACATTTCTCCTCCCTTGAATTTCTTTTTGAGATAAACTTCTTTTTGATTGAATTCCACAGAGTTTGAGAAATGTGAAACACACATGTATTGTAAGGTTCTCCTCTGCAGACAAATCTTTAGCATGTTTCTTCCTCATTCTCCCCAGGGAAAAGCTCTGCACTGCTTGGATGAACAGGTGAGTCCTAAATCAAAGCAAGCCAGAACTAGCCAGAGAGGCAGTGTGGTGTAGTGGTTAAGCGCACGGGACTGGGACTCCGGTGATCTGAGTTCGAGTCCTCGCTCAGCCATGGAGCCAACTGGGTGGCTTTGGGCCAGTCACAGACTCTCAGCCCAGCCTACCTCACAGGGGTGTTGTTGTGGGGATAAGATGGGGGAGGAGAGATGATGTAAGCTGCCTTGAGCCCTTTGCAGGAAAAAGGCAGGATATAAATAAATAAATAAATAAATAAAAACTTGCCCGGTGAGCGAAAATGACGAAACTGAGGCCGGTGATCCCTCAGGCTCAACACAAATCAGAGACAGCTTGATGACATGGAACAACAACACCACAAACAGATAGACAGACAAACAGACCGACTGACCGACTGATGGTCTCAGTCTTAGGCAGTTTCTTGAATTTCTGGGTAGGGTTCAGGAAGTAAGAGGGATTAATTTCATTTTGGTTTGATCAGGATTACTCCAGTACATGGTTTGCAGGCAAAACATGGAATCAGAGGCCACCTGCAGCCCAAGTTCTTACATTTCTGAGATTATAATGCAATCCATGGACCCCACTCCAAAAAGCCACGTTTGACAGCATGCGCACTTTTTAAAAATGCGCACAAAATGTATACGGTTGAAACAAGCACACAGGTGTGCTTTCACCCATGGGAGAAAAAACTACATTTTGGAGATGTGCACATGGGACGTGAGAATATGAATAATGCAGGTACAGAGTTTCAGGCAACCAGGAATAGAAGCAAGTTTGCAGTGTGGTCCGAGGGCCGAGCCACGGCCACGGGGAGGGACTGTGGGACCTCATTGCGCTTGTGGTTAGCATGTCAGGCTGAAGGTCCCTTGTGCTTTGGAAAGAGTTAAACCAATTTGGTAGTAAACTCGGTATAATTAGCAGTTAATAGCTAGAGCTTTGGCTCCCACAGTGTAAATTGTTTCTGTATTGATCCAAGCCTGCATCGTCAGCAGTCTGGAGAGGCTGAACTTTAAGTGCTTAATTCAGCCATATTCAGCCAATAATTTTGTTTGTATCCTTCCAAATAAAACTGCCCTCGCTTGCTCTATTTTTTTCTGCAAGTAGTAAAATCAATTAAAACTAACCCTCCCACCCTGGCAAATCTAGACTTACCCCCTTCTATTCGAAGCATTTGAAAATGTCGAGGTGCTGTGAGAAAATTGTTCCAAAGGCCTTGTATGAGAAACAAGGGTTTGCGTCAGAAAAATGGAAGGGCAGTTGCAAATTACTGCTGGAGGGAATGTCGAATGCGTTGCTGCAATTATTTTAATCAGTTGTAATTAGGAATGCAAGAGAAATTTGTCTCAGTTCATTCTTTATTAGGATCTACCTAGTCTGTACCTTCCAGACGAAGCAGTGACTCAGGGACACGCTGAGCTGGACTCTCGTTTTGAATTTGCAGCATTATTCGCAGGTCAGAACGAGAACCAGAACACAAAAGCACAAAAGCGTGCTCAACAGTATGGGTACATTTGGAAAATGCATATAAATACCGTCTGATAAATAGGGAAAGATTGCACATAATGGATGTGTACATTTGGAAAACTGTGCATGGAAATATGCACAGGCTTTTGAGCAAAAAGAAAATCAAGCAAGTGACATGATACAGATGTGAATCAGAAAGCGCTTCAAGGGGGAATTCAGAGAACTCAAGGTTTGCTGATTCTCACGTGCCCAGTTGCCTTTACGGATGCTTGAGGGTGATGTTTGGTATACCCTTGGGAGCCAACATATGTGATCTGTGTTCCAGGAACTGATGAGGGTTGAAATACACCCTTCTGCTCTTGTGCTTATCCGAGTTTCAGGATGCTGCTGTCAGCCCCAAAGCATGGATGTTATCTATACAAAATGGACAGTTTAGGATGCAGTAAAGTCAGGGTGGAATCCTGTGCACTTTTTGATGGTGAAAGTCTGGCATTCCCTAGCATTTCCCTAGCAGCCTTGCTGGCTGTGTAATATTAGGGGCTGTCGGACTTCCGGATGGCTACACATGCTCTGGCTTGTGTCCTCAGACAGCAATGCTACAGTCCCCAGTTAAGATACTGGGGGCTACGGGATGTTGACGAATCTTTACAACCTTCCCAATCATTGTGGAAAGCCCCAAACTGGCTCCTCTTTTGGGGTCACTGTTGTGATCCCAGAAGAAGACTGGCAAGATGGAAAGGGGGCATGCTAATAGGAAGGAACGAGGGGGCGTTGCTTTTGTTGGGAAATCAGAATGAATCCTTGGATAAAAAGATACTCTTTTGCCTGTCCTTTAATATACCATATTTTTTGCTCTATAAGACGCACTTCCCCCCACCCCTCAAAAGTAAGGGGAAATGTCTGTGCGTCTTATAGAGCGAATATGTGTTGCAGTAAGTCTGTCAGATGTGCAGCCCATGGGGAATGTGCCTGTGATTATGTGCCCATTTGATTCAGAATATTTTTTTTCTTGTTCTCCTCCTCTATAAACTAGGTACGTCTTATGGTCAGGCGCATCTTATAGAGCGAAAAATACAGTAAAATCTGGCAGCAGTGCCTTTGCTCCTCTCCACGCAAAGGGGCAGGACCTTTTCACCAAGCTCCACACGCCTGGGAAAAGCAGGCAGTCTCGGGCTCCACTATTCCTGCCTTTCCTTGCAGAATCAGACAAGCCAATGGGGAAGCCACACTCCTTTTCCAGTGTAAAAATACTTAGACAGAACTACCTTTGCCTTAAGGAATTCTGTATCTCCGACTGCAAAAACCACAACATTTAAACCTGTTAGATTTCTGTTGCTCCTTATCTGTTACCCAAGCCTTTGATGGGTCATAATGTTTTCCCTGATGTCTGTAAGAATTCTTCATTGTTTCTGAATTATTTTCCATTGTCTTCCCCTTCTCACCCATTCAGAATCTCATCATTGCCTTGAAACTGTGTACATGGCTCACAACTTATAAAAAGACTCTGCCTGTGCTCTGGAAACTTGTAGTCGGAGGGCGTACCACTACCCGGGGGCGCTGTTGTAAAGTTTGTCTCTGCAGAGGAGTTTTCCTGGGTGCTCTCACCGATAAAGCCATTGAGGTTCAAGACAAAGACTTCTCCCTGTGGATCCAAGCATACCTTCTTGTGGGCTGCTACACTGGGATTCCCAACACATTGTGCCCTGGAGGGAGTAAGATCCTGTTTAACAAGTTCTCTTCTCACCAACATCTCTCTCTCTCTTGATTTCTCTGTGTGCGTGAGCTGCTCTTTAGAAAGGGAGCACGGAACCCTTCTGGCTGTAAACACGAACACATCTAGGAAGCATGATGGGTACCAAGGAGGTTAAAAGCTTGCTGTGCTGGCTGCAAAGGCTGGAGTGCTTTAAAAATCATGTACCGTATTTTTTGCTCTATAAGACTCACTTTTTCCCCCCTCAAAAGTAAGGGAAAATGTCTGTGCGTCTTACAGAGCAAATATGTGTGTGCAGTAAGTCTGTCAGATGTGCAGCCCATGGGGAAGTGATGGGGAAGGTGCCTGTGATAATGTGCTCATTTGATTCAGAATATTTTTTTTTGTTGTTTTCCTCCTCTAAAAACTAGGTGCGTCTTAATGAGCGAAAAATACGGTATTTATTTATTTATTTATTTATTTATTTATCGATTTATATCCTGCCTTTTTCCTCAAAGGGCTCAAGGCAGCTTACATCATTCTCCTCCTCCATCTTATCCCCACAACAACAACCCTGTGAGGCAGGTTGGGCTGAGAGTCTGTGGCTGGCCCAGAGTCACCCAGTTGGCTCCATGGCCGAGCGGGGACTCGAACCCGGATCGCCTGAGTCCCAGCCCCGTGCTCTTCACCGCTGCGCCACGCTGGCTCTGCGGTGTATGTTTGTGTGATTCTCATTATTGTGGCACTGCTGATGACGAAGCACGCAGCACGGTGATCCGTTTCTACATGCAATTAGGGATGACAGTTCTGCAGCTGGAAAGTGTGTGGCCATTGAAGCAGCTCATCATGCTAAATAAAGTGGTCATTGTTAATGCAAGATCTGATTACTTTACCAGGTCCTGAACTCTATTAACATTTATGACAAGTCAATGAGAAGCCACGGGTCGGGGGAGGGGGAAGGGCTTGCCCACTGAAGAAATTGGGGGTGGGCCCATTAGGGAGCTGTACGCTGTTAGCACTCAGCACTGGGGTTATAATTTTCCATAAACTGAAATCATAAAATATTGCTCTGAGCGACATTCTTCCCCCCCCAAAAAAGTCAATCTCCTAAGGTTTGGTCACTGGCAGACCAGAGAACGGAAGCTAATGTGTGAGTTGGGTAGACTGGACTCTAAGGAGGCAACATTGATCTAACCATTTCGATTTCTCTCTCAGATACTGTATAGATTCATAGCGTTGGAGGGAATATTTTGGTTTCTGGCTTCGTGGGGCTTTTAATGATCAGTTCCAGCATTTTGAAGACAGCCAGGGTGCCGGTTGGGAACTGATCGACAGACCCTTAATTCCCACTGGCATGGTGGTGGAGTTGGACATTTCAAGACTGGAATTACGGAGTCCTGGAATGGCTTCCAGGAAACCCACAGCCATCAAGGGAACTGGCTTGGTTCCTCACCCCCCACAACAGATTTGGGGGCTCAAAATGTAGCATCGTGGCTCGACTGCTGAACTGGGACTTGAGAGATCTGGGTTCTAGTCTTCGCTCAGCCATGATGCCCTCTGGGTGACCGTGGGCCAGTCACAGGCCCCCAGCCCAACCCACCTCGCAGGGCTGTTGTGAGGATGAGAGTGAGAGTAGGAGCATCGTGTAAGACACCATGAAGGAAAAAAGGTGCGATCGAAATATAATAAATGACTAAATGGTTAACCCACCTAGTTTCCAATGTGCTTTGACTTCCTCTGAGTGGCCAGGTAAAAGTTTTGCCGCTCTTGCACCATTCACAGTTCAAAGGTGCTGCTCTCATGAGCATCTTATAGGACTGAGCACAAGAAAGCCCCCTCTGCATCACCATGTGGGATCGAGCAATGGGGCAGTAGAGACGCCCAGGAAGTTTGGCTGGCCTACATTTCTAAGCCAACCGATCTGCTTCACACTTCCTGAACTAATATCTGGGACAGAAGCTACACATGTGGAAGTGTTGTGGGCCAAAACCGGTCTGATCCAGTCCTACCTATTTTTGTTTTGTTTAGTCACAAAGTCGTGCCCTAGCCATCGTGACCCCATGGACAACATTCCTCCAGGCTCTCCTGTCCTCCACCATCCCCGGAGTCCACCCAAGCCCACAACCACCACCCCAGTGGCCCCATCCAGCCACCTCAACCTCTGCCGTCCCCTTCTCCCTTTGCCATCAGGGTCTTCTCCAGGGAGTCGTTCCTTCTCCTCAGGTGGCCAGAGTCTTTGAGTTTCTTCTTCAGGATCTGGCCTTCTAAACAGCAGTCAGGGTTGGCTTCCTCAGCCCTACCTAAGAGAGAGCCCTACACATTTCCCCCTTCTTATGGTTCTTATCTTTAATCCTGACTTGGCCTGGACACGCCAGCAAATGAAATTGGACTTCAAACAGGGGACTGTCTTCTGTAAAGTAGAAGCAAGAATAAGGAAAGTAGAATACACGGCTTCCCTACTGGGACTTCCGACCCGAGCAGGATTATAAGGGGTTTCCCATTGAACTGGGCAGAGGCAGGGACCTCTTCTTTGACCTGCAGGTTTTAGGGTGGTTCCTTCAGCGTATGCTTCCTGGCTCAGTTTTTGCTGCCTGGCTCCTCCCCGACCAGAGCCGAGAATTTCACTGGGCGCAAAACCGTGGATGGTTGTTTTTAATTGGCCAGTCTGGCTGACAGGCTGGCTTTAACTGGTCAGTCTCATTCATTGAGAAGACAATGATTGCATGGACAGGATGGATGGCACTCGCTGGCGTGTTGGTTTCCATCATATTTACATGACTATTTTATAGTGCATTAATGTCCAAGTTTAAATGAAGTGTTACAGGAAAAGAAAACCACATAAAATCCTATGCAGTGTAAAATGAAGAGAGACAGCTATAAATTGAGCCCAGAACATCAATAGAACGATGAAAGAAATAATGCATCGAGGTTATTGATTTTCAGAGTCTCACATCTATCATCAGTATTCTTAATTTGAGAGGTTTTCTGGAACTTTTCATCCATTCGTTACTTATCATCTCCCTTGATAAGTAAAGGCAGCAAGTTTGGGTTGCTGGGCCATGAGAGCCGGGGGCCCTGCCAGGGTGTGGGCCCCGAGCCGTGCCAGCGATGCCAGCTCTGCCCACCTGCCCCACCGGCCCTTGCGAACCCGTTGCTCTAACCCCACTGCATCCCCTTGAATGAGGGGTCTCCTCCCAGAATGAGCCTATCCCGTGAGATCCACGGCTCCTCTCTAGGGCAAAGCACTGACAGAGAGCCAATCGGAGGAGTTTTCTGAGTTGCCCAATTGGAAACTTTTATGCTGAGGCCCTGCAGCAATTGCATAATTCTCCCGCCGGCCACCCCCCCACCCCTTTAAAGGAGGTGAGGTGTGTGATGGAAAGTAAGTGGGCCCACAAAGAGAATTTTGCTCTTTACATTTCCCAGGGGGCAGAGTAAAGTCACCATGGCATTGTTCCCTCTTACGCATTGTGTCTTTTCAAAGGCACTGTGCCGTCTCCTGCTCAATTCCTTACCCCCATTATGCAACATTTAAGAACTGGAAATGGTTCTCACAATACGTCCTGAGCGCAGAGCGGTCCTTTCCGGAGCGAGCCTTTTCTTCTTAATGTGGTTCTGAGGACGGGCCTTTTTCTTTGTGTCTGCAGCAAAACGCACCCGCCATTCAGCCTTACCTTGTGAGGCTGCCCACGCTCGCTGCTCCAAAGGATAATTTTCTACATCAGTTTCCAAACCAAAGAGATGTGGCGCATCTAGCAGAAAACATCCTTTTCCCCCAAAGTGAAAGGAAATACTTAAAAAAACAAAACCAGCAGCCTTCCTTCATCTCCGAGTCCGCCATATTCTGAAGTGTAGAAATTTATGGTGAGATGCGGATCAAAGAGTATTTGTTTTTCTTCTTGTGTTCTTAGGGAGAAGCATAAACTCTATAGCCTACATGTCTTCTCTTTCTGCTCTCCCTTTAAAACATGCAAATCATTCCTTTTCTATCTTTCAGGGCGCATTCCGGTCATACCCTCCTTTCCTTCCATCATCGCTGACACATTTTGACCATGCAAAATCCATGACAACATGTCCCATCTTGCGCTCTATGGCTGGGCAAAATGCCCCGCTGTAGTTTAATCTACATGTACCAGAATTAAGCTGCGGTGGGGCCACGGTACTTCCTTTTCCAAATGGACACTAACACACGGACGTGTTTTCCTCCATGGCGCTAATGGCATCTTTCATAGCCCATGAATTTGACAAAACGTGATGCAGAAAGGCGATTTTACTGTGTGTTGGGACGCTTTAGTGGCATCCACAAATTCACGCTGCAACGAAGATTGCATTGCTGGTCCCCCTGCTGCTCAGAACGCAAGGGCGTAGTGGGAGGAACTGGATGCCTGGGCGTTTTTCAGCATACAAATGGCTGAAGCGATGCTCTGCTGGCCTTTCTCTAGCCCAGTCTCTAGCCCTTACGCATTGCAGGCCAGCTCTATGATATACGGTATTTTATTACATCATTTCCCCTGGTATATACAACTTTGCTGGCACTTTTATCCCATATAGGTATTTTTAGATACCTATTTTCACCAGAGAACACACTGTGTTACAACATGCAGAGAAGTGATTTTTGGAAAGAGAATTTCGGTTCCGTTCAAAAGTGCAACACCAGGTTTGTTCCTTTCAAAATGTCCCTGTTGGGACTGAGACTTTGTCTGCACACCCGTACTATTTCTAGATGTTTGTGTGTCTTGGGGAATTCTTCCGCTCTTACCCTTGTTCCACTGGTCTGACTCTTGACTATCTCTTGGTTCAGACTTCTGGCTTCATTCCTCATCTCTGTTTCCATGGAACAAATCCTGGTGGTGGGCTCATGGTTCCTTTCAGATAGCTTATTATGGGTTAGGCCTGATAGCAATGAATAACAAGCCAATGCAGCCAATTGACCATTCCCAAGAGATGGAATTCTGCTAGCAGGACTGTGGTCCACATGGCATGCACCGGATGCAAGAAAAGTCTTTTGCACTATTATGGAATGGCGAGGTCACACTGAATTTATCGGATGGCTTTATTAATCTTCGGAAATCACCTGGAGGGATGCTTGATCGCATGTTTGGAACCAAAATGGTCACCCAAACACTTTCCGAAATGATCAGGAAATCCATTTCTGTCTCAAAGGCGGTAACAAGGCTGTAAATTGGAAATGAAATGGAAAGGCAGATAATTGGATCAATGAGCCGCTAATGATACTATCGACCGCCTACTTGCCCGGTTGCTCTTTGGTATGATGTAAATAAATGGCATTTCAGGGCACGGCCGTCCAGCATGGACACGGCTGTCACATTCAGCGAAGCAGGAGTTTCAACAAAGCAGTCAGAGTGTTTCCCCACCGCTCAGCCATGCAAGGATGATTTAATGTGGCCGAACGAGCCAGTGAAACAGAGCAGGGAAATTGGCAAGATGGGATCCAAACACTTTGTTCATCAATGGAGATCGATCAGCCAAATCCATAGACTGCAGGACTTTCACTTTGTCTACTGGGGCTTGCTAGTTGCTAAACAGGCCTCTATCTGTTGTTCAACAGGTCCTCGGGTGGTTAAAATGTTTGAAATCTGTCTAAAATCTGGTTTTAAAAGTTGTGTTGTACATTTTATGATGTTTTGATAGGCTTTAGTATGGTGTGCTTGATATCGTACTTTTAATGTGCTGTTGTGAACCATCCAGAGAGCTTCAGCTGTTGGGTGCTGTGGAAATGCATGAATTAATAGACCAAAGACCCAGGATAAAGAGCAATTTAGTTCTGCAGGCGCCAAATCCATGTAGGACCAACCACATTTGGCTCAGGGGACCTATATGGGCTGAGATCCAAGTACAGTGGTTTAACTATGAAGACCTGTGGGCCACGTCACCTGCCTGGCTGCTCCTCTGGATGGCTGTTTCCCTTTGTATGAGAGCAACACACCAGTCTCTTCCTCCTTCTGCAATTTCAGTTGTCACCGATGGGAATTTTGGAGATGCTATTTGGGCTAATGGCCACTCCTAAGTGTGTGTCCACACGTGTGTTGTGATGGTCCTTTGGAGACAGACTTTTCCTACTGGCTGCCCCTTTTCTGAAGGTTCCCTGAGGCAGGAGTCTCAAGCTGTTGAGCCACTTGGGGGCTTTCTAGGCCAAACAGAGAATGATCTCTCCCTCCAACCTAATTCCAGGACACCGTAAAAACAAAGGAGCTTTGGTTTTGCACAGGAGATAAATCCTTTGACCACAAGCAGGCAGCTTTACAGCCATGCAGGCTGGCACTTAGGGGGGCTGTCAGTGCCAAAACTCCAACGACTGTGTTTCCCCAAAAATAAGACCTATCCCGAAAATAAGACCTAGTACTATTTTTGGTACTTGCTAAAATATAGCACCTACCCCGAAAATAAGACCTAGCTGTGTTTATTCCCAGGGCCAGTGGGGAACATAAAGAGCCTTTTGAAACTTTATTTTTTAACTTAACTTTAACTTAATGCACTGTGTGGAGGAAACACGCTTACGCAGCTCTGCCCCCTGCGCTCCCTGCGGAGAGAACAGAGCCACATAAGCCGATGCTTCCTCTATAGCGCCTGCTCCTGTCACAGGCGGAGTGATACCAAATGTACCAAATGTACATGTATTCATGCTGTTGTACATGAATAAGTGTGGATTGTTGTACACATTAAAAAATAAAATAAAAAATAACCCTAAATAAGACCTAGTGTATTTTTGTGAGTCTAAAATAAAATAAAATAAAATAAAAGACAGTGTCTTGTTTTCGAGGAAACATGGTACAAGAAAAATGTTTCATGTGGATGTTGACATGCACATGAGGATTCTGAAGGAGACGCATAGACCAGCAGCCAAAGGGTCGAGCAGTAGTCCCCCAGCACCACCTTCCTAGAATGCTCAGGCAGATCAGAATAGAAGCCCCACGGAATGGCACCTCCAAATCCACTCTCAGCCAGGAGGAACCATTGTTGATGGTATCCAACCTGTCTAGAGGTCCACCAGAAGGTCCAGCAGGGAAGTCTTCCCCTGTCCATTTTGCTCCCTGAGTAACCAAGAGTGTTTCTGTCCCCAAACCAGGTCTGCACCTAGACTGAAGGATTGACAAAATAGGGCCAAATTACATATTTTGATATAGTTTCCATGCACATCTCTCCCACTTAAATTCACAAAATAACACAGAAATGAGAAGAAACTGACTTATGAATGAACATGAGTAAATAACATAGACCAGAAACAGTGATTCATCCATCCTTAATGCACTGATAATATTTACACCTTCATAATATTTATCCCAAGGCCATTTAGAATGCAAATTGAAAGAAAAATAATAGGATAAACAGAAATGCAATTAATATACAACTAGCACAAGCAAAATATCAATTACAACAGTGAAGCAAACAGTTAAAACATGGCAGCTATCCAGAACTTAAAATGCAAACAATTAAAAAGCCCGGAATAATAAATTGTCCTAATTTGAAATGTAGACGAGAATGCAATAGATGCCAGGCAACCCCCTTTGGGGAGAGAATTTCATGACTGGGATCCTACAGACAAGAAGGACAAAGGGTTCCTGTCCTTCAGGTGGCAAAGCTGGATGCAAGTCGAATGGCCCCTTTCCAGGGGTGGGAGCCATATACCCAAAGCGCCTGCATCTCATTAGACCTGAGTGTCAGCTTTTGGCCCTTGCTGTCAACCCAGTAGGAAGCTCAGGCCACCATCCTTCCAGAGGATTATGCGTTGTTCCTGGAGAAGGAAATAATGATGCAGATACAAGAGTCCAGCTGAATTAGGACCACCCTGCTACCTAGGAGGTGCAGCTATCATTGCGACTTTCCTCTGGACCTGTCTCCTTTGCTACTGGTAGGAAAAAGGATCATCTCATTCTTATGCTTGTCATGTTCTATGGAGCCTTGAGAGTTGCGGGGAAGTTCATAATATCAAAGAGAAGTCAGGACAAAGTAGGGAGAAGGCCTGACCTTGGATGGATCTCAGTGGGTCCTGCTTCAGCTGAAAGAGGATGCTGTCTCAGTGGGGAGCCAAAGCCAACTGGAACTTGGTGGAAACTGACAAGACCTGTCATGTCATCAGTTCTGTCCCTCCTGGGCTGTTTCTTACCTGCCTTTGTAGCCTGCAGGACTGAGGAGGTGGAGGTTGTGTAAGGCAGGGGTCCCCGGGCACCCCTGCCTTACACAAGGCTCCTTCTGTGCAGGGCTCCTTCTGCTCTTCTGTTACGAACAGGGCTGCACTGAAGGAGATGAGCGGCGGGTGAGGAAGCGATGCTTCGTCTGTGTTTGCAGCCGCTTCCCAGTGCTAGCATCCCTGCTGGCAAGCAGCTGCAAATGCGGATTATCAGTAGGGCCCTTTGGGGTCTCAGGCCTTGAGAGGAGGAGGGTTAGGCAGGGGCAGCAGCTGGAGGAGCAGCAGAGCTGCGTTGCCAGTGGCACAGAGAGGCTGGGGAAGGCACATGCCAGCAGCGAGGGGGCTGGGAAGCAGGTCAGGGCTGGGCTGCAGGTCAGGGGAGGCTCCCACTGAGTCTGCATTCCAGTGAGCTGTATAATTATCCCATTATATATCACAATGTCATAATAATAATAATAATAATAGAAATAAAGTGCACAATGAATGGAATGCTTTGGAATCATCCCAAAAATCACCCCACCTTCCCGCCCCCTGGTCCATGAAGAAATGGTCTTCCACGAAACCGGTCCCTGGTGCCAAACAGGTTGCGGAGCACTGCTGTAAGGGGCTCGTCTTTGGAGAGAGAGGGCGATGGCTCCAGCCAGGAGGGCCTGGAAAAAGGCACGGACCATCCTGCCCCCAGAGAAGCAGCCTGTGACTCACCCTCATCGGATTCCTGTGTTGCGCACCGGGAGGAGACAGGACTGCAGGCCATGACATTTCGAAAGAAGGAGAAAGCGAGCCAGCCGGCTTGGATTGCTGATATGGCTGTGACTCCTCTTGATCAGCAGCAGCAGCAGCAGCAGCGTCTAATCCTAATAGCCAGTGCCATGTGAATTTGCTGTCTCCCTCCGGGCCCCAGGCAATAATGTGCCCAGGAGATAATTAACCTTGGAAAAATAGCCGAGTCCTGCAGACAATTTAATATTTGGAAACGTATTAGCAACACACCAAAGGTTAGCTCTTGCAATAAGATTCCAGTCACTCCAGCTGAAAAAAGAGCTCTATAGCCAAACAATCAGGGCCGTTTTGGGGTGGCAGGAGGATGCTCCATGCTCGTCATCTCTGGATCGTTGTGACTGCTCTTTAATTACAGCTAACATAAAACAGATCACTCAGGATAGCCATCTATGTCCTTTTTTATGCCAGCCATTTGTACACCCCGAATTTGCTTGGCATATTGTTTCCTTAGTGCCTTTGTATTCTTTTATTTATTTTCTCAAAAAGTCAGTATTTACCTAGCTCATATCACATGGATCGAAGATGGAGAAGCATTTTGGGAAGAGAGGAATGGGACCTCTCCTTTCCCCCAGTTCACGCCTCCACTTCCAGAATCCGCAGATCTATAGATTTATTGCATTCATAATTACAAAGCGTTCCCACATGTAATCTTCCAAAGAACCCCTGAGGTCAGCTGGGATGAGAGAGAGCGTGACTGGGTCAAGGTCACTCAGCCTCCTTCATGGGGAATTGGAACCTGTTCCCCCACCTTGTCGTTCAAATTTGGGGGTTCCCAACCTGATGCCTTGATGGCATTCCGCACCCAGCTCCAAGCCAGAGATGTGCAGTCATTCGAGTGTGTTTGCAAATCATGCAACAATACCTTGCCCACAGCCCCAGATGCAAAGATGCACGGATTCTTTTTTGAGAAATATTCCTGGAAAACGTTTCAAACATTCCAATTTTCAGAATCCTACACTTTATTCAGCAGTGGGGATGTGCCCACTTTTGAAAAACCTGCACAGAAATGGACATAATTTCCCGATCAAAGCAGGTGCGTTTCCCATTCAAGCAAGCTGTGAAATAGCGAAAGTGCGATGCCGGTGCAGCGACACTGAAACCGCATTCCAGAGAACGTTGCCAAGTGTGAGGATCACCGGACCTCCCATCCATGTTCCCAGCAGCCCCAGCCAGCAGAAACGATGCCAGGAATAATGGGCATTGCAATCCAAGGCATCTAAAGGGCACCAAGTGGCCGACACAACAGGTATTCTCCCCATGGATAAATCTCCTACAGCTGTTCCATCCCCCAGAGGAGGCTTTATTCAACGCCGGAGCTGGGAAGGGCTTTGTCAGGGCTCATCCTGGTGACTAAATATGACTCCAGGCATCTCGGCATTAAAAGGAAAACTTGCTCGGAATGAGCAGGGGGTATGGGCTGTTCGTCATTTTTATGTCAAAACCTTGGCAAGTAATTGCTTTAAAATCCTACTTTATTGCAGGCTCATGGTTTAATCTTGCCATCGACGTGAGCCACATTGGGAATGGATGAAGAGCACACCTGGAAGGCTGCTTCCACCCTCCCCGCTTGTCTTCAAGTTTCTTCCCAAGGGCAAATCCTCAGCCCAAGTTTTCACAGGTTGGCTGCCTCTCCCTTCTCCAGAACATGCCTCTTCGGCCATTCCACCAATACGAACCAAGCAAGGATTGCTCTTCTTTGCAGATATCAGCCATGAAGACCCTTTGCAAATATCAACCATTTAAATAGGAAGGAAGGATGGACGGACAGACACTGCCCTCTCTCTCTCTCTCTCTCTCTCTCTCTGTTTACTTACTGCATTCTGAAACACATTCTAGTTGCTGAATCCTACCCTTGACATCAGCACTCGGAGTGCTACAAAAGGGTGAAGGTTTTGTTGTTGCTGCTTTATAATTATAATAATAATGATTATTTACAGCAAGCGCACCTGGCATACAAATGGGGACAGGCTGATGAAGAAAAAGCAGCCAGCTGAATAGGGCTTGCAATGCTCCTGCTGCAGAGCCGTGGCTTTTACAAGAGGAGAAAAATACCATCAATCTGCAGGGAGACTCTGCTGAAGGAGAGCAGGGCGTCAAAGGCACCAGTTAGAGGAGATATCGCTGATGGGCAGGCATTAATTACACGTGTCAGGCATGGCATGCACAGCACGGGCCCGCATGAAATTAAGTCTTTGATTTACTGAGCAGCTTTTATTCCCCATATGTCCAAAAGAATAAGGTTTGCGTTGACTCTCCATTTTATAAATTGCTTTGGCATTTTAGAGTGAAAAAAAAAAAAAAGTCTCAGCCTGGATGTGGAGTTACAGTCTTTCGAGTGCAGTGAGAGAATATGAAACCAGCACGGTTGATAGGCTTGTGACTTCTAGGGCTGAGTGGATGTGTCAGTTCTGTTCTGGCCCACCTTGGAATTTGTCAAAGCTCAAGTGCTTTCTCTCCTGGATATGCATCAGGAGGACTTGGTTGGGAAAAAGTAGCCAGCCTCATTTGCCCACTGGCCAGCCTCAAAATCTTGAGTTCCAAAACTGGCCAGCAGAGGGCGCTCTAGAAACCCGCCAACCAGCCCGATCTCTGCTCGTCTCTCTTTCAGTTTCTCAGCTCATGGTGGACCTCATAAATATGTGGCAGCTGGCAGAGGCTCCCGCTTAGGAGCAGAGCGCTGGAGTGTGAGAGCTTGCACCAGCCACTTCCTGGACCTCCCCATGTAGCCTCAGACCCCTGAACTCCTAAGAACAGAACTGGGACCAAGGAGGGACCTCAGGCTTCCCAGGGAATCAGGGAGCACAGAAACATAGAAAACAGTGAGCCAGAAGGGGCCTCTCGGGCCTTCTAGTCTGCCCCCTGACTCCAGTTGGCTGCGCTCATGACACGCCTACCATGTGCATGTCCAGCCTATCCTTGAACACCCTTATGTTTCTGTACGAGAGGTGGTTGAAACCCCAACGGTGAGGAGTTTTATGTTTCCATGATGGGGCTTCAACCACCTCCTGTGGAAGCCCATTCCATGACCTAGAGGATGAAAGTCAACCTGTAGCACCAGGCTACTGTCAAGGCAACTTCCCGTGGGTTTAGTCCAGCTTTGCTTTTGTGGGTCTCTGCTGTAGGGTCTCTGTTTGCAGTCCTGCACTCAAGGGACCGACTAAGCATTGAGTAAGCAATACAAGCATTTCTGTATGTATTTCTATCCTATATGCACATTTTAAAATATTTGTTGTCAATCCATGCATTTTTCTACCATTTAGCTTCGGCGACTTCCATTGTTAAGTTGAGAGAAATGTGAATTTCCAAAGGATAGCTGAGTTTTGGTTTGAATCGTGGTTAGAAAGTGTGCATCAAAGAAGTCTATGATGACAAGATGTTGTTTTCATAATAGCTGATTTCATATGGGGGTTTGTTAGTTAAAGTTGATGTTCTGTGCAGAGAAATTGCTTGCTTGTTGATACATTAAGTTTAGCTGAGTACACTTTAAGGTTTTAATAAGGAAGAAGAAAGTTGTGCTTTAATACTTAGAGAAAAGAGTCCTCCACTGTTTTGAAGCAATCTTCAGATAAAACACAAATCAAAAGTATTATCCAGTTTCTTTGAGAATGTACTTTTCTTTGCAATCAGCAGGGCAAGTAGATGTAACCCTTAGACGTTGTAAAGACTTTTTTGCCACCCTCTATATCACTACAGAAGATTAAAAGGAACAGGAAGAAAGAAAAAAACAAGGAAATTTGAGAATAATTAAAGCAACTTTCTAGTTCATTGGGAACTTTTCTCTCCACATCAGCAACCTTTGCTGATTAGTGACGACCTGAGACAGCATGACCAATATCCTATCAGTTGCCTAATCCTGGATTTTCAGGTGAAATCAGCGCCTGCATTTTTTTAACTGAAAAGCTGCCAGTTTGAGTCAAGGTGCTGGCTAGCCCTTTCCCCTGCAAATTGCTTTTTGAAACAGCTGGATAGGAAGGTCTGATCAAACAAAGGACAGGAAGTCATTTCCTACCCTGGCCTCCAAGGTTGGTTCAAATGGAAAGGATTGGATTCTCAGTAGCTTCAGAGAACTAGACTTCCCTCCACCAGTGGCAAACTCCACAGGTAGAAGGGACATCAGGACCAGACTTATACAAGTCGAACGTTGGTCCATCCAGTTCTGCGTGGTCTACATTGAATGATGACAGGTCTCCCATGCGTTGATCAGTGTCTTTCCCAGCCTTACCTGGAAAGGAGTTAATTCCCTAATCCAGAGCTTGGGAAATGTAGAGCAGAGGTGTAGAACCCGAGCACTGGGGTCCAATATGGCCCATCTGGGGGCCCAATCCATCCTTCTGGGTTTCCCCAGACAGCCTTGCTCCTTTCCCCTAACTGGCCCTCAGTCCCTCGCTCTTTTTTCTTTGCCATGGCATGCAATCCCTCAGATCTTCTTTGAAATGGAATTCAGCCCTGCTCCGGGAACCCTCCTTGAAGGAGGTCAGGAGACAGAGCACCAGGAGGAGGGCCTTCTCTGCACTGGTGCCCCGGCTATGGAATGCGCTCCCCAGAAAGGTCCACCTGGCACCAACGTTTTATGCTTTTCAGTGCCAGCTTAAGACCTTTTTATTTACCCGATATTTTAACGTTTAAATATTTAATTATGTTTTTATTCTCAGTCGTGTGTTGTTATGATGTATTTATAAGATGTTTTATATTGTAAGCCATCCAGAGACAAAGCATAATGGGTGGGTTAGATGTACTGCAATAAATAAATAAAATGAAAAGATCCTGCACCGTTCTGAGGAATGACCAGTGGCTCACCACACACCCCTTCCTCAGCACTCTGCCTCCAGCCCTGCAGATGGGCCACTATGTCATGTTTGTTTGCTACCATTCATTTTGATTCTTACGTTTTTCCATCCCATGGATGAAAAATGTGGACAACTGATTTAAAAATGGAGGAGTGGCTGCATGGGTCTTAGAATAGTGTTGTGTGTGTGTGTGGGTGTGGGTGTGTGTCTGTGTGGTGGGGGTTACTTAGGAGAGTTGGATTCCTCATTCCACACCTCTGCTTCTTCCTCATGGACAGCAGGGGAAGAACCATGTTAGCTGCCTTTCCAAGGCTGGGAACTTGACCTCAGAGAGGGAGCAAGGGGAGTGCGGTCAGTGGATGGGAAAGGGAGGAGCCTACGGAGGCCAGTGTATAATGGACATCAGAAGGACCCTGCTGGATCAGGCCCAGGGTCCACGTAGCCCAGCATTCTGTTCACACAGTGGCCAACCAGCTGCCCACAGGGAATCCACTGCATCAGGACCCTTCTGCCCATGTTCCCCAGCATCTGGAGTACCTAAACTTACTGCCTCTGATCCTGGAGCCATCAAGACCAGCAGTCACGGTTAGTCTTCTCCTCCATGCATTTGTCAATTCCTTTTGAAAGCTCTCCAGATCAGTGGCTAGCACTACAACTTGTGCAAGTGAGTCCCATAACACAACTGTGCTTGTGTGGAGAAGTCCCTTCTCTTCTCTGTCCTGAATCGCCCACCCATTAGCTTTATGGAATGACCCCCTTAGAGTCCTACCATTATGGAGGGTGGGGGCGAGGTGGGAAATCCCCCTGTCCATTTTCACAACACTCTGTACACCTCTATCACATACATTTCTGCAACACCCTCCCTCCTGCTCCAGAGGGCCAAAAATGGCCCCCCTCCCACTAAAATGGCATAGCAGGAAGGTGGAGGTGCCTTCCGTTACTCCTCTCGCTTTGCACTCGCTCGCCAGCACCTCACTAGGATTGCCACCCTGATGCAGTCCTTGCTTGTCCTCATCCTTCTCCCTGTACGTCATCACGAGCTGCAAGGTGAGTCGCCTGGAGGGATGGGTCCTCTTGGAAGGCTGATGGGTTAATGTTGCTCTCTTTCATTTCCATTTATTTGAATAGCCCTGTGCTTTTCTACCTTCTAACAAAAGTTCGTATAATCAAAACTATGCTTTTCCCAGTTGCAATGTAGGACTGAGAGAGTTGGACCATAAGGAAGGCTGAGCGCCGAAGAATTGAGGCCTTTGAATTGTGGTGCTGGCGGAGACTCCTGCGAGTCCCTTGGACCGCAAGGCGATCAAACCGGTCAGTCCTAGAGGAGATCAACCCTGACTGCTCTTTAGAAGGTCAGATCCTGAAGACGGAACTCAAATACTTGGCCACCTAATGAGAAGGAAGGACTCCCTGGAGAAGAGTCTGATGATGGGAATGATTGAAGAAAAAATGAGAAGGGGACCACAGAAGTTGAGGTGGCTGGATGGGGTCACTGGGGCAGTGGGTATGGAGTTGTGTGGACCCTTGAGTGATGGTGGAAGACAGGGGAGCCTGGAGGAATGTTGTCCATGGGGGCACAAAGAGTCGGGTGAGACTTTGCAACTAAACGACGGCAATGCCTTTCCAGTCCCACATACTGTCTGAATAAATTGTTGAATTTTGGCAAATATGCACCAACCTGAAACTGAAAATAAGTCCTTACCCTTCTTCTTGGGTCCCATTCCGTAAGTACAGCTACTCCTAGTATGGGGAGAACCAAATGGTACCTGTCTGCCATATAGCTGTGAAGATGAGAAGCTGGCTGGGGGTGGTGTGGCGGGTGGGGAGAGATGCAAAGAGGAGCCACATGGCTGAATACACAGGAATTCAAAGCCAGAGCTTTCAGAGCAAAGCATTTCAAGTGCTCTGTCTGGACGGATAAATCTGTCCAATTGGCTTTACCTCATATTCATTCTTTTAAGAAAATCTGCCTTCTTTACGAACAGCATTGTGGATATCTATTCATTACTGCAGTTCTATCCCAGCTGTTTTCCTCTGGGAAGGAACTCCAAGCAGACCCCTCCCTTCTCCATTTTATCCTCAGAACAACCCTGTGAGGTAGGTGAGCCAGAGATCGGAGGACTAGCCCAAGGCCTCCCAGCGAGGCTCCTGGCCAAGGGCTACCGGGATCCTAATTTCGCAGGCAAGAGTGCAAAGCTTTTGTTCAATCTGTTTCGGACATTGCCAGACATCTTTCCTTCTGTCACCTGCTCATTGGACGAAGATCACTCGCCATGTTGGAGAGTGTGCACTCGTGCAAATGAGCACTGCCGAAAACATGCTTTGCGCAAATTTGCAACTTATCCAGCCCCGGCCTGTTTTCACACTTTAGCTTATGGGACAACATACGCATTTTCAGTCAGTGTTTTTAAAAGCATTGCCATATTTGTCATAGTTTTATGACCACATTTACATACCAGTGCAGAAAGAAAAAGAGGCCTCCATGTCCATGGAATCCATATGGCTTGGAAAAAACATTGCAGAATCAATGGGTCAAATGTACAGGAATTTGAATGCATTTGAATTCACTGCATATTTCTGACATCCCGACTCCAGGTCCCAGTCCAACACTCAATTGGCTACATTGGAGCGGCTTTGGTAAGTCCTTTATAAAATAATAAAAAATAAAATTTGAATAAATGTATCTTGCATTCATACTTCACGGTGCCATATCCTGTTGAAGAGAGATAAGACACATTTTCTTCTCCTTTATTTATTTATTCCGTTATTTATTGCTATGCTCTGTGGGCATCCGGGTGCATCATGAACAAAAGAACAATCTAACAATTAATAGCAACAAGAATAGCAGCATTTACAGACATCTGAGAGCCTGTTTATATGTCATTCCCGTCCTTTAATCAGTGCTCTGGGTGGAAGGAATACCTTCTTTCTTAGATTTGCCTTCTACTCTTTGCTCTTTCTTTTTCTTTTGCAGAGCTGGTTAGTTGATTCTTCGGCAGTGAACAGGTTCCCAGCCTGGTTAAATAGGACAATTCTCTCAGGTCCAAACATTTCAGCTTAACTGGGCTGTGAGGATTCTGGATGGAAATGGCCAGTTCTCAGGTTGTGACACATGGGAGTCTGGGAATCATTCCAAGGTAGTTTGGCAGATAATTGCTTTTGAAAGCTCATAGTGAAAGGAAATAATAATAATAATTCTCTCAGGTGATAATAAATTACCTTTGTTAATAGATTTACCCCTTAATAAGAGTCCCCATAGGCTTTCTGGATACTGGCTTCAGTCCTCAGATAAGATCAACATGATAATACAAAAGTGCACTGCCGTGCTGGCGATTTATGAAGCATAATTACATTCTGTCACAGACAGGGATATATGGATTTTGCTAAATCCATTCTACCTGTGCTCGTGGATTGTCAAGTGTCTTTTGCTCCATCTCTTGCTCCATGATAGCATCAAACTGTTCTCATTTTCCTGAGCTTGCCTTTGTGTTGGAAACTGCCCCTGTGCAAACCCACACTCCCAAAAACCTGCATTAGCACAATTCTGCCTGTGGAGAGAAATGGCCGTTTTGGGGATCTTGCTGTGGTTGCTTTCTCATCTTCTCCCATCTTTTTCTATGCCTAAATTTGCTCAAAATTCTGTAAAGTAAAAGACTGGCCTGCAGCTTTACGGAACTGATGTGATTTGGAAAGTGTCCACTGGCTACAGAATTGGCTGGTTAGATCCATAGATATCTGAACTCATTGGAATCCATGGTGGATTTCGCCAACCTTCCTGGGCAGTGCTGCATTGTTTCTTGAGTACCTGAAGCAGCCTCTAGGTGGTGCTCTAGGAAGTTTAGTCTAGAGACACCTGTGGTCATACTGAGATAGAACATTTGCTTCACACATGAAATATCCCAAATTTACTTTCCAGCGTGTCCAGACATTTTAACTCCGTGCTTATTTTCATTTTGTTTGCCCATTGCTACTGGCCCCCGTGTGTGTGTGTGTGTGTGTGTGTGTGTGTGAAATTGAACAGAGATCAAATAAACATATAACTGTTCACATGGTCGAAGAAATCTGAGTCAATTCTGCCATAAGAAATGAACTTTTGGCTGTAGTCTTATAGTCACTAACCTGGGAGTAAGTGCCAATGTATTTGATGTACCAGGCGGACTAGGTATAGGATTGTACTCGTGCTGAATTAACCAATGAATACATTCTTAATTTATACACGTAAGGGCACAATTCTATGCATTTTTGCACAGAAAAAGTTGAGCAACTCACAATATTCCCCTGCCTGTTTGGAAGTTGTAAATTGTCCCAACACATCTAAGTATGGGACAGTATCGAAAAGTTTTAAATAAATAAACAAAATAAAAAAATAAGTTGTAACACTCTTTTTCTGTACAAACATGCATAGGCTAGTGCTCTAAATCTTCTGGGATTAGTGTAGGAACAATGCCAATGGGTGGAAATAAAAGGGGATTATTTTGGTTTAGATGCAGCATGTGTGTGATGGCAGCCACCACTCCAGAAGAATTCCCAGAGAGAACACCGCAGATAGTTCTGTCGGTGTTCTGCAGGAAGCAAATATACATAGGCCCAATCCTTTGTGAATTTTGGTGGGAAATTGCTTGGAGTTGTACGCTTTTTTACTGTGTAAGCTTGCAAACGATTCCCCCACTAATGGATTCATTCTGTTATAAGCTACTAGAGTCCTCAAAGTACATCTGACAGTAGACTGTATAATTCATGGGTATTTCTGCCAGAAGAAATCTGTTAATTTTTGTAAGGACTATATAAATCTCTTTCTTTATCCCTCTTAGAAACAACCTTCTTCCTGCATATTCATAGGGTTGGGAGAAGAATTTGTTCAGTTCACATTTTAATGCAAACTTACCTGATTTTTATTTATTTATTTATTTACAGCCTTTCTACCCTGTCCTGAACAGCATCTCAGGATGGCTTTTGTACTTTGGAACTACTATGCAAACTGAAATCCATTCCGTGCTCTTGATTCTCAATCAATTCCGTGATTGAGTTGTCCAATCCAAAACTCGTGCAAAAATTTAGGGAGCATAATTTTCATGTAACAATAACACAGAAAGCTGTAAATGGTTTGGGGCCTGGTTATCTAAGGGAACATCTTCCATATGAGCCTGGCTGGACCCTGAGATCATCGATGGAGGTCCTCCTCCGAGAGCCTTCCTTGAAAGAGGCGAGGAGGGCCGTCGCAATCGCGGAAATCGCTCCCCAGAGAGCTGAGCCTGGCTCCAAGGCTTTATTTGTTTTGCAGCCAGGCTAAAACTCTTTTATTTCCCTAGTTTTTAAATTGATAATCATATTGGAATTAGTTGCACCAAGTTCTGGCACTTAGGAGGTCTGCTGTAATAATGGGTTTTAATTTTTCTTTGTGTAAACCATCCTGAGCTTTATAATGATTGGATGGCATACAAAAACTTTAAATAAATAAATAAATGTATGCATTACATTAGGTAAAACTAGTGTTTGAAAATATGTGTTGCTGTTGTTTATTTATTTATTTGGGATATGTCTAAATCCAATCACTCTGCACCTCTGGACAGCTCAATTGTTGATGCTATTGAAATATTTTTGTATTTGCATTGTTATTGATTAAAAATGAAAAAAGAAATATATGTTTATTAGGGGGAAACATACAAAAATGCAAGTAAATGCAAGTATTAAGAAGAACGTACACAAAAATGCTTCTACCTTTTGAAGCAAACAAAAAATAATTGGGACAACCTGAAGTCATGAGTGGAGAGATTCTTAATGTTTCAGATGAACTGGACTTACACATGGAAAAAATGAGACTGAGAAAGAAACCAAAATGGACAGATTCTCCATCTATCATGTGTATAAGAGAAAGAACTAGAGAAGAATTTGCCATTGTATATGCTTTAAATAAGAGATCCATTTCATCAAATAATCAGCTGGATCAATCAATTAAAAATAGCTTTCAGTTGACAAAAAGGTGCCATACGAATATACCTACTGTGGCAACTGCGCAGGTTTGAGAATTCGATGCTACACTCACAGCTGCCACAGCACAGGAAGCACCTGCTGCCTTTATTTATTTATTTTTAATAGCTGCGGGCTTGTCTGTTAAACTCTCCTGCTTTCTGAAATTAGTTTCCTTCTCCAGAGCCAGCCGTAACAACAGCAACAAAATTTTAAGCACTGAGTCCTTCCGGAAAAATAAAGAGAGGGAGAAAGAGGAACCCAGACACTGGCGAGTGGCAAACACTGGAAGTAAGGATAAGCTCATTTAGCAGTTCCAGTTTAAGAGTGTGTGCACCAGTCAGGTGGGACTGAATCTCCTTCATGACTGGAAAAGTCCAAGAAGTCTCCAATGGATTCAAAGGCTGGACATCTGGATGTCTTGGAGGATCCCTGTGGATTCCATAGTCAAGCAGCTTTCCTTGTCATGTGGAGTCTGCAGAACTTGTAGATTCTCTCTCTCTCTCTCTCTCTCTCTCTCTCTCTCTTTTAAAGGTGCATTTTTGTGCATAAATTTATCCACAAAGTTTGAGACAAAATCTCTGTGGCCCCAGTCCTGTAATCTAAGAGGAGATTCCAAACTCAGTGAGATGATTTATTACAAAAATATGCAAAATTGTTAAAATGATTTTAAATGCTCAAATCTCACCACCGAGTGGAACATGAAAACATGTATCATTGCACTTTTTGGCTGATGAATGGATGGATCACAGAACTGTGGAAACAAATGGTTGGAGGAAGCTGCTCAGAACCCCCCTTCCCTGCTACATGCAGAATTCCAGAGTTAGGAAACACCCACCCAATGGCTAATTCAAGTTATTCCACCTGGAAAATGCCAGTGAGAGAGTTCTCCCGCTCTCTGGGTGATTGCTCCATTGCCCAGCTGCTCTTACTGTCAAGCTGTTTCTCCTAATGCTTTGGATCCAAAGCTCGCTATGGGTTCTGGGCTTCCCAGTGATCCACCAGTGCTCAGCGCAGGCTGTGACTCAGTGGTAGAGCAACTGCTTTGCATGCACGAAGACCCCAGTTTGAGCTCCACCATGTCCAGGGATGGCCGGAAATGAGTCCTGATTAAATCTGGAGAGTTCCCGTCCATCAATGATGACAACAGTGAACTAGATGGACTTGAGACATTAAGGCTCTGATGTTTCTACCCTTCTGTTGTTCCATTTAAATAGGCTGCACGTTGTACAGAGCACAATCCTCACCCCATTTGCCATGTAGCCAGTCCATTAATCTCTTTCCCCGTTCTCTGTATTCCCGATGCACACTCAGAAAGTTTTGCAAAGCACACATGTCTGACAGTGATGTAATTTACAGACAGCTGGCATTTTCTCTGAGGCGTTTTCCCAGAAAGTAGTTACACTCATGTGCCACAGCAAAATGCCACAGAAAAAGTGCCTTGATACCTTCATAAAGCCCATTCCGCCAAGACTTTCCTTTCTGTGCTTCCTCCTTGCGCACAGGAGTAAAAAGATGCAAAAATCGAGGGTAAAGATGGTGGATGGGCAATGCTCCCTCTCACCACGACCCTCCGAACATTTGCATCATGGCTAGTCTCTCCTCAGCTCGAGCCAGCATTCTGGTTTCACTCCGGTTCTCGGACTCGGAAGACACCAGCCATGCATGGCACAACCATTCTCATGTCCCTGCAGGCTGAATTTGCTGAAACAAGCCAGTCTTCTTTAAGAGATAAAGCTTCGGTAAGGATGGAGCCAGGCATAGCCAACCTGATTAAATTCGGCTAGCCTCCCATGCAGGGCTCACTCTTGCAATGTTCCTGCCTGAAGCTTCCATTCCAGCTTCCTTGTCAGGCTCCCATCCCATCCCATCCCATCCCATCCCAAATTGAGTTTTCCCTTTTGCCAGCCGATTCCTCTCTGGCTTCCTTGTGGAATTAACCTAACTTATTCCAATCTATATTTAAGATCTGTTATGGCTTAACCAATGCGACATGACCAATGCTACAGTGTAGGACATACTTTAGTTCTGAGAACTAATTTTAGAAAGACGTTTGGTAATTCCAGCTGTCAGGAGGAACAGAACAGAAGAGAGGGTAGAACAACTAGAAATATAATTATAACAACAACACAGCACAATATGGGTCTAGAAAGTTTACTAGTGTTGCTGGGAAAACTCCAAAGTATTTGATTCACAAGCTGAATCCGTCATGCCGTTATAATTCTTGAATGTCTAACAAGCTCCAACTCAGATCAACCAACCCTTAAAAATGAATCAAAACCTAGTTAAGTTACATTGGCAGCTCTGAAATGCCTGCAGAGCAGACAGAGAATCAGGCACCTTCTGGGGGGTTTGGAGTACAGCTCCATCATCCACAGCCAGCATGGAGGGTGCCAAGTTGGGAAGGCTGGTCTGCACTGCCAGGGATTGGCTCTTCGGGGCTTCTGGGATGGGATTTCCCAGTCCTCCCTCAAGATGCTACGGACTGAGCACCTTGACTGAGTTGGAGTCCCTTTCAAAACCTGGACCAGGTGAGGCTGCCCTGTGCTACGCAGGACAAGACAGACGCCTGCTGTTCCAAGTGGCGAGTTGTCATGTTTCAAACACATCAGTTTCTTCCTGCCCACTTTCTTCATGGTCCAGTGTTTGCGCCCATACAGAGCGACCAAGAATGCAATAGTGTTGCTATTCTTAGGGCCTTGGGCCTCAACCAAAGCACCCTTAAATTCAATGTTCTCGGAGGACATAAATTCCTGGTCCTGATTGCCAGCCCCTTGTTCACACTCAGTGGCTCTCTGAAGTTCAACTAAATCTTGAAGATCTGGTAAGATGGGATATAAATGCACTAAAGAGAAAGAGGAAGGAGAAGACTTACTTGGGTTCTGTTTAAATGCACAGGACAGAGATGGAGGAGAACCAAGGTCCCAACTATGTTCATGCCTTGAAGGGCCTTGGATGAGGAGAGAGAAACATTCTGATGATGATGTCAACTGTGTTATAATTTTGGTTCTGAGGAGAAGCAAAAGCTGCCATACGGAGACGAAAGCTGAGATCCTGCCTTGAGCGAAATTAAGCAAGCTAAAAATAGAGCTTTCTTGGGAAGAATCTTGCTAGCTGCACATGATGACATATGCAGGGAAGGCAGTGGGGTGCCTTCCACAGCAAGGTGACACTCTGCGGCAACGTTGATGAATGCTGCAGTAGCTTCTCCCATGCATGGCAAACGATCAGACCTGCACATTTTCTTGTGATGCAAGATATATGCTTTCTGCAAAGGTTGCTGCCCAACTTATAATAAGATTCCTCTTCCATTTTGATTCATGCTTCTGGCTCTTCCCAGCAGATGAAGGAAACGTACTACATGTAACACATCTTGAGAGTGGGTGGCATTTAGGAACATAAGAATAGGACTGAGCCAGCCAGCTTGGTCTAGCTGAGTGAGTCATGTGGCTGGGAATCCCTTCTGACCCATAGTCAGCACCAAACCCTTTGCCTACCTGACCTTATAAGACAGGCAGATGGCCCTATAGGATGATTAGACAAAGGGCTGTTAGGGATGCGTAGCACTTCATCCCAAAAGCCCCATTGGGATGTCACTTGGGATTTCATCCACAGAAATCATAATGGATTCAGATGATTCAGACCAGAGGCCAGCTGTCCCTGTCTTCCATACTAGTGTGGTACATTCCTTTACTCCTATTTAATTTGTGACCATTGTTTCTAAACATTTAGCTAGATCAGGCTTCTCCAACCTGGTGGCCTTCAGAGGCATTTGGACCACAGCTCCCAAAATATCCATCCAGCAGGGCCATTGGCTGGGAATTCTGGGTGTTGCAGTCCAAATGTGTTTGGAAGACACAAGGTTGGGGAAGGCTGATGTAGATAAACTAGTAAATTGATGTTACTTCAATGGTTGCCCTAGCCTTGTCCTCAGCCTTAGGCAATTTTTCAGTGGCCGCTTAGAATCATGGAATAATAGAGTTGGAAGGGGCCATGAAGGCCATCTAGTCCAACCCCCTGCTGTTGGAGGGCACCATGTCACACCATCCCACTCAGAGGGCTGCCCAGTTTCTTCTTGAATGTCTCCAGTGTGGGAGAGCCCCCCACCTCTCCAGGCAGCTGGTTCCACTGCCGTATTGCTCTGACCGTGAGGAAGCTTTTCCTGATGTCCAGCCTGAATCTGGGTTATCGCAACTTGAATGGATCATTCCGTGCCCTGCACTTGAATGGATCATTCTGTGTCCTACACGTGGCATCAGCAAGAAGAGACCTTGATCTTCCTCTTGGTGACAGCCTTTGAGGTGCTTACAGAGGGATCTTCTGAAGCCATGGCTTTGATGGACACCCATGTGCCCCAGGATACTTTGACTGGACGCTACCAAAGGGTCCTCCCCTACCCATTCCAAGAAATCAGTACAAAAAACCAATAGAACTCACACTTTTATGTAGCAGCCTCTGGGCTTCTCATGAAATAAGTTTCTCTTGGTGTGTCCAGGCAGCTGGTGCGCTGGGGGGTCAGCCACAGCTCCGCCCTCCTGACAGGCGACTGCTTCTCTGCTATGCCTCCCATGGCAAGCAAAGGGACCCACAGCAAAGGGGCAAGCAAAGTCACCAAAGGGGCCCACAACCCCAAACGTTTGCCTACCTACGAGGCCGGGAGCTCCAGTCTTAGCGAAGTTGTGTAGCCCCTCTGAATTTCCAGCTGAATGTCAAAGGAGCTAACGAAGGTACTGGACCCTGCTCGCCCCATGTAGGTTCAGCACTGTGGACGGTTTCTTTAACATAGACTGAAACACAGAGTGGATACTCCTCCTCCTGACGTGGGAACCACCAAGCAGTGCTCGTGCCTCTCCCTGGCCCCAAGGGTCCCTTCTCCTTGCTGCTCCAGGTGGGATTCCTCACAACTGACTTGCATCGGAATCAGTTCCCCAGGACCGTGAGTGAGATCCCGGCAGGTGCACGGATACTCTTGTCAGCCTCTGTAGGATCTCTTGCCTTAAATGCACCTACGGTCCAAGGCCTACCTTTGGAGTACAGCCCTGTCTTGTTATAGTGATCGAGTGGCGACAGCGCAATTCTAATGATAACAATCCCATCTATCTAAAGTGGAAACTGGCAATTACGGCTCTTCATATAGGACAGTTTCACAAATATCTCCATTCCTGGTAAGCAAAGCAATCATTCAGCTGTTGTTTTCTAAAGGGCAACCCATCCATTTCCTTTTCTTGTTTTAGTCAGCAACTCATTAGCCCACGATAGTGGAATTGCACATTTCCTCCTTGGTTTGGACCATAGGTTTGCTTTTCTTTAATGCAGAGCTGCTTCAAGATTTCTCAGAAGACTGGACTCTTTCCTCAGTAATGGGATTCTGAGAGATTACTTTCCCGCATCCTCCTAGAAAGAGAAATCCAGTTGCTCCTGTTCATTTATTTCTTATGGCATTGGTACAATTAGCCAGGAAGTGTACAGTGCTGATGTGGAGTATCTTGGCAGCCTCAGTTTGCTAGCTCCTCTGTTCATTCTTGTGTGTTGTCCATGGTGCACACCGGGGGTGTGCCAGCTTTGCCACAAAGCAGCCAGCGGTGCTCTGCAGGAGTGTTGGCGTCTTCCGGTCTCTCGCCACTGCAGGTCCAATGCAGGGCTGGTCTTCACACTTCCACGCAGGTCACTAGCTCCCCACCAAGGTATCTACTCGTGCTTTTACACACCTTTGAGCTGCTGGGTGGGCAGAAGCTGGAACAAGGCAACAGGAATGCACCCTGCCGGGCAGATTCAAACTGCCCGCTTTCCAATCAGCAAGCTCAGTGGCTCAGCAGTTTACCCACAAAGCCACCTCGTGTTCCTCACGTCATTTGCTGATATGTCTCCACATGTTTCCCACCACTGGGCAGTGAATGATGATCTAGAGTGGATGAATCATTTCTCAGTTTCCCAGTCTTAGGTTTGGGTCACCCCAAATATTGAGAATTTTCCTTTGGCAAGTTCATAACAAATTCCACAAGCATTTTTGTCCATCTTAGGATGCAATTCTATTCATCTTCAGTCTGGAAAACGTCCCACAACTTCTATGCTGGGGAATACTGGAAGGTGTAGGACTTTTGGGGTGGGGGGGGGTCTATGCATGCATAAAATGGCACCCCCAGTGACTTAATTTCATCCTGTTTCTTGAGGGCTCTGTTGTCCCCTGACTCACATGCTAATGTGTAACTTACACAGAAGGAGCCCTGCAGTCTCTTCATTATGAGACACTGTCAAAGTCTTCCTCGTCAAAAAAGCTCTTTGTATTCCAGCCTCCTGCCTTTCATGGTTTTCTTTCTAGAACATTTTCTTCCTATTTTCATGCCTGGGGTAACAAAGGCTCCCCTAAACCTGCAAAAGAATAGTTTTGTGTGGTATTTTTATACCGAAAACAAAAGACCACATACAAAAGAGCAAAAGAAGTTCAAGTACAGATCATCTTAGTCTCTTTTGAAAGCCAAGAATCTGAGCTACAACGTCCAGCACACAGAATTAAAATCCATGGAGAGACAGCTTTTTTGAGTTAGTTTAAAGTTTGTAGAATAAGTCATTGTTATGCACAGCACAGATTAATTGGCCATGCACAGTTTTGAAGATTTTATTGTTATGCAGAGCCTCAAGAAAGATTAAACCTTAAATTACCAGTGCTTGCTGAAAGCTGAAAGCCATCCTTATGCTAATTGAAACCTCCTGGGGGAAACCAGGACAAAGGCCATTCATACGTAGCATTTTCCTACACTTCTGTATGGGGTAACATAATGCCCCCAGATGCGACTAAGGTCAGGTTTCATTTAGAGATCTCGAGGAACCCATGTTGGAGCTGGGAATCCCAAGGCTCAGCTCCCAGAAGAGAGATGCTGCTTGGGCAGGGGTCATGCAGGGCTGCATTCCTGGGAAACGCCACACACCTGCTGCTCAAGCAGCCACCCTCTTCCACATCCAGCGAAGGAGGTTGTCGCAGCTGAAGAGGAAGAAGGCTCTTTGTGAGGGGTTTGCCAGGGATGGAGATTTGTGACACTGCTGTGCAAGGACCATTCTTCTTCCATACTACCTGACATGAAAGAAGGTTGCTGGTTATGCAGCCTTCATTCAGCAAGTGTTTGCAGAACAGACTTCCCTTCCCTTCCCTTCCCTTCCCTTCGCAAGACCGGGCTGACCATGAGAGGAAGTTGTGAATGCTAAAAGGGCAGATTCTGATGAGTTTTGTCTGAGCCCTAGTTCCATTTTAATGCAGGGTGAAAGTTGAGCTGCCCCCTTATTTTCTTCCCTCATCACTACCACCTCCTCTCTGAGGAGGAGGAGGACTGCGGGGTCGATCATCATATCGCCCTTCGGTGATGGCATCATCACACAGGCAGGACAATGAAAACAACCAGTCACAAAGGAGGCATAACGTGATGCTTGGCATCGTGCTGTGATGTGGAAATCCAAAATAAATAAGATAAGATAAGATAAGATAAGATAAGATAAGATAAAATAAGGCTCCCCTAAAGCTTCCTGACATTGCACATGTGCAAGTCACTCATTTATGCAAAACAAAGTTTCGTATTAAGTGAGAGCTCTCAGCTCAGCTCACATGGACACAGCTGTTATGTTCTGAGAAAACGCTGGCTGAGTTCTCCCACCTCTGGGGTTTTCCTTGGGATCCTGGCCCAGGAGCAGGGTGCCAGTCTGCCCATTCCCTTACACCTTGCCTGCCCCCCAGAAGCAGCTTTTTGAAGAAAGAAGTGAAACACGAAACACGAAACAAAAACATGCATTTTCTCGTTTGGCCTCTACTTTCACAGAAAGGTTGTTTTGCATTCAAGGTAACCAGGGAAGCGTAAACCAGCAAAAGGTCACCAAAAGGCTCTGGCTTTCTCCTCTGAACTCTTTCTGACAAGTCTGCATCAGATTCTGAACTTTTTTCTTTTGCATGATCATCTGTGCCTGCATTTTTCCAATTCTGCACCAGCCACACACATCTTTTATCGGTGTGCGTTCCTCTTCCAGAGATGAAACACGCTTTTCTCAGACGCTCGCATATTCTTATGCAGTTTTCAAATAGGTGCACGTTGTCAAAGCCATTTGTTTTTAAATCTGCAAATCATATTACAACTTGGAAATATAAGCCGACCACAGATGGTGTGTGAGTTCATATTCAGTCCAGGAGTTGCAAACTGTGGTAATCGCGATAAAAAACAGACAAAAGTGAATTTCTCAGACATGTCTAATCATAACATGTTATCGACCGTTACCTCCCCTGTCTTTACAGCAGTATCAAAAGGGAGGAAATTCTGTTCTTTTTGGAAGACAGGTAAAAGGAATGGTGACGAGTGTGGGAGAATGACAAAATCAGCCGCGTAATTCCCAGGCCCCTGGGGTTTCTGGTAGCAAGGTGCATCACATTGCAATTAGAAAGGAAATACTGCTGGGATTCAAAATTAGAGGGAAAAAACACCGGTTCCTTGCGAGTCCAATTATCTGAATACTGTGAAGGTCACACTTTCTGGAGCAATCTTGAATTTGTGTTTGCTCTTCCTGACATTGCATCAAATGATTGTAAGGGGGATAGAGCAACGAGGGCACACAGCAATTCCACGTGTCCAACTGGGCCAGTTCAAACAGAGGACTGGTCACGCAGCAGGCCTCATTCTCACGAAGGCCCTTTCCCCACAGTTTCATCATTTCTGAGCCGAAAGGTCTCTGGTAAAAGGCACTGCATTTCAGGAGAGAAGGAACGCTCTCGTTATGAAGTTTGCACCATGTGGCTTATTCATGTGGGTGCGACACCAGTGGATGCTGAGAAGCAAGTGCCTCTGAGTTCAGCAGGACTCCCTCCCAGGTCGGGATTCACCAACCAGCACAGCAGGAGCAGGCAGAAGTCCTCCAGATTCCATCTGGAAATTTGCTCCGACTCAGCATGGTATCCGATTGCAAGCTCTGCTTCCTTTTCTCAGGAAGAGCCAGGTGCATTCACTGGCGCATGTTTTCCTAAATGTATGCATCAGCCGCGCACCTCACTGAAACGGGCACATTCTTGTCCTTGCCAGGATCTGCAGCACGGCTCATCCTGCAGGCTCGGGGCTAGACCTGCAGCTCCTTGCAGGGATTGGGGCCGCTCAGTCCCGCCAGGCAGCTCTCTGGCGGGATCTAGGCAGTCTTCCCTGGACTGCTCAGCGTGGCCACAGCAGCAGGGCCTTTGCAGTAGCTGCTCCGCACCTCTGACCTTGCATCCAGTCTCCCCTCCAACTGTGCCTTGACTCCCACCTGATTCCTGGCCTACTTCAGGACAACTGGACATGACTTCCTTTAGGGGAAAGCTTTTTCCTTTAACGACTCCAGCTTTCCTCTTTCCCCTTGTTTTTCTCTCCCCTAGAAGGCTCCTTCCCTGCCCTTCTCCTCCCCCTCACCACTTTGTTCCTTTCCCAAGCAATTTGTAAGCGGAAGGGGGCTATTTCCCATCCTCACAGGAGATAAACTTTCTAAAAGACCAGCCAGCCAGCCAGCCGGCCGGCCTTATGACTTCAAATGCCTTTGGAGAGAGTGAATTCCTTCTATAACACCAGCTCCCCTATTACTGAACATCAAACCTTAAATTCCTTTCCTGATGCCCTACGATGATTCTCTGCAGTCAAAGAAGCTCTCTTGGCGGCTTTTCAAGTTCGACACTTTAAACTCAGTGTCTGCGCAGCATCTCGGCATCAGCTTGTCCCTCCTAACTCACCGCACTTCAAAGTCAGGAAGGCCACGGTAGTTCAGTCATCCAACTAAACAGCCCAATACACATGTGCTGTCGCTTTACCGCAGGGGTGCAGAACCTCCTCATCTGAAGGCCCAATTGCATTTCAAAGAAGCTCTTGGAGGGGAGGGACATTCTAGGGTGGGTGGGGCCAAAGGCAAAGGGGGCAGGGCCAAAGCAAAGTGGGTGGGGCCAACTCTTCCCCCACAGAGTACCAGCATAATGAACTTTGAAACCTTCACTGCCAATAATGAAGTCTTAGGAGAGCCAGTGTGGTGTAGCAGATGGAGTCCTGGATTAGGACTTAACTCCCCCTTGTCCTGGAAGCTCACTGGGTGATTTTGGCCAGGCACAGCCTCTCATCTTGAGTGACCAAACAAGTTTGTTGTAAGGATAACATGGAGAGGAAGAAGAGGACCATGTCAGCTGCTTTGCGTTGCTTGCAAGGAAACAAAAGTGGGATATAAATGTACTAATACTATGAATGGTTGTATAGAAATAAGAATATGTGCCAACCTTTTAGACTGGGGAAGCACTGTACAAAAGTCAGGAAGGCACCTGAGAGCCGTGGCTGCAGGTAAAGTGCTGGGCTGGGGAAATGGGGGAGAACCTTTCCTGAGAAACCTTGAATATTGTGACAATTTGGTTCTGTCATTGCCTTTGGGATCTAGCCTTTAAGGGAAGAGGAATCGGAAACTAGGAGCCATATTCGAAGAAAGACACAGATGACACTAGGGTATGCAAAGGAAGGCGCTGAGGTTGGCGAGGAGTTTTGAACTGAGTCCTGTGAGGAATGGTGGAAAGATCTGCTTCACCTGGGGAAGGGCCAATGAAAGGCTAGCATGACCTTGGTCGCCAAATACAAGGACTGCCACACAAAAGATGAACCAGACTTTGGCTGGGTTCAGACACCACAACAAGTCAAGGCAGGTGTTTACCATTGCTGGTCTGTTGTGCTGTCTGAGCCCAGCTGTTGTGTTTCCTCATGGTGTGTTCCATGGTTTCTCCATAGCACCATGGCTTGCAGGGTTGTCTGAACCCAGGATCATGGTTTCCACAGTCCTGGTGTGCAACAACCACAGAGTCCTCTGGAAAGAGTGGCAACTGCAAGAGCTGCTCCAGCCATCCAGCCTCCGTGTGTGGGGCAATGAGGAGGAGGCTGACAAATGCATGCCAAAGGTGGGAGCAGCTAGAAGGAAGGACGGAAACCATGCCAAGGTAGGAAAGCCACTTGAGTGTGGGTTGGGTAGAAACTGATGCCCAAGGTAACCATGCAGGGTAGCTGGTTGTGCTCTGTGAATGCAGAGATTCCCCGCTGCTCCATTGGCCAGGACCTTCTAGGAGATGCATAGGAGCTCTCCTTGGTGCTCAGCTCCATTCCCAAAATAGGTTTCCCACCATGGCACATCATAAAGCACAAAGGAGAAGCGGCTATGGGGGTAGTTCCCCCCGAATACAGGAGCCAGAAATGCCTGGCTAGAAATACTGCATGGAAAGGAAGTAGATTTTGGATAAACATTAGGCAAAAACCTCCTAAAAGTAAGAGCTGACTGACCGTGGAACAAACTGCTTCAGGAGGTCTGTAGACGTACTCTAGGGATGGGCTGGAGCATTTGATGTAGCCGGGATCTGCCAAACATGGGCTTGCTGATTTACAGTCATCTTTGCAATCACCGTTCATTTTGCACAAATGGGAAGTTTGGCCAAAAGGAACTGCAATCAGTCAGGGAAATTGACAAAACTGCACGTTTGCGTCCTTCCCAAAGTCACACATGTTTTCTTCAGCGAGGAAAGCAGGGCTGGTTTAGCAATGTGGAAATGTGTGCCAGTTGAATGGGGAAAGTTGCCTGTGCGCAGAAGTTCGCAAAGATTCTGGGCGGACCCATTTCTGTGCTCAGACTCACGTTCGGGCTGGCAAAGAGGGCAGGTCCCAATATACACAGAAATGCATCGTCACAGACCTCCGGCATTGGAGATCCTGAACTGAGCAGGAATCTGGGGTAGATTACTGCTAAGAAAATGTCCAGCACCATGTTTCTATGACCAGAGTGTTCCCAGGAATAATAAGCTATATATATATATATATTGCTTGTCATATATCAAATATTATCCAAGGAGGAGACTGGAAGAAAATGGGTTCCAATGGCTGAAATGCAAGCTCAGTGCAAGGAAAGACGTGAGCGTGTTCAGGGCATGCATCAGGAATGTGAATCAGTTCGATGTTTGTGACCTTACGCCTGGCGAACACAATATGCTCCGATTCATCACTCACAACACGTCAAAGCCAATTTGGAAGCCGGCAATGCAAAGGTGACTCACAGCTGCTTATCTGTTCAGTTTGCCCTGTCAAAGATATTGCAGGATGGTTGTTTCTGTATCACTTACTTAAAGAATTGCAGAGCCTCCGACTCGGACAGAGGCCACAAGGATGAGTGGGGTGATGTCTTCCCGCTGCTTCGTGTCAGATGGAACAGCAGTTATGGCTAATCCAATGCAGGAGGCATGTGCACTGAGCTGGGGCAAAGTCTGAGGCCCAAGCAGAATCCGGCCATGTCAGGCTGGTTCCCTCTTTCAGACTTCCCTCTGGAGCCCTAACGGGCCGAGGGAAGGGAAAGTATATCGCTGCCTCTCCAACCGGAGGTGGGTAGAGCTGTTCTTCCACAGGACCCACTGCACTTCGCCTACTGAGGCTTTGTAGTGTCTCATGGAGGGATCTCTCCAGGCTTCCTGGGAGCAGCAGAGCACAAGGAACCTAAGGGCAAGCTCATCCTCTTTCGGGAAGCTTCAAAAGGTCAAGGCTGCTCTTGCACCACCTCCACCCCCACAACGATCCTTCTGAAATCGGGCAAGTATCGTCTCCTCAGAAGGGGTAATTGTTCCTCAGGGGGCAGAGGGCTTCCTGGAGTTGCCCATGCTGTGGCCGGGCACTGGCCAGGGCCCCCACTCCAAAGGGGCCCCTGGACTCCTCCCTGTTCTCTGGAGGAAACCTAACTGTCTGCTTGCTCCTTGCTCTGGCTCAGACACAAAGGTGGTGAGAGGGTGGAATGGGTGCTCCTCCCCGTTGGCTCATGGCTTCTCTGCTGGCCGAGCCAACGAGAGGTCACCATGCTGAAGAGGAGGAGGAGGAGGAAGAGCAAGTGATGGCTATGGTGGGAAGAAGATGGAGGCAACTAAGGGAGGGGACCCTTTGAGGGTTCCTCAGAGGCCCTCAAAAACTTGGAACCACCTCTGGGAGGAGACATCCTCCAACAATTTTTCATAGCTGGGACTAGAGTTCTGAAAATTTCTCGAACTCCTTTTTTGGTAGCCATTCTGTTTTGAAGAAGAAGAAGAAGAAGAAGAAGAAGAAGAAGAAGAAGAAGAAGAAGAAGAAGAAGAAGAAGAAGAAGAAGGTGGTTTCTATGCCGACTAATAGCTTAAGATCTCTGTTCCTTTCCGTTTGATAGAAAATAAATTACTTTTGAAAAGAAGCCCAAAGGAGAAGAAACGCTGGGAGAAAGTCCCACAGGTAGCTTTCTGGATTCATATCGCTTCTCTGCGTATGAGGTGCCCCAGGCGTGTGGCGGGCCGAGACCACCATCTCCGGCAGGCTGCCGCTGTCTCAGCTTCGGTTCAAGCCCAGAGGAAAAAGTGGTGCAGCACTTCTTCCTGTGCCACCTTTTCATAGCAGGGAGTGCAGGCGGCTGGGACTTGTAGCAGAAAGAAAAGCGCACCCGGCATCCTAGCTTGTCCCAGGACAATTAGGTGAGCTTAAGAACGCCACTAAAAGGAGGTCAAGGCAAGGGAGACACAATGCTGCCTCCTCTCTCACACTCGTTTTGTGGAGGACGCAAAACGAGGCCAGTATAGTTGATGCTATTGCCCCTTGTAGTAGCAGCATAACTCCTGCCATCCCCCCTCCCCCACACACAATATCCTTAGGAAGAAGGAAGAGCCCTTCCCCTGAGAACCTTCTGGAGAATAGCCATGGCTCTAGTGACTTCTTCACCACCCACTGGACTCTGGAGAGCTAAGCTCTTAAAACACTAGGCCTGGATGGAAGGAGGGGTGAATCTGCCGCTTTTAGTTACTCTCACATTCCCCCTCTCTCTTGATGTTAAAGTCTGTTCATCCCTTGTTTGAAGAAAGTTGGGAATCCGCTTTCCAAAACATCAGCAGCATGAACTTCCTGCGCATCCCTTCTCTTTCCCAGAGGTGGCATTACAGGACGGCTTCCTCTGGCCGAAGCCCCAAATCTTGCATTCAGAGCCCCGAACTGAGCCCTCTGCCCCACTGTCTTGCTGTCTGTGGCTCCTTGCTAAACTAAAGGGGCAGGAGCATCAGATGTCCTCGCATGATCTGTCTTTTGGCCCACATGGTCTTCACCGTCTGCTCTTGCCCACTTGAATTTTTCTGCCAGGGATTCTGTCCATGCATCCTATTTCCAAATAGGGTTGCAGAGAGACTTTGTATCATATAAAACAGCATATGCAAATTTGCTTTGCTTCGCTTCGCATGTTGCTCCGCTTTGCTTTGGTCAGCCTGAGCCCCCGGTCTCTTTATACCTAATACCTCCCCTGCTCTTTCCCTTGGCCTTTGCGCTTGACCATCTGCACCCGTTGTCTGCATAAGGAATTGATCCCCACAGCAATTACTGCTATTCCATAAGGACTAGCAGCCTGACACACAAAGAAGTGAGCTGGCTATACCAAGTGCTTGTTCTAAATTCCAGTTCTTGTTTCCTTCTGATTCCTGCTACTGTTACTAATTTTGTGATGGGTGTGATATAAATAAACATCCCATGTAAACATCGGTTTTAGTCTCAGTTGTTCCCATCTGTAAAATGGTCATGAAAGTGTCTGCTGTCAGTGACCAAGCCCCTCTGCCACAAGTGTTGATAAAAGATGTATTCCTTTGTCCATCCCCTTCTTTCCTCTGCTGTGAAAGTCCTCATTGGATGCTTAACTAAGAAATGTAGACTTCTCTCATGCCTCGTAAAAATTAAACTGTTTTTTCCTTCCCAGCCAACAACTTTTTATCAGCTGAAGAAAATTTAGACAGTGAGGTCTTATAGAATCCATATCAGTGGGAAATGTTCCTTCCTTGTCAGTTTAATTCAAATTAAGTTGCAGGGGTCACAAATTATGCTTATAAGCAAGGATTTTCCAGAAAACTTTGGCATGGAGGATGGAAGGTCACTTAAAGATAATGATATCAAACTGGCCTTCTGAACTTCAAAGAGACGTAGCAGGTTAAGAAGTGGAGTATGTTAATTTGAGATAAACCTAAACAGAAAAAGCATAGCGTTACAAGGCGGCAAGATGCTAATAGCTTTTCATGTGCACTTTTAAGTTTCCAATTTGTACCAATAAGTTCTCAGCACTTTTTACTGGGGGAATTCAACTTTCCAGCGATCAAAAATCTAGCCTAGCTTCCTCCTTGAATAGCAAGCAACCTGCCTCTTGCTTTTCATGCTTCTACCATGCACCCGAACTGGAGTTCCCCCACCCACCTCTTGCAACAGGGGCAGTTTGGAACCCAGAATGGAAACATTCATCCTTCCACATATTTTTTTCCTTGGTTTCAGATGATTTAGAGACTCACGGGCTTTGTTTCTTTTGTATTACTTGTCCTACTTCCTCTTCCCTAATATATAATCTCCCAATCTTAATCTTAATAGCATTTCTGGAATTAGAACCTGGGGTTTGGCTGCATCTTTTTGCCATTTAAGGATATCGATTTATTTAACAATATAGCCGAAGCTCTTGGGGCAAGTTTAGCATAGTTCCTAACAAGACCATGACAGAATAAATTTGAAAAATGTTAAAGTAGGCGTTAACAGATAAAAAGAATTTTTAATTAGGATCAGTTGTAATAATAGTAGTAGTACAATATATTTTTATCAGGTATTTAAACCGTTAATTTTTACTTTAGTTTTAACATTGTATTTTATCATGTGTCACTGCTGTACCTCTGTGCCAACTTGATTGCAGTTGCAGCGGCCTTATTGTTATCGTTGCCGTTTTATTGGTTTTATTGTTCTACTGTTTCATTGTTATATACTGTTTCTATTCTCTCTTGTTTATATGTCCTTTTTAACTTTGTGAACCATTCAGAGAGACTTTTGGCTCTTGGACTGTTTATAAAAATGAAATAAATATGAAATAGCAAATAAATGATTAACATTTTAAATGCCTCCGTGGGGAGGGCCTCTTAACCTGGGACCAAAAGATGGGAAAGTTGGGCACCAGGCAGGCTTCAGTGGGAAGATCGCTCCTCTGAGAAGCCCCTCCACCCAGCTTCCCCTGAAGGCCCCACATGTTGATTATCATATACAGACAGACTGCAGTTGGAAGAGATGTTTCTCCTCCATGCCAGACCGCGTGTCTTGCTACCTGCTCTGAAGTAGGTGAGGTAAGGAGAGCGCTGCCCTCTCTCAGGAGTGATGGAGAACTTGTCCGGCTGTTCCACCTCTTAGTTTGACAGTCACTTGCAGCTTTGGTCATTCCTCTACACGCAAAGTGTGGCCGACGCAAACCTGCACAGTGCAGCTGAGTCCTGCACAGTGCAGCTGAGTCCATCTTGTGTACATGTGTGTGTGAGAGAGAGACTCCTGCAGAGGGGGTTCCTTACCCATCCCAGGTTTTCCTTTGAGCTGAAGGTCACCCCCAAAAGAGATTCACCACCATGGAGCACCAGGGATAGCCTATCAGCCTCAAATGATATCTTGCAGTGGATGGGCCATCTAGCCTATCTTTGTCCACAGCAATGGGCAGGGGCCCTCAAGAGCTTCCTCTGCCATCCATCAGAATGGGTAGGTGGCCCACTCCTTGTCCCCTGGCATGGGAGCATCACCCCACAGAGTGCTCAGGGCACCGTGATGTACGCGTAGCACCATCCACGCCAAGGCACAGTCACTGCACCTCCCCCTTGCTACAATTCCGTTCATTGACGAATTCGCCAAACTTCGAATGGGGTGATTAATTCTCGACACTGCCTAGCCTGTAAGAGCAAAACCCAGAGGTAAAGCAAATTAGCAGCTTTTTAACTCATCATAATGGTTTGCCAGTACAAGTCCTCAGGTGCTCCGAAGGTCTCTTGTGCAAGGAGCAACCAGCAACATATTTAGCAAATTAATTAGTATACTTAAAATATTATATCCAGAGAGTTCTGCAGAGAGGCCACCTGGCTCATCAAGATTATAAATGTGTGCGTACACACTCATGCACACACTGTGTCCAAATCAATCATTCCCCATGACATGCCCTCCATTTCAAATAGTGCTGTACATTGGGACATCACAGGGCATCAGATAGGTCAGTTCGAAGAACAAACTTGGTTTTGTGCTTTCAAACCATGATCTGGATGAAAACCTCAGTTATCTTTTGTAAACTGTTCTGTGAATTTTGCAGCGGATTCTCTAATTAAAGTACACAACATGAGCTAAGGAAACGAACATGCAAATATGCATTACATTCTGCAAGTTGCTTGAAAAAAAGTATATATCAGGCAAAAGTGGAGGGGGGGGGGAGGAAAATGCATGATTCAGAAAAACTTGCCCGTAAATGCTTAGGGATCTTCAGACAGACATTGAAAAATGAACCGAACTGAAGACTAGAAAAATTTTCAGAGTTCGAGATGAACAAAAATGAAGACAGGAAAAATGAGAAACAGAAAAACATTCAGCACTGTTGAATTCTTCTGATCCCATTTTTTATCTTTGTTTTTCTCATTAATGGCCGGACACTGTGTTGTTTGTTGGTATGTTGTTGTTGGTTTTGTTTGTTTGTTTGTTTTTTGTAAGCTGTCCAGAGACTCTGGTATTGGACGGCATATATAAACTTCAAACAAACAAGCGAACAAATAAATATTTGAAACCTGTTTCCAACCATGTTTTTCCATTCTGTCCCAAAGGCTCAGTTCCTGGACTGCAGAGATCTTGAGAAGGAAGGAGAAGACAGGCAGTGGTGGGCACTCGAGATGGGAGGCCTTCTCCTGACGTGGTTCTAGCTTATTTTCAGCCAATGATTTTCCAGGTAATTTCCACTTATGCAAAAGTCCTACAGCGCAGAAGGAGCAAAACGCAGCGCTTGAGTCAAGATGGGCCTCACATGCCTCACGGAGCTGCCCGTGCAGCTTAGGCAAGCCATGTTCCTCTTGTTTCCCGCAATGCCTTCCTAGGGTTGGAGGTAGTCGAGTCAGGCCCGGTTTTTTACATGTTCCTCCTCTTCAATCAGCACCATTCAAAGTAGATTCATGACAGATACAGCAAGCGAGAGGAGTATGTTTACTTCATTCTCTCAGTGATGAACACTGTAAGTAGTTTCGGTTGATTAATTGCACTTATTTTATTTGACTGGTTAGTGAATCTATTAGATTTGTATAAATGTGCAGAAAAGTGGGGGAACATTAGTGCTACAGGGGAAATATACTTACATATTAATGATGGATGTAAGGATGGATGAATCTGACAAGTTTAATTCCTCTCACTTTTTCATTTTTCCCTACATTCAGTTCATTCCTTTCCATTTCCACATCGGTTCAAGCTTTTTCTTAAATCTGCAGAAAGTACATTCTTCACCCATTTTTAAACTATACATATTTTATAGCCATTTTCTACTCTTCTTTCAAGTTACATGCAGGGGTGAGGTTTTTTGGTGGGGGGATTGGCTTTTCGCAGGCAGTTACTCAGAAGGGAAAGCATGGTTATATGCACTTAATCGATGTGTTTTCCGACACTCTCTTCTATTTTCATGCACATGTTCTGTATGAGCGCACATGGGCCGCAGACGCCAGGGTAGGGGTGGCTCCCCGTGTCCCACGGGGCTTAGCACAAGGCCGCCAAGCCTCAGGCCTATGGGTCAGCTCTGGTTTTCATGGCACCTCAGCACGGTCCTCCGAAGGTCCCCAGCTGCCCACTCATCCCGCCTTTCCCCAAACCACTGATAGTTTGTGTCTTGTTCTGTTTGTCTCCCATTCAGGCAGGTTGAAAGCCTTTTCGCAAGGTTCAGTAAAAGCTTCTTGGGGCAACATGCTATGATGTTTTCTATTTTGGCCTGGATTCTTCTTCTTGCAGCCCCAGCTGCCACCAGAATCTGGCCCTGGGAGCATCGCAGGAATGCAATGGAGCCCTTAGGCTGAAAGGGGACAGTGATATAAAAAGTCCAGGCTGCCCGTAAAATAACCAGAGGAGCTGGGAGGAAGGGCAGACCCAGAAACCGGACCTGCTTGTAAGGGTGTTTGGCTGGGGAGGTGTAGGGCATTTGGCCTGAGTCTTGCCATGGCAACGGCGTCTCTTGGGTCCTAAGGGTTTCCCATTCAGCCAACCTGGAAACTCCAAAGCAAGTATTGCTCATCCCTTATGTACAAATTATCCCTTGGATAAATTACATGCTTAACTCCTCTAACCGTCGGTGCCTTCTACCAGCCATGGGGCAGTTTCAGAGAACTAGGGGCAGCAGGAAAAGGCCTGTGTGTGGGGCTCTGAGTCATAGTGGCAAAGACCCCCTGAAGCATGTCTGCAAGAAAGCCACACATGGGACTGGCCGGGGAAGGAGCAGTTTCCCCACACCTGGGAGTGGCAGTAGGAAGACGGAATCTGCCATAAAGGCCTCGGGTCTTCAGAGACGGCACCGCACTGCCTGGCCTGGCATTTGTGGAGTTGCAACGGGGAAGAGTGGCTGCCCGCTTATAGGATACCTGCTTTCTAGGCATGAACACCATGATTTTTGGCATGGCCGGAAATCTGTAGGTTCACAGTGTGTCAGAGCAGACTGCAACCCCACAACCTGGCATCCTCCAGGCATTTGGGCTAAAACTCCCATCAGCCCCAGCCTGCATGGCCAACAGTCAGGGGTGCTGGGCGTGGTATTGCAAAATATCAGGAAAGTCCCCAGTTGAGGAAGGTGGACTAATGGGGTGAATTGGCATAAGGGTGGATCATGAGTCAGGCTTATGTCACCTGATCAGCTTGAACTGTAGCAGGAAGTGGGGTGGGAATATACCATTTTTGAATCAGTGGGGCAGAACCTCGGGCAGTTGAGCTAAATCTGGCCCATCAGGGGCCCCATGAGGTGGGCCCACTCCCCTGCTCCCAGTCATTTCATTTCTTCCAGGATTTTGCGCAGGATTCCCCCCCCCCGCCCCCCATTTAAAGAAGTCCAAATACCTCTTTGGGGCTGAGTTCCTAGCAGTAAACACGCTGGGGTTTTCTTTCACCCCGTTTGCCTCCATCTCTGCCCACCACTGGGTGCAGCCCTCAAGGGATTCAGCCCCAGAACTGAAAGGGATTCGGCAGCCCTGCTTTACATCTGTCCATCGATGGCTCTCTAGTGTGTGTCTTGGTTTTGAAGGCGAGGTCGTCTCTGTCCTGCTTCTCCGATGGAACCGAAAGGGAAGCTTCAGAGAAAGCTGACCAGGCGCCCTGCATCACTGCAGCTTGATCAGCAGGCAAAACCTGGCGCAGGAACGGACAGGTGGCAGCTCAGGGATGGCAGCCACTGCTCATTAAGCTCTAATGGGAACAGCTAACGGGGCAGCTCTCCTCTTCTTCCCAGGTGGGGGCTGGAAGCCTCTGGTGTGATCAAGGTAGCTATAAAGCGCCATTTCCCGGCCCTCCCGGCGCTGATGGAAATATAGCACCAATTTATTTCGATAGTTAACCTACCGAAAAGGAAAAGTGTGTGCTGGAGGGGATGCAAGGCCATCACCATCATTCCTCTCTTTGAGGAGGCAGAATACCTAAAATGATAAATAAGAGGTGTTTTTAAAGGGCTTCTTTCCCAGAGAGAGAGAGAGAATGAGAAAGCTATTCCCAGCACCAGCAGCCTTCATTGATACAAATTAGTGGTGCTGGCAGGTAAGGACTTGGAAACATAGAAACAGAGCGAGTCAGAAGGGGTCTCCCGGGCCATCTAGTCTGACCCCTGGCTCCAGCTGGCTCTGCTCACGACATGCCCATCATATGGGCGTCCAGCCTATCCTTGAACACCCTCACCGATGGGGCCTCAACGACCTCCCGAGGAAGCCCATTCCAACCCTTGGGGTCCTAACCATCAGGAAGTGCTTCCTGGCATCCAAATGGAACCTGGGTTCCCTGAGTTTGGCTCCGTTGGGGTGCGTCCTGCCTTCCTCTGCAGGGGAGAACAGGTCTCTACCCACCTCCATGTGACATCCCCTCACATACCTGTATGTCGCCAACAGATCCCCTCTGACTTGAGGGCTACAAGGCGTGGCAGAGCCATCTCCATGTGGTAGGGCTGGCTTACCACATGGTGGATATTTGTGTTGTATCTTGGAAGCAAGTGGGGAGTGTATGTCAGCCCTACTGAATCGTGGGGTGTCTGCTGCATCAGTACTCTGGTGGATTTTGCAGTTCTTCGGGGTGCAGACACCCCGTCTCGGAGGGGTGCTCTCTTCTCTGCCACCGTCACCTCTCTCCATGCACTTGCCCTCTCCCTCTGGGCTGGACCAGTTCAGCACAATGGGCTGGAAGTGGGGGTGCTTGGAATATGCAGCGCCGTCTTCTCACGCCTGCCTCTGGCACCCCTGGCCATGCTGGACTCTGGGCTGGAGGGCAGGGAGGAAGCTCACACCTGCCCATGGAGGACGCGCCTCATGAGAGACAGCAAAAGATGGGGCAGATCTCCCTGGGTGAATTTATATTGACAGATGCGATCAGATAGATGACAATGGGTGGATGAGAAACACAAATGCAGTGGATGAATGGATGGATGGACATTTAGAAGGCAAGACTCCAAGGAGAGCCAGGCAACATGTCTTACCCTACAGGGGAGACTGTGACCGGGTGACTCCTGCCCCTGCAGCTCAGCCTGCTCTCTCGCTTCAAGGCCCCCACGCTGCCTTCTGACAGCTCTTCGTTTCAGCCTGGCATGGACCAGGCAGCCTTCCAAGAAGGGCACTTCTTCAACACGGGGTTGTCCTCTGACAGCCGTCCAAAGAGGGGACTGTCCTCGGCAAAGCAGTCCATGATGGCTCCTGCCTCACCCCTCTTTGGATGGCAATGTGCATTGCTCCTCTTCCTTGGAGATGTGGGAAGCCCTGCCCTGTTGCCTCGGGACCCTCCGGCTCATTCTGTTGAGTGGGCTCCTGGACGTGTGCCCTCGAGTCCATCCCTAAGGGTGCCTTGTCCTTCATCACAACCTGCATGCTCAGATGAAGCAAGGGAGCAGGGCTGCCCAGGGGCTGAGCATGGTCCCCCGGCCAGGATGTCCCGGGATGCCAGCACCGCTCACCGAGCCTGTTCCTCCTCTGCTCCTCTCCTTGGCATCCCTCGTCACGCTCACTGCCATGCCGCATGGTGACCAGGAGGATGTGGCAGGTGGACTTCGTAGGTACCCTGTTCTTCCAACAGGCCAGTGCATTGCAAAATGAATAGCCTTGAAGAAAGAAAGAAAGAAAGAAAGAAAGAAAGAAAGAAAGAAAGAAAGAAAGAAAGAGTAAATAAACAGTGCATTAGCATATCCCTTGAAGAAAACGGGGGTCAGCCACCGAAGTCGCAGCATATCCGCTGTTTTTGCTTGTAGTCATTAAAGTGAGCTATTAGGCTTGGCCATTGGCACTCAGCATCTCTGCGCCTATCCTGACATGTAATTTATCTTGCTGGAAGCATTAACCTTTGGCATGCGAGAGTATAACCACCATCCATTAAAACCCAGGGACACCAAGGGGGGGAAATTTGTCCCCATGTGTTTGAGTACTGCAGAATAATGCTTCTGCAGCGTAATTGCAAATGTCTGGTCGGTAGCTTGGTTCCAACTCAACGAGGCAGATTTAGGGTTCGGCTGCATTGAATACAGCTGGAGGATAACGAGAGGCAGGGCTGGTCTTCCTTGCCCCAGCTTGGTTCCCAGTTGGAAGAACCATGGGTGCACCCCCTACCCTCCAGATAAATGGGGTGGCAAAGGGGAGACTCATCCGGACCCAAGAGCAAGCAGCTGATTGATTGATTGATTGATTGATTGATATCCTGCCTTTTTCCTACAAAGGGCTCAAGGCATCTTACATCTAATTAATTGCCAGAATTGCCAGCGTACTGTGATGAAACCAAGGGCCACTGGGAGGCCGTACATCTTGCCTGGTTGGATAAGCACCGCAGCAGGGGAGGGGGGGCCACCCCAGGCCCTCAATTTGCCCAGAGATGGCACATCTCCAGGACTCCTGGTTAGTCCTTCCAAGCCAGGAACAAAAAATCTATAAGAAATACTGCTTGCTATTTGTTACTTCTTTCCGACCACCCTTCACAAAATCTTTTTCCTTCTGTGTTGTGGCATTTTGGCCTGAGATACTCCATGTGCGTCCTGGGCTTCGTGTGCTCTCCAACTGTTTTGTGGCTGCAACCACCTAGGCTCCCCGTCCACCAATTCCAGTGACAAAAGAACATATTTTCCCTGAAAAGAAGCAAGTGCTTCCTGGATGGAGAGAGACATTTCCAGCAAGAAATATCTTAGTTTGCCCAACCCCCCCCCCAAAAAAAACTTTGGAATGGGATAGCTTGGATGTTTGGGGTGGGGGCAAGTTGCTACTAGAATAGTTACAGTTATCAGAACAGAAAATGGCTGTTTTCCCACACGAAATGTTTCCATGATAGAAAGAAATGGTGCAAGAAAAAATGTTGTGATTCGAAAGGGACAAAACAAGCAATATCCACATTTGTGTAGTTTCTCCACACTTCAGCCAGAATCATGGAAAGCGGCCCTGTGTGGTTCCCATGATGCAAGGACTCTTTGCTTGCATGTTCCTGACAGAGGGCCGGGTGGTTTGTACGCTGGTGTAGTTTCCACCCTCCTTGCTCAGTCCTTCCCCTGTTGGTGGGCGTTCCATCAGCCACGAAGCCTGAACTTCAGTCCCACACTGGATGGATAGAGCAGCTACTGCAGCCGCCGCTCTTCCCAGGGTGCTTTGTGGTAGCGGCATTCCAGGACTGTGGAAACTGCAATGCAGGGTTCAGATGACTGGAGAAACCAGGGTGAAGCATGGGAACCAGAGGGCAGACTATTCTTTCTTCCTGTGCTTTCTGAGAACCAAATGCACCATGTTGAAATACCAGAATGGGTGTGGACGGCACAGTGGAACATCCTATAGAATAACAGAATATTATTTATTATTTAATATTTATTTATTTAGAGCATTTGTATGCCGTTCCATTGCATAGCCTCAGGATGGCTTACATAAATAAAACAGATAAAATCCAGATCCACCCTGGCTGCATATTAAAACCTATGAATGATATTAAAAGTTATTGAAATATCATTGAAATAAAAAGGTCTTAGCCTGGCGCCGAAAAACAAATGACGGCGCCAGGCGGACCTCTCTGGGGAGCGCATTCCATAGGTGCTCCCCAGTAGAATAGTAGAGTTGGAAGGGGCCAAGAAGGCCCCTGGGTCCAACCCCTGCCGTCGCAGGACACCAGTTTGCACCATCCCACTCAGAGGGCTGCCCAGTTGCACCTTGAATGCCTCTGGTGGGGGAGAGCCCATGATCTCTCCAGGCTACTGGTTCCACTGTCGCGTTTCCTGACAGAGAGGAAACTGATATCTTGATATCCAGTGCGAGAAACCACCATGACTGGTCACGCCATATGAGCCCACCCACCATCTTCATGTTTGTCTCTCCTTGATTTGTCTCAGCATTTGTGATTTCTCCTAGGTTAGCACAAAATGTGTATGTTTTTTTAAAGCTGCACAACTTTTCCCCAGAAACTAAAATGTGAAGTTTGACAGGTTTAAAAGTGCACCCTTGCAAACTGCTTATTTGATTTTTTAAAAAGAATCTGCATTTTTCATATGGAAAATTTGTGAACATTTTTCTTGACAGCTTCTCTTTCTCAAGGATGTATTCATGACCGAGAACTGGGCATGGTTATTTTGCAGACATGTACAATTTTTTTTTCTGATTTATATCCTGCCTTTTTCCTGCAAAGGGCTCAAGGCAGCTTACATCATTCTCCTCCTCCATCTTATCCCCACAACAACCCTGTGAGGTAGGTTGGGCTGAGAGTCTGTGACTGGCCCAAAGTCACCCAGTTGGCTCCGTGGCTGAGTGGGGACTCGAGCCCAGATCCTCTGAGTCCCAGTCCCGTGCTCTTAACCGCTACGCCACACTGGCTCTCTTGCTGTGCATCTTTAACTGTGAGTTCTCTAACTTTTCACTTGCTTGTGCCCTTACTTTGTGCGCAATAAGAAAAAGAGCTGGCAAGCCGGGGGGAACAAGTTTATTTATTTAAATGCATATAATCTCATGAATGGGACTGCAGGTGGCACAGTGGTTTAAACCGCTGTGCTGCTGGGCTGGTTGATTGAAAGGTCGCCGGTTCGAATCTGCACATGGGGTGAGTTCCCGTTGCTCTGTCCCAGCTCCTGCCAACCTTGAAGTTCGAAAGCATGCAAATGCAAGTAGATAAAAAGGTACCACTTCGGTGGGAAGGTAAAAGCGTTCCGTGCACTTCGGTGTTTAGTCATGCCGGCCACATGGCCACAGAGACTGTCTGCGGACAAACGCTGGCTCCCTCGGCCAGGAAACGGAGATGAGCAGCGCCACCTAGAGTCAGGCATGACTGGACTTAACGTCAAGGGGAAACCTTTACCTTTACCTTTAATCTCATGAATGTATATTCGTGTGCACTACAGTAGTGCACAAATGGCTTCTTGAAGTTATTTTCCTGTGGTTGAGGGGAGGGAGTTCGCTAACTGTCTCCAGAGAAAGGAGAAACTCTCCAGTATCTCTGAGCATCGCACTGTCGTTGCACTGCTGGTAGTTCAATAGCAGAAATAGCAGCTCTGTCAGCAACTTGGATGCAATTTTAAATCCTCTGCAAAGTCCTGACAATTGCATAATTCTAGGACACTGCAGAGGGGCATAAAAAGATGGGAAAATTGGAGAAATTCTTCCAGTGTCCTTGCAAAAGAACAAAAATGTCAGGATTTTTTCACAGTGACGTGTCTTCTGAGAGGTTTTGTGCTAAGCCACCAGGGTGAATTGTGCTTTAACATTTCAAAAAAGCAGGCTGGTGGGGGAAGACATTTCTCTGACTTGAGATACAGGGCTTTCTTGTTGCTGTTTTTAATAAGCAAACCCTCTTGTTCACCAATGCCAGCCTTCAAGTGGAAACACTCTTTAATAATACGCTTACAAAATTATTTTTGAAATTGTGCCTATAAAGGAATTGTGCCCTAAAAGAAGAAACATGATTACTGGCTCTGCTAAATGAATACAACTTCTTTTGGGGAGCTTTAAGCACTTGGCACGGGCTGCACTGTTTAAACAATCATGTAATAAAAAGATCTCGGGCTCTTTTTCAAAGGTGCAATAGAAACACTTCCTATGAATGCTGTTTGTATGGCAGGGGGACTGTGGCAATGCTCAGGCAATCCAATAAAGTATTGTTGATTTCCATGTCTTTGATTTCCCGGAGGTTTAGAAAAGGCACTTAGCAAGTCCTAAAAGTGCAGCAAAGTTCTTTTTCAAAGTCCCGTGAGCCTCTGGGGTTAGCAAAGAATGGGGCACGGAATAATAGCATTGGATCTGGGTTAAAGCATGAACCGGGGCACAAGTGTTTGGCTGGAGCAAAGGTCTAACTCCAGCCATGCCAGCTGGCATCGCCGCTCTTTTCAGCCTAAATGCGCTTAGGATTAAGTTCGCACCAGCATTGCGATTGGAGGGCTCAAGGGGTGCAGACCTGGCACATGTCGCCCAATCAAGCACAGCAGGAATGAGAGGGGAAATGGTACTTTATTCTCGACAATGAAGTCCCATCGATTGGAAACAGAATTGGGTTTTGCAAAGGCATGAATGGTATAATGAAATGTGGAATATGGTAATTAATGGTAAACTGACGACAGAAATCAAAATTAAAAAAGGGTTAATGAAAGCAAATAAATATAATGAAATTTGGGGAGATTTTGTAAATGCAGTACTGATACAAGGCAAAGGCTGTAAACCTAATCGAGATTATATGAATTTCTGGAGGGGAGATGGATATAATTGAAGTATATTATATACTATTAATTGTTATGATATGTGAATTAAGCGGAGGTAGTATTGGTCTCTGGGGTGGTGGGGGCATTTTATCATTCACCTTTTTAAATATTGTGGTTTTGCTATGTTGTTTTATCATTGTTGTGATGTGTTGCATGTATGGTTTTTTCCTGTTCTAAAAAACAATTAAAAGGGGGGCTTAAATAACGAAGTTCCGCCACAGGAAAGTGGCAATGGGCCTCGGGCACATGGCAGAGCCCCTTTTATGCCCCTGCAGACTAGGCCCTGATGGCAGTGCCCACTGGATCGACATTCCCACCGTGAGCCCATGTTTGCATACAGGTGGTTTCTGCACTTGCATACCTGGGAGCTCTGCAGAGGGATTCCTCTCAATCCCTGGCCAGGTGCTCCAGTTGCCCTGATGATAACCCTTGGAGATGCGACCAGCTTGCCCAGGCTTCCTGCTGTCTAGCCCATGATGCCCACATGGTGAAGTTCCTTGGAATCCACCCCTCTTCAGTCCATGGAAGAGGACCGAAGAGTCTCCTGCCTGGCCGTGTCTTAGAGAGCCAGCCGAGCCGAGCCAAGGAGTCAGTGACTGCTTTGCCAAGCCCACCTGCACGAGCGGCAGCCGTCTTCTGCACTGCGTGGGACACAGACAGAGGCCGTCAGCCACATGTGCGGGTGGGGAAAGCCACTTGTGCAGCCGCCCTGAGGGGCCTCGTTCCTGGGAAGCATTCACTCTTGGCACACGCTCAGGAAGTGGGACTCGTGCCTGCATGAAGACGGGCTGGAGTGCAGGGACTCGGATGGATTCCCGCCCCAGAACATTCCTCACACCTCCCTAGTCCTCATTTTCTTTCATTGCTGTCTGCTCCAAGGTCAGCATTGCAGGAGGGAGATCGGGGAGAAATTCTTTCCACTCACATTTTAGCAAACATTTACCAAATCTTGCACTTCTGAACTGCTCAGCACACTGAACCTCAGCTATCCTTCAAAGTGTGCGCTTCTTTGAATTTTGCAAGGCAGTTCAAAAAAATGCATACAGTCGGAGCAATAGCGTTTAAAAACACACGACATTGAGAAAATCGCTTGCAAAAATAAGCAAAATGCATAAAATGTATGCATTAAGCACAATCAAGGTTTGGAATTAATAAGGAATTGAGAGGAACAGAAGTGGACGGATTCATCCATCCCTATTGCGTTGCCATAGGAGGTCATCGGAGTTGGCAGGAATGAAATTATAACAGACCTAGATGGGCGTCCATTCATGAATTGTGTGGTGAAAGCGTGTCTTTTTCTCCATCTCTCATAATACTAGTACACAGGTTCATCCAGTGACGCTCAGCAGAGGAAAATTCAGAACAGATAAAAGGAAGCAATTTTTTACACAGTACATAATTGAACTGTGGGATTTTCTACCTTAAGATGTAGCGGTGGCCATCAATCAAACTTAGTAAGAGATTTAGGCATGTATGAAAAATTCATTTCAGTTCATTTTTGATCAGGATTTATACCCAGTTCGCATCCTTTGGACCAAACACGGACTTGGACTCAAAGCTTGTGTGATTCCAGGCTTGCAAGGTGACTTCCGGGCCCCTCCAGAGGTATTTGCAAAGACCCCTTGCAGCACAAGGCAAAGCTGTAGCACGTGACATGGGAGAGGGGCGGTTGGGTGGCTGTCCTGCGGGACTCGGCTCCAGGCGAGCGCTGTGCACACACTGGGGTTGCTCCCCCGGCACTTGGGCTCACGGCTGCCACGTAGCAGAATGGCGTGCCGGGAGCTGCGCCCAGGGAACATGGCAGATTCCCATCCCCCAGCGGGATTCCTCATCACACATCCCTAGCGGTGAGCTTTGGGTTTTGCTTTTCACATGTGCACCTTATCTGTATTGTTTTCCAAAGGCACACATCCGTCGTGTATAACTTGGCAAGACAGGCATTCTTCTCCTGTTGATTGCGTGGTCGTCATCATCATCATTGTCATGTGCTGTCAAGTCACCTCCAACTGATGGAGACCCTCTACAGGGAAGCTCTCCAAAATGGCCTCTCCTTCACAGCCCTGCTCACTGTTGGTAAACTCAAGGCTGTGACTTTCTTTATGTAGTCCATCCATTTCGTGTCAGAGCTTCTCCTCCTCCTCCAGCGTATTTCTGCATTTTTCAAAGGTAGGCTTTGGGTGCTCACCTTTTCAGACCCTAACCCTGACCCTGACCCTAACCCCGACCCTAACCCTAACCCATGCTACAGCATGTTCTGTTGCTTATCGACCCCACTCTGGAAGGCTTTTCTGCCTGGTTTTCCCAATGAACTGCTGTCATTTAGCTCAGCACCGTGGCCTCCACCAAATGCTCCACATTCCTCATTACTGACTGATCGCAGGTCTGAACCAAGGGCTGGGAATCCTTTCAATTTTCTCTCCAGGGGCTCGGCTTCATACCCTCCCCAGGGCCCCATAGTGATCATTCTCACTTGTCCTTGACAAGAGACAATGCTGCCCGACTGCATCTCCGAGGGCCACATCTGCATTTTGTGTCCCTGATTTACACTGCTACAATGTGTTATATTTTCTCCATAGCTACACTTTGGCAGAAGTCACACAACTAATGAAGATGATGTCCAAGATATGACACACACCCTTCCCCCCTCCCTCCCATTCAGGGCAGAGCTGAGAGAGGCATTTCGCTCTCGGATGATGAAAGCACTGAGTGAATGGTACATGCTTCATAACTGGAAGTGGATGCTTGGACTTGGTGGCACCCAGATGTGTTGATTATAGAGCAGACATCCTGAAAGAAGAGCAGCGGGAGGGGGGGGGAGTGTTAATTAGGGAATGTGTGATCTTATCATCAGTCCGGTGAGTTGAAAGATAAGGTGTTGGAGGTAGGCTGCCTGAGATGGCGCACCATAATTATGGTGCACACGGCAGTGGGTGAAAAAGCACTTGGAAAGCAGAGCAGGAGGCTGGCTAAATTCACATCAAGATCAAAGCAGACGCTTGGAAAGGGAAATGCCTGATTGCCCCTCCACGGCTAGAGGGACACGAACCTTCTTTCCAAAGCCCTCATTTCCCCAAACGGGAAGCCCTCCAGGAATCTGGAATGGTAAAAGGGGCTTGTCTGTGCAGAGGTACGAATCAGCAAAACTTGAGCTCACCAAAGGACTCAGGCTTCTACCTCGAATCTCTTTCTGAGTTAACGCTGCATCATAGTGCAAACTTGGTATTATTTTTTCCTTTGGGATGAAAATGCGTGCGCATGCATGTGCATATTTCCCCAAAAGTATGCATCAGCGGCGCTCCTCTTTCAAATCTGCACATTGTTCTCCCATTGGTCACATGTACAGATACCACAGGAGGCGTTGCTTGCGAACTTGAACATGTGAAGACTTTGCAGTGCAAAGAAAAAAGAAAAACAAAGATTGCCCTGCATAGACATTATTTTCAGCATGCCTCTTCTTTGCCTGTTCTTAGTGTTCTCAAAGAAAGAATCCCTAGTAAAAGCAAACCCAGACAAGAGATGGAGATGCAGAAGAGGGGGATGGAGCACAACTACTAGCCACGTAGGTGCTGGTTCTTTAAAATGTGGTTGCTGTGACTTGAATATTGCCTGCTTTTCTGAGGCAGCGAAGAGTGTGGTCCTATCGCTGTATTTCTTCCTCCAAGGCCCTGTTCCATCCGTCCTTGGGTTGGGGACCATCAGCATGGCTGTCCCCATGCCTCCTGCGGGGGTGGGAGCCTGAGCACTGGTGTCAGAGGGACCTTGGTGCTCAGCCTGCGAAAATCATAAATACATTACAATAACAATTTACATTTTAAGTTTTTTCCAGCCTATGCTCCCCAGACAATGTCAGGTTGTACCCCGAAGCCATTAAAAAACCCAGAATATTTCTTTGCCAGTTACTACCCTGCAGCATCTCCAGCATCTTAAAGGCCTTTTGCACTGCAGCTTGCAAACATGCAGGGTCGACATGCATAAGAATAAACTGACCACGAATCTGGCTGCCTTTCCAGCTTCTTTTCCTTCAGCAGACACCAACCCACCTCCTTGTTATCTTGCACGCTTTAAAAACTCTTCCCCGCTTGCTAAACATGCTCCTTTGCATGAAAATTTAGTCCCGCTTTGTCTCCTACAAGGGACAAACAGCCCTGTTGTAATGTAATGGAAGAGAAGAACTATCTTCCTCTGAAGATAATTACTTTGAAGATAATTACATCTGAAAAAGGGCAATTGAAACTCTGTGACTTATTTCTCGCTGTGGTTTTTTTTTTTTTAATGTATCTTGTAACCACCATTCTCTCTCTCTCCCTCTCCCCACATTTCAGCCTGCCCTCACTCCCACCACCACCACCACCGTTTGAATCATATAATTAATTTAGGAGCAAGATAATTGCCACCCTGGATCAAGTGGGAAATTCCTCTTGTCTGAAGGCTTGTCAACTCCTTCAAAAGACAAGGTGTTCCAAAGAGCAGAACCCCTTGAAGGAAGGACCTCTTCCTACCCAAGGACACAGAAAAAACCCATAGGGACCATACTAGAAATTTTGTGCAATTTTGATTAGGAGCTTATTGGTCAGATTTCTGTTCTGCCCTTGGCAGAGCAGTTGTCTAGGAAGATTGCAAAAGGTTAAAAGAATAAAATGTGAGACAAATAGTTAACAGAAGACAATAAAATCACAAACAGCATAGAAATGAATATTAAAAAAGCACATTGACAGCCATGAAGAGCTACAATGGAGGTCTCTAAGGGTGCAAACGCATGTCCCGTGATCCCACTGACGGAGGGCTAATGCGCATCCGACACACAGAACATGGTGCAGTGGCCATGCCTTGCACCAGCTATTTCATCTGTGGCACTTGCTTTTGACGGGCCAGGTAAATCTTTCAGGGAGGAGAAGGGAAGTAGGCTGGGACATGGAGAGGGACTGGCACAAATCTCAGCCCCAGCCCCCTCCTCTTCCTGCCCCCCAGCATCCCTCTGAGGGCCGTTGGGGGGCAGCCAGTGGGGCCTTGGCATTTGGAGTCCCAGCTGTAGGAGTGCAGGTTCTCAGAGCTGGGACTCCAAAGGATCCCGTGGCATCCCGGACCATGTTGCGACCATGCCCGAAAACACCCGTGAGAACAGAAAGGGCTTTGCCTGGCATCCAGAAAGTAACTGTGTAGGCACTAGGGGACTCTTCTCAGAAATGGGGTTTTATAAATGGGGTGTCCCAAGTGAGAAGACTGCAGGAGAGCTCCTGAAACGACCTAAAAGTCTGCAAGGGGGCAGACAGAAGGCCGCCTTCCTTTAGATAATCTGGTTCCAAGACATTGGAACTTCCGGAGTCAATCCCATAATAATACTTTGAACTGGGCTGGAAGATGGACTGCAAGCCAGGGGAACCGATGAAACACTTGTGTCTCGCACTGGTGACTGGGAACCTCATTTCAGTTCGTTCTTTGTCAGGATTTACCCGAGTCACAATTTTTGGACCAACTAGGTAGTGAGAGCCTTACATTTCTGAGTTTGCGCTGTGATGCCTGGCCCACAACCAGGTTGTGTGGTGCAAGGTGAGAGCATTTGAAAAGTGTGCTCAAATTCACTGCGGTCGATGGGAGAAGAATTGGATATGCTACAAAAACGTGTGCAATTGTGATACCTTTGGGAAAAGACATACAGAACTAAGTACAGCTGTTCTGCCTGCTAAATATATACCAGCTCTTTCAACCACTCTCCACTGGGCTTCCTTTCCAGAGCTCTTGCCACTTTGACTGATCTGCCAAAAAGTCAGGATCCGGCCAACAGCAAACCTGGAGATACTGGAGAGGCAAATATGAGGATGAGGGACCAGCTCACCAAAGATTCGACCAGACTCCATCCAAGGCTTCAAATGCAGATACCAACACAGCTCCCACAAAAATACGCACAAGCACAGACTGGTATTGGTTCCATTCCCAAATCTGGATTTGCACATCTTTCCACATTTGGAATTTCCCAATTTTCAAACTGCAATCCTTAGCAGAGAGAATCAGCCCCGGAATGACCTATGCTTCGTTTGCACAAGTTCCAGTGCACCCAAATGAGAACCAATGAGCCATAGAATTGTGGGGTGTTAGAGTCGGAAGGGGCCTACAAGTCCATTGGGTCCAAACCCCTGCTCAGTGCAGGACTCCAAGTCAGCCCATCCCTCTCAGGTGGCTGTCCAGGTGCATCTAGCATCTCTCCGGTGTGGGGGAGCCCACAACCTCCATAGGTAATAGGTTCTGGGATTGTGCCCTAACGAAAGCCCCATTCCCAATTTCCATACCTTTTATAAGAATTATTCAAGCTAATAACCTCATCCAATAGCAACCCATAGCTAAGTGCTGTTACCATCTGTGCATGGGCCCAACAGTACACTTTTGGTGACGTTAATTGGCACAACATTTAATTAAATAATAAGATTTCTATCCCACCTTATACACCTTATAAACTCAAAACAGCTTAAAACATTCTCCTCCTCCTCTTCCCAATCATATCCCCACAACAACACCCCTGTGGTGTAGGTTGGGTGGAGAGTCTGTGACTGGCCCAGAGTCACCCAGTTGGCTCCATGGCTAAGCAGGGGCTCAAACCCAGATCACCAGAGTCCCAGCCCTGCACTCTGAACCACTGCACCGCACTGGCTCTCTTAAAGGGGCAGTTTATCCATTGCTTACTTTTTTGCAATATGCTGTCAAGAAACCTAATCATTTCAATTTGCTCTTCTAAAAAAAAGCATTATATTTATTAGATTTATATCTCACCCCATTAGCCAGAAAGAAATCATTTAAAAATAATTTGTGCTTACCTTTTTGCTTTGGAATTCAATAAGTAGCCAATATGCTATTTGGGGGAACGCGGCTGTTGTATTTGACAGCTTTTACAGCAAGCAAGTTAAGAATCAGTCTCTCCGTCTGATCACAGCATTTAATCAAAAGCAATCATTATGGCTGCTTAGGCCTGGAGACTGCTGTGATTAATTCATATATAATATAGCATAATTACTTTCTATCATGATGGCCTTCTAGTAATACAGAGCATTTGTAAAGCTTGCCCAGGATCTAGTTTGAATGCAACATCAAACTAAAGCTAAGGTTACATTTGAGCTGGCTGGCCATGTTGCATCAAGGCAGCGGACTTTACAAGCTGGCAGCCTGAAAGAGAAAGGGTGTGTGGCTTTTGATGAATCGATTTCACCGGTGTCACGTGGACCATCAAGTATCTTTTGTTTTATTGCCAAGTCATGGAAGGAATCGGTTTCTTTCCCTTGTGTTAATTTGTACTTGGGTGGACCTGATGCTAATCATGGCTAATGCAACTTAGTGCAAATACCTCCTGGGCCAATGTGCAGCTCTGGCCCCACAATACAGACATTCTGACACAGGGAATTCTTGCTCTCTGCAGGTCAAGGAACTTCCTGGGGGTTTCCAGTCTAATGATCAAAGCTGGCCAGAGTCTTTAAAAAAATCCTGCAGGCTTCCTTCTTTAGAAGTCTTTCTTAAAATGCTACAAAAGTGTGCAATTGTGTGTGGAGCTGTCCAGTTTGTGTAAAATCGACACATCTCTACAAACTGACCTGAAGCCACCTGCTTTGTGGGGGTGCCATTTTGAATAAATAAGCAAATTAGCATGACTTATGCTATTAGTATAAAGTTAAACAGATTGTGCAACATTGTACATTGCATGTGTACTTAAAAATAATTAAAAAGCATTTGAAAAGGTGTGTCTTCATAACCTTTCCAAAGACCAGGAGAGCGGGAGCTAATCGCCCTTTGTGACGGCATGTGTTTTGTACTTGGCAGGAAACCTGGCATCACCCATGCCCAACACAAGGGTCTTGTGGGGGGGGGGGTTATGCAAGGCTGCAAAACTTGAACTCAGCAGCATTCTCCAGTTCCACCTCAATTTTTGTTTCCAAGTCCATATAACATTTTTCCATATAACAGGAGAACATTTTTCTTCCTGCATCAAAAACTGTGTGTTGTTTCGTGCAGCTCTTTCCAATGGCAGGAGGAAAGGGCCAGGGTCTGGGGCCGCCCTTCAAACTGCCTATTACAGGGAAAGTCTTATCAGAAAGATAAGGCCACATAAATCAATGGAATGTGCATTTTAGGGTTTATTTCTGGGGTTTTTCTAGGAGTTTTCCCCTCCCTGCAAGTCCACGCAACACAGATTTCTATTTTCAATTCCGCTGTCTGAAAAGGCAGAATGTAACCTTGCTTACAGATAGCAATTTGCATAGCATTATCCATCATCATTTATGGCACAAGTTATTAAAATGCACCTTTAATTGGCCCAATGTAAACGGGCGCCACAGCTCAAGCCAGACAACCCTGCAAGCTTTTGTTTTGCGCGATGACGCTTTATTCATTGATGCAGAGGTTTGTGTGGCAAGCTCCGCAAGGGTAACCTTTGCATTTTGGATCAAGGTTATTGGAAGGTTGTGGAGGAAAATGGCTTTCCTTCCTCTTCGGTATGCAGTAATTACTCCGAAGCCTTTCCAATCTTTTCTTGGACTTCTGTGGGGAATCATGACTGAAGATTTTGTTCAAAAGGGCATCATGGTGTGATTGAATGGTTTTGTTTATTCCATGGCCTTTTGGATGTTCAGAATGAAAATCTGGAAGAGAAATAATGCTGTTTTTAAAAAATGCACACCGTGCGGTTCCAGTCCCGATTCTGTGCCTTGGCTTTGAGAAGAGGGACATCTGCTGGTCCAGGGCCCTGACCGTATGCCCAGGAGTGTATCAAGAGCAGCCAGGCTCCCGTGGTCCGGCTAAGTATGGCAAAATCACGGCTAGGCCTGGTCGAGCCAAGGAGCTTGGCCTTGGCTAAAGGAGCCACTTGAAACAATAATCACAGGGATTCTTTCTTTCCTCCACACCCATGGATGGAACATCATGCAGGTCTTCTCTGGGCCATATGAAGAGGTCCACGGAGCCCTGTCCCTGGCACTGGCGCATGGAGAGTGCGCACCCCTTCTGGTAGGTCTTGGGTACAGCGAGAATGGATGGCCCTTGGCAAAGCCAGTTCTGCAACTGGGACTCACAATAGAGAAGGCAGGAGCTCTTTCACACAAAGAGACAGTCGGAGCTGCAGCGAGGCATTTGGTGGCAGATAGGAAGAAGCACAATTTGAAGTGGCAGGAAGCTCCTATGATTGCTCTGTAATGCCTTCAGAATGATTCCCTGAGCCATTTAGAGGAGCGGGGTGGGCAATTTAAGGCTATTCCATAGCAATATGCAATTCTGCAAGACTTGGGCCCTCCAAAGCTCTCTGAATTCCACCTCAAAGCTCATTTGAACTTGAGTTGGTTTCAGATTGCAAGCTTTCTACTCTTCACAAGTGTGCTTCTCCCTTTTGCATCCAGCACATCCTCTTCCCTGAGGTCTAAAGTTCTCTGTCGAGAAGTTGGGGTCCAGCTCTAGCTAACCCCCTTGACTTCAGCCTTAAATTCCTGATGCGCTGGGAGTCTGCTGACTGTGTCTTTGCCTGGCCGAGCCCTCGGTAGCAGCCTGATTTGGCACTGCTGTGGCTTGTCAGATCCTGTTGCTGCTTACTTAACCAAGCTGTGTTCTCTTCTTGCGGCAGATCCATAGGCTAAGCAGATAATCCTTTCCCCTAATTAAAAAAAAAGTCCTAACGGGGATAGGATCCCTAGGGCAGGTGGGAAGGAAAAAAACCCACATGGGGGGAAGGACACCAGTGTAAATCACAGAAGTAATATTGAACCTCAGAAGACAACCTACAATAATATGACTCATTATTCCACCGCTGCCCGAGGTTTATATATGCTACTGTCACTTTTATACTGTTCTCCACCACTAGTAATTTTCTCTCAATCTAATTTTTATTTCCCCAAGGGTTTGCCAAGGTTAAAGTGCTCAAAAACCAATGACTATTCACTTGCTGAAGGACAATAAATTAAGTTAACCGTTGTGGGTAGCAAGCAATGTGCTGGTCAGAACTATTTATATGTAAATAGGCAGAAAGCCCTGATGGACTCTTACGTGATTATTAGGATCTCATTCCCTGAGCAGAACATAAAATTAAAGGCCATCATTAAAATGGTGTGTTTATACCTCCATTCAGGCCTCCTCAAGAAAACCCGATTTGATTCTTTCCCCCAACTCCACCACGGTGGTTAATGTGTCTGGAGTTACTGCTGTACCTTTTGCTTGTTAACATTCCAGCCATTTAAAATTCAAACCCGGTTTTCATTCCTCTTTATATATGTCAGATTTTGGGTGCTTAAGATCCCTCAGAGGTGGGCATAGGACAGAGGGTGGAGTTGGAATGTTTGTTTGTTTGTTTATTTGATTTATATTCCACCTTTTCCTTTTGTAAAGAACTCAATGCAGCTTCCGCCATTCTCCTTCTGCTGCTCTCAGTCTTACCCTCACAACAACAACCCTGTGGGATAGGGTGGACTGAGAGTCTGTGACTGGCCCAGAGTCACCCAGTTGGCTCCATGGCCGAGCGGGGATTAGAACCCAGATCGCCTGAGTCCCAGTCCCATGCTCTTAACCACTACATCACACTGGCTCTCCAGTTTCCAGCTTATGTTATTAGCAGGTTCAGTTGTGTTTCAGCTACAGCTTCTGTATTGGGCTTCTTGGATCCTTATGTTGAGTGTTATTTTACATAAACTATTAACATGAAGTTGTCCAATCAGCTTGAAAAATTGAAAGCTAGAAGGTAAAATGGTAAGGGGGGATCTTTCACATAAGAAAGATCTTTTTTCATTCCCAGTGAAATAAAAGCAGAGTAAGATAAGAGTGTTGTCCATAGGCACATATGGCATATTGAAAGGAAGCAGGGCTGGCTTGAGCTTGGATTGGGACTGGCTGGGAACTGCATGTAGCCACGTTGTGTTCCACAGGGGAAGAAAGGTGGGGTAAAATATAACAAATAAATGAATAAGATTAGTTGTGCCAGGTCGAACCAAAAGCCAACCTTATCCCATATCCCATTCCTATGGTGGCCAAACAATTGCTAAGAAAGTCCTAAAGCAGGACATTGCCCATTCCCAGTTGAGTTCCCTGGTAAGTAGTACACAAGGACACACTGGTGTACTACTAAAGCTTGTGTACACACTTGTGTATTACTACTGTTACTATGCTGCATTGACACTCCATCCTTCTTCCTCTAGCAAAGAACCCAAGGTAGCTTACGTTGCTCCATTTTATACTCCCAGCAACAACAACCACAACTGTGTAGGGTAGGGTAGGCTGATAGTGACCCAAAGCCACCCAGTTGGCTCCATGGCTGAGTGGGAACTAGAACCCAGATCGCCTGAGTCCCAGTCCTGTGCTCTTAACCACTACACCACACTGGTTCTCCTTCACCCTGACCTGCAGTCATTCAAAACCTCTTTCTCCATGGATTTGTCCAATGGACACCAAATTGGTGGCCGCTGCTGCATCGTGTGGTGGTGAATTCTGCAGTTTCTCTTGGGCTGCACAAAGCCCCTCTCTGGGTCTGCCTTGAATTCAGAATTGCACCTGGTTGCGATGTAAGAAAAGGCTCATTCTGCAGCTAAACCTCCGTTCTGCAACCCTTGGCCAGGAAGGGCTCACCCTGGAACAAGCGGGTAATTCTAATCACCCTGCCTGATTTAGTTGCTATATTTTATCAGTTTGTGCAATTGGGTTTTTAATTGCTATTTAAATTAGGTATCCTGCTCCACCCTCTTGGGAGGGCATGCAAAGAACTATTACCTACTAGGACAGCATCTTTTTGATGAAAGTAGGAGTGAGAATAATTTAAATAAAGGATAAATAGGAAGCATGGTGCTTCCTCTGATTTTTGCTGTGTTCCTAAAGAAGGAGAGGCATGGTCACTGGGAGCAAAAGCTCACAAAAGGGGGCACATTTGTACACTCTGTGGGAGGATAGGGTGAAATTTTGCTTTTGTTGTTGACTGAGTACCGCAATTGAAACCTTGCAGCTGGGGGAGAACTTAGAATCCACCTGGCCAACTTCTCCGGGTGCAGGAAATTTGCTGAGGTCACCTATTATTCTCTGCTTTAGAATGTGTAACAAAGGACCTCTATTACCTCCCAGGACAAACTGTTCCAAGGTGTACTGTCAGAAAGGACTTCCTGATGTTGTCAACATCTCCTTTCATGTCATTTGAACCCTCTGGCCCTTTGGAACAACAGAAGACAGCTTTGTTTCGTCTGTGTCAGGATGTCCAGGTTTTGTTAAATCCATTCGATCGCGTTTCACAGACCGTCAGGTGTCTTTGGTTCTGTCACCGGCTCCTTGATGGAATCACATTTTTCTCATTTCCCCAAATTTGCCTGCACTTGTATGAACAGGAACTTCTGAAAATGGCAACTCTTCCCAGAATGTACATTCCCATGCTTCTGACTATGGGGCAATTGAGTTATTTATATTTGTGGGTTTTCTTATTCTTTTGATATTTTATGACTAATTTGGGAACAATTCCAGAAAGTGAAAAATGGGCCTGCATGTCCAGGAAATCTTCAGGAGTCAAAAAAGAAGCTGGTCTAGTCTAGAAATGGTAAGCCAGACTTAGGCAAAAATTATCTCATTTGGATTCATTGTGGATTTCTCCAGCATTCCTAGCTATATAACAGCACATTAAACTTGTAGAGATGGCCGTCATTTCACCCCTTAATCATATTTTCTCTAGAGTAAACCTACCCTTCTCCTTCAAGGCCTTTGTCTTCGGGCTTTTGGCCTTTTTGACTTCCTCCTCCAGATCAGTGTTTTTAAGTAGTGTAATTGTTTTTTAATGTATTTATTTATTGTTGTTAAGCCACCCCGAGGCTTCTTTGCAAGGGGGCGGCATATAAATATGTAAATAAATAAAATAGAAAAATCAGTGATGGCAGAAACACTGCTTCAGTTCACGCTTCAATGCAGAGTTCCCATGTTCTGCACTGCCAAACCCCCATGAAAACCGCCGTCCGGTTCCTTTTTGAAATTCACACTTCTCGGAGTTTTGCAATGGTGCAATCCAATAAAAATGTTTACAACATTGTGTATACTGGGGAAATAATGCTCAGCCAGCCATAGGATGCATCGTATTCTCCATGTTTGCAAGTTTATAAGGAAGCTGGATTGGGCTCTGTCAACCAAGAGCCATCTCAATCTGAGAAACACAAACAATGCCCCCCTCTGATTCTGTTCTGCCTATTTTATTTCTCTCCCCTTTTTTCACAGTCGCATTTTCTAATTATATTGTTTTAATACTTAATGTTTTTATAGTAGTTTTATATTTATTGTATTTTTATATATTTTGTAAGCTGTCCTGAGCACTTGAAGCAATGGGGGGGATATAAATGCATGTAATTAATACTAAATAGATTACTCAGGTCAGCTAGGGCATCCTGGGAGTTGTAGTCTAGCACATCTGGAGGGCACCGGGCAAGTGTGGGAAGCCTTCCGTGTTTTCGGTTCTGCTCAACCTGGACATGGGCTGAGCATGCAATGAAGAGCATGTTGCTCAGTAAGGTTCATTAGATCCAACAGAACCTTCGGATCCTGGTCTACTTCCCTCCCTTCTGGAAAATCTGCATTCACATTAGGAAACGAGGCAGCCTACCCGAGCGGAGCTCATAAATATTCTGCTGTTCTTCTCTGTCTAGTTTGCTTATACTGGCGTATGCTTAGTCATAATTAAGCCATATTGATGCAATGTTTAAATCATTTCTGCATTAATCCTGCCCAAGGGCCTGCATGACAAAGCCCTTTCTGCTTGATTCAAACGGACAAAACCATCTAAAGGCTTTTTATCATCAGCATAATTTGGTGCTCTTATTATAATGTCAAAATAAATGACTGTCTCACAATTGCCATTTCTGAGCTTGCTTTCTCTCTCCTCCTTCTTCTCGGAATGCTTGTAGTTTGGATGCAGCATTTTCCGTAATTAGATAAACAGCAATTTATCCAATTATTGAGAATGTTTCTTCCCCCAAACCTTTCTGTGCCATTGTTTATAAATCCTTGAAGGTGCAGCAGTCAGCAAGATGGTGTTTGTTCCCCATGCACAATTTTCGCAAGCGTTATCCCAAGGAGCCTAGCAGGGCAGGGAGAGCAAGCATTGCTTCATCTAATGTGAAGTGGATTCATGCGCTCACAAAGGGGAGGCTTGGTTCATGCCTATGGCCTGCTTGTGTGTTTCTTCTGGACAAAAAGAAAATCAAGTTACTCTCTCGGATCTTTGAACGTGCGTACGCCTCCCTCTATGATATCTATGTATTCAAAAAAGAGGCATCGGCTAAAAAAACAACACCAAAACACAAGCTCGGGCTGTAACTCTGTCTACAGCAGGGGTGCTGAACCTCTTTCAATTCACGGGCCAAATTCCATTTCTTGGCGCCAGCATTCAACTGGCTGGTAGAGCTGAAACCTGAAGACAGAAGAGCTGAGCACTCAAACGATCAACATCATTGAATTATATGCTGCTTTTCCACAACATGGTGTCCAAAGTGGCTCATAATATAACAGATGAATAATTTTGTTGTTGTTGTTAGTCGCGAAGTCGAGTCCGACCCATCGCGACCCCATGGACAACATTCCTCCAGGCCCTCCTGTCTTCCACCATCCCCTGGAGTCCACTCAAGCTCACACCAACCACCTCAGTGACTCCATCCAGCCACCTCATCCTCTGCCGTCCCCTTCTTCTTTTGCCATCTATTGTTCCCAGCATTAGACTCTTCTCCAGGGAGTCCTTCCTTCTCATTAGGTGGCCAAAGTATTTGAGTTTCATCTTCACTATCTGGCCTTCTAAAGAGCAGTCAGGGTTGATCTCCTCTAGGACTGACCGGTTTGATCGCCTTGCGGTCCAAGGGACTCGCAGGAGTCTTCTCCAGCACCACAACTCAAAGGCCTCAATCCTTTTGCGCTCAGCCTTCCTTATTGTCCAGCTTTCACAGCCATACATTGCAACTGGGAAAACCATAGCCTTGACTATACGCACTTTTGTTGGCAGAGTGATGTCTCTGCTTTTTAGTATGCTATCTAGATTTGCCATAGCTTTCCTCCCCGGAAGCAAGCGTCTTTTAATTTCTTGGCTGCAGTCCCCATCTGCGGTGATCTTGGAGCCCAGGAAAATAAAATCTGTCACTACCTCCATTTCTTCCCCATCTATTTGCCAGGAAGTGAGAGGACCAGATACCATGATCTTAGTTTTCTTAATGTTGAGTTTCAAGCCAACTTTTGCGCTCTCCCCCTTTACCCGCATCAAGAGGCTCTTTAGTTCCTCTTCACTTTCTGCCATGAGAGTGGTATCATCTGCATATCTGAGGTTGTTGATATTTCTCCCAGCAATCTTGATTCCAACTGGTGATTCATCTAGCCCTGCCTTTCTCATGATGTGCTCTGCATATAAGTTAAATAGGCAGGGTGACAGTATACAGCCTTGCCGAACTCCTTTCTCAATTTTGAACCAATCAGTGGTTCCATGTCCGGTTCTCACTGTTGCTTCTTGACCTGCATATAGGTTTCTCAAGAGACAAATAAGATGGTCTGGTACTCCCATCTCTTTAAGAACTTGCCACAATTTGTTGTGATCCACACAATCAAAGGCTTTAGCGTAGTCAATGAAGCAGAAGTAGATCTTTTTCTGGAACTCCCTGGCTTTCTCCATGATCCAGCGTATGTTGGCAATTTGATCTCTAGTTCCTCTCCCTCTTCGAAATCCTGCCTGTACTTCTGGTAGTTCTCGGTCCACATACTGCTGGAGCCTAGCTTGTAGGATTTTGAGCATCACTTTGCTAGCATGTGAAATGAGTGCAATGGTGCGGTAGTTTGAACATTCTTTGGCATTGCCCTTCTTGGGGATCGGAATGTAAACTGACCTTTTCCAATCCTGTGGCCACTGTTGAGTTTTCCAAATTTGCTGGCATATTGAGTGTAGCACTTTAACTGCATCGTCTTTCAGGATTTTGAATAGCTCAGCTGGAATGCTGTCACCTCCACTAGCTTTGTTGTTGCTCAGACTTCCTAAGGCCCATTTCACTTCACATTCCAGGATGTCTGGCTCGAGGTCAGTGACCACCCCATCGTGGTTATCAGGGATGTTAAGCTCTTTCTTGTATAGTTCTTCTGTGTAATCTTGCCACCTCTTCTTAATCTCTTCTGCCTCTGTTAGGTCCCTGCCATTTTGGTCCTTTATTATGCCCATCTTTGCATGAAATATTCCCTTCATATCTCTAATTTTCTTGAAGAGATCCCCTGGTCCTCCCTATTCTATTGTTTTCTTCTATTTCTTTGCACTGTTCGTTTAGGAAGGCATTCTTATCTCTTCTAGCTGTTCTCTGGAATTCTGCATTCAATTGTTTGTATCTTTCTCTTTCTCCCTTGCCTTTCGCTTCCCTTCTTTCCTCAGCTATTTGTAAAGCTTCCTCAGACAGCCATTTTGCTTTCTTGCCTTTCTTTTTCTTTGGGATGGTTTTAGTTGCTGCCTCTTGTACGATGTTGCGAACCTCCGTCCATAGTTCTTCAGGCACTCTGTCTATCAGATCTAATTCCTTAAATCTATTTGTCACCTCTACTGTATATTCATCAGGGATATGATTTAGGTCATACCTGAGTGGCCTAGTGCTTTTCCCTACTTTCTTCAACTTAAGCCTAAATTTTGCCACCAGAAGCTCATGATCTGAGCCACAGTCAGCTCCTGGTCTAGTTTTTACTGACTGTATAGAACTTCTCCATCTTTGGCTGCAGAGCACATAGTCAATCTGATTTCTGTGTTGACCGTCTGGTGATGTCCATGTGTAGAGACGTCTCTTGGGTTGTTGGAAAAGAGTGTTTGTTATGACCATCGTATTCTCTTGACAAAATTCTACCAGCCTGTGTCCTGCTTCATTTTGTACTCCAAGGCCAAACTTGCCTGTTATTCCGGTTATCTTTTGGCTTCCTACTTTAGCGTTCCAATCCCCCATGATGATAAGGACATCATTTTTTGGAGTTAATTCTAGCAGGTGTTGTAGGCCTTCATAGAACCGGTCAACTTCAGCCTCTTCAGCACCAGTGGTTGGGGCATAGACTTGGACTATTGTGATGTTGAATGGTTTGCCTTGGATTCGAACTGAGATCATTCTGTCATTTTGGAGATTGTATCCCAGTACTGCTTTCCCTACTCTTTTATTGACTATGAAGGCTACTCCATTTCTTCTGAGGGATTCTTGCCCGCAGTAGTATACCTGATGGTCATCTGAACTAAATTCACCCATGCCTGTCCATTTTAGTTCACTGATTCCTAAGATGTCGATGTTCAGTCTTGTCATCTCTTGTTTGACCACGTCCAGCTTGCCTTGATTCATGGATCTTACATTCCAGGTTCCTATGGAGTAAAGATCTTTGCAGCATCGGACTTTCCTTTCACCTCCAGATACATCGGCAACTGAGTGTCCTTTCGGCTTTGACCCAGTCGCTTCATTCTTTCTGGTGCTACTAGTACTAGCCCTCCGCTCTTCCCCAGTAGCATATTGGACACCTTCTGACCTGAGGGGCTCATCTTCCGGTGTCATATCGTTTTGCCTTTTGGTTTTCATGTCCATGGGGTTTTCATGGCAAAGATACTGGAGTGGGTTGCCATTTCCTTCTCCAGTGGATCACCTTTTGTCAGAGCTCTCTGCTATGACCTGTCCGTCTTGGGTGACCCTGCACGGCATAGCTCATAGCTTCATTGAGCTACGCAAGCCCCTTCGCCACGACAAGGCAGTGATCCATGAAGGAGTGATGAATAATAGGAGATATATTTTTCAGACTTCGGGAAAGCAAAAAAATGCAGCAACATTAAAAATACCATAGAAACCATTACACATGACCCTAATGTTGGCAAATGGATTTATAGGAGACAAATGTGCATCCCATGAAGGTAGTAGACAACATCTCATCAGGCTGGACAGATCAACACCACCTGAGCGCTGAACAGGAGAAAATATAAACACAGTGCAGACGTAAGCATGCAACAGTCTCTATTGCGCTTGTGAATTTGCCCATGAGCACAAGATGGTAGCCACACTTCTAATTTGTGGCGGCCATCCTGCCTCTCAGCTCACACCAAGAAGACCCTGATCAGTGTTCCCACCAATCTAACGCCCCCTGTTGGCGGGGCATGTCACAGGCCTTCTGAAATGGATCTGTGCTTGCTTGCCTGGGACTAGGAATGTTGGAGAAACGCACAAAGGATGCAAATAAGACTGGATTTCCATGAATCCCGCCTGCAGTTTTCAATCAACTGTTTCGTTTATGTTTGTTTTCTGAGTGCTTCGGATCCTGTGAATATGCAGATCCCTTTAAACAATATCGTTAAACTGGGAAGGAGCTTTGCTAAAATGCACACCTGCAGAAATACACTTTCATGCACATTAATGCAAGGGAGCCTTTTGCAAACAGACAAAATTCTTGCACAAAAATCCAACTCTGTCCATGAATGGATGACAGAGCAAGGGACACCTGACAATCCACAAAACACAGATGGAGTGGATTTAACTCAGCCCATCCATCACTTCAGGGGACAGCAGTTAGCGGGGTTTCCTTCTGAGCTGACATCCCTAGGAATGCACTGTAAAGTCCACTTGACCAGTTGAGGATCTTCTAAGACGCCTGTTGGAAGATCTGGCACTCAGACCTTTGGAAATCTTGTTGCATGCCAATGCAGAAGCAGCTGTTTTGTACAGTGCATGATGGTTCTGCAAAAGGATTGTGGTCTAAGCTCATGCTTGCTATTACTCTGCACTGTTTTCCAGCAGTGTGGCCATCCTGTGTTTTTGACTTTTCCAAACTTTGATCTGTCCATACCATCGGCTGCAGATAACTCCAAGCCTCAATCATGCCATAATTAGATTAGCAACTGTAAAGTCAATTATCACAGGCAGCTTTTGGAAGATGCACATCAGAAATACCTTCATGCTATTCCTGGTGCCTGCGAAGGCACATCTTTCAATGGGATCACGACTGACTCCCTACAGCAGGTGACATTTCCATTATAACACAACCCCAGCCAGCATAGTAATACACAAAACAGCTTGTGGGCATTGATTGCACACAAAGCTTCTCTTTTTCCTGGCTTAAGAAAGAGTGGAATGGCTGATGTGCTGCTAATGCATTTGCTTCCCTGGAGTCTTTTATTGGAAGATAAAGACGTGGAGTATGATGCTAAACAGCTGTGGTGATTTGGAAGTTGCCTCTTCATCCAGAATGTCGGTCCTGCCTTGGATCTCACCGGACCAAGGTTGGCTCACGTGTTTCCTTTAGGAATGGAAGCACCTGTGAGTCTGGAGTTCATAAAGGCTTTCCCCAATTTTCTCCCCAAAGCTCCTTCAGTCTCGTTTCAAAATTCTTACCCTCCCTTGCCCCACCTGGCACTTACCTGCAGTGCATGTTCTCCCCTTGAAGCAAGGCTTTGTGCTATATATAAATTGTGCACACTTTTCTCTACACGCACAGTGTGTGTGTGTGGGACATTACTCAATACACATGTTTTTCCCAGGAAAATCTCCATAATCCCATCAACTTTTACTTATTACATTTACTAATATAGCCATTTTTTTCTTGTGGGAGAAAATGTGTGCTGTATTGTGTTTTTACGCTTTTTTAAAGTCAAGAAAGTGTGTTCCAGTATTCTAAGAACAGCAGCCTGCATTTTGGTTTGTGGTTTGGTTTGGGAGGCGTGAATTAGGCAATTTAGATCTCAGGAAATTTAGCACCTGGGAGCAGCCTAGGGGGTTCTGATGGACACAGCCCAGACTGGTTTGCTGCCTAGGATCCTCCTCCATCTTTCCCCAGGCTTTCTGCAGGGAGTGAAGCGGATCACCACTCTTGGAGGAATCCCGGGATCAGTGGGATTGGGATCCCGAAGAAGAAGGGGGCCTTCAGACAGTGGGGAGGAGAACTCTGGGAGACCAGGGCGAGACATGGGCTTCTGAAGTGCCCTCAAGAAGTGCCCCAGTCTGGGCTGTGCCCATCAGAACCCCCTAGGCTGCTCCCAGGTGTAGAGATGGAGACAGGTGCGTATGGCGCTAAATTTCCTGAGATCTAAATTGCCTAATTCACGCCTCCCAAACCAAACCACAAACCAAAATGCAGGCTGCCATTCTTAGAATACTGGAACACACTTTCTGTGTGCATAGGAAAATTACTTTTTTGTTTTTGTATTTTAATGTTGATTAGGGGAAAAGTGCATACAAATGCCCATGCATTAGGAGGAAGAGTCACAGGGATCATTGCAAAATACCCCATGAACTTTCAACAAGACATAGTCTCAAGGTCTGAGATGAACTGCCCTTATGAACAGAGCAATTCTTAAAGGTGGGGCTGTATCAGACATAATATCAAAAAAAAATAAAATAAAAAAAAATGGAAACATGGAGATCCGAAAAGTAAAACAATGGGTTGCAAAACCGCTCTCATCTGCCTCCGCAGAAACCTTCCCCATGTACTGTTCAAATTGTCTCGTTTCATTCCTTGGTGATGTCTTATCCTCTAATCCTACCTCCCCCTCCTCCACTGAAGCCAGGAGTGAGAGATGCTCCAGCAACCTCTGGCACTCCATGATAGCAGAATATAAATGTAATAAACAAACTTTCGCCCTCCAGCCTTAATCGCCCCTCTTGCCTTTTGCTTAAATTGCACGCCTTAGAATGTTTAACAGCTTTTTTCCCCCAGAAAAGAAGAAATCTCATTCCTCTGTGAAAAGATTTAATTAAACTTCCAGCAAAATAATTAGTGTGGTTATCGCAAAAGGCTGCTTAAAAATCAATGTAGTTCTGAGGACCAAATGGAGTTAACACTGTCATCGAAGATCAAAGCCATCAAAAAATGTGGCTGAAAATTAAACCTTGGGCAACCATCGCAAGAAGCGGATTGAAGTAGTTGTGGTTTTCTGCCCTCTGGGTCTCTTCTACAAATTGATTTGACGTGGAAAATTTCCCACAGGAAGCTTTAAAATGGTAAATTCAAATTTCCATTAATTATATAGCAAAGTATGTTCTTTCTCTAAATTATACTCTATTAGGAAAAAAAAACTTGGAATCTTTAGTGGTTGCTTCAGTTGTGCCATAATTTGTGTCTCTTCTCTTGGCTTTTGATACAAGCAGTGAAGGGATAACAAATGAGACTTCTGTGTTTGCCTTGCACAAGGTGATCTGATGGCCATGACTTTGTGTGTTCTGCAATTCCACACATGGACAGAAGCATTGCTGGATTTGCTACCCTGCCCAGCTCTTGGTTTGCTTAGGAGAAGGTAGAGGAGGAGGAGGAGAAACTGAATGCCAATGAGAGGAGGAGGAGGAGGAGGAGGAAAATTCCAGTGCTGTGATCTGCCCTCTCTGACATTCAGGGAATAATCTGGGGTCAGCCCCACCCCTGTGGGGCTCTGAAAGCCCTGGCTTAAATGCCTCCTGTTCTAGGCACAGAGTCCTGGGACCACGCCTGGGCAGTGACTTCCCAATGTTTATAGGGTCGATTTCCAGCTCACCTTGCTCTGTGTTTGGACCTGGGTTACCTAGGATCTGACTCTGGCCAAATTTCTGCCATGGTGCTACTGTAAATAGGACCCCCTAGCTCTTACGGATGCAGAACTGGGTTTGGCAGTGTGCAGACAACACCAAATTAAATCTCATCAGGATTTTGCAGCAGGTTTGTTCAAGTGTGGAAATTAATGACTGGGTTCAGACAACATAATAATCCACTCAAAGGCTGAGTGTGAGTTGTTGAATTCTGGGTGGTTGTTGAAATGTGTGTTATCATGTTGTACCTGAACTCAGCCATGCTAAAAAAAAACATGGTGTGTTGACTATGATCCTATGTTTTGTTGTTGAGTTCTGTGTTATGTTCTGAACTGTGGGTTGTTTGTGGTTAACAAACCATGGTTTGTTAGCATGTCTTGGTTCAGGAGTAATAACCCAATTTCGACAACAACATGTGGTTTAATGGCAACCCACACTCATCCCTAGAGGTTCCCATCCAGTCATGAATTCTGACTGCACACCTATGCACACACCTCTCTTTGTGTACAAGCACCCCCTTTTCAGAAGTCTGCACTCACTGGGCAGACTGGTGGTGGTGGTGGTGGTGGTGGTGGGAAGGTCAGAGAGGTGGCTGGCCCTGCTTCTTCCATCAGCATTAAGGAAAGCCTTTTCAAAGGGCTTAATTGTTAGAGTGTGGTGTTGTGGTGCACTTCTGAATCCCTGGCTATGACTTCCTATACATAAGTACACAGAGACTGGGTTCAGACAACACGAAAAGCCATGGTGTTTTTTTTAGGCATAGCTGGTCTGTCATGTTGTGTGAATTCAGCCATGGTACTTCACCATGTAAGTACGGTCTTTACAATGAGAAACAATGGTTTGTTCTATGGTTTCTCTACCACCATGGCTTGTCATGTTGACTGAACCCAGGATCATGGTTTCCACAGTCCTGGTATAAAATGACTACAGAGTTCTCTGGAAAAAGTGGCAGCGGCAGCAGCCCCTCCATCCATCCAGTCGCTGTGTGTGGACCAAGAAGCAAGGAAGAGATGCACCTTGAATGTCAGGTGCAGTGGATGATGGTGGGATGTGGTGGGAGAACTGAGTGGGCAGGATGGAAAAACCGTGATAAAGTAGAAACCACTTGGCTGACTATTTCTAAAAAACTGAACCTGGTAACCATTCCATGCTGGTCATACTGTCTGAACCCAGTCAAGGTACAGAAGCCTCGAGGCAGGGATGGGTAGACCACGTGGTCCTTGGGTTAATTTCAGACAGTCTTCTGAAACTGATCAGTGCTCACTTCTGACAAGGGCAGGGAAAACAGGGAGATAGTGAGGGAAGGAGAGGGACGTGCATGACCCAAACGGAGAGAAAGAGCATGTGTCCATGAGCATGCGGAAGGCAGAAAAGGGGTGACAGAGAAAGAGAAGGGGTGTGTGTGTAAGTGTGAAGAGTGATGGAGAGTGTAGTAAAGAAGGTTCGTTCTGTCCCTGTGTCTAGATATTTTTGTTTTTCATTTCTCTCCATCAAGGTCTGGCTTTGCTATGTGGTGTCTAGTACCATGAAGTCATGATGTTTAGAGTTTCCTGTGAATAGCTTGTTAAATAACGTTGATTTTCAGTAGCCTTGGTTTTAATCTAAATGTCAGCCAAGGACACTCGCCTCTCTGTCGGCTCTTCGTTGGCTGTACTTCAGCTGCTGAATTAGCTGTTACTCATGGCTGGGTGAGTTCGAACTAGAGGCGGCCTGGAAAGCAGGTGGCCCTGGGCAGGATCTTGGCCAATGGTTTGCTCCACGGCTTCTCCATAACACAGTGGCTTGTCCTGTTATCTGAACCCAAGCTCATGGTTTCCATGGTCTGAGAACCCTGGTAGCCACACAGCGTAGCTTGTTATGTTGTGCAAAGACAGCCATTTTGTCCTGGCCTGCTGACTGCTGATTTCATGCCACCCATCACCAGCTTGGAGCTGCCACAAAAGATGAATGCCAATTAATTAATTAAGTGCTCCCCCCTCCCTTAGCAGTTGACATTTTCCATCTCTGCCCCCCACTGCATGATGCCTCGTGCCACCTCTTTTCCAGCTGTGCAAACACCCCTCATGCCTTTTGCTGGATCCCAGGAGCAGCTACAGTGCCTTTTGAGGATCACAGCAGGAATTCAACATTTCATGGCCTGGGCTAAACTTTAAGACAATGTTTTGCCACGAGCCCAATTTGAAAATAAAATGAAAGAGACTCGGACGTTCTTCTTTGAGAGCCACAACTGATCTGCATTGTGGTTTTGGCTTCTGCTTTTCCTCGTGGAACTGTAAAGATTTGAATAATGAAATTAACGGAGAAAGTTATGCTAATCCGCTGTGTCAACGTATCCCTGGGGAATGATAAACAAAATAAAAACTGTTCCCCCTTTGGTTCTCAGCCTTGTGTCCCTTGTTTGCATTTTTCAGAGACGCTGAGTAGAGCTGTAATGCTGTCACGGCTTTTAAAAATTTGCTCTTCTTTACACCCATAATGGTTTTAAATTTTCATTAAAAATGGGATACAAATGAACACAAAAGAAGGGGGATTAAGCATTGCGATTTCTATTTAACTTTTGACTGTTATAAAAACAACAATGTATATCCCTATGTTTTCCATATGTTCTGCAATACTGAACAAACATAATACAAATGAACCATAAACCAATCCCTTTCCAGGCATCCGTGACCACGATTCTGATTCCAGTAAAAGAGGGCTGAAGATTCCAATTCCCTACAATTCCAGCAAAAATGGCCAGCCATGAAGAATTCTGGGAGCTGTAGTCCAATGACATCAGGAAGGACACAGCTTCTGTGCCTTTGAAGTGAACAACAAAGTGATCTAAATGAACAATCTGCCGACTAAATTGATCAAATTAACTGAGAACCAATCTTTGCTTCCCCCCACTAAGTTACCAGTTGCAGCTTGCTTGGCTTTAGACTCACTGTTACTGTTAAGTAGCTTTGGAGAGCAGTTGCTAATTCTCTGCCAGATTTCTGCCATTTGTTTTGTTTTGTTTTCTTTGTGCTGCTGTGATCCATATTGATTTTGGTAGCTGTCAATTCGAAATCCTCTGTGGATGTACCTGCAGCGCAGGAAACCGTTCCTCTGAGCCAACCTATTCATTTGTTACATTTTAAGCTACTCAGATATCAACTGTCTGGAGGTATGTGCTTTTATTAAACCATCTGGTTAACAGGATCACTGTTACAAATGAATTATTTTTAAAAATGCACTCAAACCGAAGCATAAAAACTAGACATCAAACAAAACAACAAAACAACAAAGGAGTTTTGAATCTCTGCTCTAGGAAAAGGGTAAAAGAGTTTGTTTACATCAAAGGAGGATGAGTTTTAGCAGGAGCCATGTCGGTGGGAAAGGTCAGGGCAGGTTTGAATAAGCGTTCATCAGAGCATCTCTCGGTCGGTCGGTGGCAGGGAGAAATTCTTGCAGGAATGTGGTTCTGAAGTCTGCCATTCAAATTCATTCAAAGGCACTTTAAAGATTAGGGAGGGCAGTTCAAGATGCTACAGGCAAAATGATGTTCCACAGAGCCGCTTTTGGCTATGTTCCCTCTCCTTTCTCTTTCGTCTTTTCTCTTTTTGCATACGGTTCTTTTGTAAGGATTTGATCTCAGGTGACTAAACAGAACTTTCTGCACCAGTAGGAGGCTTGGGGAGGGTGGGGTGGGGAGTCTTTGCTTTCGCTTCCTAGTCCTCTGATCTGCTTTGTTAAGGCATAGCCTCAAGGAATCATAAACAAGATGGGTTCCGTTGTGAATTAGTTACCCATCCTGCTGCGTTGGCCAAGAAATCTAAGTCTGACTCACACATGCTTGCCTGAGCATCTTGGTGATACTCCAAGGACACGGCTGCAGGGCAGATGCATGGGGGGTCCATGCAGTGGAATAAGCAGGAGGGCTGGTATATGCTGCATTTTGGAATTAGCCAAATAAAGCACAGGAAGGGGGTTCTTTGTATGATCCTTGGGCAGCATCCAGTGGCACTGCTCCATGTCCTCCGTTGCTTTTGCTTGCGCAAAGGGGCTTTTGCGTGTCTAAGAAGTACCCCAAGGAGCAGAAATGCTGGCTGCTCCATCTCTGGCCTCTGCTGGACTGCCCTGGTCAGAAATGAGTCTTACCTACAGAACAGAGCAAGCCCCGTTGTGCAAGCTGTGGCTCTTGTGAGAGAATGAGCGAAACAAGGTACACTGAAGACCAGAATCTCAAATCCCGTCAGTGCCTCACTGGGCGTGATCGTCACCCTCCATGTCCTGATGCTGCAACTTTGTCCTTAGATTTTGCATAATGGGAGCATGAGGTGGAGAAAGGCATTTGTGGACAGCCTGGGGCATTTCTTAGCATCCTGCCTCTCTTTTGCTTCAGCTTCTTTCTATGAAACAATATGATTATGCATTTCTTACTTCCCCCAGCAGTGGGTATGGTTAAGCACATAAGAAGAGCTGTGCAGGATCAGACCGAGGGTCCATCCAGCCCAGCAAACAGCAGCCAACAAGCTGCCCAGGAGAAGCCCTTGGGCAGGATGGGTGCAAACAGCACCTTCCTACTTTCCAGGGCTGGTTTCCTTTGGAAGCAGAGATCCATAGAGATCCACTGGAAGAAGAGGGCTGGGATGTTTGCATTCAGAAATGCACCTCTTGCACCGAATGTCTGCCTCACTCTGCCCATTTCCGTAAGTAAATGTCCCTAACACACACATTTTTCTGTGTCCGACCCCTTGCAACCCTACGGACAATACTCCTCCAGGCCTTCCTGCCCTCCACCATCCCCCGGAGTCCACTTAAGCTCACACCAACCGCCTGTGTGACTCCATCCAGCCACCTCATCCTCTGCCGTCCCCTTCTTCTTTTGCTGTCAATTGTTCCCAGCATTAGACTCTTCTCCAGGGAGTCCTTCCTTCTCATTAGTGGCCAAAGTATTTGAGTTTCATCTTCAGGATCTGGCCTTCTAAAGAGCAGTCAGGGTTGATCTCCTCTAGGACTTCCTGGTGGCTGAGCCTGGGGCAAACCAAATCGGCTGTCTGATTTCCCTTTCTCCCAAGAAATGATCCCATTTTTCCTCTCCATCCTCGGGGCATTTTAATGTTTATCACGGTTTCTTTGGGTGGAATGCTTGAGTTTACCTGATCACTGTGAAGGGGCAGAGGAAATGTTTCATCCTTCTCTGTCCCTGGATGGGAATTCTAGGCTGCCCAGGAAGTTACAAGGAGGGATGGGTGAAGGAGGAGGAACGGTCCTCTGAGCACCATCTCCCCACTTAAATCATACTCCACTCACGTTCGTGTTTACAATCACTGCTCACTTTGCGTTAGTGGCAGAGCGGCAAAAATGAAGCAGCGATCGGGTGGGAGATTTGCACAAAGACGTGTTGGTCCTTTTCCTCTATAGATTAAAGCTTGAGCATGTATTGGACAACTTGTGAGCACTTTTGGCAGAGACATGCCTGCCCTCGTGCCCACGCTTTGAATGGGACACAAAAGCAATGCCAAAACTCTCGCGCGACTCCAGGGTGCTACCGAGATGACCAAAGAATGAAAGGCAGGGACAAAATTGCATTTCACTCAGCCATCCCCTACACTAGGTAAGCATGAGAACCCCAACGCGAACCCAGGAGAATTTCTCCAAAATGTCTGCTCCCTAGCATGCCTTTTTGCAAGCTAGGAATCAAAGATAATTGACAAGGTCCTCTTCATTCCATTTCATCCTCCGAACAACCCCTGGGGTAGGTTGGCCTGAGAGCTGGTGAAGGGCCCAGAGTGAACTTGCTGGCCAGGTGGGGACTGGGAGCCAGATCTCCTGAGTCTCAGTCCAGCGTCCTGACCACTGCGCTGCAGCAGATCTAATGACTGTAACTCTTCCAATGCAAAAAGCCATCCCAGGGCACTTGTGGACGTGCCCAGAATCTGCCAACTGATTGATGCTTCTAATGCAAAGCATCACAGCTTCAGACGCAGCCCTGAACCAAGGAACCCGGAGCTTCTTCATGTGGAATTTCTCAGAAGCATACAAAGCTAGTTTTGCAATAGCCTTTGTTTAAAGAAAATTGAAGTCTCTCAAATCGCCCTCTGTTTCTGTCAAGGTCATTCTATTGCTTGGGGAGTAACAGTCATATGATTTCCTCCCACCTCTAATGTTCATCTATTTGTTGTACAAAAAATAAACCAACAATGGATGCGGATAATCAGGAATTGTTCTGGAGTTGTTGGTTGGGTTTTGTTCTTTTGTGTTAGCTTTTCGGGCCAGGGCAGTTCAGTTACATGCATGACAACAGAAAAAGGGAGCTACTGTAGTGGATATTTTGGCATTAAGTTTTTGAATTGCTATTCTCCCTGAATGCTGTTGAGGTCCTTACATATATTACTCTGAGGGAAACCTGAGTATCATAGAATCATAGGGTTCGAAGAGGCCTAGGTGGCCACCCGGTCCAACTGCCTCCTCAGTGCAGGACTCAAGTCACCCATCCAGATTTCAACCAGGCCTGACTTTGCTTAGCTTTCAAGATTAGGCAGAATCAGGCAGGTCAAGCTGTATGGAAGTATATTCTCAAAGACACACTTTGGAGGAAGCTAATTGTGGTATGTGGTACACATGGCCAACATGAGTACATTACATACATGCACATCTAACAATGTTGGTTGCAATTGGAATAATGAATTATGTGCATAATATATTGCTTCATCTGCATGTTTATGAAGTCATGGGGTAGTAGCAGAGTCAGCAGAACGCTGATCTGCCTGATGAAGGTCTTGAGATCCATGCCCAATAGCTCCAGGTATGCCTGAGAAAAATCAGTGTCCATTAGCCAAAATTCCTCCTACACCAGCGGAAAAGTAGTCCATAATCTATGGAGTCCACCTGAAAAAGCTGGACTGCTGCTGAATCCACAGGTTAGAGTCATAGAGATCCAATCCCTTTGGACTTTCATAGAATCCTTGAATACTAGAGTTGGAAGGGGCCATGAAGGCCATCTAGTCCAACCCCCTGCTGTTTCAGGACACCACGGTCCACCATCCCACTCAGATGGATGTCCAGTTTCTTCTTGAATGTCTCCAGTGTGGGAGAGCCCATGGCCTTTCTAGGCAGCTGGTTCCCCTGTTCTATTGCTCTGACGGTGTGGAAGCTCTTCCTGATGTCCAGCATGAAACAAGAACAATCCTTTGTTGTGGAATTCTCCAATGTATCCAGTGGCCGATTATGTGAACTGGGGCAAATAGGCCCTGCATAAGCACCCAGGACCTCCAGTGCTGGAACTACCAGATTCAATTCATCATTTATTTTCCCTTTCTTATTTCTAAAACAGTTGGAGTAGCTCACCAGGCTTGTCCATGATCACAGATGCTTATTTTTCCTTTAAATATATATTTTCCTCTTCTATAGCCAAATGATGCTTACTCTTAGCTAAATGTGTTTAGCAACAGGGCAATAGAAATGAACATTATTTTAGTCTTGTCATTTTGATGGCTCCTTCATGGATCACGGCCTTGTCATGGCGAAGGGGCTTGCGTAGCTCAATGAAGCTATGAGCTATGCCGTGCAGGATCACCCAAGACGGACAGGTCATAGCAGAGAGCTCTGACAAAACGTGATCCACTGGAGAAGGAAATGGCAACCCACTCCAGTATCTTTGCCATGAAAACCCCATGGACAGTACCAAAAGGCAAAAAGATATGACGCCGGAAGATGAGCCCCTATGCTACTGGGGAAGAGCAGAGGGCTAGTACTAGTAGCGCCAGAAAGAATGAAGCGACTGGGTCAAAGCCGAAAGGACACTCAGTTGCCGATGTATCTGGAGGTGAAAGGAAAGTCCGATGCTGCAAAGGAGCTTGAGTGGACTCTGGGGGACGGTGGAGGACAGGAGGGCCTGGAGGAATGTTGTCCATGGGGTCGCGATGGGTCGGACATGACTTCGTGAGTAACAACAACAACAACAATTTTGATGGAGTGACAACTCAGGTAAGTTTGAAACATGAAACTGAACATGGCAGGGGCATCGCCTCCTCCAATGAAATCAGGGCTGGCGAGCAGACTTTGGGGAAGGGTTGTTATGATTTCCCAGGAATGTAGAATCTGTTATCAAGAATCTGCACTGGAGAAAGAGAAGCAGCAAATCCATATGGCCATCTAAAGGGACCATACAGAAGAACATAGACACAAAGTGAGTCAGAAAGGACCTCCCGGGCCATCTAGTCTGACCCCTGGCTCCAGCCGGCTCTGTTCACGACATGCCCACCATGTGCATGTCTAGCCTATCTTAACATTAAGTCTAGAGCCTAAAATTATCTAGCTACACCACTGCAAGCCAGAGATGGAGCCCATCAGACGTATGAACCAGGTCTTTTGTTGCTAGATATTCAGAATCAGAACCCTGAGAATTTGCATCCCACAAGGAACCAGCTCCCTCTATACCATGGGCCCATGTATCCATGTTGTTCCATCTGTGCAGGTAATGAGCTTGGAGGGCTATCTCAAAAGAAAGAGGAGCACCAGGTGCTATTTTAGGTGGTAAAAGGAGCAGAGCCTACTCAAGGCATCAAAGTCTTCAGTCGAGTCCAGGACGTTAGAGCAAGTGGCTTCCTTGGAGCTCTCCATGGTTCTGCAGCTGTGGGCTGCAGTGTGGACAAGACAAACTCAGAACAGGACAGTTATCCAAATCCAAGCATGCTCGGAAATTGGCAGAGAGCTTGACAGAAGTGCTGCTTTTCTTGGATGAATTTGCAGGCATTTGGTTCTGTTGTGCCACTGGACAAAGAGAGAATTTGTTGAGTGCCCACACTGAATTTTCGGTCACCATGATGACCTGATAGCTGGGATTTTTCCAAACCTGGACTTTCATTTGCTCTGAAAGAAAAGATGGGTTATTAGCATTTCTATCATGTCCTTGTGAGATATGCAAATCAATATCTGTTGGGATGGTATCATTGCTATTAATTATCATGCATTATGAAGTCCTGAGTTGGCTTCAGTGAATCAAACACAAAAGCACCCTTTTACTCCTGGGAGGCCGGTTCACACATTGCTGCAAGTCTCTCAATGAAATTAACTGAAATTAATTAGGTAGCGCCACCTTGGTTCTTTAGACTGTAATCCCCTATCATAAAAGCATCATATTCAATTTGGCACAAGCTGCTCACAGGAGAGGCCTGGGTCTAAATTAGCATGTAATCTCAATCACTTCCTAGCCCCTGAAAGATTGTCCTATCCTGGCTTGATTAAAGTCATTGCTAACGGACTGTGTCTATGCTATTCTATCGCCTGTCCGCAGAAGGAGCTGCAGCTAACTGGCGGGAAGTCACATGCAGAGGATGACAGGTTGGGACTTTACCCTCTCCAAGTAGCACTTGGAAAGACCCTTCTCTGGAAAGCTGGAAAGGCCCCGCAGTTCAGTGCAGTCAGTGCTGAACTTCATGGGTGGGTTCTGAGGCAGGTTGCTCTGCTTCCAGTGTGGCATGCAGAAGATTGCAGATTCGGCCTTCGACATCTCCGTCTGGAAGATCAATGGCAGTCAGGGCTCAGGAGGGGGGAACATGGCCTCCCACCCCCGGGTGCTGAGAAACATGGGCAGGTGGCTCGAAGCAGCGAAAGACAGCTTCCCATTTTTCCATTGGATGCTCTGAGCTGTAGCTCAGTGGAAATGCATAAGAGTGACAGGTTCAACCAACCAGGACTTTTAATTGGCTGATCTTTTCTTTCAAAAGTGTATTTTGCAAGCTTAGAAACTACGTGCTGAGAAATGTGTGGACTTCAGCTACACAGGATGCTACTGATGCTGTGCTTGGTCCAGAAGCTGTAAACTGGGTAACTCCTGATCAAACTGAAACAAATCTCCAATACCTCCAGAGCCACATGAGTCTTCCTTGTTCTAGGCATATAGTTATAATGAAAACAAAGCATGCTTGCAGAAGCTGGCAATATCTGCATGCCTTCAAGTCTGTGTGCTATTCTGCCACCAACTCATTGATGGAACCATTTTCCTGTCCCTTCAGAAGATGACCAAAAAAAAAAGCTTTCTGCAATGTACATACCTTTTGTTCATGCACAATGTTTTGCAAAGTTTTCTTAGTTCAGGGTAGTTAATGAACAAAGGTCACCAGAATTCCCCATGCTACCCCATGCAGGCCAAAGAGAGATCAGGGAGCCAATGAAGTTGTGTGAGCTTGTTTTAAACCATGCACATATTCAACTATTTTTGAGCAGCATTTGCACTTGTGTATGGGCTACATTTGCAAACAATTCCTAAGTTACGGAAAGTTTTAAAAATCCACAGAATACACATGGTTGGAAATGTGCAAAATACTCTGCTCAGATCCATAGAAATATGAACTCATGCGAATTTATTTTGGATTTCTCTGCTATCTCTATCATTTAATCATATAAAAGAGAATCTATCTTTTCAGCTGACAATGTGTTGCAGGATAAGAGCTGAGGTGGAAGAGCCCTGAACTTGCTTGTCTATGTTTAATTTTGTGGGGGCTTCAATTCTCCCCCCACCACCAAGCCTGACGCATATATTTCACCAGCAGCAGAAAATGAAATGTTGAAACTTGCTCTCTTCCCCTTTGTTAAGTTATCTTTGTGACAATAACGCTCTAAATGGAAGTTGAAGCCGAATTTTATTTTACTGTTCATGGAAGCATTCAGCTGTGAATCCTTGGAATGTCTCAGCCCATGAACTATTGATGTTTTGCCATATTTCATTATGATCAATGAACTAAAGTGCAAACAAAGAATCCTAAGATTCCCCCAGCATAAAGCCAATCTGTCCACAGTTGCGGAAGCAGATTGCAAACACAAACACCATCTAGTGCGCCATGATGGAAGGCCTTCTGCCTAGATGATATGGTGACCTTCAAAGGTTTTGGTATAAGGAAAGATCACCTACTTCAAACTTGTTGGGCAAAGGAACAGCTCGCTGTTTTGTTCTCCTGTCCCTTCCCATAATCTTTATGGCATTTTGGCTGGACAGGTTTGGGATCTGCTCTTCTTCTTGCCTCAAATGCATAAAATTATGTGGAATGCCTTCTTTCTTGCAAAACGGGTTGACCCAGGGTCCTCAGGTTCAAAGGGCTGCTTGGGGACCATCCTCTGAAGATGACCTTTCTTGGAAGGTCCGTCTGGTCCAATTCTGGTTGAAAGATTTAAAAACCCAAGGAACTGCCTCCCATCCAGAGACAGGCACCCAGTTCATCTGGTCACAGCCCTCCATACCATGATATGGACCGTTTTTCCTATGAAAATAACAATATTTCTGCCTGTGCATCCATACTTATGAATCAGCATATTCAAGCATGCTACAAAGAGTGCCCAGGATTCACAAACAGGCACCTTGCATCAGGCCTGGCCAGCTATCCAGGATGGATGAGGGCATCACATGCTCGGTTTTGGCACGTGGGATATGGGAGCCTGCAGCCAGGAAATTAGAAGAAGGCAGAGACTTGAAAGAGCAGCAGTGAAGCAACTAGAGGATATCATCAAGTGAAAGGATGTTTCCCGGGAGACCAAGGTCAAGGTCATCCACACTATTGTATTCTTGATCCCAATGTGTGGTGTGAAAGATGACTGCTGAAGAAAGCTGTCGGGAAGCGAACGGATGCGTTCGGAACACGGTGCCGGAGGAGAGCTTTGCGGATACCCTGGTCTGACAGGAAGAGAAGCAAGCGGGGCCTTGTTCACATCAAGCCAAACTTTCCCCAGAATCAAAAAGGCTGCCCTAAACTGAGGCTGCCCTACTTTGGGCACATAATGAGAAGGCAGAATGCACTGGAGAAGGCAAGCACGGTAGAGAAGTCGAAGGCACCAGAAGAAAAGGAGATGGATTAACTCCATAATGGAAGCCAAAACCTGAATGTACAAGAACTGAGCAAGGCTGTCATGGATGGGGCATTTTGGTGGACTTTCTTGGTTACTACTAAGATTACCACTCCTTCTATTTCATTTCTCGTCTGGCCTGAAGATGAAGTTCTCTTTCATAGAGTCACCGTAAGTCAAGGACCACTGATGGCACGGAACCACGACAGATGGGATTTGAACCTCCTGTGCGTGGGGATCTTCTGAATTTCCATGCTCTCGTAGTCTGCAGAAGGTACGGCAATGCTCCTCTGTCCGCAGAGTGTGCCTTGTAGCTGAGCGGTAAGGTGACACATTGCGCCATCCATGCTCTGAATACAGCACAGGACTGGTAGGTCGTACAAAAGCGGACGTCCCCATGTTCCGACTTCTGCACTTGAGAACGCATGGGACCCCTAATGATGCTGGCTCATGGCAGAGCCTTGTTAGTGGTGGAGCCCTGACTGACGGAACTCACTCCCACCAAAGAGTCAGCTGCCCTCACATGCTGTTCTCATTCAGCCAACCGTTGAATAGGAATTCCTACGCACAACATGGGAGGTGAGTGTCATAGACAAACATTTCCCATATTCTGGTGCTGCAGGGATGGTGGTCAACTTCATTCTTACACTGGCAGAGTTGTAATTGTAATGGGGTCTCCATGCTGCAGAGCTCACCCACGGGGTGCTAGTGTCCCCAGGCTCCTTGTGAGAAAGGCTGGGAAAGAACCATAAAATGCACATATGATGCTGTTGTGGTGCTAGCTTCTCAGTAAACAGACTGAGGGGTCACACTGCACTCATTGACGCAAGTAAGGCTGCTGAAGAATTCTGTGTGGCTCCAAAGCTTGCAGGTGTCAGCCCATTTGGCCTGGTCACCTGCTCTGACACGCCTCCCTAAGTTGCCATCAGGTGCTGTGAGATGATTATACAGCTGTTGTTCGTCTCACTCACATATAATGCGTGCAGTGATCGAGTGAGTGTCTAGAGGAGTGTCAGGCGGCATGACAGATGATTGCAGCTTCGGGCCCCCCAAGGGGGGCCTCACCGATCAACATGACCTTGTAATTCCACCCTGATGTCAATATGCCAGCGAGTAGATGAAGTGACAAACACTCCGTTGGCTGAAGACAGAAATCAACCGTTGTCAATACTGCTCTTTTCCAATCGCAGCCTGATTGTTTGGGGAATTGGGAGACTCATAAATAAAGGTCAGGGATTAAATTTCTCTTGTTGAGACAAATGTCTTATTTTAGCAACAATCCTGAAGTGGGGAGCGGCCAAGAGGGCTGAGCCGCAGGTCTGTGCACATAATCGGTGCATCAGGAAGGAGCAGCCCGCTGGCTGAACGGTCCCCGGAAGGCCCCGTCTTGACAGACAGGTGTTCTGTAATGTGGGGAGGGCTGCGCAGTGCACTCAGGGAAAGGTGGGCCTGCCGGGAGCTGGGGCTGCTCCTCGTCATCAGTGCCGCCAGCTTGCTCACCTGCTCCTTGCAGACTGACAGGGGGACAGAGGGAAGAGCAGACGTTGGAGAGACTGGCTGGTTCTCTACAGGCCACAGGGAGGAGTGGGAGGAGAATGGGCGCACGAGCAGCTGTAGCAAGGGGCACTTGCAGGTGCATGCCCTGCACGGGGCCCTCTTGCCAAAGGGCTATCGAGATCTGGGATTGCCACTCTTCACGGATGCCTATCCATGCAGAATCCCGGAACAGAAGAGTTGGAAGGGGCCAAGAAGGCCATCGAGTCCAGCCTCCTGCTGTGGCAGGACACCATGTCACACCATCCCACTCAGAGGGCTGCCCAGGTTCTTTCTGAATGCCTCCAGTGTGGGAGCGCCCATGGCCTCTCCAGGCGGCTGGTTCCACTATTGTATTGCTCTGACAGTGAGGAAGCTTTTCCTGATGTCCCGCTTGAATCTGGGCTGTCTCAGCTTGAATGGATTATTCCGTGTCCATCACTCCAGCATCAGCAAGAAGACCTCCCTCTTTGTGACAGCCTTAGAGGTACTTCTAGAGGGATATCATGTCCCGCTCAGTCTTCTCTTCTCAAGGCTGAACATGCCCCATTCTCTCAACCTCGCCTCAAAGGGCCGTGTTTCCAAACCCTGGATCATTTTTGCTGCCCTCCTCTGGGCCCTTTGTAATTGTTCTGCGTCTTTCTTAAATCCTGGGTGCCCAGCACTGGACACTGTATTCCAGGTGAGCTCTGACTAGTGATCCCAGGGAGAGGCGGGGTGAGGGACACGCAGGGCTGCAGTGCTTCCTTCCATGCACGGGGGATCCTGTGACCTTGAGGAGAGGAGGCCAAGCAGGAGGAAAAGTGCAGTTCTGGGTTGCTTGGGGCAGGAGGAGGACAGGCTTCCCAGCCAGATCCATCAGAAACTTTGAATTCAGCAGGGTTTCCACTCACTCACTTGGTGTCCTGGATGATAACCTTCCAACTGATGGGGAAGCTTTGCAGCCCAGACTGGCCTAAGGAACACTGGGGCAGGGGGACGGGAGATTGGGGGCATTGCCTGTGTCCTCCCCTTTGGCCAGAGAAATCTGTATCTTCTTGCAGTGACTCGGCTGGTCATAACGGCAGAGCGGGGCAAGGAGTAGGTGATGAGCAGATTCCTATACAGCTAGACAGAAACAAATTGCAGCCGTACTTCATGCAAATTTCCCTTTCTTAGGAAAATGTGCCACCTGCAGCCTCCTTTCAAAGCAGACTTGGCAAAGGAAAGCCCCAACTTAGACCGCTCCAAGCTCCCAGTTTAATAAGCTGCGCCAAAGTTGACCCAACAGGTGGAGGTCGAGTTCTTTAGAGTCACCTGTCCCTAGGTACCAGAAGAACAGGGCAGTCCCCCTTCGGGCTCAAGGAGGACTAGGAACATGGGAAGTTCCTGGGTCTCAGGGAGAAAACGTGACTCAGGAAGGCTCACATTAGGAAGCGGAAGAGAGTATAGGAGACAAACAAACTCTTATTAATCCATTCCTAGGAATGGTCACTTTGATCAATTCTGGTTTCTCTCAGATTATTACTTCTCCAGCCTTTCATTCATTCCACCTCATTTATGCATCGCTTAGCTTTACACACACACACACACACACAAATGTTCTGTATCAATTTCTGCATGCATTTCTCCCAGCAGGAACCGGCTCAGAACAATATTGCAAAAATTTGGCAACATAAAATCCACGGGCATTTCCCTCGAGCTCTTAAGCCATTTTCCATAGCTCTGGATCTATTCCCAAGAGTACTAGGTGTTTATCAGTGCCAATGGAACAGTATCCCCCCACTCACTTTAACTGTCATGCCCCCCATTTTCCCACGTAGGAACGGAGCTTTGAAAAAACGTCCAGCGATGCCAATAAAAAAGTTGGGCCCCAAATAGCTTAAGTGCCTCTCCATGCCTCTGATAAAGCATGTAAAATATGGATTTCATTTGATCTTTTGAAGTTCGAGGCAGAGAAGTTAGTCTGATTCATCATTCGATAGACCACTTAACTTTCCATTAACTATTAATGAGGTGTGGGGGGAAGCAGGGGGCTTCACTGGCAAAGGATAGTCCAAGCCATAAGGTTGGAAGATGTCTTCAGCGAAGAACACAAAATTGATTTTGGATAAACAGCAGAAAGGCTAATTCTCATTAACTGACCACCACCTTCTGTTCCGATATTCTAAAAATGTGCAAAATGAACCAACGGGAAATCCATCGTTAGGGTGCATTACAGACTGGAAGAAGGCAACAAAAGACCAGCTCTCCTGCCCTCCACCATCCCTCAGAGTCCACCCAAGTCCACACCAACCGCCCCAGTGACCCCATCCAGCCACCTCATCCTCTGCCGTCCCCTTCTCCTTTTGCCTTCAGTCGTTCCCAGCATCAGGGTCTTCTCCAGGGAGTCCTTCCTTCTCATTAGGTGGCCAAAGTATTTGAGTTTCATCTTCAGTATCTGATTTTCTAAGGAACAGTCAGGGTTGATTTCCTTTAAGATTGTCTGGTCTGATTTCTTTGCAGTCCAAGGGACTCTTAAAAGTCTTCTCCGGCACCACGATTCAAAGGCCTCAATTCTTCGGTGCTCAGTTTTCCTTACTGTTAATAATGAACTGAAACCCAGTTCTCACCCATCGCTCAGTGCATTGGCCAAATTCAATGCATGTGGCTATTCCAAGCATAGTGACCCTGCGGCATCAGAGCCAGGCTCCATTTAATCCAGCATTCTGTTTGTACACTGGCCAACCAGCAGCCTACAGGAACTCCATAAGCTGGGCATGAGAGCACAGGACCCTCCTGCCCATGTTCCCCAGCAGTTGGGGTCCTCAGGCATACTCCCTGTGATACTGGAATGCTAAAGCTCCAGCAGGACTAGTAGCTGTGAATGGCCTCCTCCTCCATGAATTTGTCCAATCTCTTTGAAAGACATCCGGATTTGAGCTGGTCACCACACCATGTCTTGCCCTTCCTTTTATCTTTCCCCAAACTCCCAACAATTAGATCCACAGGATCTAAGCCGCCCCGAGGCTTCTTTGCAAGGGGGCGGCATATGAATATGTAAATAAATAAATAAATAAATAAAATTATAATTTTGCACAATTTGCATAATTGTGTGCATTGTTATGTCTCCCTTCAGTCTCCTTTCCCCAGAACTAAGCAATCCCAGGTGTTGCTATCTTTCTTCATGTCTGTCCCCTTGGGCATCTTCACTGGCCTTTTCTGCATTGTTTTCCAACATACAATGTTCTTTTCAAGGTGTGGTGTCCAGAACTGTATGAACTTGACCCTTTTATACAGTGAATACAGAACTGTATGAACTTGACCCTTTTATTTTATACAATAAAACTTGACCCTTTTATTTCAGTAATGGTGACATTTTTGTCTTTCATATGCTGACCTGATATTTTCTTTGAGCTGCCCAAGATGAAATCCCTTTATGGTTCTAAGTCACAGTTCTAAGCTCTTTCTCGGCTCTAGACTACACAGGTCCAAAATGCTCCATCTTTCTTGGTTGCTCCTTGCTAGTTCAAACGATGCACTTATGTTCCTGCAGCTGTGAAAGCTGAGGAGGTTATCAGAGAGGTGAAAACAAGCCGCCGAGCCTAAATCAGCTCTGACAAAGTTAAACACAGAGGATTCCAAGCACAGACATTTAAGAGTAAAGTTCTCAAAGCCCTGGACCTGGATGAATCTGCAAGATTCACTTTCTCCCCCTTGTCTTGTGCTTGTTCTAACCACAAGCTGTTTTTGCTCCAGATATGGGGAATTGTGTGGATTCTTGTGAACTCTAAGGCTACAGCCCCATCCTCTGGCCCAGATCCCTTTTCTCAACCGGCCATCATTTGGTTTTTCTGGCTTTTATGCACACCAAAAGACAAGAATCCCTCTCCAAAAGTTTAGTTGCTGGCAGTAATTGCTTGAATGCGAAATATGGTGCTCTTTTTCTTCCTGGCATGTTTGGTCTCTTTGGCCTCTGGCCAGTCTCACTGCTTCAGTGTGTCAGGATCTCGGACCTGCAGTCAAGCAACAGTTTAATAATGGCAAATAGGTATACTGAACTACAGCAGCACTAAAGGGTAGCCAGTTTAAGACAGGCTATAAAGCAACTGAGCATGTACAGAGTGTTTTATAGAGTTGTTATCACATGTACCTTGCAGGGAGGGGAATGAGACTTTGAATGGGTGATATACAAGAACAATACAGAAGCACAGAAGGACAATACAGAGACATTGAGAAATCATCAGGAAAACATTATGACACGTCAGGTGCTCGAGCAACAGATTACAAATGATCAAAAGCTACAGAATTTAACAGGTTTCAATGTTTGCTTTTACAGTCTGAGGTAGGAAATTCCATAAAGGCAAAGAGTAAACCTGTTTAGCATTGAGATAGCAAGCAGAGAAGCGGCTGGTGGCTATTTCTGAAGCTCTGACGAGATACTGTTGCAACAGTATCCATTGCTGGAAGATGCTAACAAGGTGTGCACGCCACATACCTGGCGATTGGCAAGCTGATACATGTTGAGGGTTCAAACTGTTCAGTTATAACTCCCCTCTGCTAGTAGAACTCTGCATTTGAGGAAACGATTAGCCAGCTGGTGACTCATTCGTGGAGCCTGAGGCTCCGTCTTCATTGCTATAGATAGAGCCTGGATGGCAAAATCCTGGACATTTGGAGGTGTAGGAAGGGAGGCAATGGTTTCTTTAATTCAAAATATGCGAATATAACTTTTACTGGGGCAATCCCAGCACCCGCAAGAGCTTCTCCAAGATAGAAATCAGTCCTTGGACTGAAAGAGGTTCATGCATAAGATTTGCAGGCTTTCCATAACTTTGTGCCCACTACTCCATTCCAAGTCAAATGGAGAGGTGTGTGTGGGGGGGGGGGGAGGGGAGGGGAGTGAATTTACTAAAGTGTTTGTGTGTGTGTGTGTGTGTGTGTGTGTGTGCATTCCCCATCCTCTGCTTCCTCCCTCCCTCCCTTCTTTTCTCTCTCTCTCTCCAAATATCGTTTGCCTTCTCAAAAAAACAAAGCAAAGCAAAACAAAAGAGTGGAGGGGATAAGAGAACACAACCAAGACAAATGTCTACATTAGGGCCCACTTGGCAAGCTGACAGTGACATATAGCAGGATATTCGAGTGTTGGAGCGTCAGAAGGAAGTGTATAGCAAGCCTGAGCTAAAGCAGCAGTCTGGAGTTTTTATAGCTGTGGATGGAGGAAGAAGGAAAAAAAAAAGAGGAAAAATTATCTATGATGCTGCAAACACCTGCACAGATGTTGGTCCCCGCAGAATTATCTATCGCATCAGTTAAGTGTAACCTAGCAATTCATCTTGCCATACTAAATGCTTCTCTCTTGGCATCTTCTGGGAGGCACACGGCTTTCCTGGAGTAGAAATGTGGATTTGTATGCATGAGAAATTCAATTCAGTTGATTTCTGACTGTGATTTTCCCCATGTGCACCTTCCAGCTTGAACATGGGTGCAAGCTGCCGAGTTTGGAGTCTGCATTTTTCCAAGCTTGCAATTTATTCACCAACCACCTCCTGCCAAAATGCATTTGATATTGTCTGTGCATTTGAAATAAGTGCCTGAAAGTTTGTACTTTTGAAAAAATGTGTGCAAATATACTATAATTGGTGGGAGAAGAACACACACATTTCAAAGGTGTGGACATTTGGAAAATATGAACAAAAATAATTGTTCAAAATCAAAATATATGAAAGCAGCCAAACAAAGCTTGTAACTTACAGATGGGTTATCAGCCCTGAAGAAGAAAATCCACATTTCTGACACACTTAGAGCAATAAAATAACCTTTCTCATTGGCACATGGTACTTGTGTCCCCCATCACTTTCTCCTTCACACGTGTGCCTTCCCCTCCTGCTCAAACATGTAATCTGACACAGGCTTGAGACAGAACAAACTTTGAGGTGGAATTTACAGGTGGCCACTCATGCACATTTCAAGTTTAGGGTCACTCCAAGATAATTTTGCATTCCCAATTATATTTTTCCCCATTGTGTGAGGGGAATGAGGCAGGTATGACCAGTAGGAACTACAAGGAAAGGCTGTGTGATGTAGTGGTTGGAGTGTTGGACTGGGATTCGAGAGAACCAGATTCTACTTCCCACTTGGCCTTGAAGCTCACCATGACTTTGGACCAGTCATGGACTCTCACCCAACCTCCTCACAGGGCTATTGTGAGGATGAAGTGGAGGGGGGTAGATTTTGTAAGCCACCCTGCATTCCTTGAGGGCTTCCCCTCTCAAAAGGCTACATACATGCCAACAAAGGCTAGCACTCCACTTCTGAGAAAGCCAGAGCCAAATCTCATGGGCTATCATCACGGGCCAAAAATGCCCTGCACCATTTTCCGGCTTCTCGTTATTATTGCAAAGCATCGCTATGGCTACTGATGCTGATGGTGATGTTGGCCATGATATGAGACAATTATTTTTACTTCTAAAAATCCTGAGGTTGTGGCTGGGTCGGCCTCAATTCAGTCTGGCACCTTGGTAGGAAAAGCTCTACCAGTGGATAAGACAGCAGCTCAACAATGACATGGGAATGAAGTATGAATTTACTGAAACTTGATGCATGCTGCAGGGCCTGTAGAGAAATAAATATTGGGACTAAATTAGGAAATGGGGGCACCCCCTGCCTCCCCCCTCCATCATCAATTAAACAAAGAAACTCGGGAGAAATAAAGTGAAGAAGAACCACAGTCCTGTGTTCCAAGGCACGGGGTGGACAATCTTGTATGGTCCCTGATTGCATTTTGCAATTTGAGAAATTGCCTGGGCACCATTATCAGACCGTTGCCCTGCAGACTGAAACACTGGCCTGCAGCCAGCTGCCGTCTTCATTTCTGAAACATGACGCAGAGCCCCATGTGCAACCCAGAGGCATCCCTAGGAAAAGAAGAGGGCTGCTAACATGACCCAGGCGTTGGAGCAATGCCCCTCCGAGGAAAGACTACACGGCACCTGGGAATGCACAGCTCTGAAAGTAAGTGGGGATATGCGAGAGGTGTGCAAAATTGTACATGGTGTGGGAAAGGTGGAAAGGGAGACATTTTCTCTCCCGCATTTAATACTGCAACCCAGGTCCCAACTGGCCTCACTTTTCAGAATTCCCGTTGAGTTCTTCTTCCTCTTAGGTTTGCCTTTTAGGAAACCCTGCTCATCATTGCTCTGAGTTTATCAGACTCCACTTTCCTGAAGTCCACATTACCCAATCATTTTCTCCCACTAGGACTCTCATCTTCTAAACAAACTCATCCTGGGGGTCAGAAGGAAGGCGAGGGTGGGAATCACACTGTTCCTTCCTCTGAAAGACCAAGCTGTCTGAGCACAGAACAAGAGCAGGCTGGCTTTGGATGAGCAGAAGGGGCAGCTTCCAGGGGCTGGGGCAGCCAGGCGATGGAACAGATCCCCTGGGGAGGAAGTAAGCTCACCATCACTGGAAATATCCACGCAGCATCTGTAAAGCCACCTGGCAGGGATGCTTTAAACTGGATCCCTGGACCAAGGACGGTGCTCATCAGTGAGGCTTCTCATTCTAATGACTTCCACTTATATCCTACCTTTTTTCCTTTTGAGAGGAACCCATGGTGGCCTGCATAGTTCTCCTCCACTCTCCTCCTTTTATCTCTCCAGCAGCAACTCTATGAGGTGGGTTGTATTGGACAGTAACTGGCCCAAGTCACTCAGCAAAGTTCAAGGCCGAGTGCAGACTAGAACCCAGCCCTCTCAGCTCCCCAGTTCAACGCACCCCACTGGCTCTTGGGCTTGACAGGAGCTACCCGTGGTGCTGGACTCGGCATAGGGTCTCCAGCATGGTCAGCTCCTAGAAAGCTGGAAGGAAAAGCAGCAATGGAGGAGAAAATCCCATAGGCATTTCCAGGCTCCGCTGAGGTTGGACTCAGTAGCCTTCGTGGCCCTTCCAAGTCTATGATTACATTCAGAAGAAGAGCGACTGGCCTTCATCAAACCCCCATCGCATAAAACCCACTCTGACTGTCATTTCGTTGTTCCCGTAGCAACCCCCAAAGCAAGAATGGGAGCTCTACATTTTCAAGGCTTCCCCCGCCCCTGCCCCATCTGCCTGGCTTCACTCACCACACAGAGTGCTTTTCCTGAATTTCAAGTGCTTTGGGAAGTATTTTTCTCCCGTGATAAGTCTGGCTCTAAATTAGGCCATATATCATGGTATCGGCACTTTGTGCCGTCTTCTGGATGGGATCGATTTCAGCTCTGCAAAGGTGGAAGGATTGTGTAGCTGATTAGAGAGCATGGGCCTGACTGCGGGAACAGGGCTGGCTGGCACTGCGAGTGAGCAGGATGGGGCAGCTGCCAAGGGGCCACAGCCCAGGAGGGGTCCAAGAGGCCCCTCCTCTTCAGCAGGTCACCTATCCCTAATCTCATCCCCGGCTGGATAAGGCAGGGTCTTAGCCTGAGACCTGCAAAGTGCAGACTCACTCAGCAGAGCTCCCTAGCCAAACCCTCATCGATCTTCTGGCTTCCAGATGCTTTGGGTTTCAGCTCACATCAGCCCCAGCCAGCATGACCAATGGTCAGGGATGCTGGGAGTTGTCGTTTCAAACACTGCAGGGTGCAGTGTTTGAAGTGTCCTAGAGATGCTTTGATTGCAGAGGGAAAGTGAACTAGCAGTAGACCACCCAGAGTTGGGACAAAATGCACCAAACGTACTTCCTGACAGTCAGGACCCCGAGGGTGTGGAATGGGCTTCCTCGGGAGGTGGTTGAGGTCCCATCGGTGACGGTGTTCAAAGACAGGCTGGACATGCATATGGTGGGCATGTCATGAGCAGAACTGGCTGGAGCCGGGGGTCAGACTAGATGGCCCGGGAGACCCCTTCTGCCTCGCTTTGTTTCTCTGCTTCTGTGTTTCTAAAACACAGGCTTCCTCTCCTGCTCAGGCCAGTCATCCAAAGGAAGCTGAGACAAGAGGAAGCTTGAAACCTTTGTCCACATCCAGTGCAGCATATGGGGCTTAATTCCTGGAAACACCCCCTGCTTGAGGGGCACATGCATCAGGGAACCAGACTCTGGGCTGTGACAAGGCGGAGCAGAATCTGGGAGCCGAGCCCAGGGAACTGGCTGGATTCCAAGCTCCAAAATGGATCCCTCCACATCCCCAGGGCTGCCTCCAGCTCTGTGCAAAAGATCTTCAAAAACTTCCCACTCTTCATCATCAGAAATGGGAGGGAGGCAGTGAACTGGATTTTTTTAAGGGGGGAGGGATTTTCCAAAAACTGTTCAGGGGTGGGGCTCTCCTTAGCAGTGCAGTAAAAGAATTCCCTCCACCTTAGCAAGTTGGGGGGGGGGGTTCCCATCGGAAGGAGAAGCGGCAGCCACTGCTGAACCAGTCTGTCCTTCTTCCACAATGTCCCAGAATGAGCATCATTGCAGATCATGGCCTGTGCACTTCAGGGCGAGGGCCTGTTGGAAAACAGTTGCCATCTCCCAGACCATAAAAACATTGTGTGAAAAAGCACTTCCTTTCATATGTCCAAAATCAGCTCCATAGGATTACCCTGGGAGAGAGAGAGAAATCTTTTCCTCTCCCCTTTCTCCACACCATGCATTATTTTAAACACCCCTATCATGTCTCCCCTTACTCAATTTTTCCTAAACTAAACACTCCCAGTTTTTGTAGCTGTCTCTCATAGGAGAGCTGCTCCACCCGCTTGATCCTTTTCATTGCCATTCTCTGAACTTTTTCCAATTCAGTAAAGTTGTTTTTCAGGTAAGAGGACCAGAACTACAGAAAAATGATGGAGAATATTATAATAAAATTCTGCAAATTGTCTTTCTCTTTCTAAGAGTGTGAGAAAAGTAAATTAACAGTTTTCAGAAATTAACAGATCTCAGAATATTTCTGCTGAGAAATTTCAGAGCAGCTCTCATTCTGTCCAGTGGATATCCTGCATCTCCTGAGTGATTCCTCCACAGAAGAAGAGCTTAAAATGTTGGGACCAGGTGTCCCCAAGGTACAGGTTGCATTAGAAGCCCTTCATAAGATGCTCTGGTCCTTCAGAGCCAAGGGCTTTGGCTCCATCTGCTCGAGAGGCAAAATGCCACTTTGGAAGCAAAAAGCAAGACCGGGGAATCACCGGGCCCCCAAGATCATCACCACCTCATGAGGCAAAGCAGTAGAGTTCCCTTAAGAAGTACTAGGGGGCCCAAGAGGACTTGGCAGAAGGAAAGGACTGCTAATGTAATGCAGCTGAGCTCTGAGTGGGGCTGAGGAAGCTCAGGCTATATCAGCTCTCCGTTGATACAGTGGGGCTGAGGAAGCTCACTAGCTGCTAGAAGCACTGTGAGACCTTCATCTTCAGTCCTGAGTCCTTGTTTTCCTTCCTGGCTTAGCTGTGTGCTTGGTTCTTCATGGGAACAGCTATGTGACGCAGCTTGCCGTCTGTTTTTCCTTTTTGAAAAAACTTAACTGATATCCTGGCTCTTTACTTTGGAGACCTTGAGCTAGAAAAACCCTACATTCCCAGTAAAACAAGGTTTGACCCTTTGTGCCTGTTAAATTGTAGACTCTATTGCATAGGTTCTTCTACCTGTTTTGCAAAGAGCTGGGACTCAGTGTGGGGCAGGACAACTGGATACTCTGAAGTAATATGACCGAATCGTTACCTGTTCTGGCTGTTTCAAGGCAGGTCCCCATTCATGAGGGCCCTTTCTCATTGCTACATTTCTGGCTGCAGTTCCTTAGTGGAATCCATATTTGATGGGCATAGATGCAGTCTCATTTAAGGCAATGGGCGTTCGATGTGATTCACTGGAAATATGAAGACTACCCATGTCCCCAATCCTTGAAAAAATAAATAGGAGACAAATACCTTGAGGAAGGTGATGCTCTACAAAAAGTGGAAGGGGGAGGAAATGATCAGATATGTTAATCCTTTTAACAGTTCATACGTCTGTCACAACATCTCTAGGAAACGACACGTCTGCATGAAAAGAAGCCCATTAAAATGGGAAGCCGCTGATCCAGGCTTGATGGTGTGCGTAACACCATTCCGAGAAGCAAAGAACTCATCACTCTCTTGTCTGAAGCCTGTCACAACCCAAAATAAGATGCATTTTTGACAGGTCTCTTTTCATATCCCTCTGGGGATTTGCATGCCACATCTTTGGTGGAATGCCAATAAATGCCTTTTTATTGACCCCGAAAAATTACATAGAGCTCAGCCCCTAACTGTCTGTTTATTTTTATACTGCCCAATAGCCGAGGCTCTCCGGGTGGTTCACAAAAGTTAAAATCAAACAAACAAGCCATAATCGCAATTGCACAGAAGCATAGCAGTGGTGCAGAATGAAATGGGATGTATAAAAACAAAGTTTAAAAGTTAGATTGTTGAAATGCTGGAAAACTAAAAAGATCTTCACTTAGCACTGAAAAGAAGATGAAGGCTCCGGGCAGCTCATTTCACAACCGGGGTGCCACAACCAATAAGCCCGCCACCCCCAGTAGCCACCTCACATCCTTTGGAAGAGCCTCCCAGAGAAGGAGCTCAGAGTCTGGGTAGGTACATACGCAAGGAGGCAATCCTTCAAATAACTTGGTCCCAAGCCCTTCAGGGCCTTGAATGAGAGTATTGGCACTTGGAATTGGTCCCAAACTTGAACCAGTAACCAATGCATCTGTTAACCACATTAACAGTCTAGCTGCCCTCTTTTGGATCAGTTCAACTTTCTGGACCATTTTCAAATGCAGCCACATGTACGCGTACCATGCACTGCAGAACTCCAAACAAGAGGTTATCAGAGCATGGAGAATTGTAGCTAGGTGCTGTCTCTCTCTCCAGATGGGGCTGTAAGTTCATACATCTGCCCAAGTGGATAAAAGCTGCTCCATATTTCCACCCAGTCCATTTGTGGCATGTGCATGAGAAATGTGCGATGTTCTCAAATCCACTCTCTGAAAAGGATCGTGAATTCCTGGGCTCCTGCTTGAAAAAAATGTGCCTTTTACAAAAAGTGCGCTTTCAGAAGTACATGTTTCTATGCGCCACAAAGGGAAGTATCATTCAGCATGTGCTCTTTCAAACATGCTCATTTCGCTGTTCAGAATTAGCACTTTCTCCATTGACTGAAAAGAGAAAAGCGAGGAAGCCACTTCAGGAAATGGGGCAAGAAGAGCTTCAAACTGGTGTTCGAAGTATCTGGGCAAACACGAAAGTCACTTGTTCACCCACCCCAAGCCTGGACTTACCCCTCTGGTGGGCCTGATTCGCCCTTTGTGCTTGAAAGTCAATCAACACCCAGCCGAAGATTTCTGGAGTCCCCGTGATCTTGTTTGGACAGCTCATGACCTGCATGGGTGGTATTCCACAGTTCTGCAGTCTGAACGTTGCTTTGGAGAGCTTCGGAGAGACTGCAGCTAATAATTTTGCTTTGTCTCATTAGTTCTGCCACAATGTAACAGAGGCGCGTTTCAGTTAAGATCCCAGGCTCCTATGGCTCCTTGTCAAGGCCAAGAACGAGTCCCATTCAGTTTTGCAATGAGAATTAAATGTGAAAATAATTCCCTATTCTCATGCGTGCTCATGCTTTCATGGGCAGTGGGCAGAGGGAGGGGGCTATTACTGTGCTATTAAATAGGCTGAAGACTATTAACTAGTTTCCTGTATGCACCATTATTTTAAAGAAATGAGAATAAAAATGCACTGCTCTGTCTTCCGCTGCTTTTCTCATTCCCTGTTTAATAAAGATTCAGACAGAAACACAATGTACAGACATTTTAATAACAACATAGTCCTACAGGCTGGTGTCTTGGCTTTGGTCTTTAAAAGTTTTCTTTTATGTTTTGTTCAAGAAATACAACACTGGGAATGAATTGAGCCAAACATTTTGAATGTTTTATCTTTCAAACCTAATGGCAGGTGAAAAGTGCCTTCTCCACCTTTGCAGAGCTGCTGAAAAGTTGGAAGGCTTTTCTCCAAGTAGGATGCTAGAATTCTTTTGGCCTGCAAGGTGGAGACATTTTGTTTCTAATTGTCTCATCTGGGGATGCTGGTGAAAGATGCTGTGCCCATTGGAATTAATCCTAATTAATTAATGAATTGATCTGTCTGTCTGTCTGTCTGTCTATCTATCTGTCTATCTATCTATCTATCTATCTATCTATCTATCTATCTATCTCAGGACCTAGTTCAAGATGCTATTGTTGCTGAATTGGCAACAGTCACCTGAACCCTATCAAATATTAGATTAAATGCAAGTGAACATCACCAAGGAAGCCCAATGCTTCCACATTTGACTCAAGAGAGGAAAATTTTGAGAGACCCAGTAATAAATTAGGTGAAAGGGGGGTTCAGAGGGGTTAAATCCCTCCGAAATGCTTGGGAGCTACACAGACATCACTGGAATAAGGATTTATGAAACGAATGACACAAGTTAGGAAAAGGAGCCGGGAATCCAAAGGGTCACCCGCATGGTTAACAAGCAATATCAAATGGAGTTATTGGAGAAAGGAAAGCTTCCTGCAGCAATGGAAGTCATGCCCAAATGGGGAAAACAAAAGGGGACTCCAGTTTGCACAAAGGAGGTGCGAGGGGAGAATAAGACATCTGGAGAAGCACATCACTGACATACATCAAGGGCGACCATAAAGGATTCTTTAAAGATATCAGATCAGGTAGGGAGCAAGCTGGTCCGTTGGTGAGAATGAAGTTAAAGAAAGATAATTACAGTTTCTTGGACAGCTTTAAAAGAGGATTGGACAAATACATGTAGGATAAGTCTATTAATGGCTACTAGACACTTCCAGTATCAAAGGCAGTGTAGCTAAGTACACCAGCTGCTGGGGAACATGGGTGGGAAGGTGTTGATGCAACCGTGTCCTGCAACATGGATTGTCCATACACAGCTGGTTGGCCACTGTTTGCAGTGAATTCTGAACTAGATGGACCTTAGTTTGATCTAGCCCTACTTTCCCTAAAAGCACAAGACCTTCAGGACCATGGACTGTTCTTCAGTGCTTTGGCTCCACCGAGATGGTGAGAACCCTTCTGTTCCCAACTGTGGGAAGGAATGGACTGCAGGCTTAAGAGGAAACAAAGCACCGTTCTTTCTTCCAGGATGTTCCACCATCCTTCATGCTGCTGGATCTCCCAATCAGCTCCACCCCCATGTCTACCTCAAATCAGTGACTAGCAGGACAGCCCTGGACACTTTCCTGTCTCAGTTGAAGGCCAAGATGGCAGCCCATCCCCAGTTCCAGGTGGCAAGTCCAATCTCATTGTCCATGCAATGTTCCTTCATCACCTTAGCAGAGCACATGAGACAAGTCCCTCTGCCCTTCATTCTGCTTCGCTTTCCCATGCGGTTTGGTCACTTGGCCACACTGGGGAAGGACCGGGAGCTCTGTGAGCTCTGAAAATGAGAGCAGCTCCAGTCTGAGTTGTTACAAAACACCTGCGCCAAGGACAGGCCAGTGGATGCAGGCCAAGGTATCTGGAGAACACCTCCATAACTCCTGGCAATGACCTGGCTTCGTGGGTGTTGTCTGAAGCATCTGGGAAGTGTCAGGTTGTGAGCACCTGGCCTATAACTTAATCCCTGCCTGTAATCGCCCAAGCAAACTGCTCTGATTTCTCTTGCAGCGTAGTCCTGTCTGTGCACCACTTATCGAGAGGCAGAAAAGATGAAGATTGCAGGAAGAATGCTAAATAATAAGCTGAAATCCATATTCAAGATAAAAAATTAATGCTATGAGGGAATAGGCTCCACATCCAATAAAGAGGTTTGATTACTCAGCCTTGCAATGGCTATAGATCTTCATGCCATCTTTCAAGGGTTGGGTATGCATCCAAAATTATGTAATTAATGTCCACATAAATATTACATTTCTCATTTCCAGCAAAAAAAAATCAGAGAGCTTTTCTTGTGCATATAACATTGCTGAAGCCAAAAATCTTTTTTGCCCAGAGGCAAAAGCTGGTTTGAAGAGGCTCATACATCAAAACATCAGCTGCTGCTATACCGGGTGCTCCAAAATACGTTTAATCCACATGCTATTAACATTTCCGTCATCTTGTTTTGAACAAAATAACTTGCTTTATTCTTTGGTAGGGATGGACAAAGCACAGCTGGCTCTGAATGAAACTTTCCTGCCCAGAATCTGATGCCGCGTCTTAAGTAACATGCAACACACATCTTGGCAGCTTTCCTGTATGGCAGGAAATCAGAAATGATTTCAGATGAATTCAAATTTCTCTGAGTGAGACCACGGTTTCTGCAGCAGAGTGGCTTTTTCGGAGTCGCTTTCATTCCGCAGACTCGTAGGCCATTTTATATGCTACTTTGGGGGTGGGGAATTTGCGCAAATGCATGTTCGTGCTAATGGAAGTACACATGCGTGCAAGTGAAAACAGGAATGAGATTCTTTTACGTCCTTAAAAAATCAATGCACAGGAGACAGAATGAAAGGCACCCGAAAATCTGCCAAACACTGATGGAGCAAACCCTATTTCCCTAGCTAGTATCGGCTCGGATGTGCTGGAGATAAGGAAAGGTCACCCCTGCATAATGCCACAGTGTTTCTTAAGGCTACGTGAGCAGATGGATCCCTTCTAATAGAGGATTATTATCTTGGGAAGCTTGTTGTTCAGGGATAGAAAGCAAATATTGCACGGGGAAGGTTTTGCATTTAATCCCTGGCCTTATCCAAGAGAAAGGACCTCTTTCCTTCATGGAAGGAAGTACAATATAACCCCGTGAAGTCACAGTGCAGCGTTTGCGGCTTCAGTCTTTTGTGGGATTTTTCTCTGAGCAAGTCCAAGCTTCTCTCCTTGCGAGTAAGCCAGCGCCTCGCCGTGCGGCGGCTTATATGCAAGGAGATAGTTTCCTCCAAGTTTGGACTCGCTCATCTCTGTGCAGGCAAGCCCCTGCCTTGCTGCACGTGCCCCCCGCTGGCCCACGCCCCCCGGCCGCACTGCACCCATCACCGGCACCTTTCAATTGCCCCCCTGTTCAAAAAGTTTGAGGACCCCTGAGTTGGAAGGTCTGACGTGGAATAAGGCAGCTTCCTGTGCAAAACTCTCCACTGTTTGCCCCCAAACAGTCTTGATCCCTTATACCTACTGCACATATGTGCACACAATGAACACATGAATGCAGAGGCCTTAAACAAGAGCAGGCTGAGTGCTGCCTATTCACATGTTATCAGAATGTACTAGCATTATACCTGGGTCTTGTGCTGGGGATTAAGCTTCAGGTTAGAGGCAGGAGGAAGGAAATCTGGATTCTTGAGCATGTCCAGAGGCCTGGAAAGAATCGAGCTTGACTGAGCAGAGCTCAGAGCAATAACAAGACCTTCCGTGCTGCTTTTGTTCATGTTGTCTGAACATCTAAGGTTCATACCTGGGTGCTAAGGTTAAACTTCTGGCTGGGGCTTGAACTGGTCACACCTGGACCCTGGCAAGTGTCCAGGGGGCTGGAACTCATCTTGACTGGGCAAGAAGAGTTCCCAGAGCACGATAAGAGTGCTAAGAGCATGACAATTGCCACCTTTCATACTTTTGTCTGAATATACACCAATTAAAACGGCATGTTAGCATTGTGGTTAGACTCTGGGTTATTGTTATTACTCTGCATTCATACCCTGCCTTTCTCCCTCTTGCAAGAAACCCAGGAGAGCTTCCAAGGTTCTCCTCTTCTCCCGTTTATCCTGACTGACGCAAACTCACCTGCTGAGCCCCATGGCTGAGTGGGGACTAGAGCCAGATCTCCTGAGTCCCAGCTCAATGCTTTAACCACTACACCACACTGTCTCTCAGGTTAGGGTTTGGGTCAGGAAAACGTGGGTCCCTGTGGCCAGGGGATGTCCTCAACTGGGCAGAGAGTGTCAGTATGCAACAAGAACACCCTGAGTTTCGCCTTTGTGTGTGTTTACTGAAAATATAGGGATTATTCCTGGGTGTTAAGGTACCCAAACAGAGAAATCCACCTCATCTGAGCTCAGGAGGTTTTCTCCCTCTTCTGATCCACTGATCAAAGCTGGACCAGTCTGGGGAAGGGGGTTCAGCTGACTTTCATCTCTAAGACAGGCACTGAAATTTGGGCGCATTTTTAGAGCACTAATAAAAGGTGTGAAACAAGCCCCTGAAGTTCTAGCATGAGGTGAGCAGAATCAGCCAAATTATATGAAACTGTAATTTGCAGAAATGATGGATAAGCATAAGTATCTGCTGTGGGGAGGGCAATAGTATCTTGTACTTTGTTATTGTATTTTTGGTTGTTGTGTATTTATTGCCTATTTCTATTGTAAGCTGTCCTGGGACAATGGGATTGTGTAGGACGGATAAAAATGGTCCAAATAAATAAATAATCGGCTCACACTCTTAATCAAAGAGAGAAATTTCAAAGATGAGCATAACAGATACGTGCGTTTAGAAAAACACGCACAAGGATTTTCCTGCAGAGAAAGACCAGTGCACATGACTTGAGGTGGGTGCACATCAGAACAAGCTTCAAGGGCAGAATTTGGAGCACTGTAAAGTGCTCCAGTTTTGCTTGACTGCATGTCCAAAAATGAATACGAACACTGCATTGTCATGACTGTTCATGCTTGTTCTGTGAGTGCCCAATTTTAAAATGTACTGTTGCTCCGGTAAGGTAAATATAAACCATAAAGGATTGGGTTCCATCCCACGCATGTTGTCAGACTGCATCTGTCCCTTTTGCACAGCTTGCAGGGTTTAGTTCATTGCAAACTTTATTTTGGAAAGTGTGTAATCACGCCAAAGGGAAACCAATATATTGAGCACGGAACGTGGAGGGAGTGTTGAGGAGTGAAAGAAGATGTGATTTTGGGGGGGAGGGGGATATCAGAAGACCATCCCTGTCCCAGCAAGAATTTGGATGTGATATTGCATCTCTTTCCCCTTTGTTATGACCTTAGAAGCTATTTTCATTTATTTTAAACACGTTCATTTCTTCTTCCTGTTCAGTTTCCCTTTTGGCAGAGGCTAGTTTATTCTCTTCCTAGACAGGCAAAGTTGACTCTGGAAAATAAGACTTGCTTAAATCTGAATGACTATTATTTTTTCCTTGCTATCATGAACCCTCTATCATTTCAGTGTATTTTAGATCTCTGGAAGCCAAATGCAGTGGCTAGAGAGCTGGACTGGATCCTGGGAGAGTGGAAACGAGGCCAGTCCTTGATTCTCAGCCTAACCTATGTAGGAAAAAAGGTGGTACATAACGGTAATAATGACTATGATTATATAATGATCAATAATATAATGATCAATATTTAAGGGATATATAATATAATAATGATCAATATTTAGGGGATACTAGGCACCTGCTCTCTAGTATATGTGAATGATATTAGCCATGTATAATCTAGAGCTCACCTGAGATTAATTTGAGGCTGTGTGTGTGTGTGAATAAATTTGTGAGAGATTACATAGAAAGCCATCCACACATCCGTGGTATCTGCTTGGGAAAGACAAGTTCACTACAAAATCTGCAGAAATTGGGACTCATTTGAGTCTTTTCAGAATTTCTCCAACATTCCTAACCTTACTTGTGTACATCTAAGACTGGACGTTCAGAATGAGATCCAGCACGTTTTCTTAGAGTACTGCAGACAAATGGTTGTGAAATCTATTTTTTTTCTTCTTTGTTGTGGGATGCACTTTTTCTATTGACCCTCTGCTGTTCCAGGTGCTTTTAAATTAACTGGAAAGAGCATGTCCTGGTGTTTTACCAGGCTTTGAATTTGATTGTATTGAGCTGTATTATATACCCTAATTTAGGATTGGATTGGAACGTTTGCTTCTTTCTTTGTTTCTCTCCCTCTCCCTCTCCTTCTTTCTTTCTTTCCAGCATGGTGTCATCTGCTGAATTGGTTTTGATTTGTGTCAGTAGGCCTTGTGTACTGTGACGAACATTTTTCATATCTTCTGGACTTTTTAATCTGGGACTGTAATTGCTTTGTATTTCCTAAAGGGTTGCCAGTTCGTTAGCTGGTGGAAGCAATCTGTCAAGTGTAGGTATAGAAAGCAGCTGTCTCCTCACCCCACCCGAGCCTCCAGCGTCTTTCATTTTTGTCTTTCTGTATAAATCCTGTCTCTCAGTACTTTGTTTTCAGCCAGTGTCATCCCCATCTTTGCTGTATTTGCTATGTGTCTACTGAGAGATTACAGAGTCTTTTCTGCATTTTATATAGTTCTTCTGAAGTTGGGTTGCTTCAGGCATCTAGTCAGAAAAGCGGCTGAGTTCAACACACGTACGCACACATGTGTACATGCACACGTACCCTGCTACAAGGGCTGAGCTGAATGCTTGCAGAGGTCAATTTTGGAATCACATTTTATCCTTTCAAGAAGCTAGAAACTTGAACTGAGTCAAGAAGCAAGTAATGCAAAGATCATAGAGTTGGAGGGGACCTCAAAGATCATCTAATCTACCCTACCAGCCATAAATGCAGGAAATCAATGGTCGCAGCATCTTTGAGAAAGGAATAGCAAGACTTGGCTTCAATGTCACTAACAAATGAGTGTTCACCGCCGCCTGCACCAGACTGTCTCGAAGCTGAGAAAGGAAAGGGGAGAAAAGGGAGGTGCAGGCACCGGAAAACTAGCTACTTCTCTGCTCAGTAGGGGTTCTCTCTGGCTAAGAAAGGTGATAAGACGATCTGCAAGCCATGGCTGATGGGCAGGCCCAATGTGGTCTCTCAGTTGCCTTTCTGTTCTTCTTGGGAGGTAGAGGTTGTGCAGCCTCCCAGTGGTCCATGCTTTTCAGAATCTGCTGCCCTTCCACTCTGCAATCCCAGTGCAACTGGTAGAGGCAGGTCGTGGATGTTGCTGAGCTTCCAGCTTTCTTCACATGGTTGCTGCGTTTCCAGCCTCCTTTGATGGGTGGGTTGCCATGAAACTAGAGTTCCCTATGGCTTTAAGTTATGTACTTGGTAATGTCAAACAAGCAATTAAATGTCTATTTTAAGTTTGTAATGCAATGGAAGAACATTAGATGCAATTATATGCAATAATTTAGAACTGGATTTTGTCTTCTAAAATTCATTAGCCTTTCATTGCCTCTTTAATATCCCTCTTAAATGCATCTTAAAAGTTTAAAGTCAGGCTTATTATTAATGGGTACATTCGGAATGAGGTCTGCGAAGATGGTGGGAGTTTCTATATGCACACTTTCTTGTTGGAAAATTCATCCAGACATGCCATACTTGGATGACATCTGCTGATGTGCTGATTTTTTTAGTCACTGGCAAAGAATCATTTGCTAAGCCACACCTTCCTCTTCTGCATCTCGATGAATTGGTGAAAACTTACAGAAAGTCTGGAGAGAGAGAGAAAATAGAACTGGTGCTCTGATTTCTACAACTAGGTTTACATAAAATTTCTAGCTCTCTAGGTGGATCTCACCTGACATTAGAATTTAGTTCTAGATATTACAGATACTAATAATGTGTCAGAACTGAGCCCACTTATCCCAGATGCAGCATTCTGTGTTCGTTATGTCAGAATCTGAACCTGAAGAACAGGTAGAGCCAAAATTCTTAGCAGAAATGCCAAGGCCAGCAAGCCCCAAAATAAGCCAAGTGGCTGGTAAGAACCAGGCCACCTTAGGTTTAGGGGGAGACAGTGCTGAACAGCGATTATGTAACATCATCAGTCCCATCATCTCATGTCAAATCAAGAGAGCAGGCCAAGTGAGTAGTCTGCAGTGTCTCCACTGTCTGACGCACAAACAGCAAGAACCTCCCTGAGGGTGGAGCTAATTCTATTTGTTGGGAAGGGAAGAGGGGATTCGTTTTGGGATCAACTTCTTAGCATGAGCTCTATTTTCCTCCTGCAGTATTCAGAAAGCCAGTATGACCTACTTTAACATCATAAGGACTGTAGCTAGAAGGCTGTTGTCCTGATCTCCTTGGAAGGAGAGGGGAGTTGGAAGTGAGAGGACCAGCCTCCAGCCTGTTGGTTTAGACAGCCCCTATTAATGATAGCAATTTATTAATTTCTCTATCTCCCAGTTGCCAAAACTCTCTAGGCAGCTTACAACAGCACTGAAAAACAATACAAGAAAGTAGAAGAACAATACCATAAAATCTTAATTAAAAAAAGAAACACGAGATTTTACAAAGCAGGAGAAAACAATTGATCAAAATGCAGTGATAAAAATAGATAGTGTAAAATACAGAAATAATAAAACACAGTGTAAAATAATAAAACACAGTGTAAAATAAAAACTGTTGCAACATCAAAAACAACTTCAGTACAGACTGGGCCTATTAAACCAGCTGGACTGTCCCATCATATGCTGTTAGGTGACTCCCAGCCCTGCTTCTCCTTCCAGATTCATCAGGAAAGGGCAAGACCAGCCCACGCTGAACAGGGGCCAGTCTCTGCTGAGAAGGAGGAAGGCTTGCACAAGCCAATCAGAGAGATTGCCTTTCTAAAAGATGATGAATTCCAATCCTACGCATGCAGCATTGAAAATAATATCCCAATGTGGTAAATAGGTCTGCCCTGCACACAGAATTGCAGCCATAAGTCCTGATCCTTCCTCGCCATTTGAACCCATCCACACTGGCAGGGGAGGACAGATCAGTCTGTCCTGGGTCTGTGTCACGCTGCCGTGTGTTCATTCACGATGCCATTCCACCCTGTCTCCACATTCACCTGCCTCTAAAAAAAATTACACCGGCGTATGTAAATAAAGTCTTTTTTCACACACAAAAACCTCACAGCTTGGACATTTTGCTGCGCAGTAGCATCTGTGGATGCCTTTATCCTAAATATGTACATTTAACCGCACGCTTTGGGTACGTTCTTGAGAGCAAACCCGTTCGTGGGAGTGCAAAACCCAAGGAGTGAGCGTGCTTTTATCTTTGCACGCTTCTGGGAAGGAAAAATCAGGCCATGTTGCTTGAAAAGGTGGACAGACCAAACCCTCTAGGATTCATCCCCACGGATCGCCGTGCCAGGTTGTCAGTCGTTCCCTTTAATCGTACGCATTGATCCAACAAGACGGAACGGGATGGTGCCACATCCATCATCTCGGACTCTCCAGCACCTCTCAGGGTCAGGGCTCAGCTGGAGCTCACCACAGGCTTGTGGGAAAGAAGTCCTTCTCGGGAGGAGAGCCACGCACAGGAGGAGCGGGGTGCTGTGGGCCTTGAAGGATGTGTTTCACCTCCAGGCACTGGCCTGTCCGTATTCCTACCTACGGGCACCAGTGTGAATACCTGGCTCACCCCCCGCCCCGCCCCGCCCCCAGGTGCTATGGGGAAGCCTAGTCCTCGGGGGCCTCTTTTAGGTGTCTACCAGCTGGTCAAAGGTGGTGGGATGATGCACAGAGTCATCCAACTCCATTATCTCAGAATTATGGTCTTTGGATGAAGCGACCAGTCCTGGGTCAGGCATGAATCCACCCCTTTTGTACCTCCTGGAACTGAAATTGAAGCCCGTCCATTTCAGAGCTTGTGATGTGGTTTACACAAGAACAACACACACTTGAGAGGTGGACACACTTGAAAAGTGTTCATGAAAACCCTGAGTTTAAAATTTTTATTGTTGTAAGCTGCGCCGAGGCTTTATTGCGATGCGGCGGCATAGAAATGTTTTAATTAATAAATAAATAAATATTTGGGGAAATGCACACAATAATCCATGAGAAGGGAAAATTTTTCAGAATACGCACAATTGATATGTGTGTACATTTGGAAAACTGTGCATGCAAAGAAGCTCAATTTTCCTGCCCAGAGGGGGAAAAACAACCAAGTTGATTTGGATACAAGCCAAAAGAAGCTTCAAGGTGGAGCTTGGAGAATTTTTCTCAACACGTGGTGGAGTTTTTCCAGTTCACACAGTTCCTGATGCTTCTTGTTATGACCTTTGACCTGGCAAAAATGTATCTGCCATAATAGCTTGTACTGTCCAATTTCCTCCCACCCCTTTCTAGTGGCTTCAACCCCTGGGAGCTTCCTACGCATGCCAACCCCAAAGCAAGTGTGGAGGGTGGCAACAGGGGGAGGGCTTTCTCCGTAGTGGCCCCCTTTGGTGGAACAACATCCGCACTGCAGTCTGGCTGCTGCCAAGTCTGTTATCTTTTCTGGCACCAGGTTAAGACCATCCTCTTTTCTGAGGCCTTTAAGACTTGTTTGGCCACCCAGGGGCCTGAGAGCCTGGTGTTTTTCTGTGTTAGTCTTGGTAACTATACGTATTTTTAGCTGCTAATTTTTTTAACCTTTTGATTATAGGATTCTTAGTGCATTTTTATTGTCTGTTTTTACGGATTGTTGTAAACTGCCCAGAGAGCTTCATCTGTGGAGCAGTATAGTAATGAAATAATACTAAAAGGATGGTGACGACGACGACGACGAAAACAGCCACCACGACCGAATCTGTGTTATTGCAGAAATGGGACAGCCCTGCCTGAAAATGGCAGAAGCGCAGCAGCTTGGCACGTGATCTAGCAAACCGCATGTGAAAAATTCTCCCGAGCAAAGTGCAGAGCACTCTCCTAAAACACCTCCATACCAGCAAGCTCATTATCGGCATCTGGGAGGAAGAAGAGGTCACTTCTCCTCAGCTCCCAAGCAAAGTGCCTCGCATGAAAAAGCCCAGGAGAAAATGATACAGTAATTTGCGGAACCGAGGTGCAAAGCGTGAGTCACACATTGGCAAAAGGAGAAACAGGTGAGGGGGAGCAGAAGCAACAAAGCGCCCGCAACCGGGGCCTTCCATCAAGCGACGATGGCAGGTCTCCAGGAAACGATGCTCTCTTCCTGGTTTCTTCAGTGCGTGCTTTTTTAGAGCTGAGCCGAAATTCCTAGCGATACCTTTCTCCGAGCAGATTTTTTCTTTTGCCCTGCACCCCAGGCAAAGACGGCCATTTTGCAGGGCTTTCTCGAATATTCCCCACCATTTCTTGGGGTGGCTTACATACTGGGGGTCAGGCAGCTCCAGTCTCCGCTTCTGGTGGCAGGGGCTGCGGCCCGAGGGGAAAGCAGCGGAAATGGCCCATGGCCACTGAAGAGCGAAATACGAGGGATCTGGTTGGGGGGGAGCGTCTGCTGGCGTTCCTCCTCTTGGCCCCCCGCTCCAGCCTGCTTTCTCTTTGCCCAGCTCTGCCTTGTGCCAAATATTCTAGAGGAGCCCAGCAGGGAGCACGTCCAAGCAAGGCCACGAAACCCGCTTGTTGTGTCTGCCGTGAGAGTGGAGATCCGCTTCAGGACACGCGACTTGTGGACTCCCACTGCTTTGCTCCAGAACTGAACTCTCTGCTCACTTGGAGCAAAGGAGCCGCTGGCATCCGTGAGCATTTGTGGGCTCGAGCTTAGCTCGGCTGATTTCCTGGCCAGGCTGAGCATGGGCGGGGCGGGGGGTTGGGACGCCAGCAAGCGCAAAAGGGCTGGATCCTAGCATGATCTTTGCCCTCCTGCTCAAGAAACGGCTGAAGAATTTCTTCTCTCCTGGAGAAATTCTGTGAATTCCTCCGCCAGCCCTTGTGCAATGAGTAAGCAGATGAACTATTGCAGTCACAGGCTCTCAGCCCAGCCCACCTCACAGGGCTGTTGTGCAGGTAAGATTGAGAGCAAGAGGAGGAGGAGGTAAGCCACTTTGAGTTCCTTCTAAGAAAAAGGGCAGGCTATGATTCTAATGAATAAATAAATACATTGTGCAACTAGTTAGATTTACTAAGGAGCCCTTTGGACTTCCACTTCATAAACAGCAAACTTCCAGTGCTTCAAGGCATCTGGATTTTTGCAATGTTGGTGTTTATTTTGTGCTTCACTGTGGAGATCCTGGTGCTTAAAGGAAAAGACTCAAACATCTCTAAAGCATACAAAAGCCAAAGTTCCCGAGCGAGCCCAACACCAAGCCTTATCTAATAACATGCATTGCCTTCTGTTTTGCTAGTGCAGCGCAGGAGGGGGGGCAGGATGCGGTTGCTAGGAAACCAATGGCCATCTTCTCCTACTGTATCCTGCATTGTTCGCGGCCAAACCCCGTGTTTTCCTGTCTGGATGAGTGCGGCCACTTCTGCAGCACCCGGAAAGAGGAAGGGAGAGGAAACACACCACCCAAAATGGGGGCACAACTTGTCTCAGATTTGTATATGTTAATATATACACATGGATCTGTATTTAGAAATCATTACTATCATTTAAATAGAAATACAGTCGTCACCTTCCTGGGACAGACTGTGAGCAGGTGATAGAAATGGATCAATCTTGGTTTTGCTTAGTTTCTGATTTCTATAACATATGCACATTTCAGCCATTTCTGCATCAGTATCAGCCAAAAAAGTCCATTTCTGACCTTTTTTCATTCATTCATTCATTCATTCAGATATATATATATATATATATATATATATATAATACATAGATAGATATCTTTTATATCCCACCCTTCACTATGTCTCAGGGTGGTAATACAATAAAATAAATAATAAGAGACAGCATTAATAAGAGACAATAATAAGAGACAGCACCTCTCTGGGAGCCTGTTTCAGAGCCAGGGGGTCACCACAGAGAAGGCCCTTCTCCAGACAGACACTCTTCGGCTCTCCTTCAAAGAGGGCTCCCAAAGAAGGACCTCCATTCCAGATCTGAGAAGCCAGGCAGGTATATATGGAATCTATCCAGTGAGAGCCAGTGTAGCATAGTGGTGAAGAGCTTGGGACTGGAACTCAGGCGATCCGGGTTCAAGTCCCTGCTCAAGCCATGGAGCCAACTGGGTGACTTTGGGTCAGTCACAGACTCTCAGCCCAACCTACCTCACAGGGTGGTTGTTATGGGGATAAGATGGAGGAGGAGATGTAAGTTGCCTTGAGCCCTTTGTAGGAAAAAGGCAGGATACAAATTGAAAAACAAATAAATTTTAAAGAGATGCATTGCATCGCAAATCTCCAAACAGCACAGACCGGGCCATGCAGCCATGTTCCATTTTGCAGGTAGCTTCTGAAGCACTGAGCTGCCAGTCCACTCAGTGTCCATGTGCCGAACCAGGAGGGCAGCCATCTCGTTCTTCACGCAGGGAGCGAAATGCCTTTGGCCAGCCCCGGAGTCGGCACAGACCAAATTAGATTTTCCACATCCCTGGCATTGCCGGCAACTTGGCTCGGCTCAGGAAATAACTTGATTCATTTCCTGTGGGGGTAGGAAGAAGTAGGTTCATTTCTGGGTCAATAAAACAGAAAAAAAACCTAAGGGGTCTTAACCCTTGTCTATAGTTTCTGAGCCATAATCCTCAAAATGATTCAGCCGTTACTGCACTGACGTCTATAGATTTATTTCATTGTAAGTGACTTGAATATTTCTTCTCCTCGCTCCCAACATGCACACAGCTTCTGCAACACTCAATAAAAGAGTCTCAGGATCAATTAAAAAGTGCAAAAGAAGTATCTGATAATTGCTTCTATCCAGGATGGGTGCAGGATTCAATGGTCCACTGAGCTCCATCCATCTATTAATTCTTCCCTGCCTGTTCTCAGCTTACAGCATCCTTGGGTGATTAATGATCGAGCATTTCTGTGAATATTCTGGGGCTGAGCTGACTTTCATTGAGACAAACACAAAATCAGTTGTGGAGGATCCTGGAGCGCTGCCAGGAATGAACCAGAAACTTCTGCACAGAGATGACCCTCCTGTTTGAAGATGGCCAAGATAAAATTTACAAGCGAAGTGGAATTGCAGAGCGCTGCCGTTGCTTCTAATTTCGGAGACCAAGTCTGCTGTGGGTTGCTTGACTTGGCACAACAAACATTGCGGCTTTCGGAGAGAAGGACATCAGGGAGGTTACAATGCACTGCGTGGGTGCGGTGAAGTCCCTTGGCCATGAAAATGAAACTCATTCGGCGTGGCTAGCCCAATAGGAATGGAGAGAAAGGTATCCAGGAGACATTTTCATGCAAATGTATCTGACATCACACTTCTGGACCACGGTGAAAACAAAAATTCAGCTTGTTTCAAAATGCGTATTTTTCCAAAATTGGCAGGGGGGTCTTCCAATCAAACACACACGCGAAAATGATACGTTGCAGGAAAGTAGCACCCAAATATGCATTGCATTAGGGTAGCACCTGCTCAAAATGTAGTCATTGGGCAATAAAAATAGATGTATTAGGAGCAAAAGACACAAAAAGAATGTTTACACATTCTCAGGGAAACTTTTACCCCCAGAATTGCTTGAAGTTAGACTAAGACTTGAAAAACTAGAAGCCAGCACGGGCAAATGCAAATTCATTCTGCCTGTCTTGGAAAGGGAGCTAGAACTGGAGAAGAGGAGACTCTGAGGGGATCTGTTGGCAACACATAGGTAGGTGAGGGGGTCTCACACGGAGGTGGGCAGAGACCTGTTCTCCCCTGTGGTGGAAGGCAGGGCGTGTGCCAATGGAGCAAAGCTCAGGGAACCACAGTTCAATTTGGATGCCAGGAAGTACTTCCTGACAGTTGGGATGCCTAGAGTATGGAATGGGCTTCCACGGAAGGTAGTTGAAGCCCCATTGGTGAGGGTGTTCAAGGATAGGCTGGACATGCATGTGAGCGGAGCTGGCTGGAGCTGCAGGGTCAGACTAGATGGTCCAGGAGGCCCCTTCTGACTCGCTCTCTTTCCATGTTTCTAACTGGATTGGAGGAAGAATGTAATGAAATGCTATGGAAGAAGGAATGGCATAACCTGCACCTTGCACTGAGTTTCCTGAGGCTTACAATTTTCATCCCATTCAGACAAAGAGAAACATGCAGTAACTGTATCTCTTGATGGTCGAATTCCCATGACAGCTGGAAAGTGGACGTTTCAGATTTCCATGCCAGGACTTCAGTTGTCTTCTTCTAAATTGGTCCAAGCCAAAGCAGGCCATTTGCCAAGGAACCAATGTGGGTTCTTTCTTTGGTGCAGACCTCCAGCGATTACCCCAGTGATTAAAACAAGCTGGCTTGGGACTGAGAGCGCAAAGAGAAGGTTGCGGCTCTCCAGGGCAACATCAAAATCGATCGGAAGAAAATGAAGGAGAAGCCATCAGAAATGTGTCCAGCTCTGTCTCTTGCCTCTAATGGGAACAACTAATGGGGATGATTAACCATTAACCTTGGGTCCTGTCTTGCCAGCCAGCGAATAGCATTTTAAAAACCAGTTAATTACCCTGTTTTGCTCACAGCAGCTGGGAGGCTGCAGCAATTTAGTGTCTCGAAGCCCACAGTTCTCAATTTGTTTCCATCACCTTGATCTCAGCAGGAATGCCCAGGGAATGCGCTTGGGTGCGTGTGGGTTCCTTTTGTTTTGGTTTGCTTTCTGTCATGTTATGCAAATCCGGTCATAGCCAAATATTAAAAAATCCATAAATGCCAACCAGACCTGCAGATTCTCCACCCGTGGGCTAGAACAGGAAATGTGCATTGAGCAGAGCTTGCCATATGCTCAGAGAACGGGCAGACAAGCGTTTTCAGAAGTGCAAATTGGTGCAAGTCTAAAGGCACACACAGTGTGTGCGAATATATCAGTATGAAATCGGATGCTGTCCACCAGAGGATGAAGCAATGGCGCACGCCCGACAAGCTGCCAAGCCCCCTTGAAAGGGGTCTGACACTACACAGGACTATTGGGGCAGTTTATAAATTCAATCGATCAGGCAGTAGCAAAGTTTGTACATCAGAAAAATACTCAACCAGATAGAAGGCGGCATTCTATCGTCATGTCATTATGCACCTATGTGAATTTGTGAGGGGGTGTATGTGCGTGCCTTCAGAAACTACTTTCCCAGGGAGAATTACAATAAACTATAAATACACCATCGTACAACACCCAAGCAGCAAATGGAAAGTCACATTGCCTCTTTGTGCTCCCTGCTTCTGAAGCAAACAATTTATGGATTCGTTTATAAGCCGGGGGTTTTCACTCCCCGCTACCATTATCGCTTTTATATTGTCAGAAGCAGTGCCAGCAATAGAAAAGGCAAAATTCATTTTGAAGGTGGGGGAAAGTTTGTCCTACAAGTTTGCTTTCTGAAAGAGAAATAATTGTATATTTCACATTAACACAATCATCCTGGATTCTTTTTTATCTGTCTGTATCTGTAAGAAGCAACTTATATTGATTTTGGTGGTGTTAACTTGTGTTGGGAATTCGTCTGTTTCTACGCCATGTCACCTTTGCACTACTTCTTACCCATAATTCAATTCTCATCCATGCCCACATTAATCAGCAAATTGTGTGTGAGGATATTCCGAGCATGCGACCCATGGCTTGGGGTGGCAAGCCAGGTTTCATGGCTTTTTCGGGAATTCCCAAACCATGCATTCCTCTTTGAGGGACTTCCATAAGAACTGCCTTTAGGCTCTAACCAGGCATGGATGGGCCACCATTTGGGGTGATGCTCAAAACCATTGAGCAAACAAGTCCAAAGACGTGGGAGCACGTCTCCTGTGAGCCTTTTCCTCTCCAAATCAGTAATCGGTACCAAAACCAAGCTCACAGGTCCATTCTCACAAAAATCCACTCATCCTTTTACTCCAGCTGTTCATATTTAGCAGTCTAATTTAGGATAGGAAAATTGCGTTCATTATGGTTAGACAATTGGCACTCAAAGTGTAGATGAGCAAATTTGTCCCATTCTCTGTCTCTGTGTTTCTCCTATTTCCTACTTCAATTCAATTCATTCCGAATGATGAGATTTCCTTTTAAAACCTCATAAATATTTTTACAGTTTTATTCCTATTTCTCCAAATCTCTGCACTTTATACACAATATTAACTAACAGACACATTCTTGCAAAAATGTTTGGATTATAATGCATGTACACCCATCTGTGTGCTGTTTTAATTCGAGAACTCCAGCACATAAGTCAAAGATGTGAATTTCAATGTGCGACTGATTTCCAGTCCTTAGACCATTTTGAAAGTATGTTCTCACTGCTGACTTTCTTCCTCTTGCAAGGAGCCCAAGATTCTCCTCCTCTCTATTTTGTCCTCACAACAGCCCTGTGAGGTAGGTTAGGCTGAGAGGCAGTGCCTGGCCCAAAGTCATCCAGGGGAGTTCCTGCTGACTGGGAGCTAAAGCCTAGATATCCTCAGTCTCCAGTCCTGAAGTGTCACCACCACTGCACCCTGGGACTTAAAAAATTAGGTAAGGACACAACCCAATGGGATTGGCAGATTCCTTCAAGGCGGGGTGATGGCTCGCATCCTATGCCCAGCAGGAAGGGCATGATGGCAGTCCTTGCCTCTCTGCTTCTCCTGCCCTGCAAGTCAGTTAAACATGTCAGCCACCTTGTGCGCCATCTTGCTGCAGTGTGTCAGATGGGGAAGGAGGGCAGCTATGACTTCAGGTCTTAGGATCCAATATCTAACGACCCCCTGGATCCTGTCAGGGGGCCTAGAATTGCTCAGCCTACCCATGTGAATGGACCCTTTTCTCCCCAATCCTGATCAGAAACCCTCCGTGAAGGTCTAATGCAAAGCATCCAAGATCTGCCACGAAGGCCTGTTCTATCTTTTCCCAGCCCCCATCCTAAATCACGCCACTGCCACTAGAAACGCAACAGCCTGAGCCCAGAGTTACAGCCATTTAATTATCCTAAAACTTTCTCAGGGAGTAAACAATGTTTCATATATCTTTTAATACCGCGTTATATAATTACTTGTAATTGCTAGTTTTAAAGTTGCCATTAATCCTCCTTTTTTTAAAAGAAGCATCCAATTAAAAATAAATAAATAGCAAGTCAACTCATATTGCTATGATGCTCCAAATCTGTAATTAAATATCTGCATTTGTTTACTGACATGAACACAGGAATAACTCTGGAGAGTCAGCGTGGAGCAGTGGTTAGAGCGTTGGACTCGGAGATCTGGTTCTAGTTCACATTCAGCCCATCACAGATTTCCAGACTAAGCTACCTCAAAGGTTTATGGTTGTGAGAAGAAGAGAATTTTGCAGGTCACCTTGGGTTCCATGCAATGGGAAGAAAGGCAAAGTATTAATGTACTATAACAATCCTCCTAGATCAAGAAAAAAGGTCCATTTAATCCAACTTCCTGTTACAGACAGAAGCTCAATAGATGATTCCAGGACGTCCACCATGATGTCAACTGCACCCTTCTTTCATGTCCCCAGTCCAACATTCATCTGGTACATTCCAAATGTTTTATACTACAACTCCCACAATGTCATATCATTGTGTATGCTGGCTGGGGCTGATGGGAGCTGAAATCCAAAACATCTGGAAGTCACAAGGTTAGGGAAAGCTTGACTAGGGGCTATTGTTGAATTGTTCTGCATAAAGTCTCACATGGAACCGCTGACTCTCCAGTTGAACATAAACCTAAGGATGGGGAAAGGAGCAATGCTTGATTCTCTGAACATCGTCTGACCATTTATTTCATGTCAGCAGTTGGAGTGCCAAACACCTGGATGGCTTAATTTGGGGAAGGTGTACAATCCTCATTCATAAGCACATCACCACCAGCAGAAATCCACTCACCATGTGTGCTGGCCCACTTTCTGCTACCCATAGATGCCTAGACGATGCAGACATTATCCAGTGCATTGAAACAACGCGAGAGCGGCTGAGATCTATGGGCAGCTTCCCCAAGTGGTGAGCTGCTGAACTGCCAGTGGCAGACTTTTCCATGAGGGACCTTCAGACCTTGGACAGAATCTGTCTACCCAGACCAGCAACGGGATCCTCCTAGACAGGCAGGAGCAGAAGAGGGCTTCTTGTTCCAGCTTTTCAGGTAACAAAGTCTTCCTGTTCCTCAGGTGCCAACATCCAGGGCACGGGCAGCTGATAAGTGGACTGGAGCAATGGGACCTGGGCAATCAGGGCATGGCACTCAGATCAGATCGTGAGTGCAGCAGTGCAGTCCAGTGGTCAGAGCCAGGGGTTGCAACACTAGACACAGTCCATTCAAGAAGAAAGTGTAGTCAGACAAGCCAGGTGTCAGGAAACCAGGAAGACAAGCCGAAGGGAGCAGGTCCCTTGGCAGCTGGAGCAATGCACAAACCAGGAACACATCAGGAAAAGCTTCACTACTGAGGCAGATTCTGGGGAGAAGAGCCAGTTTTTATTTCACTCTCCTCCCAGGACTCCCAGGTGGAGCTCATGAGAGCCCTGGCAGCTACGGTACATTGGGGTAGTAATCCTGCAACTACAAGGGCTGTTGTGCTGGCCCTCGACCAGCAGGGGGAGCCCTGAAGCTGCTTTGGGTCTTGACACTCAGGGCTGACTTATGGACTTGCTCCTCCATTCCGGTTCCTTGTTAGTTCTCCACTTCTCACTCTTTGAGCCTGGCTCCTGGTGTACTTCCTAACTTTCTTCCTGGTTTGAAGAAAGTCACTCTTCTGAGAAAGTTCTGAGTTACTCTTTAGCACGGGCTCCTGGTTGTCCCATGGCTCATGTTTCTGACGCTAAACTCGAACTACTGCTCACAGACTGTCCCTGTTGAGAAAGAAGGATCTTCTTGAACACTCTACTGATGAGAAAGGAGCAAAGTTCTCAAGAGGTTCAGAAGTCTACGGGAACATCAAATCTATTCTTCCACACTTTCCCAAGCAGCCCAGTGCTAAATAATGGGTCATGTCAGAGATCTTGACAAACCATGGAGCCATTTCACGGAAACTGAAACAAGTGATGGACTGAGACAAGTCAACAGGGCTTGGAATTGCGATGCAAACCACAGTTTACACTAACAATAGTTTAGTGTGTCGTATGAATTGTCAAACCATAGTAAGGGATGTTGCTTTCACCTCTGAAGGCATATGTCTTATGGAGAGCAAACAGGTTTCCTAGTCATATATTTGGAAAGTTGAACCAGAAGTTGGATTCTGGAGGTTGCTTGGTACAAACCTTCATTGAGCAAGATGTCAAAACTAAGCAACAAACTTGAGCAAGGCTGCAGCTGGGTGGGTGGTACAGCTGCTCACATGATATATCCTGGGCAACAAGCTGCTATGAAAAGCACCCACAAGTATTGTCCATGCTGAGTTTATTGAACGGCTTTAACAACCAATTCCATTCTGCTTTCTGTTGCCAGCAGATGTTCCGAAAAAATTCAGCATATTCTTCACAACATGCTGCAGCTGTGCAGAAACTGTTATAACACCAGGAAATGTTGCTTGTGGAGCATCTTTCTCGGAAACGGTTGAGCTTATTATGACACAGGAGCTCTGCTACTGGTTTCCCATAGTTTGCTTTAATTCATACCAGCCACGGTCTCCTGGGCATTACCATTGGAGTCAATGCTAACATCCCCGCCGCGGTTCCTAGGAGAGCACAGAAACCCAGGGCCACAAGAGCTCGCCCATTCATTGCAAAGCCTCAGCCTGTGCGTGCACAGAATGAATGTGTAGTCTTTCCAGGAGCTTCTATTCCTGCAGATTTGACTGCCGTTGGTGTTGGAGTCGGTGCTTGGACCAGAAAGAGCAAACTGCGTAAAATTCTGGTCAAGAACAAACTGAAACCAATTTCTCATCCCTCCCTACTAACTTTACAGATCTCCTTCTTTTACGTGATGACCTAAGTTGAATTCATGCCTCCAGCTTGCCCAGTGCACGGTGGCTTGGTTCAGAAAACACTGCAAGCCATGGTGGTTTTTACCATTTTACCATGTCTGAACGCAGCCTTGGTATTTCACCATGGTGAGTTTGGTCTTCAGGGGCAACAGTAAGGAATAACTGTTTGCTCAGCGGTTTCTCCATACCACCATGATTTGTCAGGTTGTCTGAACACGGTCCTGGTATACAACTACCACAGAATCTTCTGGAAAGAGCAGCAACTGCGGGAGCTGTTCCAGCCAGCTTGTGTGTGTGGACCAATGAGAAAAAGGCAAAGCAGGCAGGGAGTGGCAACATCTGGGGATTGAATTCCACTCCCATTGGCTGATGGGATACATCCCAACAGCAGGAAGACTGAGCAGGGAAGAGAGAAACCAAATCTTGTAGAAGGCACTTGATTGTCTTTCGGGTAGATCATGGTAAAAGAAAGTGAACCATGGTTAACCATACAGCATTGCTTGTTGTGTTGTTTGAACACAGCCCTTGTCTCACTTTATTTCTGGCTGGGCTCACAAATGTGCAGCAGAGATTCTGAGCTCACATCAATTCTGTCTGAATTTTAACACACCATTGCCATTCCAAAGCCCCGCGAGCTCTACGTGGAATACAAATCTGATTTTTCACAAAACCTAAACTGTTAGTGGAGATCCTGGTCCTTCTGGAGATGGCCTTTGGTGCCATTTCTCTTGGGGATGCTCTCCTGGTCCCACTCATGCCCTGGGCCTCTGCAACCGCACCACATTGGTGAGCTATATTTGTTTTAAGTATTTCATATGTAAATCCCACAGTTTGACATTCTCCAAATTAGGGAGGTAATGGATATGTTGTGAGAGTTACTGATGTGGAAATACCGTAGTATTCATGAGTCACAGTAAAGTGAGGTTGGGGGAGATATTTCGGGGGGTAATTACCGGGTCATGAATCTGGCGCCTGGTGTCAGTTATCGGAGAAGCAACAATGGATGGAGTGGGCGAATGAGTTGTAAAATGTGTCAGTTTGTGAGAGTGACATTCGGCACTCCTCCAGATCTGTCAAACTGCAGAATAGAGTTTGCATATTAATGTTCATAATAAGGCAGAGAGCAAAGCGGCTGCAACCTGTACTGCCGACTTAATTTCTTAAAATAGACAGTTGTGAGCACCCAAGTCAGTGTTCAGCGAGATCTGTAATGAATTCATGCACATGATAACGGGTGCATCGTTGCTCATGAATATTCCAAGCACAGCCATTGAGACTTTCTGGGAAAGTTAAGAAAAGAACGAGACTCCAGAGAGCAAGGGAGCTGGGCAGGTACCATTCCACCAGGTTGGTCCATTGGTCCTTCAAGACCAGAGTGGTCTTCTCCAGGGCTGCCAGTCTTCTTCTAGGCTGAGTTCCAAATCCCATGTTGGAGTAGCTGCTGGAGAAGCTTCTAGGTGTGGGCCCAGAGGTGAACAGGGGGGAGTAATGGGAAAAGGAGAGGGATCAGTGCCCCAAATACCCACATGTTATCACATGAGGCCCTTGTTGCCAGAAACGAAGCCTTAGTCAAGAGTGTAGAAGGGAAAAGTTGCTGCAAAACCCAGGAAGCCACCAAGGGTTGGAGGGAAAGGTGTGGGACAAGGGAAGGAGCCTTTGAGGAAACCCCACTGGGGTTTCGCCCCGGTCATGAGGTGCAGGACCTCTGCCTCTGCTTGGACTGACAGCAGATCTCTAGAGTTTCACACAGAGGTCTCTCTGACCACCTGCTACCTGGACAGGTGAAGGTGGAGCCTCCTGCATGGACTACTGAGCTACATCCTTTAAGCCCTCTTGGGGATCATTTGATGCTCTGCCTTTGGTGGCCGATGTGAAATGAATGATCTCAAGATTCATGTTTCAGTCCTGTAGGGAGACAAGCCTCCCTCTCCTAAAATCCCATTCCACGCGTAATCCAAACCCAGCCCTGATGGAAGGAAGACACATGCCAGTTTTGTGGCCATGTGACCAGCATGCTTTGCATTAGATGCCCCAAGTTAGCAGTCCCTGGGAGGGTGTGCTCAGAGGTGGATCAGGCCGGCCTGTGGGTGGCCAAGCTGCAGCATGGGGGCCAATGCCAGAAGTCTGACGAAGGGAGTTGCACAGACAGAGAACATGTTGCTGCCGGCAGAGAACCCTGTGGGAATGAGGTCCTCCATGGAAAAGGTCTAACAAGGATAGCATTGCAATTCCAGGCATCTTTAGAAGGAAAATGTATCCTACAATTCCCAGCTTGTTGTCCGGGAAATTCTGGATGCTGCAGACCTTTTTCTGTCTAATCTTGCATAGGATTGTACCCTAAGAGTGTTTTCTGGAGGGAAAATTAAAAACCGATTCACAGTAGACCTCTGAGATGAGCACAGATCATCTCCTAACCCCATCACTGCCCTATTGGGATCAATATGTCAGACTGTTTCTGATCTGGATCAATTTTGCACAAGTTCCACCCCGCTTCCATCATCTCTCTTTCCAAGAGCAGACTCCAAATTTTAAACGTGCATGAAAATTGGCATATATTTTCTTAAGCATTTTCCTCTAATGTAGGCATTTTTGTATGCAATTTCCCCTAAATATATGGGCTTCATATGCCACATAATTGAGGGAGGGGGTGTTATGCGTTATCATATGCCATTTTTGATCCAAGAACTGCATCACAAAATTTGGAAGACCATGAAACACAAGGGATGGCTGTCTAATGATCCGCATGTCAGCCTGGGAAGTGAGCATTAGGTAGGTTTGCTTAAAATGGTAACTGAACAAAATTCTCCCCAGTCTTGCACCTGGTCAATTCCCTTTACTCTCCACCACCTTGCAACTGGCAGCTGGTCAGATTCCTCCCACCTCCTCAGCCGTTGCTCTCTATCTTCACCCCTAGCAGTCTGTGAGGAAGCTGGCTGGCAGCGCAGGTCCATGGGGTTTGCTCAGCTCAGCTGCCCGGACTGGCTGGCGTTCTCTCTGCCCTCAGCCCAACGCATGGCGTGTCTCTGCATGGGCATCCCGTGAGAAGCCAGTCCAACTGTCGTGCAGGTCTAATGACCAAGGCTACCTTGTATACACACCAGATCACACCTGCAAGCTCACTGCACAAGCAGGCTTCTGCTTCCACGCACATGACTTGTGGGAGATTAATTTAGTGCGAAGAAGGCACCACTCGCTTTCCAGCGTGTCCACGGACTTAAATCAACTTGGTTCATTTCCTAGGCCAGGGCTAAGCATGGGAAAGGTGTCCAATGAGCACAGGAAGGAGGGATTCTGGGCGGAATTTGGCCTCATTGCACTCCCTCTAACTTCCCATAATCCAACTGAGCTCCTCTCCAATCTGTGGACTGATGCTCCCTATGAGGCCAGCTATGGTTTTCTGGATTTTGTTTTAAGACCATCTCTGCAACCCTTACATGCAGGCAGGTTGGCAATGCTGTCATACACATACACAACTGTATCTGGCAAGTCACAGCAAAACACGGGACTGGCACCTGCACAAGAGTCATACTAAAAGCTGCCATTACACAGGAGCTATTCCTGTGCAGCCATCTTATTTTCCCCTCATTTGTGGTTTCCAAATTTGCTCTCAGATGTTGAGATTTAGCACTTGGAGACAGACCGTTCCCTCCTTCTCTGGCCCATGGAAGTCAACAGCTTGTCTAGCATATATTTTGTCCCATCAGTTTTATAAGGACTTCATTTCTACTCACAGGCTCTCTGACCTAGCTCTTCCCATTGCTGTCCTGGCAGCCCGTGGTGTCCATTTCTCTGTAATCATTTATCACACTATAAAATTACAAAGTTTGTGGCCTGTACATCTGATAATTTAACTCAAAATGCTGTCTGCGTCACTGCTAAGCAGCAACTAACCAGTACCTGTGTTGCAGCTAAGACCTGGCAAGGGTTTTTTTTTGTGAGGGTGGGGGCGATAAACAGCCCTGATTCATCATCCATTCCCCAGTGATCCTCCCCTGTGCCAGGCCTGGGCCCTTTATTCCTGTCAGGGGTGGCAAGGCATTGATCAGGTGGCTGGAAGGCCACATGGAAGGCTGGCTGTGCAGTGTGGCTCAGATTTAAGCCAGAGACCCCGCTCAGGGAGCAGCAAGGGGGGCTGCTGTTGCTTAACTCAGCTGAGTGATGGTTTATGTCCCGAGTGGGCAGAGGGTGAGGAAAGATACGAAATTCGTTTCTTCTTGCAAATCATCAAAACATGCCCTACTGCGGCCCTCAGTATTCAGACAGGAATGTGGCTTTCCTGAAAAGGCTTGTGCATTCGCAAACTTGAGATCCAGCTTCAGTAAAAGAAATGGGGGGTGTCTTTTTTTGGAGAAAGACATACTTCTGTCATTTTTATATAAAAATATGCATGCATGCATGCTGTAATTAAAATGAAGAAAGTTATGATTTTCCTTTTCGAAATGCCCACTTTCCCCATTCAAACAAAGAGTGAAACAGGTTACACAAGGAAATGGGAGCAAGTTGAACTGAGGTTTGAAGAGGAGATCAAGAATCTTGGTGGACATCCCTGGTTTTCCTTTCCCTGGCAGAAGAACAATCCGGAGCTACTGGTAGGTTAGCTACCAACAGATCATCTTCTGTAGCTAGCAAGCAAGCAAGCAAGCAAGCAAGCAAGCAAGCAAGCAAGCATTTCCCAATTCTTTTACAAAAACATAGCAACAGCCTAAATATTATTCCTGAAACGAGGAAAACTTGAGGTAAACAGGAGTGGATTCTTGTGTAGAAAGGCCCTGTTCTAATCCTCAAAACAAATGACTGGTCTACACATTCTAGGTGGAACCCAGACTTCTAATAAAAAGCAGCACGGATCCTGCAAGCCTGAAATTGGAACTCCACTGGTTTGTGGATTCCTCAAGAGGTGTGGGTGAAATCCAACCTCCTTGGAGAAAGTCTCCTCAGAAGATAAAGAGGCTGTGTGCTATTACTGAGGTGCACTTTGGTGGGGTTGTGGGATCTCCTGACACTTCTGAACTTGGTACAGGGAAAAGGAGAGTCTTCATCCAATCCTTTGCCAACGCAGAAATGTTGCTGCTATATCATTTCTGATAGCCCCCGGTTAAAGCTCTCTAACCAAAGAGAATCCACCACCTGACCAAGCCGTCTGCAGCACCGCTGGGCAGCTCATGCTGCCAGGAATATCTTCTTGGTGTTTCATAGCATCCTTGTTCTTGCATGTTGAGGAGTCCCTTGGTTTGGGTCCTACCCTCTGGAGAGCAGGGAAAGATGTGCCTCCATCACCTTTGTGACAGCTCTTCAAATATATGACATTTCCATCAGGCTCTATGTGGTGGGTTAAGCCATGGAGGAGGGCTGAGAAGGTTCGCTCTCTACTGTGGTTCCACCTCCGTGGATACCTCTGCTGGGCATACTGCCTAACAGGGCAGTCCCAGGGGAGTGACAAGGACCTAATCCTCTGTGTGGGAACTTACATCTGACGGGGGAAGTCTGGACCCTGGGCTACGGCAACCACTGTTGAGCAAGGTGAAGGAGGAAACATCTGAACCCATTTGCTCCACCATGTGGTAGGTAAGTCAACTTTAGGATATGAATTTCCATCTTTTAGAGTAGGGAGGAAAGTGCAGTAAAGCTAGAGGACCATCAAATGATCCAGAAGTGGAGCAAAGGGACAGGGCTGGCCTTCTGGGACCCCAGAAGGACTATATTTGACCCCCGGGCCTAAGTGTCTTTGTGGGTGATCTGCCAAAGGATCTATGTCTCTCTATAAGTACCTCAAAGGCTGTCACAAAGAGGAAGGTCAAGATCTCTTCTCGCTGATACCAGAGTGTAGGACAAGCAATAACCAACTCGAGTTGTGGCAACCCAGGTTCAGGCTGGACATCAGGAAAAGCTTCCTCTCTGCCAGTGGAACTAGTTGCCCGGAGAGAGGCCATGGGCTCTCCCGCACTAGAGACATTCTGAAAGGAACTGGACAGCCCTCTGCGTGGGATGGTGTTGACTGGAGACCTGCAACAGCAGAGGGTGGATCTGATGACCTTCTTGGCCCCTTCCAGCTCTGCTGTTCTACGATTCTATGATTTCATGGTGAGGCCAGAGCAGAGCGAGCAGAGCCACTCCCGTCTCTCCTTCCTCCCTTCTTCCATGGTCTCCACATCCTTCTAATCCCTGATGCTGCCAGGAGAGAGACAGGTTGCTGTTGCTCTGAACTGATTGCTTTTGGAAGAAGACAGATGCCTACATGAAATGAAGATGAGGTCCATGCAGAGCCCTCAAGCGAAAGGCTCCTTACCCATTCTCTAGTCTAACCGCATGTCTAACTAACACGATCAGATGTGACTGAAAATAGAAGTGGCACAAGGAATAATGGCAGCTGCAAAGGGACCTTGTCCATCAGCAAATGATGCCACAAGGGATGTTCCAGGCATGCGTGTGCACTGAGGAACATCATCGCAGAAGCCCCCTGCCTGGGAACGGATGCTCCGTGGACCTAATTCAGACTGAGCCGGCTGTAGTCCCTTTCGCCTCTGGAAGCATTTTCAAACAGGAGCTGTAGAATTCTAGCCTGAATACCAATGCAATTTTGATCCGTGGCTGTTCGATCCAACCGGCGCCTGGCAATTAATTAGCAGGAAGGATATTTATGGAGAAAGGCAAAATGCACACTGTTCATGAATAGTTCGCCATGGTAGAAATTTCACACCCTGTAAATCACTAATGAAAATGTCATTTCCCTGCTGAGTTTACCTGAGCCTCTATTAATCTTGCTGTTTCCATTAGAAACAGAATTACTGTCAGATTTGCAACCAAAAGGCGAAGTGTGAGTGCGCGTGTGTTTGTGTGCGTGTGTGTTAGTTAAATAGAATCCCTGGCAGCACAGAGTGAAGAAACTGGCTGAACATTAGAGTGTGGAAGTCCTGGTTAAGGGTCCAAGTTTAGACGTCTTGGTCGTTTTCTTAACTTTCGCCTCCTTGGGGGCGTTTTGGCAATGGGTGAATATAAAATCCTCAAATTTTCCCAGGTTCTCTGAATACTTCCATGAAGCTCATTTCACTCTGAGAGCAAGAGAAAGATGCTTATTCTGGATCTAAGAGAAGGCAGCAAGTCAAAGACTTAAGGAAGGGAATCCTGTAGTTGGAGCGAAAACAGAAGCATGTTCTTGCCACCAGAGAACACCAGATAAAGGTGAGGAAAATACAGGGAGAGATAAGAGAAGATGGCAGGAGGATGTGCCTGGCAAATTAATGTTCCAAATGAGCGTTGACCTGACGGTTTTGGGAGAAGGAATCTGAAATCTCTCTTTTTTTCTAATCTTACCTCTCCTTTTAGAAAAAGAAATCCATAGAATTTCCCCCAACTATTCCAATATGCATGTCCTGGAATGCATTTTTTTGACTGGACAAAATTTGACATCACAAAATTTGAAGAACTGAGCATTTCAGTGAATAACTGGGTTTGTTGTTTGGGTTTGCATCATGGGTCAAAAGTGCAAAATAAGGCAAGCTTGCATTAAAGTATGGACTGAACATACTTCCCCACCCCCCACTCGCTGTCCCACCCACCCCGAATTTCTCTACCAGCAAGGAGAGTGGAGGATTTGGAGAAGCAATCAGCTCAAAGCTTTAAGCAGCAAAGCCAGCATTTGAGGGGTTAAGGGAAGAACACAACAATAGATTTAGAAATGGCTCCTAAATGGCCAGCATTAGCATCACAAAGTGGTGGTGCTTGTTTTCAGCTGTGTAGGGACATGGGTCACTTCCCTCGAATGCCAATCATCTTATCTTTAGTCTCCCCCAAACGTCCCTGAATCAGGTCGACTAACCTGGTGATGGCGTTGCTATGGAAGCAATTACAGGAAGATAGATTATAGTGTTTAGAAGCATAATAAATTTCCTTTACCTGATTTATGGTCTGTATCCCATTTTTTATCCATAATATAATTTATAATGTTGCCAACCAGCCACCTCTAACTTATAGGATGACAGGATGGAAGCGAGGAAAATTAGGATTTTCCCTCCACCCAAGGGGTGTTTTGGAGAACTGACATGCAGTCCCACTTTTTCGGTGGAAGAGCTGCCACAGCCTTCAAGGCAAGATTCCTTTTGGAAGCCAAATCGCCTACTAGGATAATGTTCTTCTATTGAAATCAGAAATATAAAGAGAACCATGAAGAAACATGAGGGCCAAATTCAGTGTCAGAGAAGCATTTGGGGCCATGTACAAATGGAGGGCAGAGCCAAGGGCCAAAAGGAGTGGAGCCAAGTATATCTGCATATTTTAGACAGTAACTAAGCCTTGCGACATGCCTACATGTCAACTTTTTACCAGGGCAAAGAAGTATGCAAAACTTGGGGGACCACTGAACTGCTGGGGTTGGGAGACCCTCGAGAGTCAAATTTGCTCTTATGAGTGAGGTTCAACAACCTTGTTACATAGCAGCTTTTCCCAAGTTGGAGCCCTCCTGACCACTGGCCACATGGGATTGGAAGTTCTAAGCATCTAGAAGAAACATTGCTATATCTGTTGAATCATCAAAGGGTCAATATTGGCCGTAAGATCTCTGCTGGCTTCTCCCAGAACTTTTAGCTGCTGTGGTTCAATGGAACACCCAGATGTCCAGCAAAAAATTTGACTGTCCTCATCAGCCAATGAGGAATGCAGAGCCCTCCAGCCTGGAAGGTGAAACTCCATGGGCCCAGGCTGAGCATGTTGCCCACACTGCTGCGCTGGCTCTGACACTTCTCCTGCCATAGTTCACTGGGAGAGCACATGTTCTGCATGCAGAAGGTCTCAGGTTTGATGCCCAGCATCTCTAGGTAGGTTAGATGGACCAAGATCTAACGCAATGTAAAGCAGCTTCCTGTGTCCCTCCCTGGTGTTTTAGGGGCACCATCTCAATGGTAGAGGCTCCTGCTTTGCATGCAGAAGACCCCAGGTTCAAACTGCTACATCTGGCTGAACTGGGAAAAAATCCAGCTGGAGACCTTGAAGACCTCGAAGAGGCAGTGGCAGACAATGGCCCAGGGCTGGGCCAGACAATGCCAGGCTGGGCTGGCTCAGTAAAGGCCCTCATGTGTTCCCAGAAGTCTGCAGCCCTTGAAGGTGAACTTGCCAGCAACCCAACAGAACTGGGCTCAAGGGTGGCAGTTCCTGAGTGCTCAGACTCAAGCGTTGTGATGGCCCCCAGTGCCTCTTCAGTGCACCTTTTCCAGATAAGGAGCACACCCAACTGGTCCTGCGCATGAATGCTGCTGGGAGGAATTTACAGCTACCTTTACACCATTTCTGGCCAATTCCTTGCCGCCAAGGCAGCACCGTGTGATCTCAGGTCCCTCCACCACTTTTTGAACGCCCTTCTACCTTCAATGGCTCTTAAACCTGCTATGTTTATATTGGGCAGTTCTTGCTCTTTTGGAGGTTGCGAGTCACCTCCAATGATTCTTTCCCTTCATGCTGTTTTTAAAGCTCACCGATCAATCCCAATCAATTTTTCATGCATGAGTGTTCCCTCTTGTATCCGTGCCGTGTATCTCCCTGGTACTCAAATGTTCACCTGTGGTTATTTTGTAATTTTGACCTTTTCTTTTGGTTCTTCAAGTCTAAATTCTCCCACCACATGCTTTATTCTTTCCCCTTGAACACACCATAAAAGTACTTTATGTTTTGCAAAAAGGCAAAACAATGGATGGGACACTTGAGAATTGCTGGATGGGATCAGACCGAGGTTCCTCACATGACTGGCATCAAAGGCAGGCAAGGCTGGGCATGTGCCAAGCTCTCATGCCCAAGCAGGGGCCCCTTGGCAAGAGCTGCCTCCTCTTCACTACTGCATCCTGCCTTGTCCAGCTGACTCTTGCTCTGGCCCAGGTGGTGGTGGTGGTGGTGACCAAGAGGAGGAGCAGGAAATGTCACTGCCCACTTGCTCACAGGCTCTCTCCTGGCCAAGCAAACCAGCATCAGCAATGATGGCCAAGGAGATGAAGAGCAAACACAGCTGGCAACGCCCGTGAGAAGAAGAGAAACACATAGTACTGGTCCGTCTCTGAACCAAGCACTTCAAGAGAGGGCAAGAAAGCCATCCAGGTGCATCCGTATTTGGAAGATGGGTACAGCAGACACAGCCACTCCCGGCTGTCTTTCCCAGGACCTGGCACTCATGGAACTGTTGCATCACTCTTAGATGGAGTGCGTGCATAAGAAGCTACTGATCTGAGGGAAAATCCAAGAAAATAGCCGTCTGGTGGGTTGTCCCATATATGGGTGTCCTTCTCCCCATGATGAGCTTACTGGCTTGGGGTGGTACCAGACAACAGCAGAAAACAGGCCATCATCCAACTGATTTCTCTCCACTGCCTCTGACATGGGCTGAGAAGAGTTGAGGTGACCTCAAAGGTCATCCATCCCCTGTAGAGGTGATCACCCCTCCATGCTTGGCCCGCAAGAAGAACCACTGAGAGCGAGGCATTGCAGCCCTGCTGGATTGTGAATCGCTGTGCCGTTTGCTGCCTCCAGCAACAGAATAAAAGAAAGTGGGCAGGACACAAGGAGCACAAGTTGTTGACAGCACAATGAGGTGGCACATGTGCTCTCTCACTGCAGGCAGTTGGGGAGCTTGGAGAAAGACTGGCTCCATCTCTTCTGTTTGTGAAGAAATCTGGGCAAGGGGAGGAAGCAATTGTGAAATTCTTATCCAGGACCAACCCCAAATTCCCACCCAGATGCACTGCCAAATTTCATTAGGTGTGGCCATTTCCAGAAAGGACTATGTGCAGTACCTCACTTCCATGCAGCTGTTCCAGAAGAACTTTTTGCCCCCCACATTCTTTCCCCCCTAAACAAGTTCCTTCTGTCCTGTTTATAAAGCAGTTTGCAGATTTTGCTAAGTTCTTATTGAACCAACAAACAAACTGAGCAAAATTCCCCGGCACCTGGATGAAGGGATCTGTGGGTGACTCACTCAGGCTGCAGTTCTGTCCCCACCAACCTGGGAGTGAGCCCCATGCCACACAGTGGGGTAAGTGGAGCACGCGACTCCCTTTCACAGAAGCTTCACAGGACACTGAAGTGTTCCAGGCACAACTGGGGAGCCGGTGTGGAGTGATGGTGAGAGTGTAGGACCAGAGACCTGGAAGATCTGGACGCCAGTCCCCACTCAACCAGGAAGCTCACTGGGTGACTTTGGGTTCCTCACCAAAGCAATAAAGGGGGTGGGGGCTAGAAATGTGATGTAATAATAATTGAAACTTGGGTTATGACCTCTGAAGCCTTCTGTATATTGGGACCAGGCTACCTGAAAGATGATTTTCTCGCACAGGATCTTGCCCAGGTTTTAGCATCTTCTTTCCTTGGTACTTCCACCTTCAGAGGTCCTTTGGCTGGCAGTGTGAGAGGGATTCTTCCCCGCATCGTCTCCTGCATGGTGGTCTTCCCTGCCAAAGGACGCAGGGAAGCCTAACCCTAACCCTGACACTGTCGTTCTGCCGAGGTGCTTTTATTCAAGCACGTCTTTTGCATACACGTGTGACTGCTGTTGGGTGCTGCTTTATGCTGCTATTGTGTTTTGATCGCGCTTCTAACTGATTTTTTTTTAATCTTTTAATCTTAGCCTGCAATGGCAAGCCCCCTCAAGTGCTGTTTTCTTGGTAGGAAGGGGGCGGCACAGATCAATGAACAAAAGGTTTGTTTCTGAGTAGACATGTTGGGGATTGTGCTCTCCGTCTTATAATACAGAACAGTTTAATACAGTTTAATTTAATATCGCTGCTCTCGGCATACTGCTTCTTAGGCCCCAGATGGACAGATGAAGTAGGAAGGAAGCTGAAATACAACTTCAAAATGCATCCTGCTTCCTTAGACCAACACCAGCTCTTCAAAAGCAACCGGTTTTGGGTGCAAGAAGAATGGCACTTGCACGGCCTGCTGGCTGCATCCAGGATGATTCAGGATTAGAGAATGAAACGAATTTTTAAAAATTCAACATAGTATTTTTCTTGACCTAGCCCATCCTCCCCAATTTCACTGTAATTTGTTTCACTTTCCAATTCTGTCTTATTCCCAACAATAAGGTCCCAACCAGATTGCTTGCTGCTAGACAGCTGTGGGGGTGGGCGGGGGGGGGGGAACAGCAGCACACACTTGGGAGAAACAACTGAAGCTAAATTGAAAACGGGCCCCTTTTTCTCTCCTGGAATGTATTGTTTAATGAAGAACACTAGTTTCAGTCCCCACCCTGACAAGTAACAATGACCTATGAATCTTACTAGGGCTTGAATTCCATTAAGTAGCACTCGTTGTTATCAGACAAGCTGTTAAGTTGGGCAGCATATGGCTCATAAAAATATGTACATTTCTATGCTTTATGAACTATGTATTTACATTCTGGCTTGTCATCCATATCTGTGATTGTTTTTAACTGTATTTTGCATCCACTTGATGCACTTAAATTGCTACTGAAGGGGGAAATAGTCTAGCCAGCAATTAAAACAATGCTGATTGTCAAGCACCAGCTGGGTTCACTGGGGAAGGAGGGATCAAGTCTTCCTAATCAAAGCCAAGGATAGACTCTCGCTGGGGCGACTGGCTGAAATGGAAGTGTGCCCAGGTTTGGAAGAGAAGGAATTGCAGGACCATGGACAGTGGCTGAAGAGGTGAGACGTTCCAGTAAACTCTGGAACCCAACTAGTCCTTAGAAATGAAAAGATGGTGCATCCATGTCTTAAAGGGGTCCATTCAAAGCTAGATTGCCAGCACTGAAGAGCTCTCCATTTTATAATGACATGCCAGACTTGCAATAAGTTAGGCACTTTAAGTTGGAGTTCAGTCAAAGATCTGGCTACCTATTAGTAAAACGTCTTATGGTTGGCATACAAACTTTGAACTGCTTAGTTAAGAGGTTTAGGAATATCCCCATTGGCTTGCACCCTATACCGGCAGCCTTCCTCAAACTTGTGCCTTCCAGGCATGCTTGGACTGCAACACCCAGAATTCCAAGTCAATGGCCCTACTGAATGGGAATTCTGGGAGTTGCGGTCCAAATGCCTCTGAAGGCCACCAGGTTGGGGAAGGCTGCTATACCAGGATTGTCATCATCACCATCTTAAGATGCAGACAGTCTATCGGTAAGACCTCAGTAGAAGTCCAGGCTCCGAGAACAGGTAGCTCATGGTAGCAAGGTGACATTCTCCAGCATGCCTCATTTCATTCAAGAGCTTCCCGCTTCCCTCTCCTGGGCTCACTCCATTCTTAAACACACCATCCCCTAGAAGTTTAGCTGCAGACTACAGATCTCCAATGGTGCCAACAACTGAAGTTGTGTGCAAATGTTTGGCCTGTTTGTTTATTTCAACCTATGCGCTTCTTCCTAGGTTGAATGCATCAGAGTTCAAATACAGGAGGAAGAACAACACAACGAGTCGATTGACAGGGATGAAAAGAAAGAGGCATGGCTTTAATTTAAATTGGGCATCGATCTCCCTAATGAGAAGCAGGGAATAAAAATAAATTATATAAATGGACTTAATCAAGATGGAGCAGAAGAAGAGTAACCTTGTACCAGTCAACCTGATTTAGTTAATCCTTGCTTGAGGCAAGCAGGATAATACATACTTTTGGTAATTTAAAAAAAAAATGTTTTCAGCATTTTCAGGCTGGCTTTGGTTGTCCTTGAAGTTTGGATGCTTTTAACAAGAAAGGGGCTTATATGTGTAAGATACTGATTGGAAGCTCCATCTCCTTCTCCTGAAGATCACTCAGTTGAGTGATCACTCAGTTGACTCAGAATGTGTGAATGGCTTCCATTAGTATAATGCCTTATACCAAACAGGTCAGATAATTGATCCAAATAGCCCTCAAATGTTGATTAGCTTTTTCCTTTTCCCCATCACATATGACGTGATCCTATTAGCAGAAGATTCTCCTTAATTTGAACTCTCTTCCTCTTTTTTTTCTACATGCACAGCATCAAGGAGCATCTCGGACCTGTGGCATGAGATCCCATAGTGCAGCACCTTGGCACACGTGACCACATCAAGTGCCCCCTTTCTAATTGGCTGCTTACACATGGCATCACAACATGCTTTCACGTGACATCATGATCGCCCAATGATGTCATGCCAGGCTTTCTCGTCGTCATTAATTTTAAGCAAAGCTCAAACTGGCTTTTCCACCCTCCTACCCAGTTCCTTCAGACTTTCCTCGCAGCCCTCATTCCCCATAGTTCTGATCATTTTTCCTCTCCCTCCTCTGAGGGCAATTGGTCTATATCCTTTTGAGTCAATATCCCTTTTTTGAAGCATGTTGCCCAGAAATGTTTGGACCCTGGAGAGGCATGGATTGAATCTGGGACTTTCTGCATTTGAACCAGTGCACTGAGCTTCTTTGACCTGCTCGCCCAGCCCCTCATCTGCAAAAAACATGCCAGTAGCATTTTCTGGAGACCCTCGGAAACGGTTCCACCCAGCCCACTTCTGGGAGGACGAATCTGTTCATGCAGGTTTAAAAGGCAGCATGCTTGCCTGTCACCCATCTCTTGGAACAGTTCAAAGCTTCCTGGAAAACCTAAGGATGGGAAACAGAATAAATTAGGCAAAATGCACAATGCAGGTCGAATTTGCATAATTGGCTCTCAAGGTTTGTGTTTCTGTGGCACAAAAATCAAGATAAGTATGCCGGCTGTGCATGTGTACCGCAGCACACAGAAAGCACTAACAAAAGTCTATAATGTTCCATCGTTTATGAATTTCAATAAAAAGCATATGCTGTCCTTGACTTCTTGTGTAACTCTTTTCATATAAGCAGGAGAGGCACAAGCAGAGGCTGGAGGTTCAGGAGTGTGTACCTACCACTGCCCTCTGCTGATAATAGAAACACTTAGCACTAATGAATAAAAGTTTTTGATGTGTACGTCGCTCGACATTATTGTACCAATGGACCGGTAAGTGGGCACAGCTTGTACTGTTCCACTGTTACGCGGAAGCACGCAGGGAGCTGACACCCACATTCGGCTTCAGCTCTTAGTCGTAATATCAAGAGACTGTTTCTGTCTTGTCTTCCTTGATGATGCAGTGCTCAGACACACAGAAGAGAATTCAGGAGCCAGAATCAGTCCGACAAGACATAAATCTATCTCAGGGCTGCATTTAGAGTATTGTCAGGTGGCCCAGTTCTCACCAAGTTGGAAAGGGTGTCGATATAGACTTTGGAACATGGTCCCTGGCATGATGGAGGAGTCAGACATCTTCCATGGGAGAAAAAACGAAGGTGGGATGGCTCCCTCCTCTCGTTAATTTAGACAAATACTACATAAGGGTGAGGCACAAAAGGGAGGTAAGTTGTCCTAAACCATTCATTTATTCATTCAACTGGTTGGATGTCCTATCGCCAAAGCTCTGAAGGCAGGCTTCATACATGCAACGTGAAACAGAATACACTGAATCCAAGGCAAGGGATTGCCAGAAGGGCCCTGCTCACACACGCTGCTGCTGGCTAATTCTTGAGGATCCCGTTCCCTCCTGCACCACAACTCGCCTCTGTGAGCAAGGTTTCCCAGCCATCCCGATGGGTTTCTTAGGGCTGAAATGTCTACAGTGGAGGTGGAGAGCCAGGGAAGTGCACCCACGTCTAGATCCAATCCAAGAATAACTATGGACAAGAACAGCTCAATGTTGGAGGAGGAGGAGGAGGAGGAGATGAAGATGAAGATGATTCGATGGCAGGAAGAGCAGAAACAAGAAGTACTCTTTGCCCTGATCCTCCATAATATATTCATGGAGAGAAAAACCGGGAGCATAATCAAGAGCCTTTGCTTTCGTGCCACAGTGCTTTAGGTTTTCTGCAGCAGGGTGGACCACTTGTGACCTGCCAGATGCCTTAGCCTGCAGCTCCCACCAGTCCTAGCCAGTGTGGGATGGTGGTTCAGTTGAGGTTTCGGCCTGGGGAGCCAGGAGACCCATGTTCCAGTCCTTCCATGGTCATGGAGCTCACTGGTCATGTTGGGCCAGCCACAGACTCTCAGCCAAGTCTACTTCACAGGGCTTTTGTGCAGATAAAATGGAGCTAGCTAAGCTGCCTTCAGCTCCTCTCATGGGGAAAAATGGTGGGATAGAAATGCACCACCATCATCATCATCGGGAGGATGCAGACCCCTGTAGAAGAGCTCATTACGCTGAGAACTGGTCATCCCCACAAATGCTGCCCCAAACTTCACACACAGAACACATCCATGTTTGTACAGGCAGAAAAGTCGCATCTCCTTGGCATGAACTTCTAGTAATGTGGATGTTCAGTGGCTTCTATCACATCCCGTTGACGTCTCTCTGAAGCGTATTTTCTGAGCAAAGTTCCCTGAAATTCACCTCCTCCAAGAAAGATGGTCCCTTTGCTGAATTTTCTTCAGTGCTCCTCTACCTGTGCAGGTGGGACCTACCTGCTTAGGCTCTTTGAACTCCAGACGTCATAACTGTGCAGGGGTCCCATTCAGGTAATGCAGTGTGATTGCCTTTTGGGAAAATCTTTTCACTCGGTTCCCTCACAGACAGACCAATCCTGCCACCAGGGTCTCTCCATTCTCCTTTAGCGAAAACTGGAAAAAATAGCAGGAGAATTCTCAGTCCCATCTTCATTTCCTCATCAAACCATATTTTCATGGGATGGTTGAACTTTGGTGTCCTCCTAAAAGCTTAAAAGCCTTTTAGTGTTGTCTTTGGCTGGACCCTTTCTTCTTAATCAAGAGGTTTTGAGAAATTTCTTTCTATTCAGTTGCTGAAGGATTGTCCACATCCTTATCAGCAGCACTAATGGACACAGAAATCTTCTCATTATGGGAGCTGGCCTTCTGCCCCCCGGCATTCATGAGTTCATGGAACAGTAATACAAAAAGACACTTTCAGATTTATAATGATGACAAAGGCAGGCCCCTCTGTGTTTCTTCTGATCCCATGTGCTAAATTGGTTACTTTCACCAATGTTTTCGTTTTCAGCCTTGGGTTTCTTGGAGGAAAACTAGTGCAATGGAAAAGAGGGGAATGCAGAGAAGGTAATCCAAAAAGGATTTCCTGACAGTGCAATCCTATACTTGTCCCCTCTGTGCGATTCTATGGGCGTCTGTGCAGCATCCTTTCATATGTTCTCTGTGTTTCATGAATTGCCAGCCATCTTCCATTCCATCCTTGATGGAATCTGATCTTCCCCCTGTTTGGAAAAGTATACAAAAAGGCCCACTGCAATTTGCACAACTTTTGCTGGCGCATAATAACCTGCATATTTTTCTTAGCTCAGCCTATCAGCAATGAGCAGCATGCACAAGAAAAGCATCCTAAGACAGTGAAGGTTGTAGAGAGAGCAGAGGTTTAAAATGGTGCGTGTGCTTTTTCCTACATAAAATGGCCTATTTATTAGCAAATGTTTCAGTAACTTGTGTATTTTTATATGACTAAATTTGTGCTTATGTTAATTTTGGGTTACTATTACGGAGAAACTACTTTGTTCTGCTTTATGCCATCTTTCCTTTCAGGGTCTCAGGAAAGTTTAGTATTTATTTATTTAGAATATTTTTATCCTGTCCTATACAATTCAATTGTCTCAGGACAGCTTACAATATAAACAAACTATAGATACAAACAAAGAATATAATGACAAGATAAAATGTGGCTGAGGATATTAATATTAATAAAACCAGATTTAATTATTTAAGCTTTAAAATGTTGGGCAAATGAAAAGGTTTTTACCTGGCGCCGAAAAGCATATAAAGTTTGCACCAGGCGAATCTCTCTGGGGAGCACATTCCAATCTGTAAGTATCCCCCCCCCTTTTTAAAAAAATTCAGAAGAAAAAACCCCATAAATACAACACAACAATAATAATTTAACATACAGAAACTCAATTAATAATTAGAAAAGTAAATGATAAAGTGCCCCCACCACCCCAGAGACCAATACTACCTCCACTTAATTCACATATTATAACAATTAATAATATATAAAATACTTCAATTATATCCATATCCCCTCCAGAAATTCATATAATCTTGATTAGGTTTGCAACCTTTGCCTTCTATCAGTACTGCTTTTACAAACTCTTCCCAAATTTCCTCATATTTATTTGCTTTCGATAACCCTTTTTAAATTTTTATTTCTGTCATCAGTTTATCATTAATTACCATATTCCATATTTCATTATACCATTCATGCCTTTGCACCAATCGGTATGTATCAAAGGTAAGCATGGATGGTGACTTCTGAAGAACCTACACAAGAGTAGGGACCCACTGATAAAAGCCCCTGGAGTTGCTCTTCCATTTCACCTTTACAACCTGCTTATTCACCTGCCTTTGGCACCGACAATGCTGGTGGTAAGAAGGAACAAGAGGGATTAAACCCCTCGTTTTCCAGGGAAGTCAAGATGAACAGATGAGATATGAATTATAGATCCAAACAAGGATAAGTCTAAAAAAATTAAAGGGGTAAACTCCCCCCAAATGACTTTCATTATATGGAGACGTTGCCACTGGAAGATGCTTGGAGGTTTAAAAACCCAAAAGTTAGAGATTGTATCTTTTTTTCTGATAGACACCAAACATACTTCAAGGACTGATGTGTGTTGGCTATCAGAAACATTAATTATGAATTTGGATGATAACTGTGGCTAAAGTTGCCTTTAAATGGTAAGCAAAAGGAAGTTCAGTTACAGAAGAGTGGAAAAATAAGTTAGTGGATAAGCAATAAGGGTAAGACTAATTAACTATGTTAAAAGATAACCAGCCAGTTAAATTAATGACAAGTGTAAAGGGAATGGGATTTTTTGAGAAAAGTATTAGAGACTGATGCTGTACAGATGCTTTGTTGAAGAACTGCAATTTAGTAGAAATTTCAGTGAATTTTAACCAAGTTCTTTAAATACTGTGAGAGAGTAGAGAGGATAATGATTACTAACTTCCAGCAATTTACTGAATTACTAACTTTTATTTATTTGTTTGTTTGTTTTGTACTTGATTTTTTGTGTAGTATTTGTTTGAGATCCCTTGGTGTTTCTTTGCTATATTTTCTTTATTGTTTTATCTTTATTTCTCAAGCTTTACTCTTAATAAAAGAATAATTTAAAAAAGGAAAAAGATGACCGGACAAGGGATGACGGGCAACGAGAAAGCATCACACCATGGCAGAGTCTTGTCCATGATGGGGCCTTCAGATGGGGCCAAGATGCATGCCCAGTGAGGGACTGACCTGCTGAGGACACCAACTCCAACCAGGGTTCTTCTGGGCCTGATCCAGTGCAACCTGCCGGTCCACCTGGCCCAGGTGAAAACAGTGGAGGAGCTGCAGATGCCACTGCCTGCTTGACCACAGGCTCTTTGCCTGGATGAGAAAAAGGACAAGGAGCAACAGCAGCTGGTGACCATGGTGGTAGGAAGGTCAACTCACTGAGCGAATGGCACCGTGGAGGGTGCCTTGCACAGGGGCCTCCACAACATGCAACCAGTGCTGGGCCTTGGGAAGCATGCAGTGTCCCCTGCAGTGCTTATAACCTCACAGCAGCTCTGCGGTTCAGTCTCCACATTGCATTGTTGACTCACATCTTGCTGGCAGTAGTGACTGGACGCAGGTCTCCTTCAGGACCCAGGTCTCCTTCAAGATTGGGCTCAGACTGGATCCAGGTCTCCTTCAAGATTGGGCCCAGACTGGATCCAGGTCTCCTTCAAGATTGGACCCAGACTACATCCAGGTCTCCTTCAAGATTGGGCCCAGACTGGATCCAGGTCTCCTTCAAGATTGGGCCCAGACTGGATCCAGGTCTCCTTCAAGATTGGACCCAGACTACATCCAGGTCTCCTTCAAGATTGGGCCCAGACTGGATCCAGGTCTCCTTCAAGATTGGACCCAGACTGGATCCAGGTCTCCTTCAAGATTGGGCTCAGACTGGATCCAGGTCTCCTTCAAGATTGGACCCAGACTACATCCAGGTCTCCTTCAAGATTGGACCCAGACTGGATCCAGGTCTCCTTCAAGATTGGGCTCAGACTGGATCCAGGTCTCCTTCAAGATTGGACCCAGACTACATCCAGGTCTCCTTCAAGATTGGACCCAGACTGGATCCAGGTCTCCTTCAAGATTGGGCTCAGACTGGATCCAGGTCTCCTTCAAGATTGGATCCAGGTCTCCTTCAAGATTGAACTGAGATTGGATCCAGGTCTCCTTCAAGAGGCTTCAGGAGATACGGCAATGGTTTGGGGCTCGCATGAAGAGCAGGGGTTGGTCTCTGCAGCTGAAGACGCATGGCCAGTGGGCCCAGAGATAAGCCAGGAGGGACTCACTCAGCTACAGACATTCTGGGGAGACAAAATGAGCCTGTAGATGAAAAGAAGGAGGGTAGGTCTGCCTTTGCTAATCTCAGAGTGCAGTGACAGCGAAAGAGGGTGCAGGGCTCTAACCAACAGGCCTCTGGACAAGAGGCGCTGCCTTGGAGGCAGGCATTAGTTGTCTGAGTTCAGAAACCAAGAGGTTATTCAGCCGGGAATCAATTTCTGATCAATCAGCTACACTTAATGGCTCACATTCTAACCATGCTTGTTTCTTTGTGATTGATTTCTGCAACACGCTTCTTTGGTACCTTTAAGCCAGCATTAACTCAATAAAGCTTTTAGTTAGAAAGCCATTGTGTGGCTCTGCTTGGAAGGATGAAGGGCAGCCTGGATAATGAACTGCCTCTACATCCTTTTTACACAAATTAGTATGAAGCTAGAAGTCACCATGCTTGTATCCACCGTACTCGTGTATCGTGTTTTTCTCACCTGAACTACAGAACTTTACATTTCTCACTCTTGTAAAGAAGTTATTTGTTTGGGCTTGATTCACCCATCTTGAACCCTTTCCATGTCTTATTTCCAACCCATTCTTATATTCATTAACTTGCCTTCCATTCTTCCTAAACCATGAGAAGTTTTGCAAAAAATTAAAACAAAATAAAACCACATGCACTTTTGCACTCATTCAAAAACATGCACCTTTGCATGTGTGTTCGCATCACACCTGCGTGTTTAAGATTGTCACTGTTAGGCGCATTGTTCTGTGCTTTTCCCTTAATAGGTGCACGTTTTGTTTTCTTTCAACTGGAGAAACCAGGGCAAAAGTCAGAGAAGGGTGCCTTTTGAAAGATAGTCGAGCTCAGTTTGCATATCAGTTCAATGTCATATACTTTACATTGGCAATTCCAAAGGGAACCAAGCCAATCTCTCCACCGTCCTCAGATAATAGAGATGGTCCTGCTAAACAGAGACAATATGGGTGTTTGTAAAAATAGCCTCTCATCTCCTCACACAAGTGTATAAACTGCAGCTGCCTGAACAAAATAAATAAGCAGCAAGAAGTCCTTCAAATACCGCAGGGATGTTGAACCTCTTCTGGTCCAAAGGAAGAAAGCCATCTCAGAAGCACATTTCCAGCTGCAGGCAGAAGGGGGTGGAGCCGAATTCCCAACAGCTTAAAGCCCTTCTTGCTGGTAATTAAGTCTTTGGAGAGGCGTTTTAATTGTTTAGCATGGGGGCAAAATGTGCCAAAGGCAAGAAATCACAAATGATTGATGCCTGGAGAAAGGGGGCTGGAGACAGGGGAAAGAGAAATGCCCGAGGGACAGAGGAAGGCTTGGTCTTGACCTCGTGAAGCCCGAAAGGCCTGTAAGCACTGGATTTGATGGGAAAGAGTCTCCCTGCTTTACCCTTTTTTTCAAGATGGATATAATGATCATGTAATTCACAAAATATATGAGCCATTAAACCTCTGCGACATCTCTTCCCTGTGCTGAAGATTGTAAGTCGGATTAATGGGACCAATAAATCCGTTCCCACGGGGGAAGACTGTAACCAAAACAGCACAAAAAATGGGAAATGGCGGGAAATATAGCCCACCTGGTAGGTTTATGGCCTTTCCGAACACAGTAATCATTTAAAAGAGATGCTGATTGGAGCTGACACCAGGATCTGAACCGGAGGCTCATGGCGCATCATTTCAACCGGAGCACCAGGGGGTCTGTAAGATCCCATTTTGTGGCTCAGAGAGGAGATATTCATCCCATCTGCAGATGTTGCTCACTGCTTGCATGCTGCATGGATGAATGTAGAAACGGGGCTTGTGCAACAGAGCAACGAACGGAAACCTCATGCTGCAGGTTGCTGATGGCTTGGTTAGAGCAGGATGGCAGCGAGTCACTCTGGATGGGCCTGCAGATCTCTGGGAAATTTCCAGGAGACCGTCAGGGTGTTCTGGCTTCCAGTGGCTTAACAAAATGAGTCTCTAACACCTCCGGACACAAATAAAATTCTGGGATGAAAATGGCTTAGAAGAACCGGGAGTGGATTTCTGGGTGTGGAAGCAGTGTGAGCGTTACTGCATTCCGGGACTCCAAACAAGCCCCAGTTCTTAGAATTCCTTAAGCATTTTGCACCAGGCTGTCTGGAAGGGATAAATGAGGATATGTACACAACCTCAAATGTGAACGTAAGCAGGAAAGCATGTTCCCCCCGCACAACCTGTGTGCACTTTCTCGCACTTGCACTTGTGCTAGAAAAAAGCACATTTTTAAAAGTACACTTTAAAAAAACATGCATTTAAAAAGAAATCCCTTTTTCATTTCCACGCTTTATAGTGGAAAGTGAGCATTTCGGTGTGCCTTTTTTTCATGTGCATCAAAATGTGGCTTTTTCCCATTCAAATGAAATAAAATGAGAATGCTAATGAAGTGGGAAAAGCAGTGAAATAAACTTTGAGTCTGCATTTGGAGAATCTGGTGCTAGCAAAATTGCTTGCTTGCCCATCCCGAAGTCCAGTTGCTGGATCTCAGCATCCTAACAGAAAGAAAGGAAGGGTGAGCCCTCAGACTGAAGTCCGCCCATCCAAGGATTCGCAGATCTATGCCAGCCTGGGGTACTAAGGCCGCTGCGCTCGCCTCATCCACTACTCTGCCCGCATCTCTGATGCAGCTTCTGTTCTGTCTCTTAGGAGGAGCAGAAGCTGCAGGATTGGCTGACGCCCGACGCCCTCTCAGTCAAAACCGGTGCTCTGCTGTGTGGAGCCACAGCTACCTGTCTTCCTTTTCCCGGAAAACAGGAAGGCATCACCTTCCTCTGCATTCTGACAATATGAGGCAGATCAGTTTCTAGGAACCTCTCTGGGAAACCCATCCTCTTCCACAGCTTCCATGGGCACAGTAAGCTTTTTATTGTGAGTTTGTTCCTCTGCTTTCTAAGTGCAAAGACTCACCACTCTGGGTAAGGAATTACGCCTCCCCTCCATCCGTCCCTGGCTCTAAGCTAAGGCACGTTCATCCCTCCCCTTGAGATATACTGAACTTTTCAGGTGGCAGAACGTCACAGCTCACCTGCAATGGTTGCTGCCCATCTGTACGGAGAAGCACTTTCCAGATCGAGCATTCATTGCTATTTATTAGATTTATATCCCTCCCCTTTCTCTCTTTTTAAAGCAGCTTCCATCATTCTCCTCCTGCTCTCAGTCTAATCCCTGCAGCCCTGTGAGGTAGGCTGGGCTGAGAGTCTGTGACTGGCCCAAAGTCACCCAGAGGGCCCCCTGGCTGAGCGGGGACTAGAACCCAGATTGCCTGAGTCCCAGGCCTGTGTTCTTAACCACTCCACCACCCTGGCTCTCAGGCATTGTGTAGGACTCTCACACGTCTCTGAGGAAGACTCTGGGGCCAGGTTTTGCAATGCCTGAGGCCTTCTTGTGGCTGCCACCTGGGAATTTCTGTTTCTCCTGGTGGAGGAAGGCCTGCATGGTGCAGGCGAGTGCTCCAGGACTGAAAAGGACACACAGGACATACAAAAAAGGGGGGGGGGGCACAAACTTTATGTACAAAGTTTCATATACTCTAAAGCTTGTGTGTGTTTAAAGCCCCCCGTCTCCTAAGGACACCCCTATTCATAAAAAGAGGTGCATGGACAGGGCACTGGATTTTGCAAAAACTCTCAAGCAGATGGATTCATGGTGGGTCAGCAGAGAGTAGAGCCCATGGGGCGCCCAGCTGGGGGGATCCAATGCATGAGAGATCCCCAGGGCCACTCTGCTTCTGTTCCTGTGGCTGCCCCTGCACAGCCGGAGGACGGGAAGGTGTGTTTCCTGGGATTCAGGGCTCTAGCTGGAGTGGGCCACCCCAAACACCCCCTGCAGGTAAGATCGGAAAAGCCCCTGCCCCAAATCCTGGAGAGCCACTGCCAGCTCAGCATCAGCAACACGGGGCTAGATGAGACAGCGGTTGGTCCCCATAGGTGGCACCCACACACCACACGTGACTGTGTTGCAGCCTTGCTCCTGTCTGCCGGCAATCTGCTGAACTCTTGAGCAAGAGGAACCAGAAATTTTGCCGGTGCAGATCAGCCTAGCCGGGAGGAAGCTGCCACCAATATCCATGCTCACCACGACATGAGTTCTTCCCACTCTCCCTTCATCTCCCCCTGTTTCAGAGCACGGAGGCACCGAATTAGGAAACAGTAAGATAGTTGGAAGGAAAGGGTTATGGTAAAAGAAAAGAGGGGAATTGACTCGTGTTACTCTCTATATAGTATACAAGGAGAAATAACCATTCTAAACTAAGTGAGAATGATTTGGTTTCAAAATGGATGGTTTTGTCCATCTCAGTTTCTCTTTCGTTCAACCTTAATTTCATCCATTAGTTCATCCATCCCTTTTTCCTACAAAGAAACCAAGGAGACTTTCATAATACTCCTCTCCATTTTCTTGTACAACAATCCTGTGAAGTAGGTTGGTCTTCGAGTCAAGGACTGGCCCAAAGACACCCCATGAGCTTCATGACTGAGTGAGGACCCAAACTTGATTCTCTCAAGTCCCAGTTCAGCACTCTAACCATTGCACATTACTGGTTCTATTTGTTCCTCTGTTCCTTTGACCCCACGTTTCCCATCTAGCGAGCTTCAGGTTGAAGGAGGAGAGTTAGGAATGAAATCAGGGCTTGGGATTCTCCAGGACTTCAGGTGGGGTATCCCTGCTGTAAGATACAGGCTGCCCTACATCTTCTGTGAGAAGGGAGGCCGTCCTCCACTCAGCACCAGCCTTCACATCTCTCCGGAAAGTAGCCAGCAGCCTGCCTATGTTGACTGAGCCTCTATAGTTGAAGCGTTCAGAAAAGCAAACCGAAATGAATCAATGCCAGCAGGAAAGTCTGAACGGCAGACATGAGAATTGCCACAATTAGGAATGTTGTCTCAAAGGGAATTAGAGCAGTCCATTAATTATAATGCCTGAAAGGAAAATGAGCTGAAATTGAGAGGGGAAGGGAAAACATATCTGTAGCAAGACTGTAATATTAGCAGCGATGCCATAGAGGGATATACAATGGTAAACAAGAGAGTTGTGGACTGCAAAGGACGGGATTAAGCCATGCCCCCCGAAAGGATGGTGTCAAGGGTAACTATGCCGGGGGGACCACTGAGGTCCCAGTCCCCAGCAGGGACCCGTTGCAGGGAGCCCTGTTTTTGGCACCGCCCTTCTTCATCCTCTTCCTCCTCCTGATGGTGGCAACCTGCTTCTCCCTGCCAGACAACAGTGGCGGTGAAGGAGCAGGAGATGCCACCTGGGTTGACTTGGGTCCCTTGCAGGAAAATGGCAGGATACAAATATGATAAACAAACAAGCTTAGGCAGAGAATAGCAGTGAAATAGGGAACCAGAATTAACCAGTTCTCCCCTGTGAAGGTGATTAATCAGCTAATTAAGGAATGGCTTAAAGGGCTAATTCATTCCGAGAGAGAGAAGGAGGCAGCATTTACATTGGCAGAGCCAAGGGCCTTCACGGATTCCCTCTGCCCAGCTTTGTGTTGATTTCATATCTGGGGTACAAAGAGAGCGCAATTCCTGGGCAAGCACAAGAAGAAACAGGAGGCACAAGTAACTTGGCAGAGCAACCTGCTTTCTAATGTGGGTGCTGCCAGGTTTGGACAGACTTCAGGCTTGTGGGACCCACGTCACTGGGGCTGCTTTTGCTGGAAGACCAGCGTTTGGCAATGGGAGCCTGGTGCAGAAGACATATGCTTGAAAATGGAAAACCTGCTCTCAGGCATTTATTCTTTTGAGTTGTGGAATGGAATGGGGCTCATTGTTCCAGGGTACAGCAGAGGAATTTGAGGATGAAGCCCAGCATGGATCCAGGGCAATCAGACCCTGGATCATTCAAGGACCTCCCACCCAGTGGACAGAGTCTTACCAGAATTGTCATGAGCAGGTCTCCCCCACTTCTTTCCTCTGCAGTAGACTAAGAAGAAACCTTGGAAGCCCAGTCCTTTTCGAGCTTAACAGGTTCCAAAACAGCATAAATCAAAGTCTCCGAGAGAGGAAAGAAACATCCGCCCATCCAGACTTCCATCCTTTCAGAAAGCTCCTTACTCTACCTTCAGGGTGGCTCCTGCTGCTTGAGGAAAGTGGAAACACTGGGCACTTCATAATTGGCCCAGGCATTTCTCCTGTGCTATGGTAGCATCAAGGAAGACTGCCCTCATGTCCTCCCCATCCAGCTCTGAAATCTCCTTCCTCATCCAAGACAGGCTGGTTTCATGCCGTCTACCTTCACCTTGAAGATGCAAATCATCTGCCCCCTCCTCTCAAGCAGGTGGATCTATCTGAGAAGACTGTGATGTGCAAGAGGTGGACTTCCTTGTGTTATGGAAGATGAGTCCCTGGCAGAACCTCTATCACCCCAGCCGTGCAGAAGTCCCAGGCTACAAAATCAAGTGCAGGCCCTTTAAGAGTCTAGTCAGCTCCTTTGAGGAGGTTGAAGCAGACCACACTGCAATTCTTGGCAGGCCGCATAAGGCTTCAACTGGCCTTAGCTCACTGCTCAGACAACATGCTCCTATTGTTCTAACAGAAGAGCAGCCCAGCCAGAGAAAGTCGTTTGGAGTTATCCAAGGTGCTACTTCCTCCCTCTCTCAGTTGGCTGGGCTGTCTTGATCTTGCTACCAGCTTCTCTTGTGAGCTTCCAGAGAACACAGAATGAGATGAGCCAAAGCTGAGGGATGACTTCTACTCCCGCTGTAGTGAGAGTGGAAACCAGACTGTCGGCAAATTAATGGAGGTTCTACCCTTTCTCCACTAGCATGCTCGCCTTTCTCCATGGAATTGCTGGTTGCCTTTCGTAGTCAGATGAGTTCCTAAGCACAAGACTGGACTAAGTCATCCCGACATTCAGAGCAGACATCTTACAGAAGATTGCATGTGAAACTGATGGTCCGTCCATCCACAGCGAGGAGCTGCAGGGCACTTGGGCCTTGGTGCTTTCCCATGGGCAGCTCCCACTGACTTACGTTTTTGCAAAGTTCTGGCTTTTCTCTCATTTCCAGGCACATCCCTGAACCCCAAGCTCATGGCGGCGGCTTGGATGCTCTCGTGCGGTGCTGGTGTCTTATTCCAAGGACTTGTTTTTGTTTGTGGAGGGAGGGAAGGAAAGGGGAGAGGAACCTGTCACATGCTCTTATGCTCAGTCACATTCACACTTCTCTCATTCTTATCAGCTTGGCAGTTCTGCGGCAGGGCTGGGGGAGTGTGTGCGGTGGGTGGGGAGGGGCAATGAAAGGGGGCCTAAAGAACAGCATTGAAAAATAAAGCACAAACAACATTACGGAGTGCAGCAGCTGTGAAGGAGGAGAACGACGAGTGAGATGAGGGAAAGACGGATGAGGAGGCAGGCGTTAACTTGTTGGGTGCCGGTTGACTGTTTTGCTCGGAGCTGCCTGAGCATTCGCAGGTCGGTTTGAGACAGGAGGGGGAGAAACAAGTGCAGAGAGTTTGGCCACAACACCAGAGCTCTTTCGCTGCCAGGGACCGTGCCCTTCAGGTCAGGACTGCTCTGGAATCTGAGCTGAGCCAACATGTCTTGGAAGACCTTCTTCGGAGGAAAGGTCAGCGTTGCTTGGCTTTGCTTCTACAAGCACTCAAAGGAAGGCGGCCACATTGCACAATTTTCTTTAGATCTTTTCCACTTTGTGGGGACCAGACTGTTGGTCCAGCTACCGCTTCTGTTGCAGCCGCTCCCAGTTGTTGCATTTGAAGGGTTGTGTCCATTTTAAAAAGGTGCATGAGAAAAGGCCTATTTTTGGGAAAGGTGCATCAATGCGCTTCCATTAACGGAAGACGAAGGCCTGCATTTCAAAGATGTGCATGTGCATTTGGACAACCAAATTAACCAAAGCTAATTTTGCACTTTCAAGCAACAAGGGGAAGCAAAACCCAGGTACTCTTTGACATTCGTATGCCAATGTGTTTTCCCGCCAGATAGTCAGTTTTTAAAAATTACATGTTTTATAGAGAACAATATTTAAAATTGCACAGTGGATGAGTGCTGGTGACAAGGAACACGTGACTTTGCTGTCACAACCGGTGGTGACCCATTCAAAGAACTGATTCTTACCTATAAAATCTTATCCAGCTTGGGACCACACTTCTCTCCTATGACTCCATCCCCAGTCCACACACATACACACACACACACCTCTGACCATTTACTGAGATTTCCAGGCGAGGCCCTTCTTTTTTCAAGACCACTGCCTTCCAAGCTGCATTTGGTGGCAATCCAAGGAGGACCTTTTTGGTGGTTGCTCCCTGCCTGTGAACCCCCATGCCAAAAAAGACCCCTAGTTGGCCTTTGGTGTGTCCGTCCGTCCACTGAGCTGCCTGTTTCATTGTGCTTTAAATTGTTTTCATTGTTTTGAATGTATTTGCTTATTCTTGTTTGTAGAACACTCCATTAGTGATTGTAAACCACCTTTTTTTGGCAAAAAGGAGGGGCATGACTCACCTTTTTTAAAATTGAAAGATCAGAAAATTGCTTGACCCCAAAAGCATGTATCTTAGACAAAAAACCTGCACCCACAAATTCATGTATTGGGAGAAGCACACATGAAATACTTCTGAATCTTCATGTATCTGGTTTTTAAAAAATACTCAATGTTTAGGATGAGCCACACTTAAGACTGGAAAACTGAGAAAATGAAAGAAACCCAAAGTGACATGTGTATCCATCCCTAGAAGGAACAAAAAGAGCAAGGAGGGAGGGAAAGAAGAAAGAGGGATGAAGAACTATGTGGACATGACCCTTCACTTCTGACTGAGGCCAAAAGAATCCAAAGCTCACCCCACACATGCCGGGCTGAGTCCAGCACAGCAGATCAAATTTGCTCACAGGATCTCCTGCCGTACATCTGCCCAAAGGCAGCCTGCCATAAATCTAGGAAGAGGGGCACCACCGATCTCTGCCGTGGGCACCCAGGATGTTACCCTGCTTTTCAAGATGGTGTGAAGATGAACGAACACTTGAGGAGCCCTTTGAAAATAGAATGTGCTAAGTGCTATTAAGAGAAATCAAACCTGACACCGAGAGCAGCCCACGCATAATTTCTTTGAAAGCTGACAACGCAATGGCTGTCGCGGTCAGCAGATAATATGACAAACAATTCACCATATTAACGGCCTAGAGAGCAGTTCATTTTCTAGCTGTGATGTTTCATGAAACTTGCTTTTTCTTCCTCCCCCTGGCCTGCCTGTCCCTGCAACTCGCTCTTTTGAACTGTCACTTCTACTTAAAACCCTTTTTTCCATTCCACCCCATCGCCCTTTCTGGTGCAGCTTCATAGTACTTCAACTAACCAGCTCTTCTCAGTTCCTCTTCTCATTTCCTTTTACTCTTTTGTGCTTAACTTCTAACATTAAGTATCTCTGCAACCCAAGCTAGTTTTCCGACTCTGATCTTCTCCATAGCTCTTCAAATCTTGGATCATACCTGTTCTCGATATGAAGCGGAACAAAAATGGTTTGGTTCGTGTTTTGATGCAGATTGGCCTAACTCACACTTCCCAAACTAGTACACCAATTGCCAGTCAATATTTGCTCTTTTCTGAATTTTGGAGCATATACACAAAAATGCATGTTTAGTGAAAACAGTGTACAAAAACACCTTCTATTAGTATATTTTTAAAAGCTTGCACAAAGCTTCACAATTAGAAGGAATGTTCACAAAAATACACACACACTTGTGGATACAGAAATGTATCAACAATGCATACACATTTTTGTGGGGCTTAAAAAAAGAAAAGAAATTGGAATAATAAACTGAAGTAGAAACTGGGTGACATGGTTGGAAAGGTGGGGAAGTGAGTGCAACCGAACCTGACAGATTCATCCGTCCCAAATTGGGATCCTTTTAGGAATTCTTTAAGGCTGCTTTTTGTATGGAAAACTATGCACAGAACACTTCACCAAGGATTTAAATCCAGCGAGTTCATTCTTTCAAGCCACCTATGTGCATTAATGCAATGCTGCAGAAACCATTCCAATGCTGATATGTCTGTAGAACACATAACTGCACCCAGGTGCTCTTTTCAATAGTTTTTCCCCATGGGCTCACACACAAGAAACACTGCCAGAAAGCAAATTTCAACAGGTTTTTGCAGTAACACCTAAATTCTAGGGAGTGGACATTTTATAGCATCGTCCCCAGAGCTTTCCTCAGTAGTCTCTGGCATGGAAAAAAACCAAAAGACAGACAAACCCTTCACGTTTATCCTGAGTTGGCACTGCCCTTAGCTGCACCCTGTGATGGTGTCAGGGGAAGGGGGACGTCCCCCCATCCCGCTTCATTGCTTCCATCACCATGAACAGTCTTAGTCTGTAGTGCAACCCCTTTTATGCAGCCCTCGGTCTACAAATCGCAGGGCCACCGAACAGCTTCTTACAAAGGCTGAGCTGGACAGGGCAGCTGCCCCTTGAGCCGCAGGCATGGCGCGGACTGTCCCAGCCCGGGCAGGGAGCGGAGCCTTCCCCGCCACCCGGCACTACACCCCGGGCCCAGCTCGGCTTCTCCAGAGCCCCAGCTTCTGTGCCGGTAGTCCCCCCCCCCGCGGCTTCCTCCCATGCGCGCGCACACACGCACACAACACCCCCCCCCCGAGGCAATTCCTCTCCTCCTCGCCAACTCCCCACAGGGCATCCCTTCTCCCCGCGGGCGCTCCTCGTCCCAGGGTGGAACGGTGAGCTGTGCCCCCCATTAGACCCCTGGCCCGGCCTGCCTTTCTTGCCCCCGAGCCCCGTCCTCTCCCTGCCTCCCCGTCCACCTCAGCGTCCCCCCACCCCAGCCCTTGCTTCCTCTTTATACCCCCGGCGCCGCCCTGCCTCCGCCCTTCCATCCAGGTGTTCCCTCTCTGCGGAGGGAACCTGCACACCTGGGCGGGCAGTGCTTGGCCTCGCGTCTGCCTCCCCCACCCACCGCCGAAGGTCTTGATGCCCCCACAGCTCCCAGGTAGGAGATGGCTTCCTCACCGACCCTTCACATAGCTATTAATCCAAATCTATTTACATGAAACTCTCCAATAGCTTTTTTTGCATAACATTAAATGGTAAAATGCCACTGAAAGCATCATTTCCTAATATAGGGATTTGTAGCATTAAAATATGTGCCAGAGAAAGATATAGCACAAAAATAGTGGTTTGGAACTCTGAAACTTAGATTTGTAATGGACCTGGGATAGGTCTTTTTTTTTTTTTTTAAAGAAAACCTTCACCTAGTACCCAAAATAAGGTGCCTAGAAACTGTGGGGGGGGGGCATTCCACATCTGGGGTGCCACCATCGAGAAGGTCCCGCATTGCATTTCAGATGGTATCCTCGAGATATTTAGCTGGAGGTACTTAGTGAGTTCTTAATGGAATTTCAGTGAAGTCACAGCTAATTTTGCATATTGATTTCAGTGTGACCCAAGTGCAATTAACCTCGGTCCAGTCTGACCCCTTTGTTTATTATGTGCAGCTTCTCACGTCGTCAGCCACCTGGGAGGTTAAACAGAAAGGCAGGCTATAAATACTTTAGATTAGCTCTTTGCATGTTTAGACAGAAAGATCTTCGGCCAGCACGGTGGACTACAGCATGCTGTGAGTGGTATGACTTTTTCTCTCTGTAAACATGAATAGGATTGTATCCTAAATAAGATTATTCTGTGTACTGTTTATCTCAAAGTGCAGGAGCAAGTGTGCATGGAGTAAAAATAAAAACAACCCGGCACAAAATGACTCTTGAAATATTCATACCATCACAACAAGGGTGCTTTTTGCTGGGCATTCTCTATGTACATTTGCACTGAGAGAATGGAAAACCTATGGCCAAACTCACGCCAGCAACATCAAAACTAAGAATGAGGCCTTCATCACAGCAACGAAGCGGTGAGCTGCTTCTGATGGATAAGAGCATCCATGCCTCTTGCGGGACTCACTGAGCGGCAGGTGGCCACTTCTTGGTGACGTCCTTGGATGGATTCCACCCACTCTGTGTTGGCCATTGAATGCTCTGGGACAGGAGGGAGCACAAGAGGACTGCCTGCTTTGGTTGAGCCTTGCTTCAGCAACAGGATTTGGGGCTCTACATGTTTCGGTGTCTTTGGGGAGCAAAGGGGTCTTTGAACCCCACATCTGGTTTGTCCTTTCATAGAATCACAGAATAGTGGAGTGGGAAGGGGCCGTGAAGGCCACCCGGTTGCAGAACAGCAGTTTACACCGTCCCACTCAGGGGGCTGTCCAGTGATTCAGTGCAACCCAGAAACGGCACAAACAGTTCAGCATTCATACCTCTATCTCAGTTGTTGCCCCTGCATAGTAGAGTCAGAGCCATCTGCTCCCGTGACCGGCACGGCTTTGTTCCCAGACACAGGCAAAAGTGGCGATATGAGATTAATTGGGAACTGCAGAACATGTAATGTTTCAGCAGCCTTTGGGTTTACAGGAAGGTGTGGAGAGTCTGGGGGAGGGGGAGGAAAGCGTGGTGTGATCATCTTACGACTTTCTCCATGCATAATTTTTAATTGTCTCACATTCATTGGTATTTTTACACATGGAAAGTGATAAATGGGTCTTGCGTTAACAGAACATTGTTTGCAAATGAACCTCAATTGCTCGGTAGGTATGTGTGGAGTTCTGACACCTGTGTGTGTGTGTTTCTCAAACAAGTAAGTTAAAAAAAGAAAGAGAATTGCATCCAATTTCATGTTCAGGTATATCCCTAAAACGCATAAGCATTCTAATGGAAAAAGCATAATTAAGGTAAGCTGAAATATAAATGAGAAGGCTGCACATTGTGCTATGACTGGAATTTCATCCTGTGACAGAATGGCATAGTGCACAAAACAGATTATGAATTCATGGTTTCTGTCCTCTAGAATATCAAAAAGAAGAAAGAAAGCTTCGTTCTCCCAGTGCATAATTATCTGCTAGGCAGGACTGTGCTAATAGCAGCAAATGCTGCATCTTAAGAATTAGCTTGGAACAGAAAGGGACTAACCCCATGAGTCAACATCCCTGGAGGTAGACAAATCTATCAATGCTGATTTCTCATTTTATTAATCCATGTATTTATTACATTTTTTTTTGCCTGCTGCAAAGAAGCTAAGGATGATTGGTTGTGGTTGTGGTTGTTGTTGTGTAGCTATTTTTTGTTCCCTTGCAAGGAACCTGTGGGAGTTTCCATGATCTTCCTCCTCTTCGTTTTATGCTCACAACAAACCTGTCGGGTGGATTGCTGGAGGTTGCCCGTGGCTGGACAGGGACTCGAACCCAGGTCTCCCGGGTCCCAGTCCAACTCTGCAGTCATTGTACCATGCCAGGGCTCAGTTCATTCCAAATTTTCAAGTGCCCATGAAAATGTGCCAAGGCATGTTGTGCCCATTTTTCCAAATTTCTGCACACAATTTTGTCTACCATTCTTATCATGCAATAAAGGTTTCTAATACAAGAGCAATGGACCCAGTAGCACGAGGACTGGTCACTTGTGGCCTTCTAGGCTTATGGCACCCATCAGCCCTACCCAGAAAAGCCAGTAATGACCAATATTGGGAGTTGTGGGCCAGAATGTCTGAAAGGCTACAGGTTGCCCACCCCTGTAATAAAGGAAAAGTAATAGGAGATATAGGCAGGAATAATCTCAGAGGAGGGCAGATGGCAAAGGAGGCTTTCTTCAACTGAGTCAGGCAATTGGCCCATTGAGGATGGCATCGTCGGCTGACTGTTGCCCATCAGGGTTTTCAGAGACTGAAACTGGGCCTTCTACAGGCAAAGCATGTGCGCTATTGCTGAGCTACAGCTGTTCCAGATCTGAACCTCCAGCCCATGGGAGAAATCCAGACTACCTGGAGTCCCGAGCAAGCCCTCGCAGACACCCTAAATGGCCACATCCCGCTTTCCCCCGATGGCCAGTTGGTGGTGGTTTCCCAGAATCTGCACATCTTCCCAGTATAAGAAGTTGAAATGCCTCTCCTAAGGCTTAGTTCCTGGTAGGAAAAGCTTGAAGCCAAAATATACCAATGCATTGGGAGGCTTGTTTGCAAGGGGGCAGCCTACACATTTGTAAAATAAATAAATAAAATAAATATTGTCACATTGAGAGCCAGTGTGGCGCAGTGGTGAAGAGCACGGGACTGGGACTCAGGCGATTCGGGTTCGAGTCCCCGCTCGGCCATGGAGCCAACTGGGTGGCTTTGGGCCAGTCACAGACTCTCAGCCCAGCCTACCTCACAGGGCTGTTGTTGTGGGGATAAGATGGAGGAGGAGAACGACATAAGCTGCCTCGAGCCCTTTGTAGGAAAAAGGCAGGATATAAATCGGGAAATAAATAAATAAAGATACCCATGGAATGAGGCTCCTGATCACTTCTCCCAACCTGAATTCAGCACTCCTGCCAGGTGAGACAAGAGATTCAAATGTGCGAGTCTTGTCAGAGCCCAGGAGAAGGCTTCCCTGCCTTGAGGAATATCAGCTGCCAGGGAGCAGAGTATTCTGCAGCCCACCAGAGGAGTTGCTGCTATGGGCCTCCCTCTTCCACTGTCCCCTGAGCTCATCCACAAGTTCTCTTGCCCCCTGTGGGACTGTGCATGGGGCTGTGTCTGTGACATCAGTTGCTGGAGACCAGAAGGAATTGCCCTAGACACTCCTTGTACTAAAACGCTTCAGTGGGTTAAATAAACAAATATAATTCGGTTTGCACACAGTCACAACACAAGCGTGATTGAGTTTGGTCTTCATTGAATTTTCTTTTGATAGAGGGATTGTAGAGGGATATGATTTTCTCTGGATCCAGTGTTGTCATCCTCCTCAAATACAGAAGATGACACAGCTGAGATGGAAGCGCCTCTGAGGGAATTATTAGCCCTACCTCTCAAAACCTAAGTCAGGAGACGTTTCTTTCCCAAACTCTTCAGGTCCAGAAAACCACTTGAGCAGTTGCCCTCATAGCCGCTACACTGTCCCCATTGCCCCTACACTGAAGGCAATGGCACTTTCAGGGTGTAGACAGATCCTAATGGGATGAGGTCAACAAGACCATATTAGACAATCTTCAGAAGGCCTCTGCATCTCACTGAGACAACTGTTCTCCTTTACATGGATGAGCACATCCCAGCCTGTCCATTCCACTGTCCATGGCACTGACAGACTCTATTTTGCCTAGTTGTTACTATGTCCTCCCAATAAATACTTCTGCTTTACTTTCCCTTGCAGTCCTCAGGCTATGACAGGACAGGATGGAGGAGACCTTACAGGTTGCCCATTCCAGCCCCGTGCTTTATACAGGGAAGTCAGAGCTAGTGCCGCCAACAAATATTCAGTCTGTGCTTGAAGATTTTTAGCAAAGGAAAGCCCATCACCCCTCTAAGCAATTGGCTGTATTATTGAGCTGGCCTTACTATTATGAAGTTTAAGCTGTTGGATCAAGTTCATAAGAACTCTGTGGCAGCAGAAAACTAGGGTTTGTTTGTGCACCATCTAATTGGGGCAATTTCATGGGCTGTGATCATTTGAATCTACTCTACTCTTTATCAGAATTCTTGACCATATTTCCAAGATCACCATGTAGACCTCCCCCACAGTCTTTCCCCTTTATCCTTTCCTACAAGCCCCATTACCCTTTCAATGTATGTGCTGAATGTGCACAGGTGTTACATACCATCTGTTCAGAATCTTATAATTAACTTTGCCATGAGAAGCACTTAGAGAAATAATCACAGTTGGGGCTGTTTTTCCTGCATGTCAGCCCATTTCCTTGTCAGTCCTATACACGAATAGCAAATCCGTTCTCTGATTGTCATTCCTTATGTCATCAGGACAGCACAAACCATGCGTGAGAGGAAGGCATCAGCAGACTTTGGGAAATGCTGTGATTTACTGAAGTGTTAAAAAAGCACCAGGATGGGCACCCAGAGGACCCCAGCGAGGGCTGAGAATGCTCACTGGGCACAGAACATGGGGTGACTCTTGTTGGGGCTAGAAGAGAAAACGGAGGGGGGGGGTGAGAAATGGGACCGCGTCTCTTTGAAATGCAAACAGCTGGCTAGAATTCTAAAGAGAAGCACTTTACAATATAACTTTTTGTGGCAGGTCTCTCCAATGAATTCTGCTACCATTGATTCTGCTTCTTTTTCTCCCTTGAAATACCATCTTGTGTTTCCTGTGCGTGTGTTCCTTTTCATTTCTCTCATTTGGGCAGGGCTTCCATTCCCTGTACTGCTGATGACCTCTCTGATCTTGACTTGGCTTTCCTGACATGCAGTCCAGCTAAGCACCTGTTGTTATGTTTTGGAGTTCCACCAATGATTTTGAAGAGATGTGACCCTCCCAAGTTTCTCTTCCAACTTCCTTTTTTTCAGTTCTCTCCTTTTGGAGACATGTCCCCTTTTGAAATTAAATGGTGTGGCCTTGAACTTCCCTGCCCATGTTCCTCTTCCATACAAATGTGATACGATGTTGCTTCAATTGCACTTCTCAATCAATTTGACAGAATTTTCGTACTAGATCTTGGATGCCACCATCTAGGATAAAGTCTAGGGTCAACTATTCTCTGGTCTGTTCCATGACCAATGACTCCAAGACACAGGTGTTTTTAAGGACGAGTTGCCTCTTTCTCATGACCGGAAGATGAAGTTGATGTGCCGGTGACTAAAGTCAACCATCAGTATGCCACTTTCCCATTGAGATGCCTCTCCAATTTTGACCTCCCTCTCAAAATTGCCTTAAGAGCTTCTGCCACGGGGTGATTATAATATGCACCCTATAAACCACATTACATTTGGGGCCGGGTATGGTGACCCAATGGGGTGCATTATTAATGTTGGCAGTAGCCCGGATGGTTTATTTCCCCCTTCCCCCCATAAGGGTTTTTCTCATTAATTATTAATATGGTTTATTATTAATTAGACATGTCTTAATGGAGTTGAGCACCCATTCCTCATCATGCATGCTCCATCAAGCTCCAGACTTAGTTCCCTTCTGACGCTTTGTGAGGAAAAATGATGGCCACTATATTAAACTGGAGAACATTTGGAGAAAATTCTGCAGCTTGGCCAAGTTTTTCTAGGGAGGGTTAAGGAAAAAAAAACCAAACCCAAAATCTCACATGACATATTTTCTGAAATCTTTCTTTGGAGAAATTTCTGCTCGGCTCTAATGCGAAGCATATGTTCTTTGACTGAGCTACAAGCCCTTTCCCAGGCGAAATCTGTACGTTCTTTGTTTGTTTTTAATTTAATGTCCCTCATAGATTTCCAAGAGGAGCAAAAACTCCAGGGCAGCTGTCAAACTTTTGAATGCTATCAAAGATGCCACCAATGTTCCACTCCCCTTGTTAACAGATTTTGCCTCTGTGCTTGGTGTGTGATGCCAAAAATCATAACAGTACCGCCAGTCCCAGAAGACGTGCTAAAAAAATACAAGCCAAGTGACTCATTCCTTTTCTAAGTTCCCTGGCAAAAGCAGACTGTACAGAGCCAATCCATTCGATCAAGCTTTGAAATGTTTCAGGAATATCACATGTGCCTCAGAGAGCAGGTAGAGGTACATAATGAGACTTGTCCTCCTGTGTCCATTTGAGGCTTGGAAGAGTTGTGTCCACAGAAAAGAAAAAGATAACATAGAGAAACCGGGGAGGGGAGTGTACATGAAATCCCATCTGTGAAATGGGAAATAACACGAATCTCTCGCCAATTCAGCACTTTGAAAGGATGGAAAGGTCGAATTTACATTTCTGAAAAAAGTGGTTGTTTCTGTGTTCCATTTGCATCATTTTATGATGTAAAGGAGAAGCGCAGAAATTAGGGACAGATAACATTTTGGGACATGCTTACAGATCTGCCGGCTAAGAACCAGGCTGTGACCACAGGCCTTCTCATGTGGACAAAGATCCTATAGGACAGAGGGCCTTAGAAGCTCAGGAAATCACCTTCTACTGACTTCGACCTTTGGTTGACACCAGCCATGAGACGCACCAGGGCTGCAAGTGAGGGTCTTTCCCAGACCAGCCTGGGGAAGCTCCATGCAAACCATGGAGCCATCTCACTACGCCATGACCAGTCTCCAGCTGGGTCGTTAGTCTGACAAGATTATTTTTTTGTATCTATATGCGGGATTTTAATGATTGTAAGCTGTCCCGAGGCTTATGCGATGGGGGCGGCATATAAGCTGTCTGAATAAATACATACATACATACATACATACATAAATATGGAATGGGGGATCTGGTAACATGCCACTCTGCCCTTATGGGTACCCGTCAAGAGCAAGCTGTTTGCTAACACCAGCATCCCTTCACAACATAAATCCTGAATAATTCATCCTTCTCCAATGCACCACAGAGATGACTTGCAGACCAGTTGGTTTCCTTAAGCTTGTCCTACTTTCGGCTAGATTGCATCATCTGGTGCAGAACTTTCCTAGCAGGGAAAAATCCAAAGGGAACGTGTCAGCATTCAAGTTCACTGGAAAACACATTTGCTTCTCTGAAAGTCTTGATCCTGCATCCCGGTGTTTGTAGGCTGGTTGTGGGGTGGTTTCTGAGTGATTCCTGTATTTCTTGGATAAGATCTAGCCAACTTTTAAGCATTTTAAAAGGTTCCCTGGGCTTCCATGTGAGAGATGAAATTGTGTGCTTGTAACACATCAAAACCAATATGATTTCAACATGACTAGAGGTCAGACCTTCCCAACTTTGGGTCTCCAGATGTTGCAGCAGTAGAACTCCCAACTAAGAACGGCAAAGGGATTAGTTATACATTGAGCTAGCATGTCAACTCACCTTTGCTAAGCTGGAAAGGCGCAGGCCTGCGGCCAGATGGGTGACCACATGTGGAGGCCGAGCAGGGGGTTGGACTCAGTGGCCTTGTAGGCCCCTTTCAACTCTACTTCTATTCCCATTTTCCTCTGAACATACTGAACTGCATACTTGTAAGCCACCACGCAAACAAACTCAGCTATCCACTGAAGTTGGCATTTCTCCAAATCTTGCAACGAGGTTCACTATTTTTCCTTTTAATACATTAGGGGAAAGAACATTAATATGCACTAAAGAGACTTGCTTACAGAAATGCATACTGTATATTAGGGAGAAAAGGAATTTCAAATGCATGCATGAGGAGGAACGTCCTCTTCGACACTTAAGAACTTTGCATGCAAATGTTGTTGTTGTTGTTGTTGTTGTTACAACAGTCTCAATATTGGGGATGAGCCTAACATAAAACTGGGGATATTCATGCAGCCTAAGGCACATCATCCTCCACATGGGAAGAAATGGGAAAGTAAGAGTTTGGTTCCCCGCCCTCCACTGCCAGTTACACAGAAAGAATTGCACTGAGGTCAGAAACTTAATGGCAGGGAGGGGGAAAGAAGGTGTTCTGGTGGCAGGGAGAGGGTGAAAGTGTAGAGGCTGGATTGGACTAATCCTGACCCCCCTCCTCTTCCCCTGCGAAGCTCCCATGCTAGGTGCCCTGAAAATCCCGTCTAGTTACAGTGAAGGAGTTTGGGAAGCAAAGATGGCGGAAGGCTTTGTGGGTCCAAACAGCCCCTTGAAACGGGCTCAGAAGCACTCAGGCAACTCGTGTAGATGAACCAGCTCGAGGGTGTTATGCTTAGGCTTTCTTGTCCCCGTTGCCAACCTGGCCTCCATATTTTGCAGGAACAGCACTTTGGTCTGACCCAGCAGTGGGTCCTCGTGAGCCCATGGATCAGGCTGGGTTCCGGAGCGGCCACTTGGCTTCTCATTGTTCTTGTTGCTTTTATAGAAAGGACCTTTCTCTCCTCCTGCTCAACCAATATGAGCATTTGCATCAGATTACAAGATTTTCCATGAAGAAAGCACTGCCGGCTGCAGAACATGCCAAGCATTAATCAAGCTGGCGTTCTGGGCGAACAGCAAAACATTTTCTTAAGTGCAATGTTTCCTGTACCTAGATATTATTATTCCTTTTTGGGGCGGGTGGAGGGTCTTCCACACTCCGAAGGAATTACTGCAGACACACTGTGGTTTAACATGAGAAAGCAACAGAGGAGAGCCACGGGAGGGGAGGCAATTGCAAAGAAAGACACTAAAGCTGAGTGCAAGTAGCTTCTTGTTCTCCACCTATTTGTGAACAGAAAAGTTGTGAAGTAGGAGAACCAGGGAAGGCAGAAATCCTCAAGAGTTTCTCATGGATGGAGCCCATTGTTAGCCATGGCGATACGTCCTTCTTTTCCTCTAAGAGGCGGGGTGCCGGGTGCCGGGGGCAGGGGGTTGCTTCCAGGGACATCAGCCACAGGTATATTGGCAACCTGGCCACAGTTTTGTATCCCCCACAATGCCCTGGGCCTGGTGTTGTTCCTGAGCACTCTGGGTAGGAAAAGACAGCCAACAGCATGCAGGCAGGCACACACTCAGCGGCTGAAAGTCTTAGGAGAACAGTCTGCAAGGCTGTCTTCCATTTCTAGGGAAGGTGAAGTGAGAAGAAGAAAAGTCTCAGCCAGTTCCTCAGAAGCCCTCCAGAAGTGTTGGACTAAACTCCTGCATTGCCTGAGTGCTGAGCACGCTGGCCTGTGTGGCTGAGAGCAGTAGAGGCTGCCCACTTCAGCCCTTGGGCCAGATGCACGCACCTTGGGATCCTTCCCTGAGTGAGTCCACCTTCTCATTGCCACTGTCACAAGCTGCCGTTGCTCCTCCTCCTCTTCCTCATCATGGCCACCACTCGGCTTACTGGAGAGCGGGTGGGCAGTAACAGCTACTGCTTCCGCTTCTCGCCAGCAGCGTGATCTCAGCCTTGCCGTTGAGGTTCTGCTGGGGTTTGGGGCCTTGGCATGTGCCCAGCCAAACCTACCCCTGACACCAACCCTGGGCATAGTCTCGGAGGACCCAAGGACACAGCCAGCCCAAAACATGTTGGTGTCCTCTCCCTTTGCACCAACAGAAGCTGACTTGTTGGGCAAGTGAATCACTGCCCATCACTAATGATGGGGCATCGTCACTGAACCTGAGGACAGCAGGCTAGTGCAGGGGGCACAAGGAAGGCTGTGTGGGGCACAAGTCTCTCCTGGAAGCTTTGCTGCCGTCTCCCAATAATAGCACCCACCCCCCGCCAAAGGGCAGAAACTCGCCTAGGCTGCAGTAGAACAGTGGAAGACATGCGTGCAATATAGTGGGCACAGCACCACTCCACACGCCAGTGAATTGAGGCCCATGGTACCCGCAGCAGGATGTATTTATGTCATCACATTAAAGCATGTATTTTTACTTGGAAGAATTCAAATGTTCTATTGATGTCACCATTATCATATGAATAGAAGTGATGCTATACTGGAAGGTATTTACTATGCAGGTAAAAGAGGGAAAATAAAAGGCTAAACAGATGAGTCCACCATAATTTCATGCTGGGATGCGTCCTGTCCTCTCATTCTGCACTGCGTGCATTGCTACTGGGCATGTCCTCTGATTCCACGAACCCCTCAATGCTGCCATCAGATGGATGGGCGAATGTGATTGCCAAGGGGCATGGGCAGCCGTGTCGCGTGGCATGGCTTCTCCCGGCCGGATCATCCCAGATGCTGCTTCAGGAATGGTTCTCCTCTTTGAATGTTCCCCTAGGAAATCGTCCATTTTGTATCCCCTCATTGGCTGGGATCAATTTGCCAAGAAAGCACCCCTAATGAAGGCAGAGAATGGCACATGAGACGGGGCAGAGCGGCAGTGAATGACTTTCATAGAATGCTAGAATCAGAAGGGGCCAGAGGGACATCATGTCAACCACCGTGACCAGTGCGAGACTCCCAGTGAATCTATCCTTCTCAGATGGCTATCTCCTGTCTTCACTGAAGGTCAGCACCACAGTCCTGCCAGTAAATGGGAGTGCGTGAGAAGGGCAAGGACAAGGACAAGAAGAATTAAGGACCTCCCTTGCCAAACTCCTCTGCCAATTCCTATTTGCCCTCCCTGGGAGCTTGGCTGCTTGTACCCCAGAGTCGCTAGAGCAATCACACCCCTCCCTTTCCGTTGCAGCTCTGAGGAGCACGTGGCCTCTTCGAAGAGGCTGTTTGCTGGGCTGGTGCAGGCCCCTCACCGCTTTGCCTCTGCCTGCCTTTGTCTCCTTGCTGTTCCTGGGAGCTTGGCTGCTTGTGTCCCAGAGGCCCTCGACCAGCTGGGGCAGCTTCCTCTGATCTGCTCAGCTTGGAGCCAGGAGCCAGAACGGTGAGACGATGCATCCTTGTTACAGCTCTGGCTAGAGAAGCAAAGGTCCATTTGGGGACTTAACAGTTTGGCCAGAACGAAATGGAGTCATGTGTTACAGTAATGCTTTCATGAGGAAATGGACCATGCATTTAATGCCTCCTATTATGACCAAGCCTATTCTGAGTAAGAGGAGAGCCTCGGCATGAAATTGTTTTAGATAATCGTAGGATCCTTTAAAGGCAGCCACAATGTCCGTCTGGACTGAAGTATCTGAACTATGCAGGGCACCGCAACTCCCAAGGATGTATGCTTCTGATCCTCCAAGGCATCCCAAAACTGTTTCTCCCAGCCTTTCCCACAATCCTCTTCAACTTCCTCCTCAGTGCTATTTCTGCAGAATTCAGGACCTTTTCTCTCTCAATGTAGCCAGGCTTCAAAGGCATCGAAGAATCAGGAGGAAGGGGTGGCACTGGAGCACTTAGCTGAAAGGTAGAGGCCAGGAAAGTGAGGAGCACCAGACACGTTCAAGTTCAGTGAGAAACTCAGTCAAGTGTCAGTTGAGAAACTCTGTCGAGTCAAGATGGGTAGGTGCAAGCCAAACGCCAGTCCAATCCTATGGTGTCAGGTAAAAAGGCTAGACCAGCTGAGAAGCATCAGACATTCTCTGCCATTGGTCCACACACAGCAAGAACCACCCTGGAGACGGAGAACACCTTTGACTTGGAAAGGAAGGGAGCGATTTAGCCTGGAATCAACTTCTCCTCTCTAACTTGCATTTCCTCAGTAGCCAGTATTCTAACTGCGCTTGTGTCTACTATTCTCAGCTCTGCAATAGTCTTCTTCTGCATTACAAAGCCGTCCTGGCCAGCTTAAGATGATAAAGTTGAGAAACGACCACCCCCATGGATGGAGAAGCGCACTGCTTTCGGAAAGGGAGGCGTAGATCTTCTGCTGCATTGGAGCAGGGGGCATGAACGGCTCCCTTGAGCACAAGTCAGCCTCCACGCTCCCCTCCTTTCCCCTCGATTTGAGAGAAATGCGCCTGAGCATTTCTTGTACCATGATCCTTACCTGAATGCCGCCGCTCTTGCCGTTATTGTAGGAGAAATTGCATCAACCTCAACGTCTCCTCCGAGTCTGGAAAGGCTCTTGGTCCTGGAGGGGGACAGCCATTCCTGGGCCCTCTTCTCCCAGCACCTGCAGAAACCTTCCAAAGATGGAAGCCGTTGGAAGGAAGCGCTGCAGAGCTGCACAGAGGCATGCTCTATTGGTTGATCTTTTTATTTAACAAGGATTTTTAGGCTGCCTTTAAAGGCAGAGCCAGATGATAAAACGTTATCAAGATCTGTAGGGAATTGGATTCAGTAAGGAAGGTTTCGCAAGCAGCACGGGGCTGGCAAAACTGTGTGCCAGACATGCTGAATCTCCGTCAGCCTAAGGATGAGCCCCGTTTTGGAGACGCTCCTGGGGCCACACGCCAGGGGTGGGCAGGCCAGGTGCAAAAGGAGTGGGGCAACATAATCCAACCACGCTTCTGTTTTAGTGTAAAGCTCTTGCTGGCAGTAACAGCACCGCAGGAGAAGCATTTTGGTCTTTTAGAACTGAGGGAGCCGCACATAAACTGAGAAAACCACGATATTATTATTGGTTGGGGGAGAGGGAGGGAGGCCAGCTGGAGAACCCCAGGGGGGCAGATTTAGGATCCCAGGAGTGCCAGGTGTGGCCCCTGAGCCGGAGGCTTTGCATCTCCCCTTTCAGGATGCATTTGCTCCTGGGCTTCCCAGGTCCAAGGTGAATTAGATCGCATGGCTTTGGATTCAAGTCCTGGAGCGAGGAGTGGAGCCAAGCAACACCTGCGGGGCAGAGCTGAATCAACGTGAAGCAGGGCAAATAGGCAGCGTTCTCACTCAGGCAAGCAGGAGGTGCCCTGCCTTCTCCGCCATGAGCCCCCCTCTCCCTGGGCATCCTAAGAAACTCTCCGAAAGATAACGCACCCGGAGGTCAAGGATAAGCCAGCCAACCACCTTGGGGCCCATGTAGGATTTTTTTTTTCTTGAGGATCCACATTGTGGGGGCAAATCTGGGAGAAGCAGCGGGATGGAAATGCGTTGCTTCCTATCCAAGCAAAGTGCTCCCAACCTGGTCCAAAGCCTGCTGCATTTACACTGCAGTTTTTGAACGGGTTACATCACACATTTAAACTAGGTTGTCCCATAGCTCTTGTCCTCATAGAGGTGCTACGACGAAGGAGATCTCCTTGGCCTTGATCAGCTGAGGGCCCGAGAACCCTCCACCGCATCTTCAGGCAGGGCACGCCACAGCTTAAGCACACGAGGCAGTGAAGGGAATTTCTGTCCTAAAATCCATGGATACCAGGTTTGTCACCTCACTGAGATGGGGCAGGCAACCCAGCACCCCTTTCTGCCCGCCATGCCTGAATGCATCCATTCTCCATGCTTGCTGTAGTCCTCCTGCTTCTCAGATAAAAAGCCCAAGATGCTTTAGCGGATCCTTGCAGGGAATTTGCTGGCTCAAGGATTTCCTCGCAGCGAGAGAACCTGAGGGAAGATTCCTTTAGGCGATCTATTTCTCCAGCGATCCACCTGGCGCCTTATCTTGGTTGGCTGACATACAAGACAGCTGCTGAAGGCTGGCTCTGCCATCAGTTAAAGGCATTATGTGTGTGGAATAGCTACAGCTTGATGGGACTATTTTCCCCCATAGCTAAATAATTTTTGTTGCGGGGAGGCTTCTGAGCAGCATAACAAAAGATTAACATACACTACAGAAAATCGGGTTAGTAAATCGGCAGCTGTTCAAACATTTTGTCCTATAATCAGGGACAATATAGAAGCAGAGCAAGTGAGGTGGGGTCTCCTGGGCCATCTAGTCTGACCCTCGGCTCCAGCCAGCTCCACTCATGACACGTCTACCATATGCATGTCCAAAGACAAAATGTCTTTTATGTCAGTGGGGTCCTCCTCCGTTACAGCTTTTCTTCCGCACCTTTTAGGCTCCATCCATAGCACTGAACTGCACCCTCAAAATAGGTTCCCCATCATACAGCGTGATGGATAGCTCCTATACAGCTGAAAAGAAAAGCTGCCATGACTGAGGAACCCCTTAAGCTCCGTTGTGGTTAGTGCTTCTAGAATTTTGTTTAAACTCTAGAGAATTTTACGTCACTATGCTTTCAATATGAATCTACCCTAATTCACAGCATTCGCATTTGGGAGAGAAAAGCTGAGATCTAAAACATGTGAATGTGGGAGAGCCAAAGAGAAACAGGTCACAGGTCTTGCACTTGCTCTTCAAAGCTTGCCTTTAAGTCCTTGGTATTCAGCCACAATAGTGTGGAATTCAGGCTGCCATCTCTTTTTCCACCCCAGACAGGCATCCGTCTTTCACAGTTCTCAGCTGCGGGTAGACCATGGTCTTCTCCAACTGGGGAAGCTCTGTGGCTATTGAATTTTGGTTGGTGAGGTGGGTGGGAAGTTGCGTTCCATTCCTGATGAGAAAAATGTGCCCAAGTTTGCAAAGTTCTTCAGATGCAAGAATGATTCCTTTAAAAAATAATAATTCTAATACTGAAGAAACTGAAATCAACAGATTCACTCATCCTGGGTGTTCAGGGATAGATTTTCAGGGGTGAATAATGTCGCCATTTTCTTCTGCAGATGTTCTTTCTGTGTTACCCTGGAGGGAAAGGCGAGACAAAGGCTGAATTCCTTTGATGAGGAGATGAGGTCCTTGGCTGTACAAGAGGAAATTTTTAAAAGATGGGGTGGAGTTTCAGAAAAGCTCACTTAAGAGTTACTCAGTTCAATTCAAAGTCTGACATGGAGGAAATTGTGGGGAGAGATACTGAGGCACACTGGCTTGGTTACAGACTTTAGAAACAATAATTCCTTTTTATCTCTAGGACATGTTTATGAAGGTCAGGCAGCTCCACTATATTGCTCACCATCGCCTTGCAGAAAAACAAGCAAGAAATGAGGTGACTTAATGGAACCACTTGAAAATCAGATTCCTCCAAGTAATTTAGGTCAACCATCCATCATCAGCTTTAAGATGTCTCAGTTCAATTCTGCATGGTGCACATTGGGGCGGGGGTGGGGGGAACCACACTGTTGATAATAATCCCTCTCCCCCACAATGATCCAGATCTAATGATCCGTATTTGTTGTGCAACCTGAGGTTTAATTTAAGCAAGCGATCCGAATTCACAAGTGTAGATTTGGCTGGGAGGTATGAAAAATAAAAACAGAGTGGCCTAAAGAATGTTTAGAGTGCCATTTTCTCAACACAGAAAAAAAGGATTTCTCCTGCTGAACTCCCTTTTTTCATCACTCAAGAGAAAAGCTCTTATCTCTGATCAGCTGCAAATCAGAGATAAGAGCTTTTCCTTGTTTGGGAAAGAGGGCAGAACCTTGGAAAGGAAAATGTTGAGTGATTCAGTCCTGCTACTTCTGATTGCTTACTTCTGAGTAGGTTTAACATCAGTAACATCAACATTTTGTTCCCACCCACCTTTCTTTGTCTGGAGAGCAGCACTTGTGAAAGGGACCTCAGGGTAGTGGTTGACCACAGGCTAAACATGAGTCAGCAGTGTGATGCGGTGGTCAAGAGGGCGAATGCCACCCTTGGTTGCATAGCCAGAAGTGTGGCTTCTAGATCAAGAGAGGTATTACTACCACTCTACATGACTCTGGTGCGCAGTTTTGGGCCCCTCATTACAAAAATGTGTTCAGTTTTGGGCCCCTCATTACAGAAATGATATAGCCAGGTTGGAGTCAGTGCAGTGTAGGGCCACAAGGATGGTGGCTGGTTTGCAGGGGATGCCGTATGAGGCGAGACTGAGGGAACTGGGTCTCTTCAGCCTGGAGAAGAGAGGACTCTGAGGAGATATATTGGCGACATACAGGTATGTGAGGGGGTGTCACATGCAGATGGGTACAGACCTGTTCTCCCCAGCAGAGGAGGCCAGGATGCGCTCCAACGGAGCAAAGCTCAGGGAACCCAGGTTCCATTTGGATGCCAGGAAGCACTTCCTGACAGTCTGGACCCCGAAGGCGTGGAATGGGCTTCCACGGGAGGTCGTTGAGGCCCCATCGGTGAGGGTGTTCAAAGACAGGCTGGACATGCACATGGTGGACATGTCATGAGCGGAGCCGGCTGGTGCCAGAGGACAGACTAGATGGCCCGGGAGGCCCCTTCTGACTCGCTCTGTTTCTATGTTTCTATGTGCTTTGCTGAAATGCAGCCTCTGAGACCATTCCCAGTTTGGATTCCCATCCTTGGGCTGCAAAGTATTCCCCCACCCCTGAGCTAGGGATACAGTTCTCCAGGCTACAAAGGTGTGACTACCAAGATGCGATGCAGCACTGTAGAAGTCATGGCGGGTTCCTACCCCAAAGAAAGAAGGTTCTCTCTCATGCTCTTTCACTGTGCTCTTTCCCCCCTGAAGAGGCACCCCAAGTTTTATGGGCACCAGAAGGGAAGCTGGTAACTGAACTGATCATTGTTTCAGTCTTGCAGCACCTAATTGGAAACAATGCAAATGGGATGGCCTTCAAACTTGTCCACCTGCGGCAAGCTCACCATCTGGATGGGAGCCCGTGTAGCCATCAGTATTTCAAGAATGAATGAAAAACACACAGATGCAGTCACCCAGGGCACAATCTCATGTATTTTCAGTGGCAAAAGTCCAGTAATTTCCAGCCTCCTCCAGCCAGTGTGGGAGGTTACAGAATGCTGGAAATTGTGAGACTTTCCCCCTCGTCTGAGCATGCAGAATCCTTTTGGTTCTTTGCTGGACTTCAGCTATCCAAATTCTAGCCTAGTTTTTTGCTTCTGTGTTGCTAAGACAGTGAACCCCAAATGGGTGCCATTCCTAAATCACAATACCTTTCCCAGTTCAGTTTGATTGGCGTTCATATATTTAGTGAAATAAAATAGCAAAGAACTCGGAATTCATGTTTTTTGCTCCCTTGTAGCCAAAAACATTTCCCCACCTCAGTCTGTATCTGCTAGAATGATTTTTAAGTGTCTCTTTGTCCTCCCAGTAGAGTGAAAAAGCTTGTTGGATGGATTTCTTTTTGCTTTGTACCTAGTTTGATTGTGGATGTTGAAAGCCTTTCAATTAGGGTTTCTGAACTTGAAATGCATTGCTTCTTGTGCTGCTTGTTAAAACACATATCATTTTGGCCAACGTACATTAATTGACTTGCCAAGGAAAGCTGCGCTCAGCTTAGAATCTGCCATCCAGCTCCATGGCTCGATTATAGAATTAAAATGCCCTGGCTGTTAGTCGGTTTGTTTTTAAACGCCGACATTTCCTTTGCAGCTTTTGTGCAATGAGATACTTCAATGGCTACACTGAGCATTCTGCACATTCTCTCCGATTTTCACGGTGCATCAATTGGACGTGGCTCAGAGTTTTGTGGGGGTCTTTCCAAAGATCTAAAATGAGAATGCGGCCCCTACAGCCTGGAGGCCGACTCTAGCTCTCCGGGGACCCCAAACTGGCCTTTGGTGATCCCCAAGGTGGTCCCCTCTCTTTTCCCTCCAGACATCCGTCTTTGGGTGGGTTCCCAGCATTTGGCCAATTGGTTTGTTATCTCTTCAAAAGGGTTGAGACAACTCTCCTAAGACTTCATTCGTGGAAGCAAGGATCTTAAAATGAGCTAGGATTTTTCTCTCACCCCTCTGCCTTGGGCCCCTCTTTTTGGCCTTCAGCCCACCCTGCCGCTGGAACCCAGCTCCTGAAGGCTTCTCCAGAAGGAAATGTGGTCTCTGGGTGCCGTGAAGCTTTAAAGCATGGAACAAGCGTTAGAGCTGGGGATCCAGAGCCCCCTTGGAAACTGGCTGGGCTAGCAGCTCTCATCCTGGACAGGGTTGCACCCATGTGGGTGGTGGACCTTAGATCCTCCACCCCAGAAAGGTGATGTGCCGCAGCAGTCGGAGCCCAGCCGGGGCTGCAGAGACAGAGGTTCGAGTCCTCGTTTGGCCTTGGATCCCACAGGGTGACCTCAGACCAGTGTTGGGAACTGCTGACCTCTTCCCTCTATAGCTCTGTTTGCCCACTGGCCGAGAAGAAGATGCCACTCAGACCTGCACGCCGATTATGCTCTCTGCTGGAGCCCTGGGTTGCTGGGTCCTGCTCTGCTCTGACCTGATCTTAAGCAGGGGAGATGCAGGTCACGCTCCGAAGAGAAGACAGAGAGGAAGGGATGGGTGCTGTGGGAAGCAAAGCACTGTGGCTGCACAGCATCCCTGGGATGCCTGAGGATGGCCGGCTCGAGGATGGAGTAGGCTATGACAGCCCAGAGGGAAAAGGAGGGGAAAATGGGAAATGGGGGACCACATTTTTTCTATGGGGGTGCTTTTATTTTTGGGGAGAACAAGTGTGCCTGTGTGAGTAATTGCACTCTCCCCATTTTTCCTGGAGTGCCACATATCTATTTGGGAATGGAGGAGCAAGCTATGTGGTGTTGGCACTTCTGTCCAACAACTTCTGCCTACCCGAAACCCTTCTCTGCATTGCAAGAGTGTGCTCCCTCAGGCAGCTGCATTATTCCGCCTATTTGGGGGGTTTACCCTGCTGAAGGCTCGTGTGTGTGTGTGTGTGTGTGTGTGTGTGTGCACACGTGAGCCAGAAGAGGACTTCTGCAGTGAGGACACGTAGAAAGAGCTGCTGAGATAGTTGCTTGGTGCCTTCCCACACAGTTGTTCCAATCATGTGGGGAAAGAGTAATGGAGTACCAGAGTTGAAATGGGCCAAGAAGGCCCTCAGGTCCAACCCCCTGCTCAGGCCAGGGCTCCAAGTTAAACCGTCCTCCCAGAGGGCTGTCCAGGTGCACCTTGAATGCCTCACGTGTGGGAGAGCCCACCACCTCCCTAGCTCACGGGTCCCGTTGTCGTACTGCTCTAACAGCCTGGAAGGTCTTCCTGATAGTCAACCCAAACCTGGCTTCCTGTAATTTGAGCCCGTTATTCTGTGTCCTGCACTCTGGATTGATCAAGAAGAGATCCTGTCCCTCCTCTTGTGACAGCCTTTCAAATACTTGAAGGGTGCTGTCCTATTTCCCCTCAGCCTTCTCTTTTCATGGCTAAACATGTCCAGCTCCTTCAATCTCTCCTCACAGGGCCTTGCTCCCTGTGCGCGGATCATCCCTGTTGCCCTCCTCTGAAGCTTGTCTGCATCCTTCTTAGCAGTGGTGCCCAGAACTGGACACAGTACTCCAGATGAGGCCTAGCCAGTGCTGAATAAAAGGGAACCAGTATTTCACAGGATTTGGAAGAGAGACTTCTAGTAATGCAGCCTGGAAAAGTCCGTTCCCAAATACATGTCTCCCCTTAAACGATCCCTCCCAGTTTAGGGAAAGCCCATCCTATTCCCATTACCTCCTGGGTGGGGGTGGGGGAGGCGGGGAGCGAGCACAGATTGGTAGCTAAAGAGGGGCTGGCACAGAAAAGGGAGGCTTTGTGAGCCCGGGATGATAAATACAACATCTGTTGCCATCATAAACTGGATCACTGTCATCTCCAAAGAATAATCTGCCAGGTTGAGCTGCAAGCGCAGGCCACAAAATGACACAACTATTGTATTATTGCTCTGGATTTGTGCTGAATGTTATCCAAACGTTCCAAGCAATCCACATACAGTATCTTGTAATCCTTACCAGAACCCCGTAAGGTGATTCAGTGTTATTATCCTCATCACATCGGCTAAGAGTGCACACAGGTGAACCTGCCTGCCTGGGATGAGGCAGGTGGGGAAGGCTCGTGCGTGGCAGCTGGTTCTTCTTGGGAACAGAGCCCGGCCATCTAAACATCAGGCAGTGGGTGAGTGTTTCGACTTATCTACTCGATGGGCTCCCTAAATACTCAGAAATCAACGTATATACATGTATAAAAGAAATGTATAAAAACCAGAGACACCCAGGCACCGTGAGCTTCCAGGATACAGTAATGATGTGGTATAAGTGATGGGATAGAAAAGGGGGAATTGAGGGGAAATTCCCTTAACATTTCATAGTCAATATGATTCAATGAGCAACTCTATGCTACCCATCCTCATTGCACAGAAGCCTCTGAAACTGAAGGCTTACACCCATCCAATTCAAGCTGTGGGCCTCTTCATCCCTGCCCCACATGTCTTGCACCCTGTATTTCATCCAGATGACCATTTTTGGAGGGGGAGGAAGGGGGCTGGAGTCCTGTCCCCATCTCCCTGCTCCTGGTAGAACCCATTAGTCTTCTCCAGGGTCGGTTTCTGACTTCGGAGGTGCCGTCTGCATGGATCTTTCCAGGTCAGCTGCAAGTGGGGTGGCGTATGCCCCAAATAATCCTACTGCCCCCCAGATAAAGATGGGAGACATAGGATTGGGCCCATACGCCACTAATGATTTCAGCAATGAAGAGAGCTTAGCCTCTTAGCAAGAGCTGCCGCTCATCATCCTCGGCAGCGTGCATGATGAAACGGCAGCCTGCTCCGGGCGCGAGGGTCCTTCCAGTGTGCCTTCTGCGTGGCGAGCTTGCAGAAGGGCAAGGGAAACCGTCCCCAGCCAAGGCGGGCGGTGTTTGCTGGTGGGAAGCGCAAGAACAAGAGCGCAGCCTCCTGTTGCAAATGGCTGGCATCAGACGATGCAGTGACTGTAGCTTTGCAGGCAGCTGGGCTTCCTGGGAGCGCCATCTGTCAGGGAACTAGAAACACGTCCTCTGCAGCCAACAACCGGGCCCAGCAAATGCAAGGAGGGTGCCTCTCCTGCCTGCCCCCTGCATGGCTGAGCGGTGCCAGAGGAACCGTTGCCTCGGCCTGGCATGCTGAAGGCTCAAGCTCAGTCTGGGAGTCTCTGGCTCATGGCATCAGGGAGCAGCAGGAGAGACTGAGGCTCCAAGGTCAGTGGGGTTCCTCATCCCTTGCAGCTTTTCTTTTCAGCTTTCGAGGAGCTCTCTGCAGTGCTCCGTGGTGGGAGGGAAGCAGGACCATGGAGAGTTCCTCTGGAAAGAGAGGTCCTTCAGCTGCCCTGTGTAGCAGCTCATGCAAAAGGTGAGGGAATCGGTGGCCTGACCTGACAGAAGAGGTCTGTCTAGGAGGTGAGGCGTGCAAGGAATCTGTTTGGGAATGGGAGTCTGCCAGACTCCTTCAACTCGGCTTCCCAGACTCCGATCCACTTTGCAGTCACTCAGAGTCCGAGTTCCTGGTGAGGGCGCCCAGTGTTTGCAGGATGCTCACCAAGAATCGGGCCCCGTGCACTGCGCCACCGGTGCCCCTTGTCCCCACATGCCTTGTCCCCACCGCCACTGGCAGCAATGAAGAGGGCAGGTCCCCGGGAAGGATGCCCAGCGCCCCTGCTTGCAGCACCCCTTCCTGGCAGGCAGGCTGTCCCTGCCGGCAGCAGCAGGCAGGAAAAAGTCTGGTCACTGGGAAGGGCAGCTGGCAGCCCCAAGCGTGTGCCCCTTTTCTACATCCTGCAGCCGCTCCTGACGGAAGGGAGGCCCTTGCAAGATGAACCGAGCTGCCTGCTTGATCGAGCCACCAGGGGGAAAAGGCGCTGCCTCCACCAGCTGACCCCCCATGCAAAATGCGAGCAGTAGGACACGCCCTCTCCCAGCTCTCAGGCTGGCAGCAAATTCTGCACACTGAGGTAGAAACTGACCAGGGATTTTGGAGAAATCTGCGACAGATTCACATGAGTGTGGATTTCTAGTCATCCATCTGGCAGGTTCCAGGGGGGACCTGCCTTTTCTGCGTTACATGGATTCCAAGGACTTGCAGACCAGTTTTGCACTTTTGGGGTGGGACTGGGATTTGTGCTATTTGCATTAGAACCAATATGCATTAACGCACGTGTGCAAGAAGGCACCAGGGCTAATGCACACTTGCACTAATGCAAGTTGAACAAAATGCTGTGGGGAAAGTCTGATTCCACCAGAGTGGTGCATGGAACAAAAGACACCTGCCCATCCATGAAACACCGACTGGATGGGCTGGAAAAAATTCGTGCCATCCTAGCCTTCCCCAGCCTAGCAGCCCCCAGATGTTTTCACCTCCCATTGGCCATGCCGGCTGGGAATTAGGAGTTGCAGCCCAACACATCTGGGCAGACCTGTTCCCAGTTGGGCAAAGGGGGCTTAGCCATTTGCGGATAACACATGCAAATAAAAACTGTTGTGAGCCCATAATTCAAGCTGTTTGCTGGCCCTGTGCCTTCAGATTATGGGTTTTGTCTGGAGATATGCTCTTGGGCCAGAGTCAAATCCACTGAGGACCCAGATTCTGGGCTGCTGGCCTTTGACAGGGGCCAGAAAATGATCAGCCTTCAAGCCTACACGATGCACAAGACAGCACTGGCGAGCCAATAATCAATCTTTTTCAAATGTGACAAGTCTCTCAGGAACAGCTCCCAAAGGAGCAGATACAAGGGGACCACAGTAAGGATTCGGCTTGTGCAGTGTTCCATCCAGAAGATCGCCCCAGCCACATCCATCAAAACAGCACTTTTCTTAAGTGGTGGCTGCAAGCCAAGGGAGTAAAATGCCCACCTTTGCAATATAAGAAAGAGAGGGAATGAGAAAGGCGGGGGGGAGGGAGACGTTCTCCCAGTGACTAGAAGCTGCAGTCAAAGGCAGAATCCATAAATGGGTCTGAAGAAGAACCACAAACGGGCCTACAACTAAAAGTACACATGCACACAACTGAAAGCACACAAGGGGGCACAGAGGACACCCCTGTTGGTGAACCCGCCATATCTTCATCGCCTGTTCTTGAGCCAACCGTATGTTGGTGGGATAAGGTCCGTCGTGTGGAGCCTTTTCTACTGGTATAGGCAGCCAAGCAACCAGATTTTCTGGGAGAATCTCCATGATCAGTCCAAGGACAACAGCAGAAACTAGCAAAGAGGAAGCCTCATGCAGTGGAAGGGGCGAGGTCGAGAGTCTTGCTTTCTCATGGTTCAAATGGCAATCAGATATTCGAATAATAAACAGGGCTAAAATATATGTGTGCTTAATCAAGGGTCTACATGGCTGACCTGTCTAAACTTCATGAATTCCAAAAGAAACAACTTCATCTTTGGATTAAGAGGTCTTCCTATCTGTTTGCATCGGGTAAATTTAGTGGAGGTGAACCACAGTTAAACAAAATGCATGACCTCTATCCTTTTAGTTCTCGACTCATTCGAAACCTCTTTACAAGAGTCTCTCACAAAGCAGACTATTGCAGTGAAAATTCTCCATCATGCATGAAATTATTTTATTTTGACATTGTAAGCCAGAAGGAAGTGACATGTAATGTTTGGCAGGGGAAAATATTAAAGTTTGGATTCTGACAAGAAGAAATGTGATTCTGTTTTGAACAGGACAACTGACACAAAATGCAGAAGTATCATTCTTCCCCCACATTCTCACCAACTGGACAACCGATCCTTCTGCTTGGAGAATTACTCAGCTGAAAGAGGTCCCAGTGTGGTCCCAGTGACTATAGCATGATCACAGACTCACATCATTCATTCCTCTTTTCCACCCATCAGATTGGGGTTGGACCTCTTAAGCTAAACATCACCCCTGGAGTCAAGTACTTTGACTTCTCATTGCAGCCAAATTCCAAGAAGAATTTGGAAGAAGCTTCTTTTCAGCTGACAGCACTGCTTTCATAACAAGGTTTTAAAAACTAGATGGAGAGAATGACCCGAATGAAAACCAGATGTTAGTGATTCCAGGCAAGCGTTGGCCAAAGTAATACACTTGCTCTCAGTAAATTATAGGAATCCCATGAGTTTATGGACTGTGCTTTGTTTCACTTCCCTAGAATAGATGATCAAAGATCTGGAGTAGCTTTCCTATGAAAGAAAACTCCAAAGTTTGGGAATATTTTACTGTGCAATCCTATGTATGTTTGTATGCACAATTTGCACAACTCCCAACATCCCTCCTTCTATCTATGCAGCCTGGAGCTTGCTGGGAATTTTAAGACCTTTTGCTGTCTAAGCATTCATAAGCAGGCAGCCTTGGTTGAGAAAAAAATTGCAAGGCGAGGAGGAGTGATGGAGGCATATAAAACCATGCATGACATGAAGACAGTGGATAGAGAGAACCTTTGGGTTATGGGGCAACATAGACCTGGAAATAAATAAATAAATGAATGAATGAATGAATGAATAAATAAATAAAATTTCTGCCCTCCCCAACATTAGAATTCAGTGTGACCCAAAGAAAATGAATGAGTGGAAATTCCGGAGAGGCAAAAGAATGTTTTTCTTTACATAGCCTGTACCTAAACTATGAAATTCAGCACCATAAAAAGCAGATGACAACTGCCAGATCAGAAATCTTAAAAAGGCTGCTGAGATCATGTAATGGAGAAGAAGGCTATCAATGGCTGCTAAACTGTGATTCAAATGAGCTTGGATTTCGATGATCCTGGCACAGCCAACCAGCTTTTTCTGTGCGGCACAGGCTTGCAGAGTGATTTTTCTTCTCTCCCTTTGGGGGTGGGGGTGGGGGGGCAGCAAATTCCACAAATTCATATGTCTGCAGCCGTGCATGTGTGAAGGAGTGCATGAGCACTAATGCACACTGATGCGAGTGGAATTTCTCATACTAAAAGAAATCTGATTCCTTCCATGAGCAGAGGATGGAGTGGAAGATGACAGACTGTCCATGAAGCGGATGCAAAATGGACCCAGAAATGGCCACACGTTCTATACATCATCTCCAGGATCACAGGCAGAATGCTTGGGACCAGGCAAGGACTGGGAGATCTAGAACAGCCATCAAGGGCAGAGAGCAGGTGCTCAGGGCAGGTTCCCACCACATGTCCGTGGCCCTGCTGGATCAGACCAACGGTCCTCCCAGTCCAGCACTTGTTCAGCACATGAACCACCCCTCCAATCCCCAGCAGGAGTTCCATTTGCCCAAGTTCCTCAGCAACTGATGTACCCAGGTGAGCCACCCTGGATAGCATAGGTAGTGCATGGCCAGCAATGCTAGTAGCCACAGAGAGCCACCACCTTCCTCATGAATTTGCCCGATCCCCTGTGAAAGCCACCCAAATGAGTGGCCATTGCTAGTTCCAGTGAATTCCAAAGTTGAACCATGCTTGGCATGAAGAAGCCTCTCCTTTGATCTGCCCTAAATCTCCCTGCAGATCGATGAGCAGCCAGCTCAGATGCTGGGGCTGACAGGGGCTGGTGGAGAGGACTGGAGCCCTGAGTCCTCTCCAACAGGCTGGCACTGCTGCCTGGATGCCATCTTTGCACGTAGCTAGGTATGCCAGGCTTATGCTAGAAGCACGAGGGAGGCAGGGCTGGAACATGCCACCTGTGGGTGCTTCTCATGCGCATCCTTTGGAGGATCCAAAGGTGCAGGCAGCTGTGTAGGACCATAGCAAGAAGCCATTTCATCTCCACCAAGGGCAAGTCTTTTCTACACCCACGGGTCTAATTGCACATTCAAATTTGTTTATTTATTTAAAGCTTTTTTATCCTTTTTCAATGTCTCGAGGTGATAATACAATAAAATAAATAAGATACAGCATCCAAATTGTAGTAGGTAAAATCCAGTCTTACAACACTACTAACATTTAAAATAATGGGAAACAGAAAGGTTTTGTCCTGGTGCCGGCGCTAGGCACACCTTTCTGGGAAGCGAATTCCAAAGTTGAGGTGCCACCACAGAGAAGGCCCTTCTCCGGGTAGCTGCTCCTCAGCTGTCCTTCAAAGAGGGCTCCTGAAGAAGGACCTCTGCTCCAGATTTTAGGGACCAGGCAGGTGTACATGGAAGGAGGCACTCTTTCAAGAATCTAGTCCTCCCCACAATGCTTTGTATTCTAGAAGGGCACAATATATTGACTTGGGAAAAGTCATCTCGGTCCCCAGCTCACGTGAGTCTTACCGCTAACTGCAGAGGGAACAGGGATGTCTGAGGCATGTGTGCATGGAGCAGATGAGATCCTTGTGCATGTGAATCCCATGGTGCCCACACTGCTCCCATGGGAGTGCTGGCTCCGGCACAAAGTGCTCCCCCTGGAAGACCACCCTGGGACTTCCACAAGGCAGCATGCTCCAGCCAGCCTGCCTCACACCCTTGGGGGCCTCCCAGTACACACAATCTTCAACAGAGTTTCCTCTGAACATCCCACAACAGGAGGACCACCCATCCACTGTTGATAATCTGCACACGGGGACCAGCCTCTCTGCTTGCACAGGTATCACAACTGCAGCAGATCAGGCATGCAAGCCCTATCATCTGATGGTTTTTCATCTCTGTTTAAGTCAAGCCGTAGAGGATTAGAGGTATAAAAGCCAATACTTTTATCAGTGATTTTTTTAAAATCAATGATAAAAAGCAAGACGGGAATCTCTCTCTCTCTCCTGTGCTCCCCCACACGCACACTTCAGGTAAATCTAAAAAGCAAATGCTATTTCAGATCCTAGGTGACCTCTGTGGAGCAGAAAGCCAAGCATGAATGATTTCAAGTATTTAGCTAAGAGCCCTCAAGGGAGAAGGACCTATCTTGTAACTTCTCTCCCGCATTAAGTACTTTTGGAGTTTTACAAGGGTATCCATTTTTAGTGTCCGTAAGGACACACAAAGCCTTTGAACTGGGGGGAAGCTAAAAAATGCCTCAGGAGCAGAAACTAGGAAATCGCACTTCGTGTCTAAGCCAAACGAGATGTGACATTAAATGTGTGATTTCATTTAACAAGGCTGGCTATTTTTTTCTAAAGTCTCAAGTGTGTGTGTGGTGCATAGGCAGAAGAGAGGGATGGATGAATTTCTTAGTTTCACTTACCATTCTAGTCACTTACAAATACAATCTCAAGTCCTTTCAATCCATTTTGTGAAGACGTTTGTGGATTTTGGTAAGTTCTTATTGAAAAACGAGCTAGATTTCTTTCCCCTGATCTGCACCAGTCAAATTCAGCAGTTGTGTTGTGATCACTAGATGTTCTGGAATTTGGCTCCCATTAGCCCTGGACAGCATGGCCAGCAGGTAGAAATGATGGAGGCTGTTGTCCTAACAGGAAGGCATCAGGTTGGGGAACACTGTGCTTGAAAATGGAGAAAGCGCAAGGTTCTTGGATGAACAGGAGTTATGATTAGAATAGCGCTGAATAGCCTTTAATTGATTTCTCCAAGTTATAAGCAGTGCAAGGTTGGAGGTGGGCATCTTTTCAGACAACCCCATATGGGACTGCTCAGAGCTCCTCAAAGTTCAAAGACTGTAGGAAGAAAGCTCGAGTATAAAACGTGTGGTCTTTGATGTCTATATACTAATGCCTGGAGTCTGGCAAACAAACAGCATGAAATTGAATTCCTAAAAAAGGAAAGGGAATACAACCTGATAGGTATAATGAAGCCTACATGGATTTCTTAAGAATAAGTCATGCCAAACCAACAAACTAATCTCATTCTTCAACTGTGCTGCCACCCAAATGGACAGAGGAAATGTGGGAGACATTATTTACCGGGACTTTAGCAAAGCCTTCATCAAAGTGCCTAATAAATGAATTAGCAAATTGTGGGCTTGGCAGAACTAGAATTAAGTGGCTCCACAACTGGTTTCAAACTAGGTCACAGAGAGTGATCATCAACGGCAGCTCTTCATCCTGGGGAGAGGTTGCAAGTCGGGCACCACAGGGCTCAGTCCTGAGGCCGGTACTTCTCAACATCTTTACTAATGATCTTGATAAGTTCAGGGAATTATAATTAAATTTGCAAATGATACAAAATGGGCTGGAATCACTAATACCCTAGAAGACAAAAAGAAGAAAAGAAGGGGGACCTAGACAAGCTTGAACAGTGGGCAGAACACAACAGAGTGACATTTAAAAAGGGCAAACACCAAGTTCTCCACCTGGGCAAGAAAAAAGGAAAAAATCAGGTGCATTGATACAGGATGGGGAATACTTGGTGCGACTGTACTGAGTCTGGAGTTGTCCTGGACAACAAGCTAAATATGAGCCAGCAGTGTGATGCAGCTGCAAAAAGAGGCAAATGCTATTTCAGGATGCATTAGTACAGGTATCACTTCCAGAAATGGAGACGTGCCCATTCCCCTCTGCTCTGTATGGGTCAGCCCTCACCTGGAACACAGATTGAGTGTTCTATCAATGCTTTTCATGGCTTTAGGCGTGGTGGAGAATCCATGATGCTCCAGAGGTCGTTTGACTCCTAGCTCCCATCAACCCCACCCATGGTCACCAATATGGGAGCTGTCATCTACCAAGACTAGACATTCTCCCACTTGACATTCTTTTAAAAAATAAGGTAGCACTATGGACAGTTTTGTGCCTCCGTGTGTCATTTGGTTTTGAGAGAAAGCCAGCAGAATCTTCTGTGACATTCTCCTCAGTCCCTGTACCCACCAACATGGATGGAGAAACATATCATACTTGTACCTCTTACCGATTTCTCCTCCTTGCCTTTTCTTCCCTTCTTCCCCTCCTCTTCCTCCTCCTCTTCCTTCTTCTTTAGTATGCAGTCTCCACACTGTCTGAAAAGGTGTCATGCCTTGGATAGCAATTTTTCAAACAAATTTAACACTCATTTTCTTGGGATGAAGATCAAGTAGCTTTCCATTCAGGATGTACCCAGAGGGCAACTTGTTCAAGTTAAGCTTACTGAAACAGAAACGACAGAATGTCAATTTGCGTTCTAACAGCATGTCATATCTGAGAATCAAATAAGCAATTACATGAAGCTAAATTGAATTTATTTCTGGACTGAATTGTAGCCCACTTGGTTTTTTTATTATTATTTAATTTGATTGAGATAAAATACCCCTCCATCTCTACAGTAAACATGCTCTCAAGTGCTGTGAGTTCTTAGCTGGCAGCTTAAAAGTTGGAATCATTTCTCAGAAGATGCATACAGTATGGCTTTGTTTGTTTTTATGGAACTGCCCCTAGCAAGATCACTGGAAGAAACAGATCAACACCCGTCTAATTTTCCATCCTCTACAACTGAAATGTCATGCAATGTCATTGCTGCTCTCGTTTTGGTGTGGAAAAAAGTGACTTGTGAGCACAAGAGGTGGTCCAAAATCCTCCACCCTGAAATGTGTCTCCTTCTCATTGCTTCATGCAGCTGCTTTAGCTCATGAAGAGAAATATTAGGGAAGAAGGTGCCTTGCTGACATCCAAAAGAGAGACTGGAGTGAGGGCTTTTTCAGATCAAATCATTTGCATCCCTCCCTCTTACTAACTACATCATCCAACCAAGAAAGAAACAGATAAGTCGCGTGGAGATGCTGCAGCATCCCATAGAGAATCAGATCAGTCTCCACAATGACAACATGAAGCCAGATCAGAGAGAGAGCAATTTTCAGAACAATCTCGTTCAGCCTCTTGTTGAATTTTAACATGTTGTGAGCCTCCCAGAGCTTCTATAGCTAGTGGAGAGGCACATAAAATTGAATGAATGAATGAATAAATAAATTTTAGAATATTTGAAACCAATCATCATCATCATCGAAAGCTTTTCCTTCCCAGATAAGTTTCTGAAATCTTCTCACTTATCAGAAAGGTTTTACTCCAATTAAACATGTGCAGCTAATGCTGACCATGACAATGACCAGCACATGGACTAAGGGTCACGTGGTTTGAAATAGCCCCTAGTTTAATACAGCAAAGCCTTCAAGCAAATGTATCCAGCTGCCAGGGACAGAGGTAGCTGCCGGAGGTCTCATCCCCCTCTGAGTGAAGGCACAGCCAGTGGCCCTTAAATTTAAGATTAAAGTGTTCAATTTGCCATAGTGAACCAAAGGGTCTGTCCCCTCCATTCTCCAAAGCGAAGCCCACTCACAGCAGGGGTGGGTGGGAGACGTACAGCTGTGGTCCTCGGCCCACTAATTTCCCCTGGCTCAAAGCTGTGTGAACTGCTAAACGAAGTGCGATTAAGAGGCCCACCTCTATGAGAGGCTTCAGCCACATGGACACATTCAAATTCATTAAAATGAACCAAGGAGAGCCAGTGTGGTGTAGTGGTTAAGAGCATGGGACTGGGACTCAGACGACCTGGGTTCTAGTCCCCGCTCAGCCACGGAGCCAACTGGGTGACTTTGGGCCAGTCACAGACTCTCAGCCCAACCTGCCTCACAGGGCTGTTGTTGTGGGAATAAGATGGAGGAGGAGAATGATGTAAGCTGCCTTGAGCCCTTTGTTGGAAAAAGGCAGGATATAAATCGAAAAAAATAAATAAATAAGAGCCAGTGTGGTATTGTGACGAAAGAGTTGAACTGGGACTCAGAAGATCTGGCTTGGCCATGAAGATCAGTGAGGAACTTTGGGCCAGCCACTGACCCTCAGCCTCACCTGCCTCACAGGGTTGTTGTGAGTAGAAAGTGGAGAGGAGTGGGACTATGTGATTTCCCTTGGGTTCCGTACAAGACGGGGAAAGTTGGGATGTGAACGTAGCGGTAGTAGTAATATGAAAGAACGGAAGGTGTGCAACCATAAAATTCCCGCAGTCCGCATGCCAAGTTTCAGGCATCTAGGTTTCATGCTCTTGATGCTATGGTACTGCAAAACACAGAACATCTTTATTAATATAGGCAATTTATTGATTTTGCACATACATTTGGAACAACCTCTTTGGCTGCTGTTTTCTGTTACAGCGGTTGAAACTTGGTCTTTCACTTTGTTCAATGGGACACTGGACTATATGCTTCTTTCTGCATCAAGAAGTACATGTTAAGTGGTGGTTGCCATTGTTTTAAGTTGTGCTTGTGTAAATATTTACACGGAAATGCCCCTTTCCTCTCCATTATGTTCCTCTGCCATCTCTGGACAGTCCAACGTTGTAGGCCCCAAAATGAATAGAGGGGAGCATTCATGTTGCATGTTCCACACCGTGATGAAACCAATGTTTCTGTCACCACATCTGGGTGTGCCACCTTTTCTAGTGGCATCAGAAGTCTTCTGAGAAGCTGCCTCCTAGAAGCTCCCACTTAACCCCAAAATGAGACAAGAACCAGGGCTGGACATTCTGGGAAATTCAAAGGCAACCATTAGAAGCCAGGCACTGAATCAGAACCGGTGCTCCCTGTGATAGCAAAGCCAAACAAACCGACCCAAAACCAAACAAAGGTGAAACAATAGACATGAAAACAACTGTGAATGATGAAACCGCTAGAGCTTTGAAGAACGAATGATGAAATGAGCATACATTACTTGAATTAATCATTGTCGGGGTCCAGGAACAATAGTTGTCAGAAACTGAGGCTGGTCCGAGGGGTCGGAGGACCTTCACAAGTCCATCTTGTGCCCTGTCGGTGAATCCTCACAAGGGACTGCTGTCTTTCTACTGCAGGGTGTCAACCTCAGGATGGAGACTCCAGCAGTTCCCAGGCTCACTCAGAAGAGGCCGGCAAGGGTAAGAAAGGAAACGTGTCTTTTAAGAAAACCAGACGGAGCACATGAGGAGCTGGGGCTTCCAGACAGACACTCGTGGCTTGGTTATCCCACCCTGCCAGTTGTTCTAGGCCAGCCTTTGTAAAATTCATCAGTACTGGGACTGCGGGGCTGCTGTCTGTGGTGCTGAAAGGCCTTTCAAGCCCCAGACTGGTACCTGCAGCGCTGGCCAGGGTGCTAAAATGGTGGCTTTGTGCCATTTGCTGGCCTCGCATCATGCTCCCTTGCCTGACCAGTTGCCCGCAGCAGACGGCAGAATCCCAGGACAAGTGTGACATTAGTGATGCTGTTTATAACAAAAGGAGTAGCATTAGGAAGCAGGGTGGAACACACACACACACACACACACACACACACACACACACACACCCTAGGAATGAAGCCAGGTTTGGAAGACTTAGAGGAGCAGGTCCAGGGGCTGAGCACCTCTTGAAGAATGGGTGTCCTAGGAAGGGGTGGGAGAGGCAGGAAAACGGGGGATTTTTTTCTGGTACAGATCTTGTGATGCATCTGCCAACCAAAGTGGGTAGGAAGATGAAGCGACAGTTTGTACCAAAGGGCTAGAAGCAGAAGCAAAGTGTTTCTCAGGGAAAGGAGAGGCCCTGATGAGTCAGATGTGATTACTGGCATCACTGCAAACCTTTCTGCATGTGTGTTTTGCCGCTTCTGTCATTCTGGCCTGACTCCTCTAATGCCGACACATATGCATCTCTCTAAATCAGACACGGCCTTGTGCACTGACTGGTTCCAAGTGGCAGCTCAGGATTCTGTCTCAGAACCATGCCCTGCTAAAGCTGCAGACCAAACCCACCGAGATCTCCAGCCTGTGACACAAGTAACAAGATTTTAAACATTGCTGGGGGTTGCTGCTTCTACACAAGCCTGCGTGAAAGCCGCTAAGTGCTTAACCCGTGAATAGAATTTGGCATTATCTCTGTTTTTCAAACCTCTGCACAGATCGCTCAGCTGCTTCTGTCTGCAAGAATTCCCTGGAGAACAGGCCCTGGCAGGAAGGAACAAAGTCAAAAGCAAGTGGGGGGGGGATTGCACCTTCTTGATGCATTCCACCCACCCACCCGCCCGGCACCCGACAAGGGAAGGAGCTGGTTTGTGTTCTGCTTGGTAACACAGATTAATTTAAATCTGATTGCTGGGCTGCATGAGGGCAGAATGAAAATGAAGCCACTGAGTTTGATCCTGGGGATGTGGGCCGCAGTGGCGCTGCAGAACTGCGGAGGCACAAAGCAGAGCAGGGCTTAGCCATTCCCTGCCACAGCAGCCATAAAATAGACTTTGCCCTGTGTTATCCGCAGTCCTGTTTGCGGGCCTATAAAGACAGGGCTAGGCTTGCACCCCAGGCAGGCACCGGGAGGACAAACGGCATGGGGAAGGCCCCTGCTTTGCACGCAGATCTCGCGCTCAGTCCTGCGGTTCTCCCTAGACCAAAAAACTGCAGAAAGGAGGCGTTGGGAGAGGAATCACAGCTCAGTGGCAAAGTCCTGGCTTTGCATGCAGAAGGTTGCAAGTCCACTCCAGTCCCTCATAGTCAATGAAAAGCAACAGGCATCTGGTGGCAGAAAGGACCTCAAAGGACCTCTAGAAGTACTTCAAACGCTGCCCCAAAGAGGAAGGTCAAGATCTGTTGTTGCTGATGCCAGAGTGAAGGACACGGAATAATCCATTCAAGTTGCGACAACCCAGGTTCAGGCTGGACATCAGGAAAGGTTTCCTCACTGTCAGAGCAACACGGCAGTGGAAGCAGCTGCCTGGAGAGGTGGTGGGCTCTCCCACACTGGAAGCATTCAGAAAGAAACTGAGCAGCCCTTTGAGTGGGATGCTGTGACGTGGTGACCTGAAACAGCAGGGGGTTGGACTAGATGGCCTTCATGGCCCCTTCCAACTCTACCATTCTATGATTCTAGGATTCTAGGACACCAGCACAAGACTCTCAGCAGGTGCTGCAGGTCCAAAGAAACACTATTGGGTGTGCTAGGTGGAAAAACAGCCAGCTCCTAGTGGCAACATCCTACGTTCCTATCAAGGGGTGAGCAAGGCTGTCCATTGCCTCACTTCCCCTGTGCTGGTAACCCTCGGCCTGGAGGGCAGGGAGCTCACCTAACAAACCCTCCCCCATGCAAGGAAGGTGCTTTCATGTAGCCTGAAGTACCTGAGCCTGCCTAATCTTGGAAGCTAAGCAGGGTCAGGTCTGCTGGGAATCTGGATGGGTGACTTGAATTCTGCATTGAGCAGGCAGTTTATTTATTTTCATTCATTTGTTTTTCAATTTATATCCCGCCTTTTTCCTACAAAGGGCTCAAGGCAGCTTACATCATTCTCCTCCTCCATCTTATCCCCACAACAACAACCCTGTGAGGTAGGTTGGGCTGAGAGTCTGTGACTGGCCCAAAGCCACCCAGTTGGCTCCATGGCTGAGCGGGGACTAGAACCCAGATCGCCTGAGTCCCAGTCCCGTGCTCTTCACCACTGCACCACGCTGGCTCTCAGTCCCATGCTCTTCACCACTGCACCACACATCAGTTGAAGCTGATGGCCTCTCCAAACTGTATGTTTCTATGAAAAGTCCATCCACATAAAAAATAGAGTTTTATTCCAGGTTCTCCCTGACATGCTGCTTTTCTGTGCTTAAGTGTTCATTTTCTGTGGTGGAGAGTTCCATCATGGAGTATATTCCAGTCACATGTTTATTGGTTCAGTGAGAACCAGGCTAAGCTGTTGATTCATAAAGAGAAGTGAAGACAAATGGAAATTCATAAAAGATGTTGTGCATGGGATCAGGAAAACTGGGGGCTGGGAGGGGTACAATTTAGCATGATCTGGAGCTCCAGGGTCCATAGAAAAAGGGTCTAGGAGGCAATCCTATTAGCACGTGGAAGAAATGGAAGTTAAATGGCAGGTTGTGCTATTGCTATTCATGGAATTTTATTTCCCTGTATGTAGGTGTTGCTTGTCCAGGTGAATGACAATATGGCAGGATGGGTTGGAGCCAATCCAAAGCAGAGTAGAACAAGCAAAATTCTGAACCCTGGCTGTTCTCTAGACTAGCAAGAGAGAACCTGCAGCATTAAAACAGGGTTTGTTGTTTAAAGATAGTTGCGGGGTGGGGGGGATTTGTGGTTTCCTGTGTGACAGGGTGCACATGGGGACTGCACCCAAGAAATTAAAAGATGATCGCTCCTGGGGAGGAGAGCTATGGCAAATCTAGGCAGCATACTAAAAAGCAGAGACATCACCCTGCCAACCAAAGTGCGTATAGTCAAGGCCATGACTTTCCCAGCTGTAATGTATGGCTGTGAGAGTTGGAAGGCTGAGTGCTTGGGTGGACTCTGGGAGATGGTGGAGGACAGGAGAGCCTGGAGGAATGTTGTCCATGGGGACATGACATTGACTAAACAACCAAAATGTGACAGGGTTGAAAGCAATGTATACTTGCGTTGCTGTAAACTGCCCAAAGAGATTTGGCTAAGGGTAGTAATGAAATGAAATGAAATGAAATGAAATGAAATGAAATGTTTCACAAAATACTAGCAGCAGAATTCCTTGTGAACCAGAAGAGTTTGTCCATTATTGCTCTCATTAACCTCCTCTTCATCATAACACTGGTTATCCTCATCAGAACCAGCCATAAAGGGATCCTTATCAGAGGATATTGTATGGGGATCTGGGTCAGACTAAGAAGATCCTGGGTCCTTACGGGAGGCGATCCTTCAAGGAGAGGAGGACGCTGCTTCTGCATCAAAGGAGATGCAGCTCAGCTCCCCTGAAATGCTGGCACTGAAGGTTACAGGCAAGGACAGTGGCCAGGTGGAGAGGCTCCCGCCGACCAAAGAGAGCTCCTTATGAGTGAAGAGCAACTTGCAAGCAAGGCTCTCTGCTTGAGGAGGCATTTTTCATGTGATGACCTGTGGCCGAATGCTGGGTGGGGCCCTGGGGACCAAATTTGAAAGCCTCCATCTCAGGGAGGGTGTTCTAGGAAGAGGATTTCTGTGTAAACTTTGAGTAGGAAGCAAGGGCCCTGCTTTTGCCCAGGTGGCTCTGCCCCCTCTCCATGCTTGGACTGCCTTTTGCTCTGCCCTTGGATTGGATTTGACCAGGCTGCCGTGCCTCCTGTCTGGATCCTGCCTGCTCAAGCTAGGGCCACCTTCTGGTCTCTTCATGGAACCTTCTCTTTGCTCCTCTGCCTTGGTCCCACCTGAATAGGTGAGTTCCAATCTTACCTGGCTCACACCACCTCCACCTGCTGTGGGATTATTTGGGGGTAAAAATGGGGCTTTCCTTTCACAGGGTAACATGAACTCTGGTTGACCCTAAACCATAATGCAGTGGGGCTTATTCTTGCCTGAGTCCATCTAGGTGGCCAAACCATGGGGCATGTCCAGACTGTGCTGGCTGCATGCATACATTGGCAGAGCCCAGATTCTGCATGCAGGAGCTCCCGACTTCCATGCTTGGAATCTCTGGAAGGGCTGGGAAAGACTGACCCTGGAGACCCACTCCCTAGGGTGCATTTCCGGCCACCATGGGGGAACGTCTTTCAGCCTGAGAACTGAATTGCATTTCAGAGAAGCTTATGGGGTGCATTCCTGCGGTGGCTGGAGCCCCCATGCACCCCCACAGACCGGCTTGTGTTAGCTTAAAGGTCTTGCTAAGGCTTCAGGGAGGCATTTCAGACTCTTCGAATGGGATAAAAGGTGGGAAACTAAAGGAAAAAAATGGGGCAGGGGGAGCAGGACTGAGCAGTCCATTTGTGGAAGGAGACGTGAGTTTCTTGGCCCCACAGGAAACCTGGATTTGGCCCCAGAGCCCGGATTGTTGGCAATCTTGGCTTAAATGATGTTGTTCTAAAGGAACCACATGCAGCAGGTGCTCACGTCCCCCAACACCACAGCTCATGCAAGGATGTGGAATGTATACCATTGCTTTCCATCTCCCACTCCACTTTTTCCTTACAAAATGTTTACAGTAAGTATTCATGTACAAACACACATTTGCAATATGGGGGCAAGTTTTGAAAGGAAGGGGGGATATTATTTTGCCAAATAAATAAGCATGCCCTTGAGTGACTGCTCCACGCTTATAAAACAATTCCATTTTCTCTGTCCCTGACACTAAATCTCCCGCGTAAAACAAATGGTTTGAGGGAAATCACAGATGCTACAAATCACTCCCATATCAAGCAAACAAGCTATTTGCTGAACTTCACAACGCTCCCTTTAAGGTCAAACAAACATTTGTTTAGAAGGACTATTAAGCTTTGCAGGAGATCCCTAAACTAAGCATCCAACCTTTACAATAAATATGAAAAATGAAAGGAGTACATACATGGATTTATATCTCTTGCTTTCTGCTCTTTAGCTCTGCCCACTAAAGTGAGGAGGTTCCATGAGGCTGAATTTATACAGAAAATCCACGAGTGCCAACACTCTAGTAGTCCTTCTTGAGATTTATGGTGCCCCGTAGCAAATTGAAGAAGGCAAAATGCAAACTTGAGCACCGGGTAGCTCCTTGTCTGGCCCCACGAGGCCGTTGAGCTGGAATGGAGAGCCTGGAGATATTTCCTGGCAGTGGCTTGCCGGACACTGCGATTCCCTGCCACACCGGCTGCCCTCCCATTGGTGCACGGTGGAATCCCGGCCACATCCTCACCGGAAGAGTAGTCCTCCAAGGAGGAGCCAGAGCTCCCACGCATGGGACCTGGATGTGCTTGGGACCTCAGTGTCATGGCCAGGCGTGGGCCATCCCCACAGGAATGGGGCCGTTCCTCTTCGGGGTCATCGCCTAAATTGCTGGCATCCCAGTTTCTGTGCAGTTCGACCTCCATTCTTTCCCCTGCCCAAAATTTACCACCAATCAGCCTCATGGCACTCTTTGGGACAAGACCCAATAGGAATCTTTCTCCAGTATTTTGGAGAATGGAGTGCCCAAAGGACGGCATGCCGAGTTGAGGTGAAGCCTGAGCATCCAACTCATGAAGCAGGGCCTTCGGATCTGGTTTTCAGCTCCAAGAGAAATCTATTTCACAGCAGTTCCAACTGCAGGTAAGCAATTGGTATTGTTCTTAACAATATCAATGTGGGAGGAACTGGGCATCTTGGTGGACGCAAGGAAAGGAGTCCGTTAATGCATTGGCATCAGCGGGTTGATATTGGCAAGTTCTGGCTTTTGAGAATGTGCCAAAGGGGTCGTGAAATGCTGAGTTTCTTCTGGAATTTTTATCTCCCACAAGGAACTTATGTGAAAAATACTTGTTACCTGCATTAGTAATCTAGGTCATTTGTCAGAAATGTACACAAGGATGGGGGATCCACAACCAACAGAATTTTTTTTGAAAAGGCTGCATGACCAAAGAATTGTAATATATTGATACTGCATGTTATTAGCAACTTATCAATAGTCATGCTCAAAGATGTCTGCACATCTGACTTGCTCCAGAATGCAAGTATCATTCCGTTTTTGCACTCCTCTGATTTTTTCCAATTAAATTCTTGGCTAAAAAAGGAAGAATAACCACAAATATATATTTGGTGCATATGAGAGCCAGTGTGGTGCAGTGTTAAGAGTGCAGGACTTGGACTCAGAGGATCTGGGTTCGAGTCTCCGCTCAGCCATGGAGCCAGCTGGGTGACTCTGGGCCAGTCACAGACTCTCAGCCTTACCTACCTCACAGGGCTGTTGTAGGATAAGATTGAGAGCAACATGAGGAAAATGATGCGAGCCACTTGGAGTTCAGGAAGGAAGGAAGGAAGGAAGGAAGGAAGGAAGGAAGGAAGGAAGGACTGCCCAGAGAATGTTGGTTGTGGTGATCAAGACATGAAATAGAATAAATATAGAATAAAATGCATGCCACGGTGCACATTTAAATGCCCCTTAAAGTTGCCCCATTACATCCCTTCCCTCTTCTTCCTTGCAAAGCATATTTGACCTTCCACGGGAACTGTGCATCCTTGATCTTCATTGGACTGTTTTTGAGCTTTTTGAATCATATGCATAGACTCGGTTCAGAAAACCCAAGAGCTGTTGCGGACATATTTCTTTCTTTCTTTCTTTCTTTCTTTCTTTCTTTCTTTCTTTCTTTCTTTCTTCATTCATTCATTCATTCATTCATTCATTTTTGGATTTATATCCTGCCTTTTTCCTCAAAGGGCTCAAGGCAGCTTACATCATTCTCCTCCTCCATCTTATCCCCACAACAACAGCCCTGTGAGGTAGGCTGGGCTGAGAGTCTGTGACTGGCCCAAAGCCACCCAGTTGGCTCCATGCTCGAACGGGGACTAGAACCCAGATCACCTGAGTCCCAGTCCCAGCTCTTAACCACTACGCCACACTGGCTCTCATATGGGTTGTCGTGTTACTTAACCCTTAACATATGGGTTGTGTTTACCCATATGTTAACCCATGAAAGAACCCATGGTTTGTCGTTGGGTTGTGAACTGTGGGTTGATCATCACTTATTTATTTTAAGCTGCCCCGAAATGTTTTGTAGGGGATGGGATAGAAAAGCTTTTAACAGGTAGGTAGGTGGGTAGGTAGGTAGGTAGATGTGTTACCTTGGCTGTGTTTTGAAAGTGTGGTAAATATATTAACAACAAGCCATGGTTCACAGGCAGCTCTCACTCAACCCTTCAGTGTTATTGTCTTGCTGGAACTCAGACACTGATTTCTGTAAATCTGGGAGTTCCCCTTAACACCTTTTTTCTGTATTTCTACGACTTTTGAGATTTTCCTGTGCACATCTTTCTTAATTTCTAATTTCCCTTGGTATTTTTGAGTGGTAGTTGGGGCACACATCAAAGGTTTCTATGGAACTGCAGGGATAGGTGAGGGGAGAGAGATAACACCACCCAACAAACTCCAGTAATGCCCACTGGTTCTCTCAGCCTTGTGGGGAAGAACATTTTCCAAAAATCACATTTTCTTCCTATATGTAGTGACATCTCTATCTTGATTTTGCCCCCTTCCTCTTGCACACTCTCTGGCAATTGCTAAGTGCTTGTAATCCTTGTTTTTCACATAGAAAAGGCTGCACAACACTGATTGCAGATTTGAAAGCGCTGTTAATCGCTAGTGGGGACATTTTAACAAGCAGAATCATGCTTCTTCTGGTTTTCACTCCAATAAGCTATAGGATGAACAGAACAAACCTGTTAACTGTTTGCTGTGGCTGAACGATGTTTCTTGCTGCAGAAATTCCCTTCCAGGGGTGAAGGGCACATGCTCCTATATGCATACATGTGACAACATGTTGAATCCACCTTTTCTGGAGGTGTGGCGAACACAGGGCAGATGTTTGTCAGGTTCTTGTCTGCGTCTGACCCTTTCAGCCTTCAGACCAGACCATCACTGCGATGTGGACTGTGAGTGCTTCCTCTGGAATGGCTCAACAGCCCTGGTGGACTCTCTCTGGACCTGGAGGCTCTATTTCAGTCTCATGGCAAGGAAGGCTGCCTGCAAACATCCATTCAAGTCTGCCAGCTAGTCAGCCCTCTGGCCAATGTTCTCACTGGGCACGCCATTCTGTTCCACTCCCCAACCCCATCCCACACACTGGTTTCTGCAGAGTCTCTCTCCCGAAAGATAATGACAATAGTTCCATTGCAGGGTGGATGTCAGACAGCATAAGGGACTTCCAGCACAAAGCCACAGTGCTTAAACTGACGCATACCCATAGCTTCAGTACCATGGCTAGCTCCTTTCAAGTTCAGAGTGAATCCCAGCATGTTATCTATGCCCATTAATTTTCATTATATCCCACCGAAGTTGTCTCATATTGGCACCGTCAGCCACAGTGGCCCAATAGCATTCACTTGCAAGAGGGGCTCTCCAGCGGTTCCTGCCATGCAAGCAAATGTTGCCGACAGTGGGCTTCGGGATGCCTTGTTCTTGGGCAAAGTCACTTGCGATAGCAGAGTAAGACCGCTGGATGAGGCCCGAGCGTTCTATGCCTGCAGACCTTGAGGCTTTGCAAAGTCCGCTGATACCTCGCTGCTGCTTCTCATTAGCTTGCTTTCACCTACATGGGCGTCATGACTGAGAACCTGAGTTCGCTACAACTATATATGGGGTACGAGGCGAGACTGAGGGAACTGGGTCTCTTCAGCCTGGAGAGGAGGAGGCTCCGAGGGGATCTGTGAGGGGGCATCACATGGAGGTGGGTAGAGACCTGTTCTTCCCTGCAGAGGAAGGCAGGACGCGCCCCAATGGAGCAAAGCTCAGGGAGCCAAGGCCCATTTGGATGTCAGGAGCACTTCCTGACAGTCAGGACCCCGAGGGCATGGAATGGGCTTCCTTGGGAGGTGGTTGAGGCCCCCTCAGTGCAGGTGTTCAAGGATAGGCTGGACGTGCACATGTCGTGAGTGGAGCCGACTGGAGCCGGAGGTCGGACTAGATGGCCCAGGAGGCCCCTTCTGACTCGCTCTGTTTCTATGTTTCTATATAAGCAGAACCTACCAGAGACACTGTGAAGGTCAGGATACAAAAATCATAAAAAATAAAATAAAATAAAATAAAATAAAATAAAATAAAATAAGAGTCATGAGGAGCTGTCCTGTTCAGTGTTCCAGCCAGACACGTCCTTTCAAAGAGACTCCATTCCACTCCCCTTCTCTGCCACTCATATTTCGCATCATGCAGGCACTGACTAAACATGGTCCTCCTTGAGTTATTTTTGAGTTTTTCCGCTTGATTCCACCGCTCGCCCCCCCCCCCCAAAAAAAACCCCTCTGGGAGTTCCCTGGGCATGTTTTTCTTAGTGCCCATCTTTGGCTATGTGCGGCCATCACAATTCAGCACCTCTGTTCCATCCTGCGCACATCTGCTTGGGAGAAAGATGAAATTAAATTCAGTGGGACTTAAATTCAGTGGGACCTACAGCTAAGTAGTGATGCATTAGTTTGTATGCTAATCAACTTTTACAGCAATTGAACCCAGTGGCACTATTATAACATGTGGCAATTCATTCCATAAATCAAGTGTATCATGGGGTGTGTGTGTGTGTGTGTGTAAAATCTACAGCCAATTAGTTTCAATAAATGAGTCCATGTTCTACTATTATGAGAGGGAGAGAAAAAGCATCTATCCCTCCACCACCCAGTGCAGGATGTTGTAGCTAAACTGAAGACTTTTTTCAGTGTCTTTGATTAGAATCAGAAGTTTGAACAAACTTCTGTAATGTACTGTTAACATTTATTATTATTTTTACTTATTTTTATTATTTTATTACAAGCATTTATATCCCATCCTTCTGTGGAAGCACTCAGGGCGGCTGACATAATATAAAATTCTGAAATACAATATTAAAACTGCAATTATGAAAACATTTAAAATTGAACATTATAAATTAAAAAAAGGAAAATAAAGTAGAAAAGTTTATATATATAAAATTTATATCCTACTTTCTCTGCCAAAAAAGAGAAAAGTATTTTTTTTTATAAAGATTTTTATTAAAATTTTTAAACTAAAAACTAAAAACATCAATCATCAAATACATCGGACGTACTGGGTCAGCCCCTTATAATGTATCTTTTTTAACATTCTATAATCAAATTCAAATCAATTTATAAAAATTTAAAAACATCTTTAAATCTAAGCCAAGTCCCGTTTCTCCAGCCAATCATAAAAAAGGTCCCAAGTTTGATATTTGTATTTATTTATTTATTTATTAACACATTTGTATGCCGCCCCCTTGCAAACAAGCCTCGGGGGTCAGTATCTTCTTTCTCCTTCAGTAATGGAGTCAATCTGTCCATTTCTGCACAGTCCAGAATCTCAAGACAGAGAAAAGAATTACGACAGCATACAATGATTTGAAATGATAAAAATCAGAACACTGCAGTTGCGGGGGGTGGGGGGACTACAATCCGACGTGTGTTGAGGCAGCACCCTTGCAACTTCTGCAGCCGACTTATCTCTTTCCTGTCTGCTCACGCACAGGATTGCACATCGAGTAACTGCAGAGTAGACGTTTGAAGGACTACACGGAAAAGGTGTCTCTACACACTTCCCAAAGGCCAAGGGAGTGAGAGCCCTTTGTCTTTTGAGGGAGGTTGCGAGAGCTCTTTCCTGCGTATCCCATGAAGGCACCACTCCGGTAACGGTGCCCCCAAACCTCTTCTCCTGAGGGTCTTAAAAACAGAGCAGATCCGTAGTGAGACAGGCAGACCCCCCCTTAAAAAAAAATGTTTTATTCAAAATGACCCTAATACCAAGAAAAACTAAAAACAACATCAATCATCAGAAACATCGGACCTGCTGGGTCAGCCCCCACATTTTTTCTATTTATGATAACTTAAAAACATTTTTAAATCTATACAAAATCCCGTTTCTCTAGCCAATAATACAAAGAGTCTCAGGTTTGATAGAAATAAGTCCCCTTGATGACCAGCTACAAAGCTGTTCTGGGTTTTAAGGGTTGAAACGAATATACTGGCAACTAGTGCAGGTTCTTCAGGACAGGCACACGAGGGTAATATAATCCTGATACCATGCACCAGTCAGAATTTAATTTCATTCATTACATTGCTATACTGCCCAATAACTAAATCTTTCTGGGGAGTTTCCAAAGATTTAAATCTGTCCTCTCCTGCAGAGGAGGGCAGGATGTGCTCCAATGGAGCCAAGCACAGGGAACCCAGGTTCAATCTGGATGCCAGGAAGTGCTTCCTGACAGTTAGGACCCCGAGGGTGTGGAAGGGGTTTCCATGGGAGGTTGTTGAGGCACATGGTAGGCATGTCATGAGTGGAGCCAGCTGGAGCCGGGGGTCAGACTAGATGGCCCAGGAGACCCCTTCTGGCTCGCTCTGTTTTTGTGTTTCTAAACCTTAAAAATGCAACCCATGCATGATAGAAAGAGCAGTTTCGCAAGAGAGATCAAACACACAGATCCAAACAATATCCCATGACTTGATAAAAACCTGCCCTATGTTGCCAAACGCCTGTGAGTAGAGGAAGGCCCTAACCTGATGCTGAAGAATGACCCTTGGCTTGCTGGGAAGTTCATTCAATAAGTGGGGGCTGTGACCAAGAAGGCCCTGTCCTTTATTGCTACCCTCAGAGGAAAATCTTGGACTAGGGCCTTAGATATGACCGGAGAGATTTTGTGTCAAATGAAGCTTCCAAACTTACTTCAGGGACAGCCCCAAGGAGGGTTCATTGCAACTCAAAATGTGATGTAACCAAGACATGGAAAATGGTTGCCAAATTAAAGTCATTCAGGAAGAGTTGCAGCTGGCACACTTAGTATGATTGTGCAAACACACTCCTTGCCACCACTGCCACCTGACGAGCCACGAATGCACATGAGTGGGCGGCACCCCGCGCATCCCCATCCTTAAATAATTTATGTGGGTATCAATAGGTCTTATTATCTAGTTATAGTATTGCTATAAAGGTAAAGGTTTCCCCTTGACATTACATCCAGTCATGCCTGACTCTAGGGGGCGCTGCTCATCTCCGTTTCCTAGCCGAGGGAGCCAGCGTTTGTTTGCAGACAGTCTCCGTGGTCATGTGGCTGGCATGACTAAACTCCAAAGTGCACGGAGCGCTGTTACCTGCCCACCGAAGTGCTACCTTTTTAGCTACTTGCATTTGCATGCTTTCGAACTGCAAGGTTGGCAGGAGCTGGGATGGAGCAACGGGAACTCACTCCATTGTGCAGATTCGAACCGGCGACCTTTCAATCTACCAGCCCAGCAGCACCGCGGTTTAACCACTGCGCCACCTGCATCCCAAGTATTGCTAAGTAATAAGAAAAATCTCTATGTGGTTTCCATATAAATATTGAAATAAAATATTAATATGGAAACAGTAGAGTATTAATCTATTTGAAATAGCTGAAAGTTGAAATTGTATTTAAAATACAATTTTAAACAATGCAATACTAATAATACATAATACAGAACAGTAGAAGGGCACAACATGGTTACAGGACCAGGAGAGCTTGGGGTGCGAGGACGCACAGGATGCATTTGAAAGATGCTGATTTCTGCCTCCTGCACCGCACGAGGGAGTTTCTGGCATGAGGGTCTTAAAAGTGCTTTGCCTGGATTGTAGCCTCATTTGTTTTCCTCCGACCTGTCGATTTAGGGATATAGTTCACTTTTATTGGCGTTGTTCTACTAGGCTTTTGATTATGACAGTCATATTTCTAGCATTTTCCACTTTTATTGAAAGCTGCCCTAGAAAAGGGGTGGGTTTGGTTTGGCGCAGGACGATGCTCCGGGCGGGGCTTCAGGTGGCCTGCTGCCGCACTGGCCAGCTCCCTCCAAAGCTGGACTGTTCCAGATTTAGTCCTGGGCCGAACACCGGCAATGGCATCCCTGCACAGCTCCCAGGACCTCAGGCCTCCCTCCTGCCGCACCCTGACAGTTCTGTTTACGTGCTGATCGTCTCCTGGTGCTACTCAGGGCATCACTGTAGTCTGCCTGGGTGAAAACTTCCCACCATCCCCCTGATATTGCATCATTGCGGGAAACGGCCAGTAGGGCCAGCTGCCGAGAGGAGTTCAGGGGGGGGGGGGGCTGTTCCAGGGTGCGCATTTCCAAAGCATCCGAAGATGCCAGTTAGTCTGACACTCCCATCACTCCAGCCAGCCGGGGGACTTTGCTGCCCTGGGTTTTGAAGTACAGTAGGATGGGGCAGCATGTCCCTCTAGTTTTGGCCTACACCTCAACAGCCAAACAAGATGTGAGTTGTAGGGCAAAGCATCTGTGGGACTACAGATCGCCCTTTCCTGAAACAGAGCTAGTCACTCTTCGGCAACTTTTTCCTAACTGGATATTTAGGAAGCTGGAACAGGATTTGCGAGGAGGACTAGCCTTCTGTCTGGCACAGACGTAGCCATTAAACCTTGGCTTGCCAGTTCGGGCCTTCATATAGTGGCTGGTAATGCAAGAGGGTTATATATAACTCAGTGCTGGGGCTCTTAATGTAAGCCTGCAGCAGGTTCCTCTTGGCAGGCCAAGGGAAGGATCTGGCAGCCAGGCTGCATGAATGGAGCAGAGTGCAAGTTAACTGTGAGCCAACCAGAGCAGGGGAGGCTGGGGATACTCAGAGCAGTGGCACACCTTGTCCACTGCAGCTTTTATTTTGAGCTCCAGGGACACAGGAGCCACCGGCTTCCCCTGGTCCCAAGAGCTCTGGCTATCGGGTGGAGCAGAAATACAAGGTACGCATTCACAGTGGCCTGGACATTACAGAAAGGGGCTATAGGCCACCCCTAGATCAGAGGCAGTATACCTGTGTATATGGGTTGTTGAGGAACATGGATGGGAGGACACTTGTGGGCTTCCCTGGCCAGCTAGTGGGGCGTATGCAGGACTAAATGGACCCTTGACCTTCTCCACTGTACGTGTGAAGATGGGCCTTGCGTGCACAGACCTTCTCCACTGTACGCGTGGAGGACGGGCCTTGCGTGCACAGACCTTCTCCACTGTACGCGTGGAGGATAGGCCTTGCGTACATTGTATACACGAAGAAAGGAGAGAGGGAGTCATTCTCCTCCCTCTCTCAAGCTACCACAACCTGATGGGGTCATCCGATGAAGCTGATGGGTGGGAGACTCTGGCCAGCTCAAGGGAAGGTCTTCACACAGCAGAGGGGAAGCTGTGGAATTCACTCCCACAAGCTGCTGTGACACCCACCACTCTGGGTCGCCTCAGAAGGAGACAGGCCAGGAGAAGTCCTCCAGCATCAGGAGCGGCATGGCTGCTCACCACACTCAGAGACAGCATGGCGGGGGGGGGGGCGTCCTGCTTGCGGCTTCCCTGCGGAAGCTTATTGGCCACGACAGGAATGCTGGGCCAGATGGATCTAACGTGCTGCGTCTACCCGGCATGGTGCACCTTCGGTTCTTCAGGCACAGAGTGGATGAAGCAGAGTCAGGTTGCATTCGGCACAGGGGGCCTCACCAGGGTTTGAAAAAGGGAATAAAGCAGAAGCAAACGGGGTCTGCAGGCATCGTGCCAGGCCCTACAAATCTGTCGCCCTCCCCAAGTGGTGCACGTATTCCTGCCTTGATTGTGAGGATTTAATGCCTGTGGTCCCAAGAGGTCAGCACAGAAGGTGGTGGAGCCTGGCATCCAGCCAGATGAATGGCTGCAGGAGAGGGGCTGAGTTAGCCTGCGTGCTCCCCCATGCCCCAGCACAGGCGGTCACAAATAGCCCCCCTCCCAGTGGGGCTTACTCTTGAGCAAGTGCACGTGTGTGCGCGCAATTCCACAGAACCGCCGAAGACCTCGGGGTCCGTGGCAGCTGGGCATTCGTTGCTGTTTCGCGGCTTGCTGGAGCGCCTTCGCGGCACGTGTTCCCCCAGGCGGCTTCCACCACTGCCGTTCGCGTGTGCGTGTGAACGCGCGAGCTCTGCCCCGGGCGAAAGCGGAGAGGCGCGAGCGCGCGGGGAAAAGCGAGCGCGACCCATCGGGCGCGTGCGCGCCGCCGCCGCCACCGCCGCAGCCGCCCGCTCCTGTGCCTTTAAGGGGCTCACACTGCGGAGCTCGACACGCGTGCAGCGCTGGCCGCTGCTGCCGGCGGCGGCGGCGCGGAGCTCCAGACGAGCCCCTGCTCCGTCGCTGCAGCCCGGGGAGGGCGGCATGAGAGGCGGAGCGCAGGCAAGCCGAGCGGGGGCAGGGGACCGAGCGGGCAGCCCCCGACCTCCCAGCCAGCCCGCCGCCGCCGCGGCGCCTCACGTGTGAAAGCGCCTCGCCGGAGGGGGACACACCCCCGGGGCAGAGCCTGGAAGCCGCAGCAGCATCCCGGCACGGGCACGGCTGCGCCTCGGAGCCCCCTCTGGCAGCAGCGCCGCCGCCGCCGGCTCCGCCCCGCCGCCTCTCGGCGCGCCCTCCCTGCCGCGCCTCGCCCCCCGACTCGCTCCGCGCTGCCAAGCCCCTCTCCTCGCCGGAGGCAGGCAGGGAGCGAGCGAGGGGGGGGAGCGAGGGAGGGGAGGCGAGGGTGCCCGTCCGCCCGCCAGGCCTCTCCGCGCCTCGCCTCGCCTCCTCGCCGCGCCTCGCGGCTCTCCGCCTCCGCCTCCCGCTCCTCCTCGCCGCCGCCTCCTGCTGACGTCTCGGCCGTCTGAAAAACTCCGGGCGACGGCGGCGGCGGCGCTTGTGAGCGGCTGGGCGAGCGGCGGCGGCGGCGGAGGCGCGCGGCAGCGCAGCAGCCACGGCCGCGAAGATGGTGGCGGCGGCGGCGGCGGCGGCGTCCTCGGCGGCGGCCTCGGCGGCGGCGGCCTCTTCCCCGGCGGCGGCGGCGGCGTCCTCGGCCGTGTCGTGCGCCCGCCGGCTGGCCCGCCGCTCGCACTCGGCGCTGCTGCTGGCGCTCACCGTGCTGCTCGTGCAGACGCTGGTCGTGTGGAATTTCAGCAGCCTGGACTCCGGCGACGACCCGCCGCGGCGCGGCACCGTCGGCGGCGCCCGGCCGCGGGAGAAGCGCGAGCTGGCCGGCCGCGACGCGCCCCCGCAGCGCCGGGGGCCGGGCGCTCCCCGCGGCAAGGCGATGGTAAGGGGCGCCCGCGCGGGGGGGGGGCGGCGGCAGCGTGGGGCCGTCTTCCGGGCGCTCTTCCGCCGCTGCGGCCCCGGGGGGGCGTCGGTGGTCCCGCCGCCGCCGCCGGCCGGCCGGGCTGCGCCGCCCCTGCCCCTCGGAGGGGCTTGCGCGCGGCTTCGCCCCCCGCCCGGCGCGCTCGCGGGCCGTTCGGGCGCGCAGCCCCGCGCAGGCGGTCGGGGATGGGGCCCCGCGGGCGCTCCCCTCGCGCGCCCAGGCGGACCGTCGGGTGGCCGTGGCCGCCTCCCGCGGGCGGCCGCGCTCTCCTCCCTCCCTCGCCCTCCTCTCCCGCCCCGGGCTTGGCCCCCTCGCCCTTCTGCGCGCCTTCCGCGCTGCTCCGTCGGTGCCACCTGCGCGGGGGGGTCCTGCCTCGGGAACCCTCGCGGGGCGCCGTTGACTGCCCGCAGCGCGCACCCCGGAGCGGTCCAGCCCGAGGCGGCCTTGGCAAGCCAAGCCACGGCCGCGAACGAGCGCGCAACTCGGTCCTGGGGGTGTTTGCTCCGAGACAAATCCCGCTCGGCTGAGTTGCGAGCGGGCGCGGGGCTTGCTCCCCGACCTCTGCGGGCCGTTGCGTGGGCTCCCGATCCGGTCTTCCTGGGGGGAGACCCACTGCAGGCAGCGGGGCTCCAGTTGCTCTTGGCTTACTTTTCCAGCTAGCCATGCCTTGGATGGCTCTGCGCTCCTCTCTTAGATCCAGCCTGGGCAACGTAAATTTGCTTAGCCGAGAGATGAACCTTTCTCCAGGCGCTTGAGATGGGCGAAAAATCAGCAGGCAGACTGAGGGTTTGTGTGTTTGTTTTTTAAGGGTCTTCAAGTGGGTTGCTACAGCGTGAGAGCGATAGACAAACAGTGAGCAGGCTGTGTGTTTATTCGCTCCCCTCTCACTTGCACTTTGCATCTCCAAATGCTGCTCGATTTCTTGCTGAAAAGCAAGCGAGACCCGTTCAGCCTGCATCCTCTTCCCGCGGTCCTGTTTGTTTTTTTAAGATGGAGACTGTTGCTCCACGGAGGTGCGAAGTTGCCCTGGCAGAGCATGACTTGTCGGAACTTGTGTTCCACTGAGATCCGATGGATGGACGGGCTCTGGGCGATGCATCTGGCCACGATGGATGGCGATTTAGCCGGCTTGAGTCTATAGAAAGGTTGCTCAAAGCAGCCTCACTTTCCGTGTTTGTGTTTTCCAACCTGGGTCTGAATCGGAAATGTGTGAGGATTGCTGGAATTTGCTGCCAGGTTGAGGGAACCTATGAAAGTCGAAGGCGGGTGTAGCTTGGCTCTAGATGCCAGGGGTTTGTGAAGTCCTGCTCTGCTGGATAGGTGCTAATGACCCTTTGGCAACTCTGCACCCATGTTGCTGTGGGTGTGGTCTGGTGGAACCCAAGACCCTCCACATGTTACTGGACTACAGCCCCCATTGTTCCTGGCTGTTGGCCGTGCTGGTGGGGCTGATAGGACCTGGAGTCCAGAACTTGAGGAGGTCTGCCCATTTCCCATGCTCCCTGGTCTTGTGTGACTAATTCAAGGGATGGTTTAGTCGAAAATATCCCCTGACTCTTTGGATTTTTAGGCTCAGAATTGGAGGTGAGCTTGGTCACAGGAGAAGGGAGATGCTTGTCCTGAACCTGTGCTCTGCTCTGGAACCTCTTCTGAGGACTGCAGCTTGCTGAGACCTAGAACATCATGGGCATTGGGCACCTTAGAGTGTGTGCAGTGCGGCTCTTCTTTGGGTGACGGTAGTAGCAGTTCTGGTATCTGCGGGAGCTTTCTGGCGAGAGTGAGAGAACCCGAGTGAGGGGTCTTACCTCTAAGCGAGCATTCCAAAATCATGAGAACCCGGCGAGCTGGCTTGAATCGCTCGCCCTGTGCAAGCCTTTGGTGCGGCCCCCTTGCCTGTGCTGTGTTCCTCTGGGCGCTGCATCACTGAGCTGGCCAAAGGGCAGAGGGTGGCGACTCAGTTGATCACGGAGTTGGTGCAATTTCCCGATGAGGGCTGGGCACAACAGCCGGGATTGCTTAGCTTAGAAAAGGGCAAGCACGGGTAGACAGGAGACGGAGACCCCCCCACTCCGGAGACTGAGACCCTTCCCCCCTCCCCGACAAACCTGGGGGGGGGCCTGCCTGAAGCTGGATGGTGGGCGATGCAGGGAGAGTCAGAGGAATTGCTGCTTCACAAGTGCAGAATGAACCATTGCGGAGCACTGCCCCATTCGGATGGCTTTAAAAAGGGATCAGTCCAATCCATGCAGGCAGGGGCTGTCCGTGGCTACTAGTCATGATGGCTGTGGCTCCCTCCAGTGTCAAGGTGGCCCAGTGGCTCAGGAGCTCGGCATGGGCAGAGCTTGGCACCATGTGCTGCCTGCTGGTTGGCCCTGTGGGAGCGGAGGGTTGGACGGAATGGACCTCTGGCCTGGTCCAGCCGGGCTTCTCGCATGCTCTTATGACCTGTGGCTGCCCAGTCCCTTGCTCCAGACGGGTAGGCATTGTCCGTACCCAGCTGGTGGTGGTGATCCAGGGCTTTGGTCAGAGGCTTTCCAGCCTTAGCTAGAGCTTGAATGGTGACCCTCTGCAAACAGCGATTGTGCCTTCTCGTCCTGAGTTTCTTTAACCACCTGCCTTGGAACAGAGTGAAGGAGGAGGCCTTGGAGCAGGTGCAGGCAGCCTTCCTTCCCCACTGTAGCTGCTCACCCAATCCCACACCCCTGCACACGAGAAAGCTTATTTATTTATTATATTTGTATCCCACCTTATTTCTTCTGAGTGAATTCAAGGTGACACACATAATTTCTCCTTCTCCTCTCCATCTTATCCTTGCAACAACAACCCTGTGAGGTAGGCTGGGCTGAGTGTGTGGCTGGCCCACAGTCATGTGTGACAGAGAGGGGACTAGAACCCGGATCCCCCGAGTCCCGCTCCTGCGCCCTCAACCACTGCACCACCCTGGCTCTCCCTCCCTCGAGGCAGAGTGGGCTGCTGCTTGTCCGAAATGGTGGGTTGCGCCCTGGCAACCAAGCCGGCGGCAGTGCCCTCTTGCCGTGCTGGCACCGCCACTAGCAATCCTACCAGCACCTGCATCTCCATGACGTGGGTAGCGAAGACGACACAGGCCGCCTGCCTGAGCCGTCCCCGGGTCCTGCAACACAGCCAGCCGTGACCTGAGGGAGGTGCTTGCATGTCTGGGGACCAGAGGCATGTCCCGGGTCCCGTCCACCTTGCAGCTCAACTGCCGGGATGGGTTGGCATTATTTGTAAGACCAGAAGCAATTGTCCCAGGCCAGTCTGCCTCTGCTTTATCTAACTGGGAGATGGTTTTTCTAAGCTTTTCAGTTTCCACATCTGTGTGGGATGGAAAACTGGGTCAGCATTTACAGTGTGTGGGGGGAGCACTCTGCACATGCTCAAGGCATTATCCTTCTTCCGTGAGTTCCAAGGCAGCCTATTAAGGATGCTCTTGCTTGGCCCTTTAAGCCAGGGGTTGGCAACCCAGGTGGTTTAGACTACATACCCCATCATCTGTGACTGCTGTCATCCTGGCTGGAGCTGATGGGAGTTGCCGTCTGCCCATTCCCCACCTCTGGCGATCGCTCGAGCCGACGTTTGAGGGCTAGAATGCTCTGGCTGGCCTGGGGCTTTGCCTTCAGCTGTCCACTGAGCAGCAAAAAGCAAGAGTGGATTCGCAGGGGTCCCCGACCTGCACCCTGCAGCTGCATGCAGCCCCCAAGCCCCCACGTGCGGCCCTCCAACCTGCTTGTTTGCTGCTACCACCCTCAAGGCATTTTCCCTCAGACCCACATGGTCCTTCCTGCCTCCATTGGCACAATCTGCTACTGTGTTTCCTGTCCCTTTCTTTCAAAAAACACAAGAGCGATGTTGTTTCTTCTGGTCTCCATGGTTCCTTCTATCAGCCCCCTCTTGGTCTTATTCTCCATTCTAGCATCTGGGCCATTTGGGGTCCCTTGCTAGCCAGCAAAGCTCAGGTACCCGTTACCACGCAGCTTTTTCGCTCCACGTCTCCATGCATGACCATGTCAAAGGCTATATATATGCATAAGGAAGATAAAGCAGTGGCATATGTCACCGATTGTCAAGGCAAAAAGTTTTGCTTTTTTTCTTTGGCATTAGATAAGAACGATGACGTTATAGACACTGCTCAACTACTAATATTTGTCAGGGAGATAGATTCCAAATTCAGAATAGCAGAAGAATTGTGTACATTGCAGAGTGTGAAAGGCACCACACACGCAGAAAACGTAATCCTGAAGGTGTGTGGATCGGTAGACAATCTTGGTCTAAATTGGGATAAATTGAAAAACATCACAACTGATGGTGCAAGAAATATGATGGGAAGTAAAACTGGTGTATTTGCAAGAATCCATGAAGAGATACTGAAATGCGATTTCCCCGCATCATCCATCAGCGAGCCTTGTGTGGGAAGATTCTTCAGTGGGAAAGTGGGAAATGTATATCCTTGTATCCAGCATTAAATACATCAGGAATCATGGCCTCACTCACCTTCAATTTCAACATCTTCTCTATGTTGCACCATGCAGAAGTCACGTGGCTTAGCAGAGGCAAAGTCCTCGAACCGTATTCTGTCTGCATCATGACAGAAGGAAGTTTTCTCGAGGGGAAGGAAAAGGTCAAGGATTCTCTGACCCTGGATGGGTTTTTGATTTGACTTTCTTATCTGATATCACAGAGCATCTGAATGCATTGTATCGAAGGTTGCAGGGAAAGGGAAAGGGAAAGCTTGTGTGTGACATGTATTCTGAATTGAAAGCTTCTGAAGCAAAACTAAATCTTTTTGTGAAGCAAGCTAGTGAAAGTAACTTTTCCAACTTCTCATGCTGCAATGAACTGCAGTTTGAGCTGGATGGGCATTTACAATTCAGCATTGTAAGACTCATCAAACCGCTTCAGCGTGTTGCAGGTGGAATTCTGGAACAGGTTCTCTGATTGCCATAAGCATGGAAAGGAAATACGGATGTTCCAGAATCCAATTGAAGTAGCACCAGAAGATGCAACTTTTTTAGATTGAACTAATTGATTTGCAAACCAGTGATCATCTCAGAGACATTTACAAAGAAAATAATCTGTACGATTTCTATTGTGCTTTACCTGATACACCGTATTTTTCGCTCTATAAGACGTGCCTGACCATAAGACGCACCCAGTTTTTAGAGGAGGAAAACAAGAAAAAAAATATTCTGAATCAAATGGGCACATCATCACAGGCACATTCCCCATCACTTCCCCATGGGCTACACATCTGACAGACTTACTGCACACACATATTCGCTCTATAAGATGCACAGACATTTCCCCTTACTTTTGAGGGGGGAAAAGTGCGTCCTATAGAGCAAAAAATACAGTATTTATCTACCTAAAGAAATTTGCTACAGGCATGTTCAGTCTTTGGCACCACATACATCTATGAACAAACCTTTTCCAGGATGCAAATTGTGAAATCCAAGTGTAGGTCAAGACTTACAGATAAACATTTACACGACATTTTAAGGGTGTCTGTCACAAATCTCAACTTAGACATTAATACCTTGGCTAACAGAAAACAGCCACAAAAATCACACAGGCTAGGGAAGCATATGTAGCTAGATAAAAGATTCCACAGTAAAATATTGTCACAAAATGGATTGCATTCAAGTTGACCCCTGAATGTTTACTTTTGATCTAAATTGGGAGGTTAATACTTGTGTTACATTTTGATTTAAGACGTGGCCCTCTTTAAGCATTGGGCGCTCCAGTGTGGCTCCCGTGTCCCAGAAGGCTGGGGACCACTGCTCTAGCGTAGCTTGGCTCAGCCAGTTTCCAAACAGCCTTCAAGATACAGGTGCCGGAGGTTCCCAGCTGGCTGCATCTCCCGCTGGCACTGGGAGTTGGCCCTCCCTCTTAAACCTAGAACCCTTTGGCATTCTGCTCTCTGAGGCCTGTCAGCATTGCAGCATCTGCACAGGGAAAGCTGCGGAAGGGCTAAGTGGTGTTTGCTTCCTCCTCCTTGGGGTGGTGGTGGTTACGGAGTCCTCGCACCTGTGAGATCCTCTTCCCCGAGGAACTGTAGGGGATGGGCAAGGGACCTAATTCTCAGAAAGCAACAGATTGCGGGATGCGCTAATGGGCTTCTCTATTGTTGTTATTATTATTCCTCTTTGGAGATTTAATTATTTTCGAATGTACTAGTTGCTGAGTCATCCAGATTTTTCCCACCAGGCGATGGGGGTTTCTGTACTGAAATATTTGCATAAGGATTTCCCTCCCTTTTTTTTTACATCACCCAATGTTTTGTCTTGTGCATGAAATGAGAAGCAGAGCCGAAACATTGCACCAGTGTCTCTGTGTAGGTGGATCTAATAGGCCTGGTGGCCATGGAAGGAAAAACACAACTGAGCTTCTAGGAACTTTGGTGTTCCTTAGGTTTCCTTCTCTTGTTTGCCTTTGCTTTTTCTCTTTTGCAAAAACAAGTTCATATTTATGTCCTGCTTGCCTGAGCTTTGACATTGAGCTAACTTCTCTCCTGCTTCTCCTTCAAAGTGCTCGGTGAGTACACCTAGCCATTCATTCTTCCCCAGATATCCTCCCAACAACCCTCTAAGATAGGCTAAGCGAAGAGACTACAGCAGCCTTCCCCAACCTTGTGCCTTCCAGACACATCTGGACTGCAGCACCCAGAATGCCCAGTCAGCTGCCCGGCTGGATGGGAATTCTGGGAGCTGCGGTCCAAATGCCTCTGAAGGCTCCCAGGCTGGGGGAAGCTGGACTAGAGAATGAGTGCCTGGCCCAAGATCAGCCAAGGGGCTTATATGCAGCTGGACTCAGTTGGGGGACAGGATGTCTAGGATTTCTGCTGCAGGTCCATGGCAGCAGAAAGAGCCCAAAATTTTGTGGTACTTATGAATGGCTAGGAAAGCGATGGTGATATAAACATTGGATTTAAAAAATGGCTCAAGGATTTGCGATCAGTGCCAGAGCCAAGCTCACAGGTCCTTTCATGTGCAAATCCACTCCTACAAATCTGGGCACCACATGTATGAACCTGGATGGTAGCACAGTGCAGTGGTTAGAGCAAAGTTAGGCAACCTGGTGCCTATGACTCCTATCAACTCTAAGCAGCACAGCTTAGGCTGCTTACCCTTGCTCTAACCACTACACAACACTGACATTCTATTGATTTTTTTTAACGAGGAGGGAAAGAGAATCCTTGGTCCTTGGCACCTTGTGTATTTTACTGAATTGAGTCCAGTCCTTGTGTACCCCAGCACTGTGAGGATGGGAGTTAGCACAAACTCTGTTTGGGGCAGTTGGGTTTGCGTAGGAGAACCCTCCCCCCCTCATCATACTTCCCTCACTCCCTTTCTCCTTGCAGGAAATTTCCATGGATCTGCGCAAAATAAATAAACCCACTTAAGCAATGAAAATGCTCTGGGGTGCAAACATTGTGGCGTGCAGAAACTGCAGTGTGGTGGCTTTAAAATGCAGCCCTGTTACCTGGCTCAGGCTGAATGCAAACAAACCAAGGTGATTGTGAAGCCGGCTGAGCAATTCTGCAACTCCGCCGAGGTGGGGGATTGCCACACTAGACCTTGTGGCTTTCCGCCGGAGCTCTTTTCATTTCTCATTTCAGTTCTGCGCTGAATTAAAATGTATGGCGGATCTCTTGAAAAGAGGCGTGGGTTCTCTCAAGAGCACCGCTGTTGCATGGGCATTTGTGTCAAATGAAACCCACATGCAGGCAGGGAGCCAGGCCGAGATCTTGGCAGGGGTGAGCTGCCCGTGGACCTCGGTCTTGTGCAGCCCTCCATGGGAGGTCGGCTCAGACCCCTGGCAAGATGAGTCCTTTCCTTTCCTAGCAGATGAGTGGGGCAGGAGAGAGAGGAGTGGTCTGACCTCTTTTAGGGACTGGCCTGGAGTGATGACTGATGAACCACCAAATAACCACCAAATAACAGGAAACAACCCCTCTTCCAGTGTGTATTTGCATAAAATGTACACGTGCTAATTTGTCGGTTAAAAGATTTGGCTTGTCTGCTAGTTTGGTGTGTGTTTACTCGCTTGTTGAGATTTATTTACTTACTTATATTTATTTTTCAATTTATATCCTGCCTTTTTCCTACAAAGGGCTCAAGGCAGCTTACATCATTCTCCTCCTCCATCTTATCCCCACCACAACAACCCTGTGAGGTAGGTTGGGCTGAGAGTCTGTGACTGGCCCAAAGTCACCCAGTTGGCTCCATGGCGGAGCGGGGACTCGAACCCGGATCGCCCAAGTCCCAGTCCCAGCTCTTAACCACTACGCCACGCTGGAGATGCCTTTTGTCTCCTTCCGTGTCGATCATGGAGGATGGGGACTTCTCTTTTTCAGCCGTCATTAAAATGTCAACTGGTGGCCTTCCTTACAGTGCTTTACTGTGTTACCAAAGTTTTCAAGGTTGTTCTGTCAACCACTCAGAGAGCTTTGGCTCATGGGGAGTATACAAATATAATGGAATAAACAAAGTTGCAGGCTGATGAAAGGTTTTTTTCTGGTCTGGTTTTGCCAGCTACTAACCTTTGTGGAGTGTCACACACGCACCGGCCTGTCTGACTGGGGGGTCCTCTTCTGAGCCCAGTCTTTCAGTGCTCACCTTTCCTTTGCTTCAGAAGCAAGTCAGGCGGCCACCAGGACTTGGTGGTGGGCACCCGCTCAGCAGGATGATCTCCCTAGAGAGGTTAGCTGAGCGAGTCCTGTTGCCTAGCTTGAGGGGAGGGTGCTTTTGAATAGTCAGAATATGGGGTAGAATAGGTTTTTTCCAGAAAGTGTCTCACTTTTGTTTTCAGAAATGCATGGCTTTATAAAATAAATTGGCAACATAGCTGATTAAGACAAGTCAAACTGGGCAAATACAGTGGCTGCAAAACTTGTAAACTAAAAGCCAAATCCTAGTTCTGTTTTTCAGGTAACTGTCCTTAGGAACCACATAGATAGAAGGCAAAGAACCTGGTGCCATCCAGTTGTTTTAACTACAGTTTCCATAAGATCCATCCGTTGTGCGCAATGATTAGGCATTTTGGGAATTGTAGTCCAGTGGATCTGGGGTGGGGGGGTACTTTGCCCTCCTCCCAGGACAGATCTATGGCTGTTTCTCTATGAGCATGCCAAAATTAATTTGTTAATAGTTGTCAGTGCTTTCGTTCTTCTCTCTCATGTCAGGAAAGTGTGAGATATAAAGTTATCACATTTTAAAATATTTACAAGCCTTCCAATAAAATTCATTTCCAAGTGACGCTTTGATGAATTTGTTGGAATATAACATTTAAGCCACACTAAGTGCACTTCACTGTATTTTTCCCTGATCAAAAGAATGTCAAGTTCAGCTATTTCAGGGCACCGGCAAAACTTTTCCAGTATTTATACAGCGTGTCAACAGGCTGCAACATTCTCCTTCAGTTTTTTTCCTTGGACATGCTAAATGGGATCTCTGTTGGTACAAGACACTGGAAAATTTTCCAGTTCAAAATTTTCCTGAGCTCATTTTATGGGTACATGGATACAAACACATATACAACATAGGTATGCACACATGATACCTGCAGAAAACGTTGCTTTGTGGACTCCATGTCTCCCAGCCTGGCCATGCTAATATTTCCTTCACCCAAACGGTCAGCATCTCACGGCCACTGAGAATTTGCAGTCTTGTTGGGTTATTTTGCAGTTTCTCTTCTCCATAAGGTTTGCTTTTCCCCCTTGATTCTTATTTTGTCCTTCTGAATGCCCCCTCTCTTGTTTGTGGGTTAGACCTGTTGCTCTAATCACTACTCCACACTGTCTTTCAAAGTATAAAAAGTCTGCAGTGCTTTAATAAAAAGGCATGCAATGGTAAAACAAACTTCTGTGTTTTGACATCAGGAATAGTCAGCATTGGTGTGATGTGAGCGGTTTGTATTACTGCCAAAGGGCCATGAAAGCAGCTACATCTTTTGACAATTGGGGTGGGGGAGTGGGGTGGAAGAGAAGGTGCAGTGCCTTCCCTGTCATTCGTTTTTAGAAACATAGAGCGAGTCAGAAGGGGTCTCCTGGGCCATCTAGTCTGACCTCCAGCACCAGCCAGCTCTGCTCATGACATGCCCACCATGTGGACATCCAGCCTATCCTTGAACACCCGCACCAATGGGGCCTCAACAACCTCCCGTGGAAGCCCATTCCACGCCCTCGGGGTCCTAACTGTCAGGAAGTGCTTCCTGGCATCCAAATTGAACCTTGGCTCCCTGAGCTTTGCTCCATTGGAGCGCGTCCTGCCTTCCTCTGCAGGGGAGAACAGGCCTCTCCCCATCTCCATGTGACATCCCCTCACATACCTGTATGTCACCAACATATCCCCTCTGAGTCGCCTCTTCTCCAGGCTGAAGAGACCCAGTTCCCTCAGTCTCGCCTCGTACGGCTTTCCCTGCAAACCGGCCACCAACCCTGTGGCCCTACGCTGCACTGACTCCAACCTGGCTACGTCCTTCCTGTCACGAGGGGCCCAGAACTGAGCATGGTGCTCCAGTGCCAAGGGAACGCGTAATCTGGTTGCAAAGCTTTAACTGGGCCCTGCTTAATAAAACAAACAAATCTTTTTATTCTCCGAGCTTAATGTATGCATTATTTAAGCACAGTGTTACAAGGTGGCAGCCTGAATGGATGTGTTCCCACGTCAGACGTCTCATTAAGTCTTCCCTTTCTTTACTTTTTATCCGACTTTTTATTGCCCTCTAAGACTGGGGGGCTGCTTCGCATGACAGACTTCCACTGCTCCAGCCTTCGACTGGAGGGCAACGCATGTCACAGGCCCGGTGCTGGGCTTTGTGGATACCTCTGAGTGAGTCGGAAAGTGACCAGGAGTGTCGGAAGCTGCCTTGCACCCCATCAGGTCCTTGGTCTGGTATTGTTGGTCTTGTCCAGGGTTTGGGGCAGGAGGTGTTTCCATCCCAACCAGCCAGAGCAGTGGAATGAACCTGGGCGCATGGAAAGCAGGAGGTCTCCCAGGGAGTTGGCTCCGTGCTAAAATACCAGGAAAAAATAAGTAGATGCTGCCTTGTATTGGTCCCTCTAGGTCGCCCTAGCCCAGTGTTGTCCACACGGGCTGGCAGCCGCTATCCAGGGTTGCAGGTGTGCTTCCCTCTCCTTCCTGGAGGAGATCAAAGCTGAGATCTTCCACTTGTGTGGCATGTGCTCTCCCATTGAGCAATGGGCAGGAGAAGCCCTGCAGCCAGTGCAGCTGCATCTCTGGTACCTTCCTCTCCACCTTCTCTCTTTGGCCTCTCCCAGCAGATCAAGTTTCTAACCACTAGCCTTCATTGTGTTAAAGCTGAGCAACCAGGGCACGTAGGGAGTTAAGGCCCTCAAATTGTGGAGTCAGTCCATGCCAGTTGGTTCGAAAGTGAATACCTGCTTCTCTTTTTCACCAACCAGAGTTGGCTCTACCTTCAGGGATGTTTGTGCTGTGTGAAGGCCAAAGGGAGGGCATGCCAGCCATCACCTAACCAGTCGGCTAGTTTGACTTGACATCAGATCACAGGACTGATAAAGTCTCATTCCTCCCCCTTGACCTTTTCTATCCCGCTGTGTCTTCCCCTGAGCCGGTGGGCATCTGGTTTTCACCAGCTGCTTGGCTTATCTTGCAGCTCCCTGGCTCTGGCAACTGAATGAAGCATTCTGACCTGCCTCTTCTTCAGAGTGTGGCATATACTCCCCAGAATGCTGTATTCTGGGGGAAGCAGGCTGGGCCCCCACAACAGCGGTGTAGGCAGCAGGCTCGGCTTCCAGGCTGGAGGGCTCCATGTCCCTTGCTGGCTGTTGAGGGGAGCCGTTTTCTGATTGCGCTTGCAGCCTCTTTGCTCTTGTGCTCTTCCCCTGAGCCTCAACCCAGTATCCTGGCCACCCAAGATATTCTGCTGCCTGAGGGTAAGAACAGGATGGCGTTCTCTCCTTTCCACCTGCAAAAGTGGACCCAGATACCATTGCCTAGGCAGGGACTTCTGACAGTTAAGAACGTTCTGTGTGTGTCAACATGCGCAGGGCCGTGCCTTAAAGGAAACATGTACCCTGCAATTGCAACATAAAACAATTTCTACAGCTATTTCACTGGTTTCTCTGCACGAGGCAGTTTAGCTCCACACTTCCTGTTGTTCTCAGTCAGGAACGGTACAATCCTGTGCAGGCTCAGACGGGCCGGCAGGTGCGGGGGGAGAGCTCTAGCTCTGCCAAGCAGCCCCTTCTCTTGTCTTGCTTTCCATAACCATCGTTTCTTCTCTCTCGTGGCTGCTTCCTGCCCCTTCCACGAAGACACGTTCCTCTTCCTTGTGTCTGTGTGCAAATAGTGGCGGGCTTTCAGCAGAGATCACAGAAAATTTGCACAGGCGCTGGATGATGCAACGGCATCTGCTTGGCAAAGACGAGTGCGAAGACAGAAACGGAGGCGCTAGTGGGACATGGACATGACTTGCAAATAATGTCACATGCCCCTGAGTAAAGAGCAAACGGAGCCCGGTTTTGCTCATGCTTCTCGCCAGTGGCTCAGGCGGTTTGTTTTTTGGGGGGTGGGGGGTAGTTTCTCTTGCATTCCTACCCCCCTGCTCTTTAAAAACGCTTTGTTGGTTTAGGACAGCCTAGCCTCCTGCAGGGCCTTCCAGAAGTGTTGCACTTCAGGTCCCATCAGTCCCAAGCAGCATGGCCAGTGCTCAGGCATCCTGGGAATTGTGGTCCAAAATGTGTACAGGACACTCGGCTGGGGACGGATGGTTTAGGGCCAAGCAACAGGGATCATCATCATCATCAATACAATCATTAATTTTATCTTTGATCCTGTCACGCCAGTCCCAGGTGCTGGATGACCTGGCTAGGAGGAGATTGTGGACTCACGCCTGGCTTGTGGGATCCTTTGCGCAGCTGTTTGGCCACGGAGTGACCGGCACATGGACTGGCCAGATCCTTGGGTGATCCAGCAGGTCTCCTTTTAAGTTTTAACAGCCAAAGCTCTCTGGGTGGTTCACAAGAACTCAAATGTGATCAAATGCAGTGCAAAATAAGATGCGATTAAATACAGCGTGGCATTTTGATGTACCAAATGGAAAAACAGTTTCAATGGCTAAAATAATTTCAACCAAAAAGCTAAGCCTGTTAAAACAGCACATGCACATGGTAAGCATGCTGTGAGTGGAGAAGGCTGGAGTCAGGGGTCAGACTAGATGGCCTGGGAGACCCCTTCTGACTCACTCTGTTTCCGTGTCACAACTGACACATCCCATCACATGTGATTAAATGCCCAGGAACAGAAGACAGTCTTAACCTGATACTGAAAGGATGTTACTGTTGGTACCAGGCAGACCTCGGGCGGAATCTTTCCACAACTGCGGGGCTACCACAGTGAAGACCCTGTGAAGACCCCCCTGAGCCTGTGTTGGAGGTGGGACTCAGAGGAAGGCTTCTGATGTAATTGTGTCTTTATAGATAAAGGATGGTTAAAAGAACAGTATTAGCTATTCTGATCGTATATCAGTATACAATATCAGCTGTGAGGCAGGTGATGGGGGAGACGGTGGTGGCTAAGAATAATCAGGCCAGTGATGTGAATGCAAGGGGAATTCAACCTTCTCTTGTCCTGCAGTGGGCCTGGGGGAAATTCTTGTCTGATTCTCTTCCTTGCTTTCGGGAAAATTGGCCGCTGAATTCTGCCCTCAGGCTGAAAGAGGTTCAAGAGCCCCACTATAAGTCCTACACAGAAGTGGCAAAGTAGACAGGTGGATGTGAAAGAAATGGGCAAACACATTTCATTTTCCTCTGCCCTCCCCATCCGGCTTGCCTTGTGTGTCATGTCTTCTTAGTTATACAGCTGGAAGGAGGGACTGTGATAGTGGATATATGTAAGCCATTCTGGATCCTTTTTGACTGAAGAGTGGGATTAAAAATACTTTAAATGCAACGCATCCATAAATGAATAGAAGGCCAGTGTTTTGTCTTGCCTTTTTGATATAGTGACGTTCAAGTCCTAGGATATCTGAAGTACAATTAAAAGGTGCCACCCCTGAGAAGGCCCTTTGCGTCACAGAGCAGCATGCAGTGGCTTTGGTGCAGCTTAGCGGGGGCACGTTTGGCTCCGTCATACTTCTTCAGAGATCTTCACCAGTGCGTGAGGTTGCTTTGGTCCTTTGTCCTTGTGGCAGAAACCTGGGAAACTAAGAAAGGAGCAGGCTAACATTTGAATGCCCGCATTCTCCCCAACAAGTTCTAGGTATCAAACCAGGTATTTATCTCTTAACAAAACATCCTGGCTGTTAACAGAAAGTTACCTGAGGGAACAGAAAACAGTAAGAAGACATAAAATTGTTTTTTTGTAATGTCTTGCATGTGGAAGAGAACAGGAGCTCTCAAAAGCTTGCACTGCTCTGTGGGCTGGGCAGTTGAAGATCTTTTGCATTCGCCTTATGAAGATAATCCACTATATGGCTTATAAAGCAAAGAACCAGTTGACACGGCAAACTGGGTTGTGTTGGACTGACGTGCCCCTTTTGATGCTGGGCAGTGCCAATGGCAGGAGCTGAAACTTCTAGCCAGAGTTGGATCTGTGTAAAGGTTTGCATATGTCTGCAGTTTTGCCAAGCCTTTCTCTCTCCTTGCCTTCCTCCTCATTAAAGGATATGGAGAACAGTTTTCCAAACTAGTCCTCTTTCTGTACTTCCTTTTGCAAGGTTTCATTTCAAAACTGGCATGTTTTAATGCAGAATTTAACTCTGGCTCTATTCCATTGGAGCAAATGCATAATCTGTTTGTGTGTGTGTGTGAGAGAGAGAGAGAGTGTGGGGGGGGGAGAGGGGGGAGAGGGAGAGAGAAAGAGACTGTAACTTACTCCTATGTGTGACTGAAACTGGTGCTTTATACATGAATGGTCCACATTTTCAGCGTGTGCGTGGATACAATATTTTACATCACTTTTATTTTTATCGGTGATTTTAATTTTTTATTTTTAAATCTGACAATGTATAAACTGGATGTGCAGTTGGTGGGTATTTTTTCTTGTTGGTTAAATAACCAGGTAAATAAAATGTGTAGGAACAGGCTGTCAGCTCGCATTATGTTACTGGCCCACAATCTGTTACGTTAAATGTTGTGAAAATTGCAATTTTGCGACATGGTGGAATGGGGCAGTCTGGAATTGTGCAAGGGCACGGAGGGAGGAACAAGAGCGGGGTGCATCTTTCCAGTTTCAACGGCTGCCTTCCTTTTTCTGCCTTTGATTAGAGACAGGCAATCGGAGGATCCCCTTGAAATGCTTGGAGGAGTGTGGCTGGTAGCCAAATTCTGCACTTTTCTGGTCTGGTTGTGAAACTGAGCAGGGAGAAGGAGAATCCAGGGCCAGGCTGAAATTGACTGCGAGGAAGCACCTAACCAGGTTGCGAAACTGACTAGAGGATGAATTAAAAACCTCATCAGATGCTGCCAGAAGCCTGAGAAGAGACGGAGAAGGTCTAAGCTTGGTACCAAAAAAACAAGGACTGGCTTTAGTTGGGTCTCAGCTAAAGGATTCCTCAACTGAGGGGCCGCCTCCAAGAAAGCCTTTGCTGTTTTTGCTGCCTTCTAAGCCTTTCTCGGGTGAGGCAGGGCAGGGTCATGCCAGGAGAGGTGCTCCATTGGCCATGCTGCATCTACGAGTGGGTGTAAAGGAGCCATCTACTTTGCAATCTCCTTTTTAATTTCAGACGCACACACAAAGGAACCCTAAGAGAAGGTTTGAGGAGGAGCATGCGGGATTCAGAAATGGGTGGGGACAATGTGACCCACAGGACGCTTCGCAAGCCTTACGTCTGTGGAAAAGCATCCCTGTTCTTTCCATTTCTGGAGCACCCGATAGCTGGAGCCTTCTGAGCAATTAGTAACCTTTTCTACAATACAATAAAATGCAAAGCTGCAATGCCAGGAAACAGCATGACCATTTGATACAAAATTTAAAACGGTATTTAAAAAAAACCGAACTCCAGCAACTGCAGCAAGTTGGGGCACCTCCTCCCAGAATGTGTGCAGCTCGGGCCTTGCTTGGACATCTCTGAGTGATGGAGATGGGGCAGCTTCTCTTTCCTGGAGCAATACCTGGGGAAGGATCTACACAGGTGCATAATGAGGTGCACACCTGGGAAAAGCCCCCCTGATTTATAGATAGGGGTGCAGGATTCCATCCTTAACTTCCAGAAGCAGAGCTTTCGATTTCGTTAGCAGCTTTAGCACACCTTCAGCTGGAAACATCCTCTGTGAGCCAAATAAAGCTCAGCTGATAGCTTGGCTGTTTTTATAAGCCACGTAGCTGGGGAGGGTCATGTGGACTCCATATTACTGGTGTTTGTGCAATACTGTGTGATCCCTGGACTATAAAAGGCGATCACTTCAGATCTTTATTGGCTGTAAGTGTGTGTGTCTCCATTATAGGCTGTAGGGTGTTCTTTAAAAAAAAAAACACCAGCTGAATATTCTGGCTTTACAAGTGTAATTGCTATAATAAGAGCATCAAACAAATAATTATTATTTTTCTGCTCTTTTTTATTTTGCAGTGGGAGCACAATTTCCTCCTGAGATCACAGCAAACATTGTATATATTGTGTTCCACAATGGGCCAATAGCTGCTAGGAAAATTATTAGTATTTGTCACCCGGTAGTGCCATTTCTGTGCATTAGTATAACAGGTTCTGGCCGTGAAGACATTGCTGTCTAAATACGGAAATGAAAGCAGATCAGGCGCCAAGCACGGTCAGCAAGTGCGGGAAGATCCACCGTTTGCATATGAGGTCCAGGCTGCTTTTTATGTAGCCAAGATGTTGTGGCTCTAAGATGGCTCAGGAATAACAATCCTGAAACTAATAATCTAATTACTAATGATCTTGTTCCCATGGTCCTCAATGTTGTTGTTGTTGTTAGTCGCGAAGTCGTGTCCAACCCACCGCGACCCCATGGACAACCTTCCTCCAGGCCTTCCTGTCCTCCACCATCCCCAGAGTCCACTCAAGCTCATGCCGACGGCTTCCGTGACTCCATTTGGCCACCTCATCCTCTGCCGTCCCCTTTTTCCATTCCTCTTGAAACCAAGTGCCCTCATTGACCAGTGTGCAGTTGTACAGTGACAACGTGCTGCACACAAGCAACCCGTGCTTTGTGTCTTGGCTTCCTGAGAGCCTTGGGTGTCTGCACACAGGTGTGTAAGAAGGCCTGCCACGGCCAAACGTGTAATCATTCTTCGGCCCCCTCGTTTGTTTGTTTATTTCCTCTTTATACCAGCCAGTAGTGTTTGGTCGCCACACATACGTGCCTCCAAAGGAAGTGGGGCAGAAGAGGCGTCAGAGAACCACAAGCTGTGGTAAACCACCAGTGTGGGTCTTCGGGTGGAACGTAGAGATGCCAAATGGAGACTCCCCAGTGCAGTGGCCGCTCTTTTGAAAACGAGGTCAGGTTGTTTTAGGACTATACGGGCAAAGGTTAAATCCTGCAGGTGCCTGCCTTTGTGCGAAGGCTCAGCCCATTGGGGTGCTTTTGATGTTCAGGGCATAGTCTTTGCAGTGGTGGCCCCTTCGGTTGGGAAATGCTCTTCCTAGTAGAGAGGTCGTGTAAACCTTCACAGATTCAGATGAGTTTGGATTTCCATGAATCTCATTGGTGGATTTGGATTCTGCAGTGGATTGGCATCTTCCAGATCATATGGAGTTGCTAGTTTTCACTTTGGGGGCAAATCAGTCCTAATGTGATTTAGCACAAGTCGGATGGACATGGGCAGATGATAGAAGACACCTGACGAGCTGCAGGACTCCGACAGAAGGGATCTGGTGGATCCTGGACAGCCGCAGGCCCCGATGAGGCCTGCCTGGCTCCAGCCCTGTCGTTCTCTTGGGGCCAGGTTAAGCTGCTCAAGTCGAGGCATCGTTCTACTCCGGGCGTGTGAAACCACAGTCTCAGCATCAGTTCCTTTGCTTATGTTTTTTCTGGTTTGCTTGTCCATCATGTTTTGGTACATTAATAAGGATTGGTTTTAGCGTGTCTATATTTTCAAAGTGTCAAATTGTTTTAAGAAAAGGGGGTCTAACAGATGCAAAGAATCCCACCACCCTCACAGGCACTCTTACTGGTGACATGAAAGAACATCTTCAGTGGCTGCTCCCAGGCTCTGGAATTCCCTTCCCAGGGAAATGAGGTTGACCCCCCCCCCCCCGGCCTCCCCGTTTTTATTCTGAAGGCAGCCAACATCCTTTTTGTTCCAGCAGGCATTTGGGAAAGCTGCGGGCTTGTGTTGGACTGGTTCTATTTGTTTACGTTGTTTTTAGTGTTTTTACTTGAGGTTTTTTAATAATTTTGACACTTTACTGATATAATTATATTGTCAGCTTTTGTATTCATCTATGAAACTTTTAACTGTAGGAGTTTATAATGTTGTGAGCCACCTCGAGTTCCCAGCACTGGGAATGAATGGGGTATAAATAAATATAATTATAATATAGACTCAAATAGGATTAAAAACATGGATGTAGGAGAGAGAGAGAGCACCCACACATTGCGCTGCTTTCTGTCATCACCTTGCACTGAAACTTTTGTTCTGTCATCACCAAGCAAGGATTAGGTGGCACAGAGACATGTCTTTGAGCAGCAGGGGGGTGGACCTGAGGACCTTCATGGCCCCGTTCAACTCTACTCTTCTATGATTCTGTCATCTCAGGGCTGTGGAGTTGGAGAGTCCTTGGGACCATCCAGAATCCCCTGCTCAGTGCAGAAAGCCCAGTGCTAGAACTATTCCTGCTGCTGCCCAGCTGCTTTCTGAAGCCCTCCACCACGGTCTTCTAGCAGGTCCTGCCACCCTTCCAGGAATACGGCTCCATTATCAAATTATCCTTATCCTCCAAATGTTTCTTCTAACGTTCTGTAGAAATCTGCCACCCGTTACGTAAGCCCATTCGATGTAGACCTGCCCTCTGGGATAATGGACAGGTTTTAGCCCTCCTCCTTCAAGTATCTGAAAATTGCTAATATGCCCCCTCCTTCGTCCTCCCCCCTCCATGCTAAATATATCTGATTCCATCACCTTTTCCCAGGACTTCTTCACCATATGTTTCCACCCTGTTCAGCTTCCTCTTCTCAACCCATTCCAGATCCTCTGCATTGGGCTGGGCTGCCTGGTGCCCAGCAGTTGGTTTGGGCTTCAGCTTCCATAGCCCCAGGTATTGGTTATGATGCCTGTTGCTTATGGGGATTGAAGTCCAAAACCTCTGGCGAGCAGCAGCTTACCTTCCTTTGGCCTACAACTTCTCTTAAAGCAGAGAGCCTGAACTGGCAGAGGACTCCAGCAGAAGGCTGCTTTGTGAAGAGTGCAGTGAAATTCTTATGCGTTTTCATGACTTTGCTCCTTCTATTAATGTAACTCCAGATCTATCTATCTATCTATTTATATTGCGATTTATATCCTGCCTTTTTCCTACAAAGGGCTCAAGGCAGCTTACATCATTCTCCTCCTCCATCTTATCCCCACAACAACACCCCTGTGAGGTAGGTTGGGCCGAGAGTCTGTGACTGGCCTAGAGTCACCCAGTTGGCTCCATGGCTATTATTATTATTATTATTACATTTCATTTATTGCCCAGCTAGGAATCCAAGGCAGCTCTCAAAGTTCTCCTCCTCTCTGTTTCAACCTAACCACAGCAACCCTGTGAGGTAGGCTAGGCTGAGAGTCTGTGGCTGGCCCACAGTCAGTCTGTGAGCTTCATGGCTGAGTGGGGGCTTGAACCCAGCTCTCCGGAGTCCCAGTCTGACACTCCAGCCACTGTACCACGCTGCCTCTCCTTAGCATTGCTTTTCTAGACGTGCTCCGTGACTGCCCAGCTTGTGATCAGTTACAGTCCTGAGATCCGGGATGTCCTATTCAGGCACAACTGGTATCAGTATGTTGGGTTAGTACTTGAAATGTTTGTGAACCTCCTCCTCTTAATTCTGGAAAATTGCATGCAGCTGACGTGGTCAAGCACTTCCTGTTTTGGGTTTTGAAATGATGCGTACTGTGAAGTGCAAAGGAATATCCTGAACAGGAGAGTCTTTTTTTAATTGAGAAGAAGCTATTTTTGCTTCAGTTTCCTTCTCCTCTTTCACAATGAATGTCAGCTTCCTTTCCGTGTGCTCTTCTTGTGAACTATTTCTTTTTAAGCAGAGAAGTGACTCTTAGCACCATTGTCCTCATGCGAAGGTCTCCACACCAGTCGCCACCCCACCCCTTTTGAGCCAAAAGACAGTTGTGTGACAGGTAGAGAGCCTCTGTCAGTCCTGAAATCCGGGATTCAAAGACATGCTCATGGGCCACGATCCAGTGGCCCAAGGCGGAAGGCGAATCCAGAATGCTCTTCCCTGCTTTGCCTTGCCAGTAACAAAGTCCGTAAAGCGTTAGCACAACTTTTTAGAGAAGAAAAAATGCACAGTACTCTGGAAGCCATCAGATGACGGGCAGCTCGGGGGAAAGGGGTGCGGACTCCCTAAGAGCTGAATTTGGCCCATCTGGCCTGGGTCCCCCCCGCACTGCACCAGGGGGCTACTGAGACCTTATTAAAACAGTGGTTGATATGCAACCTCCAAGTGAACTGAATGAATGACTACAAACAGCCCCCTGCAAAAACTAGCAAGCACAACGTACTGCAAAAGGAGTTGATGAAGCAACCAGGGTTGGAGAGCTCGAAAAGCTTTCCAAAGAAACCTTAGCCAGGTGTTCAAACGCCAGCACAGGTTGGGTGGGACAAATTCCTCCACTCTGCAGCAGAGTTCTGCGGGCCTGGAGCTGCTGTTGAAAAGGCCCCGCTGTGGGGGCCCCACGAGCCCTGACTGTCACTCTCCCGTGCCGTGTGCACCTTTATGCTGCCCTCAAGAGAAGGGCCTGCAACTCGGTAGCCGTAAGCGGCCAAGACTAAGCTGCGGGGTTCTCAACTTCTTGCTGTGAAATCGGGTCAGGAGAAGGAAGGGTTACTGCAGGACTCTTGGCATGTGTCTCCTATTTTTAGAGCAGATTAGGGGGTTCTTCTAAGGACTGTCCTATAATGTAGCTGGCCTCTTTCTTTTCTTTTTAGGTGGGTGGGGATCATGGCGGATGAAAAGGTCCAGTAAGCAATTAGGGGGGATTTCATTAAAGTAACATGGCAGAATGCAGAAACGCAAGAAGTCATTGCGTATCTCTGGTTCGCAGGGGCTTTGTCTTTCCCTCTGGGTGTGCGATGTTCACATGATTGCTACATCCAGGGCTCCCAGGTCAGGACAGCGTTCTGCTGAATGGATCCTTTCTTCTTCAAGGAAGGAGTTGCAAGGAGGGGGAGGTGACACTCAGAGTCTAATTGAAGGGCAGACTCACATCCTTGGCCTGTCAATAGTTATTTTAATGTCAGAGGGCATTGGCTCATTTATCCGAAGATGCAACACATGTCATCTAGTCTTAGTTTAAACAAAGGCCAATTGTACACCTGGTTCATGTTGGTTGACCCTTTCTACACCCCGATTCCAGAGATTTAATTTCAAGAAGGAATGTGCCAAGCATCCCTGAGCTTGCCCGGAAAAGGGCTGCCGCAGGCTTCATTCAGCTCAATAGGGCTTTTTGCTTTGGGGTTGAGACCGCCTTGCATTGCAGCTCCTCTTGAGGCTCCAGTTGGGGGTTTGGGTGTTAGCCTTCCTTTCACATCCAGCAGCCAAGTCTTGGAGGCCCACTGGCTCCAAAGACTGCAGAAAAGCCTTTCGAATGCTAACTCTGTAGGATTGGATTCATCCCAGCTCTTGCCTTGGGTGGACAAGAAGCCTGGAGATGTGACGTTCCAAGGGGGGGAATGAGAGAAATGGGGGTGGAGATAGACCAGAAAAAGCCAAGGGGAAAAAAATCCCCTAGATTTCCCATCCCCCCTCTCAAGAACGAACCCCTGAGTGAGAGGAACCCTGGCTCTTAATTTCTCTGGGCTCAACCCGCTCCAGTTTTTTCCAGCAGATTCCTGGGCCTACACGTCTCCGCTGGAGCCCCTCTTCAGCAGATCTGTGCGTTGTTTTACTGATTCATAAGATTTTGAAAGAGTCATTCATTCCTGAGGGATGCTTCCATGTTTTTGTGGCTGTGCATATATGCATATATGTTGGTTTTCTCAGAGGGAACTGGGCAATGTAATGTAGCGTGTCAAGAGAGTTTCTGACTTGGTCTGGAGAGACCTGAGTTTGAATTCCCACTCAGGTGGTTGATCTTGGTTCTTCTGTCTCTCAACTTAGCCTTTCTCACTATAAGAAAATCGTGTGTGTTTTTGCATGTTGTCGGGCTCGCTTTGTCTGCTCATTGACAGAAGCGAAATTTTCTTACGTTTCCCAAATTTGCACTTCCAAAAAATGTTACCCCCACACACCAAATTTGCGGTGAATGGGAAATGCCGTTTCAGTGGCCTGTTTTGTTTTGTTTCATATTCTGTGAAATGAGTAAATTTGCATAAAATTCCTGAAAATAAAAAACAGATCCGCAAAGATATGGAATCCATACACCTTGAGAAAAGCTGGTCTGCCGAGGAAACCATGGGTTGGATTCACAGAAATCCAGACTCATTTGAAAATGCTGCAGATTTATCTGGCACCCCTACCTTACGGGGATGTTGTGTGAGAGGAATTTTTCTGGGGGAAGTGGAAAAGCATGCATTGGAGCACTGTGAAGGACCGTCTTGGTCTCCCCAGGATCCCTGGAGTTTGCGGGTCAAGTGCATTCCATATCATTTTCACACAAACTAGCAATTTTTAACTTTTCGTTCTGGGTTTTCACTCTGGGATTTCTAGTGTTTTGTGTGTACTTTTCCCATGAGATGCCATTTTGGCACACATTTTTTTCACAACTGGGCATGGTTAAAATCCAGGTTTGCATGCAGTTCTGGCAAACACATGCATTTGGTGTTCACCTTCCCTAGTCCATGCATTCCTGCATTTTCCTGGAGACGAGACGCTTGCAGCAACGCTGATTTTGGCATATCGCTCTTCTCATTTCACCGAAAGCCCCGGGGAGAAGAGAACTGAGTAAATCCAATTTTAAAACTCTCTCACTGCTCCCTTCCAAAGACGCTATCAGATAGCACTGCTTCTGAAGTGGAACAACAGCTGCTTGTTCAGATGTTACACACCTTCTGGAAATCGCAACTTCTTTCCCTCGTTCTTGAGGTTGGCCGTCTTCCGTTACTTTTCGCAGTCTCCATTGCCAGCAACCGCCTCTGGTACGCGCCTTTCTAATTGAACTCTTGTGTTGAAGTGCGACTCCGTTGTTGTTGTAATAACCAACCCTAAACCATATTGCTTTGTGTTTCAAGGGGCTGCCTCCTGATAGCAGTTGGGCACTTGTTCGGAAGTCCTTGTGTAAATGAAGTAAACAAAGCTGTTAGCACGGACACCAGGAGAATAATAATACCTTGCTGCCCTGAGGTGCTTCGGATTGCTCATGCCTTGGCATTTTGCCTCAGCCCAGCTTAGTGGCACGGCTGCAGAAAGGGGAGCGTTGCGTTGCTGCACGGAGAAGGCAACTCTGCAGTGTCTTGGGAGGCCATCATCATGCAGCCTTGGTGGGCTGGAAATCCAAGGGAGAAGATCTGCTGATAAAGTGTCCTTCCAGCGCTGGAGTTGGACCATGGCTTCGTCTCACGCAGTGTTGCTCCCCAGGGTTCCAGGCAGGAGGTGCTGCTTTCTCCCTGCTTCACCTGGAGAGGTCAGAAATCCAGCCTTGGACTGACTTTCTGAATTTAGATGCAACCCAGGACTTCCCACTCTGGCCCAGAGTGGCTGTCCCTCTTGGGATGCAAGCCAGATCATGCAATCCCCTTGCCTTGTTCATAGAAATGTGGTGATACGGGGGAGACTGGCGAAAGTATCCAAGACAATGGATAGGAGGGGGAAACAGTTTCTTTGCGATTTTATGGAAGTCCCTGAGAAAGTGGAAGGTGGATCATTCCCCCCCCCTTCTCCTTTCCCCTGTTTTCTCCAAGCCCCGCCAGCCCACCCCCACTGGGGAGGAAAAGATGGAATGGCCACACGATATCTTTTGACTGGCAGTGCTAGGAGCACTTCATTTGGAAGAGTGCCCCAAGCCACACATTCAGATGGGAAAATAAGGTAACTTGGAGCATCTCAGCCAGAGCCCGTGATTTCGGAAAGCTGCCAAAGCAGAGGTGTGAGATCTTTCTTGGCGGTGGCTGTAGGCCTTTTTATGGCTCAGACACAGAAGCTGGGATTTTCCACTATTTCTCTTGGTATGATCCTACTTTGGATGGTGGCAAAGAAGCCATTGGGTGTATTTATAGTCCCTGTGTGTGTAAGAAAAATAAAAAGTGTGCTAGGAGTGGCTGGCTGCTCTGGGGGAGGCAAGCTGTGGGCAATGCCCTCCCATCAGCCTGGTCACAAAGGGTGGACATTGGCCTGTGACTGGCGGCTTGTGCTGCAAATTCACGGAAGGGGTTTTAAATGCTACTCCAGGCCTTTCCATGCATCCAGCCCATGCTTGGGCTTGTGGATTTCCTGGGGGCAGCTGGTTGGCCACTGTGTGAAAAAGACGCCGTACTAGATGGGTGTTTGGTCTCAACCAGCAAAGCTCTTCTGAGGTTCTTACATTAAAGCTGTCCTTCCAAACCCAAGATCGCTGGGGAGCATATGCTGGGAGAGCAATGTTGCACTCATGTTCTGTTTGTGGGTTTCCTGTAGATAGCTTGTTGGCCTTTGTGGGAACAGAAGGCTGGACTGTGGATGCTCCTTTGGTCGGAACTAGCTGGGTGGTTCTTACCTTCTAATTTCTTTAAATCTCTTAGCTGGCTTTTTTTTCTTTTACTGCTGTGTCAGATCTTTGGACCTGGTTGCTGACAAAGCACATCTGCTGCATGAACTGAATGGAAACTTAAGAAGCAGCTCGAAAGTGGAATATACTGTAACTCTGTGCATGATGCAATATAGTCGGGATGCTGCTAGGACATTAAAACTCCCTCCCCGTTGGTGAATGCCATTGTGAGTCATGATTGGCTGGGCTTGGGCCAACTTGGCTGAGAGGGGCCGTGAGTTTCGGCACTAGCACCAGTGTGCTTCGTGCCCATCTCCTGGCCTTTTTTCCCAGTCAACCTGGCAAGACTTATTTCTCATCCACTACCTTTATGATGCTAGCAAGCTTTGCCTCAGGTCACAGGCAAGGTCTTCTTGCAGCCCAAAGAGACGGAAGTTCTAGGCAAGCATAGCATCACCGAGTACCTTGTAAGCGTCAGCTAGTTCCCTGCCTTGGGGCACCATGAAGCAGAGTTGCCATTAATGGGCATGGTTGGCCATGGCCTGCCCTGTTGCCAGAGCTACCGACCCTCCCTCAAAGCGGGTCTTCTCAGGGTTGCGAGTCTCCTTGTGTGCCTCGGCCCTGCCGCCTCACTGTTGGACCCCCCATTCCCCTTCCTCCTTTGTGTTTGGGGTCTACATTCCCATGGCTCCAAAGGGGCTAGCTTGGTTGCCCTGTGAAGGATTAGAGGAGAGCTACGTTTCCTCTGTGGTCCCACTGTGGTTCTCCTTTCCAGCACCCTGTGGTCCCTCCTTTCCCACTGCCCTGTGGTCCCTCTGTGGTTCTCCTTTCCAACACCCCCGGGCTCTGAGCTGCACCTTCCCCCATCTGATCCAGAATCCATTCCTGTGGCTTCTTGGGGCACATCTGCAGAGGGATTGACCCCAGTTCCCACAGAATACTGAAATGGGGGGAAAGGGCCCATGGGCAGAGGCTCTTAAATAGGTGATGATAGTTGCAGACCATTCTTTCTAGGAATTTATCGTAATCCACTGACCTGGCACTGAGCATCAAGGCAGAGCGAATTCATCAAGACGAAGGCAATTTCATTCATCAACCAGGTCAGATTTCTGCAATGCAGACCCTTCCCTTGGATCATGTCCAAGTCTTGGACATAGTCTTGGACCATGACTCTCATGTTGGATGTGAGTTACTGGGAGTTGTAGTCTGGTACATCTGGCGGACAGTGGGTTGGGGAAAGTTGACCTAGAGCCACCATTGTTGAAATGGAAGGTGGGCTCCCCAGGTAAGTTTGATCAGGTGCTGGGGATGGTTTGGCCAGATGTTGCGGTCCCTCCTAGTTCAATTAGCTGTCCTTGCAGTGGATCAAGAGCCAAAGCAATCTGACTGGCAGTTTTGGCAGCAGCAAGTGGTTTTCCTGCTGTGGTGTTTGCTGCTCTTAGACAGGAAGGAACTGGAAAATGTGTAACGCTAGCCCATGGTTTATTTAAATTGTGGTTTCTTGCCCTGCTCAGAGTTTGTCCGGCAGACAGTTGAACAAGTCATGGCTTGTTTTCACAGTTCCTTTCCCCACTCCTGTCCCATATTCTAACTGTTTTGTGATCATGGTCTATGAAGAATCTGTGGTTTAGTTTGTTGTTTTACCATGCTTGTCTGTTGCCTCTGCAGACTGGTGAATCAACCCATGGTTTAAACAACCTACTGTTTACAACCCAATAGGAGACATGAGCATTCTCTGTAGCTTGTTCATGGTTAACAACCCAGTATTAACCCATCATTGCAGATCCATATGCAATAACAAACCATAATACAGGGAACCATGGTTAATTTGTCATGATGTGTGAACCAGGCGAGTATGTAAAAGGGAAAACATTCTCTTTGCTTGAAGGTAAAGGTAAAGGTTTCCCCTTGACGTTATGTCCAGTCATGCCTGACTCTAGGGGGCAGTGCTCATCTCCCTTTCCTAGCCAAGGGAGCCAGCGTTTGTCTGCAGATGGTCTCCGTGGTCATGTGGCTGCCATGACTAAACACCAAAGTGCACAGAACGCCGTTACCTGCCCACCAAAGTGGTACCTTTTTATCTACTTGCATTTGCATGCTTTCGAACTGCAAGGTTGGCAGGAGCTGGGACGGAGCAATGGGAACTCACTCCCGTTTAAACCACTGCGCCACCTGAAGGCTCAAAAACACCTATATTCAAATGTTTTCCAGTGGGACTTTTCTTTACACTCGAGAGGGAGAGAATGACCTTAATAGCCAAGTGGCTGTTGAAGGACAAGTCTGTCATCTCATCTCAAGCAAAGACCATTGAGAGATTCAGCACTGATAAAACAGTTCTGGATGCTTTTGAAGTGTCAGTATAATTCCATAATGAGTATTCATCAGTCAGATAACATCCTGTAGATACTTCCATTTGATCTATTTCTGGAGTGTGCCGCACGGGGAGGGAAAGGGGTGGGAGGGGTGGGGAGACTGTTAGAATCTCATGAAGAAAGTAGCGAAGTCACCTAATCTCTGTAGGACCCTTTTGCTCCCCTTTTCATTCTGAAGACACACAAACGGTTTGCCCAAAATCTGAGAAGGGACTTCTAAATTTAGTTTCTCCTGGTGTTGGCCCATTTCCATCAGTCCCATTGATAGGCAGCTGCTGAGCCTCCTTTCCCCAATGAAATCTGTTCTAAGGGCACGTCATCCAGGTTCACATGCTTTGAAGCTGGAAAACCCCAGTAATGGTGGTGGGAAATTTGGGGTGTGAGGTTGAGAGCACCCAGCCAATTGGTGTTGCTCACATTTCTTCCCACTCTGCTTGGCAGCATCTAATATGTCCGAGTCTGTTTCTCCAGGAATGATAGCACATGAACAAACAGGTGTGACAAACAAGTTCGGGATGGAGCAATCCTTTCATTAAAAATGCTTCCTAAGTCTGAATTCTGCAGCACATGGGAGTGATCCCATGGATGGGGGTTGAGCTGGAACTTCCGGGAAGTTTGCCGTTGGTTGAACGAGCCTCGGAGGCTGGCATCCCTTCCTGTCCAATCAGACAAAGTTACAAGTCACTTTTGTTATAATTGAGTGAAGAACGATTATTCAGTATTCTGGGAGAGGTGCTGTTCTTCATAATCCCAATAAACATTAACGGATCTTTCTCCATGTTTCTCTTTCTTTAGGGGAATGGTTATTAAATGGCGTTTTTACAGTTTGATTTTCTTTCCATTTACTGTTGCCCTATTAACCTAAAAAGAGAGGCGTGGCAGATTTGGCCGTCTCGTGTGGGGAGCAAAGTGAGATCTCTTGCCTTTGCTCGTTTTCCCAGCACAGGTTTGGAAATGCCTTTCCTGTTGGCAGATGTTGAGCCGTCACTCCCAAGCATGGTTTCTGCTCATCAGAGCTAGGATCCGGCCCCAAGCTCTCGAACTTCCAGACGTGCAAGCCAGCCACGGCTTGGAACTATGCTTGCTTCCGCTTGCTTTTTCCTCTCCACTCAAGCCAGCTCGTCCAGCTTTCGGATCCTGTTCCTTTGGTGCACCCTTCATACCTCGTTTCCCTTCTCAGTGGTGCCACAGCCTCCCAGCTATGACACAATTGGCAAACCTCAGCAAGCCCAGAGAATAAATCTGCCCCCCAGGACCCACCTGGGAACCCCAAAAGGGGAAGCCCACGTTACGGGACCCCCTTCTTTACCCAGCCTGCCAAGCATTTGACGCATTTCCAGCCACTCTTCCTTTCCAGCAGATTGAAATGCCTCTCCTGTAGTTTGTTGTTGACGTTTCCATACCACCAGTAGCTGAAGCTCTCTGGGTGGTTCACAACAATAATAATTGAATCACACTCTCAGGTCACCCATCCAGATTCTATCCAGGCATGATCCTGCTTAGCTTCCCAGATCAGGCAGGATCAGGCACTTCAGGCTATACAGAAGCTTACTAGCTGCTATTTGGTAGCAGTAAGGGCTTTAAGTATTGGCCCCAGACTGTTTCTTTGACTTGGCCATTGTGCTAAAAAGGTTGCCCATTCCTGCACCCAATGGTTTGTCACTTCAGCCGTCACAGCAGACAGAGATTGCACAGACCTTGGTTTGGGAAGCCAACATTCCTGTCTTTGTTTTGTGGGGAAACCACGCAACGGCATGCCCTCGTTGAGCTTCCTACAACATTGCTTGCTGTGTGGGCTGAACTGTGGGTCAGGAAGAGGTCCAGAGGATTCTGGTGGTGTTCATTCAGCCATCTCTTTTGAGGATCAGGCTCTAGGAAATCCAGTCTCACTGTTTTTTCCATGCATGGGCTGCCTGCTTGGCGGGGGCTCAAAAGACCACCCTACGGGTCTCTTCCCATGCTGGGGTTTTGGCCAGCCTGTAGGGCAACCATGGCAGAAGTCAGCAGGAACAGTGCTTTACATTCTCCTTCCTTGCAGGTCACGGAGCCCCTTTGCTGGGAGTCATGCGATGGGCGGGTTGCAAGTGTCAGTGCAGGAGGAGGAGGAGGAGGAGGAGGAGGAGGAGGAGGAGGAGGAGGAGGAGGAGGAGGAGGAGGAGGAGGAGGAGATCTCTGCAGAACAGGCATGCAGAACCTCTGGTTCCCAGGCACCCTCTTTCCCTGCTAGTTCCCTGACTATCATGCAGCCCCTCTGCCCCTTCCTAAATGGCCAGAATGCTTCTCCTACAGCTTGGCTCCTGGCAGTCCAAGCTTTAAGTCAAACCACGTTAGTATTTTGGCCTTGTCCTGTTTGCCATTAGCGCGGCCCACAAAAGGGCCAGCACAGACTCGCAACGTCGGGACGTCTTTGGGATTTCCCTTCTTCCTTTCATGCAGCCAGTTCAGAAGTAAATATCACCAGCTCCCCAAAGCTTCTGCAGAATAGAATTCGGTCTGCGGGCTCGAGGAGTTTCAGTGCCCTTCCGGTTCCAGGTGATCAGTTCCAGTTTCCCCACCGGCTCCCCATTCGCTTTTCTTGAAATCGCTTACGTTGTTACACAGGCTGTTTTATTTATCCGTAGCCATCTGATGATCCTTTATATATAGTCTGCCTTCATCGTTTTTTTCTAAACTGCTGACTCGAAGCTCCATTCTAAATCACATTGTTTTTATAGGGTGCAACACATTGCCATGCTAAAGATGCTCACGTGGAAGGCAATTAGTGTTGAATTCTGCAGCGTGATGGATTGTGCCGAAGCTTTAATTGCAGCTTGCAGGTGCATGGAGCTCTTGACATACCTTTATGCTTCGCTGTGCTTTTCTTTCTGAATGTTGCGAGCCGAGCTCTGTATTTAAGAGGAGATCAGTGGATCTATAGAGAGCTGCTGTGTGCACTTAATTTCTAAGGCAGCCTGCTGAAAATGTTGCCCTGCCCTTCAGCTCGGGGCCTTTTTGTGAAGTCACAGACCATCTGCCAAGGATTTTGTAGCTGCATCCCATGATGAGCAGGGGGCTGGAATAGTTGACCTCTGACATCCCTATGGCTGCTCTGCTCTGGATGCTCTCCAGCTGGACACTGTCCTACCTAAAACATGGTACCCAGAACTGGGCGCCGTCTTCCCAATGCAGCCTAGTTAGTCTTAAACCCTTGGCATGTCACATAAGGATGAACCCAAGATGCTGATGCTCCCGCTGTTGCTGTGATGTCTCCAGTAGCTTAGAACCACCAGATGTCTCCAGAAATTGGGTTCTTCTGTAGCTCCTCCACGAAAATATTGGGGATGCTTTGGAATGTTTCCGCGCAGGACCAGTGTCAAATAGGTGTGGTTGGGCGCCTGCCAAGGACCCACATTTCAACAAGAGTCCATTGTCAAGAGCTTCTTGGAGTTGTTCCTCCTCTTCCTCATAGCAGCCTGCTTCTTGACCCAGCTGTCTCTCTGGCCCAGGCCATGGTGGTGATGAGAAGGAAGAGCAGCCCAACTCTCTGCCTGGCAAACGGGCAAGGGACCGTCCTGCCAGAAAAGAGGGTGAGGAGCAGGAGCTCCTGGAGACTAAAAAGGGAGCATCCCCAGTGAAGATGGTCCCTTGGGGATGCTTTGGCCAAGGGTCCCCCAAACCTGATCTGACCTTTCTGCCTGCACTTGGCAGAACCTGCTCAGCTCGTTCTTTTTGCTTTTCTTATGAAAACCCTTTTCAGTGAGCTGCAGTTTGTGCACAGTTAGCAAAGAGAGGACTTTTCACTTTGGACCGGTCTCATGCCCTGTGTGGTGTGTTTGGGAAAACTGTGCTGGAGTCACCCAGCAATTGCGGGTTTGTTCCCATCATAACAAGGAAGTGGGTTCCATGGAGCATGTCAGAAGCAGGGGAGCAAGCAAATGCCACCTTTCCAGTTTTCTCATCCCCGTTTTGTGTTAAGCGTCTGCTGTTGAATGCGATGGCAGGAGAAGATGCTCCCAGTGAATCAGTGCTTGCCAGGAGCAGGGAGATCTGCGAGGCAACCGCCTACCTGATGTTCTCCTTGTGGCGGCTCCTTGAGAGGACCTTCCTTTGTGTCATTCTATGCTTGAGGGATGCTGGAATGCTAACGCAGTTCGTTATGTGCATGTATGTGACATATCTGATCACTTTTATCTATGGTCTGTTTCTTTAGCACGCCAACAAACAAACATTGTGCAACCTGACCTTCTGATCAGAGGCTGCTGTCTAGATCCATCAGCTTTTGTCTTGCTCTTTGTAGAAATCATTTACCTCTTCTGTCGTCCTTGTCTGAAGCCAACTTTTTTAACAACTAGAAGGTCATCAGTTCTTCACAACAATTCAAGGCTGGGCAAACTCACCTTTGTTATCCATGCTTTTACAGCGTGCTTTAATGACTTTTATCATCAACCATACTAGTCTCTTCAAGATTCTCGGTGCCCTGACTCGTCTCGCGCACACAGCTGCCTTAAATTGTGGTGCAAATACTATTCTTTCTGTTATCTTCCAGAGCCTCTGTACTCACATCTGGCACCTGTTTTCTTTGGAGCTTTGCATTATTGCTTGCTCACTTAACTATCTACTGACTTGTCTCAGCCTATCAATCCATGACTAGGAGATGCTTTGCTTTGGTTTCCTGGGATGTGAGGGTCAGATGGTTGAACTTTGGTACATGTTGAGCTGGCAAACCAAAACCAGAATCGGTGGCACCTTTGCAAAGCATGTTTCTCGTCGACTGTCGTTTGTTATCGTGTCTAAGCTCTGTGGGTGTTGCGCAGCTCTTCATGGGTATCAGGGAGAAGTTCCCAAAGGGAGTGGTGAGAAGATGGGAGGTGAAACCAGGCAAGCGGCGGAATCTAATGATGGCTTCCATGGTTCCTGTAGCTTGCTGGTTTGATGGTCACGGCAAACAACGGTTTAATCAGACCAGGATGTTACCTGTTTCAGTGCCATTTGCTACACTCGAGGGCGGCTGACACAAGGCCTGTTTCTGATCGTTGAGAGTCCAGAACTGGTTTGGAAGACTGGAGGTATTACATCCCCACCATCCCCACATGCTAGATCAGTAGAGCTGGAAAGGGCCAGAGGACCATCAGGTCCAACCCCCTGCTCAGTGCTGGACACCAAGTTAAACCGTCCCTCTCAGAGGGCTGCCCAGTGCCCCTAAGACGGCCATTTAGGACCTCTTTGAGCCCAAGGGTTGAATCCTGTTTCTGAGACACCTTCAGGGGCCACTTCCCAGTGGTGGGCGGGCTCAGAGGCAGCGGGGCGGTGCCAGAACTACCAGCCTCTTTTAGCTTGATGCCCTTCCTGCCAGAGGCAAAGCCTTGCGAGAAGCATTTCAATCCTTGAGAATTGGAGGGGGGGGCGGGGGGTAAACTGCAAAATCTGGAAGACCAAAATGACTGGTGGTTGGGGGACAGAGTGGGGGGCAGAAGGCGATGTTGCTCTCTGTGGAACCCCAGAAGGCCAGGTGTGTCCTCTGACCCAAGGGTTTTCCTCCCTGCCTTAATGGCAGCATGTTTGGGAGGAATTAGCAGGATGCAGTTTGGTCCAGCATGGAAGCAGCCCTCTGTCAGGGCTCTGGGGTGGGACAGAGGGGCCAGGACCAGGGCGCGGATCTGGCTGCAAGGTAGAGTCGCAAGCCCAGGCTTAATGGCAAGTCCACGTCATCAGCAGAGAGCAGCCGGGGCCAGCAGCACGAAGACAACGCCCAGGCAGGAGAAGAACACGGTCATGGACAGGCCGAGGTTCACGTGCCAGGAGGGCAAACAGAGGTACAGGCACCCTGAGGCAGGATGTGCAGCGAGGGTCAGGCACGGTGCAGGAGTTGAGCTGCAGCGAGCAGGCAAACAGGCGCGGCTGAGGCAGCCCAGCAGAGAGAGCGAGGGGACAGCAGCGGGCAGCTGCAGGAAGGCGAGGTGAGGCGTAGGAGCTGGTCCATGTTGCGGAGGGGAGAGAGCAAGGGAGGACACAGGTGCTGCGGCAAGCAGAAGGGGCCACGGCGCTGAGGCCGCTTCTGGGGGGAAGAGCTTGGTCTCACATGCTCTTCCTCAGGCGCCCCGATGGTGCTCATCAGGAGGCTGGGAGCTCCATCTGGTGCTGGGATCGTTCTGCGCATCCTGACGTGAGCAGCTGCTTCTGGCTCCTGGGTGCAGCCCTGCAGCAGCCCAGAGCCTGGTGCCAAGTAGCCAAACATCCGTGTCTCGTGCAGCTTCTCAAAGCTCCTTTGTCAAAAGAAAACAGGGGCAAATGTATCATCCCAGCAAACCAAAGAAGATGTGGGTGCGAGATCTTCGTCTCTCCACCCCTGGTGGGCTGGTCCTCCTCTCAGCCCCCTGGTGGGTCTTGAATCCCACCCCACTCTCCCCTTTACGCTTCCCTTTTGTGCTGAGCTCAGCTGGTGCATTTGCTGCTTGAGAAGGCAATGTGGACAGATGGAACCATTTGAGCAGACGAGCAGATGCCGCTCTGTGGGACGGGTGCCGGGGCCACATATGTGAGCAATTGTGGCATGGAGCGCCTGGCCAAATTTGGGTTAGTAGTGCAGCGGGAGGGAGGAGGAAGGAGAGAACGAGGGTGCAGACTGGGCAGTCCACTCAGAGCTGCAAATTTCTGGCGATCATGAAGCTGGGGGGAAAACACTCTTCCCCGGGACATTTCTTGTGGGGAAAAGAACTGACTTTTGGGAGAAGCAGGGATGAAATATGTCCGGCACTGGCCTTCTTCACATATCACGCCACAGCATAAACCAGCTTGCTTCTGTTTCCAAACCTTTCTCCAATCCATGGTTTGTTAGCAAGCTAGAAGCCATGTTTCCTGGTTGGCTTTACAAAGGTGTTTTTTTTCATGAAATGACACTCTTATCAGTTTAAACTGTCAGGCCTGTATCACAGAATCATAGATGAGTAGAGCTGGAAGGGGCCAACTCGAGAGGTCTGTGGTGGGACGGTATACTAATTTTTAAACAAAACAAACCTCCATCACCAACGGAAACATGAAGTGCAGTACAGATAAGTTAAGCATCAAATGGCATGCAGAGATTTGAAAAAAACGGGATGCAATAGAAAAAGGGCAAGCAGCTCAGGCATATCTCAGTATAAAAACACAGAAAAGCCACACCAATTTACAATCCGAGTTTCCAACATGCCTGAAGGAAAAGAAGGGTCCTCACTCAGTAACAGTTGCACTGCTAGGTGCTTAAAAGATTTGGGGCCCATGCCCATAGAGCATAAATCTGCATAAAGTTTGCATCTGGTAATTTATATTGTTATGCAGATTCAGCAATCATTAGGCGGATTTGTTTGCATTTCAGAGAAGGCAAAGCCAGCCAATTAATTTCTCATCCAAATAATCCCAAATGAATATAGAATCTTTAATTTGCACCCTAGCCAAGATCATCTCAAATGCCTTCCTCTTCCTCTGTCTTTCATGTGTGCTTCCACATGTCCGGGCCTTACTTCTCTCTCCCATATCCCGGGTCTGCCTTCCCATCCAATAGGAAAATTGCCTGCTTACCATGCAGTGAAGCTTTAAACATCTCCCCTTGGCATTAAGGGACAGTCAGGGCTCTGGGAAAAGCCTTGGAGCCCATCCATAACAACACCCTGGAGACAATCCTATTAAACAATTGCTTCTTATAGATGGGTCATTGGTAAAGACTGCAGTTGCCCCGTAACTGCATGGGATGACCAAAACTGGCAGCTGAATGTCGAGAGAGAGGTGTCCCCTTTCTCTCTTTCAGACAACAGCCTGTCCCTGGCAAAAGCTCTCTTCTTTCTGATGTGCATCCAGCAAATTATAGCCAGGGAACAACAAAAAAAAAACACCTCTGAGTATACCCAGAGCAGTTTGTGGACCCCAAACTAGAAACTATTTCCAAGAAACCCCATTTTGAGTAACCCTAGACCCCACACCTCTCCAAGGGTCCTTCTGGATCCAGGCAAGTCGCTGAGCTGCCCACACGCGCTCTGGTTGGCTGCCCTTCATTCCCACATCATGGACTGGACCTGGCTCTTGGGGGCCCCTCCCAGGCCCCTTCCTGGCACATGCTGACCCTGATGGCAGCCTTCAGATACATTCTTCCAGTGTCTTTCCTGCTCATCACCTAAAAAGTCAGCATCACCCAACCCGGAAAGAGCAATTGCCGCTTTGATTCCCAACAGCGAGGGTGTCACGTCCAGCTGATCGCCACTCACAGGATGACAGGCAAAACTGGGAAACAGCACAACTCTTAAGTCTCGGCACAAGGAACTGTGGCAAACAGCCATGGCAGAAGAGCTGATGTCTTGTCTGAGATTAACTGGGAGCAAAGTCAAAACATCTGATTTGTACTCAGCATGGCATGATTTTATTTCAAATACAAACCAGGGACATATGCAGCAACACATTAGACATTATAGAAGTTTAATCAAGAACTACATACATAAGTTAGTAAAATATTACCCTCTGTCAACAGCTAGCTATAAACTTAGTGTAAGTTGCTTTCCGTTTTCTTTGCATGTCTGCTTGTGGATTTTGGAAATTGGAAATTCAAAAATCAAATGAAGAATTCTACCAAAAAACCAAAGCAGCCTACAGTTGCCTGCATTCAGACAACATGCTACTTCCGATGATGCGTGCGGTTGATGTGTACTGCAAGTCAGAGAGTGTGTGAAACTAGGATTAAACTCTGGTTTGCAGTCCTGGTTCATGGGTGAACTTTGTGTTTTGTCAGGAACTGGGTTTATTGCCACTCCCTGCTGTTCCGGGTTTCAGGCTGCTGCTTTTGTGGGAAGCAAAGGAAGGAAGCTCAAAGGGCTCAAGACTAATACCGTCCGTTGTAGTGGACTTTTCTCTTGCATTTCCATTTCCTGCGTTCTTAACAGCCTTGCTAAGCAGGAGCATCTTTGTCTGCACACTTAATGCAGCCTCGAGTTTGGTCTGTTGCATCAGAAAAACGTTGGCCGTGAAACTTGTTTTCTCTTTTTCCTCTCCTGCACTGAGGAAGCCTCTCCGGAAGCTAGGCTTGGCCTGCTAGAACTTTTAAATAAATAGCTCAGGAGGGAGACAAGGTCCCTTTCACCACCTGATGAATATTCAGGGATACTGAGTGGCGTTGCTGTTCCAGCACAAAATGTACAAACACCCCCTCCCTCCCCTCCCCCCCCGCCCCGCCGGCTGCAAATCAAAAGTGGACTTGGAGATTATGAAGGCATAAAAAGAGACAGGGTGCTTGTCTTTCGCCTCCGGCTTCAGCCACAACGGTCCTGTTGAAAGCCCATCTCTGCAGCGGAGTATTAGGAACGCGGTTCTTGGAATGGGCCTGTGGATTTTGCCTTGCCTCGCCCAAACTCCGAGGCTGTTTATTGTGAGGGTCTCGGTTGGGAGACGCTGGGGGAAAATGAGCCAGCCCCCACCCCCAGATCAGCCTGCTTTGGAGCACTGTCCCCAGTATTCCTGATCGGTAGCTGTGCTGGCTGGGGCTGATGGGAGTTGAAGTCTAAGACATCCAGTGGGCACTAGAATGGGGAAGGCTGCCTTAGATGAAAGAGTTCCTCTTCACGGGTTGACTCCCAGTCTTCCGGGACCCGGGACCAAGTCCCCCTGCTCCATCCATGCTTTCGGTGCTTTTACCGGGCAGTGGAGGGTTCCACGAGCAGTGCCAGGTGGCTGGATCAGACGGCCATTTGAGTTCCTGTCAGAGTGCGTGCAAAACTCTCCGGCTGGCTTCGATTCTGAAGCAGAACATTGGCTGCCATTTTAAGAGATGGGCTCCATTTTCTCGCCTTGTGTCCAGCGCTGAAGCACAAGTGAGTGCTGCTTGTAGCTCTGGACAAGAGGCGACACCAGCAGACGTGGGCAAAGCCCAGCCTCCACATCTTCTTCATCACCTTCTGGAAAAAGAAGCGGGGGTGGGCAAACAGCTGGGTGAGAGGAGCCCGGGGCCGTGGAGTGCAGACTGACTGACTGACTGACTGACTGGGGTCAGGGGAGGGCAGAACTGGAGCACCCTGAAGGGGAGCATGGCTGCCTGAGTGGAATGGCAGTGCCCATGCTGCAACACCATGTTGCAGGTTGCACATTTGTGTGACTGTCGTTGTTTTAATTAGTCTGTTCGTGATGCTGAATGGAGGGCAGCCTAAGCAGCCATGATATTCACAAGCCTCCCGATAGGCTTTATATAGATGGCCTCCTAGGTTTTGACCTTGAATTTGCCCCGTACACAGCTCATGTTTCCTGTATGGCAGAAAGCGTTCTCTCGGGGGTTTTGGTCCCAAGTCATTTGGGGCCTTGGGGCCAGCAAAATGGCAGCCGCTGCTGCTCTTCCAACCGTTGTGTTGCCTGCCAGCGGTCGGACCTCAAGCTGGGCGACTGAACCTGGCCCTCGGGTCTTTCCGGAGGTGGCCCCGCCCCTTCTGTTGGCCCCGCCCCTTCCTCCCAGCACTTATTTTATGTTTTCCTGGCTTTGGGGCAGTTTTCCACTGTCATCCTAAAAGGCTGACATGCCTCTCTCTGCTTAGTTACTGGTGGTAAAATCCTGAAGCGGCCATGTGCTGCCAGCTAGGCCCCGCCCCTTCTGCCTTTCTCCCCACCCACCTCCGCTGGAATGCAGCCCCCGAGGGCTGATGCGAGGTGCAGTGCGGCCCTCGGACGCAAGCGGCTGCACACCCTTGGGCTCAGCGCAACGCTCGACGGCCTCAGCACCGCGTCCCCAGCCCGCTGCAGCACTCTCGGCGCATGCTGAGGTTTTGCGCATCCCTGGAGCCAGTGTGAAGTGGAGCCATGTCTCCGTTGGTTATTCCCAAGCTTCCCCTCTCGCTGGCTTGCCAAGGGGAGCTGTATGGTTATACTTAAAGGCAACAGAGCTGATGCAAGTTATTTATGCAGTAATGATCTTGGAAGCATGCATTTATCATCCTTTTCTAAACATGCGACACGGGCTCTGCCCTCCAGGAATACAGTTTAAAAACCAATATAAACATAGCTCCAGTCTGCCTGATTCCATTCGTCTTTGCCATGCTGAGTACATATTCAAGGACTTGGAAGGAAGCAGTGATGTGAGGGAGCTAAGGAAGAAAGCTTGGTTGTTATGCCGCCATGACTGGGGGTAAGCAGCACGTGTGTTCCACAAAGGTGGGATGCAGCCCGTCTGTGTGTTCACGACTCGGTGGCATTCGGGGCTTAATGGCGAAAAACTAGATGCGGAACCTGCAGGCCACAGGTCTGTTGCGGCTTTCAGGCTTGTTTATGTCTCCAGGGGTTGGGCTAGATGGGCAGCAATGCCCTGTCCAACTCCAGGACTAAATCCAGACCCTCACGGGTTGAGTGTGGGTTATTGATGAATCTCAAGTCGTTGCTGAAATGTGGATTAACATACTGTCTGAACCTAGCTGTGTTAACGAGCCATGAACAGCCTAGGAAGAGAACCCATGGCTTGTTGCTGAGGTTGTGAACTGCAGGTTGCCCACCACGGTTATCATCTCGACTGGGTTCAGATAGCCAAATAACCCATGTTTCAACACAAACTGTGGTTCAGCAACAACAGATGCTTATCCCATATGTGACGGTTGAATGTGGGCTATCGTATTGCTTGAATCTGCGATATAATTTGATGCATGGGATACACACACACACACACACACACACACCCCTTTAATGCTGCAATTCCAGACCACCATTTAAATTTACAAGCTGCATTACAGGACTCAAATTTACAAGGTTGTTTACAAAAAGGAGAAGGCACAAGAAATGCTTTGCTTAGCATCACTTGAAGAAGGATGCGCTTGAGCACTCATAAAACAGCAGTTCAGCTTTATGGCCTGGCCCATTCTTGAAATCCCAGGGCTGCTGGCAACATTTAACAGGTATACAGAATGCTGCAAGATCAAAAGCAGCTCCTGTTACAAGGGACAGACTGTGGTCAAATGTTAGGAGAAAGGTCTTAAGAGGAAGGGCACCTGGAGAATGGCACCCACTACCTCAGGAGGAATATTCCTCACTGAGAGTTTTGGGCCCACCTGGACGTCCATCTGTTGGATGTTCCTGGACACGATTCCTGCACTGCGCGAATGTGGTGCAGTGGTTCAGAGTGCAGGACTGGGTGGTGGACTTGCGATAATGCAAAAAAGTATTGGATTAAAATACATAAATGGCTTGAGGAAATGTTACAAAACCCCTTAGTTTTTAAACCTGAAGTTTTCTTATTAGGCGTTATACCTGCTGATATTAGTAAACAAGAAATGTACTTGATTTTACATGTAATTACTGCGGCGAGGATTGCATTTGCCCAGCATTGGAGGAGTGAAGAGCCACCCACTGATGAACTGATCCTAAAAAAGATCTTGCATTGTGCAGAAATGGATAAACTGACTTTGTCATTGAAGGAGAAAGAAGATACTGATTTCTATCAAACCTGGGACTCTTTTTATTATTGGCTAGAGAAACAGGACTATGCATAGATTTAAATATGATTTTAAATTATAAATAGAAAAAAATGTGGGGGCTGATCCAGCCAAAAAAGGAGAGTCCAGGACTGTGACTTGGGTGATCTGGATTCTAGTCCCCACTCAACCAGGGGGCCAACTTGGTGGGCTTTGGGCCAGTCACGGATTATCGGCCCAACCTACCTCACAGGGGTGTTGTTGTGAAGATAAGATTGAAAGCAGGAGGAGGGGAATACTGCAAGCCTCTTTGAGTTCATTGTAACAAAAAAGTGGGATACAGGGTGGATTTGATTTAAATTAATTCACAACTTAAATCACTGGTCAGTAAGACTAGATAGTTTTTGGCATAATTTGCACACATGCCTGAGTTAGGCAGAGAAAATGCATTAAAATATTTCCAGTCTATTTATTGGCCTGTTGCCATTGCAGGTTTTCTCCTCCAGGGAAAGACTATGATAAACCTCAGGCTATACACAAAAATATCCAAAACCTGGAGTATTTTGCTGAAAAGGGTTCACTTTCATTTTTAGTGCTTGCCCCTCCCTCCTCACTCGTCGCTTCTTGTGCAGATCTATTCTCCTCTGAACAATCATCTTCTATTCATTGGAGTTTTTGAAACTTAGCACTTAAGAGGTAAGAGTTGATCCTGTGCACATAAATTTGCAAAGGAACAATGGGATTAAGGTGTTTTTCTGGACTCTGTATGTTTATTGTATAACATTTTTTCTGTGAAGAAGGCATGTGATCCCTGCAGACACAGATTCACAGCTTTCAGAACCGTAAAACCAAGCATCTGTGATAGTATCTTCTAGATAGAAAAACAGCCCAGTAACCTTACAGAAACCTCTGGAAGAGCATGACATTGTGAATGGATTAATGGAATTCATTTACCAAAATATTTAAACAGTGCATGAAAATACAGCCTCATGCTACATCATTAAAAACTAATCCTTATTTCATGATGAATAACCTTTGGACTATAATATATCTTAAATAGGAAATGATCTTTAGATAGATTTTTCTGCAGAAAGCATTTGATTTTTTTTTAAAAAAGCAATGAAAATTTTAAGAATCTGATCTAAATAAAAATATGTTTTTTATTTTTTTAAATCATTGATTTTTATCCACCCTGGCAGGGTATAAATCAAATAAATAAATATCGAGAGAGGGTTGTATTAGGTGTTCTCATTGGGTGCCCCCAAAGGCTATCAAATGAGTCTTTGACAGTTCATCATATGCCTTTGTGTGTGTGTGTGTGTGTGGCATATGTTTTGCATGCATCATATATACACATTGGTTTGGGGACCAATGGAAAATGGAACCTGTTGATTCAAATTCCATTCATTCCAAAAGGAATACGGAAAGAAACGAATGGGCGGATTATTTCAGGATGACGGAGCGGGGACCCTCCTTCCTTTGCTTTTCTCAGCATGCTCAGACATTGTGGAGTTTTGTGGCACTGCAGGGACAAAACCTGAAGCGGCTGGTGGAGCCACCAAAAGCACAAGCAGGTTATGGCTGCAACAGCACCTGCTCAGTGTCTCTTGGTTTATTTATATGATGGCCTGTTACAAATTCGCTGTGCCTGCAGGGTGTGGAGGGCGTTGCTGGGGCAGCTGGGCAGTGGCTCACGCCTCCCACATCGCTCCGTGGCTAAGTGCTTCGTGCAGCCTGGGCCAAAGGATGGGATTCAGAGCCTGCCCATCCCAGCTGGGTATATTCTTAGTTTGTCCCTGTTGTTTTCTTTGTACTTGCATCTAAGTGACAGGAGTTTGGTGCACCTGACTAAATGGGCGCTCCCCGTTGATGCTCTGAACTACAGCTCCCAAGATTCCTGACAATTACCCATGCTGTCTGGAGCTGGTAGGATTTGTAGTCCAAAACATGGAGGGTAAAAGGTTGGGAAAATTCGGGCTAGATCTTCCATATATGTGGTTTGCAGCAGTGTCTTCTTTCTACTTGGTTGGCCACCTAACTTGTTTTCCTCTAGTCCGTGTTAATGTGTCACGACGGACACTCTGAGTTAACATTTGGGTTTTAGAAAAATCCAGCTCTGTCTGCACTGAGCGTCCCTTGGAGGCCACATGAGAGCACAGGCTGCTGTATTAATGGGTTTCTTTCATAAGAAGTGTAAAACCTGGCTGGCTGTCAAGTTTAAAAAGCCACCCTGCCCTTGTCCGCCGCGCACAGAAAGCGTGGTTTCGCGGAGAGCCATGGTGCTGAACACTGTGGGTTCCCCTCTCTGAGAAAGCAAGCGTTCCAGAACGGTCTGCTTCCAACAAGGAGCTCATTGTGTGGCAAGGAGACTCCGACATCACCCTCCACGTCATCTGTGATCGAGTCAGACTGTCATCTGAGGTTATTTCACTTTTCTGAGAAGCAACTGGTTCATGGTCCTTGGTAGGGAAGGAAGCATGACTTGTACGAGGCGGCCTGTAAAGTCACTTCCTTCCATAGGAAGCGTTTCAATGACGGCCTGCTTCCAGGCAGAGCTGAGAATGGAATTCGTGACCACCAGCTGGGGTGGCTTTCACAGGAGGCTGGAGAAAGATGTGGAGGAGAAAGCCATCCATGGCTGCTGGTCCTGATGGATGCATGCCACCTCCAGTACCAGAGGAGGTATCGCTGGGGGACTTGTGTGCGAGGGAGGTGTCACACGCAAATTCTCATGAGTTTCCCACAGGCGGGATCTGTGTAAACAGATTACTGGATGAGATGACTCTGGCTTGTTCTAGCGTGGATAGTTGAATGTTCTAAAGATGCAACCTTGACCTTTTGGTGGAGGAAGTGATGGGGAAATGTGTATGTTTGTGTCTCCTCCACATCATGGTCATTATTTAAAAAGCAAGGCAGACCTCAATGTTGCAGAGTAAGGCTGGTGGCTTATTGGTTCTCCATTCTGCATGCAGAGGGGCCTCTGTGGCGGCTGGAAAGGCTGGGGATTCCTGGTGTGTAGTATGCGGTAGAAAACAGCACACTTGGCCAAGTCATCTGGAGTGTGTGCCCACAGCAGCTCGCCACTAAAATCAGGTGCTTCTGTACCAGCCTTGTGCGTAAACCAGCTGCTGGGAGCTGGCAAAAGAAACAGGGAAAGGGCAGCATTTCTAGGCCCTGTGTTCACTTGTTATTTGCTTGTATACGACCTCATGCAGTTGCCTTCTTCCAGTTCTTGGTGGCCTCCAGGCAGAGGTCAAGTCCGGAAATGCAAGACTGTTTTGAATTCAGCCACGGGCTTTCTGCTATCCCAAGGGCTTGTCCCTGTTGGCCACCTTCTGTATGGCACTTGTGTTTTCCAAGTGGCAACAAGGAAAAGAATTGGTCTAAGGGACTGGGGGAAATGAGCTTTAGTGCTCATTGCGCCCTGTCCATTGGCCTTTGGCTGGACATAGTCCCTTGGAAATTCTGTCTCTGGTGAGATTCCCTGTTCTTCTGCCTGAGAATTCCCCATAGTAGGGCGAGATCTTATGACACTGAACACCCGCATGTTAGGAGATTCCCCACCACCAGCCCAGCAGAAGAATTGACACTTCTCAGAACTTCAAGTAGAGATGCAAGCGATGAAACCACAGGGCTGAAGAAGAAATAATTCCAGCGCCATCTGTTGCGCTTCCACTGTGGGAGGTGACAGTCCAGACTGGCCAGTCAAGGAAAGAGATACGTTTTGAATGTGTATATTTTTTTCAGTGCTGTCTTGCATGGGAGTAGGCTGTGACATCTTCTTTCTACTCAACGTTGCTGTGTTCAGCTGGAATGGAGGACACATGGAAGAATCCACAAAAGGAATTGAGAGACCAAAATTGGAGGGGCGAGGCAGCTCTGTCCTAGAATTATTCTTTTGATTTTGCACATTCCTTCATGGGTAATCTTCCAGGGGCTGCAACCTGGCAGTGAACGGGGTGAGCCTGCCCACTCCCGCTCCTCTCTCTGTGCCTCTGTTGCTTAACCTCCCAGGGCACTCAGTAAGCGACGGGGAGCAGAATTGCTGTCTCCTGCCAAAGGTCCAAATCGAACTCCCGTTGGAGGCCTTTGGAAACACAACCAGGGCTGCATAAAATATGACCTTGGCTTTGTTTTGCAGCCACCCACAGGCATCTCACAACAGATACTCACAATGTAATTCCAAGGCAGGATGTATAAGATTGAGCAGACGTCTTAAAAGAGGTGTGCGGCTCGCCGTTTACTCCATGCACCTCTCCGGATGTTGTTTCTCTTGTGGATTCGGCAATCAATTGCAGGATGCATATGGTTGATCCATCTCCAGCGAATCTATAGCAAAGCCTGTTCCCAGAAGTGGGCTTCCCAGGCCCTTGGCTGGGAGATTTTACTTGTGTTTTTCAAGATCCAGCAGAGAGAGGCTGCTTCCCTCCGGACTTTTTCTGACAGACGGCTTTCCTCCTCATCTTCTTTTCATCCCATCCTTTCCTTCCTGCTTCCTCCTTCCTGCTGAACTTTGAAAATAAGCCTTGAAGTGAAGGGAGAAGGGAGAATCTTTGCTGCAGATGGAAGATGATCGTGCTGTTTCTTGACCTTCTGCCTTTTGAAGCCTTGACTTTCCAGCGGCAAAGAACTACAGATGAGCCGGGCTTGTGGCTTTCCTGAGCTCAGCCTGATGGTGCTTCTCGCCGAAGGAGATCAAAGTGCATGGCATCAAAAGCCATTAAGACCTTTATTCTGCCTGCCGCTAGCAACTCCTTTAATGAGCAAGTTGGATAAATTGTAGACTTAGCTGGGCTCATCAGTCTTAACAGCTTGACAGCTCATTCATCTCATCATTCTATGTACTGATAGCAAACTCATTCTCTGAGTTCTGTTCCTTATGTAGGCAAAAGGACATCACTCATGGATGAGAGAGGAGAGATCAGCTGCATTTGAGGGGTCTCAAGGTTTGCAAATGTATTTTACTAGGCCAGACCAAAGGTCCTTCTAGCCAGCCATGCTGTCCACACAGTGACCAGCCAGCTGCCCTCAGGACACCCACAAGCAGCACCCTCCTGCCCATGTTCCCCAGCAAGTGGAACATCCATAGGCCTACTGCCCTGGATGCTGGAGGTAGCACATAGTCAACCAGGAGCACAAGCTATTCATAGTTTTCCTCGCCATGAATTTTTCCACTCTCCGTTTAAAGCCGTCCAGATCAGTAGCTGTCTCTGAATCACGGGGAGATGAATTCCATAGTTGAGCTGATGGAATGCAAACTCGCGGTAGGCCTTAAAAAAACTCTTGCCTGAGGCCCTGGAGGGCTGTTGCCAGTCCAGCGCAATGGTGAGATTTTGCATTGGAGCTGAGGACTGTCTGTCTATCGCACAATTTGTGCAAAATCAGGGCCAACTTGTTAGATGCACTGCTGCTCTAGGGAGGCATCACATCTCGGTGCAAATGTTCCACCTTGTCTACCTTGGAATATCTGCTAGGTTATTTCTGTGTTGTGCAAAATAGGAGCCTCATGATAAACAGTTTGCACACAATTACACAGTTTGTGCAAATTTGCAGAGTGGAGGTCCAAATTTTGTGCATATTTCTCTGGCGAATATATATATGGTGGCCAACTTTAAAAATGGAAGTTCACATGCTGTCTTGATACACATCAGATCACAGACCTGTGTGGGGCAAATAGAACAGAATCTGCAGAGCCAAGTCTAGGAAATCCATTGCATTCTTCACACATCCCGTGTGTGTGTGTGTGTGGAAAGAGTGCACATGACAGTGTGTGTGTGGAGAGAGTGCGCATGACAACGGATTCTCTTGGGGGGTATGGCTATAGGAGTTATTACGAATTCAGAATTCCTGCAATTCAGCATTCAATACGTTTGGTGTCCAGTTGGTTTTTTCCAATTCAGTCGAAACTTCTAGCCCAGTTTCAGTAGTCAAATAGAAAGGTTTTGTCAGGCACATTGTAACATGGATTGACTCCTGTTTCTACAATCGATGTTCTTCTGTCACCATTTTCTTCTGCTTTCCATAAAGTAGTGCATTAAAAAAAAATCATAGCTTGAAAAACCCATTTAAAATGTTGTTAAAGAACTTGCTATGCTAATGGGCTTAAAAATAATTCCCCCCTGAGGACGGATTGGGCAGCCTTGATTAAAATGCCTTGCTTTTGCTACAAGAATGATATTTTATATTCTCAAGTAGTTCAGCAGAAAGAAAAGCTGAATTGACATATCTATAAACAAGTTATTACTTCAGAGGCAGGATAATTGGCTAGGAAAATGGTATAAATTCCCCCAAATACTGCCCTTGGTATTTGGCGTTTTCAAAGAAAGCACTTTACATGAGATGATTCTGTATATACAACAATGGCTGGTGAAGTGGGGTTTTTTTAGCGTAAAGTCACTTGCAAAAATGCCTTTTCGCTATAGCACATTTTGGGCAAATTCCTGTGCCCATCTCCACCGATAAATATTAACAGCATGTTATGTGAGTTGGATTAGCTTTAATCCATGCTGCAAGGGTGATGCACTAGATTGGCTGTTCCTCAGACTGGAGGGACCACACTCTAGACTTGTGGCTATCCAGTCTTCCTTTCCCACCCCTCCCTGGAGAAGCAGGGGATTGAAGCTGCTTCCTTCTGCACTCCAAGCAGGGCTACACCCTCCCTAGGACTTGGAACCCAGGAAACCATCCTCTCCTAGCTCCAACCACTGGTCCATGTAGCATGGCCTCGTCTCTGCTGACTGATGGTAGTTCTCCAGGGTTACTCTTGCCGAATAGCAGTGTCCTGCCCTGGGTACACCCCCCCCCCCCCCCCAGTCCTTGCATCACCTTTTCAAGAATGGCCAGTTTCAGTCCAGGGTCAAGGCCATATGGTGATTGTATGTCCAAAGCTCCAAGTTAGGTCAGCGTGTCCAAAAGCATGTACAATAAATAGGCCAAGAATCTCAATACAGGTGAATGTCTACAAAGTCCAGGAACACAGTGCTGCTTCTTGTCTGAAACACAAAGCAGCGCTCCCTAAACTCATGTATAGCTACCTCTAACTCAGCCCAGCCGGCCATTTAGGCCAGCGTGCTGTTTCATGGACAACCCCACTTTCAGAGTGTTTGGATTTTTGTCGAAGCTGAGGTCCTGCACTCCTCCTCCTATCTGTGGGATGGAGTCCCTCTGTCTCTGGCTCCCGCTCTTCTCATGGAGGGCAGGCATCTGCAGCCATGACCCCTCTAGCAGATTGTGGCTGGGGCAAAGCGCCCTGACTTTCTTCGTCTGAGAAATGCTCCTCCAGGTAGGACATGGCAAGCAGGTATCTCCAGGAGAGCATCAAACCCTGAGTAAGAAACGGACAGGGCAGGGTGAGGTGGGGATTTTTCCGTGACAAATTCTTTTCCAAACAGCTCTGCCCAGCACAATCATCAAGCCACTCAAGCAAGATTTGCCACATATGTACATTCCACCCTTCTTCAGAGGTCTTAGGGCACAATACCTGGGTTTTCTGCCCCTACACAACTGATCCTTTCAACAGGTAGGTCAGGTAGGTTTGGCTGAGAGGGAAAGATCAGCCCAAGGTCAGCCAGTGAAGCATCTTCCACAGAGTGGGGATTTGAACCTGGTTCTCACCAAGCCTGGTCAGAGATTCTAATACCCACTCCATTTTGGCTTTCTCCATCTGTGAAGACCTTCCTGCTACATCATGGCTGCCTTATTCATGAGCCTTCTCATGTGAGGATGGATGGCTCCAGTCTGCCTGTGGTTGCCCATGAGCCCTGCTTTATGGAGGACTGTCCCCTTTTTGATGTGCAGCCAGAGGTTGGTCTTCTTTGCCCATCTCTCTCTACCTGGTGCCCTCCAGATGTTTGTTGGGAGGGACCAACTGTATGAGCCCCTGGTCCAGCTAGCAGGGCCAATAGCTGGAATTTGTGGTCCAAATCAGCTAGAGGAGAAGTCTGGAGGACTATGTAGTGAGGGAAGCTGATCACACTCTTGGTGGACTTCCTAGGGTCACCATGACCAGGATTCTGGAGGAGGAGGGCACCTTGTAGAAGTGGAGATTCGTTTGGAAACTCAGCGAAAGAGACCGATCTTTGTTGTGCCCTCAAGGCCAGTGCCCACAGGCTCCCAGCAGAGCAGAAATGTTTTGAAAGGGACAGGAGTGGTCAAAGAGGAGAGGAGAGAGCCATCGCCCTGCCCAGTCCCTGATCCCACGATGAGGTATTGAGAGAGATGAGCTGCCCAGTTAGAGGGCTTGTGCAGGTCTTGCCAGCTGGCCCTTCACCAGCGAGAGCCACCCGGGAGTGGAGCCGACAGCATGACTGAAAGGGAAGTACTTGTGGGAGAAGTTCTGGGTTTGGGTTCAGCTGAAGCTGAAGCTAAGCTTCCAGACACACTAGGGGGCTTTTAGAGTTACTTTGCCTTGTGACTGCAAAGTGCCAATAAAGATCTGCATTGTAAAGGAGCCTGGGGGCAAGAAGGGGGAAGGGCCAAGCTCACAATGGATTGAGCAAGTGCACCTCTGAGTTGCCCATCTGCAGTTAGCAGCTGGACTGGGAGTTGAGTGGGTGTGCTTGGCTTTCCCATGGCAGTGAGATCCATCTTTCAGCAAAAAGATCCCAACCTCAAGCCTAAGCCAGTGGGAGCTGAGCTAGCAATGACTGATCAAGAAAAAGATCTTGATATCGTGGTGGAAAGGCTTGATGAAAATGTTGATCCACTTTGCCATGGCTGTGGAAAAAGGCAGACTCTGAATCAGCCATAATTGGGGAAGAAAATAAAGCGAGAGTTGCCAAGGCGATACAAATCTCTAACTTCGGACTTTGTATACACTTGTGGGCAGAACCTCTCAAAAAGGATTTGTTATAGGTGGGGAAAAATGCACAAAAGGGGAACTAAAATAATCAAGAGGCTGGAGTGACTCCCTCATACTGAAAGGTTACAACATCTGGGATTTGTTTAGCTTTAAAAAATGGTGAGTACGAGGAGACCTCATGGAGGTGTCCAAAATTATTCATGCTGTGGAGCGGGAGACATTTTTTCTCCCTCGCTCATCATGCTAGGACCCAACGAGGTCCATCCCTTGAAGCTAATTGGCAGAAGATTTTGGGCAGACAAAGAAATCCTTCTTCCCACGGTGCATGGTTAAATGATGGAATTCGCTTCATGAGATGTGATGCCTGCATTGGCTAAATTCATGGGGAGGACTACCCGTGGCTTCTAATCCTGATGGCCCAGTGCCACCCCAGTGTCTGAGGCAGTGTTTCTGTGAATGCCAGTAGCTCAGGAGCATGGGTAGGGGGCGCTGTTGTACTCGTGTCGTGTCTGTGGATTTCCTGTGGGTACCTTGCTCACCCCGCGTGACCCTTCTTGCTTTCTTCCTGCAGGTTAGGGCGATGGTTTTGTAAATGTCCAACTCTACATAATAGTTAGCATGTGCAAATCCTAGGCAAAAGTGGCCTCTCTTTTGCCATCTCTTTTGGGGGTGCATCTCCTCTGTTTTGGTGATGCACCAGCTTCCGTCTTGTCCTGCTGCCCTCTTCTCCACCCTAGCCACCTTGGTCTGATTCTGGAAGGACCTAAAAGTGGAGATGCACCAACTGAAGTGAATCTACATAATTGCTGGCCTTGCAAAGGCCTTTAATCTGGACTATGACTGGGGATAATAGGGTCTCTTCAAGTTTCATACCTTCCTAAAAATTACAAAAGAGTTTAATTAGGGAATGAGTCTGCAGAACTTCATGCAATTCATAGTTTGTGACAAGCAGAAGCAATGGGAGAATTGCATGGTAAACGAGTGTGCAGCTTTTTAACAGAATCCTTTGGAAGTCCAAAGTGTATCCAACGTAATGATTAATTGGTGACATTCACTGTTTTTATTATTTTTATTTAGGACATTTATCATCTGCTTTTTAATGCAAGAGTAATCCCAGAGAAGATGTACGATCAGCATTGACAGAGATAAATAACATTGTGCTCAGGGGCGCAGAACCTCAGGGTCGGTGCCTGGATTTTATTTTGCTCATTCAATTTTATTGTTCAATTTCTTGTTTTATGGTTTGTTGCTGGATGTTTATGATTTTTACTGGAAGCTGCCCAGACAGCCTCTAGCTAGAGGGTGGCATATAAGTATAATAAATAATAAACAGATAGATATGGCCCTTTCAGGTTCCCAGGTGGCCAGATGGATTTCTTGTACTCAGCAGGAGCTTGGGCTAACCTGCCTCCAAAATCCTATTGTAGTGTATGGGCTGGATCCAAACTTAGTCTCTCTTAAGAGAAGACCCATGAAAACCAATGGTCCTACTCCAAATATGGTTGACTGGACTCGGCTCCATGATTCCATGAGCACAAGGTGCCGCTCTTTACGTCTTCAAAAATCTCTAATGACTGGGAAAGATGCAGGTTTTGTCTCTCCCTTTTCTGCAACTGACCACACTTTTGCGTGTGTGGCATGTCCTTGACGCTTGACGCATGTCAAAGTCATAATATCAACTTTTCCCATTAAGTAATTTGTGGATTTTATTCCTTCTATCTTCTCCACAGAAAACTGCATAAATAGAGTGAGTCATGCTTGCTGGCAATTGTTTTCCCTCTTGGATTTCAGCCCCTTATGTTCAAAACTGTTTACTTAACTGTAGACAACACATTAGATTTCTTGTGTCCTTACAGCAAGGGTGTTGGACTTCATCCAGCGCTGGGCCAGATTAAGTTTTGGAGATTCTCCTAGGGGCTGCATGCCTGTGCTGGACAGGGGCAGGTGCCCCCCCCCCCAAAATAAAAGTGTGGAAAAAAGCAGCTTATTTTACCTTCGAGCCCCTACTGCCATCACATAGCTTTAGGAAAGGCATTGCAACTTTTAAAAATGGGACTGGAACGCGATGCTGGGGAACCACCAAATGACCAAAGTCAGGAGAAGCGGGGTGGGGGCCAAAATCCCGGCGCTCCCCTTGGGACTGCAGGAGGGCTGTGGTCACCCTGCTTTTAGCCACGGTGCTGAATGCACAAAGCCAAACAAGCGGCTGCTTGGAGAAGATGGTGGGCGAAAGCTACAATGGGGCAGCGGGGAGAGCATTGGAGGAAGGAAGAGAACATCTGATCTGCAGAGGGGACTTGGGGTGGAATTCCAGGGAGGGTGGCCCTTTCTTCTCCACCCTCTGATCCCAGCAGGAATCGTCCTCTTCCGAACTGTGGCAGCGTTTGTTCCGACCCAGATAAAATTGGGGTGGGAGGGATTTTTACTGGGGCTGTGGCAAGAGGGAAAGGGTTAGGACTGTGTGCTCTAATCCCACCCTTGAGCATGCACACCTCGAAGCTGCTGTTTAAATTCCCCACCCTTCAGACCAACAAAGCAACGCCACAGGAACGTGACAAGTGGGCGCATCGCATCTTGCCTAGGCTGCTTCCGGGGGCGGGGCGTGAGTCCTGCTTAACATAAGACCATCCTCCGTTCAAAGGTTGCCATATTCAAACCCTGGTGTTTGAAGTCTTCTCTTCCTGCACATGGTTTTGATGGGCACACTTGGATCGCAGGTGCCAGGGCATCAACAACCCCCCATGTCACACTGTGCTCAATAGTCCGATTCCAGCATCGTGATAACGAACCCTCAGAAATGCTTCCCATCCACTGTTGGAGCGGGCCAGTGTGCCCATCCCCAGGTCACAGGCTCCCACACTGCAGTGAGATGTACCATATTTCTCTTTAAACGTCCGAATTCACCTGGCCACATCCCAGTCTCAGCTCTCTTCTGGGAGGTATGGCATTTTATGTATTTATTTTCCGATTTATATCCTGCCTTTTTCCTACAAAGGGCTCAAGGCAGCTTCCATCATTCTCCTCCTCCATCTTATCCCCACAACAGCCCTGTGAGGTAGCCTGAGCTGAGAGTCTGTGACTGGCCCCAAGCCACCCACTTGGCTCCATGGCCGAGCGGGGACTCGAGCCCGGATCGCCTGAGTCCCCGTCCCGCGCTCTTCACCACTGCGCCACCCTGGCTCACTGGCATCCCCTCTCCTCTGCCCCTGCCTCAGCCTGCAAACCAGACTGGGGGCGGCGAGCTTCGGGGAGAAACCCGGCAGCATTTTGTCTGTGTCTCGTTCTGGAAATGTAACTACTTTTTGCCTCCTTGGCTGGCCCTCCAAGTCTGAACCGATCGCTCTGTGGCGAAGCAGCGTGCATGATGATCGCGCTTGGATGGAGGCCAGTTTGCGCGGAGAAGAGCACCCAGCTGGGAGTTGGCTGTTCTCTCTCCATGGGAGGTTTCAAAGCAGAAGTAGCGCTTCTGTAATAGTCCTTAGGGAAATGGAAATGAGACACGCTACTTGCGATTGGCGCTGCTTTCTGGAGACAGAGTCCCCCGCCCCTTTCTTTTCAGAAGGGAATCTTCCTGCCGCTGCAGTGCCTTTGTTTTCCGTGCCCCACGGAGTCTGCAATGAATGGAAAGACGTCCGTGGCCGCCCCTTGGTGTTTCCATGCCCTTTTGGAACTCAGTGTTGTCACGCTGCTTTCCTCTTCTCTGCACTCATCTTTCTTGTGTGTTTGTGCGATGCATTTGTATTGATATCATCCGCAGGGTGAAATTAAGTTTCTTCATCGCGGTCTCTGTGCACCACATATTCAGCTTTCCCTCTTCCAGGCCTGTCTTGTACACAACTTTCCTAGCATGTGCATTTTCGTGTGCTTTGAAAATACATTTTATTGTCCAGATAAAAGGACCAATGAAAGTGCATCAAATCTTTATCTAGCATTTAGCATGCAATCCTCACAGCTACGCCATGCAATGAGTTAACAGGGAGACCTCTGGGACCTTTTACCCAAGCAAGGATTTGGACCCACATCTCAAAACTAGTTTGTTTATTTGTTTATTTATTATATTTCTCCACCGCCCATCCAAGTCCAAGGTTCCCTGGACGGTTCACAGAAACCAAAAGTACAATAATTAAAACAGCCATTATAAAATGGCAACAATACAATGGATATAAATGCAACAAGCAATGATACCATAAATTTAAAATAGATTAAGCCTCTCTCTGTGTCTCTGAAGAATTTTACTGGTTGTCTTGCTTCAGCAAAGTATTGGTTATCTCTAGGGTGGCCGTGTGTCCTACTGTGCAAGGGGCAGCCCTTTCTTGAAGGCATCCTTTGGCTGAAGGGTTACCTGGTTGGGTGGAAATCTCAGGGAGCCTGAGATTAAAGGGCCTGGAAGGTGGCCACCCACAGTGAGCACCTGGATGGGAGACACACGCCGCAGCCTCTGCCAACCTCCCTGTGCATTGAAATCACGGCAGTCTCTTCCAGCTTTGCCCTTCTCCCCATCTGTGTGTGCACGTTTTGTGCAGGTCTGCCTGCTTGTTCTAGGGGTAGATTTCCTCTCTTCTGGGGTGATGCCTATGTGGACACTTTAGTCATGTCATTCTCAAGAGCAGGAGGTTTTGGAAGTGCTGGACTAAGACGATGGCAACGGGAGTGCTTGTTCTCGCTGTAACCAGCAGTACAGCGACGCACCTGGCCTGGTGTCATGGGGAAGTCCGATGGACAGCTGTGCCGCGGCTCCAACCCAGGCAGGCGCACTATGGCAAAGATGTCTGGGGGCAGTTTTCCTTAGAACGGTCTCCGCGCTCCAGTCACCGATGACGGCGGATTTTAGTAAGCTTGCACAGAGCATGCAAAAGCCTTTTAAAGAGCACAGTGGAATTTAACTCTGAAGATAAATGTTGTACATAGGTGCACAGTTCTTGTTTTTCGTTTTTAATGACAGCAACAATTTTCAGGATGTTGGCTCTGGATAGAACCCGAGAAGCAGGTGCCAGTGAAGAAGCTGAGTAGCGCAAACCTCTGGCTGAACAGAGACCATAATGCCAGTGGGCAGCTTTTGTACAAGTTTAATAAATAAATATGTGACAATTCGAAATGCAACATTCAAATACCTCAACTCCCTGCTCCCAGATAGACCTACCGAAATGCCAAAGTCACTCTCAAAGAATCTGTGGGCATCTTGGAATTTAAGGCCTCCTGTCCATGTCATGCCCTATGGATCTGTTTAGCAATGGCACAGAATCAGGCCTTTTCATTGGTGGCACCAGTGCTGGGGAATGACCTTTCCTCTGAGGTTCATCAGGCCATGATTGGGGCATGTAGTGAAAGGGGACCTGTTTGTTACAGTTTCCTCCAAACATGAGCTTCATTTGTTCTGGCCTTGTGATAGGCGTGCCTGTGCCTTTCTGGCTTGCTGTTATTCTTTAATTTTGTGTTTTGTTTCAAGTGAGAAGCTGCCCATAAATATGGCTAATAAATCAATGAATGATCGCGCAGGGGCACATGAGTGAACGAGGCCTCCCTGATGCTACCCTGACCCTTGCCCGCTCCCAGAACAGATGTTGCTTTAAATGTGCTTCTTGCACAGCCGCGGGCACCTTCTGGCCTGCCAGATGTTGGTCTACAATTCCCCTCAGACCTAGCCAGCGCAGCCAGTGCTGAGCGATGGCAGAGTTGCAATCTGACCACACCTGGAAGGCCTGTAGCTGCTGGGTCACTGTTTTCATGTTTGCACCAGAGCACGAGCAGGGACTCCCATCTGGATCGGGGCCCTGGCATGGAGGACAGGGGAGCCTTTCAGACCGCAGTCCGTGCCCTGTGGTTCCTGCAGGGTAAAAATGAACGGTCATCGCTGCAAGGCAGATATTTAAAGTAACGTCTGCTTTGGCCCTGAATACCTGCTGATGCTGATTTCTTTTTCAGTACACTGGATAAATCCTACTTTGGTTTGGGGGGACTTAAATCTTAGGGCCCAACTCTATGTTAGCTTTGATGTTCAGAAATGGGAGTTTCCACCCATTATCTCCTCTGCGGTCTGGATCTGAATTGGGCTCCTTGCTCCTGTAGTTTGCATGGAGGGAAAAAAATGGCGGGCAGGTGCTGGATTGGGACCCCAGCAAGGGACAAAGGACTCAAAGGCCCTTGCTCCATGCTAGGGTCTCAATTTTAGGTCCCCAGCACTTAATTTAGAATGAAAAGTAGCAGCACCATTGAGTGCGATGTATTGAAGGCCACCCAGAGTTTGTGCCGTTGTCCCCCGAGAGCGCACAAACCTTGTGTTGCTCTCAGCAAAGTCACATTTTGACTGTGGTTTTATCATCAAAAAGCCAGTGGACTTGTGTGTTCATTCCTTTCTTGTCTTCCCTTGGAGGAAGCGGTCCCTCCGCCTCTGCCAGAGCTGAATGATTTACATCAGCTAAACAGTGGCACATCTGACCTTTTTAGATGAAGTGATTATTTTTGGACCTGATTGCTAATTCTGTGTTCTCCAGTGGTTTAAATTGGGTGATGGAATGGCAAGGCCATTTTAAAATCCTGGAGAGGCAGCGGTTCTTCACAAAGATTGCAAATGTAGGGCTCATTGGAGGCAGCTTTTTAAAACAGAGGTGTTGAAAACAAATTAAGAAAGATTAAAATCTAGGAAGTGGACCTTGTGAGAATGATTAGCTGAATAAAGAACTCTGTTTTAAATAACATTGATATGCATGTGGGTGTATACATTAAACTTTGGACTACTGGGTTTTCAGTTTCAGGTGCGCTGTATGGTCTGAATTTCTTTCTGTCCTCTTGTCCTCTTTCTGTCCTTAACTTAGTAACAGAGCACCCCATTCCCTGTTTAGCATCCTTCAGAAGAAGGCTGCTACTCAGAGTGTACGGCATTTGTTAAATCAACTGGGATCTTTCAATCTATCGACCGTTTGTTGGCAGAATCAGTGCTTGGGTGGAGATGAGAATTTTATTTAATAGATTTATATCCCTTTAGCCAGAAAGGATCTCATGTGAACTTGTACCACTGCACATTGGTGCAACCGTGGACATGTGCAAATGCATGTCTTCAGGATCTGCACGTCTTGAAACAAGACAATCCACTGTAAAGTTTGCAGGTTGGGGTGATGAAGATCCAAACTCACTGGAATCCATGGCAGATTTCCAAATAAAATCATGGATATTTTATTTATTTAGTTGATTTATATCCTGCTTTTTTTTTTTTCTTATGAACTCAGTGGCTCACATCATTCTCTCTGCTGCCACAACAACCACCGGTGGGATAGGGTGGACTGAGAGTCTGTGGCTGGCCCAGACTCACCCAGTTGGCTCCATGGCTGAGCGGGGACTCGAACCCGGATCGCCTGAGTCCCAGGCCTGGGCTCTTAGCCGCTACACTGCACTGGCTCTCCAGTGAGGGAGACATGATGCCTGCATGTACCAGCTGCTGCTGAGCACAAGGGTGTTGCTCTCGTGTCCTCATCTGCTTGGCCACTGGGAGAGACAGCTGGGCTCGCCAGATGCTTGGTCTCATGCAAACCTGGCTGTTCTTACGTTCCTCACCCCGGCACTTTCTAGGGAAAGGTTGCATGGCATGTGATGGGAAAGACCTCTGCTCGATCCCAGTCAGGTTAGCCAGCACTCTCTTTCCCGTTTAGGGAAAGGGAGGTGGGTGCAACCACTTCGGGGCCCTTCTGGGGGTGGCACCAGCATGACCAGTCCCGGGATCACAAGCGGAAAATGCTGCAACAGGGGCAGCGTTTGACGGCGGTGGCTGTCGCAGGCTCAGTGCTAGGGGAGGAGTGAGCTTCGCCCGAGCTCTTGGAATGGCCAGGCTGCCCCGCATACACACAGCATGGAGCTGGGCCTTCGGGCAGGGAGGGAGGGGGCCTAGTTCAGTGGAAGGGATCCACATGACTTCTGCTCTCTCAGCCGTCCTGCTGGAGAATGGGGCTCTTCCCGCATTGCTGGCTGGGGAGGTGCTGAACTTGCTTCCCCTTTAAAGACTCGTGGCCAGGTGCAACTCCGCCAGCGCAGCAAGCCGCAGGGTTGGCAGCGGTCTGGATGGGCGGCTGTAAGGCTCTGCTCTGCTCTGGGTCCTTCGGAATCCTTTGCTTTCAACCAGGCTCAGACCAGGCCTCCCTTCCATCAGAGGACACCTTCCCAAAGAGGTCACCCTCTAGAGCCCGTGCCATGTGTCCCGCCCACCAGGAGACGCCCCTTGTGCTTCTGGCGCCCAGTTTTCTGGGCTCAGATGGCTCAGTGCAGAGTGAGTAACTCTCAGAAGTGAAGCCGTTGCAGTAAAAGCGAGGAGAGGCGATGGCACCGAGGCAGCATGGCGTCCCCTTCTCGAAAGGCATGCGTGGCGCTTGTGCGTGGGCCTCCCCGCCAGATGCCGCTCAGGCAGATTGTCTGAGGATGCGCCATGCTCCAAAATGTCCCCCCGCCGCCGCCGCCCACCTGCCGGCTTTGGCCTCCCTGTCTCTGGACGAACGGGCCCTCCTGGCGCTTGGTCAGATGGCGCGTTCTTACTGGCAATGAGAGCGACAGCAGAGCTCTGCACCTGGGCCTGTTGTCATTTGGCTTGGAAGATGCGCCGGCTTCCTTGTTGACAACGGTGCAACTGGCACACACTGCTCGGCACATGAGACGGGAAGTGGGGCGCCGGGTGCCAAGACTATGCGCAGCTTCTCCGCTGCGAGCAGCTCCGAATCAGGTGGGCAGACGTCCAGCAGAGCGAAGCACAAAGCGATTCTCATGGCGGAAGCGGCGTCTGGATGGTCTTCCCTTTTTAAGGAGGTCTGTTGTGCCGGCAGCGTGGGGAGAGATCTTTCGGGTGAGGTGCAGACCTCTTGTCCGCTCTGCATGTGGCGGGGCTAAGTGCAGGAGTGCGGAAGCTGCAGCCCTTCAAAGTGGTTGGCTCACATATCCCATCATCCGTGGCTGGTGGGGCTTAAAGTCTAGCTACATCAAGAGAGTCAAAGCTCTCCCACCCCAGGCTTGAGGTCAAGGAAGGACTGCCTAGGGATTATCGTCATGAAACTACATTTATAGCCTGCCCTGTGAGGAATCCAAGGCAGCTCTCCTTTATCCTCACAACAGCCCTGCAAGGTAGGCTGTTCTGAGAGCCTGCAACAGGCCCAAAGTCGCCCAGTTTCGTGGCCAAGTGAGGACTAGAACCCAGATCACCCAGGTCTCCGGTCCAGCACTAAGCACCACGCCATTCCCACTGCACCCGCCATGCAGTGCTTTTGACTGGTCTTTGACTGGCACATCTGGGAGATGGGGGACACCCTCGCTTGGCACTGCACGGCGTCACGGGTGCAGAAGCCTCCCTGTTCATTGGCCCCACCCCTGGTCCTTCTAGCTGCCCACTCGGCTGGAGGTGAGCCCGCAGGCCCTCCAGATGCTTTGGTCTGTAACTACCATCACTCTGGAGAGCAACACCAAGGAGGTAGGACCATACAGGCCAAAATGTCCTGGGGACCCCAGGTTGGTTGGTTGGTTCGTTCATTCATGCAAAGCTTTTCTGTCCCGTGCCCTACAAACATCTCGGGACAGCTTACAATAAATAGGCAGAATAAAACAAACCCCACAGCATCCAGCCAGTAATATATTAAAACCCAGTTAAAATGAATTAAACATTAAAATAATGGGGGGGAATAAAGGGTTTTACCCAACACTGAAAAGAATATAACGTTGGTGCCAGGCAAACCTCTCTGGGGAGCGTGTTCCATAGTTGGGGCGCCAGCACAGAGAAGGCCCTCCTCTGGGTACTCTGCCTCCTAATCTCCTTCAAGAAGGGCTCCCAGAGCAGGACCTTCACCTCAGATCTCAAGGGGCAGGGGGGCACATGGGGAAGGAGGCGCTCCTTCAGGTGCCCTGGACCCAAGCCGTTGCCCACCCAAGTTGGCTTCTGCTGCCCGGGATGACTTCTGGCATCTCAGGGCAACCTTTCCAAGCTGCTGTCTCTTGTGCTGCTGAGGGGCAACAGTGTTTGCTGGAAGTTACGGCCTGGTGTATCTGGATGGCAAGAATTTGGCCAAGGCTGGTGGACAAAGGTCGCGATAGACCTGCTGCTTTTTTGGCTGAGGTTCTTCAGGGGCCGACTTGCCTGAAGTTGATGCAGCTGATTTCCTCGGAACCCTTTGGAAATGACAAGGAAGAATTTACTCTTCTGTAAACAGACTTCTAATTTCGACAGACTGTGATGGATGAAAGACGGAGCCGCATTGACCTGGTTTCACTCCGTTAAGCTTTGCAATTAAGCAGGGTGCTACAGAAAGTGTGACTGTGCCGTGTTACCTGGAATCCTCAAGGACAGGTGGTTTCGGATGTAGCTTCCGTGCTTGCAAATAATTCTCCTTTTGAAAAGTTGTGTCGGACGGAAGGGCGCATCCCACTGTCATTCCATCAAAGTATCTCCCCATTTGCTGAGTTCCAAATTATCCAATCTCGGCAGGAACTAGAGATGAGGAAGCTGGGGTGCAGGGAGAGAAATGGGAAACATGAAAGGATGGGAAAAATTAGGGAGACGTTTTCCTTCAAATTTTTCAAAAATGCCTGAGGAAAAAACCATGGGCAATCCCTTGACTGTTTTGTTCCCCCTCTCCCGTTTTTCTTAGCTCTTTTCTCCTGGGCCGCCACATCTCTGGGGCAAAGCAAGTTATCCACATGGTCTCCTCTGGTGTCCTCCAGACGTTTTGGACACTGGTCCGTCACGACGCAGTATTGACCACTGCAGAAGTAGGCAGATCTCCAGGTGCTTTAGGTCTCAGCTCCCTCGTCGTTCTACCACTTGGTCTCCAGTTGCCTTCTGTAGCCTGGCATCCACCATAGCACTGGATGAGACCCATCATCTCAGGCCATTATGGTCAGTGTGCGTGCCAGCAGCAGGTGGCGGGAGCTGAAGTCTCCCACATCTGCTTAGCACCAGAGGTTGGAGTAAGCTGGATTACTCCAATGGGCAGCAACTCTTGAAAGCTTTTGACAGGGTAAAGATCTCTCTAACTGAAGATGCCAAGAATTAGATCTTCTGTCCCTCATCCTTATGAACTAACTCGACAGCCTGTCCCATCAAGGAGAAATGCCCTTTTCCTAGACTCACTGGGTGTCTCATCATGTTTTAATTGGGCTTTTGAAATGAATCTTTCTTTCTTTCTGCAGGATCCACCTGTCAATCCTTACAAGGGCTTGGAAACCCAGGTTAGTGCTTGATTTTCATCTTTCTAAAACAAGTATCTTAAAGAACACCTTGATTTGAAGGGCAGCACATTCTGGTGAGCCCTTCCTGCAAAGACTATTGCTCAAGGTTCGGCTTTGTTGTTACATCTTGAATGGGCCGAGGGGAGAGGTGTCCATTGTGCCAGATCGAAGGATGTCATTTCCTCCTTGGAGGCAAAAACAAACTGTTTATACTCTGCTATCCATCGTCTCTTTTTGCTCATCATCCCAGACAGATGGTATGTCAGAGGCCGGGGGGTGGGGTGTGCAGACCGACTGTTGTGTGTTTTGCAGGCTTCCTGCTAAAACATAACAATGCAGCGTGTGTCAGACCCGGTCGTCACTTAAAAGGTCACAGCACTGGAGAAGATCTGAAATAGACATTGAGGGACGGGTTGGCGCTTTGGGGCGGGGGTGGCCAGGGGCTGGTGGTGGATGTCAGAAATAAGACGATGGTGCACATTTAATCCATGTGGCTCGAGCATCTCTGATATCACTTTAAGATGGAATAACGATTTCTGCCTTACAGTCAGTTTTCCAGGACCAAAGTCCTGTCTGGGCCCGCTGCTCCCTTCATTCTTACCATTTCAGTCTCTCGAATGCTTTCAGCTTATCTGCTCTGAATGTCGTGGCCTCAGAGCTTGGACTTTGCGAAATTGTTGAACTTGAATTCAAGAACAAATTTTAGTTCTGTTATTTAATATTCCGCCTATGCAGAAGGCATGTCTGTTTGGTTTAAATGACACTGTTGGGAGAAGAAGGTGTATCTTCCCAAGACCCAAACAGCTGAATGGTACATTTGGAAGAACATGCACAAAAAATACACATTTTCATGCAAAAAGGGAGAAAAAAACACAGCTTGCCATCAAGTCCTTTTTATTTAATCAATATTTAATATGTTTTAATACTGAATTTTATTGTCGTATTTTATTAATTTGCAGCCAGAGTGGATTGTCAGTTTATCTATGTTGTAAGCCATCCAGAGACGCACGTAATTGGACGGCATACACATTTTATAAATAAATAAAATAAATAAATAAGTCAGAATTAACTTTCAGGTAGAATTCCAAGAACTTTGGCAGACTGGAGTGTTGCTGATTTGCACAACCGGGGTGTCTGCGTATTTGTGTATAAAATTAATGATTGCATCCATCAGCCATTATCCAAGTTTTAGAATTGCCAGGCCCAAAGCTTCTGGGTTTCCTTTCATCCACAGAACATAAAGGAAACATTATTCTGATCTTCCCCATTGCTCTTTGACCCGAACAATTCCCTGCTAAGCAATTGCCTTTAAAAAGTTGCTGCATTTTGTAGCAGTCAATTTCCAGTAGGCAAAAGAAGCTGTGCTTAAGACGCACTCCATGCATGCCTGTTCTTAAATAATTGAGACCAAAGTTACTGGTATGTGGCTCTCCATCCCAAAAATGGTGATACTGTGAATTTCTGAATCGGGAGCACACTGCTGTGCATTTCGCCGGCCCCTTTAATTTGAGCTGTATCACGGGGGCTGGAGACAGCCTTTCATGTGCGCTGTGCGTGTAGCTTGAGGCACTGAGACTGAGTCAGGTAGTTTAAATGGAAGGGCTGAGATCAAGGACGGCTTACCAGGGAGACAAAACTCAAAGGATCATCATTTTGCATGTCGTGAAAGGCCCAGAATGGTGCACCCGAGGTATAATCATGGAAGGCAAAAAAGGCAAAGATTGGTTTTGGCTGCAGCTCGTTTGCCCCCTGAAGGGATATTTCACATGTTCAAAGCTGGTTTTAGTAAGGAATGGGATAGATAGGGAGAAATTCCACTGGGTTCTCTGGCTGTCAAACATGCATGCACAGGAGCAGGTGCTGAATTCAGCCACGGCATGTTGTTTCTCCTGTGTGTCTCTTTGTCAGAACTCAGCAGTTCTGAAACTGTGTCCAGTAAAAGTGAACTGTGACAAATCCCACGCTGCTGTCCTTGAAAGGAAGCAAGGCACCAGTCCTCATGGTGGACATACACTAGCACTTCCATGATGTACAGATAAAAGAAAGTACTTCTCTACAGAACATATAGTTAAAACTATGGAATTTTCTGCCACAAAAGTGGTGATTGCCACCAATTTGGATGATGTTAAAAGGGGATTGCACGGGTTCAAGAGGGAGGACCTTACCTTGTTGGCTGTGTGTTACCTCCTTTAGCAGAAGCGGCCTGCCTGCATGCACCCATTGCTGAGGAGCTGGGCAGGCAGGTCTTGCACCCGTCCTGCTGGAGGGTTGCTGTGGGCAGCTGGTTTGCCCAGAGAGCTGGGCTGGATGGACCGTGGGTCTGACCTGGCATAGCCTTTCTTGGATTCTTATGTTCAGTAACCATCCCAAAACATGAGTGCAGAACCTCAGGCCTGGAGGCCAATTCCAGCCTCCCTAGGTTTCCCCGACAGCCCTGTTCCCCTCCCCTTTCCCTGCCTCCTTTCCTCAAGCACTGATTGTTTGGCGGTTTGATTAATTGATTCTCTCCATCGGTTAAGACAGGGTGAGGGGTTCAGGTTCTCCAGAGGCTGTTGGGCTTCACCTCCCATGCCAGCTGGGCCTGATGGGAACTGGAGTCCAGGAGAAGCACTTCTTGCTTTCCCCTGAGCAGGTTCTTGACGTGTTCTCTGAGGAAACTGGCAGAGAGACGCACTTACAGTGACATCGGGATGTACAAAACAGCAAAACTCAGGCTCACCAAAGTTCTCTGAATGCCACCCAGAACCTCATTCTTACTCAAGCACATTCTAGATGGTGAGCTTGGGTTCTGTTGTTTTCCTTTCCGCGTAAAGATTTGCATGCTTCTGTGCAGGTTTTTCCCCCAAAACTGCACATCACCTGTCCAGGTCTTTGCAACATAGGCATTCTTCGCCAGTTAATTAAAATGCACTCTGGTATGTGTTGCGATGGGGAAAGTCTGGATGGGAAAGGGGCTGTTTCTTTCATGCATGCATAAAAACATGCATAAGATCTCACCTTAAAACATACGTGTGCATGTTTCTGAAATGGATGCACACTGGCAAATACCTTTTTGGTGGGGCAGGTTCAGCCAATCACACTGCGAGCTTAGAAATGTGCAGACTTTGGCTGCAGATTGTATTCAAGTCTGTGTTCATGCTGGAAGATGCAAACTGGGAACCTCCTGATCAAAAACAAACCATAACAGATTTTTATTCAGCCCTATGGACTACCAAGGGCAGTCAATATTTGTGGGGCCTTCCACTGGATTTTTCGCAAATCTTGGCATGCTCCATCTGTGATACGTACAGAGCTATCATGACAGTCTTTGCCAACAGCAAGCCTTCCGCAAGTTGAAAGTATCTGAATTTGAGAATTCAGTCCGAGTGAGAACACAGCATGCAGGAGCCGTGGTGGAAAACACATTTGAAATAGGATGACCTTTGCAACACTGAGAAGTTCCAATTAAAAGCCGTAATTCTAGTTTTTACTGTTCCCTCAGTGTCTTCAGGGGCAGGCACAAGCAAGCCAGCTTGCGTTCCAGCTGGTGTTTAGGTTCAGAAACCGTGCATTTCATAAGTTCATGCTGAAAGGGGCACCAAACACAACGTTGCTCATCCCTCACTGTCGCAGGTCCTGCTTTCTCTTTCTCAGCTTCAGGCTCTGATGGAAGACTGGCTTTGGTCTCCTTCTCATGTGTCCCCACCTGGCTGGACAGCTGTGGTCCCTTAGTTGAGGTGGAATTTGAACCCTGGCCATAGCCCTATGGGGCGAAATATTGATAATATGCCCACAAAAGTCGCTCATCTCCATAGCATTTTAACTAGTGGTGGTGTGGTGTGGTCCCAAGGCTTGCAGGGCACCTGCCACAGCATCTTTTATTAGCAGGGATGCTGGTTTCTTTGCCACCTCCTCAGAATCCCTTACTCCTCTGAGCTGAGCTGTGATCTTCTCAGTAGCTGGAGAGAAACGAATGTTTCCGGCAGCAATAGGTCATAAGCCAAAGCATTTTGTTGGGTCTTCTTGGCCCGTGAAAGTCCAAGCCATATCAGCTTTGCAAAAGACGTGCTGCGGGTGGAGAAGCAAACTGGCAGAACTGGTTTGAAAGTGTGGGTCAGCACCACAGGTGCACGTGGGGCTCTCCTTGTGGGCGGGCACAGTTGTGACGGCTGACATGGGGGCACTGCACAAATTTAAAATCACAGCTCCGCACACCAGGACGGAGTCGAGAGCCCTCACTGATGTCCATGCTCCCCATCTCTGACAATCTTGAATTTCTTAGTGGGCACAAAGGGGGGATGAATTGTGCCACCTGAATCTGAGTATTCTCCTTCATGGTACTGCTGGTCACCTGTGGCAACCAGGTGAGTCCTTTAATGCAAGGGTTCTACAAAGGACAACCCGTGGGCATGTGCCATTTTACTTGAGAAGAACTTTTTCCCAAAAGTTGAAACTTAAACCTCAACAATAAAATGGCAACAAATCAATTAAGTTTTATCTGTGAGCCCCATATCAGCTTCACAGTAACCTTTCAAAGCAGCGTTTCTCCTTTTGACTTTGAAAGCCCAGAAATGTGTCATTTCAGAGCTAGAAGAAATGGAGGTCGCCACCTTTTATTTTTGGCATCGCACTGATGGCCGGCATAGTCCGCTCGTGCGTCTTCTTTTTTCCTTCCCCTTTTCGAAATTCATTTATCCCAATCAAAGGGTTTGAGTGCATGCAGCGTTCTTCACAGTTTGACCTTTGAAAACTGTCAGCACGATATTAAACTGTGAACATTATCATCTTATTCCGACTCGTGAGTCAGGGTGCAGTTTAAATTCTGCTTTGAACAGTGACTTTTAATATGACCTCTGGCACGTCACTTGTATGTACCACAGGCTGGGATGACGAATGCGTCAAAATGGTCCCGCTGAAGTCAAAAGATGTGGATCTCAAGTAGTGAAGAAGATAGATGGGCTCCAGGGAGGAAGAGTGGAAATTTGTTAGGCTCCTGTTTTAGCATGGATTGGTCCCATTTGCACTTCCCAAACTAAACCAAGTAGCCAAACCTTCTGTTTTTGCACTTCTCTGAATTTTGTGATGTCTGAAGTCAAAGAGCTTTTCTCCATGAGGCTTCCCCATGACAATAAACAGTTTTGCTGTGATTCCCCTCCTCCCTCTATGTATTTTTGTGCCCTCTCCCTGTTTCAAAAAGCTTGGAAACAGGCCAATGGGAATAAAGTGAACAATGTTTCTTGGGAGTTGAAGGCAATAGAGATCAAAGACTAGAAACAGCCACTTCTACAGCAGCTCTTGCCAGAGGACTCTATGGTGCCAGTAACAGCCTTAGTAAAATGGTGATCCTGGGTCTGGGTGACCTAACAGCCATGGTGAAGTATGGAGATCTGAGAACAGACCCTGGATTTTCTCCTTGGTTTCAGAAAACAGGAATTTCAGAACTGGGTCTGGATGATGTAATAGACCCATGCCGGTAACATTTCACTGTGGCTTTTCATGACACGTAACCCATCCTGCATCTACATGGGACCTGTGGTACCGGGCACGAAAATGAGAAATCCCTAAGGAAGCGGTGGCATTTCTGGGCAGGGTGGGGGTGGATACTGGAGGGTGAGGGGAACGCAGCGCCCCCTTGGGGCCAACCCCTCCTGCCGCGCCAGCAAATCTGCCACCACATTCAGGGCATGGTGCCAAAAAAAAGCACCTATTTTGCTTGAGAACAAGGCATGCACTTATTCTTAGTTAGAAAGTTTTTGCAGTGGCCAGCAGGAATAGGAACAATTCAAGAAGGAGGCTAAGAACTGCCAGTCTTTCCGCTGACCCGATGGTGGGCCCGCTCCCTTCTCTCCTCTCCCTCGCTTGCAGACTGCCAGGTGAGGCAAGAGCTGGAGGTAGGAGCCACAGAGAGCGCTTCTCAGATGAGCCGGCGGCACGGTCCTGCTCTCCTGCTCTCCATCCAAGAACCTTTGATGGGCTTCCGCTCCAAGGCTGGATCCCACCTTGTGATCCCACCTTGTGTGCCGAGCAGGAAACGCGATTGCTTTGGGACTCCCTGATGGCTCGTGTTGGCAGCAGGTGTCTGGGCTAGCTGGACCCTTGGCTCAGGGCCCTTTTTGTGCAAAGAGTCGCTTTTGAGCTCTCAGCCTGGCTGGTCCCGGGCCCTTCTTTGCAGCACTCACAGCCCAGGTGAGTCTGCTCCATCTGGCCTCCACCGTGGCTTCTGCCAGGGGTGTGTGTTTGTGTACGTGTATGCAGATGGTTGGAATTACAGAGGCTCTGCTCGGCATGGCCTGCGTTGACCTCTGGAATGCCTGCCGCTTTGCACTGTCTAGAGATGAAGTGACAGCGTGGTGTGCACATGCACAGACATTTGCACACACCTTGCTGACCAGGTTCGAAGGTCCCAAAAGCCCTTTCTCGAGGAATGCAGTCAATCGGAAAGGAATTCTTTTGGCCTTTGCTTGCATAGACCACCTGGACTGACCCTTAGTCCTGTACTTCCAGCTTTCCCTGATATGGAACATGATTGCCCTAAAATTACATGCACTATAGTCAGGCTATCTCTGTTACTGGGTGGGGGTTCAGTTCAGTAGGTTGCTGCACGAAGTGCCCCCCCCCCCGGCCAAGGTCATATAGCAATGCCCACTGAGTGTGGGGAGGTCTCCCCAGGTGAAGGAGGGGAATGCAGCACCCCCTTGGGACCAGAGGCATGACAGGGGTGCGGAACCTCAGCCCCCTGGGGCCAAAGCAGCCCAGCATTAGATGCCTCCATGTCCCCCTGGGGTTTCCCAGAGGGCTGTGCGTTCGGAAATCGCTCTGCAAACGTCAGAGAAGGGTAAGAGCCTGTGGGCTATGGCAGCGAGAGTGCTGGTCTTGGGATCTAGGAGCTCTGGGTTCTAGTCCCGCCTCAGCTGTGGAACTCACTGAGTGGCTTTGGGCCAGTCACAGACTCTCAGCCCAGCCTACCTTGCAGGGTTGTTGTGGTGATGATAAAATGGCGAGCTGCCTCGGGTTCCTTGCAAGAGGAAGAAAACCAGGGTATAAATGCAGGGGGAGGAGGAGGGAAGGATGACGATAATGACAAGCCAAAGAGAATTTTGCTCTGTTCACATTTTAATTTGGCAAGAGCAAATGGACAGGTTGTGGCTCTGTGGCAGAGCTGCCGCTTTGCAGGCAGAAAGTCCTGGGCTCAGTCCGTAGCATCTCCAGATCGGGCGGGAAAACCTCTTGCCTGAAACTCCAGCCAGCCGGCAAGAAGGGCCAAGGGCAGACTCAAAATCGGTTGTGCTTCCCCTGTTCCAAAATGCAGGGTGAGTCGAACTATCGGCACGGACCAAGCGTCTTTCGTCCACCTTCCTAATAGCAGGAATGTGGCACACAGAAAATGCAGAGGTCCCTTTCAGAGTCCATGCTTCTGTATCCTGATTTCTCCCGGTTGGACCCCCGGGAGGGGGCAGGCACCTGGGCAGCGGGATCTGCCCCTCCTGCTATCAGCCCCGCCGTTCGACGTGGCCATGAATTGGCAGAGCTGCACTGCAGGGATATCTAGGGACTTCCATCAGATTGGAAGTATTGGCCACACACGAGATTATTTTTACCACATTCATGCCGATGTTCATCTTACAAAAAGGGGCCATAATCAAGGTGTTGGTCCTGAAAGGTGTGCAAAACTGCAGCTTCTCTTTGTTTTTAGCACCTGCTCTGTTGCATAGAGAAGGCACTGGATTGGTAATGCAGAGTGACCAAGTCGAGACACAGTTCTTAAAATTGCAAGCACTTCATGCTAGAAACATGTTTCGACAGGCTTCCTGAGTGCTTAAGCCCTCCAAGAATTATTAACACCCCACCACCCACCAGAGAGTAAATTTAGCTGCCTTGTAGCCTATAATAGCATGGAATGTCTCAAAAAAGTTGTGCCCCCCGCCCTCTTTCACCCTGTATATACCCTGTGGTTGTTATTTCAAACCTTAAGGTGTGTTTGTGTACCACTTAGAAATGCAGTCCCAGCACTTCTTGATGTTACATTAACCAATGATTTGACCGGGATCCAGGCCCATCCTTGGCCACCTCTTCCAGTCTGTGTCTTCATAATCCATGTGTCACACCATTCCTCAGCCTGGCGTCTGCTAGACGTTTGGACAACAAGTCCTAGCATCCCAATCCATTGGCCATCCTGGATAGAAGTTAACTTTTTCAATGTGTTCATTTGTACATCTACTCTGTGCCTTTAATGGCAATATTTTAGAAAAACATACTTGCAAGAATACATTTTGTCTGTGTTTACCCTAAAATGCATGCTTTTGTACATGTTTCACCCCAAAGGATACTTTCTGTCTACATTTTAACCTAAAATCTGAATGTTTTGAGCATTATGGTAACTTGCTTCAGCCAGAGACAGGTTGGGAAGGAGGCAAGATTTGGAGGGAGGCAAAAAGTCAGTGGATTCTGACCTCGTATCAACCTGGGAATTGCAATTCTGACCAATTGGCCGAAAAACATGTGGACCAAACAAAATCCTCAAACCTCCCAAATGGAGAAAGCCACTGAAAAGAGTTGAAGCAGAAGTTAAAGGGCTGTTACTTTTAGCTTCCATTCTGCAATGAAGCTCACGGGATGACTTTGGGCAGGGTCATCCTAAACTAACCTGCAGCCTTCTTGTGAGAATGAGCCAGAGAGGAGAAAACCCATGTTTTGACACTTCAGGCCCTTTTGGGGAAAAGTGGGATATAAATGGAACAAAGAAATAAACGTAGCCTGGATGATCTGACCCAACAGAAAGCTTTCCGCCCAAAGCTTTGCACTTGAAATGATGGCAAATATATTTTCTGTTGTAGGAAAGAGCATTTCCCTTCCTGAATTCAAAGAATGTGATGCTGAGAGTCAGTTGCATGTTCCTCTCTTCTGTTTTGTTTTGTTTGCACTTTGCTTTGCTTTGTTGTGCTTTGTTTGTTTGTTTGTTTGTTTTTTTCCTTCCAATTTAAATTTAAGTTTATTTTCTCCTTGTGTGTGTGTGTGCAAGTGGGGTTTTTGCCTGGGAGAACTGGGAGAGTGAGAGGAACTGCAGGACTAACAAGACAGGGGACCAAGGTAAGGTCTCGGAAGGGTTACAGATGGCAGACCAGGAGATGGCCTTGGCGGGAGTCATGGGTGTTGCTGTCCGTTGCGAGAGCTGCGACATGTTCGCCCTTCTCCCCCAGGAGAGGCAGGGATACACTTGCCCTCGGTGCAAGATGGTGACCCTGCTAGAGGAGGAGGTGAGGTGCCTGAGGGCCGAGAGAGCTCTTCAGGCCCCCCCGCAGCAGCCCCCCTCTCGACAGAGGGCTGAGGGAGAGACCATGGGAGGAGCAGCTGCGGAGATATGGAGGTATGTCACCCACAGGAGGAGGAGGCCAGCACGGCCTCCTCCTTCTCCTGGCACCAATCTGGAGCTGGGAAACAGGTTCTCTCCACTTGGGGAGGCTGGGGCTGACGAGGCCTCGGGGGACCAGCAGGACCCCCAGCCTGGGACATCAGGAGGCAAGGGGGCCGCTGCAGGAGAGGCGAGGACCAGGGCACGGCTGCCCACCAGCACCGAGAAGGTATGGCGGCGGGTGATAGTTGCTGGGGACTCCCTGCTGAGGGGCACTGAGGCGGCGGTGTGCCGCCCCAGCCTTGAGACAAGGGAGGTTTGCTGCCTGCCGGGCGCACGCATCCGGCACGTGAAGGACAGAGTGGAGCGTCTTGTTCGCTCCGGGGGTCACCAGCCACTCCTGGTGATCCATGTGGGCACAAACGACGTGGCCAGGCAGGGGGTGGTCGGGATCACCAGGGACTTTTCGGCCTTGGGGAAGAAACTCAGGGAGCTGAAGGCCCAAGTGGCCTTCTCGTCAATCTTACCTGTCCGGGGATTTGGGCCAGGAAGGGACAGGAGGGCCTCTGAGGTGAACGACTGGCTTAGGGTGTGGTGCCAGAAGGAACGCTTCGGGTTCCTCGACCACGGCACTCGTTTTCTTGCCAATGGACTTCTGGCAAGGGATGGGTTACACCTCACGAGGATGGGGAAAAGGTCCTTTGGAGATGCTCTAGCGAGCTTCATCTGGAAGACTTTAAACTGAGCCAGTGGGGGGTGGGTTCAGGCCCCCAGTAACGTGTCTGCACTGGACAAGTGTGCGGGGAGGATCGGGGCTCTGGGAGCAGGGCTTTAGAGATACTGCAGGGACTGACAGGACTTCTACAGAGAGGGGCCAGGTACCAGGGAGGATGGGAGGAAGGAGGATGCTGGGCACTCCAAGGAAAGGAAGCAGTGGGAAGGAGTTGAGGTGCATGTACACCAATGCTAGGAGCATGGGTAATAAGCAGGAAGAGCTTGAAGCTCTCCTGGGAATAGGAGGATGTGATCTGGTGGGAATCACAGAAACTTGGTGGGATGAAAGGCAAGTCTGGAATGTGAACATAGAAGGGTATCACCTTTTTAGAAAGGACAGGAAGGGAAAGAGAGGTGGGGGTGTGGCTTTATATGTCAGGGAAGGGATAGGATGCAGTGAGATAGAGTGCAGCACAGATGGGGATTCGGTAGAGGCAGTCTGGGTGAAACTTAGGGGTTTTGACAGAGAAAGAGACCTGACAGTGGGGGTATGTTATCGCCCTCCAGGTCAACTTGAGATCCTGGATGATGTCCTGACAGGCCAGATTCTAAGGATATCTCGGGGGAGAGACACAGTAATTATGGGGGATTTCAATCTCCCAGATATTACTTGGGAGACTCACTCGGCGGTGACAGCCAGGTCACGTCACTTCCTAGAAGCTCTAGAGGGTGGGTTTTTCACACAGAGGGTCCGAGAGGCGACGAGGGGGGGAAACATCCTGGACTTGGTCTTGACCAATAGGGAGGAGCTGATAGATGAAGTACAGATTAGGGGAGCTCTGGATGCGAGTGATCACTTCATCCTTTGCTTTGAGATCAGAGGACTGGGGCCGTGCAGCAGGGCGAGCACTAAAAGCTGGAACTTCAAGAGGGCCAACTTTGGCCAACTGAAGGCCAGGCTGGGGAAAGTCTCCTGGGATAGGTTACTGGAAGGTAAGCGAGTAGAGGAGGGGTGGATGGCACTCAAAAGGGAGGTTTTGCAGGCGCAAGCCCTGACAATACCTCTAGTCAGTAAGGTGGGGAGGCGGAGGAGAGTGCCGCCATGGATGCGAAAGGAGGTGGTTAGGGGGATTAGACGAAAGAGGAGCCTCCATAGGAAATGGGTACTGGGGGAAATAGACAAAAGGGTATACCGGGAGGAGGAGGCCCGTTGCAGAAGGATTCTTCGCAAGGCTAAGGCTGATTATGAGCTGAGACTTGCCAAGAATATCAAGAGCAACAAAAAGGGCTTCTTTCAGCATGTAAATAGGAAAAGGAAGGGGAGACAAGTGGTGGGACCACTAAATAAGGAGGAAGGAGATCCAGTGACTGACATGAGAGAACAGGCACAGATGCTAAATGAATATTTTGCCTCTGTGTTCTCCCCAAAGCAGGACGGGGGATATCCGTATAGGACATTGGATGAGGCTGGGGACTTGGGGGCAGAGATTAGAGTCACCCCCCTTGAAGTCGAGGGGCTCCTCAGGGCATTGGACATTACAAAGGCGCCAGGCCCTGACGGGTTACACCCGAGAGTACTTAGAGAGTTGGCAGGGGTTCTCTCACGCCCGCTGGCCTCCATTTTTGAGGCCTCGTGGAGAACAGGTGAAGTTCCAGAGGACTGGAGGGTGGCATCGGTGGTCCCAATTTTCAAAAAGGGTAGTAGGAAGGACATGGGGAATTATAGACCGATTAGCCTTACGTCCATTGTAGGAAAAACAATGGAAAGGCTCATAATAGAGAGAGATCTAGTGATGCTAGATAGGGAAGGGAGGCTGACAGCCACACAACATGGCTTCCGCAGAAACAGGTCCTGCCAAACAAACCTTGTGGAATTCCATGACAAGGTTTCAAGATGGCTAGATGGAGGGGATGCAGTGGATGTGGTATACCTGGATTTCAGCAAGGCCTTTGACAAAGTGCCCCATGATATCCTGGTGGAGAAACTGAGGAGTTTTGGGATACACCAAAGCACTGTCCGGTGGATTAGGGCATGGTTGAGTGACCGAAAGCAGAAGGTAACCATTAGCGGGGAATCGTCGGGATGGCAGCCAGTGACAAGCGGGGTCCCCCAGGGCTCTGTGCTGGGGCCGATCCTGTTTAATCTTTTCATTAACGACATGGAAGAAGGGGTGAACAGTCTGCTGATCAAATTCGCAGACGACACTAAAACTGGAGCAGTGGCCACAACTGAGGAGCAGATACACCAGATCCAAAAGGATCTGGACAGACTATGGAAGTGGGCAGGAGACAACAGGATGGCGTTCAATGTGGAGAAGTGCAAGGTCTTGCACTTGGGGCATAGGAATAGCTGTCATAAGTACAGGTTAGGGGACAAGTGGCTGGAGAGCAGCACTTGTGAAAGGGACCTCGGGGTATTGGTTGACCGCAGGCTAAACATGAGTCAGCAGTGTGATGCGGTGGTCAAGAGGGCGAATGCCACCCTTGGTTGCATAGCCAGAAGTGTGGCTTCTAGATCAAGAGAGGTATTACTACCACTCGACATGACTCTGGTGCGCCCGCAACTGGAGTATTGTGTTCAGTTTTGGGCCCCTCATTACAGAAAGGATATAGCCAGGTTGGAGTCAGTGCAGCGTAGGGCCACAAGGATGGTGGCTGGTTTGCAGGGGATGCCGTATGAGGCAAGACTGAGGGAACTGGGTCTCTTCAGCCTGGAGAAGAGGAGACTCAGAGGGGATATGTTGGCAACATACAGGTATGTGAGGGGGTGTCACATGGAGATGGGGAGAGGCCTGTTCTCCCCTGCAGAGGAAAGCAGGACGCGCTCCAATGGAGCAAAGCTCAGGGAGCCAAGGTTCAATTTGGATGCCAGGAAGCACTTCCTGACAGTTAGGACCCCGAGGGCGTGGAATGGGCTTCCACGGGAGGTCGTTGAGGCCCCATCGGTGAGGGTGTTCAAAGATAGGCTGGACATGTACATGGTGGGCATGTCATGAGCAGAGCCGGCTGGTGCCGGAGGTCAGACTAGATGGCCCAGGAGGCCCCTTCTGACTCGCTCTGTTTCTATGTTTCTATGTTTTCCTTCCCGTTTATGAACGAGTTAAAAAAGAATCTCCTCTAAGTGAGATGGGATAGGCGACAAAGTGCTGGTTCCGTGTGTGTATTTATGTGTGCGTCTGTTTGCAGTTTAATCAGCACGACGCAGATGTATGTGCGAAGAAACCAAGAGCTGGGTTTTTAATTATCCCTGCTTTGCTTGAGTTAGGAATTCCCAATAGGGCTGTCTGCAAAAAAGATGCCAAAACCAGCATTGTTCTTTAATTAGCTGTTGTAATTGTTTCAGTCTAATCTCTGTGATTAGCAGCAGCATTAAATACAGCGGTAAGAATAGACCTGCCCTCTTTCTTTTGCCCCAGTAAACACACACATCTCCCTTCTGGTGAGGGCCGTGATAGAAAAGCAGCGTGATGCCAGCCAGTCTTGACTGGAAAAAATGATACAGAGCAGCCACTGTGAATGGCAGGCGAGTGGGCAGCCCTGGGGTGCAGGCACCTTGCTTTGCAGCATGGCCCTGGCTTGCTGACGGAGGATGCCGTGCAGTCAGCACGTGTGCAAGGCCTCTGCGCTATCCCCTTCCTCCGTAAGTGTGGGAACTGGTGCCCGAAGCATATCAGGCAGAATTTGCTGTCTCCATGGCCGGCCCAGAAGATCTCACTCGAAAGGTCAACTCACAAAGGGAACGAACAGGCGACTTCTGGTTCCAAGCACGTATTGCAAGTGCTGTCTGTGCCTTCGATGAGATGCCTGATGCAGCGGGGGGGGGGGGGGCGGTGGCCCTCCAGGTGTTCTGGGCTGCAGCCCTCGCCGCAACCTGTGCTGACTCAGGTAAAGGGAGCACATTCGGTTCATTTCCAATCTTTGCATGGCATTCTGCCTCCCACAGGAGCCCCGAGCAAAAGTTCACATGCAGTATTCCAATATTCCCAGTCCGGTTCTAACAGTGGTTGGTCATGCACAGAATGACTGACTGACTGACTGACTGAGTATTAAGGGGATTTGGTAGGCATTGAAGGCGCCAGTACTCGGAAGGCCCTGCTGGAAGTGGCGTCCAGATGAATTGCGGGTCCTTGCAGACCCCAGGGAAACTCGGTCCGATAGCATCAGCAGCCAGACAGAGCAGAGAGGGCTGGGAAGGCAGAAGGTTGGGGCTCCAGGTCGCAGGACCTTTTGTTACAGCATCACTTTAGGGGGGCTCTTTTGTGTGGGTCAAAGCGCGCATCCCCCACTGGCCACTGGCCAGTCTCGTTCTCAGCAGCCCTGTGAGCTGTTCTGTTAACAAGACTGGCCACTTACAAATCACCCCAAAAAGAGAGAATGTGTCACAGCACAAGAGAGAGTGTTTCGCATCAGCTTTGCATCAGTTCATCTTTCTAGGTTTAGAAGTAAATTAAGAAAAAACAGATGGTAATTGTGGGTTCAGGACCTGCAGCTCGCAGAAGGCTGTCCAGTCAGTCCATTACAGCTCTCATTGCAATCATTTCTGAGCAGAAAACCTGCTGCCGAAACGGCTTCCTACAGACTAAATAATAAGGCTTGTGGGTGGTGTTCTTTGCACAAAATGTAGCTATCTGCTTTTTGTTGCTCACAGCCGCTTAGTATTCCTGCTCTGATGTTCTAGGAAATGTTTAGGTTAATCTACAGTGTTCACGTTTAAGCACACCAGCGACCGTGCGTGCGTTTCATTTTATCTGCATCTCAGCTTTTTCAAGATTGGCTCTTTCTCCCACAACCAGTGCACTTCAGCATAGACTGAATAGAGAGCTGAAATGCTTAATCAATGCATAAATAGATGTATTGATCAAAAAAACAACAACCTTGTGCTTTTCTGCAATACGCTGTCCCTCCTTAAATTGGCAAATCTGTTGTACGTATCAGTATTTTTCTTAATATGACTGCTTATAAAGGCTGCGGATTCTGAAAAGAGGCATAAAAAGAAGAGGCATTCTTATAAAAAGAGGCATTCCCACTTTTTCTGTTGCACTGAGGAGGGAAAGCCTCTTCTTAAATGCTATTTGACATATGCGTTAATAAGCAATATGGAGCGAAAGAGAAATTCACATGCAGCCTTCTCGCATGGAGTAGGAGTTGTCCACCCATACGCTGCCATCTTTATTATTATTTGACTGTGGAAGTGTGAGAAATTGCCATGCTGTGTGTGGAAGGGCATGAGGAGAAGGAAGGAGGGACCATTCAAAGAGAAAACCAGGTGAGAGCCAGAGCAATGCATTGGTTAGTGCATTGGACTGGAGACCGGGGAGACCCGAGTTCTAGTACCCGTTCAACCACGGAACTCACTGGGTGACTTAGGATCAGTCACTGTCTCTTGGTCTACGTCTCAGGGTTATTTTGAGGATGAGAGGAAGAGGAGGTGGAATATATAAGTCACTGTGGGTTCCTTGCAACAGGACAAATAGCAGAATATAAATCCAAAGGAAATAGAATGAATTTGGGAGTCCGGTGGTGGTGTTTGCAGATTCCACGAGCATTCAGCAATCTCCTGCCCCCAGTAATTGCAGAACTGTGGGGTGGGAAGAAGCTTCGTCAGCCATTCTTTCCTCCAAATCCCACAAATGAGCCTGGAACTAGAACATTCCCCATGGACGTCTATTCAGTAGGGTGGCTAATTTGTAAATCCCAAACAAGAGGAAATGCCTCGCTAAGAGGGAGGGAGCAAAAGTGGGTGTTGATTTTCATGAGCTGTGCATGTGCTCATTTATTTGCAAATTTAGAAATCGGTATTAAGATTTGAATAGAAGACTGGGGCCAGGTGACGGCTGCGTGGCCCTGTGCGTTCCCCTGCTGATGGGCAGCAGCTGTCGGGGCTCCTTTTCTCGGACTAGGCAATCGTGTGAATAGAGAACACCTTCAAAAAGGGGAGCCTTTTGTAAAAGAGGACAAAGGGCCGCTCTGCTATCCTGCCTAGTCTGGAGGATTCCTAGCAGGAGAGAGACCGTGTGCCCAGCTGGATGCTTGCTTCAATTGTCGAACTGTTCTTAAGTCATTTTTCCTAATAACTCTCAGTCGAAAGCTATCCTTCTGTAGGGAAGTGTGAGAAATTCAGTTTATTTTGCAGCAGGGTCTTACCCAGGTCACACCTTCTGGGTGACCACAGGCTGGGTCTCAAACTGTGGCCACAGTCTGCTCATTTCTGAACCCCCTTTGCGATTCGCAGACCCCCCCAAACAGCGCTTGGCCACATGCAGGCTTTTGGGAAATGCGCATGCAGAAACGTGCCCTTTGGGGGAATCACCCATGGAAATTACTTTTGGGGAAAGAGGCAGGAGAATCCCTTTGCAATGCCCCTTCTCCAGCTCCTGCTCCCATGAACCTTGCTCGCGTCACGATTGTCCTCCCCTGTCTTGCGATAGGAAAGTGTTCCGCACGGGCCAGCTGGGAATTCAGCAGCCCTCCGCTTTCCAGCTCCAGTGCTCAAGAACCATTTTGCAATTTTCCGAGCGGCAATTGCAGTCGGCAGGGCCAAGCAGCCATTCTTCCCTTCGGCTTGGCCATTCCAGCCATGGCTTGGCTCCTATTCGGCAAGAGCTCGCTACACAGGAACCGGCGCGCCTCAGCAATTTGGCACTGACCCCATCAGTCAAACGTTTTGTACTTCTGGAGGAGCAGCTGCTTCTTTCTGCTCGTGCTGCCCAGCCCCTGCTGCCAACGCACACACACAAATCGGTGCACACGCCTGGGGTTATCATGGCAGCTTTGGCTCTGAGCAAGTTTCCCGTTTGCAGAGGAAAAGCTGGAGCTGGATGTCATGACCAATGTTCTGGCAGAGCCCAGCGCTATTATGTCTCATGCTGGCAAAGCCCAGCCACGTTGGAGAGGTGTCTGTTCTTTCCTTGATGATGATCTTGGCAAACTCCAGGAAAGTTAATGGTTTGTTATTTATTTATTGGGGGCATTTTAAAACCCACTTTTCAGCCAGACAAGAGGTTCTCTGAGTGGCTTATGGAGATGTGCTAAAGCCATTCTTGCCCTTATCCCTACAATCTAAAAGGCATGGCATAAGAGGAAAGGGGATTGGGAAGGAGGAGGAAAAACACAGTCAGGCATGAGTTGGCAAAATATTTCTTAGAACAGCCAGCTGGAATAGAAAACAGAGAAGTATTACCGTGCCACTGTGGAATTGCAGAACAATCATGCCACTTACACTCAATTAACTTGTGTACCCCTGTTGTATTGGGGACATCTAATACTACAAGCCCAAACTTTGTATCAATCTGCCAGCCAAATGCCCCTCTGACTTATGGTTCTGTCCACATATATATAATCAGTATTTAAAATATGCACATTACCAGGCTGGTAAAAAGTATTGCAAAATGCCAAATATTAGGATCAAAGATGCCACCTGTTACAAAATTGCTGGCAGGTGGGTATTCCAGGGTATGGAAACGAGCAAAGCGCCAGTTCTACCCTTTATTCCGCCCTGAACACACATATGTTCTTTGAGCATCTAATCCATATGTCCTAATCACCTGGTGCCCTCTAGATGCCTTGGACTACAACTCCCAGCATTCCCAATCATTGGGATTTCAAAATTAGTGCTCTTCCCCTCTTTGACTCCGCCGTTTTGAAGCCATGGGATTGCCTTGTGGCAGGGTAAGCCGAAGAAGGTTTGGCTGTTAAAAACCTATTCTCAGACATTGTTTCGGATGTTAAAAAGTAATTCTTGCAGCTTAATTGCATGTCGAGGGACAAGTAATAAGTGGTTTCAAGTTTTTGTAGATTGATACAGCTGCCTTTTTCTCTCCGACCCCATAAACATACACTGACCCTTTTATCCTCAACAGTAAAGCTGTTGTTAAGTGTCATGGATGAAATCAGTCTCCTGTACCTGTGAAAGCTGGACCTTAAGGAAGGCTGAGCACAAAAGGATTGAGGCCTTTGAATTGTGGTGCTGGAGGAGACTCCTGCAAGTCCCTTGGATCGCAAGGCGATCAAACCGGTCAGTCCTAGAGGAGATCAACCCTGACTGCTCTTTGGAAGGCCAGATCCTGAAGCTGAAACTCAAATGCTTTGGCCACCTAATGAGAAGGAAGGACTCCCTGGAGAAGAGTCTAATGCTGGGAACAATAGATGGCAGAAGAAGAAGGGGAAGGCAGAGGATGAGGTGGCTGGATGGAGTCACTGGGGCAGTGGGTGTGGGCTTGGGTGGACTCCGGGGGATGGTGGAGGACAGGAGGGCCTGGAGGAATGTCGTCCATGGGGTCGCAATGGGTCGGACACGACTTCACGACTAACAACAACAACAACAACCTGTGGGTAATTCCAGGGACCAGTGGCTCAGTTTGACCATACCAAATAAAAACCATTTGAGGGAAGTCTTCATTTGGTAGAAATGCTGTTCGACATTTTGCAGGTGCTGGCTAGGAGTGATAGGTGATGTTCTCTTTTTCGTCTTTCTTTCCACAGTAAAACTTCCAAGCTGTATAAAAGTTGATCCTGTTCTGTCTGATCTCTTCTGATTGCCAAATCCTGACTTACTTTAAAATTAAAATAACCCCAAAATGCTTAAAAGAACAGTGTTGTTGTTGTTGTTGTTGTTGTTGTTGTTATGCATTTATGCCCCTACCTTTCTTACTCTTTCAAAGAACCCAGTATGGTTTGCCAGCTTCTCCTCTGCACAGTTTTATCCTCACAACAACAGCCCTGTGAGGTAGGTTAGGCTGAGCATCCATGACTGGCCCGGAGTCACTCAGTGAGCTCCATGGCTTCATGGGGACTAGAACCCTGATTTTTCAAGTTCCAGCCCACTGTGCACTAACACTATATTTTATAGAGCAATGATGGTGAACCTTTTAGAGACCGAGTGCCCAAACTGCAACCCAAAACCCACTTATTTATCACAAAGTGCCAACACTGCAATACAACCTGAGAACTGAGGTTTTAGTTTAGAAAAAACAACTCACAGCCAGTCCAAGCAAAATATATATATAGATATCCATGGCAGCACACTGACCAGCCATGCGAAAGCTCAGAGGAGTCACGGCTAATGAGTTGTGGCTTGTGACGTCATTGCCTGGTGCCCCTACTCCTTCCCGAGCATGCACATGGCCCCTAGGTGTGCTGTTATCCGATGCTCGGCTGCTGGGGTGATGCTGGGGTGACTTGGCTCATGTGCCAACATGCATGGCACACGTGCCATAGGTTCACCACCACCGTTATAGAGAAAACATCTTCCAAATGTTGGCAAATCAATAGAGATCAGTGGACAAAGCAGGCCATTTCATGAGTCCCACTGCAAGAATTATTGTCCCCGCTTTCCTCCTCACTCCTCTTCCTTGTGTGTCAGAGCTTTTTAGATTGTAAGCTTGTGGGTAGGGACTTTTTTATTTAACAGAAATAAGCCACTCTGGGATCCTGTTTGAGAAGCAGGGTAAAGTAAATGAATCAGTCCCTCCTATCAGAAACCTGTTCCGTACCTTCTCCAGATCACATACACTATACGGGTTGGAACTGTTTTTTCATACCAGCCTGCTGGAATTTGGAGGCTCCCAATATTTTGGACTTCAGTTCCCATCATCCCCAGCCAGTGTGGTCAGGGATGCTGGGAGGAGTCGTTCAAAACATCTGGAGGTCCCCACACTGAGAGAAGGCCAATGTCTTCAACTTAAATGATTGGGTGGTTAGTGGAAATGATGAATTGGCTACAGGAATGGGTGTTTTGTAGTGGAGCCGGAGCTTACGGGGTCAAAGTACGGGGGCTTTTTGATTAGCAGGGGTGATGATGTCACTAACCCCCCCCCCCCCAGTTCCCCTCTTCTCTCTGCAGTCCTAACAGTCGCTGGGGTGAGCCTGGCGGGAATGGATTCTCCTAGCAATGAAAGATGGTTGTAGGTTAGTGCTGTGGTGAAGCCAAGTATTTTGTGGTGTGTGTCTTCAGTGGGCAGCCGGGAACCACGAGCTTTGCAAAAGACCGGCTGCTGCTGGAGATGGAATTGGTTTGTGGAGGGGGCTTTGCTGCAGCCTGGATTTTCGGATTCCGCTCGGGGCAGCCGGTGGCTACGGGAACTGTTGCTATGAGCTCCTGCCCTTACAGACTCCTGCAGTGCTGGTGCATGAATCCACAAATGTTTCTCAGATTCTTCCCAAACAGGCAACCATACACATGTCCGCTCAGAAGCAAGACCCATCACAATCCCCTTCTTTTCCTGAAACAGGCCTCCCCAACTGGGGCCCCTCCAGATGCTTTGGACTACAAGTCACATCAGTCCAGGCCATTTGCATGCCAGCTGGGAGTGTTGGGAGTTATGGTCCAACAACAGCCGGAGACCCATAAATATTTGCAATATTCCTCACAGGCCAAAAACATAAGGGAAGCTCTCCTGGGCAGGCAATAGAGCTTGCTTGCCAAGCATCCTGCTTCCAGTGGTGGACAGATAGAGCCTTCCCAAGCAGCGCACCAACTGCTCAAGCCCTTCCCCTGTTGTGTGACAGCAGGCCAATGATACGTTGAAATAGCCTGCTGCTGGAAAGGGAAGATCTACCCGGCTATCAGAGACACAGCATCCAACAGACCTTGCTTCCTCCATAAATCTCTTTAATTCCCTTGCCATCTTTTTCTAGAGCGGAGGAAAAACATACAGATTTTGGACTTTTTGTTGTTGTTGTTGTTGCTCTGCCTTGCAACAATGCCGGGTTTGTGCAGCCGAGGCTGGCAGTTAGTTAATTTTGAGGGAGTGCTTGTTTTTGTTTTTTTCAGGGGGGAGAAGCGGCGGTAGCTTCCTGCTGACCACAAAGCAGCCTTCTGTCCTCTTCCAGGAAAACCGCCTGCACGATACTGAAAGCGGCACTGTAGTATTCCACAAATCCGGTTTTTGTCCACATTGTGTTTGGGACCTCCGACGAGGGCGGCCCGATCGCTCTTCTGCATGGGGTTTATTCAGAGCCGGAGCGTTGCAACACAGCCGCATTGAATGTGCGGCTGCCAAACAAGAAATTCTTTGAGCCTCTTCTATAAATGTTGTGCTGCTCTAAATCGCAAGGGAGCAAAGCGCCGGCCCTCCCTGGGCTCTGGCCTAGTTCTCACTGCGACGTTTCACCTGCACCTGGGCCTGCACCACTTCGAGGGGGAGGCCATGGTGGGGGGGGGGGGCTGCAAGATTGGGTGCTCTGCCATTAAAAATGGCACCAGCCGCACCCGTACATAAAACGTAGCTCACCACAGGAAAAACTGGGTTGAAGCTAGCGATCCGACGACTGGACTGGAACTCGGCCCTTTGCTCTCGCTGGGGCTCTCTTCTGCCCTCAGCCCTGGCCAGGAAGCGAGCCAAGCCGGGCCGAGATCGAGCCCGCAAACGCTTGGAGAATGCCAGCAGCCTGTTTGTGCAAAGTAAGTAAGGTATATATTTTTTTGCACAAAGTACACAAAGCCCACAAGTCACGTGTGTGCAAGCAGAACTCTGTTTGCACAGTGGGGGACACGTGCGATGCACACACATGGTGGCCGCGTGGACTCCCTTCCTTCCAGATGCCCACAGAAATGCGTGGCACGAGGTGGGTTTGGGACAGACAGAACGCTGTCCGGAGCCTGAGGAACGAAGCCAAGGAAATCCACCAGTCCCAGCCCTAAATGAGGTCCCTCGCACATCACTAGTGACAGTCCGTCTCTCTGCCGTGCTGGTTTTCTGCGAGAGGTGCTCGTTTCTACAGCGGAGCAGTCGGTCATGTCAGCCCCATGCTCCAAGGTCGGAACGACCCACCGAGATGCCAGGTTACTATTCTGATGGGAATTGACCCAATTAGCATTTGTCTTTTAACTCTCTTCAAGAGACATGTGGATGGGGCAACTTCTTTGCTCTCCAGAGTCAAGAAGCATCTATTTGGGGTTGATTTTAAAACCAGGCATTGCTTGGATGGGAGCCATAGCCAGGGTGTCTATCCTGCATTGGAAGCTAGGGCTGGAAATAGGAATTGGGACTTAGATTATAGGCTGGGAATGCTGTATTGTGAGAAATGGAGAGAAGGCTCAGGGGATGTCGGGTACTATGAGGATTAAGCCAGCTGCCAGAGAAGACCAAGGAAATGCCGATTGCTGGCCAGACAAGGCTAGCTATAAGAGAGGGCCAGGAAAATCAGTTGCCAAGCTGATGTGTTTGTTTGTTTAAAGTTCTTGTCTCAGGGTGGCAACACAGTGCAATAAATACAAATATGGTTCAGCATCACTAAATAAATAAATAAAATCCAAAAACATGAATTAACATTTAAAATAATGGGAAAATAAAAAGGGTTTGGCCTGGCCCTGAAAAGAAAAAAGCATCAGTGCCAGGCCACCTCTCTGGGGAGCACGTTCCAGAGCCAGGGCGCCACCACAGAGAAGGCCCTTCTCCAGGTTGCAGCTCTTCAGCTCTCGTTTAAAGAGGCCCCCGAAGAAGGGACTCTGATCCAGATCTTGGGGCGGGGGGGGGCAGGTTTATATGGAAGGAGGTGCTCCTTCAGATATCTGGGTCCTAAGCCATTTAGGGCTTTATAAGTCATCACTAGCACCTTCAATTGTGCCTGGACTTCAGTTGGAAGCCAGTGCAGATGGTGCCGGACCGGCATTATGTGTGTATCTCTGCCGGACCCAATTAGCAAGCCGGCTGCTCCATTCTGAACCAATTGAAGTATCGGGACCGTCTTCAAAAGCAGCCCCACACAGAGTGCGTCACAACAGCAGCTGATGGGGCTATTTGTGAGAGACGATGAAGGAACGGACATTACCATGCCCAGCTGTAGGAGGATGGTGTTAGGCAAGGCTAGTGGAATGCCAGTGGCCACGTGGACGCGGCTTGCCTCAAAGGAGAAAAAGCAAGAAGCTTGTCTGTTCAAGCGAGGCCTCGGGGTGTCATTGATGGGAGCCAGGCTCAGCTGGGACTGATCTCTGGCGGACGGTAGCCGTGAAGCTGCGTTCTTCAGAGGACCCAGTTCCCTGGATGGGGAAGGCCTGAGCAAGGAGGCGTGCTTAGCTTTAGATCCAGCAAACTTGTTCGAGGCCACCTGGGGCCATCTGGTCGAAAAGCCATTTATGCGTGCCTTATTTATTGAAAAGATACAGGCTGCAGTTCCACAGGCAAGCCCAGGAAGAGTGCATGGCCCCTTTGGCGGCTGTATGATGCCTAAAACGCAGCCCGACGCACACCTTGCTGCCAGTGGCGCGTCCTCCCCAATTTCAGGGTGCATCGCTCCTCCATCCAGCCAAAATATTGTGGGCAAAAGTGGAACTGTGTGCAGAAAAATCCACAAGCAAGCCCTTTGCCCTTTCCATGAATGGCCAAATAACACGTTAAAATCGCAAGCCATGCTGGCTTGGAGACAGGAAGGGCTTTAAGTTTCAAGCCACTGGTGGTGGTTGCCTGGCCTTTGGCCCCGCCCTTTCTGCTTTGGCCCCACCCACTGCTGACATGCGGCCCGCCAGGAGCTGCTCCTGAACGAGGCCCGGCCCTCAGGTTCCTCACTCCTGCCCCAAAGTGGCTCCCCTGGGGAGTTCATGGCATGGCTTCATCCTCCCACCCCCACCAACCCCCTTGGGCCCATTCCCTGCCCTTGAACCTTTTTCACACTATCCATTTGGGGTGAGAAACCCCTTGAACGATCAAGCCACTTCGGTGGTGGGGCAGAGCCTCTGCAAAGCATCACAAGGCATCCCTCCCGAAGAGAGACGGGGTTGGTGGGCTCCCTCCTATCTTCCCAAAATTAATTGTGTCCGCCGAGGGAACATCCACCCCACACCCACCAGGCCCTCCTCCCCTTTGCTCTCCTTTCCCGAATCCATCTACCCGCCTGCTTCGGCCCTGGAGAGAACCAGCTGTGGGCCACATGTATCCATTGTAAGCTGTTCGGGATTTTCGGAAGTATAATTTGATGACCGTGCACTTGAATGAAGAGCATTATGACAGTGATTAGCTGACCTACATAATGAGAGAAAGAGGCGCTGTCAGCGTACTTCCGGCCAAACGACGGCATCTCGTGCTAGCTCTGCAGTGCACGGCTGCCTTCCTGCCTTACGCTTTACGTACTTGCAAGCAAAGGCCCGGGGTGCTCATTTGGATTGGGACCACTGTGCACAGGGAGCGGAAATTTAGACTTCTTCCCACAGCCTTGCTTGCCTCCCTCTTGGCATCCACACACTCCAGGAGTGAGGAGGTGTGAACTGGTCCTGTTAATCCCCTTTGTGCTCCTCTTGCGTTTTGACTGTTGTGCAATTTCCAGGCTGGGATCTGTGTTTTCTTCCCAGCCTATTTCTTTCACTCTTCCTTTCTCTGTATTTATTAACTGTACTAATTATATATATTATTTCAGACTTTCTAAACCACCATTCATCAAAACGGATTGCAAGGCAGTGTGTAAACTCTTCAAATACAATAGAAACCTAGAGATAGAAATTCTCTCCTCCCAAATACAAAATGCAACAGAAACCTAAAAATATCAAACATCAACACTGCAACTATAAAACTTTTTTTTAAAAAAAGGAATAAGGCAGAGGAGGGAACAGGCAATAGAACAATGACACAGGCAGAAGCAGTGGGATTAATTAAGATGCCTGGGCAAATAGAAGTAGTTTTGGTGTCAGCACCTGTTGAATTGGGGTGTCACCATGGAAAACTCCCTGCCCTTTGCTTGGATATAATGCACTATGGGTAGTACTTTGAGTATCGCACAGCTGACCCTCTCTAAACCTAGCCCTGGCATTCTGTATCTGCTTCAGGTGCGTAATTCTTCCGTGGCTTGACTGTTGGACTGGGATTTGGGCAATCCAGATTCCAGTCCCACTTACCCCTGAAGCTCACCGAGTGACTTTGGGCCAGTCGCTGACTCCAGCCTAACCTACCTCACAGGGTTGTTGTCGTGCTGAGGATAAAATGGGAGGAGGGATATAAATATAATGCAATATTGTTATTGCTTTCTTTGATCAGCGGATCAATGGATTTTGTGTTAGTGTGAAGCACCTTGCCTGACTTCCATAGCAGAAAGGCATGACCGAAACCTACTTGGGATGTAATCTTACAGCACCCCAACATTGTCGGGGGCGGAGGGATTACTTGGGTTACCCTGTGACAGCAGCACTGAGTCTCCGAGAGCAGCCCCTGCCCTGCCCTGCCCTGCCCTCCCTCTCACAGCCGGCATGGAAAGAACCGCTCTGACTGCCTCCAAGGTTGAAAATCGGCCTGCGGGAGGGTGTAGACAAGGGCTGATGGCCAACATGTCCAAATGGTGCCCAGGCACCATCTTCCTCCTGCCCGTCACTCCATCCGGGCGACCCAAGCAGTGTGCCGATGCAATGCAGGGTGTGCGGCGGGGGCGGCAAAGGTGGCCACCTCACGCACACAAGCCTCTGCACTGGAAGGCTGAGGGGCATTGAGGGCGAAAGGCAGTGGGTTGTGCACTAAATAAGTAATAGGGCGAGTGTGGCCTAGTGGTTAGAGTGCTGGACTGGGCAGATTCAGGTTCTGCTCCCCACTCAGCCACAAAGCTCGCTGGGTGACTTTGGGCCCAGGAGACCCTCTGCCTGACCTGCCTCACAGGGCTGTTGTGACAATCAAACAGGAGGGTTTTTGTGGTGGGGGAGAGTGACACTGTAATCATTGGAATGTTGGACTGGGATTTCGGCAATCCAGTTTTTAGTCCCTTTTTGGCCATTATACTCAGTAGGTGACTTTGGGCTAGTCGCCAACTGTCGACCTACCTGCCTTGCAGGGCTGTTGTGAAGATACAGTGGCATTGAAGAGGGCCAGGTACGCAGTCTCGAGCTCCGAAATGAATCAGTAAAGCAGGTAGTGGATCGTAGACGTGGGAGGTCAGGCTGGGACCTCTGCTCAGCCATGTAGGTCAGCGGCTGACGCTCGGCCAGCTGCATCCTGGTCTCCCATGTGGGGTTGTTGTGAGACGAACTGGGAGTGGAGCACAGCGCCTGGCCATGGCTGCATCCAGCCCCCTTGCCGCCCTGCCCCCCACCGCCTGCAGAGGAAGGGGCGAAGACCGCTCTGGACGAGCGATGCGGCAGGGACCGCGCTCGACTCCGCTGTTTATCTCTGTGCCGCCCCCATAATCGCGTCTGCCGCGCTGCTCCTCCTGCCCCTCTTTTGAGCACGGGGGCATTATAACCTTGCTCTTCCTAATCTACTCCTGCTTATTCAGAAGTGAGTCCCAAACTGCTCCAAACCCACTCAGGCTTGTGGCTTTCAGATTACATTGATCTGCATTCTGTTGTCAGCGCTTTTCTCAGTCCTCACTCCTTCCTCATAATGGAAGAGAAGGGCTTTGGCACAACTGCCACGGCTTATCTCGGCTGCAGCAAGCAAACAGTCCGGCGTTCCCAGAGACTCGCCGCCCCAGCGGTTCACCCTCTGCCCTGGGCACGTGCGAATCGCGCGCTGGCTCTGTCCCACTGGAGGCCAGCACTACGGCTCCCGGACTGGATGTGCAGGAGAAATGTGTACCATGGGGCCTTGATTACTGGTCCACCCAGTCTGTGCTTCAGGGAACCCAGTGCAGGGCATTCGGGTTTGGACTTTGCATTTAAAAATCCATACATTTTCTTTCCTTTAAAAAAAACGCATTTGACATCATGTGCATGTTTGAAAAAGGATGCAGATCTACTGAGTAGCTTTCTAAACTGTGCGTCAACATGTTTCAGTCAGTGGCACCTGCATTCTTGAATTAATCTGTCCATATGGGAAATGTGAATAAAAATATTTATGGGTTTCTTTTCCATTAAAAATCAAAATCTACCTGAAATGAGACAAAATAGAGCTGGAGTTGGAAAAAGGAGACATTTTGTAGAAATGGACTTGGCAGTTCTGCCTTTCTCTATTTAAGAACCATGGAATAGGCTATACAAATGCACCTTTCCCCCCGAACTTTCTTAATGGCTGTATTTGTTCATTTCATGAATTTGTTGAAACAGGCTCTCAAGTTGTCTCTGACTTATGGCCACCCCATGCATGAAATCGTTCCAAAATTCCCTGTCCTTGACAGCCCTTGTAAAGTCAGGCCTGTGGCTTCCTTAAAGGAGAACATAGCTAGCTTTCCATCTATTTTACTCTCACAACAACCCTTTGAGGTAGGCTATGCTGAGAACGAGTCACCAAATGTTTCATTACTTAGGAAGAACGTGAAATCGGATCTCCCCGGTTAGAATTCAGGATCAAGTAGTATCTTCCAGATGTTTGGATGACAGCTCCCAAAACCCTGACCATTGGCCATGGTGCATAGGGCTGATGGGAGTTGTAGTCCAAAACCTCTGAAGGGCAACACATTGCTACACCATGCTGGTTCTCACGCATGGCTTTCATGAGCCCCAGGGTGGAGATGTTTAAAAAAAAAAGTACATTTAAAAAATGACTCTTATCAAGGTGTAATTCATATGCCTCTCCGACCCACAGTTGGGAAATACATGCTCTTTCCTTCTGCATGGCTTTGCTTCCAGTTTCTCATGATGCATCATTTTCTTTGGTGAACTTCTGAGTGTGGCAGAAGGCTGGTTTTTTGGCAACAGTGGTGTGGATTTCGGGGGTGAGAATCAGGCAGACCCCCGATGCAATGTTCTCCTCTCAGCAATTGCCATCTTGTTTCCTCCACAATGCCCCAGTGAATGATGCTACATGCTGGCCCAGCATTGCTGCAGGGGCATTGTGGGAAAATCAAAATGGCTGCCAGCTGTTGATGGTATCGGCGGATTCTGTGCAGGTGAGCAGAGCGGGTGATTTCCCTGCAAAAGTTTCAGCCAAGGCTTAGTAGTAGTCCAAATGAGACCGTCCAGCAATCCTTTGTAAGCCTGCGGCAGTCAGGCATCCTTGCTGCAAGGTTGTTAAACACTGTGCCTTGCCGCTGTGCGGTCTTTGCCGCTGCGTGAATCTTTCATCCCAAAATAGTTGCCCCAGTTCTTCGCTTTTCACTCAGCAAAGATTTTTCTCACTCAAACCATATGTGCCCATTTGGTTGGGTTCTGAAGATGGCCTTTATCAGGCAGCTTCTTCTGCATCTCTGCAAGGCGGACTTTGTCCGAGTGTGAAGAGAATTTGATCAGCAGAGCCGTAATCAGGAGCCCATTTTGTATGTGTCCATGAAGACGGATGGAGCTGCTCCGGCAGATACATAATGTCCGGGCAGACTGCTTTTTCCGTGATTGCACACGTGCTTTGGGTGAGGGTGTGGAGAAGATGGTGCAGCCCTCTGCAGATGGCCCCAGGCCGTGCGCCCGTCAAGTGCACGGAGGGGAACGTGTAGCCGTGCATCCTGCCAACCCTGGAGCCAGTGTGGAGTAGTGGTTAAGAGCATGGGACTGGAGCTCAGGACATACGGGTTGTAGTCCCCGCTCAGCCATGCAGCCCACTGGGTGACTTGAGCCAGACTCACAGCCCAGCCTACCTCATAGGGTTGTTGTGAGAGTGATGTAAGCCACTTTGCGTTCATTGTAAGAAAAAAAGGTGGGGTATAAATCTAATAAATAAACAAACAAACCTAGCCAGCATAGCCAGTAGCGGGAGGGCAAGAATCGCCATTCAGCTGTCAGATACTAAAGACCACACTACTGGTCCAGCTAAACTGAACTCTGACCTGCATGCAGAAGACTTGTATTCTTTTTATGACAACTTGTGATGCAAAAGTCCTTCCTCCAGGCCTACACAAATTCTACAAAGCGAGGCTTCCTGCGTTTGAACCTGAATGTCATCCTGTTGCAGTCGTTAGAGCTCGATTAGGCAGCCTGGTGCCCTTCAGAAGGTTTCGACTATGGTTCCTATCAGGCCCAAGCAGCATGGGTGATCAGGCACTCTAGAAAGTCCTCCTCGGTCATTAGGACTCCTCATTCATGGGCGCTTTTAAAACTTCATAAGAGATATCCATGGTGCTGAACTGCACCTCCAATAGAGGCTTGCCACCATGAATCACCAAGGAGGGCTCCCAGGAAGCTCAAAATAAAAGCTGCAATGGATAGGAAGCCCCACTAATACCTGAATGCCCAGCATCCCCTGCAAATGATTTAGAAAATGGTTGGCTGTGCTCATGTTCTAGCCAAACTTTCAAGGCTGAGGAGGTGAGGGAAAAAGAAGAAAATGCACAGTTCCAAGTACCATCTTTTCCATGCCCTGACATCCATCAGCCCTAGTTGGATTAGCCAAAAGTCTGATGGGTGCTGGAGACCAAAATCTCAGAAAGGGCATAATTTGCCTAATCCTATGGTTAGTGAAGACCAGGCACGATGAGAACCAGGGTGATAGAATGGCTCAAGAGACTCAGGAGATCTGGGCTGGAGTTCTCACTCGGTCATGAGGCTCAGTGGGTGGCTTTGGGCTTCTCAGCAACCCTCAGCCTATCCTATCTTTCAGGGTTTCTGCGATGATAAAGGACTGTGCTAAGCCACTTAGGGTTCCTTGCAAGGGGGGGCAAGATCCGAAGTAAGTCTAGTAAAAATGAAGAGTTTGCCCCGAGTAAGAGCCATATACGCAGCCCCAAGAGGTAATGAACCAAATGCCCCACTAGCAAATGTGTGAGCAAACCTGTTGAGATGAAAGACCCCAAGTTCTAAATTCCTAAACTGGTAAGGTTGTAATCCTGCATCCTGGAACTCATTGGGGGCTGACTTCTGAGTAGGCTTACATAAAATTATACTATAATAGTTTTGCAGAAAGGACAAACTGAAAGTAAAGAACAAGTTGACACAAAAAAGCCCCAAAACGACAGGGTCTAAAATAACTAATTTGATGCCAGATCAAAATTGATCATTTTATTTATGTAAATGCATAAGCACTTTATGACACTTGGGGACTTGAAGAGCAGTTAGAACCAATTGAAAAATACAATTCTTAATGACACTCAAAACAGTAACCTATCGATCAGATAAAACACCATTGGATACAACTGACCCATCTGACAGAACAGGCACCTGCCTAAAAATGCAGCACAATCCAGCTGTTTTCCCCAACATCTGCATCCCAGCCTTAGCTGAATTGCAAAGAAGAGCCTCTCTGGAGAGGCATTTCAGCTCTTTGGAATGGGGAAAAGCCTGCCTGAAAACCAGAGACACCAACCAATCAGGGGCTGAGAAAGGCATGTGGCCAGAAGAAGGGAGCAAAGCCTGCTGGGGAAGCTTGGAGGAACAGATTCCGCCCCCTGCCCCCCCCCCCCGTCCCCAGTGTGGACCAGGTCCACCAGCACAAGCGCTTCTGAGTTCTGGGCCAGCCCAAGCATCCAAAGATGGTCCAGAGGTGGCCTCATAGAATGCATCCTGGTGCCCCATCGAGTACAGACGTTTCTTCTTCTCCCTGCCATAAGGACTGTGTATTCCCATCCCCAGCGAAATGCGTTGGATAATTAATTTTGATTCAGTGACATCAGAACACCAAGCATGCAATGAATGAGGCCAGCTAAAAAGAGGCAGTGCTCGGCCCAAGATCAGCAAGTTCCAGAGGAGTCTCTGAGCTTCATGGGTTTGTTTTGTGCGTTTCTAATGGCTATCTCTTGGGTAGGGCCTGTAAGGTTATTGTGAAATCATGCTTTGGAGACCATCTTGGCACCAGTGTAAAATGGATGGGGAAAACTTCTCTCTCATTTGGGCTGTCGCATATCTTGGAATTAAAAATTCACGAGGAAGGCAACGTTAGCATTTGATTTTGATTTTTTTAATTAAAAGAACTGCAGAGAACATTGGATAGCTATTGACTTTAGGAAAAGAGGGGAGGAGTTAAAGAGGAGAGGCTTAGTTTTTCCACTTATGAATTAAGTTGGTAATGAGTTTTATAAGAACAATGCACTTTTAGTTCCCCTCTCCTCTCCCACAACCCCACCACCACACCAGCAGAAAATTACAGTAATGGAAAATGTTCCCACTCATGCAGTTGACTGCCATCTCTGGAACCGTTGCTTTTATATTAGTCATTTCAATTGCCTTGGAGGACCCTGGCTAAGGAGAGATGTTGTTCCAGAACCAGAACCATGCGGTGGCTGTGTCCTTTTTTGCAGAGGACAGTCCTCGAATTGAGGAGCTCCTGGGACTTCCCTTTCTGTCGGATGTATCCAGTCTCAGCCTGGTTTAATGATAAAGAACTCTTTGTAGGCAGGTTGGCCTGGAGGTTGATCTTCAACAGGGCTGGGCAGCACACCAAGCAAGACCGGTCGTCCTCCACACTGGCTTGTATCCCGCGGTGCTAGGACTTGGCAGAAGCCCGCTGAAATGAATGGGTGTTCATGTCATCAGGACTGTCTATCACAAGTATGGCCGACCGTCAACACAACCCTCCAGTGAGATGTACGATGTTTTCTATTTAAATTGTCATGGTGGTTTGTAAATTTGCAGGTGTGTGCTTAGAAGCATATACAGTCTTTAGGCGAATGCCTGCCCTTTCCTGTACTCCTTTTTTGGGTGGGTGATGCATTTCCTCTTTGAGGGCAATGCAGAAAGGACTACCCTGGTCCACTAGTTAATATATTTTAATCTAGTCCAGTTCTCCTATCCCGTCGGGCACATCTTTCATCTTCCTTTGTAATGAAAAGTGACAGTCCTTCCTTATACCAGGAAAAATCTTGTATAATTGGTCCCAGTTCAGCATCTTCAGGCAGGAGCGGGTGGGGAAGGGAGAAGGATAGAAGATTTTGCTACTCCCATGTCTAATGCTGAAGTTAGACACACTCACACATGCAGGCTCACAATTTCTATTTGCAAGTTTCCCACTCAGTTGCTTCTGCATTTACAGAACAATGACACCACACACACGCACACACACACACACACACACACACACACACACATATACACACGTGTATCTTCTTCAGAAAGCTACCTGGCAATTTCCCATGCTGTTCCTTCTGCATTACAAAATCCTTCAGTACGTGCAACGGCAGCGACACACGAAGACATTTCCAAATAGAAATTTTACAGGTCTGATTGCGTCATACGTCACAAAAATAATCGGTATTCTATAATTAAGACCGACTCCTCGGCCGTTACAATTAGAATAGACAGTGGGTTGTCTGATTGGGCTCGTGTCAGATTTGCATTTCAGGAATATCAGTCCAGTCGCGAGGAGGTGAAGATGGGGAGGGAGGACGCCCCATGCAAAAGCAAGTGCTTAGCTTCCTAGTTCAATCCCTAGGATCTCCAGATTGGAGAGGATCCAGAATCACCTGGGCTAGGAGAGACCCTCCCTAAACCCCTGGAAGTGAGTGTCTGTGTTACGGAGCTGGTGGGAGCAACAGCTGGTAGTGAGAAAGTCGGCTCTCTCACATGACAGCTCTGAAAGAGCCAGAGGTGAGCCAGTGTGGCGTAGCAGTGAAGAGCATGGGACTGGGACTCAGGCGATCTGGGTTCTAGTCCCCGCTCAGCCATGGAGCCAACTGGGTGACTTTGGGCCAGTCACAGACTCTCAGCCCAACCTGCCTCACAGGGTTGTTGTTGTGGGGATAAGATGGAGGAGGAGAATGCTGTAAGCTGCCTTGAGCCCTTTGCAGGAAAAAGGCAGGATATAGATAGATAGATAGATAGATAGCATAGTGATGTCCCAGCATAGTGATGTCCCGTAGTGAGTCTTATTTGACCTGGCTCAGCTTTCCGTCTGTTCAGCTCCAGCTATAGGCTGTGGCTTTTCAGCAGAGCAGCTGTTTCCTAGTTTAGTCTGTCCCAGGATGAACTGCCATCTCCAGGCAGGACTGGAAAAGACCCTTGTCCAAAACCCTAGAGAGGCGGAGCCTCTGGGGGAAGCAGGGGTGGGGGACTCCAGGCCTCCCTGCTCTGTCCCCGCTTGAAAGCTGAGGGTACCATCCTTAGATCCCTTGGAGGAGGAGAATGCCCTCTCCCATCCCTCCATCTTGTCTGAGAGCTGTAACCCCGCCTCTCTGGCTCTGGCCACACCCCCTGGGGCAACACACACACACACGCACACACATGCCTGCCTGCCTGCCTGCTCGCCCCAGTTGCTGAGGGGCTTGGGCAGGCGGAGGTCTCGCACCCCTCCTGTTTGCAGGATCCTGTGGCAGCTGTTTGGCACCGTGTGTACGGAGCGCATGTTCCAACACACTCAGAGGAAGTTGTCCGTAGCCATTCAGGCCAAGACAAGAAAGACCATCCCAAAAAGTCAGATCAGGGGCATGATTGGCTGACAGGTTTTCCTGATGGAGCTTGCTGTGGTCTGGAACTTTGCAGGGCACCTGTACAAACTGTGTGAAGTTCAAGTATTGTAGCTTCCTTGAAGGATCGCATCGGGAAAACAAAATACCCAGAATTGCTCTGGTAGAAGCAATGTGACTGCTTGCGGTAGTTGTTTTCCAAACGTCTGTCGAAAGAGGGCCAGAAGTCCTTGGGAGAGCCATTTCTGTAGGAACTTTTCAAAGTAAGGAGGAGCGTGTGCTGGAGGGAAACTATGGGAGGAATCCCTTTAAAAATAAGATTCCCTCTATTGCATCCCAGGCTCGACAGGGATGATCCGTCTCTTTCAATCACTTCTACACAATCACTGCAGATCGCTTCTGGTTCCTGGCAGCTGCGCAGCCCCCTTTGCATCAGGGCACAAAGTCAAGAACAATCATCATTTCCTCGCCCTTATCAGCGCGTCCATTATCTGACGATACCGAGGATGAGTCTGGCATCTTCACCGTGCTTAATAAGCTCCCTTAGATGCTCTTTCCGTTGCGTTTGCAGGTTTGCTGCACAACGTCCATTAGCAGGGCTTCCAGCAGCTTTTTCCGACACGTTGCTAGAGAGCATTAAACGAAAGATGATGGTTGTTGTTCTAGCAGGACATGTGGATCCAGGCGACTGATGGATCCTAATGCAATTTCTCGGCACGAAGCTAAGACGTCTACCGTAAAGGACAAGGGATGAGCTTTTGTGGCTGGGATTCCCCCCTCCCCCCCGCACAGCGTTGAACCTTGCTGTTCACTGTGTCCTGCCTCATCCACACACCCGCATGTGCGGAAATTCACACCCACACCCCCGACTCTGTTTACTTCTGGGATGCTGCTCTGACCAGCTTTGTTCCAGTCTGTTTGAGAAACATTATAATTTGATGCTAATAGGGAATACTAAAGGCCAGCAATTGGAGGCCTGCTGACAATAATAAGCGAGGCTGTGTGCGTGCGTGTGTGTGTGCACGCGCGCGCAAGAAGCCTTTATTGTCACGAGCACTGATCACAGAGATTAGCATGCTCCGGATTGCAAGGAAGCTGATCTGGAGCTGCTGGCTTGCTTCATGACAGAATCATTCCCGCACACACGCCTCCTGCGCGCACTGTCAAGCCTCACCGCTTGGCTACATTGGTATTCCATCCAACATGCTCCTGAGCAAACATTTCTCTGCCATCATCTTTGCAAAGCTGCTTTAGCCCGTGGCATCCAGACAAGGACACGGAGAGGGAGAGGGGATGGGAGGGGCGGGGGGAAGCGGTGAGTAACACGCAGAAGTCTGCTTGATGATTCCCGGGCCGTCCTCTCCCCACTGCTGCTGTCCCACCCTGCGTGGCTATCAGAACTGGCTTGCAGGCTGTCAGGGAAAAGCAACAGAGCCGTATTTTTTAAGGCTGCCTGCCCACGCAGCCGTCTCAGGGTGAGTCAGGCCACTGGTCCGGAGCTGGTGTCCAGGCCAGGTGGGGCTGGGCCCCCGCCAAGGCCCACACCCAGCAGGGGCCACCAAAAGAGCTCCCTGGAGTCGCCCCCCGGCCGTCTGGCTCAGACAGTGGTGGAGGTGGGAGGAAGCAGGAGCAGGAGATGTCTCGGCAATTTGTCCTTGGCTCTCGGCTGGTTGGGCGAGGAGGAGCAGGAGCAGGAGGAGGAGGAGGAGAAGCAAGGGCAGCTGGTGACCTTGGCGGTGAGACTGCAAACCCTGAGGAAGCAGCTGCCTGGAGGCTGCCTTGCCTGAGGGGCTCCCAGCCCTGCAGGCTCTTGGCCCCCTGCAGAAGGACCGCAGAGGGGCTGGGTCAGGCACAGCCACCATCTCCCCTCCGGGCGGGACTGGTGCTCCAGGGAGCTCAGCTCTCTGCCGCCCCTCCTCTGTCTCCGCTGCCATTTGCACATTGCAGGCCGTGGAGGAGAAAGTTCTCCATGGCATGGCCACTCATCATGATGGCTGCTCCCCCTCCTGGATTCGAGGACCACCACTGTGTGTTATGGACCACCCTGACCACCACCCAAGTGTCAGCGATTCCGGGAACTGCAGCCCAAAGACCCTCTTTGGGTGGGGCTGGGAATGACCCAGAACTATAACCGTGAGAGGCAGCTGCCTCATGCTGGCTCCAGCCCTTGGTCTCCTGGCCCAGGACTGGCAGCAGCCTCAGATCCATGGCCCTCCGAGTTTCCTCTCTTGGAGAGCTCCCCGGGGGTGCTGGGAATTGAACCTGTGACCGCCTGCATGCAAGGCGGGGGCTCTGCCCCTGAGCCAGCCCCGCCATGTTGAACCTTCAACTTGCAGGAGCCTTGGCTGGCAGGGTCCTCCAAGGCCAAAAGAGCAGATCAGGGGCACCTTTCTCGGGAATACTGCCTGTTGCATGCAGTGTTTGCCATGCGACTGGGTTTCCAGCGCTCAGGGTCCTTGCATGCTGGGTGCTTTGGCTGTCCCAGTGAGGCCTTGGCTGCAGACGAGGGATGGGAGGAGCCAGGGCTTGGGGCTGGAGGCAGCAGCGGGGTCTCCAGGCCAGTGATGGCTAAAGGGCCGGCCCTGCCATTAGGCAGAGTGAAGCCGGCGGCTCCGATGTCAGCTGTTGAGGGGCAGCAGCCTCCCAGCTGTTCTCCCGAAGTGTCTGGCTGGTTTACTCTGCGGGTGGACTCACCAGGCAGGGAGGGTGAGCTGTTTTCAGCGTGAAGGCAAGATTATTTTCTGGAGATGCTCTTGAAGGCTGCGTTCCAGCAGATGGTGGGGCCAGAAGCAACAAGGTGGGGTTGAAAATAGTGGGGCTGGATTTGGTGGTGGGGCCCAAGGCTTTCTTTCTCTGCCCAGAAGGGAGCCAGTGATGGCGGACAATATCCCACGATTCCACCACTTGTTCAATTGACTTTTGCACACAGACTAGGAAATAAGTACCTTCTTGTCCTTCCACTTGGTCAGCAAAGTGCCCAGGGTGGCCTTGGCCGACCGGTGGATGGCAGTCCTCAGTCAGCAAAGTGCCCGGGGTGGCCTTGGCCGACCGGTGGATGGCAGTCCTCAGTCAGCAAAGTGCCATGAGCAGCAGAAAGATTGCCGGGGGGTTTCTGTGCTGCTTTGCTGTGTGGCTTTGGGCATGGCCGGGACTGACCACACGCTTCAGAGAACATGATGGGGGGGGGGGCTTCCTTGCATGGCCCCACCTCCTGCCTCCTCGTCACTGCTGTTGCTGTCCATACCATGCTGCCTTTGCTCCTCTGGACCCAATCCGCTCCATGGGCCAGTGAGAAAGGGCATAGCAAGGGGCGCCCATCGCTCCTGCTTGCAGGGAGGGCAGATGTGCCAGCTGCAACAGCAGGGGGGATCCAGAGTCCCCAGGGCAGTGGCGTGCGGGAGGATGGCCATGTGCAGGCACCCCTCGTGAGACTCCACCTAGATGGACCCTCGCGGAGGGTGCAGAGTGCAGGCAGCTCAGTCAGTCCAGTGTGGCAAACCAGGCCTAGCACCCTTCATCCCCACCAGCAGCAGGTCTTTCGGTAAATCCAGTGGGGTCCTCGCCGCCCCTTCGGGACTATGCTGCCCCCAAACTAATTCAGAGGAGCTCACAGCCAAGCGATGTTGCTGAGAAACCCATCGCCCCTCGTCTGCGAGGGTGGCAGCCACGCTCCGAAAGGGCAAGGACCTCTGCGGGCTTTGGGACCAGTGAGGTCCAGGCTGCTGCCAATCCGGAAGGCCCACAGCGTCCACCCCAAGAGCTCGGGTTCCACCATTGCACTCTTCTGGGAGGTGCCTGGGGCTTTGGCATCAGCCGAAGCCTGAACACACCGCCCCTAGCACGAGCCCTTTGGCTTGTGCCCAGCCAAACCCCATTTCATGTGGAATACCTATGAACAGGAACACAACCCCGGCCAAAACCAGGAGAATCATAGAACCATAAAACAGTACAGTCGAAAGGGGCCATGAAGGCCATCAGGTCCAGCCCCCTGCTTTTGCAGGACACCACGTCACACCATCCCACTCAGAGGGCTGTCCAGTCACTTTCTGGATGTCTCCACTATAGAAAGAGGCAACCCGGCCCGTTTAATCCATCCTCCAGTAATCAGGGATACCCAGAAGACTTTTGCTTGCATAACAGTCATGAGTAACACTGATAGCTTGGCTTTGGCCCCCTTTAGTTTGGTTGGAAGCCAGTAAAACAAACATGCACATCTTGGCGACCTTCAGTTTAATAAATCTCAGCTCTGGTGCCTCCAATCTGAACACTCATTCTGCAGCGAATTTAGCTTTCTCATTAAGATCTCCTTGAGGCTTGTCGCTTGCTTATTTTTAGCCTGGCGTTTCTGAAACCGGAGCTGATGTACCGTACGCTTTGGACAGCCCCGTAATGAAAAAGGACGGGGCGGTGGGGGCAGGGAGAAACCCTACCGAGGATTCCACCCTACAGATAGCTTTGGCAGTTCCTCTGCAGAAAAAACTCTGCTCTGGGTTTAGATAAAGTCTAAATTACTGTCTTGACAGGCCTGATTGGAAGAGAAGGGTCAATGAGAATCAAGTACATGAGCAGGTGGGGAGTTCGGAAAGTGACCTGAATTTGGAAGACACCTTTGGATGGAGCTTGGCTGGGTGTCCTCGCTTTTTCGGAAGGGCACTGTCCGTCAGAAGGATGATCCTGGTGTTAACAATTCAAGGGGCGATAATGCCTCCATGTAGCTCGGTGTTTCCAGGAGACCCTAGGAGGATGGAGTTGGAAAAAGCAATGAGTGTAGTAGAGCAAAGATGAGAAAAAAGCTAAACTTTTTAGAGTAAAGAGAGGGGAGGAGACAGGATCAATTTTAAGCTTGGAACAAAATGCACTGAAAGGAGCTGTATTGATCTGTGTTGAATTAGATGTAATGAACTGACTCGATTTAATGAACTCGATTTACTGAATTTATTGGAATTAACATGGGTTGTACAGCAGGATGTTTCAAAGTGTTGGAAGTCTTGTCTAACCCATTAGCAAACTGAATTAAAATTGAATTTGGAGTGAAATGAATTTAAAAGAACTATATGGATTTATATTGAATCAAATCAGCCTTAATGAACAAATTGGACAATAAATAAGATGTAGCAAGTTTATTGCAACTGGAATATTGAATTGATTGGTTGAGCTTAATTAGGTTAAGGCTGCAATCCTGCACCCAGTTTCTTTGGAGTAAGGTCCAGGCATGTCTAGGATTGTGTTAATTTATGTAATGGAACTGAGGAAATTAACTGATGAGATAAGATCTTAATGAATTTAATGTATCGATTGGTAGAGTAGGAATTGCATATATTAGTAATAATATGCTTAGTACATTACTGGTTTTGCTTGAATATTGAGGCAAATAATAGCATATGTAGCAGATAAACAGACAAGACAAATTGATGACTTTTTTAAAAAGACTTTTTAATGGATTATGCACTGAACTACAACTGAAAAATAAAGAGGAAGAAAGCACCTTAAATGTTAATGTTTGAAAGTATGCATTTTCCCTTGTGAGTTTTAAAATCATACATGCCTGAAACTAATCAAAGTTTTAAAGAAAAAGTAGAAAAAATAGATGAGAATGGAAAAGAGAGAGAAATTGGAAGACATATTTGCAGGAAAATGATGGGAAGACGGGAAATAAAATTGAGGCGCTAACCTTGCAGCTTTTCAAAGCCTTCGTCATATCAGCAGAGATGGAAGGACAGATAAGTTATTTCATACATAAAGAAAATGATTTTAAAAATAAGGAAGATGCTTTAGTAAATGAACTGTAGGGACAGAAGCTGGAGATACCTTGATGGCACATAACAACAGGGCCAGAAGAAGGGTTGCCGTGTGTGACGGGAAACTGGCAGCTTCCACACACAACAATTTGGGCTTCGGATTTGAAAGAAGCGGACTCCCAGAAGGTCTGGAGGAAGATTATTTGTGGCTTCCCATAACACTTCAAATGCAGAGCTCCTCAAGAGGAGGTGAAGGTTACCTCTGCAATACTTTCGCCCTGCAAAACATTTAGATGGTTGATTTAGCCATGGGGCAGGGAAGACCTGCAAGGTTTTGTTGCTGGCTGAAACGGTCCCCACCGCTTCTCCGAAAGGGACTTAGGAGCTGCCACCAGCATGGGTCCTTCTGTCCCAGCTGCAGGGGCGGCGAGAGGGTGCTCCGGGTTCAAAGGTCCAAGTTCCCGAGGTTGGAGCTGGGGGTCTTCCTCTGTCTTGCGTTGCCCTGCTGCCTGCTCAAACAACATTGAACTTCATCTTTCCATCTTGAGAGCCGTGGCCAGCCCAAGATGGTGGGCTGTCCCAGGCAAAGAAAGAAGGCTTTCCCTTTCCATGAATAGCTTCCATGTAGCCTGAAGTGCCAGATCCTGCCTCATCTTGGAAGCTAAGCAGAGTCAGGCCTGGTTGAAACCCAGATGGGGGACTTCAGTGCTGTGAATCACCCAGAGAGCTTCAGCTGCAGGTGGTATAGAAATGTAATTGATGATGAAGAAGAAGAAGAAGAAGAAGAAAATCCCAACCTGAGTGGATGCTACTTTAATATTGGCTAAAGGGGGAAGCTGATGAGAGTGCATGGAAGAAATGCTGCCCGAGCCACGACCTCATTCTGCCTAATGGCAGGGCCAGCCCTGATCCCATGGTGGGAATCTGAACAAATGATTTTGAGTGCTTTTTGCATTGGTGCAAAATTGCAGTGAATCCTGATACATCTTCGTTAAGTAGTTGAGCGCACAGACTAAGAGAAGCAGCTCTACAGAGATCCTGTGGCAGGAGACGCATCAGATCCAAAGGGAATAACACTTGTGCTATTGAGGTCGTGCAACAAAAGGGAACAGCTGCATTCAGACATCATCATAATTGTGTCACATGCCAGGAGTTGCGGGACTCTTTTTCTCCTAAACAGGCATAGGGTGACTGCAGTTTTTCCCAAAAGTTTATCTGTGCATATGCTCCAGTGATGGCTAATCCCCCTGTGTACCAGACGGTGAGGGACTCTCCTTTGCTGGTGGCATTCCCTCAGCGGCTGGGTGTCTGCCTGTCCAGGCCGCGGTAGCTCTTCCCTGCAGTACAGAGTCCACACTGAGCAGGGCGTTGTTCCCTGGGTCTCCCCCATCCTCTGTGAGTCTGTGAATCCACCAAAACATTGGCCAGGGATCTGAAAAGCTTGCAATAATGATCTCCCGTTTTGCCTTGTTTTGTAAATATCTCTTCCTGGTGCTCCATTTCTGTGGCAAACAAAGGCCCTCTGTGAGATGGGGAGCTGTGCCATCCATGAGCGTTGATCGTCTTTCAGGGTCTGAGTATTTTTTTAGGCCTTTTGGTTGTTCACAGTTTCTCTGGGTAGGAGAAGGAAAAGAATGCGAGGGGCTACTAAGTCCTTTGGCATTTCCTCAGTGACGGTCCCAAGCTTTTGGATTTATCAAAAACCAACAATTATTAAAGTGCAATTTACTTCTTAAAAAAATAAAAAGCAAAAAGAGGACAGGCATATGGAAAAAGCAAACGGAATTAACATCTGTTCTTTCTCCCATCTGCTCTCTTTGGCTTGCTCTTCTCCAGATCTGCCAAAATGGCGAGTTTTCCAAGAAGACTTATGGTGTATGAACTATTTCTTCCAATAAAATTCATTAATTTTTTTTTGGGTTGCTTTTTTTTTTTTTTTGATCATGACTAGGTTGGAGAAAACATCTCTCCATTTCTCTCTCTCCCAGGCAGAACAGGGTTCTCCCCCACTTCGGAGAGCGGGGGAGCTTGTTTTGCCAAAGAAAGCCTTGGATGTGACAAGAGAGGCGAAATGCAAAGTAGAGGCTAAGGGTATTAGCATTAGAAAAAACCCCAATCTCAGGATTGCTTGGATTCATTATATCCTGTCTTTCTGTATGTTCCATGTCAACATTGAAAGGGTTGCGTCCTGCCTTTCCAGAAATTCAAGGCAGCTGTCGCATAATAATTGGAAAAAAGAAACAGGGCAGAGCAGGAGAAGGAAGATGAATAAAAATGCAGCAAAATCCTCGTTTTCCCCAAACTGGTACCTGCCAGATGCATTGGATTACATGTCCCATTAATCCCAGTAGTTTGGGAAAGCTGAACTACCCTGTCCTCTCACTCTCCTCAATCTAAACATTGCAAGAAATTCACTTAAGGCAACCTTCTCCTTAGAGGTGAAGGTTTTGGCCTGCACCTTGCTGCCACGGAGGGCCATGGGTCAAAGTGGCTGAGGGTGATGGGAGCTGAAGTCCAATATTCTAGACAGCACCAGGTGGGCAAAGGCTACGTGAAGGTATGCCACTCCATTGGGGCCACAGCACAGAAGTCTCTGCTTCCAGCTCACCTAGTCTAACTCTAAGAGGGATTGTCCAACAGATGTGAAGAAGATGGGTGGCAGGACCTTAGATGTAGATTTAGATGGCAGCGGTTTGCTTTCCTTAGGCACCATCTTATAAAGTTTTAGACAGAAAGAAAATCCTACAATTTCCAGCATTCTCCAGCCAGCAGTCTTAGTTTAGACCAGAGGCCGGCAACCTTTAACCCTCAAAGAGCCATTTGGACCCATTTCCCACAGAAAAGAAAACACCGGGAGCCACAAAACCCTTTTGACATCTAAAATGAAGCTAGCACTGCATATATCATTTTTTACCTAAAAAAACCAGACTGGTAATCCAGTCTCGTCAGCAGTGAAAGCAAATGAATCTGCCTGCGTACCATCAAATGTTCAGTTTTCTTCTGAAACTTTTCTTTTCTTGGATTTATCCATGGTTGGCCTACCGGGGGTTGAAAAGCTCAGTAAATCGCGTGCCGGCGGGTGTCACACACTGGCGGTTGTGACGCATATTTTGAGCGGCAGGGAGCCACAGCAGAAGGATGAAAGAGCCACATGCGGCTCTGGAGCCACAGGTTGCTGAGCCCTGGTTTAGACTAAAGACTAAATAAAGGGTTAGGCCATGGACCATATCGTGGCTGGGTTCAGACAACACAATAACTCATCCTCAGATGTTGTCATTCAGCCATGGGTCGTTGTTGAGGCATGGATTACTAGGGGATGCGTCTTATGAAATCAGGTATTCTGGTGGGTGCACTTTTATTGTTGTTCAGGTTTTATACTGTTTTATATTGTTCTTATTTGCTTTTTATTGTTGTAACCTGCCTGGGGAGCCATGAGGCTAATGGGGCAGTCTCGAAATCAAAGAATCAATCAAACAAACAAATAATGTTCAGTCTCAAGAAGAGAAGATGGAGGGGAGATAGGAGAGCGTTCTACGTGTACCTGAAAGGCTGTAAGACAGAGGAAGGCCAGAATCTCTTGCTTCTCATTCCAGAGCTCAGGGCATGGAATAATGGATTTAAGTTAAAAGAAACCCAATTTAGACTGGACACCAGGAAGAATTTCCTCCCTGCCAGAGCAGCACAACAATGGAGCCTATTACCTGGGGAAGTTGTGGGCTCTCACTCGCTGGAGACATTCAGAAAGCATCTGGCCAGTCATCCCAGCAGGATGCTGTAAATTAGTGTACTGCACTGAGCAGGGGGTTGGCCCTTCTGGCCCCTTCTGATGCTCCTGTTCTGTGATTCCACCATGTTTTCCGAGCATGGCTGCCCTAAAGAGCCACGGCTTGTTAACCGTGAGCAACCAATGCTTTGTCGTTAGGTTATGAACTGCAAGTTGTTCTCCACTGATTCTTAGCTTGGCTGCACTCAGAGAGCATGATGGCTGCATTTGAACAAGAACCCCCATTCAGACACAACCCCTGGAGAGTGGATTGTGTCTTCTGAGCCCACTCGGCAAAACAGGGCTCTGATGCCGGTCTTACAGGTAGCCCGAGATCAGTAGAAATCCCGAGACGGAGTAGCCCGAGACAGAGTACATACGAACACTTCCCAGTTATTTATGCATCGGGAGGAGCATCTCAAGAGCTGTTATCCTTGGCCTTTAAAACCTCTCGTGGTCTTTCCATTCCTGTGCTTGTGTACTGTGGAGGAAATTTTATTTTCTTGGATTAGTGAGCTTGTGTTCATAGGATACAGTGCTTTCCTTGGTGGCAACTCAGAGAAGACAACAGGAAAGATGGGGCTGGAGACCTTATTTTGGGCTCAGCTACCAAGGCCAACCCAAACATTATTTCTCCCCACCAGTGCTTATACAAATTGTTCCTGTCGTGCCATCCAAGTTAAAGGGGGTTAATCAAACATTCTTTTCTGCCAAGGCAAATGTTACTTTTCAGGTGTGTTGGACCCGGCACCAGCAATGGCGTTCTTTCTCTGCAAAGGACGATGTCTGTTGTTCCTGACCATCACCCCCTTTTCTAGTTTAAATGATGCCCCACCCTGTGTCCAAAAGAGCTCTGGTTCATGCCATGCCAGGTCATGTTTCTGTGGGGAATTATTTTGCAAGGAAGATTGAGGCAAGTCTAGAAGCCACACCACCTGCCAGATCACCACCTTTATGGCAGAACGTAGCAGAACAGGTTAGTTTGGGGAGCACCGCGGTGGGAGAATTCGGAGTCCCGACTCCAATACTCTGGGAAACTCGCCCCAAGCTCGGAGCTGGGACTCCACAGATGGCTTGGCCTGCCCTCTGCTCTCGGAGCAGATGTGGGAAGAACTGTGCCCTCCGAGCCTCAGGCAGTGTGGGTCTTTCCACAACAGCAACCTTGGAGATGGTGTTTGTGGATGTTCTAGGTCAGCCTTCCCCAAGCTGGTGGCCTTCAGAGGCATTTGGACTGCAGCTCCCAGAGTTCCCACCCAGCAGGGCCACTGACTGGGAATTCTGGGTGTTGCAGTCCAGATGTGTCTGGAAGCCAGAAGGTTGGGCTAGTCTGTTCTAGGGGACAAGGAGGGGAAAAGACAGGCTCGGCCTTGGTAGTACCTCAGCCTCTTTTCCTTGTGTTCTTGGAACAAAACTGGTAGATGGCTCAGGTTGGCCATCTAGGAGTTTTACAGGTGGACCTTTGCTTCTGCCCTCCATAGGGTACCCATCATCCTTGAAGTTTGGAGATTATGGGTTGCCACTTTGAATGGTCCCCCAAAGCACGTGGATAAAGAACAGCAAACATCCCCTGGGGAGACTTTGTTTTGACCCCTTGACATCTACAGCTGCCGACACACACGAAATTTCTTTAAAAGCAGCTCCAGGACTTGTTTGATAGTTTGGACTTGGAAGCAGCTGCAGATGTAGACTTTCTAATTGCTCTCCCATCCTGCAAATCCAGCATGGAGGAGAAAAATGTTTATCTGCGCTTCCTTCACCTTTCCTGCACGAGGCTTTTATAGCCCTGCATTTTCAGACGATGAAAATCAACTTTTTGGATGGGAGAGACAGGAAAATCCCTAGAGGACAGAACTTCTGTACTGGTGGATGCCAGATGGTTGGGGATACCATACATCATATGTCATCCTGCAAATTATATGGTACTCCAAGGGGGAAAATCCTAAAGAAAAGTTTAAAGCCCGGTAGCTACTCATAATGAGATGGATAAAATCAAATATCCACTGTCCAACATGGTTAAGCCTGTTATGTTTCTACAGCCAATTTTACAGTTAAAGCATCCGGACTCAGGCAAGCCTATAAGGCTAAGATTTTGGTCTCAGGACTTTGCTTTTTGTATGCAATCAATGCACTGGAAAGTATTTCATTTGCTTGGCCATAAACTCCCCTTTGCCTGATAAAGCTTGCTTTGCATTCAGATGGCCTAGCTTAAGACAAGATCTCCAACTTTCTGGGTCAATGGACACACTGGAATTTTGAGAGAGCGTTGTTGGCACTCTCACAAAATGGATGCCATGAGGGCCTTGCTCCTTCATAAGATGGTGGCCATGGGCAAGTAGCCAGTCTCAAAGCATCCATTTCCTAGAAAGCAAACTAGTGAATCGTACAGAAAAGTCACTTTGCCTTGCAACATGCATGCCACTCTCTCCAAACCAAACCAAAATAAAAATATTATTAAGGAATCGAGTATCAAGAGGGTCTGGGGAGCCCTGTGGGGTGGCTTCTGGGCACATGTTGGAACACCATGTTGGAAATTCCAGGTTTGGGAACACATCCAAACCGGGGCTGTCCCCAGACATTTGCTGCATGAAATGAGGAACCAGACTGCAAACCTTCCCATTCCGTACGTAAAAACCCTCTAGAGAGCAACTGGGCCTGTCGTTATTCCATTCATTTAATGTCATTTATTACATTTCTGTAATAACTATTATTCTCAGAGTAGTTTGCAAAGATCAAAGACCTTATGAATAATAAAAACGAGTCTAGCTGCACACATACAAACAGCATTCAAATAGTATTCCGAGGTCTAATTAAAAACCTATCATAGTTTGTCAAATGCCTGAGAGTATAGGAAGAGCTTAGCGCTGGCATCATGTGGGCTTCACTGGAGTGTTCATTCCATAATTAGGGGCCAACACGGAGAAGGCTGCCTCCTTGGTTGCTACCTTCCAGGTGTCCCTTAGAGGAGCCCCCTGGAACAGGGTCCGAGATGATGGGGCAGATCCTTGATGGGAGATGCTCCATCAGGTATTATGGTCCTGATCTGCACGAGATCAAGTAGGAATCACATAGGCAGCCAGTCCAAATGGGCCAGACTTGGGGCTCTGTGTTCAGGCTTTCCTTGTCCCTGTTATCAGCCTGGCCGCTGCATTTCGCGAACGTCACAGTTTATGAACCGTTATCAATGGAGACAGTGCGACAGTGTCCTCCACCAACCTGAAGTGCCTTGGGGAATACAGAGCACATCGCTCTCTGCTCCACTGCCACCTCCCAGCATCTGCCGCCTGAGGTAGCCCCCTCTGTTTGCTTCAGAATAAGGCTGCCCCCTGAGCCAGTGCCTGTAGGGACTTGGGCCTGCAAGCCGCTACAGCCAGGCTGGCCAAGGGCACAGTTGTCTTCCACAAAGAGAAAGTGCACCTCTGTGTAAAGCAAACAGATGTTCAGGGTAGGAGTAGCTGGTTGCCAAGTTTGTTTCGCGGCGGGGGGGGGGGTGTTATTATTTTTCAGAAGTTCACCTTGTCTCCCATTGTGAGTTCATGGTTTTTAAATGGAGCGCTTAAGCCCAGTGAACTGTACTCAGAACATCTGTTTTCAGAGTCACTGAAGCAATTTAGGAAAAGCAGCTGATAGGAAGAGATGAGCAGGTGCGAGTGGAGCTGATGAGAATGAGACCTGGTCTCCGGTGCATTTCTCAAGATATGTTACCCTTCCCGATGTGTTACCAAGCCTAAGATGTAATCTAAAAGAAGCATTAATTGTGAGCGTGGGCGAGATGTACACTGATGCTCAGTTGGCCCTTTCCATTGTTCCGAACAAATGAATGCCTCCACAGAAAAGACTTTTCTTTAATTATTGGACCATCATGAAGAAGATTCCAGCAGCAACTTAGCTCTGGCTAGTTTCTTTGTGGTGGACCCAAGGGAGAGCCCAGATCCTAGCCGCTTCAAAAGCAGGAACATCCAAATAATATTATTAAAATGAAAGAAACCCCCAAGTTCCAGTAGCAGAAGGTTTGTAGCAATGAGTTTAGAATAACAAAAGCAGGAAAATAATACATTCAAATGCAATGATAGCATTAATATCATTGCTAATGAATAATAATGTTAATAATTGATTGATTATTAGTTAATAATCATTATTAAAATTAATTAACAATGATGCTAATAATAATAGTGTTAATGAATCCAGAAAATAAGTTCTGGGTAGTATGATAATATGCTTTACATCTTTTTGCATTTGTCTTGTTCTGCTTGAATCGCATTTTCTTTTCACACCAAGAAAAGAACTAAACTAGTTAGGAGGAATAGCTTGAAAGCAGGATTACAAACTTGGGCAGCCTTCTCTCCGACGTTCTTAATGAGATGTGGTGGTGATGGTTTTCCCAACTGCTGAAAAGCTCATCCCTTACCCCTTCCTTGTCCTCTTCCTGCTTGCACCTATCTTCCCTGAACATTTTTGGGTTTCTTCAACCATAGTGTCCCATGACATCTGAACTGGAAAGGTGTAGCTTAAGGTTCACACCCAAATGAGGATATCATACCTTTACTTTATGGCCAGGCTAAGATCTTTTTGTTTGTTTTTTCTGATTTTAAGCAGAGCGTCTTAAGGTTCAAAAATGAATGCATGACAATGTCACATTGATTTGCATTTCCCTCGCGGGGTCTCAAGTTGTTAAGATACACACTTCCACAACCTGAAACTGAAATTGTGTATTAGTTGAACCTCCTTCAACGTGGTGCCTCCAAACTGTGTTGGATTACAACTCTTTGCATGTGGACTGGGGACACTTGGAGTTGGAGTCCAACTCCACTGAAGAGTGTCAAGTTGTAGAAGACTGAACCAATTCCTATTTCATGGGAATTCCCAGCATCCTATGGGGTTGCGCATTTCTGATACCCTCCTCTTCACACATGCTGAGTCCTTCTCTGCTTCCTGGTTTGTGTTAACCCTCAATTGTCCAGGGATGGGTGACCAGACACTATTTCAGGTCACCTTGCAGCTTGTCTCTTGCCGGATTCCCATTCCCATTTGGGACTCTGCACATGGGAAACCTGTGCAGATCAAGCAGTGATAAAATGGGAGATTTGCACTAATCTCCCTAGATTTGCACAAATCAAACGAGATTTCTGAAAATCTCCACAGGCTGAAGCAGGACTGCTCCATCTTTTGGGATCACTTGCATCAGTCCAAATGGGAATCAGGACTGAGGTAAATGTGAGCATACCGTTCACCGGTATTTTGGGCAAACACGTGTTCATACTTGCTCTGGGTGCTTTAAATGGGGGATGCTTTGTCAGCAGAAATGAAATTCTCTTAGTCCCTAAATTCTGAGCCTCCTGCTCCAAATTAGAAGCAGATCAAACCATGTTTTGATGTAGGATTCCAAGATTCAGCAGCAACCACAGTTTCACCAACTCAGTCATCTTGGCAAGCCACAAACGAGGAGGCGAAAGAAGGCGCCGATGTTCATGAAAAAGGGAAAGCACATGCAAGCCAGGCATGTGGCTCCGAGCCGCGGTCTTGTCAGGATGTCTAACCAGAAGGCCATGGTCCATGTTGGAAGATGGTGAAAGCCACATTTTCCAGCTCCCTTGGGAATGGGGTCCTAAAATCCGCTTCGGAGGAGCAACGAGCAGATGAGTGGAAAGCAAAGTCAGGCCCAGATGCAACTGGGAGAGCTTTCTCTACTCGGGCTCTTCACAAGGAATGCACATGTCTGACACTCCCTTACTCACAGGATGCTCCAACCAGCTCGGCAGAGCAGGCAGAAATGTTCTTTTGCTTGCAAAATGTGAGCTGTGCTTAACCCCTGTTTTCTGTTTGCCTGCTGCAAAATCAGACGAATACTTTTCCTTCCCGGCTGGGCTAGTATGCTTTCCCTTTGTGTGACCAGAGATTGGTCGGAACAGGGAAGCAGGGAACTGGGCCTGATAGACAGATGTGCTCATCTGGTGTAACAAATTAATTTCGCTTCTTTGCCTAGAGAAAAGTGACACCCAGGAAAGGAGTGTGTGGAGGGGGAACCTCCTTCTGAAAACCCCTTGATATAATTCAACACCTCCATCGTCTGAGCTCATTCCTCTGCCACCGGGAGGCAGAGGCTGGGAGCTCCAGGTGCTAAAAGCCGTCATACACGTCCTCCTCTGCCTCTTTCACATGGAAGTCCAAGAGGGGCACATGGGTTTTTCTGTGTGGGTACCGGAGCTCATCCTGTGACGCCGGATGGTGGACACATCCGGGATGGTTTGCTTCACTTGCCCCCCATTCAATCCAAGCTTTCCCTGACTTGGAACTGATGGCAGCTCATCAACTACTGCTCCTTCTGCTGTTGCTCCAGCTGAAACTGTTTTTAATTGCTTATTTAAATGTGATTTTTATCAGTGTTATATGAGAATCACTTAGAGATGTTATCATATTGAATGGCATGATGATGATGATGATGATGATGCTGATGATGATGGAGGAATTGATCCTATGGGATAGCCTGGGATGGCTCTTGAAGAAGGCTAGACAAATGCGCGGACAAGAAAGCTGCCAAAAGTTGCTCATCACAGTGGCCGCATTCTGCCTCCAGATCGCAGGTGCCCTGTCCATCATCCCTTGCAGGTGCTCAGGGCCAGGGACTGAATTACCCACTCTACTCTGGCCCGGCCCTCTGGGGTTCCTTAGGCAACCGGACCTCGTTCCTATGGCCTCACCCACGCTCCCTTGGCTCCCTTCCATGCTTCCCCAGATGTTGCATCGTTCCCCCACCACCACCCCCTTCCAAAGGACCGAAACGTCTCCCCTCAGCCTGAGTTACCAGCAGCAAGACTTTTAGGATAAACTCAGCCGGCATTTTTCGCCACGGGTGACGCAGCTCCCAAGGGCTTTCACAAAATGGAATTTGGTCCTTGGGCTGCCGGTGGCTCAGCTTCCCCTCCGCCCATTTTGCAGCCACATAAGTCAGCAGCTCCGGCCCCACTTTGTACCCACAAAAATATTGAATGCGTGTCTGTCTTCCTGAGACTTTTATGTATAGGACAGGGCACAAAAGTTTTAAATGACTAAATTAATAAAATAAAATAAAATAAATTTTTCCCCTTCTCTTTTGCCAGGATGGCTACTTCTCCCACCGGCCGAAGGAGAAAATGCGAACGGACAGCAATAACGAGAACTCCGTCCCCAAGGACTTTGAAAATGTTGACAACAGCAACTTTGCTCCCAGGGCGCAGAAGCAGAAGGAGCGCCAGCAGCCCGAGCTGGTGAGGAAGCCGGTGAGCAAGCGGAAGGAGCGCTTGCGGAGGAAACTGGAGCAGGAGGAGAAGGTGAAGGAGAACTCACTCCTGGGGAAGAGCTCGAACGAGGTGCTGCCCTACGCCAACCCTGCCCCGAAGAGCAGCAACGGCAGCCTCCACCTGAGGGACGCCCACCGGCCCCCCAAGCAGCACCTCTCGAGGAAGGCCGGAAACGGCTCCCCTGAGCTCAGCTACGAGCAGCCGCCGAAATGCGAGATCTCCGGCAAGGAGGCGTTGTCGGCTCTGTCCAGGGCCAAGTCCAAGCAGTGCCACCGGGAGATCGCCGAGGTCTACTGCCGGCACAAGCAGGAGAAGCTTATGCCGGAGCGAGTGACTCGCTTCTGCCCCCTGGAAGGTAAGCCGGCCAAGGGGCGGAGGATGGACTCCGTGCAAGGAGATGCAGGCAAGCCTCTTCGTCCCGCTTGGACAGGAGAAGAACTGGCAGCCTGGGGCCCTCTAAAGCTTTTGCCTACAACTCCCAGGAGCAGGAGGCAGCATCACTGATGCTGAGGCCTTATGGGGGCTAGTCCCAACCATTTGGAAGGGGTCATATTAGCAGGCACTGTAATAGGAGTTCAGTCCCCCAGATTTTAGAAAAGCAGAGCTGATAAAGAGTACGAGCTTTCATTGATCAAGTTTTGCATAAAGGAATGATCCTTTAGATGTCTGCTAGCGTCATCTTAGAAGACATTCTCCTGCACGCAGGAGGGAATGAGTGTTTTAAGATGGGGGCAGGAGAGCGGGGGTGTATGAAAAAGACGTTTTCTGGTTAATCAGGGATGTCTTTCACTGGCACTCGAAATGCATTTAATCAAGCCACCTGATTATCTGATGAAGGACTAACAAACTTGTTATGTCCTTATGAGTTGGGCTGAGCACAGACATGTACGTGTAAGTAGAAATATGCAATCGTCAAAGTGCCCACTTCTCTTTTGGCCCTGAAAATGGGCTCAGCCAGGCAGGAGCATCCACGGTGACGGCCAATCTCAGATTGGGAATGGATGCCGCAATGCGTCGTGGAAGTCTTCCTCCAGTGGGTGGGGCTTGGAGCAAGGGCCCCGCCCCCTAGGGGAATTCCACGGAGTAGCGTAGAGCAGATTGGGGCACCCCATGGGCTGAATTCGGCCCACGGGATGAAGGTTCTGCACTCCTGAAGCCCCTGATGAGAATATGCATTTGCATTAGCTGGGGGAATGTATATGGGATGGCAGGCTAGTTTTGGGAGACCTGAGGACCAAACATCTTCATGGTGACTCTCCTGGTAGCATCTGGAAAATTAAGTATGGGATGCTGGGATCAGGTTCACTGGACCACAGAGCTGTAGGAACGATTTTCCCAGTGAGTACTAGCTGACCTGAGGCTGGGGACCAAATACTGAGGGGTATTGTGAATGGTTAAGAGCCATTCTTCTCTGGGCTTTGGTCCAGATGACCTGAATGTGGGAGGCAGACCCATGGGAAACAGGCTACTATCCAGTCAGGTGTAGTGGTCCAAGCATCAGGCAGAAACCAAGAATGGGCAAGAAATTTGTTAAGTTCGCGTTTTAATGCAACGACGGCCAACCGGTGCTTCCTTGACCATTCCTTCACCAGGGGAATTGGCCCTCTTTCAGCCCAATTCCATTCTGGAGATGCTGTTTTATTAAGTTAATTATTTTAACTTAGAGCTTTCACTGCTGGTAGCTGAGGAGGTCTCAAAATGTAGAAAAGCAAGAAAAGGAACAAAGGTTTAGTGGTCAGAGGAGAGCGATGTTGCTGGGAAAGGAGGCATTGGCCGTCTGGGAAACTCTGGACCACAGTGAAGCTAAATTTGTACCACAGGGGGATGCTGGATGTGGTTCCACTTGCCTGCATTATGGGAAGTGAAACTGTTTTATCCCCATGTTCATGCTTTTGCAAATTCTGTGATGCAATACCGAATTTAAATAATACAGAAATATTAGAACTACATACACATGTAGAATTTACTACAAATACAGAACTACATAAATTAGGGAAAGTTCAGTACAAAAGTTCAACACAAAAGCATTGATTGAAGGAAGGTGTTTGCTACACAACTGCGTGTGATAAGAACACAAACGGTGGGTATGAATTTTCAGGGGCACAGGGATGTTTATGAAGACGTGACAACAAAGAGAACCATTCAAAAACTGGTGCAGAAATGGGGCATGGCAAATTTGTGCTCTAAAAGCGCACAGACACATTCCTCCATCCTCAGTCACGGCAAAGCTGTGGGAAATGAGTCAGGGAGTCTTTTGCCAGCTCTTACTTGGAGCCTCCTGGACCTGCATTAGTTGGCCTGATTGTCTCATCTGGTTGGGTTGAAGTGTGGTACTGCTTTTTCCGGCCGTGATGTGAGTTGTACAATCCCTAGCCAAAGGCCACAAAATAGACGGCAAGCTCGTGGGCCTTTCAGAACTCTTTGCTGGGCTAGATGATACGGCAAGGGCAGAGTACAGGGAAAGAAAAAGATTGGGCTGATACCGGAGTCCTGAAGTCTGTGTTTAGTCACAGTGTTGGCAGGGAACACGGGAGGTAGTTGCAGACTAGAAATGGGGAAGGATTGTGTTTGGCCGTGTTTTTAATAGAACGGAGCAAATTTGCACTGCCCTGGAACAGCACTGGTGCTGTACTTCCGCAAATTTTGCAAGGTGGTTCTCAGCTCATGAGTTTTGTCTAAGATATGTGCTTGCACGATGGAACTGCATACGAAAAAATTCAAATATTAAGAAAAGTTGCATGTACTGCTCTTGTTGGGGGATTGGGTGTTACTGCAAGCAGAAGTGGAAATTGAACTGAGTGGACTTATGAATGCATGTGAGACTGAACTGGAGCAGAAATGGACTGAATTGTCCACCCCTGGTCTGTTAGGTGTGGTGGTGATTTCTGGACTCTACCAGGGCTTTCGTTTTGGTTTCTGGGATGCCAAATTACGCTGTGGTTGAGCCCCCATTTTGAAGATATAAATCCAGCTCTTAGCCTGGTTGAATTCCATCCTGAAGCAAAATCCACAAGGCCCCATGGGAGGCAGCGAATGGAATGGAATGAGATGGCTCTTCTATTCAAGTTGGCTATGTTTTTAGATGGCAAACCAGATGTGAAAAAGACAATAGAAGCTGAGTGAGCTAGCTTTGCTTAGGAGCCGGAGACGCAGCCCACTGCTGTTCTTAATCAACTCTACAATATTGTAACTGTTATTTAAAGATGCCCCACTGAGAAGGCATGGTTAATAATGCATTCCTCCAGCCCCAGAGGAAGGCAGGGAAGATACACTTAAGTCACCCGCGAGGCAGCATCTTGCTCAAACATCTGCTTATGGCTCTGTTAGCAATCAGTCCTCCAGGCTTCTGCTGGCCTGTCCCTGAGCTCTGGGAGAGCTGTCGTTGGAGCTGCAGGGAATAGATGTAGAGGCCGACCAACCAGCTTGTAAAAATTACGATACAGACAAGAGGGATTGTTGATTTTGGCCACCCAGTTTGCCGGAGGGCAGGCCTGCCGTGGCACAATGCCGTGGTGGAGGAAGGAGCTGCCCAGTTCCTTTGGCATTGGCAGCAAACAAGAAAGCAGTCACAGCGTGTAGGGGGAAATCTCAGCCCAGGGACCAAATCTAGCCCTCCTGAGGGCCACATGTGGCCCTTCAAGCTTCTCCAGAGGGTCTCGCCCCCTCCCCCAGTGGCTTCCCGACATTTCCTGTCCCACCTTCCAAAAGCTTGACAAAATACTTACTGTCCGTAAGAGCCTTAAGCTACAGGATGCTGGTTTTGGGGGGATTGTGGCCCTGCTCTCTGCCTTTGGCCACTGGCCACCACTGGCATGCGGCCCTTTGACACTTAGGCTGAAAGAGCCTGGCCTGGTCGGCATTCCTGCACTAGGAAGAGCTTTCGTTCTCCTTCAGGCACACTCCCCCCGCTCCAAACTGGCACACATGTGCCCAGATGTTCTGGGCTACAAGTCCCATCAGCCACAGCCAGCATTTCTAGTGTTCCGGAATGCTGGGAGTTGTAACCCAACCTTCTGGAACATGCCGAGTTGGGAAATGCTCGCCTGTATGTCCTGATGAGCAATTACCCGAAGCGAGAACGCTTGCTTAGCTTTGTGAAAAGGCTGATCAGGGCTCAGGACAGCCTGAAGGTCAGCGTTGTGTTTAAGGCTTGCCCTGCCCGTTCGTGCAGGACAGGCGCTGCCGCCACTGCCTTCCTCATTCTGAATTTCAAGGCATCAGTCCGAGGGTAAAACAATTCCATCGCATCAGGCATCCATCTCCCAGGAGCTCACCTCCGAAAGGAAGGGCTGTTGCCACGTGACACACTGAAGAGGATGGAACACCTCATACGGGGTCTCATGCGTCAGCATCCCTTCCTTCCCCTTTCCCTCAGCCTGATGCATGTGGTCCCCTCGCCGAGAATAATTGATAGTCCGGAGAAACGACTGGGGTGTAATGTTTAGTACGTCTTCCCGCTCTCACGCTGGTAGCAAATTAGCTTTGCTAGGCTCCGTCATGTGTCCTCAGCAGGCATATGTGTAATTAAAACAAGCACACGTTGGGTTCACAGTAGCATTGAAATCTGCCTGCTGCAAAGGTCCGTATGCTCCTTGGGGATTCCATACTGGAGCAAAGTAATTACGGCACGGCTAAATACTGGTGTGTGTGTGTGTGTGTGTGTGTGTGTGTGTGAGAGAGAGAGAGAGAGAGAGAGAGTCAAGGGATTGGGTAACCTGCAGCAAAGCAAACCCTTCTGTTACCCAGCAGAGCTTTGATTATTACCAGTGCGAGCCAGAGTGCTGCACTGGGGCCCAGGGAGATGCCGGTTCGAGTCCCCGCTCAGCCGTGAAGATCACTGGGTGCCTTTGGGCCACTCAGAGACCTACCTCACAGGGTTCTTGTGAGGATAAGTTTCAGACGAGGAGGGGTTATGTAAGCCACCTTGCGTTCCTTGAAGGAAAAAGGGTGGGATATAAATATAATAAATAAGTACGAATGTCATTGATATCCCTGTGCTGCCCAATAGCCGATGCTGTTTAGTGCACTTGTCCCAGCATTGGTCAACTGGGAGTGTGATACCCTGATTTCAGAATTTAAAGAAGTGGAGTTTGGGGGGAAATCTGACTTTTGGAGAGGTTCCGCTATCGCCATCCTTGTCATCATGAGCTGGTTCCTTCCCTCTTTCCATCAGATCATTAAACTCAAGACAGTCCATTGTGGTGCAATTCTTGTGCTGAAACTTAGTGGCTTGCAAAAGTCTGAGCTGTGAGCAGCCTCCTGGCAAGGCTGGGAGAGGAAAGCATTGCCCTTGTGAAGAGTCAGGTTCAAACCGGAAGCTGCCCTGCGGTGCCTCCCCTTCAGGCAAGCATCCGTCTCCCCCCGCAGGGCAGCCGTTGCTGCTTGAAGGCAAGACAGCCGGCAAAGCTCACTTGTCCCGTCGCCTCTTTGCTGGGTCAAGGACTGGTCTTGCATCAGCCTGTCCTCCCACCCTGGAACCCTTTTGCCCCTTCTAAGGCAGCTCAGTTCTCATTCTCTGCTTGAGAAGCTCCACTGGGTCACCCGGATGCTTCGAAGTCCTCACTCCTCTCCATTCCTCCTCCTCCTCCTCCTGCTCCTCCTCCTCTTCCTCTTCGGGGTCAGAGCAATCTGCCCCAAGAGTTTGTGATGAATGAAGGGCAGGCCCACTCACTGCAATCCTCATCTTATTGCTGGTGTTCTTGGCACTGTATTTGTATCCTGTCTTTTTCCCCCTCGCATGGAGCCCGAGGAGGCTTGCACAGGTGGGTGAGGCTGAGGCAGGGACTGGCCCAAAGGCACCCAGTGAGTGGGGACCTGAGCCCGGCTCTGCTGCGTCCCAGTCCAGCATTCAAGCTGCTACAGATCACCGGCTTTGGCCGTTCGAGGCTCACTTTGTGCCCAGCCTGCCAGACAGGGAAAGGGTATCCTGGGAGGCTTCCTTGCTGGCTCCCTTAATGATTCCATTTGTGGCCACGCATTTCTCCTCTTGCTCAGAATCGGAGACCACGAGCACGGTCCTCCTCCTCTCTGTTTTATCCCCACAACAGCCCTGCGAGGTAGGTGAGGCTGAGAATGGCTGGCTCAGGGATGTCTGGTGAACTTCATGGCCACGTGGCGACTCTCAGTTCAACACTGCTGTGTAAGTTGCCATTTTGGCAAGGGGCAGGAAGAATTGCAGCTGTGTTTACCTTCAGAAAAGCCATACCCTCTGCAGTTCTTTGCATTTTGTCTCATGCCTGTCTACAGAAAGCTCTCGGGCTGGGCTCAGCGGTCCATGGCCTCCAGGCTGCAAGCATTCCCCCTCCCCCCAGCTAGCTTTTGAGCCCCCACTGCCCAAGAATCCCACCCCACCACGTTTGAGAAGGAAACGGGCATGTCCCTGCCACCTCCCCCATGCTGCCAAATTCAGGGGCAAATTCGGCAGTCAAATGCAGTGCAAGGGGGGAGGCGGTCCGAAGGACGTGGGAACTGATCTCTGGATGCTTGGAATTTGCCCACCCCTGCTTGAAAGGGAAGACAGAGAGGGATACCTGAAGGAGTGTCTTCTTCCCTACATGCGCTCACAACCCTTGCGATCCGAGGTGCAGGGCCTTCTCGGCAGTGGTGCCCCAACTGTGGAATACGCTCCCCAGAGAAGTTCATCTGGCACTGACATCATATCCTTTTCAGCATCAGGTGAAACCTTTTGTGTTTTCCTGTCATGTTCATGTTTGATATTAACTGAGGTTTTAGTATTTCAGTGGTTGGGTGCTGTGGTGTTTTATTTTATTCTGTTGCTTTTATTGTAAGCCATCTCAAGACACGAGTGGTGGATGGGGTAGAAAAGCTTTCCATTAATAAACAAACCAATCCAAGGCCCACGCAGAGGAAAAGGGGTCTCTCTCAAGTAACAGGGACGTGCCTGGGACAGCTCAAGCCAGAGCCATCCAGCTGTTTGGGGGCCGCGATGCTCCTCAGCCGCAAGCTACACGGCCAATGGCTAAGGTTTGCGGGGCCCCTCGGAGCACCAAGATCACACCTTGGAAGGCTGGTGCCTGCATCTGGCACCCATGGACCAGATGCTGACGATGCTTGCTCCACCCCCCCTGCCCATCACGACCTGCCAGCATCAGTACTGGATGGCTGAATCACGCACCCTTTTCATGTCCCAAGTGCCCCGATCTGGCATCCCAGTCGGGCATTGTGCACAATGAGATGGTAGGAAGACTTCAGCCTCCCCTTGCTGCTGAGAGGGGCCCTCACTGTAGCCGGGAAAGCCTCTGGAGATATACCCTGAGAAGAGGGGAAGGAAGAGGGGAGCCTGCAAGAGGACAGCTGCCAGATCGGTTTGGGAAGGGCTCCCTCCGAATCCATCCCTCCAAGCTTCCCTTCGTGCTCAGCCTGGTCTTCCCAAGCGAGCCGAACTGAGAGGAAGGCCTGTGGATGCTCACGGTGCAAAGGCAGCACAACCAGCGACCATCTTCTGCGAAGGCCGCAGCACCCCGAGAGCCGCAGCCACATGGGCCTGCTCTCCTGGCATGCCTCTTGCAACCAGCCCTCCTTGGGTCTCAGTCACAGGCACCAGTGAGAAAGGCAAGGAAGCCTGGTTGCAAACACGTTTTCCTAACGAGCGAGCGGTTATGCGAAGCAGAGCAAATCACACTGAAGCATGGAATCTGAGATATGATTTCCTATGAGCCCTAATTGGATTAATCGGATTGTATTAAAGATATATCAACTATGCAATGTTTAGAGGATTACTCGGGCCTGGATCCCTCCCCCCATTTCTTTCTGTATCATCTTCACTAATCCCTTTAATCGGGAACTGTTTAAAACAAACTGCAACCAGGCAAGCAAGACGCAAGCGCAAAGCACCCATCTGCTTCAGGAACATCTTGCTCTTGACAGAGTTCACGTGGACCGAATCCGGCAGCGGCAGAGGGAGAGCTCAGCTTTCTGGACAGCGCCTGAGCCGCATCGAAGCCTCACTCCTGGCAAGCAGCGCACCAGTGCAAAGCGTTGTTGCATGTTGTAGCACAAGCTGTGCCATTTCTGGGGCTTCGAAGACATGGTGCGGTGCTGCTTCACAGTCAGGATCTTGTGGGTGCGAGAGAAGTCGCCCAGGAAATGTTGAGAAACTGCTTTCCTAGATGGCTTTGAGCAACCATTTTCTGGGATGATTTCTGATCTGAGGGACCGCGTCAGGGCAGAGGGTTAGATTAGGGCCGCATTAGGCATGGTGTAAGAAAGTACAGGGTGTCTGCCTGTTGCTTTTCGTTTTTGCTTTAATACGGCTGTCAAGGGCACTGAAGTGAACGGAAGTAGTCAGAGGGCCAGTGGATGCTTACCCTTTCCTCCAGCAAGCTACTTTCTAGGCCAAAATACACTGATAAAAACATGTCCCTATAAAACAGAATCTTATCCAAGACTTATTCCCCCCCCCTCTTTTTCCTGGTAGGACATTTGACCTGTTTATGGGAAAATAAACTGTGCTCATTCCCAAAAGTTGTTTCCATATTTGTTTTCCAATGTTTTGAGATAGGCTCATTGCTTTTTATGCCTTTATGCATTATTGTTTCCTTCCTGTGTGCCATCTGTTGACATTGGTGAAAAGCCAGTATAATTAATAGTCTGATGGATTGATTATATTTTAATACTGCCTAATAGCCAAAGCTCTCTAGGCAGTTTGTGGCTGGGTAGCCTTCTTCATCAAGTGTTTAGGCACTCCGGTAATCAAACCCTCATCCGGGGCCCGAGATTCCAGGGGCCCAGAGGAATGCAGCAGGGCCCAGTGCTGTGGTCCAGTGATGCAGCAGTTCCCCACTGCACTGGTTCCCAGCTGTGTTGCAGTGTGGTCCCCTGAAGCACAGGCTGTGTGGGCTATTGGTGAACAAAATGTTGGGAAAGGCCACAACCTACGAATGTTTCCTCCTTGCCCACGAGCGAAGGTATGGTAGGAAGGGATGTGCTCCTGGGGCAGGAAGGAGACCAAGGTTCGGTGCCAAAGGGTGTCACGGGCCATGAAACTCGAGACATGGAAAGCAGGTCCCAGGCAGAGTACCCAGCTCTGGGATCTGTGGCCGTTTCTTGCAGGGGAAGGCCAGGAATGGCCGCCAGTCCTGCCAGCTATAGGGTACCTCTGACATCAGAGGCAGTTCACGAATGGGCACTCGTTGCTGGGGAGCATGGGCATGAGAGTGCTGTTGCATCTCTCCTTGTAAGTTTCCTGTGTGCATTTGGTTGGCCGCTGTATGAACAGAAGGTCGGACTCAGCATGGCTCTTGTTCTGTTCTCCTTTTTACCATTAAACTTGAACTGAGGGGCTTTGATGTAAGTCAGCCCAAGGTAGGAAAGGCTGTTGCGTGGGTTTTTTTTAGTGTGTGTTATTGTAACTCAGCACGCGCGCACACCCTATGAGTAATCTTCTAAAGCCTGCCAAAAGATCCAGTGTTAATTGCTTGTGCTAGAATGTATTTGCTGTTGGAAATGTCACACCATAAATTATATTTCATTTCTCCGTCTGACAAGTAATATACCAAAAGAAAATTGCGTCCCATTTCCTCCCTTCTCCCACTGCTTTGACGTTAAATTTATTTGCGGCATCCCTGAATTGATGGCCATGGTAGTGGGTTCTATGTACCTTCTCATCTTTTCTTTACTTTTTTTAATTTTGAAAGTAGATCAATGTGAAGATAGCTAATACGTTATTAATTACTAAACAAACTAAAGAGCCTCAGCATGCCTGGGGCAAACAACAGGAGTTGCAATTTAGCAGAATTTCATTGCAATTAAAATTGTGCCAAGACTGTCTTTTTAAGAAATGGCAGCAAAGCTGTCCCTGCTTGACGGTCTTGCTGCCGCAAGTTGGGGCAGGTGGGACCAGGTAGCTGTGAGATACTTAAGTAAAATGACTGAAGAGCCCAGGTTGGCATTAAGTTGACACAAGGACCCTTGCTTTTTTGGATAGCATCCCAGAGTGCTTCTGCGACAATCACTTCTCGCCTGCTTTTGCTGTGCTCCGTCTTCCTGCCTCCAGTGGCCTCAGGACACAGCCGCCATCGGTGTGGTTGTTCTGCACCGTCAGATCATCTCCGACTGACGGTAGCATGAAAACCCTCCCAAATCCCCTGTCCGTGACAGTGCCTCTGAATTCGTGGCTTCCTCTGCGGAGTCCATCCATCTCGTATTTGGTCCCCCTTTTCTTCTTCTGCCTTTGACTTTTCTTAGCATGATGGTCTTCTCCAGAGAGTCCTGGTTTCTCTTGACGTGCCCAAAGTACGACAGCTGCAGTGTTGTCGTTTCTGCTTCTAGGGAAAGCTTTGGCTTGATTTGTTCAAAGTCGCACTGGTTGGTCTTCCTGACACTCCATGGCGTCTGCCCAGCTCTCCTCCAGCACCATGCTTCAAACACATCCTTTTTCGTTTGTCAGCTTCGTTACTGTCCAGCTTTCACGCCCGTCCAAAGTGGCCAGTGATACAATAGCATGGACGATCTGTGCATTGGTCTCCAGTGAAACAACATGGTCGTGGCCACAACTCCCGGTTAAGGTCACATATCCATTTAACACCCAATTGTGTTTCTAAAGCTGAAACAGTTTCTAAAGCTGGTTACCTGAAGGAGCACTTGTGCCCATATATGACTGCCCGCTCCTTGAGATCAGCAGGAGAGGCCCTTCTCCGGGAACCCTCCGTTAAGGATATTAGGAGGGTAAGTACCCGGAGGAGGGCCTTCTCTGTGGTGGCGCCCAATCTGTCGTTATTTGCTTTTCAGCACCAGGCGAAGACCTTTTTATTCAAATGTTATTTTAACTGCTAATGTTATTTATTTATTTTATGCTTTAGCCAGGGCGACTTAAATTTATATTATATTGTTTTATATTGTGATTATATATTTATGGTTGTAAGCCGCCCCGAGGCTTCGGCGAATGGGGCAGCATAGAAGTTCCCTAAATAAATAAATAAATAAATAAATAATAAAGCTGAGGGTGAAGTCCAATTGGCAGCACCCGCGATGCTGATAAGTCCCAGCCGTTGGGGCTCCATCTCCCCACATCTCTCATTCTGCATTTTTGCTAGACAGACCCTTTCAGCTGCCTGATGAAGGTGCTTCAGAGGGGGGAAGAAGGAGGCAGGAATGCCAGCTCATCTTGGCTTTTACCTCCTTTCTGAATTTGATTTCTGGATCTTGAGAGGCAGGTGAGATCAAAGAGCCCAGAGCACTGATCCTCCGCTCCAAGGCCACAGCTCTGTCCCTGCTCAGACCTGGGAATCTGAATGGCCCCATCCGCTTCTCCCGGATACTGTCCAGGGACCATAGGATCACTTTTCAGCCTTGGCATACCAAATTCCTTCCAAGGCGCTCAAGGAGATTCACATTCAATGATGATGCTTCAATCACAGAGATATTTCAGAATGAAGACGGAAGCAGAGAGGAATATATTCCTCAGGCCTGATCCCTGAAGGACCAGCCATAAACGAATGCTGGATCCGCCAAGAAAACTTCAGCATCATAGTCTACTGACTCTGAGGACTGAGGACCGGAATGCAGGTGGAAGGGACTTAATTTTGGCTGAAGCCAGGAACATGCGAGGCCTGCGTGGTGCAAGACCCTCAGGCCACCCAGGCCAAAACTGGCTGGCAGCACCTCCAGGGTTTTCGGGCAGGTGTTTTTCCAGGCAACAAACCTCAGGCCTTTTGCGGAAAACGCATGTGTTGTACCCTTGACCTATGACTTTTTTTTATGTTCTACCTGACTCTTTTCCCATGTGAACAGATGATTCTTTTCTTTAGAACAGGGCGCATATGGAGAGCATTAACAAGACTCTGCTGGGCCAGACCCTCTCGCCTAGAAAGGCAGCAAGATTATATTAAAGCGGAGCTGAACTTCCTTGAGTTCCCTATTTTTCATGAGCTTCCTCCCCGGGGAAGGGCCTTTTCCATGGCTGTGCCCCAGCTCTGGAATTTGCTTCCCAGAGAGGTGTGCTATATTCTTTTTGGTGCCAGGCCAAACCCTTTTTATTTTCCCAGTATTTTAAGAGTTGATAGTTTGTTGTAATTGGAATTTTGCTTTATATTTTTATATTGTATTTTAATTTGCTGTTACTGGTTTGTGAGCCATCCTGAGACACATTTTGGGTAAAGACAGGGTAGAAATGTTTTCAATGTATTTAAAAAATACTTCTCAGCACGGAGGGTTCCTTTGCTAGCATTGTAGGCTTTTGCATCACTGACAGTTGTGTGTACATGTATACACACATACACACATGGCCATTCCAAACTTTTTCTCATGGGTAAGAGTAGCAATTAAAGAAATGTCTCCTTATATATTCTTCTACCTCGTTATATGCTGCAGAAAACGGCTGTCTCTGTTTGTTTTTCTTTTCCTCCTTCATAGCTTTTCTCTCTTTTGGAATTTTGCATTCTGTCTTTTAGATAGGCAGCCTCAGAGCTCGGACCGTGTAATTTGAAAGACAGCTTTGTGCAACATTGTAGGTGCTTTACTAAAACAACCAGGCAAACAATAAACACCAACTTTGTCCGTTTGCCATGAATTGTCCTGCTGAACGTAACAATAGTCACCTTACACTGTTACATTGTTCTAGCAATTGCAGCAAGGAACAACAGTGGAAAGTATTGTTTTATCCGGATGCCACAACGCTAGTGATGTTGTATCTATTTTTAAGTGTGGGTAACAAGGCAAGGGGTTCTCCAGCTGTTCAGAGCTTGCTTGGTGCAAGAGTTTTTCATAAACCCGCTTAAGACCAGTAGCACTGAAAACAGGCGGTTCTCTTCCATTGCCAAGAACAGGCATAATCCACGGGGATTTCAGGAAGTGATGGTTTCTGGTAGAGTCCATATTTCCTGCAAGATCCTAATTTCTCCAGGTATGGCTGCAGAAAACTGCTACCCAAAGGCCTAAAGAGTTAAGCAACTCAGGTTTGGAGAACCTGTGGCCCTCCAGATGAGGTTGAACTACATCCCCCATCAGCTTCAACCTGCATGAACCCTGGGCTAGGATGATGGGAGAACTACTCCAGCCACAGCCAGGGAGCTACAAGGCTTCCTTCTGCTTTTGCTGGTGATGCTGAAGTCGATGGGCCAGACGAGGCAGTGGAGTTGCAGCTAAGGCCGAGGGGCAATTCTGACTGCCTGGCTTTCCGCTCCAGCATCCTGGGTATCCCAGACAGCTGTGCACCCCTTCCCTGGCCCTGCTCCCTTTCACACAACCGAAGATCATTTGTGGTTTGCCAGAGTTTGTAGAGGTCTTTCCCCATTGTACAAGTTTGCAGTGCCTCTCCTAAGGCTTAAGTAGCTGGCTAAATTCCACTGGTGTTTGGTCCTGCTGTTTCCCTTCATTCCCACCCCCCACTGGGAATGGGGGTTCATCTCCCAGGAGCTTCTCTGAATTGGAATTCAGCCCTTAGGCTGGAGGAGGTTCTACCGCATCCCAGTAGGAGTGTCTAAGTGTCTTAAGTACCACTTGCCTTTGGATATGGCACCCCCTGCAAACTGGTAACGATTCGAATCTAGGAGTGCCAAAAAAGAGTGGGGGAAAGTCTCTGATCGATCGCCCAGGCTATTAATACTCCTGAAATAGAGCAAAACAAGAGATGGAATCAATAAAGATTATTCCCTGGCTCTAATTTGAGCCGTTTGCCTTGATAAATCCCTTCTTTTCTGTTTGTTACATCTATGGGGTTTGTTATATTACATCAACATTGTTGCTTTCTCGGTTGATTTGCTTTGGCTGCAGCGCTTCAGAGGCCCTGGTTAACTGCCTGCGGTTACTCGTGCTTTGCAGGATTAGAACCTAAAATGGATTATGGGAGATCAAAGAGGAGGAAAGCACATTTGACTCGGGCCGCCTGAACTTCCATCCAGGCAAGGTTGTCCCCGTTCGTTCATTCTTCAGGGAAGGAATAGAAAATCTTGCAGAGATTGAGGAAGGGAAACCTGAGGGAGCCGGTGTGGTGTAGTGGTTGGAGCATGGGACTCAGACAACCAAGGTTCAAGTCCCCACTCAGCCAGGGAACCAAATGGGTGACTTTGGGCCAGTCACAGACTCTCATCACCCTACCCTACAGGGTTGTTGTTGTGGGGATAAGACTGAGAGCAGAGGAGGAGACGGGAGTGAGCCGCTTTGAGTTCATTGTAAGCAAAAGGCGGAATATGAGTCTAATCAATCAATCAATCAATCAATCAGTGTGATGCTGTGGCCAGGGCCACGGAAAAAGGCCCCTAAGTTCCATGGTCACTGCACCCACCTTGCACACAGAATTGCACAGTTCATGCCCTCACACCTCTGCCTGGAGCCAGTGGCAAAGGCCGGTGTGGTCTCCTGGTACCTGGCAGGCTGTACAGGTGAGATCCCACCAGACTTCCTGCCCTCTGCATCACTGTTGCAGTCAGCTTGCTCACCTGCCCCATGCTGTAGCTGGGAGGGTGGTGGTGAAGAGGTGGGGTGGCCCCACAGACACGCTTTCCAGCTCTCCGTCTGGACCCTGCGAAACTTGGAGCCATCGCAGCCTGCGGGCCGTTTTCACTGGAAGGGCAGTGCAAACATTTTGGAATCAAAAGCAGGCAGGCGGGCAGGCAGAGGTTAGTTTTGGTGCCATTGCTCTTCAGAAGTGGATGATAAAATAATATTAGTCTAATATTTTAGAGTGCCTTTGTACTTTTATTTGTGGTTTCGTTTTGTAGTTGCTTGGTGTTGATCCCTGAATGCTATATTGTGGTATTTTTATATTTTCCATTTTTGTTCTGGTTTAAGAGTGAAATAAATAATATGAACTTGCAGTATAAAGGGATATTAAGGCCCTAGTTCTTAGATACACACGCAGAGAGAGCGAAAGAGAGAGGAGGGAAGTGTGGATATTTGTCCTCTATTTGAAGGATTGCCCTGCCCAGTTCTGGTTTAAAGATCAATAGCAATAAGATGTGTTGCCCAAAAGCGATTAGTAGACTGAACTGGAAAACTGAACTAGTCACCTGGCCACTATCCTCTGTAAAGTAGGACACCCGGCCATCCTACCATAACTAGTTGTAGCCCATTTTCTTTTTTTTTCCCTTGAAGTGTTAGCAGCAACTGTTACGACAGCCAGCCTTCCAATTTGAGTGCTTCACACTGTTCCAGACATGTATTGTACCTTCACTGTTCCCTGAATGCTTATGGCTTCTTTAGGGGATGCCATGACCCACCAACTTTGCTGTCACTTTTTAGACAGCGCATTTAGACAGCACATTTTTAGAGCAAGGAACTTGCAGTATCTTTGCAGAAAAACGAAAGAGGTGCTTTTTTGACTTGTGTGATTGCGCTCTTTTGCTCTGCTGCAGCGCCACCTAGAGGTTCAGTAGCAGAAAACCAGGGGAGGAAACGCTTCTTGCAACTCTTGACTTCTGCAGGGAACTTGAAAGTAGATGCACAGCCTCATGTCATCCCAGAGCGCCATTGGGGGTGGAATTTGCCATCACAGCAAGATGGTGGAGGATATTCAGAGAAGGAAAATGTGCCAAAGGAAAAGAAAAAAGTTTGAGAAAGGGAGTCACAACTCTGCGTAAAGTATCAGAAGGGTATTCTGTGAAAGGAATCAGCATGCCTGACTCTGTGCGCGCAGTTGGGTCATTTAGACGATGCTCCCGGTGAAGATGAGATGCTCACAGCTAAATTGGTCCTCCAGAGCTAGCACTACAACCAAAAGACAAATACACAGATGATCTGCATCAAACTGTTTAGTATTCATTGTGACAGTGTTGATTGTGATGAACTAATTAGCTGCTAAGTAGTGTGATAGGTATTTTTAATGGGAAATTCATTCTAATTCTACATTAATGAATGTACTGTTACTTTTAAGTACTATTTGTTTATGCATACAAGTCGATGGGGGAGAGGGAAAACACGGCAGGCTCTTGTATGCTCCACCAAAGCAAGGAAATAATTGTGATTTGTCTCCAAGGAACGATAGCATCTTCATAATTAGAAATGTCAAAAAAGCAAGTTATCTATTAAGGTTATTGGTCTGGCAAGAGAGTTATCATAGTAAATTAGATTCAGTATCTCTGTTTCTCACTGGTATGCATCACATGCCGGTGTCCTGGTTAGGCATTGATTTGTAAAACACCAAAATGATTTCAGTAATTGCTTGTGATTGTAGAATTCTAAACGAAGAAAACTGGGCGGAGGTTGTTTTTTTTAAGTGTGTGTTTGCTGATCCTTTCCCCAACGCTTCCTGATTTTGCATTCAGTGCAGTTTATATACAGCCAGACTATATCTAGGATGGTGTCATATGGAAAAACGCAGAGGACCAGTGTGCTGATCACCAGAACGTACAAGGCTGCCTTGCAGAGAGTCAGCTCTTGCCCCTCTGGGTTAGTTTTGTCCGCACAGTCCTGGCAGCAATATTTGGACTGTGGTCTTTCACAACCCAACTCTGGAGATGCCACGAGTCGAACTGGGGCCTCCAGCACAAGGCATGTGCTTGACCGCTACACTGCAGGCCCTCCTCTAAATATATTTGCGAGTCGCGAAGAATCAGTTGAGGAGATGAGCTCTGACTTTCTCAGTGTCCTCCAGTCCCTACAGATAAAAACAGCAGGGGCCCATCAATGTTGGATCGCCACCGCAGATCTTTGCTTGATCCAGGTAGCTCTGGCCCACCTGCTGCCATGGTGTAGCGGAACCAGGGCTCACAGGGATGCAACGTCAGCACGTTCTTCTGAGCAGAGGTGCTGGCATCCTATGTTTTGCCACTCCCCTCAGAATGCCTCTGAGCTTCTCTGCAGCCCTCGCCAAGGCTGCAGAGAAATGATTTCTTAGCCCCTGTGACACTGTAGTGTTCCCTCTTGTGAAGCACAATATTTTGGGGTGGTGTAATCTTCTAATAGCAAGCTGTTAAGACCTACTCACAGTACAAAAGACATGCTCTTGGTAGAGATGAAAATGCAGGGGCCTTCATTCCTGGCCTTTCTTTGGGTACCTGGCTGTGCTGAGTGGCTGCACAGCAACAGGTGTGATGGCGCTGCTGAATCGGAGCGTGTTATGGGGGAAACGGGCAGTTGCTGTTGGGTGAGAAGCATGCACAGCTGGAAGAGCTGCTGGAAGGCCTTTGGTTGCTCTCTTGGTGGTGGTGACCTGCTGCACCGCTTCAGTCAGAGGAGTGCCGGAGCTGTCCATGGTCCTTAACCCTCCCCCATTCCCCAAAATAGGCTTGGTCCCATGGATAGCACCCCCAGACTCCGGCTACCACCCAGAGCTGATGCACTGCCCCACGGATGTTGCAGCTTTGCCTCGTAACCCCTGCTTCTTTCCTGTTGTGCTGCCGTGTTGGTTCCCTTCGAGCATCTTGGTTGCACTTGTAACTTTTGCAGCTTTGTGCAGCTGTGCAGACCCTAGCAATTTGCATGAATTAGCAAAAAGTTTTGACAGATAAATGTGTTAGGGTTTAGGGGAAAGGGGGGGCAGTGAAAAGGGGGTGGGGCAGGAAAGCAGTTTGGCCATGTGGATAGGCCACTGGGCCCAGAAGATTCTCACCTCTGTCCTCTTGAACCCTTTCAAGTTTCTCTGATTGGTATGCGTTTGCTGGAAATTACACTGAATGCCTGGGCTTTTAAAGCATGGCTGAATCCCCCAGGGTTTTAGGCCCATTGAAATCACTGGGGCTTAAATTAGGCATGACTGATTAGCTGTGGGGATCCTTTAGGCAGGACTGAGTCTAGCTGCAGCTCTTGGTCTCATCCAGAAATCTGGAGACAGTTTGATTTTAAAGTAAGATTCAAACAGGATTAGAAATTTGGAAGAAGGGAAGGGAAGGGATAAATAATGCAACCAGTGTTGAATTTGCACAAGATACCATCAGCAAATCCACTAAGAGCAAAACATCGGCTAGTTTGAAAAGATTCTGCCCAAGAGGCGAACATTATGACTGAAAGTGAGTGGGTGGGTGGATGTGATAAATTGTAGGCCAGCTTCTGCATTTCTTACTTAAGCCAAGTAGCTCTTTGTCGCCTGTGTTGTACTGTTCAAATCAATTATGCTAATCACGCGAAAGAGTGCCATTACAAATAACAAAAGGTTGCACAATCCAGCCCTTGTCTGCGGTTCCACTAATGTAGTGATAATGATTTGTGGTGGGGGCTTTCTTTTTTTAAGCGTCATTTATCGATGCAGTCTAAATAAATAGCCTGCGGATCTGCAAAGGAATGGCATTTTACTCTGCCCACAAGCCATTTCTCTTACAATCGCTCGTGCTCAGAGTCCAGCCGCGTAGCATGCAGGGCAGGAGAAATACAGGGGGCTGCCGTGGAACCCGGGCGCGGAGGTCCAAGCCCTGGGACTTTTTGGCTAGCTGGGGCAGCGGGCACCCTCTGCGCCTTTCCCTGTTCTCTTGGAGATGAGCTGCAGTCTTCCCAGGACCCAAGGGGAAGCGCGGGGGGGGGGGGATTTTTGTGCAGCCTTTTTGTGAGCTCTTCCTGTTGTAATACAAAAGATTTGTGTGTGGGAGCGGGAGGCCGTTAAGACCCTTTTGCTCTGCAAGGAGCTGCTGCTAGTGGAAAGGCATCTCTAAATGGTTAGCGTGTTGGACTGGGATTCCGCATTGGACTGGGGAGGTCTGAGGTAGACTGGGCTTTCCTGCTAATTGTGAACAACTGAGTCTTGTTTCTTGGCTCTTACAATATGCATGAAGATTTCTGTGACTTCACAGCACCTTGGCCAGTGGCCTGGAAGCATATGAGCTCCTGGCTAAAGTCCAGATTTTAATGTGCTGTGAAATACATGTCTAATCCTTGGAGTGCTGGACTCAGGAGATGCGGGTTCTAGTCCTGATTCAGCCTTGAAGTTTGCTGGTTACTGACTCTCGGTCTAATCAACCACACAGGGTTGTTGTGGGGATAAAATGGAGAGGACAAGGACCACCTGGGCCATTTGGGGTCCTAGCAAGGGGAAAAGGTGAGCTATCAATGCCATCATGAAAAAGAAAGGCATTTTTTCTTCTCTTTTGAGCAGCCTCTGCAGTTTTGGGGTTTGTTTGCTTGTTTGTTTTGTTTTAATTTGGAAATATTAAGTCCTTTCATTCTTGTTCTGATTGGTCTTACCCTTGGGAACTGATTGCTGAAGAAGATAAATCAAAGCAATTGAGACTGAAAATAGAGATGAATTATTCCCACTCTAATTTATCTCTGTGTTTTTGAAAGATGAGTCATTAGCAAAAAGTCAACTGGTAATTTCCATACTTCGCCCTGTCCCTTCAGAGTATGATTGCTACGTTGGTTCTTTTTCTTTCTTTTTTTTTTTTGAGGGGGAGGGAGAGGGGGTTGTAATAAAATAATGATCACTTCTGTTGGTTGCTTAATGTCCATGCAAAAGTTCAGCTCTCGGACTGATTTGGCAGTGGTGGCCCTGGAGTGTGGACCAGCCGTTGAAATTCAAGGTTAAACCAGAAAAGGCACGGGGAGGAGATGCGTGTATTCGCAGAGAGAACCCTGGTAGGCTTTTCTTCTGTGTCAGGAAAAGACAAAACTGCAATTACTTCATGGATCACCTTAAATTGTTTCTCCATTGGGACTGCTGACAGCAGAAACATCTTCACAAGAGGAGAAGAATTAGCCTAAATCCGTATTCTATGTATATCAGCAAAACTCTCGGGATTTCCATGCAAAGGAAGCAGTGATTTTTCAACAGCAGAGAGAATGACTAATTTGTGGCAGAGAAGTAGCAATTTCCTAAATCTTTCTTCCCTAAGCCTATTTTTAGCCGCTTCCCGCCATTCGTGTGTCCTACAAGCTCCTCAGACAAGTTGCAACCAAAATCTTTCTTCCCTCTTGCCTTAGGACACTGGAAGGCAAGTTGTGGGCCTTCGGATGTTCCTAGCCTTCGTCTCCCATCTGCCTTGTCCAGCAAGAGGGATGGCGAAGAATCATGGGTCTTGTAGGCCAAAACTTATGGACGGGCCCCATTTAGAGTCAGGAATGAGCAAAAGTTTGGTCTGCCACTCTCTGGGTGATTTGCCATGGATTGTCAAGGATTTCTTGGCTCTGTCTAGCAGCAGTAGCATGCTATCTTCTGCTCAGCCCCATCACACTCCTGAAATGAAGCTTAGATGGGTCCTATCCAGTAAGTTCTTTTTCATTTTGATACAAAAACAAATTCCTGAGCTTGTGATTCTTAAACTCTGACCATATGGCTTTTGCATCTGGCTCGGGTTGGAAATCTAGGAAGAAAAGTAGATTTCCAAGGTTGAGAAGCATAATTAGTCAGGAAGCAATTGAGAACCATGCCATCTTGGGCACAGGTGGGGACAGAGGAGAACAAGGGGGAGAGAGGAGTGACACAGCACGATAGTGTCAGACTGAAAAACTGGACCAGCTATGTAAAGCCAGGGATTCTCGCCATCTGGGAGAAGGCGAGGAGGAGGGGGCTGTTGCAGATTGGCATCAGCTCTTCATGTGGGCTGAAGCTGTCCTCAGGAAAAACACCCTGTATCACAGCAAAGCTTGTGACTCCAGTAAAGAACTATATTTTATAAGCTTTCCCTTTTGATATGCTGGAAAGCAGAAAGTGTGGAGAAACATGCTCACTGTGGTCCCATCGAAGATGCGTGAGAAGATTCTCCCGGTCACTTTCTATACAATGGTGGTGGGCAGCTTGTGGTCCTCCCAACTGTCGGGCCCAATAATCCCCATCCTCCCTGATCACCAGGCCCAGGGTGGAGGCGCATGGGAGTCGTAGGCCAGAACAAGTGCAGGGCCACAAGTGGGCTGGAGACCAAGGCACCATCTTGTCCTCTGCCTCCGGAAGGAGTCAGGGCTGTTGTGGACCAGTCACCCTGGCTCCTTCCACTCAACATTGGGCCACTGACACGGAGTGCTCCAGGATTTGGGGGTGACAAAGGCAGGTGAACGGCTGCCTTTCAGGCCAACCAGGTGGGCAGAGACCTGTCCTCCCCTGCGAGGAAGGCAGGACGCGCTCCAACAGAGCAAAGCTTAGGGAACCCAGGTTCCATTTGGATGCCAGGAAGCATTTCCTGACACTCAGGACCCCGAGGGCGTGGACTGGGCTTCCATGGGAGGCGGTTGAGGCCCCATCGGTGCGGGTGTTCAAGGACAGGCTGGACGTGCACATGGGCCTGTTGTGAGCAGGGCCGGCTGGAGCTGGGGGTCAGACTAGATGGCCCAGGAGGCCCCTTCTGACTCGCTCTGTTTCTGTGTTTCAATCCCATGTGAGCTTTCCAGCTAAGGAGCAGAACAGCCTCTCTGTGGAAGGTCTGCATCATTCCTGGCCTCAATGACTTACATTTGGGACAAGAAGGACTGGGCGAGAGGACCGAGCCCGGGGTCCTAGCCGTGCCAAAGCACCCCCGAGCTGCCCTGACTGTGTTTTGTTTCCACACAGGCAAAGCCAGCAACAACGTGCACTGGGATGAGGACTCCGTCGAGTACATGCCGGCCAACCCGGTCAGGATCGCCTATGTCTTGGTGGTTCATGGCAGAGCTTCCCGGCAGCTGACCCGCATGTTCAAGGCGATTTACCATAAAGACCACTTCTATTACATTCATGTGGACAAGGTAATACATCGCCGGTGAAAACGTCGCCTGCCCCGCCATCGGCCGTCCTTGCGTGCTTGGCGCAGTGCGCTTTGTCAGTCTGGTGCGGGGTGGGCGTTTCCTCCCGGGCTTCCCTTCCAGCCCTCTGGAGTTCTTCAGAGGGCCGTACCGCCTTTCCCTGTTCCTATGTCCTTCCCACCAGCCACCGTGCCTTGGCCAGTTCCCTGGCTTTTGTGCAACTTTCCCCCATCCTGAAAGGCTGAAATCCCATCCCGAGACTTAGTGTATTTATCTGATTCCTTCCCTGCCCCAGTAGCCACACGGCTCCCTGTTGCAAACACGAGGAAGGTTAAGCTGCAGCCAGCTGGCATTTTGGCCCACTCCTTTTTTGCCTTTGGCCCCTCCCATCCCTGCAAGCCCCCAAGGCCTTCTCTGAAATGGCATTTGACCCTTAGACTGACGGGAGTGTCCCCGCCCCCCCCCCCCACCGTAGCCGTTCCCCTGCCCGTCGTGCATCGCAAGGTTCCTGTTCAGCCCCATATATGGTTGCAGTCGGCAGCATCCCCTGCGCTGGACTGTCTTCAGCCACCCTTTTATCTCGCTCAAGCATCCGCCTTTTGCATCTTGTGTGCTTTAACCCAGAAGCCAGAATAAGGTCCGAGATGGACTTGAAATGGCATTGGCTGTCCCTAGGCAAGGCAGAAGTGCATGAAACCGAAGGGCACTTCTGAATGCTTTCGAATTAACTTGCTGTGAACACACAGATAGGCTCTTCACAAAAGCTTGGAGGAATGCGGTAGGAAGGCCTTGATCCTGCGTACCCTTACCTGGGAGTAAAGCCACTGAGCAGATCTGTATCCAACTGCACTTGATGTTCTGTTTTCACTAGTTTTGTCTCTCTGTAGTTCTATTTAAATTCCACTGGGGAGAGAAAACTTTTGAATATGAAAAGGCTGTGGGTTGATTTTGGTGCTAAATTCCTGCCTTCCCCCCACATTTTTTAAATAAATCCCAGCAAAACATTAAAAAACAAAACCACTCCAGAAGGGGCTCTTCAGTCACATAAATGTTGAGCCAGCATGGCATACCATATCGGCTAGGACTTGGGAGACCCGGGTTCAAGTCCACACTCTGGACATGAAGGCGGCTTTGGGTGACTTAGTCTAAGCTGTCTCACAGGGCTGCTCTGAGGATAGAATAGAGAGGAGGAGAAGGATGTAAGTCCTCTCTGGTTCTTCACAAAAGAACAAAGATAGGAAATAAACTAAATAAATAAATGCTCAGTCAATAAAGCCATTCCATAACAAAAATTTGTTCTAAAAAATCCAGAAGTACAGTTTTTAATAATGGCAGTGGTAGCTTGGGAGGCCAGCGAGTTGTGGAAAAGCACCGAAAGGCTGACCCTGAAAAGTCGTTATAGGCATAACATCCCATCATCTCAGTGTCTACGAGGGAGGAGTCAACAACGGGGGAAGAGAGAGAAAGAGAGGGAGGGATGTTTCCCTGGCTAGCACAAACAGGATCCACATGCCACGGCCTTCTCAGTGGTGACTCCTCTGTACCTCTCTGCTTGGTGAGCAACTGCTGAATTGCCTTGCCAGGTTAGACAGTAAGAGTTGTGTAGCACCCGAACTCTTTGTGTCTCTCTTCCTCCGGGACCACCCATCCTCCCTGTTAATGCAGGCAGCCCTCTGCAGTGGAAGAACAAGAAATGCTTGGAAGCCGCATGGGCTTCTGTTTTTTGGAAGCCCAAACTGTCATTTGTCTAGTTCCTCTGAGGCCTGGTCAGCTGATTAGCTGGGAGGTGGCAGATCGAACGGGAAGCTTTCCAGATCGCAGGCACAGGCTGCTGTGTTGAATGTTGCGTTCCCCATCTTGCGATTTCCTCTGCTCAGTTCTGGGTGCCAGTTTCTAAGATGGACAGCAACACATTTTAAGAGTTCAGAGGAGGGAAAGGAAGATGTCCAGGGGCACGGAAAAGGCTGAAGGCAAGTTGAAGCCGGGACGTGGTAGCCCCAGAGGTGGGTGAGAAATGCAGGTCCCCTGATTTGCAGGCTGGGCTGTCTGCCACTGTAGGCCTTCAAGCAGAGGCTGGATAGACAAGTGGACAAAGTGGCCCCCATCTCTAGGGTTCAAACTCACTGCAAGCAGAAATCTAGCACAGCCAAGAGCAAGCTTGCTGAGATGCTGTCTTTCTACTTTCAGGGCTTAAAAAACTTGCCCAGAGTAATCCCATGAAGCTGATTAGTGGGTGAATCAGGATGAAGGAAGCACACGGCACATACTGAAGCTGCGTCATTCACTTGCATAAGATGCAGCGATGGGTACCATATTGGGTGGCTTTGAAGGGAGATTGGACACATTCGATGGCAATTAGTCCTAACGGCTACCTGTGGCCTCCAGCCTTTGAGGCAGTGGAGCTGCATGCACCACTTGCCGGAGAACACAAGCTGGAGGACACTCTTGCACCATGCCTTACTTGTGGGTTTCCCAGGCGCAGCTGGTTGACCGCTGTGCAAATGGGATGGTGGACTAGATGGACTTGTGGTCCATCCAGACCCAGCATGGCTGCCCTTATGCTCTTCTTATGCTCTGCCACGTGGAGTGCCAAATCCTTCCCAGGAACCGTTCACGCCCTCCTCCTTGGCAGCTCTGTGTGCCCTTCAGGAGCTGTGACGGAGCAGTTATGCGCAGGCCCGTGCCACAGGTCTTCTCATCAAACCTTTCCCTCCTTTCCCTCCCCTCCCCCATGAAGCGATCCAACTACCTGCACCGGCAAGTGCTCCAGTTCGCTAGCCAGTATCCAAATGTGAGAGTCACTTCTTGGCGCATGGCAACCATCTGGGGAGGAGCAAGTCTTCTGTCCACCTACCTGCAGACTATGCAGGACCTGATGGAGATGAAGGACTGGCAGTGGGACTTCTTCATTAACCTCAGTGCTGCGGACTATCCCATCAGGTATGGTGACCTGCCTCTTTTGAACTGCTGACCATGTCCTTCACAAGGGTCAAGAACGTGATGTCAGAGGGGCCTCTCCAGGATCTGATGGAGGGCCCACCAAGGCCATGTTCTGTTTCCAGCAGTGGCTGGTCCAGTGTGCCCATGACCATCACAAGCAAGGGAGTCAAGGGCTCACCTGCCCTGTGCATGCTGAAGGTTTCATGCTCAGCTGCCAGCTGCTTGGATCCAAGGAGCTGGTGGTGGGAAAGCTCCAAGATACTGGAGCAGCCCTGGCAGTTGGGGTGGGAATGCCAGAGCGCGTGTCGTGCTGGTGGTGGTGGTGATGGGCATGGTGGGCAAGCCATCTGAGCTGGTGCAGGCTGCTTCCCATGGAAGCTGCCTTAGTCAGCCAGGGAAAGGGTGCTGGACCGGGGAGGGAGGGGACCACGTGCAGCTCCGTGCCACAGCATGTGTCTTGCAGGCAAGAGGTCCTCCGCTGGGTCCCAGCAGTTCCAGGCAGAGGGCCCCTGCCACAGAGCTGAGAGAGGCAGTCACTGTCGAGGGCGGCCGTCCTGCATGTGAGCAGGTTCAGGGTCGCTCTGTGTGACCTCAGCCCAGACGAAGTGAGGAAGAAGTGGGTGCTGCTAGGGAAGACCTCCTCCAAGGCTCTGAAAAGCCACTGCCCATCAGAGGAGGAAGACCAGGGCTGAATGGATGGTCCCACCCCCTCCCCCCATGTTTGGGAGGGATGCCAAGTAAGGGCCAGAACAGACGTGACTTGAGCTCTGTGTCCAGCAGAGAATGGTTTTTCTTCTCTTCTCATGTTGGCTCCTGATCAGGAGAATCTGATCGGTCTGCTCAGGGCCCTGGCATGAGAGATGAGGGAGCGTTCAAGATCGGGACTGAGTCCCCTGAGAGCCAGTGTGGTGCAGCGGTTGCAGTGTTGGGCTGGGGACTTGGGAGACCTGAGTTCTAGTGGAGTTCAGTTTGGATGCCAGGAAGCACTTCCTGACAGTTAGGACCCCGAGGGTGTGGAATGGGCTTCCACGGGAGGAGGTTGAGGCCCCATCAGTGAGAGTGTTCAAAGATAGGCTGGACATGCACATGGTGGGCATGTCATGTGCGGAGCTGGCTGGAGCCAGGGGTCAGACTAGATGGCCCAGGAGCTCCCTTTTGACTCACTCTGTTTCTATGTTTCTAGTCCTCATGAAGCTGTGAAGTTCACTGGGTGGCTTTGGGCCAGCCACTCAGTCTCAGACTATCCGGGTTGTTGTTTTGAGAAGATTGGGTGGAGGAGGACCATAAAAGCTGCTTTGCATTTGTGCCAGAGGGAAAAAAGCATGGAATCATAACGATGCTCTAGATTACACACGAAGCCAACTGCTAGGCAATAATTGTGAAGACATTCTGCTTTGGCCCTCGGGTGGTACAACAGGGGTTTTATTGGTTGCCACTCTGGAACCCATCCACGACGCTAGCAAACGAGCAAACAAACTCTGCTCACCCCAGAGCATCACAGGATTACAGGGAGCTGTAGTCCTAGACCTTTGGAGGATGATGGGTTGCCTAACCTAGGGCAATTAATCTGCGGCTGAACAGTAAACAAAAAATGATGGGCAAAGAACCCAGACCTGGATCCAAGGCGGTTTCTTCCATCTGGTTGCTACGCAGACCCTGTGCAGTTCATTGGAGGACAACGCAGGTATAATAAGCCTCAGAGAGATGTAAAACACTCCGGGACTTGTTTGGAGTGTGTTGTGTACGGAGGTGGTTGTTTCGGAAGCCCTTTTATGTACTCCAGATGGGCCTGATGGAAACCGACTGCCAGCTAGCTAATAGCTGGTCTTTAAGGAAAGGTCAGCCCAAATAATATGCAAGTCATGGGAGTTGTTTGGAGCTGTCATAAGGTGCATTTACTTATTAGCTCTGCTCCAGAGTACAAGTGTGGCTTTGTTCTCCATCGTGACTTTGCTGGCGAGAGGGAGGACTCTTCTGGCGTGCTCTCCATTGATTTAAATGGTGCCCAAAGGTGCCCTAAGGGCCAGATGGAGAAGGTTGCTTTGTCCGTTCTGTTCCTGCCTCCTCTCCAAGGGAGGGAGGAGGACGTGGAAGGGCATCTCGCCAAGGGGTGTCAAGGACGGCCACATCTTCTGTGGGGGAATCCGGTAGCTCGGTGGAGGAGATCCCCCGTGCAGCCTGAGCTCTTCTCCCTGGGTGGATCTGGGGATGGACGCCGCTGGGCTGGCTGAAGCTTGGTGGCCCAAGTGTGATGCTACAGTTCCCATCATTCCCAGCCAGCACGAGCCTTACTTGCCTTCCCCAGTGAATCCGCAGAGGGCTGCAGCTCGGTGGGGGAGCACAGAGCTCGTGTGCAGAAGGCCTCAGGTTCGATCCCCAGCACGTCCTGGAAGGGCAGGAAAGATTCCTGCCTGGGACCCTGGAGGGCTGCTGCTCCACTGAACCGAAGGTGGCTTACTTTGGAGTAGAAGTGCGGACAGGATGGCAAGGTTAGGGTTTAACCCTGGATTTAAACATAAAGTGGGTAAGGGCTGGAAAGGGGAGACCGAGTCCCTAAGCTGAGCCTGACAGCAGCGATTGGCAGGGATGTCCCAGACCAACAGATCTGCAGCCATATTCATCCTTCCAACAACCTTGTAAAGTAGGATAGTCGTCTTGCCCCCCCCCCCCCACTTCTCAGGCACGAGGCTGACCATCTTTTCTACGCCCCCTAAGACAGAACCATAATTTGAACCAGAGACTTCATTATCTGTAGCTCCTTGTCTTGGCGTGGCCTTCCCCAGCTTGGTGGCCCAAGTGTGATACTACAGTTCCCATCATTCCCAGTCAGCACGAGCCTTACTAGCCTTCCCCAATGATCTTCACATGCTGGCAGCTTCCAGATGGGTGGTGCTACAATTCCCATCATCCCCCACCAGTGTGGGCATTACTTGCAGCTGGCACAGCCTTCCCTAGTCTCCTGCACGCCTGATGTTTTGCATGACAGCCTGCTGGCATTCCTGACCACAGACCATACTGGCTGGGAGTGATGGAGGTTGCAGTCCAATGCATCGGGAGGGCACCAGGTTGCAGGAGACAGACTCAGCCTTGGTAGATTTCAAAGCCCCACAGGCATTTCTGGAGCCTTGTGGGGGAAAGTTCACAGAAAGCGGAAACTCTGCAGAACCGTTCAGTTAAAAATAAATCTAGAATTCCGTGTATGTGCAGGGAGGGGGTTGGTGAGAGGAGCACTTCCCGTGATGGAAAGTCCAGTCATCCTCAAGGAAGCTGGAAACTTTGCCACGTAGCTGAGCTGACAAAATGGACAAATTGTCTAAGAATTAGGAACGGGAACGTTCGGGCAGCACCATAGCAACGCAGTGGGGCCTCATTCATAAACTGTTGGGACGGGCCCACAGCATGGGTTGAACCTCAGGTCTCTAGGCCTCATCCAGCCCACCTCTCCTCGTGGCTCTCCAGAGTTCCCCTTTGCTCTTGACCCTTGATCACTTTTCCCCAGCTGTTGTCCCTTTCCTCCCCTTCTGTAAGGCTGAAATGCTGATCACAAGGTGCCTTAATGGCAGACAGAGCTTTAAGATGCGGGACTTTTGTCCTCAAGAGGCGATCCCAAACTGAATTCGGGCCTTGTGTCAAATGGGTTGACCGAAAAGTGCACACCTGAATGGGTGTGTTACATGGTCCTGGACGCACGGACGCGTGACTGTACTGGGGAAATCGGAAAAGGTGCGCAAACAAAAAACTAATGTGTGCATCTTGAGACATGCACTCAAGAATACATCTGATGCAGCCAAGGGGATGGACGCCATTTTGGAAAAGCGATTGAAATGAAGCCTGGCAGCTTCATCCATACCTAGGAGGTGTGCGGGAGCCTCTTCACAATTTGTGCAAGCTGGAGAGTGCCTGCTAGAGCAGACCAAAGGCCTGTCTGGGCTGGGATTCTGCTTGCCACACTGGTCACCAGGTATCTCTGAGATGGCCCCCAATATGGCATGAGGACAACCACACCTTCCTGTTTCTGAAGCCCAGCAAAGGGGATCCAGAGGCACTGTTCCTCCAGTCCTGAATCCAACAGTGAAGTCTGCAATGAAGGGTTAGGAAAGGTGCCAAATGAGATGGTTGATCAACTGTGTATTCTCAATGGTAGCAATATCAGAACAGTAGAACAAGGGTGGTGAACCTCCAGCCCATGGGCCAGGTCTGATGCTTGACTCTGCCCCTCCACGGTTCCCCAGATTCCATCATTCCATCACGGTTCCATCATAGTTTTTCCAGCCACCCATCAGCCTCCTCCCTCTTCCTAGACGGTTAAAACACCGGTCCTAAGGCTAAATGCTAACAGAAAGGGACTGGCTGCAAGATATTGGGTAGAGGTTCTTTTGACCCCACATCCTTCAATGAAGCCCCCTGAAACTCAAGGCTGAAAGTGGCCCACTCCTGACGTACAAAAACACTTGTGAAAATAAAGTGTAAGATTGATAAAGGTCAAGATAAAGTTTAATACTGAGCCATTTTCGTGGGCCCATTTTGGATATCAGAAAAATGGTATGTGGAGGCGCATTCCAGCTATGGGTGGAGATGGTTGGGGTAAATTTCAGAGATGGGGTTGCACAAGATATACCAGCATTATTCAGCAGGACCTCAGACTGGAGGCATCCATTTTTACCTCCCAATAACGCCCTGTAAGCAAGGTACACGGTGGTTTACCACTGTTCCAATAGTAGTTATAGGAAATTGAAATGGCGGCCAAAGAAGGATCCACCAGTGAATGTAGCTCTCCGGTCGACAGTATTCACCTTGAAAACTGAAAGAGGGAAGGGCACTTCAGCCCCTTCTTTGACCAGTAGGCTGTTCCACCGCCAGATGAGCTAGAAGTTTTCCCTTGAGGACTGTTGGCTCCGTTCCTTACAAGAAAAACCATGTCCAGTAGCTCTATTGACTAATCATTTTGATAACAAGGGAAAAGAAAATTAAATTGCCCTGCAATAGTTTGTTGGGTTGAATTTTTAGTCAAACGTGATGAGCAAAGCTATAATTTACATCGAAGCACCGACATTTCAGCTTTCTCGTGTATTGCAAACCCTTCGGAACGAAAATAGAAAACTGCATTTTATAAACTGCAGAGACAATTTGGTGCCTGGGGGGAGTTTCCTAATCAGCCGAGCTGTCATGAGTGTAGAGGGCGGGGCGGAGGCAGTGCAGAATAAATGGAGCTGGCCGGAGCGGGATGCTCAGGTTGCCGTCTGCATGATGCCCGGCTGAGCTTGGCCACAGGGGAATGTGACCTTCAGGCCCAGGCAGGTGCCCATGTAGCCCCCTGAAGCACCCATGATTCTTCTGCGCCCAGTGCACTGGAGGAATCCCCATTGTTAGACCCCTTCTCAGCCGGACAAAAAGATGAGGACAAAATAATGAAGGTCCACAGGAGGCCGAGCCAGCCGTCAGTAGAGCTGCACCTGCAGCCGAAGCTCTCCTGTGTTGTTCTGGGATGAGAGAATAATTAGGCAATTGGGAATAGCTGGTGGGAAGAGGGCTTAGAAACCTCAGTGTCCGGAGAGAACAGATGGCATGTGCATTGTGGAGTGGTTATTCTGCTGGGACTGCTGAAGATCACACGCTTCTGACCTTCGGGTTGCTTCATCCCAGGTTATGTCGTTCCGGCACGGCCTCCTGCCCTGGCCTGCCCGCTCCCCCATTGATCCATGAAACTGCCAGTTGACCTGCTCCATCTCTGCAGCGCTTCCATCCAGCTTTCTGCGCTCACTGAGCCCAAGGGGGGCCCGTGGCAAGCGCCTTCCCTGTGGCTCCCCTGCTGACATCGCCCCCCCCCCCCGCACCACCAGATATCACTGGTGGTTCCTTCCGCATGTGCTTTCCAGAAATGCACTGTGGTTTGATGTACCCGCTTCATGCGTCCACACACATTTGCAAGAGTAGCTCCAAAGTACCGCTTGAGGAACAGGGTGAGGAAGGGACCTGGGAAGAATTTCCCAGTCGGCATTGCTTTCTGTTCTTTCTCTCTCGCTCTATCTCTCTCCTCTAACTCTCTTCCTGTCCAGCCCAGCCTCTTGTTGGTCTCTTCTCATTTGCGCAGCATGGAAGAAGTACTTGCACCACTCTCAGCTGTTTGGAAGGATGGTAAGACATGTAGACGTGCAATGAAGAAATAGCTGAGGCGCTTAATGAGCGCTGGGCCATAAACACGAGCAGAGCCCAGCATCCAATTTCCGACAGGGGCTAGCCAGAGGTCTCTGGAGAGCCACAGAGCAGCATAGAAACACAGCTTGGCAGGGTCAGAAGGGGCCAGGAAGGCCATCCAGTCCAACCCCCTGTTGGTGCAGGATGCTAGTCGCTCTGTCCCACTCAAGCATCTCAAGGTACTGCCTGCTTTCTCCAATATATGTCCCCAGCAAACTTGATTCAAGGGCATGCTAACTTTAAACGTGGAGTGAGCTAGTCCCAGGCCAAGAAGGCTCCAGCAGCGCCACGAGCACCCAGTGGCAGTGCCCCCATGGCTGCTCCCACCCCAGCAGGCCACACCTTCCCCTCTGGCAAGCTTAGTCCATTTGGACAAGTGCGCTTTGGCACCATTGGGACTTAGTGCGCAGAGCGTGGAGTCCTGACAATCAAGAAAGACAAATCATAAAGCGCAGAGGACAGAACGAAAGTCACCAGACAATTTGCCGAACGCAAACAGCTCAGGCTGAACCAAATCCAAATCTTAATGAGACTTAATCTAACCAAGACTCACTTAAATGAGACTTAATCTAACCAAGACTCACTTAAATTCGATACAGTTTAGTGTGGCTGCACCTTCGTGCCCAGTGATCGATACCTTGATGAGCCAAGTATAGTTGCCAAGGAATGCAATTGAGGGATGGCGAAGCAAAGGTAATGGTATGGATAGCCATGATTAAAAATGCTTCTGAAACAAGCAACCCACAATTTATATTGCCGGAGCCTATCCAGGCACCATCTGAACAAATGCTTTGGAATGAAGCAAGTTGGGTATTTCTTTGCAAGGCTTTCTGTCCAGAGAGAAGGCAGAGTTCCCTTCAGTTCAGCAGACTTGCTTTTTCTACAGGGATTATCCATTTATTTTGTTTATATCCCAGCCTTCCTCTAAGGAACCCAAGTTGGTGTACCAGGGCTGAGAAGGAGAGAGAGAGAGAACACAATGGGGCCAAGATCACCATGAACTTTCTGACTGAGCAGCGATGGGATCTGGGTTTCCCTGGATCTTGTCCAACACTCCAATCCAGTCTTCCCCAATCCAGAGCCCTCCAAACGTTTGGATTCTTAGCTCCCATCCACCATACACATGGTCAAGTTGCGTTAGCTTGGACACCACACAACTAGCTAACCATACGTTTCTCCGATCCATTTTTTCTCCAGTGTAATTACACCTCCACACACAAACCCCCAGGGTACCCCAGCAAGCCCCATGCCAGGAGCACGCATGTGTACAAGCAGGCTGGCCAAAGAAGTCTTCGTTGTGCATTGTTGTTTTCCATGAGATTTTTGGCCCTGTTTAAAAGACCCGAAACCCTCTGGTGAAGCCCAGATGAGCCTGCAGCAGCCCAGGAGCGTCAGGTGTTTATCCAGAATACACACCGAGTGTTTTCCTGCCTGTTGTTCAGAGCCATAACACAATCCCAGCCCTTTTGCACTCTCATGGGGTTTCCCCGCTCCTGGCCCCACAGTGAATTGCACAATCAGGTGTGCCACCGCTAAACAGTAGCATGTCCATTTCTGACATCAGTCTCTCCGTGTGGGTATCCGCATCTCATCCAAGCGGCGTCACTCCCGCACTGCGAAGAGTATCAGAAATGCATTTTGCGGGGTGGGCTTGGTGCAGTTAGTAAAGGCAAGCCGGAAGAGGGTTCCCCCAGCCCTTATCCGAGCTCTGCAGTTGGCCAGTGCTGCAGGTCCTGGCTTGTGGCCCAAATGCACCCACACCTTGGCTGGGCTGCCTGCAATGGCTCTTTACATGCAGGAGAGGCACACCGGGGCCGTGGGGAGAGGGGCATGTTTTCATCCATTGCGGACAAGACCGGCATCGGCAGCTGGCACTGTCAGGCAGATGCCAGCTCCCAAGCACCCCTGCAGGGTCCACGGGCAGTGAGTTCTGGCTCTTGTACCTGCCCTGGCAGCTGGGTGTGGGAAGCTGGCCGCCATTTTGAAATCCCCCACAATGCCCACAGGGGCATGGCATCATGGCGTTGTGGGTAACTAATTGACTGTGGTGGTGTCACATGTCACACCACTGCTGCCACTACTGGCACCAGTGACTTAAGGGGCGGGGACAAGGCAGTGATGCTCGGAGGTGAGCCATCAAAAAGCAATAATCAGAATCACAGCAATCCGGGACCAGCCCTGATGGTGATCCTTTTTCTTCATTTTTATATCATTTTTTGTTTTCCTAACAAACCTTGACCCAACTGTTGATGTAGCGAGATTGTGACTCAGTTCTTGACAAGTAATCCAGGGTGTTTTGATGCATCTCTAGCAGATACTCCCAGATCTGGTCAACATCAGCCAGAGCTTCAAGTCAGGCTATATTTAGGCCGATTGGCCTCACCTCCATCCCTACCGAGACTTGTCCCACTGTGGCTGGGCCAAAGGAAAATGGTGGGCCAGAATGGAAAGTGGGCCAACTTACTTTAGCGTAAAGCTTCCCCTGCCAGTGACTAAGCCTTCAGAGGGTCAGTTCAACCTTTTAGAATTTTATTTATTTATTTATTTTTGGATTTATATCCTGCCTTTTTCCTGCAAAGGGCTCAAGGCAGCTTACAGCATTCTCCTCCTCCATCTTATCCCCACAACAACAACCCTGTGAGGTAGGTTGGGCTGAGAGTCTGTGACTGGCCCAAAGTCACCCAGTTGGCTCCATGGCTGAGCGGGGACTAGAACCCAGATCGCCCGAGTCCCAGTCCCACACGCTTCTCCACTACACCACACTGGCTCTCACACTGAATGGTGGGAAAATGTGCAGAGGCCAGGAAGCCACCAAAGGATTGGTGGTTGAAGGAAAGGGGCGGGCCATTGGAAAGGGGCAGGGCCACCTGGGGAGCCCACGGGCCGGCCCTGGTCTTGAGGTTCTGCACTTCTGCTGTACACTGGGATGTGCAAGACAAATGGTACCCACATACTGAACAGCTTAGAAAACTCTAAATCAGTTAAGTAGAAAAGATGTTTCAAGCAACATGCGTTTTTAATTCAGTAGCATTATAATTAGAAAAGGCACTTACGAGATGGATGTATCAACTCCATAAAGGAAAGCACAGTCTTGAATTTACAAGAGCCAAGTAGCCCTGTGGAGCCAGTCGGCAACAATTCTTGGGTTACTGGAGTCGGAATCACTAAAAAGATTCTGGCTCTTCCTAACAAATTTAAATTGTAAAATAAATAATATGTTAAAATTTACTGTATCACAGATAATATTTTGAGTAGACTATTTTTTCAGGTTATATTTTCAGGATATATTTTAATTTCATATATTAGTGAAAGCGGCACCCCAAGAAAAAATTCACAATGGCAAAAGAAGTGTCAACAAAGTCAGCTGTTTTTGAACGCTTTACAGTGACAACAGATGGGAAATATTATGTGTGTTTATGCATTATAGAAGGTGATGCTTGTGAAAAGGCATGTGATGCCAAAGTTAGTAGTTTCTGAGGTTCTGATAAAAATGCACCTACAAGAGCATCAAATTCGAAAAGACGCTTGCAACAGTTTGTTGGCTGAGTGCTTTCAATCCATATAGGAAAAATAATTAGTACATTTATTTCCTATATTGATATTTAAATAAAGGCGATAAAGGTACCATAAATTGAGGATTTGGGTTGGAATCAAAAGTTTTATGTACCAATTCCACAGCCTGCTGTCAAGGATGGCCCTTGCTCCGTCATACAGTCTCCGTATGTCAGAGACAACTTGACGGCACATAACAACACAAATTAGAGAACTCTCTGGACCTGCCAACTAACACACTAACTGCTAACACAACTGGAGAGGGAGCTCTGTGTGTGTGTTTCCCATTAACCAGAAGCTCTTAAATTTATTCTTGGTTGAAGCCAAAGGAGAAAAGTGAAGATAATCTCTGAAAAGATCGTCTCAGCTAGCTGGCATTTGCCTGGAAATGTACCCCAAGATGTCAAGCATGAGGCCTTTTCATGTGGAAAGATGGCTAAGTAAATTCCCTAAATGTCTATTCATCCCACATAAGATGGCGAGCCAGTGAAGCAGCAAATGTGAAAATTGGCATGGCTTTGCGACGGAGGGGGAAATAGATAGATATAGATATATAGATATGTATGATGCCAAATTGAGATACAAATTCTGACCCTAGCGGCCTTTCAAGTCTGCCTGAATGCGCCTCAAAGGGAGGGCCCAGGCCGCTGCAATCTGGCCATTTAGGGTGATTGATAGACAGATGTTCCAACTGGTCTGGACTCAGTCAATGGTTAACTCGTTTGTTATTCATCTGCATGATAATGAACTGCTGCTTCAGATGGCCGGAGAGTTTTGTAAACGGGAGCTCCCAAGCAGGCTGGCTGTTTTGATAGAGTCGCCCTGGCTGCCTACTCAGCTTGAAGTGTGAATCATTTCTACTCCGTGGGTCCCCTGTTGAAAAGGGGGCCGCCGCCACTCTTGAAAACCGCATGCTGTGGGACTGTCCGCAGCTTTCCTAACTTTTGCCTCTGCACCAGAACTCTCGAAACACAAAGCTTTTCCTGGAGCACAGCAAATGGGCCCGTAACCATGCTTAACATCTGGTTCCGGAGCTGCACCAGTGAGACGTGAAGCCAACGTTGCTGTTTGTCCTCAGAAACGATCAGGAGAGCTTCTGTTTGGTCAGCCCTTCTTTTTCCCTGGATACTGTAAGATGTTCGCGCTTAGAGGAGTTCATTCGTCTCAACACCCTCAGTTTTCCATTTGTTTTCCCCCAAACGACAGTCAGCATCTCGCAGCTACAGAAAAAACTCAGAGATTAGTGAAGTCTCTGGACAAAAGAGCCATTCCTTAGATTTAAGGGTTATTTAAAAGCAGGTTTTTTGGACTTCTGCAAACCACATCGCTGAGATTTCCCTCAAGGTTACCTTTGGCACCACTTTGGCTACTGGCTGCTCAGCACTCACTGCTTGGGCTTTCTATATGTTTACTCTTAGTTTTGCTGACAGTGCTGATAGAGAGGGTTGATATTTAAATTCCAGAGAGATAGCACAAACAGAGACGAACTAACGTGTGTGAGAGAAAGAGAGACAGAGACAGAGACAAACACACACATACACAGAGAGAGAGAGAGAGAGAGAGAGAGAGAGAGAGAGAGAGAGAGAGAGAGAACGAGCACAATGTGGTGTCTTGAAGACTAATCCTCATTTCTGGGTACCACAATTCTTCCGTTAGTCTTCATGTGTCACAAGCCTCCACTCTGTGCATGCTGGTTTTAAAATACTCTTTTATGTGCTCCCTTCCTATTTGCCTTTTCCGAGTACTCTGAAGGAGTGCGAAAGATTTTATATGTGTGCTTCCTTTGCGTGTTGTGCGTGGTATTTACATGTGCTTTGCACAAAGCTAGAAGCAGGAGAGGTAATTCAATTTTTAAAAAACGAAGGGCAAAATGCACTGTTCAACTATATTTCATATGTGAAATAAAAACATTATCAGAGAAATATCTTCAAGAACTGCAGATCTGTTTGCATTAACCCCTAATGCATTTCCAAATACAGTTATGTTATTATGGTAATACTTATTGTATTTGTTATTTTATGGGTTTATTTCCACCTGTTCCGAGTACTGAGGTCCAAGACTGCTTATGACATTAAAAACATATACATGACTAGAAATATGCAAAAGTTAAAATGATAATTATATTAATGGAATGTTAAAATTATATAAAATACCAACTTGAAAATGCTAAAATTATGCAAAGTAGAAATAATCCAGCGCAGTCTCAGAGGTCCAGTCGATTCCCAAAGGCCTGCTGGAACAGAAAGGTTTTGGTCTACCTCCAAAAACCCCTTGGAGGGCTCCAGCCGAACCTCCCTGGGGCAGAACTTCCAGAGCCTGGGGCAGTCACCAAGGAAGCCCTCTCCTCCATTTCCACCAAGCATGCCTGTGAAGGGCCCTGAGGGCCTTCCTGGAAGTTCTTAGGGTCTGGGCACGTTCATAAGGTGAGAATAAAATGGCGCTTTCTGCAGTGTGACAGATTATGTTCATGTAAGAGGAAGCAGTTCTGATGTTTGAGCAAATGAAGAAGTGCATCTGATCTAAATAATTTCTTTCAGGAAGCAAAGCTTTCCATGGACTTTTCTTAGCTGCCCTCGGAGACTAGCCAAATGGTGCATTCCAAGTCTGAACTTGTCTTTTTCTAATAATTTGTCTGGTGTTTGTGGCCAAGGTTATATTCTTTTGTAAAAAAGATTTAAAAATTCAAATTGTTTTGCAGGACAAATGACCAGCTGGTTGCATTCCTTTCCCGATATCGAGACATGAACTTCTTGAAGTCACACGGAAGAGACAATGCAAGGTAATGCCACCTTTTCTGTGCTTCTGGAAGTGTCAGCAAAAACATTATGACTACTTTACTCTTCCAAATAATCCAGTTAAAGCAGCAGGAAGCAACACGGTGTCTGCAAGCATCTTTTCTGTGCCTTCCCCTCAATGTTCTACCACTCTCACTTTCTCCCCCAACACTTTTCTGCATTGGCATCCCTACCTTTTCTCCTTCCAAGGAACTAAAGGGAATTTAGACAATCCTTCTCCTCTCCATCTTATCCTAACAACAACCTTATGAGGTAGGTTAGGCTGTGGTCCTGCTATCCAGTCAATTTTGCTTTAAGCCAGCTGTTAAAATCAGATTCCTGAGTAGAACCTGGCACAACATTTGGCCCTTATTGGACCTCTGTCCTTCCATGTGAGCGGTCTGGTGTGTTTCAAAATGCTTTCTTCACTTTCTGCAGCCTCCTATCCCCACATAAGGGAAACAGGGTCATGTCTATGCTTCTCTCTCTGGAGCGACAAGCATTGTCATTTTATATTCCCTGGCATGTCAAAATGCTCAAAAACATGGAAAGCTCTTTTTATGTTTTTCTTCTGTAATCTATAATCCACAAAAAAGAACCCAAACCACCCCCAGTATTTCATGAGATCAACTTCTGTGTAACAGATGTTTTTCTTGATAATGCAGATTATCTAAGACTGGAAATGCACTGCACCATGTTTTTTTGGGGGGGTTGCTTTTTTGTGGGGGCTGTGTGTGTACGTGCAAACACAGAGTCATTATTTTTTGTTCTGGTTACTATTCAGCTTGGGTGATTGTATTCTCGTCAGTTTGGATGTGAGGCAGTGCTACTGAAAAAAAAGTGAATGCTTCCAGCCTACTTGGAGAACTTTCTGTAGTTAAGCAGATGCAAATTCATGCATAAGTTAAAAGGGAAGGGAAGGAAAAAGATAAAAACTCAAGTACCCCAACAATGATGACTCTGGTAGAATGTCGAGCAGCAGAATGTTGCAGGTTTCACTTGGGGTGGGAAGGAAAGGGGTGGCTAGAAGCCAGGATCTTGGATCCCCTCCAGAGTTGACATCAGCATACATTTCTGCTAATGCTACTTTTCCATGGCGGACCTTGCCTCCCATGGCTCAGAACATCAGGAAAGCATGGCTGACCTCCGAGATAATCCACTGGTCATGTAGCCAGGCTTAAGTAGCCGTATAAATATGAAGGACCTAATCAAAACAGCCTCACCACAATAAATATGCACAAAGATTAAATGTTCCACCAGTAGTTCCACCTGTAGACTAAACAGTGGAAATGCAGCGGATCCCAGGAGCAGCAACAAGGACACGGTGTGTCCCACACGGAGCTCTGCTGGTCTCTAGGCACCCTCAGCCGCCCATGCAAGCCTGCAAGGTTCTCTAGCCTTGGATCTCCCAGTTCATGGGGCTCAGTGTTGCTAACAATTCAGAGCAGCCCTCTGGGGTCTCAGGCAGAGGACTTCTCTGCACCACCTGAAGGCACCAGGAACTGAACCTTTGCATGCGAACCGTGGAGGTTCTGCCATGGAGTTTTGCAGTGCGGCAGCACGAGCAAGGACCTACTCTCCTGAAACCCTAGGCCCACAGCTGTAGGGAAGGGTGAAGTGTCCGGTGGGAAAGGACAGCTCTCTCGGGGCTTGGCTCACACCGCACAGGGGTTATCAGGCCGATAGCTCTGCAGAATAGCCTCAGAAGGATCTGGAAGCACGCTCTGATTTGGACGAAGTGTGGGGAGGTGTGGAGATTAAAACACCAAGGACAAAAGAAGTACAGGGAAGGAGGAAGGATGCTGGGCAGTTTCTGAAATAGGGGAAAGCCAGAGCCTTTCTGAGAGCAGCAGGATGGGGGGATGTCTGATGGGGAAGGAAAACTAGAGAAAGGCGCTGAGAAATCGGAAACAGCCTGGAGGGTTTAGTTTGGGGGATTTTGGTTGTGGGGAAGGGAAGAGCATTAGTGAATTCTAATTGGTCTGCAATCAACTTTCAATGGGGTCATTTTGCATTCATGATCCGATTCTATAGAAAGCTAGCACCACTTGTTTCTTTTGTTCTTCTAAGGTAAAGCTGGATTCACTTGCTTTCATCTTAGCATAATTAAGTCTGCAGTTAAGAAGAACTGCTCTGGCGTAACTCTGGGAGGAAGGGAGGGAGGATGTGGCATTCAGGATGCTGAGCCCTACAACTGCAATCCCTCCTGGCCAGCATAGCCAAAGGCAGGGGTCATGGAAGTTGTGGGCCAAGGGCACAAGTCCCCCCCCCCCCGTCTTGGAGCAGTGGAGGAATCCTGGGCCCCAAGTTGGAGGCCTGTCCCTTCCACTTTGTGGAGCCTGAGAAAGGGATTCTGGATTCATCCTACAAATGCTTCCACCTGGGGTGAGTGGCTCTCTCAGTCCTCTCCAGGGTGCTGGGTCTAGTGGCCTGCTTTGCTGCTGGGACTCCTCTTTTCGACCAGCACACAGCATCAGCCCTGCCCTGGAGAATGGTAGCTCAGCCAAGTGTCACGGACGGGGAAGAAAGTCAGGGAACCTGGCTGAGAAGAGGCGGAGAGGCTGGTGTGGATGATCTGGGTCCTAGTACAACACTGTGCCTGATTTTGGGGTGTCCAAGTTCAGTTTCGTGGCTGTGTTCCATACTGCGATTATGCCGATAAAGTATGCTTACGTTTCACCACCTGTTCTGCCCTGACTTCAGGCTGCAGGTTCGAGTGACCCCAAGAACTCAATAGCTCAGTTCAGATTTACAGATGGGAAGACTTTATCGAAAAGACAAGCAAATGACTCCAGAAGTGAGCATCACAAGGGGATTAGCAGGCAAGGAGGCACTTACAGTGCTGAGTGTGAGGCTCCAATCAGCTGGAACAGACGGTCAGCGAAGCCCCTCCAGGGCGCTTGGTGTCTGAACACCCTGCCCAAGGGAAAACGGCCAGCCGCTGCAGACTGCTTGCGGGGAAGGGGCTGGCTGTGGAACTGGGGCAGGGCCCAGGCGACATGCAACTACGCAGCTATATGCAGCTTCCCATCATCGGATTCTGTGGGACATGAAGGTTCCCATCCTCGTTAGCCGGCCGCAAGTCGTAATAGCTGAGGCTTTCCATCAATGTCAGCAAGGCTTCTCATAACATACCCTGACATAGCCCAATTAACTACTCACAGAACAAGGCATGAGCTCGTTAAGCTAATCACGACACCAAGCGGAAGCTCATTAACTGGTCCGATAAGGTGGGATCCCAGGCCAAGCACGGCTGCATGTTTTGTCCGTTGGCCGCCTCTCCCAGGGCCTCCGGAAAGCTAAGCAAGAGGCAGCTTTAGGGCAGCATCTTCCGCCTGTGCCAAGCAAGGCCTAGAGGCTAGAGACGCAGGCCCTGGTTTTGACAGCTCGGACCCAATGCGCCACCCAGGGGAAATATCTGTCCTGGGTGATATAGCAGTGTCATTTATAAGTGCATGAAAAAATAAGAAGGCTCAGCCAGGGCATTTTGGTGCCCAAGTCAGAGGATAAGATGGTTTCCCTTCTCAGGGTCTCTGGACTGGCAGCGCGTTCTTACTTCAACTTTAGCAATGGAATGGTATCTTTCAGCAGGGCAGCAGGTTAGGTTGGGGGGCCCAGAAGAGGCGAGGGGGCACCCATGGTGGTGACATCACACGGCAGGGAACAGTTGAGCGGCTTGGGGGAAACCGCCCTAGGGTTTTTAGCACTGCATCCCAATTCCCGCCACCTGGTACAAGCACTTCGTTCTTTTTAAATGGTAAGGTGAACCCTGGCTAGAAATGGCCAGCAGAGGTGCTCTGGAGTTGGAAAACCAGCCAAAGGGAGGGTGGACCAGTTTCTCTTTGAAATTTGGCTGCACTGGACAATTTGGGGGCGGGTGATGGAGGGAAATAATGAATCTCACAGGTCCTTTCATACTTGGGAGCCTCCCCACTGAAGAAAAATGCATTTCCAAACCGGATTGTATCTTAGACATGCAAGGCCAGTTAAATACACAAACTGCTTGCTGAGCAGATCCCTTTGACTTTGGAAATGGCACCGGCCTCATTCTGACTGGCGGGTGCTGCTTTTGCTGACATTCCTGTCAGGCAGTGGAGTTAAATTGAAAAAGCAATAAGGAAAAGGTCAGGGAGATGTCTTCTCCTTGGGTCTGACTCACCTGAGCGCTGCTCCTCAAACCCTGCAGCTGACTAAATAAAAGGATTTTTCAAAAAGAGAGAGAATGAGTGAGGACAGTTCTGCACAGCGCCAGTCCCAGAATGTGGGCCACATCAAACGGAAGATAAGCAGCCCCAGTGAAGGAAACCAGCATTTCCGCAATGCGTTGGGCAATAATGAAAGGCTTTGCAGAGGCACCTGGGATTCCCTTTTTTCCTTAGCTCTGACTTCGGCTGGGACCCAAATGATTTAGGTGCTTCAGTCCCACAAATCTGCCCATTAATGTAATAATACAATGTTTGACTGTGCCACCTGGCCTTCCTTCTGAGGAATAATTGCCGGTGTCTTTAATGGAAAGGCTCCTTTCAGAGTATGTGAACAGTTAATTGCATATTAGCGCTCTGCGGTGCTGGGCTGGCGTGCTCGCGTGTGGTCCACATTTATCCTGCTCAGAATGCCCTCACCTTTAAGGATGCAGCCCTGCGGCTTGGCCAGAACCCTCCAAACGCGGAGAAGAGGCAGGCCTTCCACCTGGGGCAGGAGGAGCCCAGAGGAAGCCGTGGCGGGCTCCATGGTCCTCTCGCCAGGCAGATCAGCTTGATGGCCAGTTCCGGCTGTCTGAGTAGGATGCTCCAGGGAGATGTGGATCTATTGCATCTCGGTGCTGCTCCTTTGCAGCCCCCCCCCCCGAACACCCGCTAAAGTCCTTCTCCAGGGTTGTTCTTGTGACCTCAGAAATGTTTTGGCCTTGGCATTCCAAGTGTGCAGTCCCAGCACTGGCAGTGAGAACTCCCAAAAGTCGCGTGTCCTTCCAGATGTTGCCTGGAGGCCATGGGATTGCATTGAAACCTGGTTTTGTCCAACATGCATTAGCTGAAGGGCAATCTAAACCCTAGCAAAGCCATACGGAAGTCGAAGATGCTTCTTTAAGCAGCTTTTCTAAGTGGGGCCCACTGCCCATCTCTGCCCTGAAGCTTTTTAAGCATACAGTTCGCACCCAGAGCTCCAGCCTGTGCTGGTTAGCCAAATCTCCTGCCAGTTTTAATGTTCTGCCCCAAAGCAAAACGGCACAGAGCTGTGGACACTTGAAATATGAGGACAGGCTTGTGTGTTGCCTGCCACTAACCTCCATGGAAGCCTCTTGTAATGAGCTCCTACAAAGGGCGGCCCTTGAAGACTGTCTGGATGCTTCAGGTGGTCCAGAATAGAGCAGCCAGGATGCTGTTGGGGACCAGCAGAGATACACACATAACGCCGGTCCTGTACCAGTCCTGTACGGTTCTTCTAATTGAAGTCCAGTCCCGGTTTAAGGTGTTGGTGATGACTTATAAAGCTCTAAATGGCTTAGGACCTGGATATTTGAAGGTGTGCCACCTTCCATACATACCTGCCCACCCCCTAAGATCTGGCTCGGAGGTCCTCTTTGAAGGAGATTGGGGGAGTGGCTACCGGGGGAAGGGCCTTCTCTGTGGTGGCGCCTCAGTTATGGAACATGCTCCCAGAGAGGTGCTCCTGGCACCAACGTTTTAATCGTTTTGGCACCAGGCCAACCCCTTTTTAGTTGCCCAACATTTTAAGTCTTAACTGTTGTTTTAATTGGGTTTTATCTGAGGATCGATGATGCTGTACCTCATACTGTAGTACTGCCCTGAGACTTTTGTGTTAGGACAGTAGTTAAAAAGCTTTTAATTAATTAAACAAGCCCCCAGTAGAGGAGAGGATCTACCAGCCCAGAATGTCCTCAGGCCTGGAGTTGCCTGAGGAGCTGCTCGCTCTCTCTCTCTCTCTCTTTGTGTGTGTGCGCACGCATGCATTTTACCTGTGAAGCCGCATTTGATGTATCAGTGCGGTGCTGTGCTTGGTAGCACAAAACTTACGATTTGTGGCCCAAAACAGCAAAAAATGACCCCAAACTCTAGCGTCTGTTTGCAGCAGATACCAGTTTGGAGGGCTTTTAGCTGACAGAGCTGGTCCCTCGGCTGAGATCCATGTCTGTCTCAGCATCCTGTGCTTGCCTCTTTCTCGACTGTGACATGCGTCTGTTTCTGAGCAGTTAATCAGCTGGCATATTTCCCAAATGCTTGTGTATTACTGTAACAATGATTCACCGGCTAATGCCCTGCGCTGCTGAGTACTTCACATAAACCTCAATTCATTCTCCCTGCAGCCAAGCCTTTTAACCTCTTGCTTCCCTGCAGCACCAGCACTGGGTAACCAGCGTATCCGCGGAACATTTTTTGCTTGTTTGAAATTTCATGCTGCTACTAATTTTGGTTAATTGACTACAGTGTCTCCCTGAAGTAGATCAGCCCCCAAAGTCCTCCTTGCTGCATCTAGAAAGCATGATATAATAATTGCTGGAATTATCTCTCCATTGATTTTTTTAAAGGATGTAAAGGTGGTGTGTTTCGCAATATCCATACCAGCACCTGTTTGTTCTTGCACTGTGCCTTTATTGGCTTTTCCTTTGACTGTTATTACATGCATGGTTTTTTGAAGTCCCTGATCAAAGGAGAAATAGGTGTCCCCCAAGAATGGAGAAATAACCACTCTGGCTACAAAATTTGGGATAGAAATGCAGCATGAAGGGGCACACCAGTTTGCTTTTCAGGCCTGGAGGGAGAAAGCGCGGTTTTAAAGCCGCATACAGTAAAGGTACGCCGTGGATGTTTCTGAGTGCTTGTCTTGACTGTTGAAATCCTAGGTCAGTGACGGCAAACTGTTTAGAGGCCGAGTGCCCAAACTGCAACCCAAAACCTACTTATTTATCACAAAGTGCCAACATTGCAATAAAACTGAAAACTGAGGTTTTAGTGTAGAAAAAGCACCTCACAGCCAGTCCAAGCAACTATCTATCTATCTATCGATCTATCCTTGGCAGCGCACTGACCAGCCATGCGAAAGCTTGGACGAGTCGTGGCTAATGAGTCGCGGCTTGTGACGCCATCGCCTGGCGCCACTACTCCTTTCCGAGCATGCGCATGGCCCCTATGTGCGCTGTTATCCGATGCTCGGCTGCTGGGGCGATGCTGGGGTGGCTTGGCTCGCGTGCCGACAGAGAGGGCTCTGTGTGCCCACTGTGGCACACGTGCCGTAGGTTCGCCACCACTGTCCTAGGCCATTCATCCCCAATCTGGTGCCCTCCAGATGTTTGAGACTACATTTTTCACATTGGGTATGCTGGCAGGAGGTGATGGCCCCCCCAAAATTGGGACTCAGGGGAAGGATGGAGAGAGCCTTTTGTGCGATATGTTCTTTTTTAGAATGATGAGTGATTTTGATCTCAGCTGATTTCAGTGCGGATGAGCTCCACACGTGCAGAGAACAAAGTGGTGTTACCACCACAGATCGCACTGGTGGAAACGGATCAAGCCAGCAGCTGCAGGGGGTGGGGACTAGCCTACTCAGCCTTGTAACCTCGCTCATGTGTTCTTTTCAATCCTGGAGGGATGCACTGGAACCCCCAATGGTAAATTAATGCTCCATGCCAATACAATGTCATCTTCAAGCATCATCAACTAATTAAAAGGAAGGTTTGGGGTTTTTTTAAGCCTGTTTCCCATGTTGCTGTCTGCTGTTTTTAAAGAAACCCATCATTGGCTTAATGCCAGGATACAACAGGGTTTTCCTTTAAAGTTTTGGGGGAAACACCTTAAAATGTACGGATTTTATGACACCAGAGTGGCCTCTTCATCCTCAATTGTGTGGATGTTCCAACCATATGTTAAAACTAGCAAGGACAAATGGTTTGTTAGTAAATACTTACAACGAATCTGTTGGTTGTTAATTGCTAGGAGGGGAGGAAGAAAGCAAGCAAGGGAGAGAGAAAGCCCCTTTGCTAACCTTTTTAATTTGGGATGTCATTTAGACTTTATTGCAGAACATTATAATGATTAATGTTAGAAGATGAATATTTAATCTCCAGTGGACAGAGCAGATGTCATACCCGTTGTTCTGCGCCTTTCACGGGAGGTGCTTACCAGAGATGGAATTTCAGGGTTTTTTTTAATTATTTCAAGTCTTGCCAAGTTGCAATCAGCATTAATTAGCCTCATGGGTAATATTACTTGCTTTGAAGTGGGAACAAGACAGTCCCTGAAGAACCATTTTGCTGTCTTCTGGAGCAAAGGTGGGAAAACTTTATCACCCAGGAGTTGTGTTTCCCTACATGTAAACTTCCAGGGCTTCAGGGGAACAGCAGGCATGGACGAATCAGCTAGAGCAAAGATGCCTTCTCCATCCAAACTGTCATTGTCTGGAGGGGGAAGAAGGCGCCAGCTCTCTTACTGCCCCATCTTCCGCCCCGTCCCAGCCTCACGTGCCTCCCAGCCACAATCAAGCTCAGGAAAGGTTTCCCTGGGTACCAACTTCATTGGGAGGCCGTTTTTCAAGGCAAACCGCTGTGGAAGAAGGAAGCCAAGGGGGCTCTGGGCCACTCACCAAAGCTCCATCTGGTCACATCCATCCTGGGGGATGCTGGGACTCGGCCCCACGTTAGGCAACCTTCTTGGGCCCTTCACACGTTTGGCAATTTGACAGACCGTGCTGGGTACCACCAGAGAGTGGCTGCCATGAACCTGCCATTCAAGACGCCTTCTCAACACACAAAGAACCAGCCAGAGAGGGTCTGAGCACCAGCACTCCCTGGAACCCTCCCTGTTCAGCACCAGCAGAAACCTATTTCACAAGTCACCCCAAGTGCCAGAAGGAAAATGTGCTAATTTCATGCTCGGCTCAGCTCAGCTTGGCCTTTAAATGGGAGGCCAGTCCCCCCTGGCAGGCACCAGAGAGGTGTCTGGGGACGCACTGGTGCTCGAGGGACCATTTTGTCTAGAGGACTTTATGGCCACGCATGCATAGGATCGCCTGATCCTCACCCCATACTGAAAGAACTGCTCCGGTTGCCTGTGAGCTGCGAAGCCGCCTTTCGGAGTTGCTGCTGACGTACAAAACCCCGCACAACTCAGGGCCACCCCTGCAGCCAGCCTTGCAGCCCTGGCAATGTTCAGCACGGACCCTGTTAGTCACTCCACAAGCCGTGGAAGGTCACCCGGTCTCCAGACGGACGAGTTGTCCTTTGCAATAGCAGCGAGAGCTCATTAAACGGTTTGATGGCTTCAGTCCTGAGCTCTGTGAATGTGAATACGAATGTATTAGTGTCGGAGTATGTTAAGAATTGTTGTGAGCTGCCCCGAGGCTTGTGGCAAGGGGCGGCCTATAAATTTCCAAATAAAATAAAATAAATAAATAAGAATACTTGAATATGTAGCATCCCCCTTAGTACTGATTTGTTAGTACTATGTTAGTATTTACTAGCACCGTACTTGTAGTAGTGTTTTAGTCCTATGTTAGTGGCATATTTGCAGTAGATAGTATGCACTACTATCTTAGAGCCAGACTGTTAGTATGTACTAGCACTTTAGTTAGCAGTGTGTGAGTACGAATGCTAGCAATGTGTTAGGAACAGGCTAGTATGTACTACTTACTGATTTGTTAGTTCTGTGTAGGAACTTATCAACACTGTGCTTGGAGTAGTGTTTTCGTACTAAGTTAGGAGCATGTCAGCATGCTTGTAGTAGGGCAGTGTGTAGCATCATGTGAGTACATATTTGTGCTGTGATAGCATTGCGTTGGTACTACGTTCCTATGTTGGTAGCTTATGGGGGAATGTTAGTGAAACTGACAAACGGGACCTCTTAGTAAGAGGTTAGGGTTAAACTGTTTTGCCTTCTCACCAAAAGCTGCTGCAGCTCAAAGACATCCAGTGACCGTCACCCTTTTTGGATGGGCAGGTATGGCTGAGTTTGGAGGTGGCCGTGACCAGAAGATGGAAGCCCCAGTGCTTGGCGCTAGTGAGGGCACGCAAACAATTTGGCCCAGTTTGGATGATCTTTGCGGATGAATGGCAGCCTGAGGCTTCTGGCTCATTTGCCTGGTTTGTTAGAGGAAATTAAGCCAGAGTTGCTCAGTCTTCGTGTGTCACAGGGAACTTGGCTTAACACAAGGCAAGAGGGGAAGAGGAAGGGAGGAGGAGGAAGACGCCTGTGCAGCCCAGACTTAGTCCAAGCCAGCCTACCGACTGAAAGGACGCCCCCAAATTCTCCACGAAGGGAAACATGGAATCGAGTTATAGCCAGGCTTGTTCATGCTTAGAGGAAGCAGACCCATTGAATTCAGTGGGACTGAAATCGGGACTAAGTCTGCTCCAGCTCACTGGCTCCAGACGATGGGGGCATTTGGACCATTTTTGCCCGGTCAGGCGACCAAGCGATTTTGTCATCAAGGGACATTGTTCACCGATGTAGGAAAGTCACCCCTTTCTTAAAATAATTATTTCAAAGAGTGTATTCAAAGTAAAAGTTGTTTCCAAGGCGTTTTTTTCCACCTCAAATAATAGGAATTAATGATTGAGCTTTCACTTGCATGAATATTTAATTTTGCAGAGAATTGCATAAATATTGTATTTGGAGATTCTAGCACCCAGCATTAAAGTTGCAAGACGTTTCCATTACTCCTTTGTAATAGAATGTGAAATTAGAAGCTCATCTATACAAAATAAAAATTCCCAGCTTCTTAGGCTTTTGTCTTCTTGACATCATAAATGTGCAGAGAGGTTTGTGTGTCTGGGCTTTAAATCCCCCCCCCCACTCCCCACTTTAATTAGATCTGTAAGGTGGTTTGGTTTCTTTCTTGGCTGTTTGCTTTTCAGAGGAATGCTAATCAAGGATAAAGTTGCTAATTGCCAAAAGTTTCATGAGCACCAGGGAGCGTGTGCAAAGGTGGTTACTGCAGTGTGAATGCGCATTTGGGATCTATACCAGCTGTTCCTATTTGCTCAACTCTGTTTTCTTGTACCTGCCCAGGTAGAACACCTGGCCTTGTTTTGCTTCCAGCTTTGCCTTTGGGGATGCCTTTAAACGCCCTGATAGTGTGAGTGGCAAGACGTGCTAGTCTTCCGGCATCTGCCTGCTGTCCCAGATTTATGGAGGACGCAGCTGAGTAGGGTCTGGTGGCGGATGCTTCTTGTCTCAGGAAGGACTGGCCCAAGGTTGGGGCAGGTCCCATATTGTCTTTTTCCTCATGCAAAGGAGCCACTCGGCTCTCCTTTGAGATTATAATTATAGGTCTTTATGCTGTGCTATTTATTTTAAATTATGTTTAGGAAACCTTTAAGGATGGAACCCTCCCACCCCTTTATTGTGAGGTACACAATAAAGAAATAAGACAATGATGAAATAGCAAACTTCTATAAAGTAAATAGCAGCAGTCATCAAAGTCCAGTCCCCCAGCAGGAGAGTCAACATGGAAATAAAAGCCCCCAGGTGTCTTAGATCCTGTTGTGATAAGATGTGTTTAATCTTTCTGACGTTCCTTTTCCTTCCTGTCTAGGTTCATAAGAAAACAAGGACTGGACAGGCTTTTCCTGGAATGCGATACTCACATGTGGCGCCTTGGGGACCGGAAAATTCCAGAAGGAATCACCATCGATGGTGGTTCGGACTGGTTCCTGCTGAACCGGAAGTTTGTGGAATATGTTACATTTTCGACCGACGACCTGGTGGCCAAGATGAAGAGGTTCTACTCGTATACTTTGCTCCCAGCTGAGGTGAGTCAACCCAGAGGCCATCTCCCACGGACACACCAGTGCCATGGAGGGGCGCCCTGGATTGCCTGGATTGCAATGCTCAAGGGGGGCATCTTCCTTTGACTGGTTCTTTGAAGCTGCACCACTCTTCGCACATGGCACAGCACTCCCAGTGGCTCCCCAGATGTGCCTGGGCATTTTTAAGTCTCCTTTGCTATGGCCATAGAAAGAGCTGCAAATATGGGGGAAAAGATCTGATCATGGGGCTTCCCCTGGCCATCTGCCAGCTGCCATGGGAGCTCTGGGAACAGCTGTAGCTTTGAAGGGCTTTCAGAGAGGGTGCAGGGCATTGGCCAGGATGGGAGGGGAGGGGAGGGGAGGGGAGGGGAGGCCTAGACTGGCTTGGTCAAAGAGCCCCTCTATCTTTGTCCCAACCCATTGCCAAGTAGGGATGAACTGATGCTTGGAAGTCTGTCTCACTTCCAGCCTGATCAGATCCGGTGATCCAAAGTGGGCCCAGACGGGTTTTTCCATGCACTTTCATACCTGAGACAGGCTGCTCTTTGCACGTTTGTTTAACACCGAGGCAATTGGTGCAAACCACAGCATTGTGCGTTTTGTCCAGATCAGCTGCCAAAATGCACTCCTACCTAACACAATTTGTGTGCAAATATTCTGCTCGTACGTTGCCCACAGGAAGCCCACAGCTAAGCACAAGAGGGCAGTGACACCCTTCCACCCATGCTCCCCAGCAAAAGGTGTCCATCGGCAGGCTGCCTCTGATCCTGGAGGTAGCCCAAGAGCCATGACAAGTCGCCACGGGTGGTCTTCTCCTCCAAGCATTTCCATAGCTCCCTCTTAAAGCCCCCTGGGTTGGTGGCCGTCCCATTTTGCGGTGGCGAATGCCCCTACGGGAGGGGCCTCCGCAGTTCTAGGCGGCCTATAAATATAAGTAGTCATACATATAAATCGTTATTATAAATAAATACAAATAGTTTCGTTCTCCACCGTGTGCATAAGTCCTTCCCTTCATTTGTCCTGACTCTCCCTGCTAGGAGTTGCAAGGGATTACCCTACTCAGATCAAACATTATCGGAGAGGGACATGGATTTCAGCCACGGGGCACATGAGAGCACATGTGGATGGGAAGCAGTGCAAGGCCCCAGTTCTGAGTTGGGAGCATGGCACGAGGGGCGTGGAAATCAGCCAGATTTCAGCCTCTCAACCATTTCCAGGTTTCTCCTCCAAGCTTGTTCCAGCTTTCCCCTCTTCCCACATGCAGGTCACCAGGCATTGGCAGGCACAGTCAGAAGGACTCGCTCCCCTCAAATTGATTAAAGCCCCAAAAGTGTAAACGGTGTTATATGTTTGCATGTTAAAGGGCTTTATGTCTGGTGGCATTCTCCCTGTTGCTGCTTATTGAAGGGAAAAGATGTACTTGTACAGAGGGGCATAAGAACCAAGACGTAGCAGTAGGAGCTTTAAGCTACAAAATGCTGGGCCTTTTGGTTCCTGCCCTTTCACCTTTGCGGCCCCCCAAAGCATCTCCAGAATCGAATTCCTCTTCAGCCTGGAAGACGTTCCGCACCTGGCTGTACCACCGAGGTCCCGTTATCGCTGAAAAGGGTTGGAGCCCCACCCAGTGAAACCCCAGATGCCCAGACTCTGGCCGAGGCCCAGATAAGTCTTAGATACTCTGCATAGTAAATCTTTCTCCTTCCATGTCAAGGAGACTCGGCCTCAAATATGCATCTCAGCAGCTTTTCTGGCTGCCGCTAGCCAGATCACCGGGTTCCTTTTTCTTGATATAGACAGACTGTTGAGTGATCGCGGCAGATGTCTGCCTCCTCCCTTGCTTACGCACATGCAGCTCTTTGATAAGGACAATCGTCGCGCTGATAAGACACAGAGACATGGCGATGAAAAGGCTGGGTCCCCATCCCTGTGTCCCCATCTCTGTCCCGGCTTCCTAGAAGATCTTGGTGGGATCGTTTCCTCGTAGCAAGTGAGAGAACTAAGTTATTTTTAAGAAATTAGGGGTGTCACATTTCCTAGTCTTGTCTATCACCCCCCTCCTCTCAGTTTGACTTAGCAATATGAGTCTTAATTGATGTAGAAATGAATTGACATTGGATGCAACACAGAACTTGCATTTTTCATAGGCAAATGCTGTTGCACTGGGCCAGTCTGGAAGCTCCGTTAATCCAGCAAGGCCGGTGCCGGGTCAGGCGCTTGCTAAGGGGCCCACACCCCAGCAGGGGTCTTCTGGCAGAAGTGCCCGGATTCGCTCCTCTGCTTCACCTTTGCAACTGGCCTGTTTCCCTGCCTCTCACCCTGTCCCAGACAAGGGAGGCGCCGAGAAGGACCATCAGGAAGTGCCGTGTCCCGCTGGCTCCCCAGCGGTCTGCCTGTCAGGCAAGCAAGTGGTAGCCATGCAGGATGAAGCGCAAGAGCAGTGGAGATGTGGACTCACTGAGCAAGGGAGCCTGCTGAGAGCAGCTTCCCCAAACCTGGACCAGGTGGGATAGCCCAGGACCGCGTAGTCCTCTTCCCGTATTTGTTCCTCAGAAACCACCCTTCCAAGGTCCACTTCCTCTACAGCTGGAGTTCTGTTGAGCTGCCACAGCGAGCAAGAACAGAAAAACAGAGCTGCTGTGGCACAATTGAGCAGCATACAAAGGTAGGTAGGTAGGTAGGTAGGTAGGTAGGTAGGTAGGTAGAGCCCTGCCGGAGTGGACCAAGGAGCCATCTCAGCACCTCTTGCTTCACACGGTGGCCAACTAGGGACCTGCTGGAGGATGCCTGGACGCAGGACGTGAGAGGTCAACCAAGAGAGAGGCCAACCTCTCTCTCCCAGGGCTTTTCCTTCTGCAGCTGGCTTCTGCTGGCCTCTTGGCTGTGAGGATTCCCATTTAGGTTCCTTAGCCAGTAGCCCCGCGCTCTGTGAATTGGACGGACCCCCTGATGCAGCCGTTTAACCCCCTGGCCTGCGTGGCACAGGAACTGATGGCAGCACATGCCGTCAGTTAATTACAGCTTCACCTGGGCTAGGACTGGCCAGTGCAGAGGTGCAGCGGGGTAGAGAAATGGTGGAACTTGAGGCTGGGAGGAGGGGAAGTGGAGCACCGAAGCTTCCTCCATCCTCACGGGACTTTCCCCAGCACGCTCGCCCAGCTTCAGCCTGACTTTTGGGCTAGCCCAGCCCTCTTCAGCTACTGTCGCTGCTTTCTCGTAGCTCTAACTTCATATTTCTCTCCTTTCCTTAATTCCTGTCCCCCCTCCCCTGCCCCCTGTATCAGCAACAGTTTCCGAAAGAGGAAGGAGAACCTGGTGCCCGACATTTTCGTAATTGTAAGCTGGCTAGGAAGGCCTCGGCAGTTATAGGCAGCCTATAAATACCTGTATAAATAAACAAAAAATAAATATTTTCCATTCTACATTTAACTTTTAAAAATGGGGGAAAGGGGCAGGATGTGAAGGTCCATGCAGTGCCAAACTGGGCCCCTCTAATGGGTCTTAATTGCCCATTCAAGACCAAGGCAGCCCCATATCTTTGGCATGAGAACAGGAAGTCGCACTGGGGGAAAATTATCTCCCTCCCAGCAGCCCCACTGCAGGGACAATTGCAGCGAAGCCCAGAGCAAGGCAGGTGGCAAATCACATCAGCATCTCAGTTAATGCATTCCATTTATTTATTCATTTGCGTTATTTATCATTCAAACCGATAGAGTTTTCCGCAGAGGACTTGAAGCGGCAAATATCACACGCAGCCCTAAAGCGGCCATAAATATAACCATCGGAACAGCACAGTGCCGATACACCGGCGGTGGAAGCGCTCTTTTTCTGGTGGATCTGGCCGATCGTGCTGCCTTGTGTAAAGAGATGAGTTTGAAGAGCATCAGAACTGAGGCAGGTGGGGAAGGTTGGGCCCAAATTGCGTGGAGTCTTACATGTGAGTCACAGCACCCTAATCCTGGCCTGGGAGCCCGTTGGCAGCCAGCCAGCACACTTCTTCTAGCAACTTTGAGCTCGGTGTCGGAAAATGTGACCCCCCCCCCCCCGCAGCACCTGGTTCCGCTGCACCATGGCCTGGACCGAAAGGCAGCCCAGCACTGCCCCCAAATGAACCCCCAGAAATTGTCCCGTAATCACGGTGTCATCAGCCTGCTGCACGCCCCTTCTGCAGCCACAGTGGTGCTGTATTAAAAATGCAAAACTGCAGCAGAGCTGGGTTTCCCTTTCTTTGGCACCTCAGTCGGCAAACCTGCTAAAACCGGGGTGGAATGTCGACCCGCTTGGAAAGCGTGGCAGGACAGTGGGAGAGCGGAGAAGCATCCGTTGTAACTGGCGTAACATGTGGGGCTGTGTAGAGAGGGGAGTCCCCATTATGACATGACATCCTGGGTCTAGATTAACCCAGAAGCACCCCTGAATGCATTCAGAAAACGCCCAGCCAAGGGCTGGTGTCAGCCCACACATACGTATCTGAGATGTTCTCCTTTCCTGCTGCTGCTGCTGCTGCTGCTGCTGCTGCTTCTCACACACGACTAGGAGAGCCCCCCCCCCCCCTTTCGGCTCAGATCACCTTTTCCTGCACCGTCTTGGCAAGGAGTTTTGTGTCAGTATGAAAAGGCAGCGGGTAATTGTGTAGGTTTACACACACACACACAGCACCACCCCATCCCTCTCGCCTGAATGACAGTGCATGGTTTAACGAGGCAATTCAAGCATAAAATCCATATTCACTGGGCTGTCATTTAACATTAAAAAAAGGGTAAGGGGATTGTCTTGGGGGAGGAGGGGAGGTCAGCCACGCCAACGCCATTCAGTGTATTTATAGATCATCATCTTGGCATTGATCTCCCCCCACCCTTGTTTAACCAACGAAGTCCCTGCTCTTTAAAGTCCTATCATTGTTCTTGCCAGTAAATATGATTGTGTTCCATTTGTTCTTTCTACAGTGTGTGCTTGTTAGGGGCATCTTCAACTCCTTAAAAATTAAAAATGAACAAAGGGGGAATCTGCTTGCACATGACTTGTTAACCTGCTGCGTCAGTCCCCAGAGCCGGCACCAGGGTCCTCGGAAAAGCTCCCCTTGGGAGGGAGCAGGCGCTCTTAACTTGGCCCCACTGGGCTGCCAGCAGCGGCCATGTCTCTTCCACACCCTGGTCTGGGAATCGAGCCAACTTCCGGGGCATTTGTGGAGACACGCTCATGGCCAGCATCGTGAACGCCTGCCCACCCAAGGAAGAACCCACGTGGGATGCATGAGGAGGGGTCCTGTGTCCTCATCTTCCGAGGACTGCCCTCTCTCAGGGGCTGTGTGAGGGGAGTTCTCTGAAAGCATCCTCTGTTTGAAGGGCTGCCAGTCCAGCTCCAGTTTGAAGATCGAGGTCCCTCAGAAGGGAGAGCTGCTGGACCTCCAGCTGGATGGCCAATGGCAAGCTGAGCAGGCAACACAGGGTACCCATTGCTGACTTCCCCACAAGAGTGACCATCAGGAATTGCCCCACAGTAGGAACCTGCCAGTCCAAAAGAAAACAAAAGTTTTGCACAGAAGTGGCACCTGCTAATTTCTTTGTGTAGATGCACGTTTAGAAACTGTTGTTATAAGTTAAATGGTAATATGGCCCAACTCGTTCCAGTGCAGGAGGCAGGTGCTCTGCTGGTATTCTGTTTGCTGTTGAACTGTTGGTGTTGAAACTTCACCTGGAAGGAAACGGTGAAAGAGGCACATGTCTCCCTCGTCCCAAGCCCTGGATGTACATGTCCAAAGTTAAATTATAGGAATTATTCCTAAATGCGTCATTACCCAAGCAGGATCTTCGCACCTCCTGCATCTTCTCCTTTCTCCTTTTGGGCATGTATTTCCTCTCTTCTGTTGAGGAGGGGATGCCTGAACAGTCTCCGTGCCAAGACTGCCCTGCGGTAGCACCGGACCTGTCGGTCCTCATTACACAGGATTTCCACAGCAGCTGGAATTGCAGCGATATAATTAGAAAGCCCCAATCAGAATTCCTCGCTGCCTTGAATTGGCAGATAAAGACTTAATTGTTTGGGAAATAACTGCAGGAGACAGATTGTCTTTCCTGTTGCCATAGGGCTGAACTGCCTGTTTCAGTGTGAGGTCATTTCCAGCTAACCGCATGTTGTAACTTCCCAGGAAAGCCACCATGTCACTGGGAGGCCAAGAGGAGCTGACTTGAGTTATGGAGAGAGGGAGCTCAGCTTTTGTTTTGCAATTTCCCCATCAAAAGAGAAATTCAGTGGGGATTGAGCTTTGTTTGGAAAGCAAAACATCGGACAGGTGTAGTTAGTACTGTGTCCTTCTCCTTGGACCCCAGTTCAGAGTCTTTTTAATTATTTTTATCTCCTTTTCCAAAAAACAGCGAAATAAAACGCAACTATATTAATACCCATTAATTCATCATCCTTCCCCAGTCCCTCCGCCCAGTTGATCCATGTGAATTTGTCTTTTCAGTATCACTAGTATTGATCCAGACACTTCAAATGCAGTTGTTGCCACTGGGTGTTGAGCCTCTTTGAGTGTGTGTGTGTGTGTGTGTGTGTGTGGGTCGATGGGTGGGGGGTGGGTGGATAGATGGATGGATGGAATTTCTACTTCACCTTCTGGCTTGTAAGATTAAAAGCTACAAAGAAGGAAAGATTACAAAACAAAACAATTGATTAATACAAGCCCAGCCCCAGAATGTTGGCTGCCTAAGGTGAGGAACAAGATGGCTCCCGATTTGCTGCTCCTCATTCCATGGAGAGGGCCAACGGGACTGGCAGCGAAGCCTTCTGCATCTCCAGGTCAGCATTTGGGGTGCTGAGCAGGCCAAGTGGGGTCCACGCTGCTCTGTCCTCCAACGCTTGCCACCAGGCCGCACTCTCCCCCAGGATCTGCACCTGAGGCTTCTGCCTCACTCCCCCTCTGGGTAGCCCTGCCTTGGGAGGAGAGAGAACTCCACAGCCTGTTTGGATGAGATATATTTTCTGTGACATTTCGTGGATTCTGTGGCAGCCCGGATTTTTCCAGGTCCTGCAGCTTCTACAGACTTGTGAACCAGTTTTTCATTTTCCAGAATTGTATGCAAATTTAGTCAAGCAAGAATACAAAAAAGGAAATTAGTAAGATGATCTGAAAAGGCACATTTTCCCCCTTAGGCTAAATTATGAGAATGCACACAGGCCGGTGAGGTCTGCATATTTGCATAAACGCATCCTTTCCGATGCAAATACAAGTTCGGGAAATGGGGAAAGGCTGAGTCCATCCTTGAAAGCAGGATAGGCCAAAAGTTGCAAATTTCAGCTGGAATGGATGTTTAAAAATCCAGACATCCCTCGGTCTGGCCTTGATTAAATGATTAAAACAGCTTGAGAAGGGAACAAAGCAACTCAGCTAAAAAAGACATTGCCGCAGCAGGAGTCTAAAATAAATTAAAGACAGGATGAAAGCCACTGTGGCACAGTGGCCAGGATGTTGATCCAGGACTCGGGATCCTGGGCTAGTCCCCATTTGACCATGAAATTCACTGGGAGACTTTGGACCAGTCCCTGACTCTCAGGCTAACCTACCTCACAGGGTTGTTGGGGGATAAAGATTGAGAGAAGAACAAGGTATATGTTATCTGCCTGGCAGGGATTAAAAAAAAAAGTTAGGCTATAATTAATTTAATAGCAGAATAGTATTTTGAGAGACATTTTTACCGTCCACCTAAAATTCTAGAGAAAAGGCCAACTAATCCTCTTTCAAGAATGCGTTCCACCATTTGGGCTCTGCCACCAAGCATCTTTGGCAGAAAGACCCCCGTGAGGAGAGAGCTCCCGGCTCGGAGACATAGCAAAGCACTCTGGAATTTGTTTTTGCAGTCTTTCTTCCACACCGTCCTGGAAAACAGCCCCCACTGCGACTCCATGGTGGACAACAATCTGCGCATCACGAACTGGAACCGCAAGCTGGGGTGCAAGTGCCAGTACAAGAACATCGTGGACTGGTGTGGCTGTTCTCCAAATGACTTCAAACCGACCGATTTCCACCGCTTCCAGGTGAGTCCCAACCTGTTCTGTCTCCTGCCACAGGAGGCCCCATCTTATGGGGCAGAGACAAACAATTAGGAAGCCTGGTAGAGCATCGGGCTGTAGCTCAGCTTTCCCCTACAATTCCCATAATCCCACAATCATGCTGTCTGGGGCTGCTGGGAATTGTATTCCAAACCATCTGGCAGGCATCTGGTTGAGCGTGGTCAGTCGAGGTCAGTATCGTGTATAGCAGAGGAAGGCAAATTGGTGCGCTCCAGGTGTTTTGGACTACAACCTCTGTAATCCACAGCCAGAGGCCATGCTGGCTGGGACCTGTGCAAGTTGGAGTCCAAGCCATCAGGAGGACTCCTGATCTATACAGGCAGAGGTTCTCCAGGTGTCCAAGCAGGTGTCTTTCCAAACTCTAACTGGAGAGGCCAGGAATGAAACCTTGGACCTTTCAACACCAACCATGTGTGTTTACAGTAAGTGCATAGTCCTTTGTTCAAATAGGGAAGAGTTAATGCGCTTAATCTAAGCAAAGAGCCCGGTTTAATTCCAGTGGAAGCGCTTTTGGTCAGCCATTCTCCCCGTATCAGTTCCAGGCTAACTAAAGGTTACGACAGCACTTGCAGGTGTGTGTTACCTTGCTGGACACAGTGGTAGAGGACATGCCTGCCCTGCAGAAGATCCAGGTTGGATTCCTGGCATCTCCAGTTGAAAAGTCCAGGTAGGAGATGGCAAGAACACTCTCTGGCTAAGACCCTGGAGAGCCGCTGCCAGTCAGAGTTAGCAACTTTATAACCTAGCCAGGTATAACAGCCCCTTCCTGTGTTCCTATCAGAGATCTCGCACATGGTTGTGAGATTGGTGTCTTGGTCCACCACAGCTATGGATGAAGCAGTCCAGCTTGGCGACAGCACGGGGAGCTACAGGGATTCCTGCTGGTGCTGCAGGTTCCACCAGTTCAGGCACAGGAGCCCCTTCCCAGCCTGGTGCCCTCCAGATCTGTTGAACTATAATTCCCAGCAATTGAGGATGCTGGGAGTTCTAGTCCAGTACAGTCAGAGGAACCCTGCAGGCTTCCATGTGGCATGGTGCCTGTCGCACATGCGCAGGAGGGGCAAACTGGGGAAATTGGAGATCTAAAATCAGGGCTGGGGAACCTCAGACCTGAGGCCAAATCCAGGTGCCCACACCCCTTCCTGTCCCTGCCCCCTTTTTCAAACCACCCGCCCTTTGCTGTTTTCCCGGGTCTTGCACACTGATCTACCCATTCTAAAAGTTTGGAATCCAAGAGCTGAGTTACTGGCAGGAAGAGCTTCCTGCTTTAGTCGGCGGTGTTTTGGGATGTTTGGTGCCACCTCCTTTGTCTTCAGCCTCTGCCCACCTCTGGAATGCAGCTCCCAGACCAAAAGAGTTCATGGAGCCCTCCCTTAAAGTAAACCTATTTTCCTGGTGAGAACAGGTCTAGCTCAGTGGTGGCGAACCTATGGCCCACGTGCCGCAGCGGGCACCCAGAGCCCTCTCTGTCGGCACGCGAGCCAAGCCGCCCCAGCATCGCCCCAGCAGCCGCGCATCGGATAACAGCGCACATAGGGGCCATGCGCATGCTCGGAAAGGAGTAGCGGCACCAGGCGATGACGTCACGAGCCACAACTCATAAGCTGCGACTCTTCTGAGCTTTCGCATGGCCAGTCAGTGCACTGCCAAGGAGATATATATATCTGCTTGGACTGGCTTTGAGTTGTTCTTTCTAAACTAAAACCACAGTTTTCGGGTTTTATTGCAGTGTTGGCACTTTGCGATAAAGAAGTGGGTTTTGGGTTGCCGTTTGGGCACTCGGCCTCTAAAAGGGTCGCCATCACTGGTTCAGGTTAACACCAGTCTGGTAACAAAAACAGGGAAGATAAACACGCCCAGAGCAAGTTCTGCGAGCCAAGTGTTATAGTGCTGTTGGCTTTTCCAGGAGGCACGTCGAGCCCTTCCAAGGGCCTGCCTTATAAACATGTGAAGAAAATAATAAAAGGGGCACTTTTACAAGCTAGCGCAGTGGCATTAAAGAAGCTCATAAAGCAGGACAGCATCCCAGCGGCTGCCTGGGAACAAGTGGAGCACGTTTAAGCGACTCCACTTGAAGCCTCGGTCACTGTTGGCCATTTACCAGCCTCCCGTTAACATCTCATAATGTGCCTTGTGTTGCAAGAGGAAGAATGTGGGGCTATAAAAGTAATGTCAGAACATCAACAGGTCGTAATGCCTCCCCTTAGTTTCTGGCAATAAGACTTTTAAGTTAGAAGAGGCTGGTTTGTCTCAATATTTTGGACCTGTCTAAGGCATTTCCCCAGGAGAAAGCTTCATTGAACATACCTGAGTGGACATGCTTAGGATTGTTCTGTGGGACGTGTGTGACAGATTTGCTCAAAGAAGAACCACTCAGCAGTAAGTTTAGGAACTCCCACGAGCACTTAATCTGCCCCTTTCTGTTGCAATCTGTGAAATGCATCTTGAAAGCCAGCAAATGGTAGGTTGTCAGGGGAGAAGACCGGTCAGTCAAAGAGGACATGGCCATCTGAGGAACGCTGGCAGGACAAAGCAGACCTCTGGATCTCCGTTCTGAGGTTTGGAGATTCATCACAGCCCTAAGTATGAGTGATGTCAGAGGTGACAGTCTTGCATTTTGTCATCAGAAGCGAGTCCACCTGCCCATTTTCTTCTTTAACGTACCGCACAGCAAACCGCGAGACCAACCTTCTTTGCACGCAAGTTCGAAGCCGTGGTCAATCAAGAAATCATTGGCCAGCTGGACTACTACTTGTACGGGAACTATCCCTCGGGCACTCCAGGCCTTAGGTCATACTGGGAGAACGTCTTTGATGAGCCGGACGGCGCGCACAGCCTCAGCGATGTGGCACTGACGATGTACCACTCCTTCTCCCGCCTGGGCTTGAGGAGAGCAGAAACGTCTTTCCACGCCGAGAGCGACAACAGCTGTCGGTAAGTTCGAATAGGCACCTCCTTGCGATCTGCAGTCTCCGTCCTGCATATATTCCAAGGTGCTGTTTAGTGCTCCTACTATGCTATGGTTCTATGACATCCTTCTTATGTGAGATGCATTTCTGTTGTATTCATAACTTCCCGATGTGAATCGGCATACATATGTTCGCGTGAGCAGATTTTGCCCAGACCGGTGTCCTCTTTGGCCCTCTTTTTTGGCAATGGACACGCAACACCCTATGCACACCAAGGGTGGCAGCAGGCTGCTCCCAGGCCGGCTGTCGGCAGTGTGGCAGGTGCGCTTTCTGAACACGGGCTCCTGTTTTATTGAATGTTGTTTTAATAGTGTTGTCCGCAAGTGCCCTTAGACTGCAGCGATCCATTATGCAAACCTAACCTCGGGGTCTCTCTCTCCCTGCTTCCTCTCATCACTCTTCCTCTGACTTTGCACATCTGCAAAGCAGCAGTGTTTATAGCTGTCTCCAGCCGGGTGCTTCTTTTGTTAGAAGGGGCCAACAGCCCCTGTGCAAACCATGCCGTCACCGCATGCGGTTCATTTGTCAGCGCGGCTGCCAGTGTGAAGAGGAGGAGGAGGAAAGTCATCGCAGAGGCTGTGCAGCTGACAGCCACATTCTGAGCCTACCCAGTGTGCCTTTCGCAGCTAGGAGGACATCAAGGGTCCAGAGATAGCAAGCGCTGGGGTGCCAGAGGTGCCCCCTGCAGGCTGCTCTTGCTAGATGTCTTAAAGCAAGCTCCCTTTGCAGCTGGTGGCATCTTTAATTCCACCTAAGACCTTCAGCTTATTCAAACCACGGACTGTTAAGAGACCATTTGCTTACACACGGATGGTCCCCACTCTGTAAAATGGATCCTTGAACGATCTGAGGCCTAGAACAGAAGGTCCCCAGACTTTGCTCTGGCTTCCAGAGGTGGCCGGGACTCCCGTGCGCCTGGCCTGCTTTTCCCCTTGCAGATCAGCAGGTGCCACGTGTCAGCACTGGCCTCCTGGGGTGGCCACTGGGGCCCGGCAGGACCCGCCCAGGATGCCTGCCCTGGGTCCCTTTTGCAGAGCGGCTGCCTCTGGGAACAGGTTTCTCGTTTTCCCACAATGCCTCAGTGCCAGCTGCCCATTCCGAGCACTGCCAGGCTACTAAGAGCAGCAAAGGGCCATTTAGAGCTGGCCCTGGCAGGTCCTCCTGGTGAGCGTGGGCCACCCCCGTCACGCGAGAGTCGGCGCCCCTGCAGCGGTGAGAACCCCTCTGTCTCTCTTCACGGTTAATTAGCCTCTTCCCAACCCATGTTTGTGTCTTCCAGCTACTACCCCATGGGCCATCCTGTCTCAGTCCACCTCTACTTCCTCGCAGATCATTTCCAGGGGTTCCTCATCAAGCATCATGCCACCAATCTGGCTGCCAGTAAGCTGGAGACCTTAGAGACCTGGGTGATGCCCAAGAAGGTGTTTAAAATCGCCAGTCCACCGAGCGATTTTGGAAGGCTGCAGTTCTCAGAGGTAAGGGCCTCTTTTCCACCTTCTAAACTGAAGATACTTGCCTTTCTTTAACCCCACAATGCTTCCGACTGCTCATCCAAGGCTGCTTCATACCCTCCCCTCAAATCCCTGCATATCCATGAGGAGGCTAGACTAGAAACGTTCCACTGGGCCTGCAAGTTTTCTGCATGCAAAGACATTTTGAGATGGTGGAACATTCCACCAGGTGAGCTTCCACCTGTAGTTCGATGGGCAACAGCCCAGATGCCTGTTGACAGAATGAACCAGCCGTACTTTCTGCATTAAAAAAAGTCTAAGGAATTAATCATATTTCCAAGACGCATGAGCAATAAAATACATGAATAAATAAAACTGTATGCAATCTAATAAATATAATATAAAACCACGCTATAAAAAGCAATCAATATTCAATTACTAGGCTAGGGATGCAGCACCAGGCCCCACACAAAAAATGTGCAAGGGTACAATCGTAAAACCTTCCATCGCGTTGCTTCCGAGAAGTGTGTGGTGCAGACGGATCACCTTTGGCGGAGCCCGTGATGGTGCCACGTGCTACATCAGGTCACCGTTCTCTCTAGCCCCCAAGTATGGGCAATCTGCAGACCACGGAGGGCCCCTGCTCACACCCCCTTGCCACCCCCCACCCAGCCATCATCAGAAGGTCAGGATCCGATAGGCAATGCCCTTCTCTCATTGGTGGTGAGGAAGCAGCACCTTGCTGCTGGATTGCCTAGAGCAGTGGTGGTGAACCTATGGCCCACGTGCCACAGCGGGCACACAGAGCCCTCTCTGGCGGCATGCGAGCCAAGTGGCCCCAGCATCGCCCCAGCAGCTGAGCATCGGATAACAGCGCACATAGGGGCCATGCGCATGCTCGGAACGGAGTAGCAGCACCAGGCGGTGATGCCACAAGCCACGATTCCATGACTCGTCTGAGCGTTCACATGGCCAGTCAGTGGACTGCCAAGGATATATGTATATTTGCTTGGACTGGCGGTGAGGTGCTTTTTCTCAACTAAAACCTCAGTTTTCAGGTTTTATTGCAGTGTTGGCACCTTGCAATGAATAAGTGGGTTTTGGGTTGCAGTTTGGGCACTCGGTCTCTCAAAGGTTTTCCACCGCTGGCCTAGAGTAAGGGGAGTTCCAAGCCCCTCTCCTGCCAGTATTCTTGAAACAGAGATCCCTGGTTGCTTTATCAGGGACTCAGGGCGGCATCAAGGAGAGGCTTCAAAAGGTGATGCAGAGCCACGATCCGTCCCTGCAAGCTCTGTTGGGTGGCCCCCAGCCCCTGAGCACCTGCAGCTGGGATACAATGGGGCAGGGAAGGAAAAGCATCCTAGGAGCAAACCCTCGGGACACTCTGGGAATGAAGCAGCTCCTTGGCTTCATTGGATCCAGATGTTTCTCTCTTCTTCGGCCACCGTGATTGCGAGGTATCAGGACCTTTACAGGTGCTGCTGGGGCAAGACCAAGATCTGTTGCAGCTGGGAGAGGTTGTGATCGCCCCCCTGAGACCGAAAACGTGCCCCCCATGCTCTGGGAGTCATTAAAGGGGCAAGAAGCAACGATTTGGAAAGGGTATTTCCTCTGCACAGGGCTGAGGGGCCTCCTGTCTGAGGCGGAATGATTTTAGCAAAGATTTTTGAATTGCTGACTTTTATGAGGTTTTGATAGGTTTTCACTGGTATATTTTATGGTGTTTTTGAATATGCTGTTGGGAACCACCCAGAGAGCTTCGACTGTTGGGCAGTATAGAAATTAAATAAACACAGAGACTGGCATCTTTGAAATAATAACAGCTTTATTATTTTTCCCTGCTACATCACGGTGTTCAGTTAGAGCTCGGGCAACTAATGGAACAAATGCTCCCATGGTCATTATACCCTTGCTTGGTCGATGTTTGTAAATTCTTTGGGCAACTGGGACAGGCTTGGGTGTAGGCTCCAGGGTTTTGGATGGAACAAGTAACAAGTTGGAGATGTTAAGTTCCAGTTAAGGAGATTGATGTCAGCCTTATTCTGTTTATTGAGAGGCCTGTGGATTGATTTGCACTTGCAGGTCATGATGAATGGTCATCTGAGCTGTATTTCTCAGGATCTGCAATTCTTCTGATGGTTTGCTGACCTGAAAGTCATTCCTTGCATTGCTAAAAGGCATGCTTGGAAGATAACATTCAAAACAGAAGTATTTAGGTTCTGGTTACAATGGTCAACCTATGCCAGGCTTCCCAAATCTGGTACTCCCTGGATGTTTTAGAGATCCAGTGTGGTGTAGTGGTTAAGAGCGTGGGACTGGGACTCAGAGGATCTGGGTTCTAGTCCCCGCTCGGCCATGGAGCCAACTGGGTGACTCTGGGCCAGTCACAGACTCTCAGCCCAGCCTACCTCACAGGGTTGTTGTTGTGAGGATAAGATGGAGGAGGAGATGTAAGCTGCCTTGAGCCCTTTGTAGGAAAAAGGCAGGATATAAATCCAAAAATAAATAAATAAATAAATAAGCTCCAATCAACCACAGCCAACAAGGACCATGAGTACAAATTCTGGGGATTCTAATCCAAACCATCTGGAGGGGACCAAGTTGGAGGGTACCAGGTTTCCACTGGTGCAGTGAAATGTGTTCAATCGCTATTGGGGATTGGCCTCGATGGGTGACTGCCAGAGCCCACACCCTTGCATGGGCAACCCATCATGGCGCCCCTGTGCCTTTCTTTGCTCTTGCTGACTGTTCAGCTCCACGTGGGTAAGCCAGGGACCCACAGCCATTTTGCACCCATGGGCACATTTCGGAAGTTGAGACATTGCTGTGGGCACCACCCCAAAATGTCCCATCAGCAAAGCACCACTGTGCTGCAGAGAATGGGTAGACTGTTCAGTCTGGGGAGGGAGATGAGGGGCAGGAGCAGTGGGGAGCGAGAAGCCTTTGATGAACCTCCAGTGGTGCCTAGTGAAGTCCAAGTGTGAGAATCAGCCTGGCAGGGGAAAAAGGGTCTTCAAGAAGAAGCAGGAGCAGGTGCGAGACCTAGCCCTCGACCCAGAGAAAAGGTGTTGGAAGAGACGAGCCACTGAACTGAAGGGAACTCTTTGCCTTTTGTGCAAGAGTCACCCTGAGGATGGGGCCAGAAGCTTTGCTGAAAAGGAGGGAGCACAGGATGGTTCCCAGTTTGGATTCAACTCTACGTGAGACTTCTCTTTTCTCTTTGGTAGAAGGATGTTCAGGGCTCAAACTGTTCTGTTATCTGTGGAATCCTAATAAAAGAATTGGATTTTCAGGGGACTGTCTTCTGTTTTGGAACCCGAGGCAAAGACCGGCTCTCAACAACCTCTTTGGCATCTGTCTCACATTTGTGTCTCTGAAGCTGTGTCTAATTCAGCAAAAACTGTTGTTTCATGTCTACTCTTTCGTTAAAGAGACACAGCAAAGTCTCTTTAATGCCGGATTGTCTAATTTGGCTAATTGCTGCTGGTGCCGTGCAGTTAATGCTTCTTTTAAAAGTATCTTTTGGCAGTGTTCTGATCCGTGAGCCAGCTACCTAACGTCTCCCCATTAGGAAACCGCGGTACGGGGTGGAAAATCGCTCCGTGTTTTATTTTTGCACAGAAAGATTTCCATTTCCTAAGTTCATTTCTAGCAAGGGAGGGATGCGAACTACAAACGCAACTTTAGACAGACTTGACAGCTTCAAAATTGAAGCGCAATGGCTGTTTGCTTATCATGCATGGTGCTCTGGGTTCCTAAAATTCTTTCTTTACTTGCAAATGTTATTTCTTTACTTGTGAATTACTTGTGAATTCTGGCTCTCCCCTCTTCCAGGAAGGAAGCATACACTAGCCTCTTCCTCTTCTCCATTTTAGCCTCACAATAACTCTGTCAGCTGGGCTAAGTTGAGAGTCACTGAGTGGCCCTACGGCCATTCAGTGGGCTGCATGGCGGAGTAGGACCACAGTCCCCAGTGCCCTGTTCCAGCATGCCTGCCGCTGCACCACACTGGCTCCAGGTGCTGTTCTGGACTTCAGCCCCCAACCGCCATGAGCAAGACTGTTAGGAGTTGTAGTCCAACACATCTGGAGGAGGCCAGGTTGAGGGAAGCGGATGGGAGAGAGAAGCCTCTCTGTGCTTCGCGCTAGCCCTGGATGCATTCTGCTTCTCCCCAGCATTGTCGTCGTGTCCATGAACGTGCTCCCCGGCGAGTTCCTGACCATCCCCATTAAAAGAACCTCAAGCGGCAAAGCCGGGTGAGATCTTTGTCTGGGTCAGGATGCCAAGCAAGATGGACCCATCTCTTGCGTAGGAGGGTAGTCCCATGTGGCTTCAACTTACCGACACGCGTGTGTCAACCTTGCCCCATCTTTGTACAGTGTGCAGTGGCATTCTTTCAAGCTAAGGGCCGGATCCTGTTTCAGTAAAGCTCTCAGAAGGACGTAAGAACGTGGTGCCGGAGGTCAGACTAGATGGCCCAGGAGGCCCCTTCTGACTCGCTCTGTTTCTATGTTTCTAAGAAAAGCCCTGCTGGATCAGACCCAAGGTCCATTTAGTCCAGCACTCTGGACACACAGCAGCAAACCAGCTGCCCGCAGGATCCCTCAGCATCGCCTCCTTCTCCATGAATCTCTCCAGTCCCCTTTTAAAGCCATCTAAATTGGTGGCCATCACCACTCTCCACGGCAGTGAATCCCATAGTTTAACTATAGGTAGCATCCTGCCTTTTATCTCTCCTAAACCTCCCATCAGTCAGCTTCATGGGAAGAGCTTCAGTTCGAGTGCAATGGAAGAGGGAGGAAAATCCCCCTCTGCACTTGCCCTGTGCTATGCACTATTTTCAACCCCTCTGTCATGTCTCCTCTTGCCATCCCAGCGGCAGGCCAAAGGGACTAAAAACAGCAGCGAGTTTTGCTGCAGGCTCTTAGTGCAAGTAACTAGGCTTAATGGAAGGATCTCAGCCTTTTAGAATGGCAGCAGAGAGAATAGTCAGCCACCATCCTGCTGGGGAGAGGGGGCTGTGGCCATCTGGGATGCTCCAGAAGGCTGGATTTGCCCCCAGGCCGGCCGGATTTGCCCCGCAAACCTGAGATTCCGCACCCTTGCGTATGCACACTTGGTTGTTTGCCTGTTTCTTGGAATAGCTGACGTCGGGATACCTCAAAAGAGGAGAGGAAGCGAGGGGCTTGTTTTAATTGAAGAATACTTCTGCATTAAGTGGCATCAGTGAAACTGGAAAAGTTTGTTTCTGGCCTCGTTAGCAGTTGCAATTCATCACAGAGAACAAAATTAACTAGGCGGCAGGCAATTAGTGTCTGCAGTGTGAACCTAATGGTCCCTGTTTGTGGTGAGCAATGAGACACACAAACTGGTAATCAAGGCATAATTTATCTTGGCCAAATTTTAAGTGCAAGTCCAAGAAGGCATGAGAAGAAGAGGTGGAACTACGCCAGGTTGCAAAGCTGAGTCAGAGGCCAAGAAGGGTTTGGAAGAGGGGAGAAATGCCGCCGAGCAGACTCTCTCAGGGACTGTGTTTAAATATCGGACCCCAAGGAGTGCAGAATTTAAGAGGGCCTAGAGGCTGACAGGGACTTCTAGCTACGACTCCATTTCTTTAAAGAAAAATTATCAGGCCAAATCGTAGACAAGGATTTGACCTGGCCGAATCCGGTCGGCCTGGGGGCTCGGTTGGACCAAGCCCCCATCCCCAGTCCCTTTCCTTCAGCCACTAAATAGTTTGGTGATTTTATTACACCAATAAATTTGGTTTATTGCTTGGCCTGTTCCAACCAAGTGACGTCATTTTCACATGCAATGATACACAGGATGAAACAATGCTACTTGTGTCAAAGATGATGCGCAGTTTATTGGACGCAGTAGTAAAATATGGATGCAGTGTATAAGCCAGCAACAGACGAGCGTTTCTGGAATAGGCCAAGAGTTGCTCTTTGGGCCTCCAAGGTTGTCTGGACAAACAGCATTCATCTTCCTAAGTTGAAATTTCATTTTTCAATTTCAATTCCTCTCCCTAAGTAAGTTGATAGCAAATGCCTCTTGCCGTAGGTTTATCAAGTTCCCCTCTCCCCCTGTTGCAAAAGCTGTCAGTATACACAGGAATTACATACACACACACACACACACACACATATTCCTGGGTGACAGGGAAGGAACAAAGCTGCTTCATTGAAGCCAACAGTTTCTGTTCTCACCACAAAAGCAGCTCTTATCTAAGGAATACACTTGGGGAAAGCCGCTTCAGGCAACTCTCTCTGGCACTCTTAAGCAAACTGAAGGCCACAAGGCCTTCTCCCGGCTCCAAAAGATGATCCTGGCCTTTGGATGCTGGGAAAGTTCGTAACGCTGCTTGTGGCACCTTAATGAGCGCTGTGCCACTCTTCCGGCAGAGCTCACCCGGTACTGCGGTTTCCTGGCCTTTGCGTGTTTCCCCTTCCACCAACATATTCTAAAAGGTTGGAACCACCCTGCTTAATCTCAGTTACTAGCAGTCAAAGCTTCAAGCTACGGTAAGCCAGGACTGTTGGCCTCACCCGCTTTCACTTCTGGCCTTCCCCTTTTGTAGTTGGCTTCACCCACTACTGGAATGCAGCATCCGTCCGAGATGCTGAAACCTGGCCTCAGGCTGCAAGAGCCCGAACACCCCTGTGGTAGCTCCTGTTTGCCATAGCACCATAATGTGCTGTTCTGTGCACCAGTCCCCCCACCCCCTTCCTTCCATTCTTTCCCCCACCTGCCGCATACCAACTCCTGCATTCTTTCTTCTAATCATATAAACGGCACTAGTGGCTTTGACTTAAAGAGACCACCCACAGAAGCAGGAAGGGACTAGTTACTGCTTTCCTCTCCCTGCCATTCAGCTGCTCAAAATGGCAGGCACACACCTACACGCGTACAGAGTTGCTTTTCTGCAGAAAAGACCTGAGGAGAAGAGATGCTGCAGGGCAATTTTGAGCGCACAAAACTGCCGGGCAGGGAAGGATTAGATAGCTGGCCTTGATCCTTCACTCATCCTGAAGTCCCCTGCAACTATTTTCCATGACAAAAGGAAGGCCCAGGGGCTGGAAGATCAGGGAAATGCATGTGGTCTGTAGGGCTTTCCTGACAGTAGCAGAGGCCATAAGCCTATGCAGAAATACGTCCTGCAACCTCCAGCATCCTTCCAGCCAACAGTGGGAGACTTATTTCTGTCAAAACATGCATGGAATTGCAGCCTAGGAGAACATAGCTGACAATGAAACTAGCATTTTTTTTACCAGAAATAGCTGGCTATAATAAGAAAAGGGAAGTTGTCCAAAGTGCTATAGAATTTGTCCTCTGCTCTGGTGCTAACACTGAGAAGTGATTTATATCCAGCCTTCTGCTGAACGGAGGTTAGTTGACCGCCAGTTTTGCCGTTGAGGCTGGATGAGAGTTTGTTGACTACTCTATCAAGGCAAGTGTCAGGAGCAGATCCTATCACATCCTGGGGGTTGGGAACTCCTGGCATTTGGGGTTTAGTTTCATATTCATCATTGTCTGGCTGCGGGTGTCTTAAACGGCAACATGCATTCTTGCTGTGGTAGCGTGAAAGGGGAAGAGAGAGAAATGAAAGTACCTTCTTTGTATGTTTTGTTACATTTGAGGAAGCATCTCAAATTAGAGGCTGTTGATCCGCCTTTTTTATTTATTTATTTTTATTTTAGGGTCTTTTGGACATTATAAACCACCCCAGCACCTCCCCCACCCCCGCCAATGGATTTCCAAATACATAATGTTCTAAAATCTGCACCTGGAGACTGTTGGGGTTTGGGGTGGGTCACTGTTCCCTCTTCCATCTTCTTGGTGCCACCTCCACGTATCTCTGCCTGAGGCACCTGCCTCACTTTGGTCAATAGCAGGACTGGCCCTGATTTATTTATTATTATTTATTTATTTTACAAATGTGTATGCCACCCCCTTGCAAACAAGCCTTGGGGCAGCTAACAGCATACAAAAAATACAATATAAAACAATTACATAATAATATAAAACAAATACACAATTTAACACACAATTTAAAACTGGCCCATCTCTAGGTCTAAAAATAAAAGGTGTAACAATAAACAATAAATAATCATAAATAGCATTATAAAATTAACAATATCAAATTACTATTTAACAATTAAAATATTTCTTAAATAAAAAGGTCTTTGTCTGGTGCTGAAAAGCAAATAAAGACGGCGCCAGGCGAGCCTCTCTCTGATCCCCTAAAACACAGGTAGAGAAGCTTCTAGAAAGCAGCTGAATCCCCAAAGTGGCAACTCTTTGGTCACAGCAGCTTTTATCAAGGCATCCCCAGAAGGTAAAAAGAAGGAAATAAGAGCAAATTAGAAAATAAAGACGCTCTCTGGTAAATAAGACCCGTTAGAGGTATGAAATTCTTCTTGCTGTCTTACCAGATTTAACTGCTGTGTTGTATTCAGAGTCACTGATTTCTTCCTTTCTCTGTCTGTCTGTCTTTCTTTTGGCAGTAGCTACTCTAATGCAATAATTAGAGACTTTTATCTGGGGCAAGTCTTTTAATATAGATGATACTTTAAATGAAATTTAATAACCAGGTATTCCTAATCAGTACCATTTAACAGTTGCAAACTAATCTTGGATTTTCTCTTTCAAAAGAAAAGCCAGCAAACAGATCATTCTCCCTAATTAATGTTTGCAAGCTGAAATGTGTTCCTTTTTTAAGACTGTGTTTTCTTAATTGAACATCCGTTGGTGCTGACTATTAGAAATGGCATCACAGTAGCTCATATTGGCATGGAAAATATGCTAAGCATATCAACCAGGAGAAGGCAAGAGCTGGATTTCTCAAGACGCGAGAGGTGATCTTTTTCTGAAAGCTTAAAAAAAGAAAAATGCTATACGTTAGTGGCTGGGATGAAATATTTAGTTTGGTATAATTTTAGATCCTATATTTTGTGGTATGACGTAAAGAAGATGATCTTTACTGTGTCTAAAACAAAAAGCGGGAGTTGCAAAGAACTTTAAAGGATCTCTCCAGATTGAAAAGCTGGGCATTCAGTGCCATTGCATGTGAGCAGATATGGGACAACACAGTTCACGTAGTCTTTGTGGGATCCAAACTGATGATGACCAGCCAAGAAAGAGATGTTGGGATGGTGGCGGATACTTTGATGGACATGTGGACAGAGCTTGCAGCTGCTGTGAAAAGGGCCAGTTCTGTATTAGGTATAATTAGAAAGGAACTGAAAATAAAACTGCCAAGATTGTACTTGTTGTTGTTAGTTGCGAAGTCGCGTCCAACCCATCACGACCCCATGGACAACCTTCCTCCAGGCCCTCCTGTCCTCCACCATCTCCCGGAGTCCACGTAAGCCACACCAACTGCTTCAGTGACCCCATCCAGCCACCTCATCCTCTGCTGTCCCCTTCTTCTTTTGCCATCTATTGTTCCCAGCATTAGGCTCTTCTCCAGGGAGTCCTTCCTTCTCATTAGGTGGCCAAAGTATGAGTTTCATCTTCAGGATCTGGCCTTCGAAAGAGCAGTCAGGGTTGATCTCCTCTAGGACTGACCGGTTTGATCGCCTTGCGGTCCAAGGGACTCACAGGAGTCTCCTCCAGCACCACAACTCAAAGGCCTCAATCCTTTTGCGCTCGGCCTTCCTTATGGTCCAACTTTCACAGCCATACATTGCAACTGAAATCTTGGGGTCAGTTGCACTTAGTATACTGTGTACAGTTCCGGCCGTCGCATCTCAAAAAGGACACTGTCCAGTTGGAAAAGGTGAAAAGAAGGATGACCAAAAGGAACAATGACTCTCCTGTGGGAAAGTTGGAGAGAGTTTAGCTTAGCAAAAAGGTGAATATGAGAGGATTTCATAGGGGTGTAAGCATGGGACAGGATGAAAGGGAGGATATTGTTCTCCCTCTCCCCGGATCCTGGAACCCATGAGGGTGGATCCTGGGAGATTCAGGGCAGATAATAAGGAAGCACTTGATGTAGTGCATTAGTGAAAGGGGGTTGCTCTGCCACAGGATCGTGCCGAGGGCCCCCCACCTGGATGACTTTCAAGGGGGGTTGGACAATTCATGGAGGAGAAGGCCACCAATGCTATATTAGATTTAGACTTTGCCTTTTTCTTTTAAGAACTCGAAGCAGCTTACTGCTCTCAGTCTTAGCCCCACAACAACAACCCTGCAAGGTAGGCTGGGCTGAGAGTCTGTGGCTGGCCCAAAGCCACCCAGTCGGCTCCATGCCTGAGCGGGGTCTAGAACCAGATCGTCTGAGTCCCAGCCCTGCGCTCTTAACCACTACGCCACGCTGGCTCTAACCGGCACCAGTATCAGAGGTCGTAGTCCTGTGTGCACCAGGAACACACCTGGAAGAGAGCTATTTCACACGCATCCTAAAGGTGGAAGTCCCACCATTAGGACATTAGCCTGGCCAGCTGTGTGATCAGAATCCAGCAGGGCTCTTCTGACCCACCCTGGCTATTCTTGTGCCACCCTGCCCCAGTCCAGCTGGAGCAGCAGCCGTGACACTGTTTCTGAGTGGGATGGGAAGGGTATTGCCTTCCACCCAGCCATGAAGAGCCTGTGGCCAAGAGCTCGCTTCCACCAGCCCTCCTCTGACGGATGAGCTAGGAGGGGATGAGGAGCAGGGCACTGGGGGACCTGTTTCCTGCCAGCACTGAATGTCCGATCTTTAGCAGCTAACTCCTCTGTTTTTAATCCAGAGCAACCTGCAGTAAACTTTGCTGGGAGTGATGCATTAGTCACCTGGCAGACTCCTGCTTTCTTTGGAACGGTGATTTTACTGGTGCTAAACCCGGGGAAAGCAGCATCTTCTGCTGAGGGGCTCATGAACTGATGGATGTCTGGCAACTGGACTGTGATCAGTGAACTGTGGATGCTCATTGGGACTGTAAAGGCGTATAGATAATTACTGGAACCGCTGCAATAAAAGCTTTTATTGAGACTTCCATCTCAGTTCTGGGAAGTCCACTTTGGGCATTTCTTTTGTGAACACCCATCCTTCCTGATCATTGGTCCTGATGGCTGGGGCTGCTGGGAGAGGGAGTACAAAAGGACTGCAAGGCAGCAGGTTGCCAACCCCTGGGTTGGTGTTTCTAGGGAGGAACCCTGAGCTGTGTCTTCTGGGGGGAAATCTCGCCACAAATCCCCCTCCCCAGGATGGAGAGGGCAGGAAGGAGACGTGGCAGTGGGGAGGGAGAGCAGAGGCCACGGTGCACCAGACCCACAAGCGCTCTGCTCCTGCCACCACCCCCAAAGAGAAGCCACACCAGGCGGGTTGAGAGACCTTCACAGCGCAAAGGAAGGAGAGAAAACTCTCTCATTTCTCGAAGGTGCCTGGCTCTTGCCAAAGGTGCTTAGGAAGAGAAGAGCGGCAGCAAGGTGGGAACCATCTGTCTGTTGAGCACCGGTCCTGTCGGATTGTGCTCTGCATCTTCAGAGGCAGGTCTGAGTGGCATTTGATGGACTTAGGGTGAAATCTGACCCTTTCGTTATTATTATTCTGGAGCAGCTCTGCCTGCCGAGAGTCTCTGGCCAAAGGCAAAGAGAGCTGTCTTGCATTGCATGCACGCAGAGGGAAAGGAGCAGCTGACTCTCTTCTTTCCTTTGGCAACCATTTATCTCCGCTTCATGTCTCTGCTAGCAAAGTTTCCCCAAGCACTGCAATGCAGGACAAAAGAAGACCCTGCATGGTGCACGTCAATTTTGCAACAGTCCTCTCAAGAGCCAAATCTGTTCATTTTAAATTGGTGCATTTTCTTTGTTTCTTTCGTCATCCCTTAACGAGCAACTCTTTCTTCCTTTCCTCGGCTTTCAGATTGGAACGGAGTGGGATGCAAAGGAAAGGATTTTCCGAAATTTTGGTGGACTCATTGGACCGATGGATGAGCCGGTGGGCATGCAGAAGTGGGGGAAGGGTCCCAACGTCACCGTCACGGTCATCTGGGTGGACCCCGTTAACATAATCGCCGCGACGTATGACATCCTCATCGAATCCACAGCGGAGTTCACTCACTACAAGCCTCCTTTGAACCTGCCCCTCCGGCCTGGGGTCTGGACAGTGAAAATCCTGCATCACTGGGTCCCTGTGGCCGAAACCAAGTTCCTGGTCTCCCCTCTGACGTTTTCCAACAGGCAAGCGCTCAGGCAAGGTTAGTAACTTTGCTCATGATAGAGGAAATATCTTTGAATAGAACAGCCATGCAAGTTGTCATGCAGCCGAAGTTGAACATGTCTAACTCTCCACAACTTCAGCCAAAGAGCTGAGCGTCTATTTACTATTGACTGCTTGGTAAATGACCACAGAACATAAGCAGCATGTAAGTAACCTGGGGGCAGGTTCATCCCGGAGGAAGAAAAGACCCTGCACAGATGCGATGCAAAGTGAACGCATTTTTGAGAGCCAGCATGGGTGTTTGGTCAGAGTGTTGGGCCAGAGACCCGGGTCCTAGACCCTGCTCAGCCTGAAGCTCCTGCTCAGCCTAGCCTACCTCATAGGGCTGTTGTGAGGATATAATGCAGAGGAGGAGTATTATATGAGCTGCCTTGGGTTCCTTGCAGGAAAAATCCAGGCTATAAATATGGTTGAACAAGGGACCCAAACCTCTAAGCTGCACTTAAAGTACCTGAGACAATATTACGGACCCATGTTGGTACCTCAAGCCTAGACAATGGAATCCTGCCCAAAGCATTATCTAGACTTGCAGGATTATCGGTGGAGTAGAAATGTCCAGCCCCTACAAGAATGCACAGGATAGCACAGCTCAAATTATAAATAGAACAAATTTCAGAGCATAGTTAGCTCATTGGCTGGCTCCCTGGCTACCAGAAAAACGCATACACATGCATAATAGCAGCCTTCCTGGTTCAAGATACTTGTAGTCAGCAGCAATATTTTTATAGCTCACAGCTACCACCCTGCTAAGATTGGTCATGACAGCATTCCTTTAAAACTGATGGAGCATGTGAAGTCCTTTAATCAGAACTAACAGTAGCAGTACTGGGATCTAGCAGGGGAGGTGACTACAAATTGAACCTCTACTGGAGGAGCAGAAAGCTCAGCCCGTACCATAAGAGGGGGTGAGTCTAGCCTAGTTTGGCTCAAGGCTCCCAGGAAGACAGTGGTGTGCACTGGAAGGGCAGAGCCATATCTGGTTATGCAGCATTGGAAGAGGTGAAGCTTGTCAGGACCGTGGACAGTTCCCTGTGGCAGTTGCTGGCTGGAAGAGACCCAAGGGGTCTTGTTGTTTCAGCAAACTGCCAAGGCCTTCTGCACATTGACGGCTCTGGACTGTGTTTGCATGTGAATTGCGGCCCAAAAGAAATGTGTTTGATAGCATGCATGCATTTGAAAAATGGCCCAGAAAAATGCACACATGTGCCTTACCTAATGGGAAAACCATGTCGGCACCATTGGTTGATACCATTAAAATACACTTGAAAATATGCACCCATTTTCATGAAAAAACAGAAATACTGAGTTTGCAATCTGTTACAGAATTTTTTCACATAGTGTGTAATTAAACTAGCAGTGTGCAAGAAATTCACTGGTGGGGGGGTCAAGATAAGGCAGCTGGGCCCCCTGGATTCTGGCCGGTAACCCACTGGTGCTCACTTGCCCTGCCATGAGTCAAGCTAGCATGCAAGTCTTTGGCTTCTAAAGTGGGCTTCACTTTGTGTTGTGTCTTTTTTTTAAATCTGCAGAAATTATGTCTGCGATACCCAGAAATTCTCAGAATGTGTGCAATTTACACGCATTGCACCTGGAATTTAAACAAATTGCAGCCAGAAGTTATGCAAATTTCCCTGCCTTTAAAAATATATATGCAAATCATGGCATGCTTTAAAAGCAACAGCTATGAAAAAAAAACCCAGCTCAGCCCCTTTCAGCTCTCTAGTGGTGATGCCAGAAGTCCTTGAGGTGGGATTTTGCAGTGTTTCTCCACCAAAATTAATGATGGCCACTAATTTGAATAGCTTTAGAAAGGGATTAGCAACACTAGTACAGGAAAAAGCAATCAGTGACTTAAAGACAATGGCTGTATAAATCTTTGGTGCGATCGGTCTTGGAATATTGTGCTCAGTTCCTGTCACCTTCCCTGGAAAAGGATGTTATTGAACTGGAAAAAGTACAGAGAAAGGCAACAAAAAGCACAGGGGGCTGGAGCAGCTCCTCTGTGTGAGTGGCTGCAACAGCTGGGACTCCTAAGCTTAGGGAAAAAGGTGAGTAGTAGGGGAGAGGTAAGAGAGGTGTTTAAAATAATGCACGGTGTGGAGAAAGTGGAGGGGGAGGCATTTTTCTCCCTCTTCTGTAACACTCGAACCCCAGGTCATCCCATGAAGCTGGCTGGTGGGAGGTTTAGGACTGATAAAGAGGGTGGCAAACAAGTTAAATAAATAAAAGGAAGTGCTTCTTCACACACAGTTAAACTGTGGGATTTGCTGCCATGGGAAGTGGTGATGGCCACCAATCCGGATGGCTTTAAAAGGGGATTGGACACGAGGGAGGAGGCTATGCATGGCTACTGACCTTGCTGGCCATGTGCTCCCCAGAGGTGGCCGGCCAGCCTGCCTGCCTGCACCCGTTGCTCTGGAGCTTGGGCAGGCGGAGGTCTTGCGCCCCTCCTGGTTGAAGGATCAGCTGGTGTGCCGCCATGTGCATGGAGTGCTGGACTAGATGGACCTTGGGTCTGATCCAGCAGGGCTTCTTAGGTGCTTAGGTTCTATCCAATATCAGTGGCAGTAAACCTACACAGACCAGTCGCAAAGGATTGTTGAGTGTGGGGACTGTTTGCACTCTTACCCCGCTTGCTGCTCTCCCACCTGTAGGCGGTCGCCCACGGCATGAGCAAAATGCGCCACCGGATCTGCTCGTCTTACTTTCTAGTAGAGGCTGAGAAGCACTTTCTCAGCGCAGGCGACCAGATCCTTCCCATCCTGCCTCCCCAGACTTCACAGCTGAGATGTAACATTATGCTCCATGCAGAAAAAAGATAATTATAAAGTCTCTTCAGCCGTTTCTTCTAGCATTTGTCACTTTGTCATCCCTCATATTATTTAAAGTTATTTTTAATGCTAGAAAAATGCCGTGAAACAGTTTGAAAATGCAAGGCACTGAAAGGTCCATCTTTGTCAGCTGCTTGTGAACAATACAGAGGAAGCTCCCCAGCCGTCAGAGATCCACTTCCAGACTTACACAAACACTGTAATCAGTCCTTATGAAGGGGAGAAATAATAATGGGACTGAGCAAAACAGAGCGATCGGACCGCAGTCTGTGTCCCTTTTCGGCAACTTGGACCCATTCCTTCCTTTCCACAGACTTTTGGGGCATCGTGCAGAAAAGGGGGACAGAGGGGGGACTGGTAGCATTCTTGATCATTTCTGATATGAACAATTGGAAATATAAAGACAATCCCCACATATCGTGGGCTAGGGAGGGATGGCCTTTGATTGGTTCACATTTTTAAACCAACAAGCCAAAGCTGCAATTGCATGGAGAACCGAGGAGGTTTTCCTTCGGATTTGCTTCCTTTTCCTTGCTTTCCAGTTCGGACAAGCATGCGGTTTGACTCAAAAATTGCTTACCAAATTGAATGTATTAAGGCATATTGTGAACCAGACTTAATGTATATACATTAAGCTTGCACAATATGTTTGCTAAGGAAAATTTGCATATACAAATAAATGTGCATTTTTAAAAATAGCAGACTGATGCAGAAATAGAACACAACCGTCTGTTCCATTTACATCATGTCTTTTTTCCTCCTGCAAAGCACTGGAGGTGGCACACGTGGTCTCCTCTCCATTTTATCCTCACAACGACAACCCTGTGAGGTAGCTCAGAGACAGAGTCCATGGCAGGCTCTGAGTCACCCAGTTAGATTCATGGCCAAGTGGGGACTAGAACCCAGATCTTCCAAATCCCGCTCCACCACACCCCCTGGGCTCTCCCCTCCACGTCCACGTTATCCACACAGCAACCCTGTGAGGTAGGTTCAGCTGAGAGTCAGGGGTTGGCCCAAAGTCACTCAATGCGCTTCATTCCTGTAGTGGGATGAGAAACCAGATCTCCGCAGTCCCAGTCCAACGTTATAGCCAGGAGACCACACTGAAACTTATGGGTGAATATTTGCAAAGCCGGCCTGAAGGAGAGAGACTGCTTTGCCCGTCCCAGCCTTGAGTGGATGGGACATTTCTAAGTGGGGGGCGGGGGTCAGACCGTGTTTGTTTTCTCCGCTGCCGAACTCCCTCTGTGGTGCAGGATGCCTGCATCTCCCCCGCCCCCGTTCTCCTACGGGAGTCCCAACAGAATCTCAGCATGCAGATGGGTCCCAACACATTTCGTCACGGCTTGAAAACATGGGCCTTTGTGTGATGTGCACAAGACTTCACTGGTTGTGTCGCAACAGCTAGCAAAGCTAGACTACCTTTTGGAAACAGCGCTTGCAAAGGTAGGAGCGCTCGCTCAGGCTGTCGGAATAAATGAGGCAGGATCAGCTGCCTTGGCAAGCTATTGATATCATTAGAGCAGTCCTCGGCAGGCAAGGACGGCATGTCTCAATTAAGCAATTTTGGAGTATTCCGGGTTGGGCACTTGCATCTGGGTGTTTTCCATAGACGAGCCCCTTGGAATTGAAATCCAGGTTGCACTGAGACGTCGGAGCAGAGGGACCCGTAAACCAGGGAGAACAAGACCCACCAGTGGAAGCGGAAATGTGTCACCTGGAAGAAAGAGCTCAGTTATCAACAAGTAGCACAAAGGACGTGGCACGAATTGTGGACATCAGTATGTCACTCCTGGCCTGCAAACCGCACCGGGAGACGACACGGCTTCCAAGCCCGGGAGGTTCTCCTTGAGTGAGGGCCTTTCTGTGCTGGAAGCGAGTGTGTGTATCTTGGCAGAAAATTCCCCCTTAGCATCAGTTCCCAAACTTGCCGGAGCAGAACCAGGGAAAGGAAAAAGGAACAAGGAAAAAGCCACGCCACGGAGAAATGCATCAGCTCCCCAGTTTTCACACCTGTGTGAATTCCAGGCAAAAATCCTCGGGTGAATCTTTCCATGGGGCATCAGCCATGAAAAGCAGGATTAATGCCACGGCTGTTTGCGTCCTGCTTTTGACAGTTGCATAAACAATTTTCTGCCTTTTTAAAAATATACTTTATTTGCAAATGTAATGGCCAAAGAAGGAAAAAATCAGGAGGAGAGAACAAAGAACCACAAAGCAAAAGAATCCATTTACAACAGTCTTAATAGAAAGTACGGCACTTCTATTTCAAACGTATGTTTATTTATACTATTTCTGTACTGCTCCACATCTAAAATTCTGGAGCAGTGAACACTAGGAGTTTAAAACAAATGAAAGGATAAAAAGAAAACATTACAATATTTTAAAACAAAAGAATATAGCCATGACTGCTGAGCAAGGAAGGATTTTCCAGAATAAAATCGTCTTCAGTAGGCACCAAAAGAAGCCCAATGCTGGCTTGCCCATCCCATCCTGGGGCAGAGAATTTCATAGACTGTAGTACTCTGCTATACATTAATATAATAGTATATATTATGTGGAGTTTTCTTTTTTATTTTGTTCTCTTTTGACAGTCTATGATGAATTCAATAAATTAAATTGTATTCTAACATTGCCTTGTGATACATGATCATACACTCTGGAAAAGACAGTACAGGCAGCCCTATATGAAGTGCCTGTTGGAGAAATTAATTTCATTTATATTATAATGCAAACATACCCAATTTCTGACTAATTTCAAACTAAAACACAGAACAAAGTCCAGTGATCTTTTCACATTAGCTAGCCAAAAGAAAGACCTGTTTCTTGCACATTAGAAGACAGTTCAAATGCACATGTTAGGAGAAACATGCAGAAAAAGTATGTATTCATTGACACATGGATGTAAAAAATTATTGCAGTACCAGATGAATTGAACTTTAGAAGAATGCAAAACTGATAGAAACTGAAACGGAAAGATTTGTCCATTCTTATGTTACAGTAGAGGAGCACAAAGAGCAAATCGCCAAATATTTGGACTTCCAATTCCCATCATTCCTTTAGGAACTGAACTTCAAAACCTCTGGAGATCCTCCTGGCTACCCTCTTTCCACAGCCCTCCCCAACACAATATCTTCCAGCTGCCTGTGGATGTGGGGGTTGTAGTCCAACACACCTGGGGGGCAGCAGATTGGAGAATCTGCAGTAAGGTCATCTCGGGGTCAAGCTGGGAAGCTTGCAGAGGAGAGAAATCGGTGTCGTAAATGATACTAACCGAAAACGTTGGCTTTCTCCCACCCCCTTTTTCAGATGAAGCCCTGAGGTGGCACGGAGGCCCCCCGAAGAACGCCTACATGGAGCAGAGCTTTCAGGGTCTGAACTCCGTCCTGAACATCCCGATCAATGCCGCACAGGTGGACCAGGCCAAACGGAACGCAGGGCTCACGGGCGCCAAGCTGGAGAACTGGGTGGACAGCTTGGTCGGAGGCGTCTGGTCAGCCGTCGATGTCTGTAGCACCGGCCCCACCGCCTGCCCTGTTATGCAGGACTGCGGCCGAACGTCGTGGAGTTCGCTCAGTCCAGACCCAAAGTCCGAGCTGGGCCCTGTCAAACCTGACGGCCGCTTGAGGTAGCACTCGGGATGCCCCTTCGTTGGCTTTAAAAGGGAATTGGACTGTGCGCTCTTGTGGCTCGTGTGGGGTGTCCGTCTGCACTTTCAGAATCAAAAGCGTTTTGTCAGTGGGCTCACTGCCACGCTTCCTTCAAGAAAATGTTCCCGTTGTTGTTTGTGAAGGTCCCGGGCATGGCCTGGGCAGCCTCAGTTGCCGCATCGTTTCAAAGGTGTTGGATGGGGCAAGAAGGGGAAACAGGTAGGAAGGGTCTAGCACACAGGTAGCACTGAAAGGAGTGGCGTTGCTGAGAGGACCAGAGTGTGGAGGCCAGGCCCAGGTGCTGACATCGCCATCGCTTTCCAAAAAGTCCTTGTAGAAATCTAAAGCAGGCACGGATGTCGTCACGACGCCGGGCCGGGCCGGGCCGAGCTTTCAGTGGAAGTATCTGGATCTTCCCCTTTTCTGCTCCTTACACACACACACACACACACACACACACACACACACACAGAGTTTTGGTTTTAGTCCTATCTCACCCTGCTAATCTTTACAGGGATTTCAATATTTGACCTTCCAGATTGCAAAGCAGTGAGAGAGGACTTTTCCTTCTAGCTGACACCCACAATCCTAAACAGACATGCTAAGAAACTGGGCCCCATTGGACATTGTAGGACTTACTTCTGAGTAAACATATGGTGGAGTCACACTAAAAGTGACCTTTCACACCTCAAAGGCCAGTCAGTACCTTTGTTCCAGTCTGAGCTTCCTTAGGTAGCAGCCAATCTTTTCTCAGTTGCTTCATGTGGACTCACAAGATGCTAACTAAGAGAGGGACATGGGATGCAGGAAATTTAGGTACCCATCTGCAGATACAGACACCCAGCTTGGTATCTGTGACTGCCTGTCATATGCTTGCTAAAATAAATTGTCCATTAAGGTGACACAAGTCACACGGATGTCGTTGGGACCATGCCTTCCACAACGACAGTACAAACTGCAGAGTCCAGTTGTTAGCATGAATCGAGGGACTCCAGCTTGTGCACACTTGCACACACACACACACACACACACACACTTCTGTTGGAGGATCCACTGAGTTGGGCCCCAACTGTAAGGACGACTCTTGCCCCATTACGGTGGTGCTTCTCAATAGGGCGAACGTAGCCCAACTCCATGTACACACAGTTCCCCCCAAAGCAAGGCCCAGAGGGAAGTGATGCGAGCTGCAGCACAGGTTGGCAGGGGGGGCCAACAGCCCCTTCTCCATTCGTGCCCCTCCCGGCTTTCCCCCCAGCCTTTTGTTCCCCTGCCGCAGCTCTTCACCAAGATGGGAAGTGTCTGTATGGGAAAGTGATAGCCTGCCTTGACAGGGAAGGTTACGGAGCAAAGGCTCATCTCCCACCTGCCCCTGCTCAGTTTTCAGATTGCTGGGGGAGAGAGGCACCTGCCCCACTAACTTTTGTCATGCCCTCGCTTAGCCGCATCTCCGGGAAAAGCCCAGGGGAGCCCTTGCGTTGACAGGCTGGAGATGCCCAGTTTGATCTCTGGCTAGGTAGTCGTGTCATCTGACTTGCTCTAAAACATCTTCTTCTGTGGCTTGGCTAAATTTAGGAGGATAAGAGGGAAGCGGAATTCATGACTCCTCTCAGATGACCCTGTTATGCATTATGGAGCGTTATGCATCGAACGTTAGCAGTCTCCCTCCTTCAGCACCAGCCGGCTCCTTCAGCTGCTGACCCATTCCTAACACACAAACATTTGCCACCATCGCGTTAGCTTAGCCCCAAAAAGCCCTTGCAAATCTGGAAGGTCAAGACTGGCTCATTGACAGAAGGGAAATCACGAGCACCCTGACACCCACTGAGGGGTCTGACCTTGACTTTTTAGCAGTCCGTGAATCCTGCCTCCCATTTGGGAGGTGGTCGTTGGAAGCTAGGACCTCAAAGGAGTGAAAAAGCATCAATTCCGTTAACATTTCCTTTGCATCCCCTTCCCCTTTCACAGAATCATCCTAATTAGATTCTTGGGCCTACGTTGTGTGTTGTGCCGTTTTCCTTCCTTTGGGCCTTCAGTTTGAATCCCAAGTCTTGGCGAAGCACCAAACATCAAAGAACTCGGGCGGATGCTGTACGAAATGGCCCATTTGGTTTCATAGAAAGGTTTCTCTTCTCCCCTTGCCAGTATTTTGGGCCCACAGCAAACTTTCAAAGCTCATTCCATGAGCCGTCGGCCCATGTGCCAGAAGGGCCAACAGCATAACCGGCTTAACAAGGAACAGTTGAATTCCCTTTTAAAACAACCGCTCGCTCATGTATTTCTCACCATCCCGTTCGGTTAAAGCTACTCCAGTTTGCTTTGGACTTCCGGGAACGTGCGGGCAAGGAAGGCAGAGCGTTCGATGCTTCGCTGGCGCAAAGGGGGGCAGGAAGAGGTGAGGTATTTATTTGTGTTTTAGTCAGTGACTAATTAGTAGGTGCTGCTTCTGCAGCTTGGAAATTATCTTTTCTTACTAACTAAAGCTGCCTTTATTAAGAAAAGGTCTTTCTTAAGAACAGCCCCCACACAGGCCGAATTCCTTCCCTCGCTTTCCTTTTTCCCCTGCTTTCCCGCTTTCCATTCTCGCAAAGAGTTCTGATTTGTGGGGGTTGCAGGTGGGGGGAGGGGATGATTATAGCAGTGGCTTTCCACCACGGGTCCACAGATGCCTCTGGACTACAGTTCCCATCACCCTCAGCCAACGCGGCCCATGGGGTGGGAGTTGTCCTCCAGCAGCACCTGGGGACTCTGGGTGTATCTCAGTGGGTTAATTCCAGGTTCCTTACGGTTCGGGGATGCCGCCGATGCCTCACAGGCCTCTCTTAACCTGGGCAGGGGAGGCTGAGGTCCCTCGGCCATGGCTGGAGCCCAGTCCCTGCCATTACCCCGACAGGAGCAGCGATCCGACGCGCTCTCCTCCAGCTTCACCCTCCGCCACCCCCTGACTTGAAGGAGCAGAGGTCTTACATGCATCTGCTTGCCCGTCCACCACCGCCTCCTTTCTGCTCACTCGGCACCTTACACATGAATAGGCGGAATGCCGTCTTCATCAGCCCAGGTTGCATCTGAGCGCAACCTGCGATGGGCTGCAGAAGGCTCGACATGCAGGTCATTCAGGTCTCTTGCCCGCCCTACAAGGGCACAACCATGGACTAGTGCAGAATTCCACTTAGCTGGAGCCCTCCAGGTGTGTTGGACTGCAGCCCCCATCATCCCCAGCCATCAAGCCAGATGGCGACGGGTTGGGAAGGCTGGATTAGTGTCTCCCAGGTGACCACAGGAGTAAGTCCATAGTGCCCCGAAGAGCTCACATCGGCCTCTCTTCCTCGGCTGGTTCTGGTGGCTTCAGAGTTGGGTGTCACGCCAACCTTCTGCGCTCAGTTCTGAAGCAACCGTGATGGCGATCGGCCCCCAGGCCACCTCGCTTGCGGAACAACCCTTGCCGCTTTTCCTTCCTGAGAAATACTGTTTTCATCCCCTCCTTTTGGTTTCCTTTCATTTTTATTGCTTCTGCCTTAGTTACCTTCTTTTGCTCAAAGGTGCTACCAAAGGTGCTACCTCACTAAGACTTGCAAATGCGTTTACCTGATGAAAAGAAAGCAAGAACAGGGAGGAAGAAAGAATTACCTTCTCTGACCTGAATGTACAATCTATGCAAATCCTCTCTCTCTCTCTCTCTCAATCTCTCTCTCTCTCTGTAATTAAAAAAAAAGACGAAGAAAGAAACTTTAAAACATATAAGTATTAAAGTTGTGACCTTGCCAAATAAACAGCAAGATACTGTACAGGTGTCTCTGATAGCAGAGCGGTTAAATTCCCGGCACAGTTCATTGTGCTACATTTGTATATTATAAATGACTTGTCTTTGATTCCGTTTGTGATTTGAATCACCCTTGGTTGGGAAAAGGTGACCATGTCGCTTGTAAGAACAGCACCTTCAGTTTTGCTGGGAATATGCCGGATGAGGGATTCGTGTGCTCGGTTTTGACCTGGGTTGCCATTCACCAGTGACAACCAGAGCTACAGCACCACCTCCTTAAAAACGTGCGATTTAGGCTGTCGGCTGCAAGATTTCCCTATGGGTAAATCGGTTTATCTGGACTATTTCCAACTCAGTGTTCATGCCATGGCATCCTATGAGTTGCCCCTTTTAGAGAAGCCTTAAGTTTCTTCATCTTTTTTTAAATATGGCCTTAAAAAACTGTGTTTGAAAGTTTTAGCTGTTGTATGTTCTTTCTCTCTGGACTATTGTCGACGTATTAAAAAACAAAAGCACCTTGAGACCTCTGCGGCTGATTGTTTGATTTCATTTTTCTCTCTTCCGCTGCTGCATGATCTTCACCTTTCACTCTTTGCAAATATGCTGAATCAAGGTTTGTTTTTTCTTTTTCTTTTTACACAAGCCCAAGAGAGATAGGGAGGGCGGTGGTGTAATTGTATCTTTTTGAAGAAATAATCATAGGCCAGGTCCCTTTGCAAAAGGGGCTTCTTGTTCCGCAACATGTTGAGAATTCTCCAGCACTAGCCCAAAATTGCAATTTTTCCTATTGTGAAGAGACAAGCAGCAAAGGTTGTGGAGTTTGCAAAGGGGAGCTTGAATCCAGATCTGCACCGGATCAACTGTGGGGTGGAAGTGGACACCCCCCCCCCGCTCCTTCCCACGGCAGCCCCTTCAGCACGCTGAGCACAGTACACTGAGGGTCCGGTGATCCTGCTGAACGGGGGAAGCCGGGGGCAGTGGTGCTTCCCCAAAATTCTGGGGACTTTCTGGATGCAGAGCAATTCCTACCAAAAGAGGCAGATCCTGGCTGCAGCCTGGAGTACACAAGTCCAAAGCTTTGCTCCTGGATTTTCACGCACACGAAAACCTGTTCCAGAACCCTTCTGAGAGGGGAACCCCATTCAGGCATTATTCCAGGTTGAGAAGAAAGAGCAATTGCGGGAAGCAGCCCTCTTCCTTTCAACCCAGGTCTTGCAGGGCCTCGCCTTGGACACCAGGCCACCCCTGGAGCAGCCGTCTCTGTGATGCCGGAGCGCTGCATTCAGTGCAAGTTCTACTTCGCATAAGGACCACCGAGACGACTGGGGCGTACGCTCTCGCCTGTAGCCAGCTGGATGCAGCCCATGTGTTTGGAGCGCATCAGTCTTGGAGGGCCCTGGAGGCGACACGCTCGTCTCACTGCGTCTTCCTTCCCTGCACCATGCTCACCGGCTGCTCTGGCTCCTCTTTCTCCTTGTGGCTACCACTTGCCAGGCAGAGAGCTGGGGACCAAGGTGGCCCAGGCACTTCCCCGTCCTCCGTCTCCCCACTGCTGTTGTGTCGGCCAGTGTGAGAGACCAGTGAACACGCAGGTTTTCGAGGTACAGAGGAGGACCAATCCCAAGTGGTGGTCACTGGGGGTCCCTGCTGAGGAGGGCACCTCAGCAAATGCCCAGCCATGCCTACCCCAGGGTGCTGGCCCTGAATGCCATGGCTGTGCACTGGGAAGAGGGCTGACCATACAGGTGGACCAGTCCTTAGACTACACCTGTGAAACTCATCCCCAAGCATGTACCCCGGAACCCTGCTGGGGCTCACCATCATTACCTGTCCTCATCACACCTGCTGTCCCAGAAGTCCCAACCTTACTTCCCCAGTTCCTCAGGTGATGCCTCACTGGAGACCATGGTGCGAAATTAAAAGAGGGGCTCCCATTATCATTAAAGAGGCCCAGCTGCTCTCATTGGAGGAATATTTTATTCCAGTGGATGCTGCTCTGTGATGTGAGGGTGGTACCCGAGCCTAGAGCTGGCAGGCCCTGCCCCCCATTTACCCCACCAGTCACAAATTACCAAAAACAGGCACGCATTGCACATTTGCACAAGATTTGCATGGGTTACTTAATTTCAAGTGATGCAGATGTTGAAATTATTGCTATAGCTGAAATAGAAATGCATCCTAAGGAAAAGCAAAGCCAACTTTGTGTAGGGCTGTCCAGAGTTTGCGGAATCCATTCCATCGGTGTTTCACGGCTTGCCGGGCCCTGTGTGTTCTGGCCTCTGCTCATCAGCTGAATCATGTTACTCGTGTTGTCAGAATTTCCTTCTGTCTGCACTCATGCAACACTCATGCAAACTAGCACAAATCTGCCCCGAAAGTGAAAAACTACTTGGCAAGTCAGTGTGACCGAGAAAAAATGGCAGAGCCTGCAAGGTTGGGATTCACTGATACCCAAACCCATTCTAATCTGTTGCGGTCTTCTCCAACCCCCTTAAATGCACCTGCTTCTTTGCTGTCCAAGCTTGGCTCATGGGCAACTTCAAAGGCCCTTGTTTCCATTCTTAGCATCTTTGATTTTTAAACTGGGACTGATTTTGTGCACACGCAAAGCTTCGGGCACCATGATCAGGAACCCTGCAGGGCTGATAGAACCCTGGTTTGGGCTGATAGTTTGTACACAGAGAGACTGAAGGCACATGGGCTGGTAGGAAAGCTTCCATTTGGATCCTGTCCCTCGAATTCATTCTTCCTACACGTTATTTAGTTTGGAAATGGCTTATGAAAGCATTCCATCTTGGACAGTCGCAGTAGGTTTTCGTGACCTCAGTTCTGATGATGTCACTTACATTCCAGTACCATCATCATCCTCATTCAGCCCATCAAGAGTGCTTCCTCAGCTATCCAAATGTAAGATTATAAGCTTTGCATCTCAGACGGGTTCTGCTATCAACTGGGGGCGGAATGAGATGTGAAATTCGTCTTTCCTGTGCAGGTTTTTAAAAATGCAAATTACACGATAATTAGGGGGATTCCAGCGAACGAGGAGGGGGAAGCTTGTAGGCTTGAAGAGAAATCCCTTTGGGGGAGCCTGCGTTTGCAAATGAGGGGCTTTCCTCAGGACCAGAGCAGGGGAGTAAGGGGCCGGTTGCCACTGTCCATGAGTCCGGCAATCCTGGAAAAGAGCAGCCCTCCCCTCCCTGATCATTTAACCTCACGGGTAGGTTGACCCTGAAGCAAGAAAGATTGTTCAAGGGCAGAAGATGCTTTGGTGGTGGGTCAGAGATGCACCGTCACCAGCAGGTACAAATGAAATTGCAGTTCCCACTTTTGGCCAGTGTTCATCATGGTGTTGAGAAATGATCGGTCCCTTGAGGGCCTCTGAGGCATTGCAAAAATAAAACCTGCTATTTAAAAAAATGCACCATTGCTTAAAAAAAAAAACCAATTGACTTTGTCGAATTTGTCATTTGTATCTTACTAAATGATTTTGCAAATTATGCAAATCATGCCAGGACTCAGATTTGTGGAGCTAAACTATAGGCTTCCCTGGTGTTTTGCTTTTCTGGGGCTGATTCACACCAAGACAGCAAGAAAAAGGGGAATTTCTAAACAGAACAATGCAGTCCCTGAAATAAATACTCTGAATTCTCACAGCGCTCTGTTCGTTCTATGTGACTTTTACTATGGTGATGATAATTATTCTGCCAAACACTTTTTTACAAGCAAATTACTTTTGTTCCCAGTTTGTTTTGGTTGTTTGGGAAATGAGAATTAAAATACCTACTTGGTTACACATCATTATATGCAGAATAATATACTGAAGTATTTTGTAAGCAATTAGGAAAACAAGCAAACCTCATATCCAGTAAAGGTTTTGTTTTGTGGAAGGGGTGGTGGAGAATCAAAGCAGCATCCAAACGAAAGGATGCCAATATTTTGATATTTATTTAAATGAGTATTTTATGAGGTGTCTAAAAATATCTTAAATTGACTGGTAATGATCTCAAAAGAATGCAGTTCAAATGCTTTTCTTATAGTAGAACATGCTCTTTGGCATTTACCTCTGTATAACACATTTTAATCCAGCTCCTTCTTCAATGGGGTTTCCCCTCAACATTTTGTCCCCACAACAACCCTGCAAGGTAGGTTAAGTGACAACAAAATGATTGGGCCAATCCTCAGACATCATGGCTATGTGAGGGGCAGCTCCCATGCTTCCAGTCTCAAGTCCAGCACTCACCAATAACCCTACTGTTTGTCTTAAATACTGCACTAATCTTTTTTGTACTTGCCTTGTCTTTCTGTTAGGTGGAACAAAACGTGCCTTAGCTGTATTCTTTCTTTATGAGACCTTGGAGATGGAGGGGTGGGGGGCAGAATTATCAGACGAAGCAAAGTGTTGCAGAAATATATATTAATATATTGTATTATACCAAAAACATGACGTTTGTACAAAAATGTTGTCTGTCCGACTGTGCTTTCAAATGCAAATATCTGAAATAAAAACTAAAACAAAGGCTTAAGTTTAGAAAAATGCAGTTGCCTCATCTTTTCAGTTATATTACTTAAGTCTTTACTTTTATTTACAAACAATCAATAAAAACAGGATAGTCCTTGCCCACAGGTTTGCAATTTAAAAAGACACAACACAAGAGGAAAGGGGGATGGGGAGGGCAGAGGAAAAAAAGCCAGTGATCTTTCAGCAGGGCTGACAGCATAGCCTTGCGTCACACCTCATCTCCCTTCACAGCAACGCCGTGGTCCTTGCTCAATTCTGCTCCCACTGGGTTGGGGTAGGCACAGGGCAGCAAATTCTGGCTGGAGTACCTTTACCCCTGCCGGACTTTCCAGCCCCTGGAACAAGAGAGGATGCAAATTTCAACCTGCAGCAGAGTTGATGTGCTTGCCAGGTTTTGCGGTCCCTGAAGAATGGTGTCATAGGCATCTGCCCCTTGCTGAACCTTTGGATGACTTGGCCCCATTCAGTCTGGAGGGTTGGCAAATTCTGGCAGGGTACCCACAGGACAGAGCAGGGAGCCAGGGGTTGGGGAGAGAAGCTCGGGCAGACGGACACACCTGACAGACGTAGCCAGTCCAAGGTGAAGCGGGGCTGGAAGTAGAGAATGGCAACCTTGCCTGGATCTGTGCTGATGTTTTCCCCTCTGTCTGCAGCAGGAAGGATAATGATGGGAGGCACAGTGTCCAGAAGGCTACACACACTGAAGAGCAGACGTACATAGGATGATATCCAATTGACAGGGCGAAGCAACCTGGCACAGCACAGGAGCCCCTGACAGGCAGTCAAGGGAGTTGACCTTATCTTGATCTCCATCCTGCCCACCCAGTCCTCCTGCTGCTAGCACATATCCCATCAGCCCCTGCAGCCACAATTCCACCCCAAGTACATTACTCCCTGTCTATATGCCGCTGACCTCTTCCTCATTGGCCCGCCATAGAGGCTAGATGACCAGAGCAGGTCCGGCACCTGCCAGTCTTTCCAGAGGACTTTGTGGTAGTGCACACCCTGACCATGGAAACCATGAGCATGGGTTCGGTCAACATGGCAAGCCATGGTGGTACAGAGCGACCATGAACCAAGCTTGGCACATGATGACCACAGCCTGCCACCATCCAGGAGTTTGTTTCCCAGCAGCAGAAAAAAAAAGTTTATCTCCACAGCAATGAACCCTCTCGATGGAGGAGGCCGATTGGCTTCCATGGTCTTCTCAATGCAACAAGGACATTTTGCAGCTGCCTCCTGCTGCTGTGCACAGCCATCTCCTCCCCTTCTCCAAGCTTACAGCAGAAGCTGGCAGGAACGGGGATTTCTCAAGGTAGCAGATGACATCACAGCTGCTGCTCACAGAACAGGGCTGCTTCTGTGCCCTTGAAAGCCACGGGTCCATCACGCTCCCGCCGACCGCTCAGCAAAAGCTGCATGTTTATTTTCTGATGCAAACCACACTGGCTCTCTTGCCAGCCTGTCTTGAATGCGACTCCAGTGAGGGATGTCTAACAGGAAGTCAGACTTTGACACTTAATAGGATCTTTGTCCCCCAAATGTAAATTGCTCTCATTGTTTGGAGGGTCTGAATTATCAGGTTGGCTGGCTGGCCCTGGTTGCAATTTGTCGATCTATATCCACCACCTCCCAAAAGAGAGCAAGAAAGAGCGAGCGAGCAAGCAAGCAAGCAAATGAGAGAGAGAGAGAGAGAGAGAGAGGTTGCTTTTCTCTGCAGGCTTGCTTCTGTTTGGATAATAATTACTTCCTAATGATGGGCGCTGAGCCTCTCTAAGAAGCTAACAAAATCAACGTGCTAGGCACCACTGGCTTTGTGGCAGCAGCTCCCCGGTCTGCTCAGAAGGAGGGGAAATGCTGGTCAGACTGGATGCTTTTCAGTTTGACTGATGAATAAACTTACTTAGCACCTGTCAGGGGAACTCTCCGGAGGAAGCGTCTCACCTGCTCGCGTGGCTTGAATAACACGGCAATTGCAAAGTCGCTCTGCTGTCCTGCTCATTTAGTCAGCGATACCAGTGAGTGGCTGTGGCAGAACCTTTCGGGGGGAAGAAAAAACAACCCGTGCCAAGCGTTCAAAAGGCATTTAAGGAGCAAGGACACACACAGCGAGGACTCATTAATAATGACAACCAGAAGCCGCACTGAGAGATCGGGGAGCTTGGAGAGTTCAGATGGGGCCAGCACAATTAAATGCCCTCGCCAGCCCAACCCAGGAGCAAGACCTGCCTTGGAATCCCACAGCTTAGAATTCCCCTGGATTTTAGGGCCCTGTTTCTGGTCCTTGTCTGGGCTATCTCCATCTATATGCAGTCAGGCTCACTGGGGCTTCTGATCCTTGGACTTCTGTGGGTGCCTGTGCTTGTGTCCTGCTGAAATTAAGGCGTTTGATGTTTATTTAACACCTGATGGGTTGCTGGTGTTTCGAGATGCTGGGCAGCTGCTAGTTGAAACTCACCCACAAAGAGCAGTTGTCTCAGCAAGATGCAGAGCCCTTGTAAAAGCTGGCAGGGCTGAACCTGCAGTTTATGCCTCCCGCTCTGCAGTGCAGGCCCCTTCTTAAAGGGCCATTCACTGATTCTGCAGCCCTGGAATAGCTGGCAGTTTCCACTGAATGAAGCCCCCTCCTCTTCTGAGCGCAAGGGGGAATTCTGACCAGCTTTTCAACCATCTTCCAAGCAGCTTTTCTCCATGAGGCAGAGAAAGGACCACCAGCTTGTTCTTTGTTTCTTTGCCTCTTATCTTTGGTCAACCCTGCTCACCTTGGCTCTCTCCCCCGCCCCTTGCCAGCTAAAATTGCTGGCTCAGATGAAACAGTTTTCTTGCTTATATGTCTGCTTTGTGATACAATCAGCCTTTTTTGGAATGGAGCAAAAGGAAATCTGAAGAGGCTCCAAAGGACAGGCTCTTTCTATCCCCAAGAAAAGTTCCTTGGTTGCCTCATACCAGGTGTGAAGGGGCGAAAAGGGGGTGCCATAAGTCCTTGAGATGAAGGAAAGGGCGAAGAGTTACCAAAGTAAGCTGTGATAACCCCCTGCATTCCCCTGAGCCTGAGGCAGGGGGCTCCCAGACCTTGGGGCAGAGGATAAGAAATGGAGGCCAAGCTGGCCCCGCTTTTTCAAGCCCCAGGTCTGGAATGTTGAATACCGGTGATTGGTCAAGCAAGAACCTCTGAATTTAGCACCATGACTTACTTGGAAAAAAATCACACACAACCCCTAAGACTGGTGTTAAGTTTGTTTATATAAGACAAGGGGAAAGGAACGAGAAGGCCAAGGAGAACCTTCACTCTGTTACCTGCGTTTGGGTCCTGCAATAGGACAAGTCTCACACTGGCATTCAAAGTCCTGTTGCTAAAAAAGAAGAAAATTGAAGGTGAAGAGCAGCACAAGTTTAACCACCCCCTTGTTTTATATCCACGATCCTTTGACAAATGTGGAGTGACTCTCCTAGGCCAGTCACTAGCTGGATCAGAGGTCTTCACTTGGTGCTGCGGCGAAGATGCCAGGTGAGTCTCTCCAGGAAGCCCACTGCATAATCTGGGTGCCACGACAGAGCAGGTCCTCTTTTTGGTGGCCACCAACCTCTTTCCTCTGGCTGGGGCTTCTGCCGAAGGACCACCAAAGATACTCTTTGTACTGAGCTAGGTATAGAAGGAAGGAGGTGATCCTTTAGGTGACCTGATCCCCATTCATTTGGGCTTTGGATGTTAATACCAACCCTTTGGGACATACCTGGGCGTGGACTGGCAGCCAGGGCCAATGGAAAAGGACTGGCATAATGGGATCCAGTAGCCTGAACAGTCTTGCCGAGCAGTTGAAGTTTCTGGGCCGTTTTCGAAGGCAGCCCCGTGCAAAACACTTTCCAGGAATCCTGAGGAGAAGTTCTCAGAGAAGGGGTGACTGTGGCCAGGCTCCTCTGCCCAGGAATGCAGGGCCTCTATGCCACTGAGCCCACCTTTACCTGTAGTGACAACGCTGGCTTCAAGAGCTTCCCCAGGGAACAGGCTCAGTATCACTCACAAGGGACTAGATCTTCAGAAGAGATGACTACTCTCACCTGGACGTTGTTCTGCTGTCCAGCCGTGGCCCACCCTCAGAGGACTTCTCCATCACGTCCTACCAGGTCCTTGCAGCAGAGATGCAACAGACTGAACCAAGGATCTTCCTCATGCCAACAGGTTCTGTCTCCGAGCCATGACTTGAGGGATATTTGCCATCATAAAAAGAAAAATAGACAGCTGAATGCCATGTCTTCATTAGAAGCAAGACGGTCAATAGCAAAATATTGGTAGTCCATCACAATTCCAGCCATGACAGAACAGCTTCAGCAAACATGGCTTTCTGCTTGTGTTATTATATACAAGAACATCGCAATTATGCTGATTCCTTTGGGCGAATTTAATACAATTCTAATATTTGTGGAAGATTGGGAGTTCTTTGTGGATTATTGGAAAATTAAATTCAAACAGGACAATGAAGACGTGCAAATATTGGCCAACTTATATGTAATCCTGCATTGTGGTTTTCCAGGTACAGAAGGAATCAAGTGTTGGGCTTTTAAAATGCATGGATTTTGCTGCAAATTACATCAAGACGGTTTGTATAGTTTAGATGTACTTTGGCCATAAATAATGATTTTAAAAATATGAGTTCTAAGGCTTGCTTTTCTTTCCTAACACCAAGGCTCAGTTCAAATATGATAAACTATTTGCATAATGGATAGACAAAGAACCGCTTTCAGTTCAGGGGCTAAATGGCATTTTGGAGACTTTGGGGGGGGGGGTGTGCATATTTTGGTGGTGAACAGGGCCAGGAACAAAAGGAGCAGGGGCTGAAACCCCATCCCCAAATGCCAGTGTATTTTAGCTTGCGATTATTGAAGGGAGGGGCTGGGAAAAGAGGGCATGACCGAAGAAAGGGCCACGATCCCTTACAGAAATGTAGAAGGTCGAACTTGGCACCTGGGCAGGTTCTGCACTCATGTCTATGTGAAGCATTCAAAGCCAGCAAATATTCAGCCCTGAATGGGGTTGCACTCCCTCTTAGGGACGGGGTTCGCAGCTGGGTCGGACATGACTTCGTGACTAAAACAACAACAAATGCAGCTATAAGGTCAGCATCGTTCTGGGATCTTTTCACTGGGTTTCACTGTCTCACAGCCCGAGATCCTGCTTTGGGGGCTTGCCTGTTTTTGCACGGCATTTAACTGCATCTTCTTCTTCATCCTCCCACAGTGATCATCATACTGTTTTACTTACAGACCATATTTTCCAGAAATGCAGACTATATCTTAAGTAACTACATGTAAAGCTTTTTAAAAAAAAAAAAACCCTCCACCTAAAAATCTGCTCTCACTTTTATGCCTGGCAACCAAATTCCCTGAATGTTTCAGACTCAGAGGGAACTCGCGAGCTTAATTGTGCTGCAGTCCCTTGACATGTGCCAGGTCTGTGGCTTCCTCTGAAAAGGAGCTCCTGGTCCCTTAAAATTTATTTATTTATTTATTTATTTATTTATTATTTAAAACTTTTTAAAACTTTTATATGCCGTCGCCACATGCCTCGGCAGCTTGGGGCAGCTTACCAACGTAAAATGAAGTCATATGGGTTTTTAATTTTACTGTTGTAAGCCGCCCCGAAGCTTTATTGCGATGGGGCGGCATAGAAATGTTTTAATAAATAAAAATAAATAAATAGATAAAATTAAAACCAATAAAACAATAACAATTCCATAAAGTTATATAAAAATGAGAACAAAAAGCAAAAAGCAACGGTTAATGATAAAATATTAATTTTTAAAATAGTCATTAAATAAAAAGGTTTTAAGCTGGCATCGAAAAGAATATGAACTCGGTGCCAAGTGCACCTCTCCAGGGAGCACATTCCATAATCTGGGTGCCACTGCAGAGAAGGCCCGGCACCGGGTAGCTGTTCTTTCTATCTCCTTCAGGGAGGGCTCCTGGAGCAGAGCCTCCCCTGCAGACCTTAAGGGCCATGAGGGCACGTAAAGCCATGTGCATTGCGGGCTTTGCCGGATGCACTTCTTGAAGCAGGGATCCTGGGACGGCTCTATTTGGCTTCTCGGTCGATTCCCTAATGCGTGTACTCATCACTTCGCGCAAGTTTTCTCCCTGCTCCCTTCCCCAAATATCACCTTTACGGTACATTTTTCACGCATAATCTTCTCCGGGTTCCTCTTCATTCCGGTCCCTTTTGCATCTGGTGCCAAGTTTGCAGCGGCTTCACTGAACCGAGGGGGTCTAGGATGGCGTGCGGGGCGGGGATGCAGCGAGGGGAATCTCTTGGGCACCAGCTCTCCAATAACGATTTGCTTTGAAATATTAAACTTGAAATGCTGTAAATTCCCGTTGCCACAGCAACCTTCCGCATGCTCCTTCCCCATTGGGCCAAGTAAGCCCATAGTTCCTTTGGGGTTCTAACTTAATTAGCACGTTGTTTGTTTATTTGTTTATCTGAGGGGGAAAGCCCCCACAAGAATTGATCTGGGGGCTGTTCCTATGCTTATGAACTCTGGATTATGAATTTATTTTCATACAGACAAGCAGGACAGCCTAAGAAGAGGCTGCAAAGAGCTGAGTTGCCAGATCTCATGGTCTGGGGAGCTCATTCTCCAGAAGGCAAGCTGAATTTCAGGACAGCTGCTCATCTGGAACAGCTGTGCACTTACGGCATGATCCTATGCATGTTTAGGGAGCAAAGAAGTCCCACGACTCCCATTACATTGAAGTTCAGGCTCCTTCCCATCCACATGTGCATAGGGATGTGCTCTTAATGCACATGGGACCAGCCAGTGCAGGCCCAGAGCTTGTCTTTGGCCAACAGCGGCTAACTTGCAGTGTAGCAAAACACGTCCTTTATGCAATGTGCCATAACTTCCTTGTTAATGCTTCCCTAGTATTGAATATGCTACAATCCCTCAGTGGTTTTCATTTTAAAAATAGCATGAACAAATGCTAGTTGTCTCCAACGGATGGCGACCCTTTGAATGAGCGCCCTTCCAAAGGTCCCCTCTTCCACTGCCCTGCTCAGCTCAGGCAAACTCAAAGCTGTGGCTTCCTTGATTGATTGATTGATTGATTGATTGCTTTTATATACCAGCCCATAGCCTGAGGGCACTTTGGGTGGCTCACATCACATGGGTGGAATTTATCCATCTCACAGATGGTCTGCCCCTCCTTCTGCCTTCACCTTTCCTAGCATGATCATCTTCTCCATGGAGTTGCGCCTTCTCATTTAAACAAAAATACAAGATGCCAAAAAACAGGGACACGAAATAATCCTCGATGGGCCAGGGAGTGACTGAGTCTACAGATTTCTATTCAAACTTGCCTCTCATCCCGCACATGGAAGAGTTCCAACTTTTGCAGAGCAATTGGCTGCATGACTGGCAACCTTCCCATCAGCTGCAGCCGCCCAAAGAGTTTCCTTTACTTTCATGAGTAGGAATGAAAAAATCTGTCCATTTCAGTTCCTTGTTTCCCCCACTCATTTCTACATCCTTCAGCATTGTTGGCAAAAAAAAAAAAAAAAATCTCATGTACATTTTGCGGTGCATTTCACGGAATATGTGCATCTTTGGGCACACATGTTGCAAGCATTCTTGTCTTGACAACATTCATTTTTGTACATGCCTTCCACTGCCGTATGCTTTTCCGTGTGCCTTCCCCCTTTGGCTTTCTGTATTTATTTATTTATTCAATGGATGAACAGTTGACAACCCCCTCGCATCCAAGAAAGCCAGCAATAAAAAGCAGATTAAACGAAAATCGAAATAAGTGCACACAATTTTGTGCACACATTTTGATTTGTGAGTTGCATTGCAAATTTCGGAAAAGGGCAAAGTCTGGTGCTGAGCAGCCCCCAGGTTTGGGAGGTGTAATCTTGCTAAGCCGGTATCAAAACGGAGACCAAATGACCTTCTCATCCATCCCAATTCATGAAATGGCACACCTGCCATGGAACCCGAACCCGGCTCCTGAATTTCAGCCTTCCGACTCCATGCTGTCCCTTGAGCAAGACACGCTCCAGCAGGCAGCAGCGAGGAAGAGCCGTTTCATTGGCCACCTAACCTTGATGCCAGCCTGGCCTGCATGCCGAAGACCTTGCAAAGTGGCCGACAGCTGCTCTTGCTCATGCTCCAGGGCAGGGGTCAGCAACCTGTGGCTCCGGAGCCGCATGTGGCTCTTTCATCCCTCTGCTGCTGCTCCCTGTCACTCAAAAATATCTGAAAAAAATTCATTTTAGAACTGATGCGGAAGGTTGATCTGAGCAAAAATCATTTCAAGAAGTGGATTAAGTCTGCAAATTCAACCACACATGCTAGTTTTGTGGCCGCTCAGGAAATAGTCAGGCACGGGAAGCCATTCACAGATGGAGATTATATAAAAGAATCATTCATTAATTTCATAAATGCAACACACTATAGTTTTTTTTATACATAGCATAAAGGTAAAAAAAACAATATATGCAGTGTTATCTTCATTTTAGATGTCAGAATGGTTTTGCGACTCTCGGTGTTTTCTTTTCTGTGGGAAACGGGTCCAAATGGCTCTCTGAGTGTTTAAGGTTGCCGGCCCCGCTCCAGGGTAAGCCAAGTGGTTGTTTTCTTTGTTTGTTTCTGAAACAAGAGACGGCATGCCTGGGAAAACGAAGCAACTGGCACATCATGCACTGCTTGCTGAGGAACTCTCCACCATGCATACACAAAAGAAGAGGTACGTCTTTAACCGTAAGTGTCTTTAATGTACTTCCCTAATTGCATTAGCAGCTTCAGAAGCCATTACATGAGTTAGTGCTAAGTAGGTTTCCTCCCGTCCCAAAGAGAATTAGTGTCAGATGAGAACTTACTAATAGGAAAGATGCATCCATTAATGTACTAATTAATTCAGTGTTAAGTGCTTGTGCAGCGGAGCCATACAGAGTTCTTGGGGTGGGGACAGTGGTGGGAAGATAAGTTTTGCAAGAAGTTTGGCTATATTTTAGGTTTTCAGCAGAGACTGTAAAACGGAGATGCAAAGAACGGTTCACCCAGCCTCTGTCAAAATCACAGTCTTTGGAGGATTGCCAGTGCTGAGTTTTGGATTACTGGACACTTACTGCTCTTGCAAAACAAAGCACGGAAAAGACCCTTTGGCAATGAAGCTCCTGGGTAGCTTACAGCTCCAGACCCGTTCTTCGAAAAAGTAGCTGAGTGCATTAAACAAAAAGGGGAAAGATGGATGTGAACTTTGGCATGGTTTCCAGAAATTCTTAGACTGATGCAGAAATTGGAAGGAAGAGACTTCTTTTGGAATGCATGCAAATCCGACACAGGGCAGGATCAGGCTGATTCATCTGCCCCGCATCCCCTGCTGATCTATGGTACCTTCTCCCAGAATGACCTGGGGAAGATGGAACCATGGGGTTGAGCGACTATGACCGCTCAAATTCATCACCCCAAAGGTGGTGTTAGGTGCCCACCAGGGCTGGGTCCTCCCATCTTTTCTTTGAAGCCGAAAGCATCAGAAGGCCTTCTGCCCAGCACCCTGCTAAGCATGGGCACTTGTTGATGAAATGGTCCAGGGACCCCCATGACCTCTGTCGATTTTGCCCTCACTTCCTGCGCCCCCCCCCCATGAATTCTTCAGCTTGTGGGCTTTCCTTCTTTTCTGAAATCATATATCCTCTTCTCTCCTGTCTATATATCTGTTTTGGTTTGGTTTTTTTTACAAATAGGGGAGTCCTTAAGAGAGGGTCCTTTAAGGAGATTGTGAAGCGTATCCGAACTGACATATGAAAATGGGTGCTTTCTTTACCTCCCTTTGGGTCACCACCCCCTACATCACCCCAGTCTGAAGACATCAAACAGGTGAGTCCACTTTGGGTATTTGGAGGTGGGGAAGATCGTTGCAAAACAGAGATGGGGCTTTCTGTGAGGAGGGGGAGGGGGGTTAATAATAGTGTTTTTACTACTGCATTAATTGCAAGTGTTTGCTTGTTTGTTCAATGTTTTTCTATCCCGTCCTATTACAAAAAGTCTAAATAATGTTCCTCATGTCTGTTGCAAAGTTACATACGCTTCCTCCAGAGCAAGCTGCGAAAGTCAAAGTCAGCGGGTCCTTTGCCAGGACTATGAGGGAGCTGTCCGTGGTGCTGAAGGTGTCCAGCCTGGGTTCAGCACCTTGGAGAGTATCTGTAACATTCTGTCTGAAGCCCAGAGTGGCTGCAGGATCCTACTGGTTCTAATGTCACTAGTCCAGCATCTAACTCATGTCCCCTGTTTATTTCAGTGCATGGCCATTGATTTAGTAGGGCTTGGCTCCAGAAGCTGACTAATTACTATCTGGAATGAATGAATGAATGAATTGATTGATTGATTGATCCTTCCCTGTCAAGCTGGAATTGAACTGGGAGTGGACTAGATGGCCTCTAAGACCTTTCCAATGATAGCAATTCTCACTGATACTTTGGTACTCTCTTTCTAATATTAATTCCTGGCTCACAGCATGGTATTCATGTCTTCTTGGCCTCTAGCGTGTGGTGTACAAAGACATTCACTGCCAGTGCGCATCAAAGCTGCATTTTTAGCCACTGACAGCACATATGCTCTGAGAGAATGCCTAATCCTTTTTAAGCCCATCTAAGCTAGTGACCCTCACCAAGGAATTCCATAAGTTAATTAGGCATTGCACAAAGAAGTGTTTCTTTTATCCTGCCTCACTCATGGGATTATTACAAAGGACTTCCACATGATCGAAGGCTGAACTTTTGTCAAGAAGAGTTGACAAGTCTAGAAAGGCGAAAGGGTTGCGTCTGTCCATGGAACTCTAGGATGAGACGTCCTGCTCAAAACACAGTGGCCTCACCTTGGCTGGAGACAGGCAGTTGTTCCAACACAACAGGAATGCAGAAGGCACTGCAAAGCATTGCTGGTGCTAGAGAAAGGAAACGTTACTTGGGTGCTTCACTCTGGCTCCAGGTTTTGCATGGGTTTTTTGCTTCTTCTGATTTAATTTAATTTCCTATGTTGATACATGGTAAGCATAGCATGAGCAGATATGCTGGAACCGGGGGTCAGACTAGATGACCTGGGAGAGCCCTTCTGACTAGCTCTATTTCTATGTTTCTATGATACCCTGCCTTTTTTTTTCTTTCAAGGAACTCAAGGCAGCTTCCATCATTCATGCCTCCTCTCCATCTTACCCTCACAACAGCAGCACTGTGAGGTAGGCTAGGCTGAGAGTCACCCCGTGAGCTTTGTGGCCAAGTGGGGACCAGAATCCTTGGGCTGGATTCCCTCCATGGTCCTTTGGTTCAGGGCCACCAGCTGCTCTTGCTCCTCTCTTTCCTTCTCCATCCTGCTACCAGGGGCTTGCTCAAGAGGCACAGATCCAGGAGAAATGGAGATGGTGGCATCTTCTTACCACCACCACTGAGTGGAGCAGAACGAAAGGTGGATGGAGAATCAGGCTGTAAAGACAAAGAGGAGAAGCCAAGCTGGGCGGACTTAATCGACAGGCTGCTGCACATGAGCATCTGAAGCCCTGCCACACTGGCACTGCGCATTGCTTGCCTGCCCCACTGAAGAAGCCAAGGGTGCTAATCCAGGATTTGGCCAGGGCTTCAGTCCTTTGTGAAAGACCTCAAGCATAAAACAGCAGATCTTGCATGCCATCTTCATGACACATCGCTGCCTGATTTAGGATCAAGGAACCTTTCAAGTCTAGCATTGAGGTTCTCCTCTTCCCCCTCCCTCCCTGCTCATTATCATGTGTCATCTAATGAGAAGAAGGCTCATTTGGCGCTTCCTCCCTTCTTATCTTTCATTGCAACAGAAAAAGATCAGTTCCTGGGAATGCGTTGGACTTCAAAGCTCTTGTGATCTATTTGCGACAGACAGACATTTGATTTTGCTCATCTGAATTAATAGCAGGACTTGGTTACATAAAGCACATTCATTGTAAGTCACATAAATATTCATATATGGGGAGGGATTGCTTTTCGACAGTATTTTTGTATAAAACGTCTCTGCCTGGTTATGGTCCTTTTGCTATCAATAATACTTGAACTGGCCAGGAAAATGACGCTTCTGGAGCATGAGGTGGCTTTGGAATACAGCCAGACAGTTGAAGAGCTGGGAGGGTAAAAGGCAGCACGGAATCCTCACAAACAGTCTCCTTGGAGGGGCACCGAAAGGTTAGGTGGGCGGCCATGGAAAGCCGCTTTAGGATCAGGAGGATCTGTGTGGGCAAAGTAGCGCTTCCTCCTCATTGCAGCCACTCACCAAAGGACCAGTGTGCAAGCACATGGCGGCTTCCTCTGCTCCTCAGCACCAAGGGCAACCAGCAAGGGTGAATGGGAGGAATAAGTCCCAGAGGTGCTCCTCAGTGGGACCCCGGCTGACTAGGCCCCCTGAGCAGCTGCTCCTTTCACGCCACTCGTACTAATGACACTTCTCTGGCCACACCAGAAGTGTGAGGGGACGTGACCTCATTTAGTGGTTGAGCACATCCTTGGCATCCAGAAAGGATCGTTGCCCCTTTGGTAGGGTTGCCAATATTTTCCGTTTTCTGGTGCTCTCACTGCCCCCTTCCCACACTATGGCAGCCACGCTGCTTCCTTGTCCATGTGAGAAGGGCAGCTCCCTTCCTTCTCATGTGGGAACACATGAGACCACCAAGGTCTGAGTGGTGTTTTTCCACTATGTCACCTCTAGGTGGCACTGCACCACAGCCGGTTGGCACAAATGCACAAGAGGAATTCACCGTTTCTTTCACTTTTAGAATGAAATAGCACATTTTCCCTGATGCTTAAAAAATGCATTTGCTTCTGATACAGTACCCATCTAAAGTACCCATAAACAACCATTGGTAGAAAATGACAGGCACATAATACATTTCTCTTGCTGAAAAGCACGTACAAACCTGGAAAACCCCCAAATGAGTGTCAGACTGAAGAAAGGGGGCATGGAAGAATGAATTGGGACTCCAGGAGGCCTGGGCTTGGCTTCCTGCCTGGGCTTGGCTTCCTGCCTTAAGGTTCCCCACTTCTGTGTTAACCAGTCATAAATATAACTATTCTCTGTGAGCAAACTACCTTTTGTGATGGGTGTTCATATGTCCAGTGTTGTTCTCCTGGTTGTTACCTCTGGCAATAAAAAGAGACATGTGCTTTACTGATACGTGACTGTTCCTTGAAGCCAGATGCTCCTGATGCGGCTGGAGTCCAAGGAAGCAGTCAAGTGTAGAGTTGAGCGAAAAGATGAGAGAGATGAGACATCTGGTGCGCTTGCTGCACTGGAAGCTGTGCAGCGCTCAGAAATTCAGCAAGGACACTTGCTCAGTTAAGGGTTTGCTAGAAGGTGCTGAGAGGCAGGAAATATTGGGGTCCGTCGGTCACCGTTAACGGCAATGGTGCATAGGCAGCATTCCACCCATCGCCGAAGAGGAGACTGCTGAAAATATGGGCGTAAGTGAGAGCAGAGAATTAGAAGGATCGCAGCCATCCTTATCACAGAACAAGCATTTAGAATCCCACAGCACTGGGGGATCTTGCATTAGAACGAGCACCTTCTTAGAACTTGCATTTCGAGTTCCAGAATATTCTGGAGCCTTCTGGACTATTAACTACGAAGCAGGCTGACAGAGGTGCGATCCTGGCAGGAGCTGCAGGCGAACTCCAAGGGTTCACGCAGCAGAAGGCCCGGCAAGCATCAAGGGCCCAAATTCCTAGCCGTGCTGTGCAACTCTGTTGCTGCTTAGTGACTCCCATGAGAATTGACTGATAGCAAAGAGAAGGACTCTTGAGTGTGTTGCGGTGCGGAATCCTTGGAACTTTTTTTAATGTAGTCCTAATAGTGAAGAAAGTAATAGGTTACTTGTTTGTTTATTAGATTTCTATCCTGTCCATTAGCCAAGATGGCTTCTCTGGGCAGGTTACAGAATCTAATACTATGATAACAAAAATATACACAATGAGCAATGATATTAAACTGAACATACAGACTATGAAAATCAATCATACCAATAAAAACACAGAAAAATCCCACAGTAAACCTACACAATTAGACTCAATTAATTTACTTAAAGGCAAAGGCACAGTAGCATTAAAATTGATAAACACCATATCAGATCATTTAAGATGGCATTAAATATTAAGATATTGGGTAGGTCTTTGCCTGGGGCCAAAAGGCATGTAGAGAAAGCACCCGACAAACCTCTTTGGGGAGCTTGTTCCAGAGTTGGGGTGCTGCTACCAAAAAGACCCTTCTCCTCATAGCCCCCCTCTTTGTCTCCTTCAGAGAGGGCTGTCTGAGAAGGACCTCAGATGATGAGCTGTGTCCAGGAGGTACAGTATGTATGGGAGGAGGCGCTCCTTTAGATAACCTGGCCCCAAGCTGATTGGGGCTTTGATATTAACACTTCGATTTGAATGGAATACTGAACCCTCTCATGAGACAATGCCTTTTCTGCAAGGTGCTCAGAACAGCTTCTGCTGGTATAAAATAGGGAATGATGGGCCCAGTGGTGCATTTGGGGCACAGAACCTGCCGAAAGCTCACACGCCTCCATCACAGGGTGCGCGGCAGCCTTTGCCCTTCATCTGGCTGGCCTCTTTCAGCTGCCCCAGGGAAGGCCTGCAGAGGCTCCTATGGGGTGCATTTGGGCCCAGCGTGCGAGGCAGAGCCCGCTCCTTGCCCCTCCAGCTGGTGGCTCTGCAGGCCAGCCACTCTGCAGGTGGATTCCCAGCTGCACGCTCAGGACCTCAGAACCTGGACTCTGCGTCGTCCCGTGTTGCCGCCACCCCATCCCTGTCGGTCCTGGAAGAACATCTGCAATAAGCCTGGCAAGACATTTCTTTTACTCCCATGGTGGCTTTTATGTTTTTAGATTGCATTGTGAACCATGCATAAGCTTCTAATGATTATGTTTCTGTGTCCAGATTTTATGGCTCTCTAATGACACAATAAATTCGGATGGATTAATCGACTCTCGAGTATATAAAAACTGCCTTTCTCTCCGGAGTTCTTAGAGGCCCAGCGATGGCAAGCCCCTGGCTACCCGTCGGGGTGGTAGGTGCCACATCCAGGCCACTTCTGTCTCACCACCTGTCTGGTCACCATCAGCTCTGGAGAACACAGCACAAATCTTCTGGACCAGCAACCTGTGATCAACCAAAGATGGCAATGGTGCCATCCCGGCAGGACTTTGGGGCAGAGGCCTGAGCTTCACTAAGCAGAGGGGGCCCCAAAAGGCTTGTGCACACATTACACATTAACTTCTAAACAGAAGCATCTCTGTTGGAACATTAAGTTCAGGGTCTAAAGTTACCTAACCGCACCACTGAAACAAAGGAATGGTAGACACAACAGTGCCTTGGACTCTGAGACTTCCTACCAGTTTCCTAAACTTCATTTACCGTATTTTTCGCTCTATAAGACGCGCCTGACAATAAGACGCACCTAGTTTTTAGAGGAGGAAAACAAGAAAAAAAATACTCTGAATCAAATGGGCACATCATCACAGGCACATTCCCCAGCACTTCCCCATGGGCTGCACATCTGACAGACTCACTGCACACACATATTCGCTCTATAAGACGCACAGACATTCCCCTTACTTTTGAGGGTGGGGGAGTGAGTCTTATAGAGCAAAAAATACGGTACTCCTATTCCATTTGATTCCTTGGCATCCCAGTACTAAATATCACATCTTTCCAGGGCATGACTCTGTATCCTCCAACAAACTAGCAGGCCTGGGCTAAGGTGGCCCACTCACACTTAGGGGAATTGAGCTGGTCTAACACGGGATACTGTTGGGTGGAATCCACATTGGATAACTTCTCTGGCCCACTTGGAAGTACCTTGGACACAGGGCCACCTGGGAAAGCTTACTGTATTTTTCGCTCTACAAGACGCGCCTGACCATAAGATGCACCCAGTTTTTAGAGGAGGAAAACAAGGAAAAAATATTCTGAATCAAATGGGCACATCATCACAGGCACATTCCCCAGCACTTCCCCATGGACTGCACGTCTGACAGACTTACTGCACACACATATTCGCTCTATAAGACGCACAGACATTTCCCCTTACTTTTGAGGGGGGGAAAAGTGCGTCCTATAGAGCAAAAGATACAGTAGCTTATTCATTTCCTGTACTTCATTTCCTTCTGCTCCTTCTTGTTTGGATTCCCTCAGGAACAGCTTCTGCTATGGAGACTGCATTTCAAGATCTCTTCTGGACTTCATTACAATATTGCTAGATTGTCGCAGTATCCAACACAAAGCTGGAGTGCGCCAAAAGCACTGGAGGGGGGTGTCTTTTGCAACTGAATGGTTTCCAGACATCTGGCTGCTTCTTTGAAAGCATCCCAGTTCCTCTGGCTTTTCTGCTGGACTGGACATCGCAGCCTCGCCACTTGGTGCTTGATCTGTGGCCAGTTGGAAGAGTGTAACAGCCTTTTCCGAGCCGCCTTCCAGAATCCCTGAATCTCGCAGTCAAGATGAAACCAAAATATATGAAAGGGCTTCTTTTTCGGGGTTGAGGGTACTTCATTATGAGATCAAGCAAGCCTTTTATTTGGAGCTACCAAGTTTTCAGTTTAAATATATACAGCCTCCATATATTAAATTTCCAGTTCCATTGGTTTATTACTTAAGCAAGAAGGTGGGAGGGAAATCATATTTTAGAGCAGAGGCAGAAAGAGCAGACAGGAAACTCCATGCGGACCAGACCGTGTTAGAGGTACAAAAAGTCTTGATTAAAACATTCTGGAAGTGGCTGCCGATGGCCCATATGCCACCCCTGCCCCGAGCAAGGGACTGGCCGAGGTGACCCCCACAGCCCCTTCCACTGCTACGATGCTATTTTTCGTTCGGAGGGAGGCTTCCTCTGGATACGGCGTGCAGAATATGCGGCATGAGCTGGCGTCATGCGATCCCAAGTAAGTAGGAACAGTCCCAGTGGATCAGAGCTGGGCCGCTCTGCAGGGCCGGCCCTCCCATTCGGCGGCGAAGGAGCCCCCCCACTGGAAGCGCAGAAGGCGGAATCAGCCACCACGCCAGAGGCTTCCGCACGTGCAGGGGAGCAGTCTGTGCTGTGCCTCAAGTGGCAGAGGACCTCGGGCCTTCCCTCCCACTCTAGACTGGGCTTCCGCTCCCACCTTGGCTAACTGGACGCCCAGGAGATGCCCACGGGCAGGGTCCTCATGCCCCATTTAAGCAGCCTTCCCCAAGAAGACTCATGGACACCAACCCTTGCTGCTTCTTTTTCTTTTCTTTATTGTATGTCCTTCCTTTCTTCCTTCCAAGGAATTCAAGCTGACTTACATAACTCTCCTCCTGCTCGCAATATTATCCTCTCAACAGCCCTGTGAGGTAGGTTGGGCTGAGAGTCTGTGGTTGGCCCAGAGCCACCCAGTTGGCTCCCTGTGCAGGGACTGGAACCAGGATCGCCTGAGTCCCAGTCCTGCACTCTTAACCAATTCAGACACGACTTTCAGGGGCCAGACATTTCTGCGCTTTTCTTCCAGGTTTTTAGATGCTAGGTTATCATTATTTATGCCTTTTAAATCTGTTGTCACCCTTAACCTGCTTTGTTGTGTGAGCAGCCCCAGGAAATGGTTTTTGTCCTCTGCACAGATGCACTGTAAAAATACAGCAAAATTCCAGAGCCCAGCTAGTGGTTTTGCAAGACCAAGCGCCTCTGATGTTAGAGCCATCCAGGCTATGAGCCGTCGAGAGCCTCCCCCTCCGTGCTTTTGGCTAATGCCCCGTCAAAGCCATCCAAGTCGGCAGCCAGGACACCACCTTGTAAAAATGAGGTCATGCAGGAGTCGTGCCAAGAATTTCCTTTGGTCTCCCCTGCATCTGCCACCATTCAGCTTCATTGGGTGACTTCGGGATCTAGGTAGCACTACAAGAGAAGGGGGAAAACTTCCCCTTACTCACCATCAACCCTTTGTCCCTTATCGTAGCTCATTGTAATTTAGATATTCTTTTACCCTGGCTGGGGAAAAGAGCTTTGGGTGATCTCAAGGAAGTGTAATTAGTTTATTTATTGTTGTGAGCTGCCCCAAGGCTTGTTTGCAAGGGGGCGGCATATAAATATGTAAATAAATAAATACATAAATAAGATGCCAGGTTTACTTACAAGGAGACACTGTATTGCTCAGTTCCCACAGCAACCCCTCGAAATAGGCTCTTGCCCACTGGAATGGACGGGGTCAGCAGAGCCTAGAGTCCACCCAAGCCAAGCAAGGGCTGTTTCTAGGAGCCGGGCCTTAACTTGGGCTGCACACCCACTGCAGGTATATCCCTGTATCACTATTACTTTGTTAATCCATTTATACACCACCCATTAGCCAAGGTTCTCTTGGTGGTGTACAGCTCTTAATACAGTTCTACATAAAGCACAGAAAAGATAGTGAAAGTAGGTGCCAGGCAGGCCTTGGTGGGCAGAGTTTTCAATAGTTTGGGGGCTACCACACAGCAGGTCTTGCTCCTTCTTGCCACCAGCCAAGCCTCCCTTATTTATTTATTTATTTATTTATTTTATTAACAGATTTATATGCTGCCCCTTGCCACAAGCCTCGGGGTGGCTTACAACCTCCAAAAACATTAAAAGCATACACAATATTAAAAACTGGCCCATCTCAAGGTCCGAATTAAAACATACAAATACAATATAAAAATTAATCAAACTTAAACCAAAATAATTTAACATTTAAAATATTGCTTAAATAAAATATTGCTTAAAAACCCTTGGAGGCAGGTTTTGGAGAATGCTCTCAGAAAGGCTAAGTACATAAAAGTGAACAAGTTTAGAATAATTTGGCATATAAGTGTTCCAAATAAATAAAATAACTTTGAACTGCAGATACTCATCATGATAGCCCCCAAAACCTTGTTTTCAAAGAGAGTCCAAACAGGGAAACAGCAGCGTGGTGAATCGGTGTGGAGGCTTACCTGTGCCAGGTGGTAGACTGAACGTGCAAGGAGCTGTCCGTGGTGTTGAAGCCACTTTGGAGGATGGGTTCAGTTCAGACTAAAGCCAGGAGTGGATTCGCTGCACCCATCAACCTCCTTTCCATCAGAATAGCAAGACTGTTCTAGTTTTCATGTGCCAGGAGCAGATCTGCAGTTAAAGGTCGTGGATCTTAATTGTGGCCAGAGTTGGACGGGGTCTCCAGAGATCTGGGTTTTATTCCCCATTAAGCCGTGAAGTTACTGGCTGACTTCAGACCAATCTTAGGTCTTGACCTAACCTACCTCACAGGGTTGTTGGGAGGACAATGTGAGCTGCCTTGGGTCCTCGAGAGAAGGAAAATGAGGAATAGAAATCAAATAAATAAAAACAGTACTAAAGCAAAGCTTTACATTACAACGAGGGCCAATGTTTTGTGGCCAAGAAAATGCATCCCTGCACAACTACCGGGAGGAGTGACACTAAGCTCAGAGGGGGCAGGAAAGTCTGAAGGGGGGCTGGCAGGGGGCAACAGTGCTAGTGCTGCTTCCCTGCACAGGGTGGTTCGATTCTACCTCTGCCTCCACACACGCAACTTTCCAGGTGGAAGGGGCCAAAGCAGAGGAGGCCCTGCACCACACAGTGGGCCATCTAAGGCCAGCCCATCATGGTACGGAGAGCCAGGCCTCCCCTGGAACATAGAAAACAGGGCAAGCTCTATGGGAAAAGGCCATTTCTCAGACAATTATTTCAAGCTCATATCTTGGATTGATCTTCTGTCATTCTTCTTCGTGTTTTTATTCTGCAACCATCTCTTGCCACACGCTTCTAATCACCTACTCTCCCTTTTAACCTACTGATTAAAAAGAAGCATCTGATTTATCACTACAGTTCATTAAAAAGAAGAGTGGGGGAAGGGCTCAAAAATGGGAGAAAAAAGGGATTGGTTCCTTATTTGCATATAAATGGCATGTTTTATGCCACTGCCACAAAATCACATATTTTTCCGATGATCACAGCACACAAAATTAATTTTTGATAGCCCATTGTGAGTTGGTCGAAACATTCACATTTCTTGCTTTCTTTTTTCCTTTCCTTTCCATTCTTCTTCTTTTTTTTTTTTTGATGCATTAAGAGCGCACTGCATCCATAGCTATTCACACTCAATTTTTGATAATGAAGCAATTAAAAATACATGTATTGAAGATCTTATCTCATTTTTCCTCTGGCCCATTTCTACTTCATTATTCATGAACGGATGTGTTTAATTCAGAGTTAGGAATTGCAGATATTTCTGGTACAAATTGTGACTTATATTCTTGCTCATACTTCAATTTATTTTAGCAAATAGATCTATGGGGAGAATGGAGAAACTGCATGGCCATAAGAACAAAAGAAAGAAGGAAAGCCATATAGGCATTGGCCAAAACAACCGTATGGTCACTGCATCAGAGAGCGGAAGTTCTACAAAGCAAGCTAATACGGACAAAATTAATCACTGTGTGTTAATGTTGCTGCAATTTTAATATCAAATGGATGAATTAAGAAGTTTGTGCCTACATTTATGTCTTTCATTCACTGATTACATTTCTGTACCTCCCAAAAGCCAAAGCAGTTTACAAAGATGAAAAGACTTAAAATATAATATTATGTATAATATGAAAATGGTTTACATGAAAACCTACAAACTGATAACACACATAAGCACCCTAAATGTTTTAGGAAAGAAGAAAAAGAAGTCTAGGACCCACATTTAAAGCATGCCTATATTGACTGAGCATTTTTTTTGCTTTGTTTTTTGTCTGATCCTCAGCACAGGCTAGCTTTAAAAAAAAATCTCTTTCCATGTAGAAAACACCCTGATTTATTTAATGTTTTTATCCCACTCCTCAGCCAAAAAGACTTGCATGCAATTAGAAATACAAGGCAATTCCCTGTCCACAAGCACACAAACCAAAAAGGCTCAACACACAAGGAAAGGAGGAGGAGGTGGGCAGAGGAAAAATTAAACCACTTCGCAGAAGAGCTGTTGAGAAATTACCATCTTATATTCTACTGTACAGCCGGCTGGAATGATGACTTTTTCTCCCTCTTCCCCTCCATTTGGGAGGTTGCTGTGGGAAAGAAGCTGCCCAACCCTGATCCAGGAAATACAGTGAGTAGATTAGAGGAAAAGGGCTCCTCCAGTCACTTCCCAGAAGTCCTGAACTGTGAATCCAAGCGATACGGCTCACAACATTGCATCTAGCAGTATTCCCCAGTCTGGGAAAGCTGAACCACCCATCACCACAGCCATTGGGCCTTTTGGATATTGGTGAGGGGAACTGTAGTCTGTGCGGGCCATTTTTGGGCATTTGGGATAGATTTTTCTGGATCACCTGTGGCACCCCTTCAGGAGACCTGGCGCGAGTGCCAACGCACATCTGGTGTCCGTAGCCCTTCCTCAGCAGGCTGTGTGAATTTCGGAGCGTTCGGCCAACCTGCGAATTTCACCCCTTTTCGTGACCCGCGGGTCAGCGTCGCGGGCCGTTTTTGGGCATTTTGCACAGATTTTTCTGGCTCAGTCCCCGCACCCCTTCCAGACGCCCGGCACGAGTGCCGAAGCACGTCTGGTGTCCGTAGTCCTTCCTCAGCAGGCTGTGTGAATTTCGGAGCGTTCGGCCAACCTGCGAATTTCACCCTTTTTCGTGACCAGCGTCGCGGGCCGTTTTTGGGCATTTGGCGCAGATTTTTCTGGCTCAGTCCCCCACCCCTTCCAGACGCCCGGCATGAGTCCCGAAGCGCGTCTGTTGTCCGCAGCCCTTCCTCAGCAGGCTGTGTGAATTTCGGAGCGTTCGACCAACCCCCGAATTTCACCGCTTTTCATGACCAGCGTCATGTCAGCGTCGCGGGCCGTTTTTGGGCATTTTGCACAGATTTTTCTGGATCAGCTGTGGCACCCCTTCCAGAGACCCGGCACGAGTCCGAAGCGCATCTGTTGTCCGTAGACCTTCCTCAGCAGGATGTGCGAATTTCGGAGCGTTCGGACAACCTGCGAATTTCACCCCTTTTCAGCGTCGCGGGCCGTTTTTGGGCATTTTGCACAGATTTTTCTGGCTCAGTCCCCGCACCCCTTCCAGACGCCCGGCACGAGTCCCGAAGCGCGTCTGTTGTCCGCAGCCCTTCCTCAGCAGGCTGTGTGAATTTCGGAGCGTTCGACCAACCTCCGAATTTCACCGCTTTTCGTGACCCCGCGGGTCAGCGTCGCGGGCCGTTTTTGGGCATTTAGCACAGATTTTTCTGGCTCAGTCCCCGCACCCCTTCCAGACGCCCGGCACGAGTGCCGAAGCACGTCTGGTGTCCATAGTCCTTCCTCAGCAGGCTGTGTGAATTTCGGAGCGTTCGGCCAACCTCCAAATTTCACCGCTTTTCGTGACCCGCGGGTGAGCGTCGCGGGCCGTTTTTGGGCATTTTGCACAGATTTTTCTGGCTCAGTCCCCCACCCCTTCCAGACGCTTGGCACGAGTCCCGAAGCGCGTCTGTTGTCCGCAGCCCTTCCTCAGCAGGCTGTGTGAATTTCGGAGCGTTCGACCAACCTTCGAATTTCACCGCTTTTCGTGACCCGCGGGTGAGCGTCGCGGGCCATTTTTGGGCATTTTGGACAGATTTTTCTGGATCAGCTGTGGCACCCCTTCCAGAGACCCGGCACGAGTCCCGAAGCGCGTCTGTTGTCCGCAGCCCTTCCTCAGCAGGCTGTGTGAATTTCGGAGCGTTCGACCAACCTCCGAATTTCACCGCTTTTCGTGACGCGCAGGTCAGCGTCGCGGGCCGTTTTTGGGCATTTTGCACAGATTTTTCTGGCTCAGTCCCCGCACCCCTTCCAGACGCCTGGTACGAGTGCCGAAGCACATCTGGTGTCCATACTCCTTCCTCAGCAGGCTGTGTGAATTTCGGAGCGTTCGGACAACCTGCGAATTTCACCCCTTTTCGTGACCCGCAGGTCATCGTCGTGGGCCGTTTTTGGGTATTTTGCGCAGATTTTTCTGGCTCAGTCCCCGCACCCTTCCAGATGCCCGGGACGACTGCCGAAGCACAGCTGGTGTCCGTAGCCCTTCCTCAGCAGGCTGTGTGAATTTCGGAGCGTTCGGCCAACCTGCGAATTTCACCCCCTTTCTTGACCCGCGGGTCAGCGTCGCGGGCCGTTTTTGGGCATTTTGGACAGATTTTTCTGGATCAGCTGTGGCACCCCTTCCAGAGACCCGGCGCGAGCTCCGACGCAAGTCTGGTGTCCGCAGCCCGTCCTCAGCAGGCTGTGTGAATTTCGGAGCATTCGGCCAACCTGCGAATTTCACCCCTTTTCGTGACCCGCGGGTCAGTGTCGCGGGCCGTTTTTGGGCATTTTGCACAGATTTTTCTGGCTCAGCTGTGGCACCCCTTCCAGAGACCCGGCGCGAGTTCCGACGCATGTCTGGTGTCCGTAGCCCTTCCTCAGTAGGCTGTGTGAATTTTGCAGCGTTCGGACAACCTGCGAATTTCACCCCTATTCGTGACCCGCGGGTCAGCGTCGCGGGCCGTTTTTGGGCATTTTGCACACATTTTTCTGGATCAGCTGTGGCACCCCTTCCAGAGACCCGGCACGAGTCCGAAGCGCATCTGTTGTCCGTAGACCTTGCTCAGCAGGATGTGCGAATTTCGGAGCGTTCGGACAACCTGCGAATTTCACCCCTTTTCAGCGTCGCGGGCCGTTTTTGGGCATTTTGCACAGATTTTTCTGGCTCAGTCCCCGCACCCCTTCCAGACGCCCGGCACGAGTCCCGAAGCGCGTCTGTTGTCCGCAGCCCTTCCTCAGCAGGCTGTGTGAATTTCGGAGCGTTCGGCCAACCTCCGAATTTCACCGCTTTTCGTGACCCCGCGGGTCAGCGTCGCGGGCCGTTTTTGGGCATTTTGGACAGATTTTTCTGGATCAGCTGTGGCACCCCTTCCAGAGACCCGGCGCGAGCTCCGACGCACGTCTGGTGTCCGCAGCCCTTCCTCTGTAGGCTGTGCGAATTTCGGAGCGTTCGGCCAACCTGCGAATTTCACCCATTTTCGTGACCCGCGGGTCAGCGTCGCGGGCCGTTTTTGGGCATTTTGCACAGATTTTTCTGGCTCAGTCCCCGCACCCTTCCAGATGCCCGGCACGAGTGCCGAAGCACAGCTGGTGTCCGCAGCCCTTCCTCTGTAGGCTGTGTGAATTTCGGAGCGTTCGGACAACCTGCGAATTTCACCCCTTTTCGTGACCCGCAGGTCATCGTCGCGGGCCGTTTTTGGGTATTTTGCACAGATTTTTCTGGCTCAGTCCCCGCACCCTTCCAGATGCCCGGGACGACTGCCGAAGCACAGCTGGTGTCCGTAGCCCTTCCTCAGCAGGCTGTGTGAATTTCGGAGCGTTCGGCCAACCTGCGAATTTCACCCCCTTTCTTGACCCGCGGGTCAGCGTCGCGGGCCGTTTTTGGGCATTTTGGACAGATTTTTCTGGATCAGCTGTGGCACCCCTTCCAGAGACCCGGCGCGAGCTCCGACGCAAGTCTGGTGTCCGCAGCCCGTCCTCAGCAGGCTGTGTGAATTTCGGAGCATTCGGCCAACCTGCGAATTTCACCCCTTTTCGTGACCCGCGGGTCAGTGTCGCGGGCCGTTTTTGGGCATTTTGCACAGATTTTTCTGGCTCAGCTGTGGCACCCCTTCCAGAGACCCGGCGTGAGTTCCGACGCATGTCTGGTGTCCGTAGCCCTTCCTCAGTAGGCTGTGTGAATTTTGCAGCGTTCGGACAACCTGCGAATTTCACCCCTATTCGTCACCCGCGGGTCATCGTCGCGGGCCATTTTTGGGCATTTTGCACAGATTTTTCTGGATCAGTTGTGGCACCCCTTCCAGAGACCCGGCACGAGTCCCGAAGCGCGTCTGTTGTCCGCAGCCCTTCCTCAGCAGGCTGTGTGAATTTCGGAGCGTTCGACCAACCTCCGAATTTCACCGCTTTTCGTGACCCGCAGGTCAGCGTCGCGGGCCGTTTTTGGGCATTTTGCACAGATTTTTCTGGCTCAGTCCCCGCACCCCTTCCAGACGCCTGGTACGAGTGCCGAAGCACATCTGGTGTCCGTAGTCCTTCCTCAGCAGGCTGTGTGAATTTCGGAGCGTTCGGACAACCTGCGAATTTCACCCCTTTTCGTGACCCGCAGGTCATCGTCGCGGGCCGTTTTTGGGTATTTTGCGCAGATTTTTCTGGCTCAGTCCCCGCACCCCTTCCGGACGCCCGGCACGAGTGCCGAAGCACGTCTGGTGTCCGTAGCCCTTCCTCAGCAGGCTGTGTGAATTTCGGAGCGTTCGGCCAACCTGCGAATTTCACCGCTTTTCGTGACCCGCGGGTCAGCGTCGCGGGCCGTTTTTGGGCATTTTGCACAGATTTTTCTGGCTCAGTCCCCGCACCCTTCCAGATGCCCGGCACGACTGCCGAAGCACAGCTGGTGTCCGTAGCCCTTGCTCAGCAGGCTGTGTGAATTTCGGAGCGTTCGGCCAACCTGCGAATTTCACCCCTTTTCGTGACCCGCGGGTCAGCGTCGCGGGCCGTTTTTGGGCATTTTGCACAGATTTTTCTGGCTCAGTCCCTGCACTCCTTCCAGACGCCCGGCACGAGTCCCGAAGCGCGTCTGTTGTCCGTAGACCTTCCTCAGCAGTCTGTGTGAATTTCGGAGCGTTCGACCAACCTGCGAATTTCACCGCTTTTCGTGACCCGCGGGTCAGCGTCGCGGGCCGTTTTTGGGCATTTTGCACAGATTTTTCTGGCTCAGTCCCCGCACCCCTTCCAGATGCCCGGCACGAGTGCCGAAGCGCGTCTGTTGTCCGCAGCCCTTCCTCAGCAGGCTGTGTGAATTTCGGAGCGTTCGGCCAACCTGCGAATTTCACACCTTTTCGTGACCCGCGGGCCGTTTTTGGGCATTTTGCACAGATTTTTCTGGCTCAGTCCCCGCAACCCTTCCAGAGACCCGGCGCGAGCTCCGACGCACGTCTGGTGTCCGCAGCCCTTCCTCTGTAGGCTGTGCGAATTTCGGAGCGTTCGGCCAACCTGCGAATTTCACCGCTTTTCGTGACCCGCGGGTCAGCGTCGCGGGCCGTTTTTGGGCATTTTGCACAGATTTTTCTGGCTCAGTCCCCGCACTCCTTCCAGATGCCCGGCACGAGTGCCGAAGCGCGTCTGTTGTCCGCAGCCCTTCCTCAGCAGGCTGTGTGAATTTCGGAGCGTTCGGCCAACCTGCGAATTTCACCCCTTTTCGTGACCCGCGGGTCAGCGTCGCGGGCCGTTTTTGGGCATTTTGCACAGATTTTTCTGGCTCAGTCCCCGCACCCCTTCCAGACGCCCGGCACGAGTGCCGTTTTTGGGCATTTTGCACAGATTTTTCTGGATCAGCTGTGGCACCCCTTCCAGAGACCCGGCGCGAGCTCCGACGCACGTCTGGTGTCCGCAGCCCTTCCTCTGTAGGCTGTGCGAATTTCGGAGCGTTCGGCCAACCTCCGAATTTCACCCCTTTTCGTGACCCGTGGGTCATCGTCACAGGCCGTTTTTGGGTATTTTGCGCAGATTTTTCTGGCTCAGTCCCCGCACCCCTTCCAGACGCCCGGCACGAGTGCCGAAGCACGTCTGGTGTCCGTAGCCCTTCCTCAGCAGGCTGTGTGAATTTCGGAGCGTTCGGCCAACCTGCGAATTTCTCCCCTATTCGTGACCCGCGGGTCAGCGTCGCGGGCCGTTTTTGGGCATTTTGCACACATTTTTCTGGCTCAGTCCCTGCACTCCTTCCAGATGCCCGGCACGAGTCCCGAAGCGCGTCTGTTGTCCGTAGACCTTCCTCAGCAGTCTGTGTGAATTTCGGAGCGTTCGGCCAACCTGCGAATTTCACCGCTTTTCGTGACCCGCGGGTCAGCGTCGCGGGCCGTTTTTGCGCATTTTGCACAGATTTTTCTGGCTCAGTCCCCGCACCCTTCCAGATGCCCGGCACGAGTGCCGAAGCACGTCTGGTGTCCGTAGCCCTTCCACAGCAGGCTGTGTGAATTTCGGAGCGTTCGGCCAACCTGCGAATTTCACCCCTTTTCGTGACCCGCGGGTCAGCGTCGCGGGCCGTTTTTGGGCATTTTGGACAGATTTTTCTGGATCAGCTGTGGCACCCCTTCCAGAGACCCGGCGCGAGCTCCGACGCACGTCTGGTGTCCGCAGCCCTTCCTCTGTAGGCTGTGCGAATTTCGGAGCGTTCGGCCAACCTGCGAATTTCACCCATTTTCGTGACCCGCGGGTCAGCGTCGCGGGCCGTTTTTGGGCATTTTGCACAGATTTTTCTGGCTCAGTCCCCGCACCCTTCCAGATGCCCGGCACGAGTGCCGAAGCACAGCTGGTGTCCGTAGCCCTTCCTCAGCAGGCTGTGTGAATTTCGGAGCGTTCGGCCAACCTGCGAATTTCACCCCTTTTCGTGACCCGCGGGTCAGCGTCGCGGGCCGTTTTTGGGCATTTTGCACAGATTTTTCTGGCTCAGTCCCTGCACTCCTTCCAGACGCCCGGCACGAGTCCCGAAGCGCGTCTGTTGTCCGTAGACCTTCCTCAGCAGTCTGTGTGAATTTCGGAGCGTTCGGCCAACCTCCGAATTTCACCGCTTTTCGTGACCCGCGGGTCAGGGTCGCGGGCCGTTTTTGGGCATTTTGGACAGATTTTTCTTTATCAGCTGTGGCACCCCTTCCAGAGACCCGGCGCGAGCTCCGACGCACGTCTGGTGTCCGCAGCCCTTCCTCTGTAGGCGGTGCGAATTTCGGAGCGTTCGGCCAACCTGCGAATTTCACCCATTTTCGTGACCCGCGGGTCATCGTCGCGGGCCGTTTTTGGGTATTTTGCGCAGATTTTTCTGGCTCAGTCCCCGCACCCCTTCCAGACGCCCGGCACGAGTGCCGAAGCACGTCTGGTGTCCGTAGCCCTTCCTCAGCAGGCTGTGTGAATTTCGGAGCGTTCGGCCAACCTCCGAATTTCACCGCTTTTCGTGACCCGCGGGTCAGCGTCGCGGGCCGTTTTTGGGCATTTTGCACAGATTTTTCTGGCTCAGTCCCCGCACTCCTTCCAGACGCCCGGCACGAGTCCCGAAGCGCGTCTGTTGTCCGTAGACCTTCCTCAGCAGTCGATGTGAATTTCGGAGCGTTCGGCCAACCTCCGAATTTCACCGCTTTTCGTGACCCGCGGGTCAGCGTCGCGGGCCGTTTTTGGGCATTTTGGACAGATTTTTCTGGATCAGCTGTGGCATCCCTTCCAGAGACCCGGCGCGAGCTCCGACGCACGTCTGCTGTCCGCAGCCCTTCCTCTGTAGGCTGTGCGAATTTCGGAGCGTTCGGCCAACCTGCGAATTTCACCCATTTTAGTGACCCGCGGGTCAGCGTCGCGGGCCGTTTTTGGGCATTTTGCACAGATTTTTCTGGCTCAGTCCCCGCACCCTTCCAGACGCCCGGCACGAGTGCCGAAGCACGTCTGGTGTCCGTAGCCCTTCCTCAGCAGGCTGTGTGAATTTCGGAGCGTTCGGCCAACCTGCGAATTTCACCCCTTTTCGTGACCCGCGGGTCAGCGTCGCGGGCCGTTTTTGGGTGTTTTGCACAGATTTTTCTAGCTCAGTCCCCGCACCCCTTCCAGACGCCCGGCACGAGTGCCAAAGCACGTCTGGTGTCCGTAGCCCTTCCTCAGCAGGCTGTGTGAATTTCGGAGCGTTCGGCCAACCGGCGAATTTCACCCCTTTTCGTGACCCGCGGGTCAGCGTCGCGGGCCGTTTTTGGGCGTTTTGCACAGATTTTTCTGGCTCAGTTCGCACACCCCTTCCAGACGCCCGACACGAGTGCCGACGCACGTCTGGTGTCTGCAGCCCTTCCTCTGTAGGCTGTGCGAATTTCGGAGCGTTCGGCCAACCTGCGAATTTCACCCCTTTTCGTGACCCGCGGGTCAGCATCGCGGCCGGTTTTTGGGCATTTTGCACAGATTTTTCTGGCTCAGTCCCCGCACCCCTTCCAGATGCCCAACACGAGTGCCGAAGCACGTTTGGTGTCCGTAGCCCTTCCTCAGCAGGCTGTGTGAATTTCGGAGCGTTCGGCCTACCTGCGAATTTCACCCCTTTTCGTGACCCGCGGGTCAGCATCGCGGCCGGTTTTTGGGCATTTTGCACAGATTTTTCTGGCTCAGTCCCCGCACCCCTTCCAGATGCCCAACACGAGTGCCGAAGCACGTCTGGTGTCCGTAGCCCTTCCTCAGCAGGCTGTGTGAATTTCGGAGCGTTCGGCCTACCTGCGAATTTCACCCCTTTTCGTGACCCGCGGGTCAGCGTCGCGGGCCGTTTTTGGGCATTTTGCACAGATTTTTCTGGCTCAGTCCCCGCACCCCTTCCAGACGCCCGGCACGAGTGCCGTTTTTGGGCATTTTGCACAGATTTTTCTGGATCAGCTGTGGCACCCCTTCCAGAGACCCGGCGCGAGCTCCGACGCACGTCTGGTGTCCGCAGCCCTTCCTCTGTAGGCTGTGCGAATTTCGGAGCGTTCGGCCAACCTCCGAATTTCACCCCTTTTCGTGACCCGTTGGTCATCGTCGCAGGCCGTTTTTGGATATTTTGCGCAGATTTTTCTGGCTCAGTCCCCGCACCCCTTCCAGACGCCCGGCACGAGTGCCGAAGCACGTCTGGTGTCCGTAGCCCTTCCTCAGCAGGCTGTGTGAATTTCGGAGCGTTCGGCCAACCTGCGAATTTCTCCCCTATTCGTGACCCGCGGGTCAGCGTCGCGGGCCGTTTTTGGGCATTTTGCACACATTTTTCTGGCTCAGTCCCTGCACTCCTTCCAGATGCCCGGCACGAGTCCCGAAGCGCGTCTGTTGTCCGTAGACCTTCCTCAGCAGTCTGTGTGAATTTCGGAGCGTTCGGCCAACCTGCGAATTTCACCGCTTTTCGTGACCCGCGGGTCAGCGTCGCGGGCCGTTTTTGGGCATTTTGCACAGATTTTTCTGGCTCAGTCACCGCACCCCTTCCAGATGCCCGGCACGAGTGCTGAAGCGCGTCTGTTGTCCGCAGCCCTTCCTCAGCAGGCTGTGTGAATTTCGGAGCGTTCGGCCAACCTGCGAATTTCACACCTTTTCGTGACCCGCGGGCCGTTTTTGGGCATTTTGCACAGATTTTTCTGGCTCAGTCCCCGCACCCCTTCCAGACGCCCGACACGAGTGCCGAAGCACGTCTGGTGTCCGCAGCCCTTCCTCAGCAGGCTGTGTGAATTTCGGAGCGTTCGGCCTACCTGCGAATTTCACCCCTTTTCGTGACCCGCGGGTCAGCGTCGCGGGCCGTTTTTGGGCATTTTGGACAGATTTTTCTGGCTCAGTCCCCGCACCCCTTCCAGAGACCCGGCGCGAGCTCCGATGCACGTCTGGTGTCCACAGCCCTTCCTCTGTAGGCTGTGCGAATTTCGGAGCGTTCGGCCAACCTGCGAATTTCACCGCTTTTCGTGACCCGCGTTAGCGTCGCGGGCCGTTTTTGGGCATTTTGCACACATTTTTCTGGCTCAGTCCCTGCACTCCTTCCAGATGCCCGGCACGAGTCCCGAAGCGCGTCTGTTGTCCGTAGACCTTCCTCAGCAGTCTGTGTGAATTTCGGAGCGTTCGGCCAACCTGCGAATTTCACCGCTTTTCGTGACCCACGGGTCAGCGTCGCGGGCCATTTTTGGGCATTTTGCACAGATTTTTCTGGCTCAGTCCCCGCAACCTTCCAGATTCCCGGCACGAGTGCCGAAGCACGTCTGGTGTCCGTAGCCCTTCCTCAGCAGGCTGTGTGAATTTCGGAGCGTTCGGCCAACCTGCGAATTTCACACCTTTTCGTGACCCGCGGGTCAGCGTCGCGGGCCGTTTTTGGGCATTTTGCACAGATTTTTCTGGCTCAGTCCCTGCACTCGTTCCAGACGCCCGGCACGAGTCCCGAAGCGCGTCTGTTGTCCGTAGACCTTCCTCAGCAGTCTGTGTGAATTTCGGAGCGTTCGGCCAACCTCCGAATTTCACCGCTTTTCGTGACCCGCGGGTCAGCGTCGCGGGACGTTTTTGGGCATTTTGGACAGATTTTTCTGGATCAGCTGTGGCATCCCTTCCAGAGACCCGGCGCGAGCTCCGACGCACGTCTGCTGTCCGCAGCCCTTCCTCTGTAGGCTGTGCGAATTTCGGAGCGTTCGGCCAACCTGCGAATTTCACCCATTTTAGTGACCCGCGGGTCAGCGTCGCGGGCCGTTTTTGGGCATTTTGCACAGATTTTTCTGGCTCAGTCCCCGCACCCTTCCAGACGCCCGGCACGACTGCCGAAGCACAGCTGGTGTCCGTAGCCCTTCCTCAGCAGGCTGTGTGAATTTCGGAGCGTTCGGCCAACCTGCGAATTTCACCCCTTTTCGTGACCCGCGGGTCAGCGTCGCGGGCCGTTTTTGGGCATTTTGCACAGATTTTTCTGGCTCAGTCCCTGCACTCCTTCCAGACGCCCGGCACGAGTCCCGAAGCGCGTCTGTTGTCCGTAGACCTTCCTCAGCAGTCTGTGTGAATTTCGGAGCGTTCGACCAACCTGCGAATTTCACCGCTTTTCGTGACCCGCGGGTCAGCGTCGCGGGCCGTTTTTGGGCATTTTGCACAGATTTTTCTGGCTCAGTCCCCGCACCCCTTCCAGATGCCCGGCACGAGTGCCGAAGCGCGTCTGTTGTCCGCAGCCCTTCCTCAGCAGGCTGTGTGAATTTCGGAGCGTTCGGCCAACCTGCGAATTTCACACCTTTTCGTGACCCGCGGGCCGTTTTTGGGCATTTTGCACAGATTTTTCTGGCTCAGTCCCCGCAACCCTTCCAGAGACCCGGCGCGAGCTCCGACGCACGTCTGGTGTCCGCAGCCCTTCCTCTGTAGGCTGTGCGAATTTCGGAGCGTTCGGCCAACCTGCGAATTTCACCGCTTTTCGTGACCCGCGGGTCAGCGTCGCGGGCCGTTTTTGGGCATTTTGCACAGATTTTTCTGGCTCAGTCCCCGCACTCCTTCCAGACGCCCGGCACGAGTGCCGAAGCGCGTCTGTTGTCCGCAGCCCTTCCTCAGCAGGCTGTGTGAATTTCGGAGCGTTCGGCCAACCTGCGAATTTCACCCCTTTTCGTGACCCGCGGGTCAGCGTCGCGGGCCGTTTTTGGGCATTTTGCACAGATTTTTCTGGCTCAGTCCCCGCACCCCTTCCAGACGCCCGGCACGAGTGCCGTTTTTGGGCATTTTGCACAGATTTTTCTGGATCAGCTGTGGCACCCCTTCCAGAGACCCGGCGCGAGCTCCGACGCACGTCTGGTGTCCGCAGCCCTTCCTCTGTAGGCTGTGCGAATTTCGGAGCGTTCGGCCAACCTGCGAATTTCACCCCTTTTCGTGACCCGTGGGTCATCGTCACAGGCCGTTTTTGGGTATTTTGCGCAGATTTTTCTGGCTCAGTCCCCGCACCCCTTCCAGACGCCCGGCACGAGTGCCGAAGCACGTCTGGTGTCCGTAGCCCTTCCTCAGCAGGCTGTGTGAATTTCGGAGCGTTCGGCCAACCTGCGAATTTCTCCCCTATTCGTGACCCGCGGGTCAGCGTCGCGGGCCGTTTTTGGGCATTTTGCACACATTTTTCTGGCTCAGTCCCTGCACTCCTTCCAGATGCCCGGCACGAGTCCCGAAGCGCGTCTGTTGTCCGTAGACCTTCCTCAGCAGTCTGTGTGAATTTCGGAGCGTTCGGCCAACCTGCGAATTTCACCGCTTTTCGTGACCCGCGGGTCAGCGTCGCGGGCCGTTTTTGCGCATTTTGCACAGATTTTTCTGGCTCAGTCCCCGCACCCTTCCAGATGCCCGGCACGAGTGCCGAAGCACGTCTGGTGTCCGTAGCCCTTCCACAGCAGGCTGTGTGAATTTCGGAGCGTTCGGCCAACCTGCGAATTTCACCCCTTTTCGTGACCCGCGGGTCAGCGTCGCGGGCCGTTTTTGGGCATTTTGGACAGATTTTTCTGGATCAGCTGTGGCACCCCTTCCAGAGACCCGGCGCGAGCTCCGACGCACGTCTGGTGTCCGCAGCCCTTCCTCTGTAGGCTGTGCGAATTTCGGAGCGTTCGGCCAACCTGCGAATTTCACCCATTTTCGTGACCCGCGGGTCAGCGTCGCGGGCCGTTTTTGGGCATTTTGCACAGATTTTTCTGGCTCAGTCCCCGCACCCTTCCAGATGCCCGGCACGAGTGCCGAAGCACAGCTGGTGTCCGTAGCCCTTCCTCAGCAGGCTGTGTGAATTTCGGAGCGTTCGGCCAACCTGCGAATTTCACCCCTTTTCGTGACCCGCGGGTCAGCGTCGCGGGCCGTTTTTGGGCATTTTGCACAGATTTTTCTGGCTCAGTCCCTGCACTCGTTCCAGACGCCCGGCACGAGTCCCGAAGCGCGTCTGTTGTCCGTAGACCTTCCTCAGCAGTCTGTGTGAATTTCGGAGCGTTCGGCCAACCTCCGAATTTCACCGCTTTTCGTGACCCGCGGGTCAGGGTCGCGGGCCGTTTTTGGGCATTTTGGACAGATTTTTCTTTATCAGCTGTGGCACCCCTTCCAGAGACCCGGCGCGAGCTCCGACGCACGTCTGGTGTCCGCAGCCCTTCCTCTGTAGGCGGTGCGAATTTCGGAGCGTTCGGCCAACCTGCGAATTTCACCCATTTTCGTGACCCGCGGGTCATCGTCGCGGGCCGTTTTTGGGTATTTTGCGCAGATTTTTCTGGCTCAGTCCCCGCACCCCTTCCAGACGCCCGGCACGAGTGCCGAAGCACGTCTGGTGTCCGTAGCCCTTCCTCAGCAGGCTGTGTGAATTTCGGAGCGTTCGGCCAACCTGCGAATTTCACCCCTTTTCGTGACCCGCGGGTCAGCGTCGCGGGCCGTTTTTGGGCATTTTGCACAGATTTTTCTGGCTCAGTCCCCGCACTCCTTCCAGACGCCCGGCACGAGTCCCGAAGCGCGTCTGTTGTCCGTAGACCTTCCTCAGCAGTCTGTGTGAATTTCGGAGCGTTCGACCAACCTGCGAATTTCACCGCTTTTCGTGACCCGCGGGTCAGCGTCGCGGGCCGTTTTTGGGCATTTTGCACAGATTTTTCTGGCTCAGTCCCCGCACCCCTTCCAGATGCCCGGCACGAGTGCCGAAGCGCGTCTGTTGTCCGCAGCCCTTCCTCAGCAGGCTGTGTGAATTTCGGAGCGTTCGGCCAACCTGCGAATTTCACACCTTTTCGTGACCCGCGGGCCGTTTTTGGGCATTTTGCACAGATTTTTCTGGCTCAGTCCCCGCACCCCTTCCAGAGACCCGGCGCGAGCTCCGACGCACGTCTGGTGTCCGCAGCCCTTCCTCTGTAGGCTGTGCGAATTTCGGAGCGTTCGGCCAACCTGCGAATTTCACCGCTTTTCGTGACCCGCGGGTCAGCGTCGCGGGCCGTTTTTGGGCATTTTGCACAGATTTTTCTGGCTCAGTCCCCGCACTCCTTCCAGATGCCCGGCACGAGTGCCGAAGCGCGTCTGTTGTCCGCAGCCCTTCCTCAGCAGGCTGTGTGAATTTCGGAGCGTTCGGCCAACCTGCGAATTTCACCCCTTTTCGTGACCCGCGGGTCAGCGTCGCGGGCCGTTTTTGGGCATTTTGCACAGATTTTTCTGGCTCAGTCCCCGCACCCCTTCCAGACGCCCGGCACGAGTGCCGTTTTTGGGCATTTTGCACAGATTTTTCTGGATCAGCTGTGGCACCCCTTCCAGAGACCCGGCGCGAGCTCCGACGCACGTCTGGTGTCCGCAGCCCTTCCTCTGTAGGCTGTGCGAATTTCGGAGCGTTCGGCCAACCTCCGAATTTCACCCCTTTTCGTGACCCGTGGGTCATCGTCACAGGCCGTTTTTGGGTATTTTGCGCAGATTTTTCTGGCTCAGTCCCCGCACCCCTTCCAGACGCCCGGCACGAGTGCCGAAGCACGTCTGGTGTCCGTAGCCCTTCCTCAGCAGGCTGTGTGAATTTCGGAGCGTTCGGCCAACCTGCGAATTTCACCCCTATTCGTGACCCGCGGGTCAGCGTCGCGGGCCGTTTTTGGGCATTTTGCACACATTTTTCTGGCTCAGTCCCTGCACTCCTTCCAGATGCCCGGCACGAGTCCCGAAGCGCGTCTGGTGTCCGTAGCCCTTCCACAGCAGGCTGTGTGAATTTCGGAGCGTTCGGCCAACCTGCGAATTTCACCCCTTTTCGTGACCCGCGGGTCAGCGTCGCGGGCCGTTTTTGGGCATTTTGGACAGATTTTTCTGGATCAGCTGTGGCACCCCTTCCAGAGACCCGGCGCGAGCTCCGACGCACGTCTGGTGTCCGCAGCCCTTCCTCTGTAGGCTGTGCGAATTTCGGAGCGTTCGGCCAACCTGCGAATTTCACCCCTTTTCGTGACCCGCGGGTCAGCGTCGCGGGCCGTTTTTGGGCATTTTGCACAGATTTTTCTGGCTCAGTCCCCGCACCCCTTCCAGACGCCCGGCACGAGTGCCGTTTTTGGGCATTTTGGACAGATTTTTCTGGATCAGCTGTGGCACCCCTTCCAGAGACCCGGCGCGAGCTCCGACGCACGTCTGGTGTCCGCAGCCCTTCCTCTGTAGGCTGTGCGAATTTCGGAGCGTTCGGCCAACCTGCGAATTTCACCCATTTTCGTGACCCGCGGGTCAGCGTCGCGGGCCGTTTTTGGGCATTTTGCACAGATTTTTCTGGCTCAGTCCCCGCACCCTTCCAGATGCCCGGCACGAGTGCCGAAGCACAGCTGGTGTCCGTAGCCCTTCCTCAGCAGGCTGTGTGAATTTCGGAGCGTTCGGCCAACCTGCGAATTTCACCCCTTTTCGTGACCCGCGGGTCAGCGTCGCGGGCCGTTTTTGGGCATTTTGCACAGATTTTTCTGGCTCAGTCCCTGCACTCCTTCCAGACGCCCGGCACGAGTCCCGAAGCGCGTCTGTTGTCCGTAGACCTTCCTCAGCAGTCTGTGTGAATTTCGGAGCGTTCGGCCAACCTCCGAATTTCACCGCTTTTCGTGACCCGCGGGTCAGGGTCGCGGGCCGTTTTTGGGCATTTTGGACAGATTTTTCTTTATCAGCTGTGGCACCCCTTCCAGAGACCCGGCGCGAGCTCCGACGCACGTCTGGTGTCCGCAGCCCTTCCTCTGTAGGCGGTGCGAATTTCGGAGCGTTCGGCCAACCTGCGAATTTCACCCATTTTCGTGACCCGCGGGTCATCGTCGCGGGCCGTTTTTGGGTATTTTGCGCAGATTTTTCTGGCTCAGTCCCCGCACCCCTTCCAGACGCCCGGCACGAGTGCCGAAGCACGTCTGGTGTCCGTAGCCCTTCCTCAGCAGGCTGTGTGAATTTCGGAGCGTTCGGCCAACCTCCGAATTTCACCGCTTTTCGTGACCCGCGGGTCAGCGTCGCGGGCCGTTTTTGGGCATTTTGCACAGATTTTTCTGGCTCAGTCCCCGCACTCCTTCCAGACGCCCGGCACGAGTCCCGAAGCGCGTCTGTTGTCCGTAGACCTTCCTCAGCAGTCGATGTGAATTTCGGAGCGTTCGGCCAACCTCCGAATTTCACCGCTTTTCGTGACCCGCGGGTCAGCGTCGCGGGCCGTTTTTGGGCATTTTGGACAGATTTTTCTGGATCAGCTGTGGCATCCCTTCCAGAGACCCGGCGCGAGCTCCGACGCACGTCTGCTGTCCGCAGCCCTTCCTCTGTAGGCTGTGCGAATTTCGGAGCGTTCGGCCAACCTGCGAATTTCACCCATTTTAGTGACCCGCGGGTCAGCGTCGCGGGCCGTTTTTGGGCATTTTGCACAGATTTTTCTGGCTCAGTCCCCGCACCCTTCCAGACGCCCGGCACGAGTGCCGAAGCACGTCTGGTGTCCGTAGCCCTTCCTCAGCAGGCTGTGTGAATTTCGGAGCGTTCGGCCAACCTGCGAATTTCACCCCTTTTCGTGACCCGCGGGTCAGCGTCGCGGGCCGTTTTTGGGTGTTTTGCACAGATTTTTCTGGCTCAGTCCCCGCACCCCTTCCAGACGCCCGGCACGAGTGCCGAAGCACGTCTGGTGTCCGTAGCCCTTCCTCAGCAGGCTGTGTGAATTTCGGAGCGTTCGGCCAACCGGCGAATTTCACCCCTTTTCGTGACCCGCGGGTCAGCGTCGCGGGCCGTTTTTGGGCGTTTTGCACAGATTTTTCTGGCTCAGTTCGCACACCCCTTCCAGACGCCCGACACGAGTGCCGACGCACGTCTGGTGTCTGCAGCCCTTCCTCTGTAGGCTGTGCGAATTTCGGAGCGTTCGGCCAACCTGCGAATTTCACCCCTTTTCGTGACCCGCGGGTCAGCGTCGCGGCCGGTTTTTGGGCATTTTGCACAGATTTTTCTGGCTCAGTCCCCGCACCCCTTCCAGATGCCCGACACGAGTGCCGAAGCACGTCTGGTGTCCGTAGCCCTTCCTCAGCAGGCTGTGTGAATTTCGGAGCGTTCGGCCTACCTGCGAATTTCACCCCTTTTCGTGACCCGCGGGTCAGCATCGCGGCCGGTTTTTGGGCATTTTGCACAGATTTTTCTGGCTCAGTCCCCGCACCCCTTCCAGATGCCCAACACGAGTGCCGAAGCACGTCTGGTGTCCGTAGCCCTTCCTCAGCAGGCTGTGTGAATTTCGGAGCGTTCGGCCAACCTGCGAATTTCACCCCTTTTCGTGACCCGCGGGTCAGCGTCGCGGGCCGTTTTTGGGCATTTTGCACAGATTTTTCTGGCTCAGTCCCCGCACCCCTTCCAGACGCCCGACACGAGTGCCGAAGCACGTCTGGTGTCCGCAGCCCTTCCTCAGCAGGCTGTGTGAATTTCGGAGCGTTCGGCCAACCTGCGAATTTCACCCCTTTTCGTGACCCGCGGGTCAGCGTCGCGGGCCGTTTTTGGGCATTTTGGACAGATTTTTCTGGCTCAGTCCCCGCACCCCTTCCAGAGACCCGGCGCGAGCTCCGACGCACGTCTGTTGTCCGCAGCCCTTCCTCTGTAGGCTGTGCGAATTTCGGAGCGTTCGGCCAACCTGCGAATTTCACCGCTTTTCGTGACCCGCGTTAGCGTCGCGGGCCGTTTTTGGGCATTTTGCACACATTTTTCTGGCTCAGTCCCTGCACTCCTTCCAGATGCCCGGCACGAGTCCCGAAGCGCGTCTGTTGTCCGTAGACCTTCCTCAGCAGTCTGTGTGAATTTCGGAGCGTTCGGCCAACCTGCGAATTTCACCGCTTTTCGTGACCCGCGGGTCAGCGTCGCGGGCCATTTTTGGGCATTTTGCACAGATTTTTCTGGCTCAGTCCCCGCAACCTTCCAGATTCCCGGCACGAGTGCCGAAGCACGTCTGGTGTCCGTAGCCCTTCCTCAGCAGGCTGTGTGAATTTCGGAGCGTTCGGCCAACCTGCGAATTTCACACCTTTTCGTGACCCGCGGGTCAGCGTCGCGGGCCGTTTTTGGGCATTTTGCACAGATTTTTCTGGCTCAGTCCCTGCACTCGTTCCAGACGCCCGGCACGAGTCCCGAAGCGCGTCTGTTGTCCGTAGACCTTCCTCAGCAGTCTGTGTGAATTTCGGAGCGTTCGGCCAACCTCCGAATTTCACCGCTTTTCGTGACCCGCGGGTCAGCGTCGCGGGCCGTTTTTGGGCATTTTGGACAGATTTTTCTGGATCAGCTGTGGCATCCCTTCCAGAGACCCGGCGCGAGCTCCGACGCACGTCTGCTGTCCGCAGCCCTTCCTCTGTAGGCTGTGCGAATTTCGGAGCGTTCGGCCAACCTGCGAATTTCACCCATTTTAGTGACCCGCGGGTCAGCGTCGCGGGCCGTTTTTGGGCATTTTGCACAGATTTTTCTGGCTCAGTCCCCGCACCCTTCCAGACGCCCGGCACGAGTGCCGAAGCACAGCTGGTGTCCGTAGCCCTTCCTCAGCAGGCTGTGTGAATTTCGGAGCGTTCGGCCTACCTGCGAATTTCACCGCTTTTCGTGACCCGCGGGTCAGCGTCGCGGGCCGTTTTTGGGCATTTTGCACAGATTTTTCTGGCTCAGTCCCCGCACCCTTCCAGATGCCCGGCACGAGTGCCGAAGCACAGCTGGTGTCCGTAGCCCTTCCTCAGCAGGCTGTGTGAATTTCGGAGCGTTCGGCCTACCTGCGAATTTCACCCCTTTTCGTGACCCGCGGGTCAGCGTCGCGGGCCGTTTTTGGGCGTTTTGGACAGATTTTTCTGGCTCAGTCCCCGCACCCCTTCCAGAGACCCGGCGCGAACTCCGACGCACGTCTGGTGTCCACAGCCCTTCCTCAGCAGGCTGTGCGAATTTCGGAGCGTTCGGCCAACCTGCGAATTTCACCCCTTTTCGTGACCCGCGGGTCAGCGTCGCGGGCCGTTTTTGGGCATTTTGGACAGATTTTTCTGGCTCAGTCCCCGCACCCCTTCCAGACGCCCGGCGCGAGCTCCGACGCACGTCTGTTGTCCGCAGCCCTTCCTCAGCAGGCTGTGTGAATTTCGGAGCGTTCGGCCAACCTGCGAATTTCACCGCTTTTCGTGACCCGCGTTAGCGTCGCGGGCCGTTTTTGGGCATTTTGCACAGATTTTTCTGGCTCAGTCCCCGCACCCCTTCCAGACGCCCGGCACGAGTGCCGAAGCGCGTCTGTTGTCCGCAGCCCTTCCTCAGCAGGCTGTGTGAATTTCGGAGCGTTCGGCCAACCTGCGAATTTCACCCCTTTTCGTGACCCGCGGGTCAGCGTCGCGGGCCGTTTTTGGGCATTTTGCACAGATTTTTCTGGCTCAGTCCCCGCACCCCTTCCAGACGCCCGGCACGAGTGCCGTTTTTGGGCATTTTGCACAGATTTTTCTGGATCAGCTGTGGCACCCCTTCCAGAGACCCGGCGCGAGCTCCGACACACGTCTGGTGTCCGCAGCCCTTCCTCTGTGGGCTGTGCGAATTTCGGAGCGTTCGGCCAACCTCCGAATTTCACCCCTTTTCGTGACCCGTGGGTCATCGTCGCAGGCCGTTTTTGGGTATTTTGCGCAGATTTTTCTGGCTCAGTCCCCGCACCCCTTCCAGACGCCCGGCACGAGTGCCGAAGCACGTCTGGTGTCCGTAGCCCTTCCTCAGCAGTCTGTGTGAATTTCGGAGCGTTCGGCCAACCTGCGAATTTCTCCCCTATTCGTGACCCGCGGGTCAGCGTCGCGGGCCGTTTTTGGGCATTTTGCACAGATTTTTCTGGCTCAGTCCCCGCACCCCTTCCAGACGCCCGGCACGAGTGCCGAAGCGCGTCTGTTGTCCGCAGCCCTTCCTCAGCAGGCTGTGTGAATTTCGGAGCGTTCGGCCAACCTGCGAATTTCACACCTTTTCGTGACCCGCGGGCCGTTTTTGGGCATTTTGCACAGATTTTTCTGGCTCAGTCCCCGCACCCCTTCCAGACGCCCGACACGAGTGCTGAAGCACGTCTGGTGTCCGTAGCCCTTCCTCAGCAGGCTGTGTGAATTTCGGAGCGTTCGGCCTACCTGCGAATTACACCCCTTTTCGTGACCCGCGGGTCAGCGTCGCGGGCCGTTTTTGGGCATTTTGGACAGATTTTTCTGGCTCAGTCCCCGCACCCCTTCCAGAGACCCGGCGTGAGCTCCGACGCAAGTCTGGTGGCCGCAGCCCTTCCTCTGTAGGCTGTGCGAATTTCGGAGCGTTCGGCCTACCTGCGAATTTCACCCCTTTTCGTGACCCGCGGGTCAGCGTCGCGGGCCGTTTTTGGGCATTTTGCACAGATTTTTCTGGCTCAGTCCCCGCACCCCTTCCAGACGCCCGGTACGAGTGCCGAAGCACGTCTGGTGTCCGTAGCCCTTCCTCAGCAGGCTGTGTGAATTTCGGAGCGTTCGGCCAACCTGCGAATTTCACCGCTTTTCGTGACCCGCGGGTCAGCGTCGCGGGCCGCTTTTGGGCATTTTGCACAGATTTTTCTGGCTCAGTCCCCGCACCCTTCCAGATGCCCGGCACTACTGCCGAAGCACAGCTGGTGTCCGTAGCCCTTCCTCAGCAGGCTGTGTGAATTTCGGAGCGTTCGGCCAACCTGCGAATTTCACCCCTTTTCGTGACCCGCGGGTCATCGTCGCGGGCCGTTTTTGGGCATTTTGCACAGATTTTTCTGGCTCAGTCCCTGCACTCCTTCCAGACGCCCGGCACGAGTCCCGAAGCGCGTCTGTTGTCCGTAGACCTTCCTCAGCAGTCTGTGTGAATTTCGGAGCGTTCGGCCAACCTGCGAATTTCACACCTTTTCGTGACCCGCGGGCCGTTTTTGGGCATTTTGCACAGATTTTTCTGGCTCAGTCCCCGCACCCCTTCCAGATGCCCGACACGAGTGCCGAAGCACGACTGGTGTCCGTAGCCCTTCCTCAGCAGGCTGTGTGAATTTCGGAGCGTTCGGCCTACCTGCGAATTTCACCCCTTTTCGTGACCCGCGGGTCAGCGTCGCGGGCCGTTTTTGGGCATTTTGGACAGATTTTTCTGGCTCAGTCCCCGCACCCCTTCCAGACGCCCGGCACGAGTCCCGAAGCGCGTCTGTTGTCCGTAGACCTTCCTCAGCAGTCTGTGTGAATTTCGGAGCGTTCGGCCAACCTCCGAATTTCACCGCTTTTCGTGACCCGCGGGTCAGCGTCGCGGGCCGTTTTTGGGCATTTTGGACAGATTTTTCTGGATCAGCTGTGGCACCCCTTCCAGAGACCCGGCGCGAGCTCCGACGCACGTCTGGTGTCCGCAGCCCTTCCTCTGTAGGCGGTGCGAATTTCGGAGCGTTCGGCCAACCTGCGAATTTCACCCATTTTCATGACCCGCGGGTCAGCGTCGCGGGCCGTTTTTGGGCATTTTGCACATATTTTTCTGGCTCAGTCCCCGCACTCCTTCCAGACGCCCGGCACGAGTCCCGAAGCGCGTCTGTTGTCCGTAGACCTTCCTCAGCAGTCTGTGTGAATTTCGGAGCGTTCGGCCAACCTCCGAATTTCACCGCTTTTCGTGACCCGCGGGTCAGCGTCGCGGGCCGTTTTTGGGCATTTTGGACAGATTTTTCTGGATCAGCTGTGGCATCCCTTCCAGAGACCCGGCGCGAGCTCCGACGCACGTCTGCTGTCCGCAGCCCTTCCTCTGTAGGCTGTGCGAATTTCGGAGCGTTCGGCCAACCTGCGAATTTCACCCATTTTAGTGACCCGCGGGTCAGCGTCGCGGACCGTTTTTGGGCATTTTGCACAGATTTTTCTGGCTCAGTCCCCGCACCCTTCCAGACGCCCGGCACGAGTGCCGAAGCACGTCTGGTGTCCGTAGCCCTTCCTCAGCAGGCTGTGTGAATTTCGGAGCGTTCGGCCAACCTGCGAATTTCACCCCTTTTCGTGACCCGCGGGTCAGCGTCGCGGGCCGTTTTTGGGCGTTTTGCACAGATTTTTCTGGCTCAGTCCCCGCACCCCTTCCAGACGCCCGGCACGAGTGCCGTTTTTGGGCATTTTGCACAGATTTTTCTGGATCAGCTGTGGCACCCCTTCCAGAGACCCGGCGCGAGCTCCGACACACGTCTGGTGTCCGCAGCCCTTCCTCTGTGGGCTGTGCGAATTTCGGAGCGTTCGGCCAACCTCCGAATTTCACCCCTTTTCGTGACCCGTGGGTCATCGTCGCAGGCCGTTTTTGGGTATTTTGCGCAGATTTTTCTGGCTCAGTCCCCGCACCCCTTCCAGACGCCCGGCACGAGTGCCGAAGCACGTCTGGTGTCCGTAGCCCTTCCTCAGCAGTCTGTGTGAATTTCGGAGCGTTCGGCCAACCTGCGAATTTCTCCCCTATTCGTGACCCGCGGGTCAGCGTCGCGGGCCGTTTTTGGGCATTTTGCACAGATTTTTCTGGCTCAGTCCCCGCACCCCTTCCAGATGCCCGGCACGAGTGCCGAAGCGCGTCTGTTGTCCGCAGCCCTTCCTCAGCAGGCTGTGTGAATTTCGGAGCGTTCGGCCAACCTGCGAATTTCACACCTTTTCGTGACCCGCGGGCCGTTTTTGGGCATTTTGCACAGATTTTTCTGGCTCAGTCCCCGCACCCCTTCCAGACGCCCGACACGAGTGCTGAAGCACGTCTGGTGTCCGTAGCCCTTCCTCAGCAGGCTGTGTGAATTTCGGAGCGTTCGGCCTACCTGCGAATTACACCCCTTTTCGTGACCCGCGGGTCAGCGTCGCGGGCCGTTTTTGGGCATTTTGGACAGATTTTTCTGGCTCAGTCCCCGCACCCCTTCCAGAGACCCGGCGTGAGCTCCGACGCAAGTCTGGTGGCCGCAGCCCTTCCTCTGTAGGCTGTGCGAATTTCGGAGCGTTCGGCCTACCTGCGAATTTCACCCCTTTTCGTGACCCGCGGGTCAGCGTCGCGGGCCGTTTTTGGGCATTTTGCACAGATTTTTCTGGCTCAGTCCCCGCACCCCTTCCAGACGCCTGGTACGAGTGCCGAAGCACGTCTGGTGTCCGTAGCCCTTCCTCAGCAGGCTGTGTGAATTTCGGAGCGTTCGGCCAACCTGCGAATTTCACCGCTTTTCGTGACCCGCGGGTCAGCGTCGCGGGCCGCTTTTGGGCATTTTGCACAGATTTTTCTGGCTCAGTCCCCGCACCCTTCCAGATGCCCGGCACTACTGCCGAAGCACAGCTGGTGTCCGTAGCCCTTCCTCAGCAGGCTGTGTGAATTTCGGAGCGTTCGGCCAACCTGCGAATTTCACCCCTTTTCGTGACCCGCGGGTCATCGTCGCGGGCCGTTTTTGGGCATTTTGCACAGATTTTTCTGGCTCAGTCCCTGCACTCCTTCCAGACGCCCGGCACGAGTCCCGAAGCGCGTCTGTTGTCCGTAGACCTTCCTCAGCAGTCTGTGTGAATTTCGGAGCGTTCGGCCAACCTGCGAATTTCACACCTTTTCGTGACCCGCGGGCCGTTTTTGGGCATTTTGCACAGATTTTTCTGGCTCAGTCCCCGCACCCCTTCCAGATGCCCGGCACGAGTGCCGAAGCACGTCTGGTGTCCGTAGCCCTTCCTCAGCAGGCTGTGTGAATTTCGGAGCGTTCGGCCAACCTGCGAATTTCACCCCTTTTCGTGACCCGCGGGTCAGCGTCGCGGGCCGTTTTTGGGCATTTTGGACAGATTTTTCTGGCTCAGTCCCCGCACCCCTTCCAGACGCCCGGCACGAGTCCCGAAGCGCGTCTGTTGTCCGTAGACCTTCCTCAGCAGTCTGTGTGAATTTCGGAGCGTTCGGCCAACCTCCGAATTTCACCGCTTTTCGTGACCCGCGGGTCAGCGTCGCGGGCCGTTTTTGGGCATTTTGGACAGATTTTTCTGGATCAGCTGTGGCACCCCTTCCAGAGACCCGGCGCGAGCTCCGACGCACGTCTGGTGTCCGCAGCCCTTCCTCTGTAGGCGGTGCGAATTTCGGAGCGTTCGGCCAACCTGCGAATTTCACCCATTTTCGTGACCCGCGGGTCAGCGTCGCGGGCCGTTTTTGGGCATTTTGCACAGATTTTTCTGGCTCAGTCCCCGCACTCCTTCCAGACGCCCGGCACGAGTCCCGAAGCGCGTCTGTTGTCCGTAGACCTTCCTCAGCAGTCTGTGTGAATTTCGGAGCGTTCGGCCAACCTCCGAATTTCACCGCTTTTCGTGACCCGCGGGTCAGCGTCGCGGGCCGTTTTTGGGCATTTTGGACAGATTTTTCTGGATCAGCTGTGGCATCCCTTCCAGAGACCCGGCGCGAGCTCCGACGCACGTCTGCTGTCCGCAGCCCTTCCTCTGTAGGCTGTGCGAATTTCGGAGCGTTCGGCCAACCTGCGAATTTCACCCCTTTTCGTGACCCGCGGGTCAGCGTCGCGGGCCGTTTTTGGGCATTTTGCACAGATTTTTCTGGCTCAGTCCCCGCACCCTTCCAGACGCCCGGCACGAGTGCCGAAGCACGTCTGGTGTCCGTAGCCCTTCCTCAGCAGGCTGTGTGAATTTCGGAGCGTTCGGCCAACCTGCGAATTTCACCCCTTTTCGTGACCCGCGGGTCAGCGTCGCGGGCCGTTTTTGGGCGTTTTGCACAGATTTTTCTGGCTCAGTCCCCGCACCCCTTCCAGACGCCCGACACGAGTGCCGACACACGTCTGGTGTCTGCAGCCCTTCCTCTGTAGGCTGTGCGAATTTCGGAGCGTTCGGCCAACCTGCGAATTTCACCCCTTTTCGTGACCCGCGGGTCAGCGTCGCGGCCGGTTTTTGGGCATTTTGCACAGATTTTTCTGGCTCAGTCCCCGCACCCCTTCCAGATGCCCGGCACGAGTTCCGAAGCACATCTGGTGTCCGCAGCTCTTCCTCAGCAGGCTGTGTGAATTTCGGAGCGTTCGGCCAACCTCCGAATTTCACCCCTTTTCGTGACCCGCGGGTCAGCGTCGCGGGCCGTTTTTGGGCATTTTGGACAGATTTTTCTGGATCAGCTGTGGCACCCCTTCCAGAGACCCGGCGCGAGCTCCGACGCACGTCTGGTGTCCGCAGCCCTTCCTCTGTAGGCTGTGCGAATTTCGGAGCGTTCGGCCAACCTGCGAATTTCACCCATTTTCGTGACCCGCGGGTCATCGTCGCGGGCCGTTTTTGGGTATTTTGCGCAGATTTTTCTGGCTCAGTCCCCGCACCCCTTCCAGACGCCCGGCACGAGTGCCGAAGCACGTCTGGTGTCCGTAGCCCTTCCTCAGCAGGCTGTGTGAATTTCGGAGCGTTCGGCCAACCTGCGAATTTCACCGCTTTTCGTGACCCGCGGGTCAGCGTCGCGGGCCGTTTTTGGGCATTTTGCACAGATTTTTCTGGCTCAGTCCCCGCACCCTTCCAGATGCCCGGCACGAGTGCCGAAGCACAGCTGGTGTCCGTAGCCCTTCCTCAGCAGGCTGTGTGAATTTCGGAGCGTTCGGCCAACCTGCGAATTTCACCCCTTTTCGTGACCCGCGGGTCAGCGTCGCGGGCCGTTTTTGGGCATTTTGCACAGATTTTTCTGGCTCAGTCCCCGCACCCCTTCCAGATGCCCGGCACGAGTGCCGAAGCGCGTCTGTTGTCCGCAGCCCTTCCTCAGCAGGCTGTGTGAATTTCGGAGCGTTCGGCCAACCTGCGAATTTCACACCTTTTCGTGACCCGCGGGCCGTTTTTGGGCATTTTGCACAGATTTTTCTGGCTCAGTCCCCGCACCCTTCCAGACGCCCGGCACGAGTGCCGAAGCACGTCTGGTGTCCGTAGCCCTTCCTCAGCAGGCTGTGTGAATTTCGGAGCGTTCGGCCAACCTGCGAATTTCACCCCTTTTCGTGACCCGCGGGTCAGCGTCGCGGGCCGTTTTTGGGTGTTTTGCACAGATTTTTCTGGCTCAGTCCCCGCACCCCTTCCAGACGCCCGACACGAGTGCCGACACACGTCTGGTGTCTGCAGCCCTTCCTCTGTAGGCTGTGCGAATTTCGGAGCGTTCGGCCAAACTGCGAATTTCACCCCTTTTCGTGACCCGCGGGTCAGCGTCGCGGCCGGTTTTTGGGCATTTTGCACAGATTTTTCTGGCTCAGTCCCCGCACCCCTTCCAGATGCCCGGCACGAGTTCCGAAACACATCTGGTGTCCGCAGCCCTTCCTCAGCAGGCTGTGTGAATTTCAGAGCGTTTGGCCAACCTCTGAATTTCACCGCTTTTCGTGACCCGCGGGTCAGCGTCGCGGGCCGTTTTTGGGCATTTTGACAGATTTTTCTGGATCAGCTGTGGAACCCCTTCCAGAGACCCGGCGCGAGCTCCGACGCACGTCTGGTGTCCGCAGCCCTTGCTCTGTAGGTTGTGCGAATTTCGGAGCGTTCGGCCAACCTGCGAATTTCACCCATTTTCGTGACCTGCGGGTCATCGTCACGGGCCGTTTTTGGGTATTTTGCGCAGATTTTTCTGGCTCAGTCCCCGCACCCCTTCCAGACGCCCGGCACGAGTGCCGAAGCACGTCTGGTGTCCGTAGCCCTTCCTCAGCAGGCTGTGTGAATTTCGGAGCGTTCGGCCAACCTGCGCATTTCACCGCTTTTCGTGACCCGCGGGTCAGCGTCGCGGGCCGTTTTTGGGCATTTTGCACAGATTTTTCTGGCTCAGTCCCCGCACCCTTCCAGATGCCCGGCACGACTGCCGAAGCACAGCTGGTGTCCGTAGCCCTTCCTCAGCAGGCTGTGTGAATTTCGGAGCGTTCGGCCAACCTGCGAATTTCACCCCTTTTCGTGACCCGCGGGTCAGCGTCGCGGGCCGTTTTTGGGCATTTTGCACAGATTTTTCTGGCTCAGTCCCTGCACTCCTTCCAGACCCCGGCACGAGTCCCGAAGCGCGTCTGTTGTCCGTAGACCTTCCTCAGCAGTCTGTGTGAATTTCGGAGCGTTCGACCAACCTGCGAATTTCACCGCTTTTCGTGACCCGCGGGTCAGCGTCGCGGGCCGTTTTTGGGCATTTTGCACAGATTTTTCTGGCTCAGTCCCCGCACCCCTTCCAGATGCCTGGCACGAGTGCCGAAGCGCGTCTGTTGTCCGCAGCCCTTCCTCAGCAGGCTGTGTGAATTTCGGAGCGTTCGGCCAACCTGCGAATTTCACACCTTTTCGTGACCCGCGGGCCGTTTTTGGGCATTTTGCACAGATTTTTCTGGCTCAGTCCCCGCACCCCTTCCAGACGCCCGACACGAGTGCCGAAGCACGTCTGGTGTCCGTAGCCCTTCCTCAGCAGGCTGTGTGAATTTCGGAGCGTTCGGCCTACCTGCGAATTTCACCCCTTTTCGTGACCCGCGGGTCAGCGTCGCGGGCCGTTTTTGGGCATTTTGGACAGATTTTTCTGGCTCAGTCCCCGCACCCCTTCCAGAGACCCGGCGCGAGCTCCGACGCAAGTCTGGTGGCCGCAGCCCTTCCTCTGTAGGCTGTGCGAATTTCGGAGCGTTCGGCCAACCTGCGAATTTCACCCCTTTTCGTGACCCGCGGGTCAGCGTCGCGGGCCGTTTTTGGGCATTTTGCACAGATTTTTCTGGCTCAGTCCCCGCACCCCTTCCAGACGCCCGGCACGAGTCCCGAAGCGCGTCTGTTGTCCGTAGACCTTCCTCAGCAGTCTGTGTGAATTTCGGAGCGTTCGACCAACCTGCGAATTTCACCGCTTTTCGTGACCCGCGGGTCAGCGTCGCGGGCCGTTTTTGGGCATTTTGCACAGATTTTTCTGGCTCAGTCCCCGCACCCCTTCCAGATGCCCGGCACGAGTGCCGAAGCGCGTCTGTTGTCCGCAGCCCTTCCTCTGTAGGCTGTGCGAATTTCGGAGCGTTCGGCCAACCTGCGAATTTCACCGCTTTTCGTGACCCGCGGGTCAGCGTCGCGGGCCGTTTTTGGGCATTTTGGACAGATTTTTCTGGATCAGCTGTGGCACCCCTTCCAGAGACCCGGCGCGAGCTCCGACGCACGTCTGGTGTCCGCAGCCCTTCCTCTGTAGGCGGTGCGAATTTCGGAGCGTTCGGCCAACCTGCGAATTTCACCCATTTTCATGACCCGCGGGTCAGCGTCGCGGGCCGTTTTTGGGCATTTTGCACATATTTTTCTGGCTCAGTCCCCGCACTCCTTCCAGACGCCCGGCACGAGTCCCGAAGCGCGTCTGTTGTCCGTAGACCTTCCTCAGCAGTCTGTGTGAATTTCGGAGCGTTCGGCCAACCTCCGAATTTCACCGCTTTTCGTGACCCGCGGGTCAGCGTCGCGGGCCGTTTTTGGGCATTTTGGACAGATTTTTCTGGATCAGCTGTGCATCCCTTCCAGAGACCCGGCGCGAGCTCCGACGCACGTCTGCTGTCCGCAGCCCTTCCTCTGTAGGCTGTGCGAATTTCGGAGCGTTCGGCCAACCTGCGAATTTCACCCATTTTAGTGACCCGCGGGTCAGCGTCGCGGACCGTTTTTGGGCATTTTGCACAGATTTTTCTGGCTCAGTCCCCGCACCCTTCCAGACGCCCGGCACGAGTGCCGAAGCACGTCTGGTGTCCGTAGCCCTTCCTCAGCAGGCTGTGTGAATTTCGGAGCGTTCGGCCAACCTGCGAATTTCACCCCTTTTCGTGACCCGCGGGTCAGCGTCGCGGGCCGTTTTTGGGTGTTTTGCACAGATTTTTCTGGCTCAGTCCCCGCACCCCTTCCAGACGCCCGACACGAGTGCCGACACACGTCTGGTGTCTGCAGCCCTTCCTCTGTAGGCTGTGCGAATTTCGGAGCGTTCGGCCAACCTGCGAATTTCACCCCTTTTCGTGACCCGCGGGTCAGCGTCGCGGCCGTTTTTGGGCATTTTGCACAGATTTTTCTGGCTCAGTCCCCGCACCCCTTCCAGATGCCCGGCACGAGTTCCGAAGCACATCTGGTGTCCGCAGCCCTTCCTCAGCAGGCTGTGTGAATTTCAGAGCGTTTGGCCAACCTCTGAATTTCACCGCTTTTCGTGACCCGCGGGTCAGCGTCGCGGGCCGTTTTTGGGCATTTTTGACAGATTTTTCTGGATCAGCTGTGGAACCCCTTCCAGAGACCCGGCGCGAGCTCCGACGCACGTCTGGTGTCCGCAGCCCTTGCTCTGTAGGTTGTGCGAATTTCGGAGCGTTCGGCCAACCTGCGAATTTCACCCATTTTCGTGACCTGCGGGTCATCGTCACGGGCCGTTTTTGGGTATTTTGCGCAGATTTTTCTGGCTCAGTCCCCGCACCCCTTCCAGACGCCCGGCACGAGTGCCGAAGCACGTCTGGTGTCCGTAGCCCTTCCTCAGCAGGCTGTGTGAATTTCGGAGCGTTCGGCCAACCTGCGCATTTCACCGCTTTTCGTGACCCGCGGGTCAGCGTCGCGGGCCGTTTTTGGGCATTTTGCACAGATTTTTCTGGCTCAGTCCCCGCACCCTTCCAGATGCCCGGCACGACTGCCGAAGCACAGCTGGTGTCCGTAGCCCTTCCTCAGCAGGCTGTGTGAATTTCGGAGCGTTCGGCCAACCTGCGAATTTCACCCCTTTTCGTGACCCGCGGGTCAGCGTCGCGGGCCGTTTTTGGGCATTTTGCACAGATTTTTCTGGCTCAGTCCCTGCACTCCTTCCAGACACCCGGCACGAGTCCCGAAGCGCGTCTGTTGTCCGTAGACCTTCCTCAGCAGTCTGTGTGAATTTCGGAGCGTTCGACCAACCTGCGAATTTCACCGCTTTTCGTGACCCGCGGGTCAGAGTCGCGGGCCGTTTTTGGGCATTTTGCACAGATTTTTCTGGCTCAGTCCCCGCACCCCTTCCAGATGCCTGGCACGAGTGCCGAAGCGCGTCTGTTGTCCGCAGCCCTTCCTCAGCAGGCTGTGTGAATTTCGGAGCGTTCGGCCAACCTGCGAATTTCACACCTTTTCGTGACCCGCGGGCCGTTTTTGGGCATTTTGCACAGATTTTTCTGGCTCAGTCCCCGCACCCTTCCAGACGCCCGGCACGAGTGCCGAAGCACGTCTGGTGTCCGTAGCCCTTCCTCAGCAGGCTGTGTGAATTTCGGAGCGTTCGGCCAACCTGCGAATTTCACCCCTTTTCGTGACCCGCGGGTCAGCGTCGCGGGCCGTTTTTGGGTGTTTTGCACAGATTTTTCTGGCTCAGTCCCCGCACCCCTTCCAGACGCCCGACACGAGTGCCGACACACGTCTGGTGTCTGCAGCCCTTCCTCTGTAGGCTGTGCGAATTTCGGAGCGTTCGGCCAACCTGCGAATTTCACCCCTTTTCGTGACCCGCGGGTCAGCGTCGCGGCCGTTTTTGGGCATTTTGCACAGATTTTTCTGGCTCAGTCCCCGCACCCCTTCCAGATGCCCGGCACGAGTTCCGAAACACATCTGGTGTCCGCAGCCCTTCCTCAGCAGGCTGTGTGAATTTCAGAGCGTTTGGCCAACCTCTGAATTTCACCGCTTTTCGTGACCCGCGGGTCAGCGTCGCGGGCCGTTTTTGGGCATTTTTGACAGATTTTTCTGGATCAGCTGTGGAACCCCTTCCAGAGACCCGGCGCGAGCTCCGACGCACGTCTGGTGTCCGCAGCCCTTGCTCTGTAGGTTGTGCGAATTTCGGAGCGTTCGGCCAACCTGCGAATTTCACCCATTTTCGTGACCTGCGGGTCATCGTCACGGGCCGTTTTTGGGTATTTTGCGCAGATTTTTCTGGCTCAGTCCCCGCACCCCTTCCAGACGCCCGGCACGAGTGCCGAAGCACGTCTGGTGTCCGTAGCCCTTCCTCAGCAGGCTGTGTGAATTTCGGAGCGTTCGGCCAACCTGCGAATTTCACCGCTTTTCGTGACCCGCGGGTCAGCGTCGCGGGCCGTTTTTGGGCATTTTGCACAGATTTTTCTGGCTCAGTCCCCGCACCCTTCCAGATGCCCGGCACGAGTGCCGAAGCACAGCTGGTGTCCGTAGCCCTTCCTCAGCAGGCTGTGTGAATTTCGGAGCGTTCGGCCAACCTGCGAATTTCACCCCTTTTCGTGACCCGCGGGTCAGCGTCGCAGGCCGTTTTTGGGCATTTTGCACAGATTTTTCTGGCTCAGTCCCTGCACTCCTTCCAGACACCCGGCACGAGTCCCGAAGCGCGTCTGTTGTCCGTAGACCTTCCTCAGCAGTCTGTGTGAATTTCGGAGCGTTCGACCAACCTGCGAATTTCACCGCTTTTCGTGACCCGCGGGTCAGCGTCGCGGGCCGTTTTTGGGCATTTTGCACAGATTTTTCTGGCTCAGTCCCCGCACCCCTTCCAGATGCCTGGCACGAGTGCCGAAGCGCGTCTGTTGTCCGCAGCCCTTCCTCAGCAGGCTGTGTGAATTTCGGAGCGTTCGGCCAACCTGCGAATTTCACACCTTTTCGTGACCCGCGGGCCGTTTTTGGGCATTTTGCACAGATTTTTCTGGCTCAGTCCCCGCACCCCTTCCAGACGCCCGACACGAGTGCCGAAGCACGTCTGGTGTCCGTAGCCCTTCCTCAGCAGGCTGTGTGAATTTCGGAGCGTTCGGCCTACCTGCGAATTTCACCCCTTTTCGTGACCCGCGGGTCAGCGTCGCGGGCCGTTTTTGGGCATTTTGGACAGATTTTTCTGGCTCAGTCCCCGCACCCCTTCCAGAGACCCGGCGCGAGCTCCGACGCAAGTCTGGTGGCCGCAGCCCTTCCTCTGTAGGCTGTGCGAATTTCGGAGCGTTCGGCCAACCTGCGAATTTCACCCCTTTTCGTGACCCGCGGGTCATCGTCGCGGGCCGTTTTTGGGCATTTTGCACAGATTTTTCTGGCTCAGTCCCCGCACCCCTTCCAGACGCCTGGTACGAGTGCCGAAGCACGTCTGGTGTCCGTAGCCCTTCCTCAGCAGGCTGTGTGAATTTCGGAGCGTTCGGCCAACCTGCGAATTTCACCGCTTTTCGTGACCCGCGGGTCAGCGTCGCGGGCCGTTTTTGGGCATTTTGCACAGATTTTTCTGGCTCAGTCCCCGCACCCTTCCAGATGCCCGGCACGACTGCCGAAGCACAGCTGGTATCCGTAGCCCTTCCTCAGCAGGCTGTGTGAATTTCGGAGCGTTCGGCCAACCTGCGAATTTCACCCCTTTTTGTGACCCGCGGGTCAGCGTCGCGGGCCGTTTTTGGGCATTTTGCACAGATTTTTCTGGCTCAGTCCCCGCACCCCTTCCAGACGCCCGGCACGAGTCCCGAAGCGCGTCTGTTGTCCGTAGACCTTCCTCAGCAGTCTGTGTGAATTTCGGAGCGTTCGACCAACCTGCGAATTTCACCGCTTTTCGTGACCCGCGGGTCAGCGTCGCGGGCCGTTTTTGGGCATTTTGCACAGATTTTTCTGGCTCAGTCCCCGCACCCCTTCCAGATGCCCGGCACGAGTGCCGAAGCGCGTCTGTTGTCCGCAGCCCTTCCTCTGTAGGCTGTGCGAATTTCGGAGCGTTCGGCCAACCTGCGAATTTCACCCCTTTTCGTGAACCGTGGGTCAGCGTCGCGGGCCGTTTTTGGGCATTTTGGACAGATTTTTCTGGATCAGCTGTGGCACCCCTTGCAGAGACCCGGCGCGAGCTCCGACGCAAGTCTGGTGTCCGCAGCCCTTACTCAGCAGGCTGTGTGAATTTCGGAGTGTTCAGCCAACCTGCGAATTTCACCCCTTTTCGTGACCCGCGGGTCAGCGTCGCGGGCCGTTTTTGGGCATTTTGGACAGATTTTTCTGGATCAGCTGTGGCACCCCTTCCAGAGACCCGGCGCGAGCTCCGACGCAAGTCTGGTGTCCGCAGCCCTTCCTCAGCAGGCTGTGCGAATTTCGGAGCGTTCGGCCAACCTGCGAATTTCACCCCTTTTCGTGACCCGCGGGTCAGCATCGCGGCCGGTTTTTGGGCATTTTGCACAGATTTTTCTGGCTCAGTCCCCGCACCCCTTCCAGATGCCCAACACGAGTGCCGAAGCACGTTTGGTGTCCGTAGCCCTTCCTCAGCAGGCTGTGTGAATTTCGGAGCGTTCGGCCTACCTGCGAATTTCACCCCTTTTCGTGACCCGCGGGTCAGCATCGCGGCCGTTTTTGGGCATTTTGCACAGATTTTTCTGGCTCAGTCCCCGCACCCCTTCCAGACGCCCGGCACGAGTGCCGTTTTTGGGCATTTGCACAGATTTTTCTGGATCAGCTGTGGCACCCCTTCCAGAGACCCGGCGCGAGCTCCGACGCACGTCTGGTGTCCGCAGCCCTTCCTCTGTAGGCTGTGCGAATTTCGGAGCGTTCGGCCAACCTCCGAATTTCACCCCTTTTCGTGACCCGTTGGTCATCGTCGCAGGCCGTTTTTGGGTATTTTGCGCAGATTTTTCTGGCTCAGTCCCCGCACCCCTTCCAGACGCCCGGCACGAGTGCCGAAGCACGTCTGGTGTCCGTAGCCCTTCCTCAGCAGGCTGTGTGAATTTCGGAGCGTTCGGCCAACCTGCGAATTTCACCCCTTTTCGTGACCCGCGGGTCAGCGTCGCGGGCCGTTTTTGGGCATTTTGCACACATTTTTCTGGCTCAGTCCCTGCACTCCTTCCAGATGCCCGCACGAGTCCCGAAGCGCGTCTGTTGTCCGTAGACCTTCCTCAGCAGTCTGTGTGAATTTCGGAGCGTTCGGCCAACCTGCGAATTTCACCCGCTTTTCGTGACCCGCGGGTCAGCGTCGCGGGCCGTTTTTGGGCATTTTGCACAGATTTTTCTGGCTCAGTCACCGCACCCCTTCCAGACGCCCGGCACGAGTGCCGAAGCGCGTCTGTTGTCCGCAGCCCTTCCTCAGCAGGCTGTGTGAATTTCGGAGCGTTCGGCCAACCTGCGAATTTCACACCTTTTCGTGACCCGCGGGCCGTTTTTGGGCATTTTGCACAGATTTTTCTGGCTCAGTCCCCGCACCCTTCCAGACGCCCGACACGAGTGCCGAAGCACGTCTGGTGTCCGCAGCCCTTCCTCAGCAGGCTGTGTGAATTTCGGAGCGTTCGGCCAACCTGCGAATTTCACCCCTTTTCGTGACCCGCGGGTCAGCGTCGCGGGCCGTTTTTGGGCATTTTGGACAGATTTTTCTGGCTCAGTCCCCGCACCCCTTCCAGAGACCCGGCGCGAGCTCCGACGCACGTCTGTTGTCCGCAGCCCTTCCTCTGTAGGCTGTGCGAATTTCGGAGCGTTCGGCCAACCTGCGAATTTCACCCCTTTTCGTGACCCGCGTCAGCGTCGCGGGCCGTTTTTGGGCATTTTGCACACATTTTTCTGGCTCAGTCCCTGCACTCCTTCCAGATGCCCGGCACGAGTCCCGAAGCGCGTCTGTTGTCCGTAGACCTTCCTAGCAGTCTGTGTGAATTTCGGAGCGTTCGGCCAACCTGCGAATTTCACCGCTTTTCGTGACCCGCGGGTCAGCGTCGCGGGCCATTTTTGGGCATTTTGCACAGATTTTTCTGGCTCAGTCCCCGCAACCTTCCAGATTCCCGGCACGAGTGCCGAAGCACGTCTGGTGTCCGTAGCCCTTCCTCAGCAGGCTGTGTGAATTTCGGAGCGTTCGGCCAACCTGCGAATTTCACACCTTTTCGTGACCCGCGGGTCAGCGTCGCGGGCCGTTTTTGGGCATTTTGCACAGATTTTTCTGGCTCAGTCCCTGCACTCGTTCCAGACGCCCGGCACGAGTCCCGAAGCGCGTCTGTTGTCCGTAGACCTTCCTCAGCAGTCTGTGTGAATTTCGGAGCGTTCGGCCAACCTCCGAATTTCACCGCTTTTCGTGACCCGCGGGTCAGCGTCGCGGGCCGTTTTTGGGCATTTTGGACAGATTTTTCTGGATCAGCTGTGGCATCCCTTCCAGAGACCCGGCGCGAGCTCCGACGCACGTCTGCTGTCCGCAGCCCTTCCTCTGTAGGCTGTGCGAATTTCGGAGCGTTCGGCCAACCTGCGAATTTCACCCATTTTAGTGACCCGCGGGTCAGCGTCGCGGGCCGTTTTTGGGCATTTTGCACAGATTTTTCTGGCTCAGTCCCCGCACCCTTCCAGACGCCCGGCACGAGTGCCGAAGCACAGCTGGTGTCCGTAGCCCTTCCTCAGCAGGCTGTGTGAATTTCGGAGCGTTCGGCCTACCTGCGAATTTCACCGCTTTTCGTGACCCGCGGGTCAGCGTCGCGGGCCGTTTTTGGGCATTTTGCACAGATTTTTCTGGCTCAGTCCCCGCACCCTTCCAGATGCCCGGCACGAGTGCCGAAGCACAGCTGGTGTCCGTAGCCCTTCCTCAGCAGGCTGTGTGAATTTCGGAGCGTTCGGCCAACCTGCGAATTTCACCCCTTTTCGTGACCCGGGGTCAGCGTCGCGGGCCGTTTTTGGGCGTTTTGGACAGATTTTTCTGGCTCAGTCCCCGCACCCCTTCCAGAGACCCGGCGCGAGCTCCGACGCACGTCTGGTGTCCGCAGCCCTTCCTCTGTAGGCTGTGCGAATTTCGGAGCGTTCGGCCAACCTGCGAATTTCACCCCTTTTCGTGACCCGCGGGTCAGCGTCGCGGCCCGTTTTTGGCATTTTGGACAGATTTTTCTGGCTCAGTCCCCGCACCCCTTCCAGACGCCCGCGCGAGCTCCGACGCACGTCTGATGTCCGTAGCCCTTCCTCAGCAGGCTGTGTGAATTTCGGAGCGTTCGGCCAACCTGCGAATTTCACCGCTTTTCGTGACCCGCGTTAGCGTCGCGGGCCGTTTTTGGGCATTTTGCACAGATTTTTCTGGCTCAGTCCCCGCACCCCTTCCAGACGCCCGGCACGAGTGCCGAAGCGCGTCTGTTGTCCGCAGCCCTTCCTCAGCAGGCTGTGTGAATTTCGGAGCGTTCGGCCAACCTGCGAATTTCACCCCTTTTCGTGACCCGCGGGTCAGCGTCGCGGGCCGTTTTTGGCATTTTGCACAGATTTTTCTGGCTCAGTCCCCGCACCCCTTCCAGACGCCCGGCACGAGTGCCGTTTTTTGGGCATTTTGCACAGATTTTCTGGATCAGCTGTGGCACCCCTTCCAGAGACCCGGCGCGAGCTCCGACACACGTCTGGTGTCCGCAGCCCTTCCTCTGTGGGCTGTGCGAATTTCGGAGCGTTCGGCCAACCTCCGAATTTCACCCCTTTTCGTGACCCGTGGGTCATCGTCGCAGGCCGTTTTTGGGTATTTTGCGCAGATTTTTCTGGCTCAGTCCCCGCACCCCTTCCAGACGCCCGGCACGAGTGCCGAAGCACGTCTGGTGTCCGTAGCCCTTCCTCAGCAGTCTGTGTGAATTTCGGAGCGTTCGGCCAACCTGCGAATTTCTCCCCTATTCGTGACCCGCGGGTCAGCGTCGCGGGCCGTTTTTGGGCATTTTGCACAGATTTTTCTGGCTCAGTCCCCGCACCCCTTCCAGATGCCCGGCACGAGTGCCGAAGCGCGTCTGTTGTCCGCAGCCCTTCCTCAGCAGGCTGTGTGAATTTCGGAGCGTTCGGCCAACCTGCGAATTTCACACCTTTTCGTGACCCGCGGGCCGTTTTTTTGGGCATTTTGCACAGATTTTTCTGGCTCAGTCCCCGCACCCCTTCCAGACGCCCGACACGAGTGCTGAAGCACGTCTGGTGTCCGTAGCCCTTCCTCAGCAGGCTGTGTGAATTTCGGAGCGTTCGGCCTACCTGCGAATTTACACCCCTTTTCGTGACCCGCGGGTCAGCGTCGCGGGCCGTTTTTGGGCATTTTGGACAGATTTTTCTGGCTCAGTCCCCGCACCCCTTCCAGAGACCCGGCGTGAGCTCCGACGCAAGTCTGGTGGCCGCAGCCCTTCCTCTGTAGGCTGTGCGAATTTCGGAGCGTTCGGCCTACCTGCGAATTTCACCCCTTTTCGTGACCCGCGGGTCAGCGTCGCGGGCCGTTTTTGGGCATTTTGCACAGATTTTTCTGGCTCAGTCCCCGCACCCCTTCCAGACGCCTGGTACGAGTGCCGAAGCACGTCTGGTGTCCGTAGCCCTTCCTCAGCAGGCTGTGTGAATTTCGGAGCGTTCGGCCAACCTGCGAATTTCACCGCTTTTCGTGACCCGCGGGTCAGCGTCGCGGGCCGCTTTTGGGCATTTTGCACAGATTTTTCTGGCTCAGTCCCCGCACCCTTCCAGATGCCCGGCACTACTGCCGAAGCACAGCTGGTGTCCGTAGCCCTTCCTCAGCAGGCTGTGTGAATTTCGGAGCGTTCGGCCAACCTGCGAATTTCACCCCTTTTCGTGACCCGCGGGTCATCGTCGCGGGCCGTTTTTGGGCATTTTGCACAGATTTTTCTGGCTCAGTCCCTGCACTCCTTCCAGACGCCCGGCACGAGTCCCGAAGCGCGTCTGTTGTCCGTAGACCTTCCTCAGCAGTCTGTGTGAATTTCGGAGCGTTCGGCCAACCTGCGAATTTCACACCTTTTCGTGACCCGCGGGCCGTTTTTGGGCATTTTGCACAGATTTTTCTGGCTCCGTCCCCGCACCCCTTCCAGATGCCCGACACGAGTGCCGAAGCACGTCTGGTGTCCGTAGCCCTTCCTCAGCAGGCTGTGTGAATTTCGGAGCGTTCGGCCTACCTGCGAATTTCACCCCTTTTCGTGACCCGCGGGTCAGCGTCGCGGGCCGTTTTTGGGCATTTTGGACAGATTTTTCTGGCTCAGTCCCCGCACTCCTTCCAGACGCCCGGCACGAGTCCCGAAGCGCGTCTGTTGTCCGTAGACCTTCCTCAGCAGTCTGTGTGAATTTCGGAGCGTTCGGCCAACCTCCGAATTTCACCGCTTTTCGTGACCCGCGGGTCAGCGTCGCGGGCCGTTTTTGGGCATTTTGGACAGATTTTTCTGGATCAGCTGTGGCATCCCTTCCAGAGACCCGGCGCGAGCTCCGACGCACGTCTGCTGTCCGCAGCCCTTCCTCTGTAGGCTGTGCGAATTTCGGAGCGTTCGGCCAACCTGCGAATTTCACCCATTTTAGTGACCCGCGGGTCAGCGTCGCGGGCCGTTTTTGGGCATTTTGCACAGATTTTTCTGGCTCAGTCCCCGCACCCTTCCAGACGCCCGGCACGAGTGCCGAAGCACGTCTGGTGTCCGTAGCCCTTCCTCAGCAGGCTGTGTGAATTTCGGAGCGTTCGGCCAACCTGCGAATTTCACCCCTTTTCGTGACCCGCGGGTCAGCGTCGCGGGCCGTTTTTGGGTGTTTTGCACAGATTTTTCTGGCTCAGTCCCCGCACCCCTTCCAGACGCCCGACACGAGTGCCGACACAGGTCTGGTGTCCGTAGCCCTTCCTCAGCAGGCTGTGTGAATTTCGGAGCGTTCGGCCTACCTGCGAATTACACCCCTTTTCGTGACCCGCGGGTCAGCGTCGCGGGCCGTTTTTTGGGCATTTTGGACAGATTTTTCTGGCTCAGTCCCCGCACCCTTCCAGAGACCCGGCGTGAGCTCCGACGCAAGTCTGGTGGCCGCAGCCCTTCCTCTGTAGGCTGTGCGAATTTCGGAGCGTTCGGCCTACCTGCGAATTTCACCCCTTTTCGTGACCCGCGGGTCAGCGTCGCGGGCCGTTTTTGGGCATTTTGCACAGATTTTTCTGGCTCAGTCCCCGCACCCCTTCCAGACGCCTGGTACGAGTGCCGAAGCACGTCTGGTGTCCGTAGCCCTTCCTCAGCAGGCTGTGTGAATTTCGGAGCGTTCGGCCAACCTGCGAATTTCACCGCTTTTCGTGACCCGCGGGTCAGCGTCGCGGGCCGCTTTTTGGGCATTTTGCACAGATTTTTCTGGCTCAGTCCCCGCACCCTTCCAGATGCCCGGCACTACTGCCGAAGCACAGCTGGTGTCCGTAGCCCTTCCTCAGCAGGCTGTGTGAATTTCGGAGCGTTCGGCCAACCTGCGAATTTCACCCCTTTTCGTGACCCGCGGGTCATCGTCGCGGGCCGTTTTTGGGCATTTTGCACAGATTTTTCTGGCTCAGTCCTGCACTCCTTCCAGACGCCCGGCACGAGTCCCGAAGCGCGTCTGTTGTCCGTAGACCTTCCTCAGCAGTCTGTGTGAATTTCGGAGCGTTCGGCCAACCTGCGAATTTCACACCTTTTCGTGACCCGCGGGCCGTTTTTGGGGCATTTTGCACAGATTTTTCTGGCTCCGTCCCCGCACCCCTTCCAGATGCCCGACACGAGTGCCGAAGCACGTCTGGTGTCCGTAGCCCTTCCTCAGCAGGCTGTGTGAATTTCGGAGCGTTCGGCCTACCTGCGAATTTCACCCCTTTTCGTGACCCGCGGGTCAGCGTCGCGGGCCGTTTTTGGGCATTTTGGACAGATTTTCTGGCTCAGTCCCCGCACTCCTTCCAGACGCCCGGCACGAGTCCCGAAGCGCGTCTGTTGTCCGTAGACCTTCCTCAGCAGTCTGTGTGAATTTCGGAGCGTTCGGCCAACCTCCGAATTTCACCGCTTTTCGTGACCCGCGGGTCAGCGTCGCGGCCGTTTTTGGGCATTTTGGACAGATTTTTCTGGATCAGCTGTGGCATCCCTTCCAGAGACCCGGCGCGAGCTCCGACGCACGTCTGGCTGTCCGCAGCCCTTCCTCTGTAGGCTGTGCGAATTTCGGAGCGTTCGGCCACCTGCGAATTTCACCCATTTTAGTGACCCGCGGGTCAGCGTCGCGGGCCGTTTTTTGGGCATTTTGCACAGATTTTTCTGGCTCAGTCCCCGCACCCTTCCAGACGCCCGGCACGAGTGCCGAAGCACGTCTGGTGTCCGTAGCCCTTCCTCAGCAGGCTGTGTGAATTTCGGAGCGTTCGGCCAACCTGCGAATTTCACCCCTTTTCGTGACCCGCGGGTCAGCGTCGCGGGCCGTTTTTGGTGTTTTGCACAGATTTTTCTGGCTCAGTCCCCGCACCCCTTCCAGACGCCCGACACGAGTGCCGACACAGGTCTGGTGTCTGCAGCCCTTCCTCTGTAGGCTGTGCGAATTTCGGAGCGTTCGGCCAAACTGCGAATTTCACCCCTTTTTCGTGACCCGCGGGTCAGCGTCGCGGCCGGTTTTTGGGCATTTTGCACAGATTTTTTCTGGCTCAGTCCCCGCACCCCTTCCAGATGCCCGGCACGAGTCCGAAACACATCTGGTGTCCGCAGCCCTTCCTCAGCATGCTGTGTGAATTTCAGAGCGTTTGGCCAACCTGAATTTTCACCGCTTTTTCGTGACCCGCGGGTCAGCGTCGCGGGCCGTTTTTTGGGCATTTTGACAGATTTTTCTGGATCAGCTGTGGACCCCTTCCAAGACCCGGCGCGAGCTCCGACGCACGTCTGGTGTCCGCAGCCCTTCCTCTGTAGGTTGTGCGAATTTCGGAGCGTTCGGCCACCTGCGAATTTCACCCCTTTTCGTGACCTGCGGGTCAGCGTCACGGGCCGTTTTTGGGTATTTTTGCGCAGATTTTTTTCTGGCTCAGTCCCCGCACCCCCTTCCAGACGCCCGGCCACGAGTGCCGAGCACGTCTGGTGTCCCGTAGCCCTTCCTCAGCAGCTGTGTGAATTTCGGAGCGTTCGGCCAACCTGCGCATTTCACCGCTTTTTCGTGACCCGCGGGTCAGCGTCGCGGGCCGTTTTTTGGGCATTTTGCACAGATTTTTCTGGCTCAGTCCCCCGCACTTCCAGATGCCCGGCACGACTGCCCGAAGCACAGCTGGTGTCCGTAGCCCTTCCTCAGCAGGCTGTGTGAATTTCGGAGCGTTCGGCCAACCTGCGAATTTCACCCCTTTTCGTGACCTGCGGGTCATCGTCGCGGGCCGTTTTTGGGCATTTTGCACAGATTTTTCTGGCTCAGTCCCTGCACTCCCTTCCAGACACCCGGCACGAGTCCCGAAGCGCGTCTGTTTTCCGTAGACCTTCCTCAGCAGTCTGTGTGAATTTCGGAGCGTTCGACCAACCTGCGAATTTCACCGCTTTTCGTGACCCGCGGGTCAGCGTCGCGGCCGTTTTTGGGCATTTTGCACAGATTTTTCTGGCTCAGTCCCCGCACCCCTTCCAGATGCCTGGCACGAGTGCCGAAGCGCGTCTGTTGTCCGCAGCCCTTCCTCAGCAGGCTGTGTGAATTTCGGAGCGTTCGGCCAACCTGCGAATTTCACACCTTTTCGTGACCCGCGGGCCCCGTTTTGGGCATTTTGCACAGATTTTTCTGGCTCAGTCCCCGCACCCTTCCAGACGCCCGACACGAGTGCCGAAGCACGTCTGGTGTCCGTAGCCCTTCCTCAGCAGGCTGTGTGAATTTCGGAGCGTTCGGCCAACCTGCGAATTTCACCCCTTTTCGTGACCCGCGGGTCAGCGTCGCGGGCCGTTTTTGGGCATTTTGGACAGATTTTTCTGGCTCAGTCCCCGCACCCCTTCCAGAGACCCGGCGCGAGCTCCGACGCACGTCTGGTGTCCGCAGCCCTTCCTCTGTAGGCTGTGCGAATTTCGGAGCGTTCGGCCAACCTGCGAATTTCACCCTTTTTCGTGACCCGCGTTAGCGTCGGGCCGTTTTTTGGGCATTTTGCACAGATTTTTCTGGCTCAGTCCCCGCACCCCTTCCAGACGCCCGGCACGAGTGCCGAAGCGCGTCTGTTGTCCGCAGCCCTTCCTCAGCAGGCTGTGTGAATTTCGGAGCGTTCGGCCAACCTGCGAATTTCACCCCTTTTCGTGACCAAATTTCACCCCTTTTCGCGGTCAGCGTCGCGGGCCGTTTTTGGGCATTTTGCACAGATTTTTCTGGCTCAGTCCCCGCACCCCTTCCAGACGCCCGACACGAGTGCCGTTTTTGGGCATTTTGCACAGATTTTTTTCTGGATCAGCTGTGGCAACCCCTTCCAGAGACCCGGCGCGAGCTCCGACACACGTCTGGTGTCCGCAGCCCTTCCTCTGTGGGCTGTGCGAATTTCGGAGCGTTCGGCCAACCTCCGAATTTCACCCCTTTTCGTGACCCGTGGGTCATCGTCGCAGGCCGTTTTTGGGTATTTTGCGCAGATTTTTCTGGCTCAGTCCCCCGCACCCCCTTCCAGACGCCCGGCACGAGTGCCGAAGCACGTCTGGTGTCCGTAGCCCTTCCTCAGCAGTCTGTGTGAATTTCGGAGCGTTCGGCCAACCTGCGAATTTCTCCCCTTTTCGTGACCCGCGGGTCAGCGTCGCGGCCGGTTTTTGGGCATTGTGCACAGATTTTTCTCGCTCAGTCCCGCACCCCTTCCAGATGCCCGGCACGAGTGCCGAAGAGCGTCTGTTGTCCGCAGCCCTTCCTCAGCAGGCTGTGTGAATTTCGGAGCGTTTGGCCAACCTGCGAATTTCACACCTTTTTCGTGACCCGCGGGCCGTTTTTTGGGCATTTTGCACAGATTTTTCTGGCTCAGTCCCCGCACCCCTTCCAGACGCCCGACACGAGTGCTGAAGCACGTCTGGTGTCCGTAGCCCTTCCTCAGCAGGCTGTGTGAATTTCGGAGCGTTCGGCCTACCTGCGAATTTACACCCCTTTTCGTGACCCGCGGGTCAGCGTCGCGGGCCGTTTTTGGCATTTTGGACAGATTTTTCTGGCTCAGTCCCGCACCCCTTCCAGAGACCCGGCGTGAGCTCCGACGCAAGTCTGGGTGGCCGCAGCCCTTCCTCTGTAGGCTGTGCGAATTTCGGAGCGTTCGGCTACCTGCGAATTTCACCCCTTTTCGTGACCCGCGGGTCAGCGTCGCGGGCCGTTTTTGGGGCATTTTGCACAGATTTTTCTGGCTCAGTCCCCGCACCCCTTCCAGACGCCTGGTACGAGTGCCGAAGCACGTCTGGTGTCCGTAGCCCTTCCTCAGCAGGCTGTGTGAATTTCGGAGCGTTCGGCCAACCTGCGAATTTCACCGCTTTTCGTGACCCGCGGTCAGCGTCGCGGGCCGCTTTTGGGCATTTTGCACAGATTTTTCTGGCTCAGTCCCCGCACCCTTCCAGATGCCCGGCACTACTGCCGAAGCACAGCTGGTGTCCGTAGCCCTTCCTCAGCAGGCTGTGTGAATTTCGGAGCGTTCGGCCAACCTGCGAATTTCACCCCTTTTCGTGACCCGCGGGTCATCGTCGCGGGCCGTTTTTGGGCATTTTGCACAGATTTTTCTGGCTCAGTCCCTGCACCTCCTTCCAGACGCCCGGCACGAGTCCCGAAGCGCGTCTGTTGTCCCGTAGACCTTCCTCAGCAGTCTGTGTGAATTTCGGAGCGTTCGGCCAACCTGCGAATTTCACAACCTTTTCGTGACCCGCGGGCCGTTTTTGGGCATTTTGCACAGATTTTTCTGGCTCCGTCCCCGCACCCCTTCCAGATGCCCGACACGAGTGCCGAAGCACGTCTGGTGTCCGTAGCCCTTCCTCAGCAGGCTGTGTGAATTTCGGAGCGTTCGGCCCTACCTGCGAATTTCACCCCTTTTCGTGACCCGCGGGTCAGCGTCGCGGGCCGTTTTTGGGCATTTTGGACAGATTTTTCTGGCTCAGTCCCCGCCCCACTCCTTCCAGACGCCCGGCACGAGTCCCGAAGCGCGTCTGTGTCCGTAGACCTTCCTCAGCAGTCTGTGTGAATTTCGGAGCGTTCGGCCAACCTCCGAATTTCACCGCTTTTCGTGACCCGCGGGTCAGCGTCGCGGGCCGTTTTTGGGCATTTTGGACAGATTTTTCTGGATCAGCTGTGGCATCCCTTCCAGAGACCCGGCGCGAGCTCCGACGCACGTCTGCTGTCCGCAGCCCTCCTCTGTAGGCTGTGCGAATTTCGGAGCGTTCGGCCAACCTGCGAATTTCACCCATTTTAGTGACCCGCGGGTCAGCGTCGCGGGCCGTTTTTGGGCATTTTTGCACAGATTTTTCTGGCTCAGTCCCCGCACCCTTCCAGACGCCCGGCACGAGTGCCGAAGCACGTCTGGTGTCCGTAGCCCTTCCTCAGCAGGCTGTGTGAATTTCGGAGCGTTCGGCCAACCTGCGAATTTCACCCCTTTTCGTGACCCCGCGTCAGCGTCGCGGGCCGTTTTTTGGGGTTTTGCACAGATTTTTCTGCTCAGTCCCCGCACCCCTTCCAGACGCCCGACACGAGTGCCGACACAGGTCTGGTGTCCGTAGCCCTTCCTCAGCAGGCTGTGTGAATTTCGGAGCGTTCGGCCTAACCTGCGAATTACACCCCTTTTCGTGACCCGCGGGTCAGCGTCGCGGGCCGTTTTTGGGCATTTTGGACAGATTTTTTCTGGCTCAGTCCCCGCACCCCTTCCAGAGGCTGTG